>JAZKJV010003066.1:0-1412096 GCA_037367405.1 Ottelia alismoides | reverse complement strand
CCGACCTGACCCTGTTCGTCGGACCTCTTTCTCCCAATTTCCTCAGTCAGGTCAGGACAACCCTCACCCCGATTCTTCGCCCGTGTCTTACCCGTGGATCCATGACCTTCGCGGATCCCTAGGAAGGCGCAGATCTTCCTACGCTTGCGTGTCTCACCCCGATTCTTCCAACTCCCTGGAAGTCCTATAAAGTGTCTTCTCTGCCTCCACTGAGAAGTAGCTCGTTCCTCGCCTCTTCTTCCACCCCCAGCTACCTCAGGTTGAGTGGCAGCTACCAGAGGAGTCCATTAAAGTGAAGTTTGGTGGTCAAGAGACGTAGCTCAGCCTCGTGGTCGGCATGCGCCGCCACGACAAGCCTCTCAACCTTTCACAGCTCGGCCAATGCCACAACCTCACTTGTCACCTTTGCCTGGAGTTCTAGAGTTCATCAAGAACTTCAGGTACCCCTCATTTCCCTTACATTTTCCTATGCGATCTATTCACTTCATCTAGCGTCGTCGCACCTCCTCCTGCTCCGATCAATGAGTCGGAGCATCCACATCCAAACCCATCAGTTCAGATAGACTCTCCACTTCACCATGCACCTCGCACCATGGCCTGATCACCCTTAGGCTCGTCCCTTAGTCGAGATTAAGGACCAAATCTCCTCCCTCATCTTTGTCGAAGATCAAACCTTGCCCCACATTGTTTCTTTCCGTTTGTGATCGAATAACCCCCGACCCGGGCTTCGCCCCTAATCGAGCTTGCCTCCGCATGTGTTTGTGTGTATAGGGATTCAAGTTTCATCTTCCAGAGGGTTCGTCGGAGAGCTCTAGGTCCACCTTCACCATCACGCACATCCGGCCAGTAGCTTCCCTATTGGACCCATCCATTCGACGCGGGTGACTTACATGACCTTGACGGGCCTTTCCGATCGATCATCGGAGCCGAGGATACCATCTGCGGCTCGGGTGAAGTTTGCCTCAGCCTTATTCTTCCAGACCCCCTCTACTCTCTCGGATTGTCCCCACCTCTACCAGATTAGATCTCAGCCACCGAACGTCGCATCCTTTAGGTCGTTGGATCTGATGCATGATGCATCTGTGCCCCACGTCCCCAAAATTCCCTGGGGAATCAGATCTAACATAGTAGAGGATCTGAGCCACATGTCCACGCACCTCCAGAGACCGCCACGTGTCCCCCACGTGCACCGTACGCGCCCGCCGAGTGTTATATTGCATTATTTTCCCTTCAGTTTTCATGTTTTTATTTTTAGTCTGTTAATAAAAGTTGTAGTTCAAATTTTTTGCACATTAGACCCTGATGTTTCCAGCATTTGCACTTTAATCCTCCAAGTCTGAAAACATGTGCACGCTCACGTGTTTTTATGGTTGCACATATTGTCCTACAATTTCTGATGGTTATGATTTGAATGAAATATTTTCTATATTTGCATTTATGCCCCTGTGTGTGATTTAATTAGTTTGTGCGTGTATTACATCGGTTTCTTCTGATAGTACCCTTGGATTTTTGTATATGTTATTCTTTAACCTGGAAACTTTAGGATAATTACAGTTAGGTCCCAACAGCTTGTGTGTCTTATTTTTAGATCAAATAATTATAAAATCAACTCCAAAAATTCTCCAAATATTACCATTATCCCCTGCTAATGTGTAATATTTTTCTAATTTTTGTGTCTCGACTTCAATTTTATTTGATACTTTCTAAAAATAAAAAACCCTTGAAAATGAGTCTTTTATTTTATAAAATGCCAACAAATATAAAAATGGTCTCAAAAATCCCATAAAAATTCCGATGGGCTTGTTTTCACTTCAGTACCATTTTTGTTGCATTGTCTTTTATAAAAACCCTAAAAATCACAAAAGAATAAAATCTTATAAAAATCATTAAAAAATTTACAAAAATAAAAAAATGAGGTTTCAGTTTCTGTAGTTAGGTATTTTTATTCACTTTATCATAAAATTGCATCCAGGACATTTGTGCAATTTAAACATTTTAAATTTGTCTTTTGGTCAGGGTTGTACACTGTGTTTCATATTTTGTGCTTGTTTTATTTTTATAAATCAAAACAAAAATCTGAAAAATACCAAAAAAATTACCAAAAACACTATATTTAGAAACATAAAAATATTTTTATTCCTGAATTTAGTGTCTTTATAGCCTAAATAAAAATTGTGAAAGCTTCTTTGTGCCTTGGTTTGTTCATTATCTTCAAAAACATAAAAATTTGTAAAAAAACAAAACTAAATAAAAAGTACTTTAAATTTCCTGATCTCAACTACTTTGTATTTATGTGCTCCTTGTGTTCGACCCAGGTCACTATACCAAGTTAAATAAATAGCGAAGACCGCTTACATTTGATTTGTGCTTGTGATTGTTTTCATTATGGTCTTATTTTTATTGTTGAGTTCGATCGAGTGATAGAGGTCACAACAACCTTTGATATCACTTAACCTTGGTCGCTCGGTCGCTCATCAGGCCTAAATGCAATACAAAAATAAAATGCATAAAGATAAAATATGTTGATGGGGACGTTTATGCCATTACTAGGACTTGGGCGGATATTAATGCAATTTGCCCGGTGGAAGGCATGTGTGCACATGCGGTGGGACCCTTCTTCAAATATCTGGAGCTCGAAGGGCGTTCATCTAAATTTCACCCTGTTGCACATGGGGGTCACGTGCGGGGCGGGAGGTGCTCCTGGTCACGTACGTCCTGTTTAGGCTCCATGCTAGGCGGAGGACGAAGGGTGCTCGCTGACAGAGGAGCTTGAAGTGGCACGGTGGAGGACACTGGTGGCTGGTCGCGGAGCTGGCGACAGTCTTCCTCGCGCGGAGTAGATTAGTGGAGGCAGCGATGTTGGACTCGCTGGCGGGAAGAGTTGTAGAGATATGGCATTGTTGAGGTTGGCAGAGCTGCTCGTCGACAGCGAGGTGATTTGTCCTCCTTGTTGTCGTGGGCTGGAGGAGATGGCATCATGGCCCGGTCAACGAGCGGCCTCGGAGGCGATGGCGGTTGGAGGTGATGGACTCCAGGAGGTGGCGGCTGGAGGCTTGAAGGTGCGTGGGCGAGACCAAGAGTCGGTGGAGTCGACCGTGGAAGTGGATATCTCGATGGTGGCAGTTGTGGCGGTCGTATAGAGAAGCTAGTCGTGGCAAGATGATGATGTGCAACAGTAGGTGGTCGATGAGGAAGGCGGAGGATCATGCGTTTCAATGGAGGAGATTGGGGAAATAGAGGAAATGGGTAAAAACATGGGAGTTTGAAGGGAAAGAAAGGTGCAGTGATTTCTCTTGGGATTGGAGGATGGAGGAGCCCTCTCCTCCTAGTTATCTCTTCAATAGGAGCCGACGAGGGTCTCCGGGAAGCTCAATGGGATATCGCCCAAAGGATCTTCACCAGAGAAGGGAGGCCTCTATCACCGGCCTCTCTCTCCAACTCTCTATGTCTCTCGTTGATCTGGCGGGTGGTGCTCCTCAGAGGACTCGATTGCTTTTTATAAGGAGGAAGATGTCCAACGAGGAGATAACGAAGAGAGTGGGGTCGTCGGAGGTTGTTGGGCGGTGATTAGCAGAAAATGGGTGAGGGTCATCGACTGTTGGGTTTGACTGAGAGAGGGGAGCGGAGTTGGTGAGAAACATGTAATGGGTGAAGGGATAAAGGGAGGAGAAGTCCTCACGTGCATGGCACGTGAGGATATATTTTTTAATATTTTATATTTTTAAATTTTTTATCAAAACCGAAATAAAAAAGATTCAAAATGAGTAACATGTGGCGGCTTCAGGAGCTGCCACATGTCACACCTAGAAAATTCGGAAAGCTATATTAAAAGATAAATAGAAAAGAAAATAGCAAATGACCTCGGATTGAAAGGTGCTCAACATGAACATTGCTCGTCTTGATGAGAATTAGCAAAAGATGTCATCTGTGCACAACGATATTTTGAGGTACTCTATGTACATAAAATTACGTTGATTTTTGGGATTTGTAATTTTGTGTTAAAAAAATCGAGAAAAAAAATGATAGAATCAAATAAAATATTTAAACATTAATATATTTTTTGGATTTTTAATAAAAGAATAAAATATGAAAATAAAATAAAGAAGAAAAAGTGAGATATTTGTCCATAATCTCAGGGAACACTCGCTCGGTCAGTTTCTTTTGCTTTCAGTCCTATTTTAAAATTTGGGATTTTTTGTGGATTTTATTAAAACTTTCATAAAAAAATATAAATGAAAAAGAGATAAGAGAAAAAGAGTTAATTATATACATAAAATAATAGGTCAAAATCTGGTAAAACTAAAAACGCGCAATAGAGACCTAAAACCCAACTTTCACGTACAAACTCCGATTTTTGTTAAATGTATATTTGTTTTAAGGACTTTGAATATGTATTACTTTAAAAGTGAGTAGACCTAATTTGGACTCTCTATGAGGAAGATATGAGTGTTTTAGTTTGTCTAGTCTAAAATTGGAGTTTTGTCTCACGGGCCAATTTTTGAGTTTGTAATTTTTTATATTTATCCTTTAATCTTGTTAGTAATATGTGCACAATGGAGGTAGTTTGAAGTCAATTGAAGTTAGCATGAATTAGGTAAAAATGCATGAATTGGGTGCATATGTGAAGACGATTATGAATGCAATTATGAGTGTTAAAATGCAAATATTAATTTTACATGCATGAATGATAAAAATGTAGAATATATGATGAAATGTAGCTAATTTCTCGGAAACGAAGCTCTATTTTCATCTTTTAGTATGTTGAATCAGGTACTCATTAGGTGCTCATTCTTTGAGCCCTCGTTTTTCCCCTCAACTTTTGATATTCTTTCTATACCTAGGGATATTTTATCCTAAGTATAGGAGGAGACAGGTCGAGCCATTGAATAAATCATTTATTCGTTTCCCACCCTCAACCCTCCCTGCATCGGTATACATAATGATATACTTAGGATTATTTGATCCAAAGTATAAGGGGTACAATCAATTTCTCATTCTTCAGTCATTGTAGTATAGACTTTCCTATACTTAGTGTGAGTTATGCCTTCCTTTCTTTTCGATTTATGAGGACATATCTCAAGTTAAGTATGGGGGGGGGTCAATATATACTTTGTATATATTTTAGCCATTATTCGTATTTTAGTATTTCAAATAAATAAGGCTATATCACTTTATATTTATATAAATTCATCAAATTAATTAATAAAGATGATGTTTATTATTCCTTAAACTTTTTGTACATACTGATTAATAAATCAGGCGAAAATACTTTTGCAAAATATTTGGAAAATAGTATCCCTATGAAAAATTGTTTGAGAATTATTTCAAAAATATTTGTAAAATGATTTTGACCTTTGTAAAAATATTGTGTTTGTAAAACTTCTTTTATTTCTGTAAAATAAAAAGGTTTGAAAAATAATTTGTAAGTATTTGGAAAATGTTGCAAAATTATTTTAAAAATATATAAATATCATTTGAAAACTTTTGAAAAATGATTTCCAAATGTGTATAAATGTTTGTAAAAAATGTCTGTAAAAAATTATTTTGGACTATAGTTTTACAAAATTTTTTAAAAACTCATTTTTCAAATAAGTTTGAGGAATATATACATCACTTTGAAATTCTATATTAAAACCGCATATACATATCTAATAAAAATGATCACTTAGCCCTTGTAAATTCTTAAAACCTTAGCTCTTGTAAATATAAGATGCATCCCCGTGTAAAGATTTGTACCTAGTTTTTAGCCAAAATCCTCCATTTTCGAAAATCACAAAAACATTTGCAAATTAAATACCAAAAACAGTTTGAAAACCTTTCAAAAAAGCATGTGCATCATCTTTTTCAAAATCCATAAAAAGTTTAGAAGTCTAAAAATCTTATTACAAAAATATTTTTCTACATTGTACATAGCATGAACATTTTTCGGAGTAATCTAGGTGATTGAAAAGGTCTAAGTAAAGTATGAAGATTGGAGATTTATGAAGGCTTTAATACACTTAATTACAAAGGAACCCATTGAGGACTGGAATCGGAGATACTTCTAGTCACCGTGACTTGATTCTTTAGATTTCATAAGACTATGTTCATGAGACAATTCAATGTACCTAAATAGAACCCTTCATATCTTCCGTACGATTCTTGAGACAGTGACTTGACTGGAAGCCTCACACTTAAAACTTAGCTCAACCAAGATGTTCTGTTGAAAAATCTTGGGGTCTAAGTCGGGACGATGCAAGGTCCCTTCGTTACGGGTGGTTCAGGAACCATTCTTGGAGATTGCTGACACCGATACTCTAACCCACTGATGAATACCCATTCATCACTCTTTATTCTTATATTTTTAGCTACAAAAACCTATGCAAATGCATGTAGATATGTGTAAATAGGAATAATTAACAAAAGCATGCATCTTGTAAAAATATGTAATTAGCATGTTTTTGTGCAAAAATAAAAGAATAAAGAGTAAAAAGAAAAAGAGGGAAATATTTAGAATAAATATTGAGCAACCTAACCCAAGGGAGGGCTCATCATGGGCCTGACCGCATAAAAGCCACAGTAGAGAGAGATAGGGGCTCACTTATGTATATATTTGTAAATAAATAAAATAATATTTTCCTCATCCAAAAATATGCTTGTATATATTTTACATATTTATAAACTATTAAAAACAAAATAAAAACTTAAAAGTCAAAAATGCAAAAATACACCTTCACCATGTACATAAGACCACCATCCTTATTTATCTAACCTTGTAAATAGATGTATTTATTTCTAAAACTTTTTGTAAATATCCTATGTTACATATTGTACTAAAATAAATAAAAAGAAACAAAACAAAATCAAATAAAAATTACAAAATTAAAAATACAAAATATCTTGTACATACACCATGTATATAGTTATACATAAATAATTATTTCACCTATATATCTAAATAATAAAAATAAAATAAAAATAGCCTTTTATTCCTTATTTTATTCTATAAATAAATAAAATATAAAATGAGGAATAAAATTGTATAAAAAAATAATTAAAAATCAAAAACCCAAAACCTATATATTGTACATATACCTATGTATAGACCTATTATGTAAATACCTTATTTTTATTTCCAAAAATCAATTAAAAATCACAAAAAAATAGAAAAAATTAAAACAAAAATATTTCATGTTTTAAGTTTGTGAAAATTCGGCCATTTAAAGGCCCAAAAAATTCAAATAAGAATTTCTGACATGGCTGATTTCTATTGGTCCACGGGGATTGTTGACCGCCCGGTCAACTCCCCCCTGTGGACCATCTTTCACGGGTCTGGTTCGCGGACCCAACTTTCCCCATTTATCTCTACCGGACCCGATCCTCATTTCGCCTAATCTAAGGTCCTAATTACTCTCCAGGTATCCGGGAATCTCGCCCGACATCGATCCTAGGGATCCGTGCTCAATCGAGCCGGACCCGAGCTCTTCTTCCCGGACCTGCACCCACATAAAAACCGAGCTCCGCCGCATTCATTCGCCATCTTTGGCTCTCCACCTTCACTCCCGTGACCTCCATTGCATTCAGCAAGGTGACAGCTTCCGTTTGCCGTGTTGCAGCGAGGAGGAGGGTGCCCGACCATCGATCCGGCAGCCGTGCGCCGCCGTGCTCCGCCACCTAGTTGGAGCTCGAGCCTCAGCAGTGACGACCTTCGAGGCGACGACCGGGAGTTAGCCACACTCCAGCACAGTCTTCCGATCCACCCAGGTAGTCGATTAGCTCTTCCATTTCGCTTAATTTCTGATTTCGCCCAAATCGACTCTCCGACGTGTTCCCCTGATTCCGGCCATCTCGCGTAATATCTCGATCATCGGAACCCCCACACACCTTCGCCACCCTCCGACGCACGTTCTACGCCCCGTCATCCAACCCAGCTCGCCCCGGAGCTGGGAGCCGAGCTCCACCACCTACCGCTCGCCGGAGCTCATTCGCACCGATCCACCAGCCACCTTCACCCGCTTCTTTGGGTCGAGGCACTTTGCCCTCGACCCGCGAAGCTTCTGGTTTGCTTTGCAGGGACCGAGGAGGCCATCTGAGGCTTCCCGATTTCAGTCCAGGAGCTGCTCGCCGCCAGCCTCGCCGGAGCCCCTCCCGGGCTCGCTGGACCATCGGAGGCTACCACCAGCTGCGGGGCATCACAGCGGGTCTTCTCCGATCATCAGGAGCAGCTGAGGAGGACTACAGCCCACGCATGAGGCCGGCGAAGCTCGCCGGCGGAGTGTTCTTCCACCATCCTCCAGCACCGTCTGATGGCTCCTCCGCTCCAGTCTTGATCCCAGCCGTCCATCTTCCGAGGAGCAGCGACCGTCGATCACCTGGAGGGGCTCATCTGGACCGCTAGCAGCAGAGGAGAGAGGCACCCGAGCTCCACCCCGTTCGATCTTCCACATGTCCTCGCCTCCACCGTCGATCCGGCTCAAGGGCAGACGAAGAAAAGCGCCAGCTCACCAGGACCGCCCGATCTTCCACGTGGCGCGCATCCCGCCGTCGACAAATAAAGGGGTAAATTACTTAGGACCCCCTCTTAGTTTGTCTTTTTAGTCCTAGTCCTGTAAATATTTTCGTGCTTTTATTTACGTAGGGTAATTTGCAACTGGGACCTTGTGTTTGTTTTTATTTACGTTTATGCCCCTGTGTATGTGAGACCACGTGCTTCGTCACGTGCTTGTTTGGGCTATTTACATCTGTTTCCCTGTAGTTCTGTTGGGTTCTGAAATGAATGAGAACTTTTTGGTAATTGCATTTATGCACCTGTGAGTATTGTTTATGTGCATGTGCGGATTTTAGTGGGATTTTTGCATCCAAGCCCCTGGACTTTTGGTACGAGTTACCAAAAAGTCCAGAAACTTGGTTTTTATTACCAAAAGGCACCTGAGTGCCCCAGGCACGCGCCACGCGCGTGACTTGCTGGGATTTTTGCACATTGAGCCCCAGACTTTCGGGTATTTGCACATTGGTCCTTGTGCACAGTGCCCTCTTTTAGATTTTGAATAAAATATCAAATCACCTCCAAATTCGATGAAAATTTGACACATGGCTCCTGCCATGTTGTAGGATTTTTGAGAATTTTGGGGGACATTTCTGAGTTCTTTTACTATTTTTAAAAATTCAAAAACATCTATTTCAGCTACTGTTTGAATTGGAAAATCACAAAAAAACATAAAAACCCCTATAAAAATCCTATAAAAATTAGTTACTGTTTCTTGTGTGTTGTTTGATTTTCTAGCCAATTTTGGCTATTTTTCATTGCCTAAAAACCTTAAAAATTTCAAAACCCCTAAAAACTCATAAAAATTATAATAAATAATCTAAAAATCCTAAAACAATAATTCTGGTGCTCAAATCTTCCTTGTTTTATCTAGTTTACAGGAAAAGTACCTCCAGGTCCTTCTTAGATCCTTAGATATTTTATCTCTGGGTTTTGGGCCCTGCTGGACAGTACCTTGTTTTCTTTGCACTGTTTGATTTTTAGAAAATAAAATACACCACATAAAAATCCCAAAAATTCACCAAAAACACCTAAAAACCCAAAAAGCATAAAAACAATTTTTCTTGAATTTTTGCTTGATTTTTGGTGTGCTAAATAAATTGCTTAAGTGTGCTTGTTTATACTTTCTTTTATTTCCTTCACATATTAAAAATCCAAAAAAATTTAAAAACAATTAAAAACCACTAAAAACTGTTTTCTCCCTTTTTCTGATTCTTTGACTACTTCGTAGGCCCTTGGCCAATCCGTGCTCCTTGTGTTCGACCCTGGGAGCTATACCAGGTTAATCCCATAGCTAGGACCGCATTTCGTGTTCGATCTCTGATTTATTTCGCGGTTCGATATTTTTCTTGATATACCTATCTCCGATTGATTGAGGTCGCAACGACCATTCCTTTACCTTTGCCTTAGTCATTCGGGGTGGTTATCAGAATGGCGCCGTTGCCGGGGAGCACGGCATAGTAGTCTTTTAGATTTTTCCGCGGCTTTTCGAGTTTCGCGGCTTTTTGCACAGATTTTTGTATATATACTTTTCTGATATTTTTATAATAATTGTTGGACTGACCACTTTTCTCTCTTTTTCTTGCGAGGGCCCGAGGAGCGAGGGCGGCATTCCTAGGAGCGCCGGAGCACCTGAGCGACGCGGAGGCGGCTTCCTTCTTCACGAAGCCGCAGGAGAGAGCGAGAGAGAGAGTTGAGTGGGTGAGGGTAGTTTAGCTATTATTTCATTATTGTTGTAATAATACAGATGTTTAGAGACCTTGGACTGCTTGGACACTCTCGGGTCTGTTTCGCCGAGCATCGGTGTGCTCGGGGGACCCTTTAGACTTTAGCGGTTTTTCGCGGCTTTGCGCGGCTTTCATTTTCTACTTTTTTACTGCCTTTCCGGTGTTTACGCGGCTTTTTGATCGAGCCCCTAGCTATAGGATTTTCTGGTGATTGTGCCGTAATAGTAGGATCCCCACACCTAATTGCTGATCTGTTCCTATAGATCGTTAATTGGACCTACTAATAATAAATAATAAAAATAACTTAGTCACTTTCCTGAGAGCCTACGCGCCGCGAGCCCGCCCCACAAGCGCTACTCCTGAACTCGACCTGTCGAGAAGAGGAGGGGTGAGCCAAGACCAGACTCTTTGGATCGAAGGCGAGTGACTGAGTTAGACGGTTCTGCGCTAGAAGTTGCTCATCTAGGACTCGGTTTTTCCCGCTTGCATCATTTAGGTAGTTTATTTCCTGTCTTTAAATTCTGCGCGGATCATATTGCATGTAGAGTGCTGGAGTCAGGTACGCCTTCCTTACTTTGCATGCATCATTGATTTCATCGCGCATCGGCTTTTTCGTCTTCTCCCCCCTGTTTTCGGACTTAATAATCAGGAGAACCGAAAAATTCGTTAGGCCCTTTGTTTGCTTTGAAAAATATTAAAAAGAAAAACAATAAAACCGGGACTGCTAATCATACTTGATCTTAAAAACCGCTCACCCTAAAAATTTTGTCTTGGGGAGAGCAACCCCCTCATTGTCTTGTTTGGATGCGCGAGAGAGTGACCCGCACCCTAGGTAGAGCCTCCCGGTGCTAGACCCGACTGATTACCGACTCTTCTGTGCGGGCCAGTCGGTTGGGATAGCATCGGATATCCTAACAGGTCACGTAAGCGCTCTGATACTTTGTGTGTTCACCAAAATAAAATAGACAAGATAATTTGACCGAACTTTCACGGTCTTCAGCTCGCGTGCGTTGGTGAACTGGGGGTTTGTTTTTGATCATATTTGATTCCAGATCTCATCCGCCTTACTCGGCCAGATCAAGATGATGGGTAGACGGTCTCTTAGGCAGCCTCTGGTTGCACCGCTTTCGGGCACGTCTACCCGATCATCTAGGTTGGCCCGCGAGAGCCGAGACCAGCTCTCCGAGCCCGAGTACGATTCCGCCCTGTTCCCCCTCGACCCCCTTTCTTCTGGTATTGAGAGACATGAGCCCGAGGAGAGATTATCAGATTTGACAGCACCTGAGTTGGGCTCATTTGATTTTGCAGACGTTGTTATGGCCGCCAGAGCAGACGATTCCCCCAGAGGTCGACAGGGAGACCATCATGTTGTATTTGACCAGGGGGCGATCAACTCCACCCTGATCGCATCACTTGAGACGGTTCAGCAGCAGCTCCGCGATCAGGGAGCATTCATGATAGAGATGAGGAGAGAGTTGGAGAGGCTCAGAGCAGAGCGAGGTTCAGAGCAGAGCGAGCCTGAGGAGATGCTAGATGTAGAGGCAGCAGCCGCAGCAGCCGCAGCAGCAGCAGCAGCAGCCGCAGCCGCCGCAGCGGCAGCCGCCGCTGCGGGAGGACCACCACAGCCGATGCGGGCGTTGCACAACCCCGGATCTACTCTGATGCATCATTGGGTGGTAGTGCCAGCTATCGTGGGGGACTTCAAGTTCCCCCCGAACACCTTGCAGTTACTGCCCCGCTTCCACGGGCTAGCCACTGAGGAGCCCCACCTCCACCTCCAGGAGTTTCTGATGATCTGCAGCACTGTCCACGATCGCCACGTGGACCAGGACACTATACGGATGATTGCCTTCCCGTTTTCACTGGCAGACAGAGCAGCCAACTGGCTGAAGCACTTAGGGAAGTTTGTGTACACCTGGGATCAGCTCCGCATCGAGTACTTGAAAAAGTACTATCCACTCGGGCGGACGAATGCAGCGAGGGCCCTGATTAGCAACTTCTCCATGTTCCCCAATGAGCAGTTCCACGAGGCTTGGGAGAGGTTCCGAGAGCTCTTAGACAGATGCCCGCACCACGACATATCGAAGCCGAACCTAGTTCAGAGTTTTTTCAGCGGGTTGACGCCAGAGCTTCAGGGCCTGGTGAATGCTTCTTGCGGCGGGTCCTATTTCGCCAAGGACCACGACCAGGTCTGGGCCATTTACGAGGAGATGTCAGAGAACTACATGGTGATGTCTCAGACCCGGTTGTACTCTCAGAGACCCCAGCCACAGCAGCCAGGACCCGTGCAGTACTAGCGGATAGCACGGGTCGATGCAGGTCCATCCAGTTCGTCCGCAGTTGCAGCAGCACAGGCCGAGTCGTCCGCTGCGGACATGGGTATCATTAGCGAGAAGTTGGACCGCATGGAGCTGATAGAGAAGAAGCAGTGCCAGAGTATCACGCAGATGGAGCAGATGGCACAGGTTCTGAGCGACATGAAGACCCAGCTCATGTGTCTTCAGGAGACACAGACGGCTTCACAGCCCCGTCTTCTGTCGCGAGGCGATACCGGCGGCAGCAGCAGCTCGTCCCAGCGCTCCAGCTCTTCACAGCAGCCTAGACAGGTTCACCTTGTACAGGCGGAGCCGTACCAGCAGCCGCAGCCCACTTACCAGTTACCACCATCTCCAGAGATGCAGATGGTGCCGTACCAGCCGGATCAGCCTCTGGCAGTACTGCCGCCAGACCCCTTCGATGCAGAGCCGTTGATGGATGTCAACGGGATTTGGTATGACCGCCCCCAGCCTGGGATCCGACGAGACCATCCCGGATTCAGGTGGGGGAGTGGTGGTGCCCAGCCCCAGCCGCAGCCGTCAGGACAGGGAGGGCAGTACTCCCAGCAGAGAGACCAGCACCAGCCGCAGCAGCAGCCCCCAGCGTATCAGCAGCAGCCATCCTACGGTCCTCGTCCCTATCAGCAGCAGGGACAGTCTTGGAGACGTGAGCAGCAAGCTCACCAGGGATATCAGCAGCACCCTCCATCCTACCCCTCTTACCAGCACCAGCAGCAGCAGATCCAGCAGCCTCACCCACAGAGAGGCCACCAGTCGGGCTCCCACGAGAGCCCCGCTTTGGATGACATCGCCCGCCTCCTCACGGACCAGCAGGCCACATTCAGACGGGAGATGGATGAGTTCCGCCAGGAGATGCGGGACCTGGTGAGAGGGAAGGCCGCCATACCAGCCCAGATAGAGCCCAATCCGAACAGCCTCAAGAGGAAATCTGAGCAGGTAGTACATACTGAGTTAGCCACTCCTAGTGACCCATTTGATGATACATCTTCGGATCTTTTTGATGCTGATTTTGTCACACTTAGGAGCGGTAGGACCCCAGCAGGCGGCGGCGCCTCATCTGAGCTTCACCACGAGGACATTCCAGAGGCGTCACATGAGGAGGAGGAGAGCGATACTGAGGCCGCTCCAGATGATGACGGTGGTACTGAGGCCACCAAGGATGCTGATTCCACCGGCGGTACTGAGGCCGCCGCTTCACCAGTTCGAGGAGGTGGTACTGACGCCACCCGTCCAGCCGAGCCAGCACGCGGTACTGATGCCGCGAGACGTCTAGCACCAGCAGCAGCAGAGCAGCCAGCCCGTGGTGGTACTGAGGCCACCGGTGTTTGTACAGATAGAGATGTTGTTTTTCCCCGTGTTCATGTATCTCGGAACTCTGATATGAATAAAGGAAAAGGTTTATTTTCTTCTGGTCCCACTGTGGTGCATGATGTATGTGTGGATCCGGTCCTTGAACCGTCTAGACCTTTTCCTAGTCCTTCATCTGAGAAGGACCCAGTGATCCCCTTCCCTAGAGCCCTTCAGATGGGGAAGGGGAAGAAAACAGAAAATCCCAAAAAGAGAGAGCTTGAGGAGTTCAGCCAGAGCATGATTGATCGATTCCACATCCAGCTAACCCTCCAGGAGGCTTTGCAGCACATCCCCCTGCTCCAGCGTTCGTTGAGAGAGAGGACTACAGTCAGGAGGAGGAGGAGGAACCACATTTCAGAGATACATGTGCTGACAAAAGCCACGTGCTTCGCGATCCAGAACCGACTGCCAGCCAAGAGGCCAGACTCAGGGGCCCCGTATGTCAGCTGCCAGATTAGTGAGCAGAGGTTCGACCGTACTCTTCTAGATAGCGGATCGTCGATTAACCTTCTTCCGGCAGCCCTTCTCGACCGCTTCGAGTTGGGCACTCTTCGACAGAGCAGGACAGTCCTTCAGTTCGCTGATCGATCTGTCAAGAGGCCGAAGGGGTTATTACGAGACATTATCGTCACGATTCAGGGCCTGAAATTCCCCGTGGACTTCGTAGTGTTGGACATGGAGATCCCTGAGTCAGTGGCCGATACCCCCATCATCCTTGGTCGTCCGTTCTTGGCCACAGCCAAGGCGGTGACTGATCATGATAGCGGGAAGGTGTACTTTCGCGTCGAGGGTGAGAGTATACAAATAGAGACGGTCGAGGATTACAGAGCCAGACTCAGAGCCAGCTCAGATGCGAGTACCGATACAGAGCAGCTGACAGACGCAGAGCCAGACATCCACCAGGACTGTAATTTTGTGATCACAGATGATGAGGCAGCTTGGGCAGATCTTGAGACACAGACCCCCCTCTCACTTTCAGATACAGCTGATGCAGAGACGATAGCAGAGGAGAGTCTGGAGAGCACAGACCTAGTTCAGGATACCATAGAGGCAGCAGAGCCGGTCCTCGATCGCGACACGATGTTCAGTGATGGTGGTGCTGAGGCCACCTTGTTGTTCGGTGGTACTGATGCCACCGCGGATGATACAGATCCCTCGGATTCAAAGTCTGATTGGGCCGATTGCTATGATCAGATGCCAGGCTTGAGACCATCTGAGCCTAGAGATGAGGAGGAGGTAGACGCAGAGCCGAGCAGAGACAGTGCAGTTGAGCAGCCTTCTCCCGATTCAGTTTGCGAGAGGACGCTTTCACTTTCCCAGGCAGATTTGGCCGATTTAGCAGCTTTCACTCATTTTCTTCCGCAGCCAGATTTGCCAGCACCCAGCATTCCAGAGCGAAAGTCGCTCCCTACTTCGCTGAAGTATCGATTCCTTGCGGGCGATCCAGAGATGTACCCAGTCATCATCTCAGCCGAGTTGACTGGAGAGCAAGAATCCCGTCTGATGGGGGTTCTTGAAAAGAACCGCAAGGCGATCGGATGGAGCGTAGCGGATCTCCATGGGATTAGTCCAGCAGTGTGCTCCCACCATATCTATCTTGAGGAGGGGGCGAAGCCGTCGCGTGAGTTCCAGCGGCGACTGAACCCCAACCTGAGAGAGGTCGTGATGAAGGAAATATCCAAATGGTGGAGCGCAGATTTTATTTATCCCATTTCCGACTCCAAGTGGGTCAGCCCCTTGCATGTGGTGCCCAAGAAGACGGGCATCACGACTGTGATCAGTGAGTCGGGAGAGGAGATCGCTACACGAGTACCCACTTCTTGGAGGGTCTGTGTTGACTACAGGAGACTCAACCAGGCCACCAAGAAGGACCATTTCCCCCTGCCTTTTATTGACCAGATCATTGAGAGACTGGCAGGGAAGAGCCATTATTGTTTCCTGGATGGGTACTCGGGCTACAACCAGGTGGCCATCGCTCCTGAGGATCAGGAGAAGACCACCTTTACCTGTCCCTTCGGCACATATGCTTTTCGACGCATGCCATTTGGGCTATGCAATGCCCCTGCGACTTTTCAGAGGTGCATGCTGTCGATCTTTTCGGACATGGTAGGGGAGTGTTTGGAGGTCTTCATGGACGATTTCTCGGTCTACGGCGACAGATTCGATTCTTGTCTTGACTGCCTAGACCGGGTACTCCAGCGATGTATCGAGTTCCATTTGGTTCTATCTTGGGAGAAGAGTCACTTTATGGTGACTCAAGGGACGGTGCTTGGCCACATCATCTCCAACAGGGGCATGGAGGTTGATCCGGCCAAGGTGGATGTCATTAGAAAACTCACACCGCCGTCCAATCTGAGGTAGTTACGGTCATTCCTGGGGCACGTTGGATTTTGTAGGAGATTTATTCAGGATTTAAGCAAGATTGCCCGACCGTTGACTGACCTCTTGACGAAAGACACCGAGTTCCTTGTAGATGACAAGTGTCTCTCGTCTTTTGCGACTCTTCAGCAGCATGTTATAGAGGCTCCTGTTCTCCAGCCGCCTGATTGGTCTCTCCCATTCGAGATCATGACGGACGCCTCCGATTTTGCCGTGGGGGCAGTGCTGGGACAGAGGAGGGATGGAGTTCCATTTGCCATACACTATGCTAGCCGCACATTGGATTCCGCCCAGCGGAATTATACGGTCACAGAGAAGGAGATGCTAGCAGTAGTGTTTGCCCTAGATAAGTTCAGATCATATATCATTGGATCTAGAGTGACTTTGTTTACAGATCATACCGCCATCAGGTACCTCATGGCAAAGAAGGATGCCAAGGCCAGATTGACTAGATGGATCCTTCTACTCCAGGAGTTCGACATTGAGATCAAGGACAAGCCTGGAGTCAAGAATGTGGTGGCGGATCATCTTTCCCGATTAGAGCAGCCTGAGGATTCTGAGCAGATTGATCCTATTCGAGATACCTTCCCAGATGAGGCGATCCTTGCTATCGCCTCACTCCCGTGGTATGCCGATATTGTGAACTTTCTCGTTGCTGGGAAAGTCCCACAAGATTGGCCCAGGCAGAGGCTTGAGACCTTCCTTGCGAAGGCCAAGTCCTACCACTGGGAGGATCCCATCCTTTACCACGAAGGAGGGGATAGCGTCTGGCGTCGGTGTATTCCTCAGGAGGAACACCATAGCGTCCTCACTTACTGCCACAAGCTTGAGGCAGGAGGACATCATTCTGGGAGGAGAACGGCACAGAAAGTGCTCCAATCCGGCTTGTGGTGGCCTACCCTCTTCAAGGACTCTGATGAGTTCGTGAAGAGGTGTACTGACTGTCAGAGGATGGGCACTTGTGGACAGCGTGATATGATGCCGATGCAGCCCATTCACTTCTGTGAGGTTTTTGACGCATGGGGCATCGATTTCATGGGTCCATTTCCTAAGAGTCAGGGATTTGAGTACATTCTGTTGGCCGTAGATTATGTTAGTCGTTGGGTTGAGGCTATCCCCGCCCGAGCCGCTGATGCGAGGATTGTTTGCAGATTTTTGAGGAAGCATATCATCACGCGGTTCGGGGTTCCACGAGTTCTTATTTCTGATGGGGGGTCTCATTTTATCAACGACCAGGTAAAGGCACTTGCTAGCGAGTTCGGCATAGATCATCGTGTTGCTACACCTTACCATCCACAGACAAATGGTCTAGCTGAGGTGTCGAATAGGGAGATCAAGAATATTTTGCAGAAAGTCGTCCGCCCTGACCGAAAGAATTGGTCACAGCTTTTGGACTCGGTCTTGTGGGCATATCGGACGTCTTTCAAGACTCCATTGGGTACATCTCCCTTTCGCCTCGTTTATGGCAAGCCATGCCATCTACCTGTTGAGCTGAGGCACAAGTCACTTTGGGCAGTCACAGATATTCTTATGGATCCAGATGGTATAGGAGACCAGAGGAGGGCAGAGTTAGCTGCCCTGGAGGAGCTTAGAGATGCAGCTTTCTCAAGCAGCCTACATTATAAGGAGAAAGTCAAGGAGTGGCATGATTCTCATATCAGCCACAAGCATTTTGAGATTGGACAGAGAGTATGGCTGTTTGATGCGAGGCTTAGATTATTTCCAGGGAAGCTACAGAGCAAATGGAAGGGACCTTTTCTCGTCAGAAAGGTGCACGACAATGGTAGTATTGATATATCCGAGTTGTCTTCTGAGAGCACCTTTCGAGTGAACGGCCAGCGGCTCAAGCCATATCTAGATCATGAGCCGCGGGACGTTATTATTTGTGCCCCTATTCATTTTGCGTGAGATGTGGTCTTTTGACTCACATCTTTTGCATCTCACGCCTGATGTTCACTGTTCTTCCGCCTGTATAGATCCAGTTGTCCATATCATTCTATTCTTTAGTCCCACATCCCTTTCCTCATCTTATGATTATGCTATACTTAGGGTGTACTTTACCCTAAGTATAGGGGGGATGTAGGACCTGCGGGTAGTCTTTTCATTCTTTCTGCCCCTGTTTTGCTGCCTATACTTAGGGATATTTTACCCTAAGTATAGGGGGGGGCAGATTCTGTATCTTCTTCACTCGGCTTTCCCTTCATGTACAGCTTGCTATACTTAGGATTAGTTAATCCTAAGTATAGGGGGAAACCACCGAGTTCCTCTCATTCTATTCATTTATTCGTTCCTGTACTTATCCATTCCTTTTCACTTCCCTTTTACTAAGCACGAGTTATGTCTTCTTCATCGCTCTTGATCACTCTGAGGACATCGCTCGAGCTAAGTATAGGGGGGGTGTGTATATATTTCATATATACTTTAGCCATAACTCGTACTTTGTGTGAGTGTGTTAATAAATAAAATGGCTAAAAATCACAAAAAATTTAAAAATTTTTCATAAACCTCTTTTATCTTGCACATACATAGCTAGTGTACAAAGTATTTTCGTAAAAATGATTTCAAAAATCTTTTGTGTAAATTTTGTGTAAATATTTTTGTATCAAAATTATGTATATAGTACAAAATTTTTTCAAAATGTTTTGAAAATCAAAAGTTTGCAAAAATCTTGTGTAAATGTTTGTAAATATCTTTTTGCAAAAACTTGCACCTCATGTATCACCATCATCCATGATTTCAAAACATTTTTCAAAAATTTTGCATGATTGTAAAAAAATTTGTAAATAGCATCTTGTGTACATATATGAATATAGTTTTTCCTGGATGAGAGTTGACATTTAAACTAAGCCTGGAATTAAATTGAGAAATGGAGCTTGAATAAGATCTTAATCCACTTAACTGTAAGAGGAACCTTATAGGACTTAGGTTTAAGGCTTTTCAGGTCCATAAGGACTTAATTCTTTGAGTCCACTAGGCTATGAGCATATGTCATCTTGATGAGCTTAAGTAGAACACTTAACAACACACGCATGACTCTTAGAGACAATGGCTTGACTTGCACCTGCACTTTACACATGGCTCTCCACGGATGAGGTGGTGAGGAGGCAGTTTCCTTTGGCTTGGGGTAGCATATGAGGGTAGTACTTCTAGGCGGAACCTCTCTTCTTCTTCTAGTGAAGGAAGTGCACCTCAACTTGGTCTAGTGGTGATGAAGACTAAAGACAGAAGCCGTGGGTTGCAATAAAGCTTCAAAAGAGGGATAGTCTACTGGCTCAAGGGGAAATTTCTTATATGCTGCACCATGTAGATATGCTGTACAGAAGTTCTTGGAAAAAAAATGCAAAAATGCAAAAAGAACTCCAAAAAAGTGGTGGGTCGGATTGAAAATTTAATAACCCCACCGGAGTGTACATAGTCAAATAAAGCAAAAGCTTATGGTATCAATGTTACATCTCATGAAGCTTGCAGCAGAAGACTTAGCTACACTGGCTAGGCTTCCAAAACTCTATACTTCTACCCCCTCTTCTTGAGCCGGTTGCACTTGAACTTAGAAGGGAATACCCCGCTTCTCGAGGAAAGAGTTGCTAGACCGAGGCATTAGAGTTACCAGGTTGAGGGAGGTTGTTTCTTTGTTACTTCTGAGGTGGGGAGCCACATATCACTTACACTGCTTGGAAAGACTCATGGTCATTAGAGTTTGTGTATGTAGACTTGTTCTGATCTGGTTTATTGAGGAGTCTTGCCTATAGATTGGTGGAACTTGAAGGCTGTTGCGTTTTAAGCTTAAGTCTAAATAAGGTTCCGACACATTAATAATCCAAAGATCTGATCGAGCTCCATATTTCAATTTAATGAAGGAAAGTTTAATAATTCAACCTTGATTCATGTACATCCTCTTTTTCTTTTTCTTTCTCTTTCTGTTTCACTTCTTTTTCAAATAAGTGTTTGCTAAGGGACTAGCAAAGTATAGTATAGGGGGGTGATGAATACCCATTCATCACTCTTTATTCTTATATTTTTAGCTACAAAAACCTATGCAAATGCATGTAGATATGTGTAAATAGGAATAATTAACAAAAGCATGCATCTTGTAAAAATATGTAATTAGCATGTTTTTGTGCAAAAATAAAAGAATAAAGAGTAAAAAGAAAAAGAGGGAAATATTTAGAATAAATATTGAGCAACCTAACCCAAGGGAGGGCTCATCATGGGCCTGACCGCATAAAAGCCACAGTAGAGAAAGATAGGGGCTCACTTATGTATATATTTGTAAATAAATAAAATAATATTTTCCTCATCCAAAAATATGCTTGTATATATTTTACATATTTATAAACTATTAAAAACAAAATAAAAACTTAAAAGTCAAAAATGCAAAAATACACCTTCACCATGTACATAAGACCACCATCCTTATTTATCTAACCTTGTAAATAGATGTATTTATTTCTAAAACTTTTTGTAAATATCCTATGTTACATATTGTACATAAAATAAATAAAAAGAAACAAAACAAAATCAAATAAAAATTACAAAATTAAAAATACAAAAATATCTTGTACATACACCATGTATATAGTTATACATAAATAATTATTTCACCTATATATCTAAATAATAAAAATAAAATAAAAATAGCCTTTTATTCCTTATTTTATTCTATAAATAAATAAAATATAAAATGAGGATAAAATTGTACAAAAAAAATAATTAAAAATCAAAAACCCAAAACCTATATATTGTACACATACCTATGTATAGACCTATTATGTAAATACCTTATTTTTATTTCCAAAAATCAATTAAAAATCACAAAAGAATAGAAAAAATTAAAACAAAAATATTTCATGTTTTAAGTTTGTGAAAATTCGGCCATTTAAAGGCCCAAAAAATTCAAATAAGAATTTCTGACATGGCTGATTTCTATTGGTCCACGGGGGTTGTTGACCGCCCGGTCAACTCCCCCCTGTGGACCATCTTTCACGGGTCTGGTTCGCGGACCCAACTTTCCCCATTTATCTCTACCGGACCCGATCCTCATTTCGCCTAATCTAAGGTCCTAATTACTCTCCAGGTATCCGGGAATCTCGCCCGACATCGATCCTAGGGATCCGTGCTCAATCGAGCCGGACCCGAACTCTTCTTCCCGGACCTGCACCCACATAAAAACCGAGCTCCGCCGCATTCATTCGCCATCTTTGGCTCTCCACCTTCACTCCCGTGACCTCCATTGCATTCAGCAAGGTGACAGCTTCCGTTTGCCGTGTTGCAGCGAGGAGGAGGGTGCCCGACCATCGATCCGGCAGCCGTGCGCCGCCGTGCTCCGCCACCTAGTTGGAGCTCGAGCCTCAGGCAGTGACGACCTTCGAGGCGACGACCGGGAGTTAGCCACACTCCAGCACAGTCTTCCGATCCACCCAGGTAGTCGATTAGCTCTTCCATTTCGCTTAATTTCTGATTTCGCCTAAATCGACTCTCCGACGTGTTCCCCTGATTCCGGCCATCTCGCGTAATATCTCGATCATCGGAACCCCCACACACCTTCGCCACCCTCCGACGCACGTTCTACGCCCGCTCATCCAACCCAGCTCGCCCCGGAGCTGGGAGCCGAGCTCCACCACCTACCGCTCGCCGGAGCTCATTCGCACCGATCCACCAGCCACCTTCACCCCGCTTCTTTGGGTCGAGGCACTTTGCCCTCGACCCGCGAAGCTTCTGGTTTGCTTTGCAGGGACCGAGGAGGCCATCTGAGGCTTCCCGATTTCAGTCCAGGAGCTTGCTCGCCGCCAGCCTCGCCGGAGCCCCTCCCGGGCTCGGCTGGACCATCGGAGGCTACCACCAGCTGCGGGGCATCACAGCGGGTCTTCTCCGATCATCAGGAGCAGCTGAGGAGGACTACAGCCCACGCACGAGGCCGGCGAAGCTCGCCGGCGGAGTGTTCTTCCACCATCCTCCAGCACCGTCCGATGGCTCCTCCGCTCCAGTCTTGATCCCAGCCGTCCATCTTCCGAGGAGCAGCGACCGTCGATCACCTGGAGGGGCTCATCTGGACCGCTAGCAGCAGAGGAGAGAGGCACCCGAGCTCCACCCCGTTCGATCTTCCACGTGTCCTCGCCTCCACCGTCGATCCGGCTCAAGGGCAGACGAAGAAAAGCGCCAGCTCACCAGGACCGCCCGATCTTCCACGTGGCGCGCATCCCGCCGTCGACAAATAAAGGGGTAAATTACTTAGGACCCCCTCTTAGTTTGTCTTTTTAGTCCTAGTCCTGTAAATATTTTCGTGCTTTTATTTACGTAGGGTAATTTGCAACTGGGACCTTGTGTTTGTTTTTATTTACGTTTATGCCCCTGTGTATGTGAGACCACGTGCTTCGTCACGTGCTTGTTTGGGCTATTTACATCTGTTTCCCTGTAGTTCTGTTGGGTTCTGAAATGAATGAGAACTTTTTAGTAATTGCATTTATGCCCCTGTGAGTGTTGTTTATGTGCATGTGCGGATTTTAGTGGGATTTTTGCATCCAAGCCCCTGGACTTTTGGTACGAGTTACCAAAAAGTCCAGAAACTTGGTTTTTATTACCAAAAGGCACCTGAGTGCCCCAGGCACGCGCCACGCGCGTGACTTGCTGGGATTTTTGCACCTTGAGCCCCAGACTTTCGGGTATTTGCACATTGGTCCTTGTGCACAGTGCCCTCTTTTAGATTTTGAATAAAATATCAAATCACCTCCAAATTCGATGAAAATTTGACACATGGCTCCTGCCATGTTGTAGGATTTTTGAGAATTTTGGGGGACATTTTTGAGTTCTTTTACTATTTTTAAAAATTCAAAAACATCTATTTCATCTACTGTTTGAATTGGAAAATCACAAAAAAATATAAAAACCTCTATAAAAATCCTATAAAAATTAGTTATTGTTTCTTGTGTGTTGTTTGATTTTCTAGCCAATTTTGGCTATTTTTCATTGCTTAAAAACCTTAAAAATTTCAAAACCCCTAAAAACTCATAAAAATTATAATAAATAATCTAAAAATCCTAAAACAATAATTCTGGTGCTCAAATCTTCCTTGTTTTATCTAGTTTACAGGAAAAGTACCTCCATATTTTATCTCTGGGTTTTGGGCCCTGCTGGACAGTACCTTGTTTTCTTTGCACTGTTTGATTTTTAGAAAATAAAATACACCACATAAAAATCCCAAAAATTCACCAAAAACACCTAAAAACCCAAAAAGCATAAAAACAATTTTTCTTGAATTTTTGCTTGATTTTTGGTGTGCTAAATAAATTGCTTAAGTGTGCTTGTTTATACTTTCTTTTATTTCCTTCACATATTAAAAATCCAAAAAAATTTAAAAACAATTAAAAACCACTAAAAACTGTTTTCTCCCTTTTTCTGATTCTTTGACTACTTCGTAGGCCCTTGGCCAATCCGTGCTCCTTGTGTTCGACCCTGGGAGCTATACCAGGTTAATCCCATAGCTAGGACCGCATTTCGTGTTCGATCTCTGATTTATTTCACGGTTCGATATTTTTCTTGATATACCTATCTCCGATTGATTGAGGTCGCAACGACCATTCCTTTACCTTTGCCTTAGTCATTCGGGGTGGTTATCACCCACTTCTTCTAATAACAATGATATCGAAAGACTGGAGATGGATTGAAAAAATGCTTCGTATGAGGGAGGTCTACCAGCGCAACTTTTCTAAGACCCCAAAATAGTGGGTGGAACAAAAGATGCTATATCCACCAAGGCACAAAAAAGGATGCAGAAGCTATGCAAAGTCAAAGAAAATATTTAAAGAAGGCCTTCAACCAAAAATTCCACAATTATGAGCTTCAGAAAAAACCTGCTTCTTGGTGAAGATCCGATTACAATTGACCGACTTCACAAGGGAGTAAAGACTACACTGGTCCATTCCCACTTCTCTTCCCATTCTTCTATCTTCTTATCACATTCGGTTGTAAAGATCGGAAGCACCTGAACTTAGAAGGAAATACTTGACTTCACGAGGAAGAGTTATCAGAAGAGCAGACAACTTGGTAACTTGGTTTTGTCTGGGGAGAGAAACAATTTCACACATTTGGTTCTATCATTTCAAGGTAGCAAGAATATGCAACTGAGAGGATGGTTTTGACCTGGCGGTGAATTAGACTGGATAATAGGAGTATGGAACCTAAAGGCTATTGTGTCACAAATCCTAACCTCTAAGCGGCTCTGAACACATCGTTAATCCAAAGGTTTTCTCTGAGCTCCAAACTTTGACATTATTAAGACAAATTTAGAAGCCGAAAATTATTCCAAGTTATTTCTTTTTCTTTTCTTTATTTTCTTCTCTGCACTTATAAGCATAAGTGTTTGCTAGGGACTAGCAAAGGCAAGTATAGGGGTTTATGAATCTCCATTTCATCACCTTTATTATTTCATTTTGGCCTTAGACCCTAGTTGAATGCATGCATGTGTCATTAATTTGTCAAAATAAACGTTCACTACTTTGTACAAAATATTGTATGAAATATTATATGTTTATTGTATTTATCGTCAAAATTAAAGAATAAAGGAAAGAAAAGAAAAAGAGCGAAGTGTCAAGGGCACTGAAGTGACCCTAGCCCTCGAGACTCAGTCATCATTATGACTTAGTTGACAAGGAATAAAGTAGGGGGAGATAGGGCAGCCAATTGTACAGAAAATGCAGAATAAATCACTCTACAAAATAGGCTAATAATTGCTTTTTGGGACCTATTTTATTCTTTATTATTTACACCACAAATAGTATAACTTTGTACATGAAAATTGTAGATAATAAAATATAGAAAAATACAAAATTGAGTTTACATAAAAATAATAGACAGACTAAAGTTATAATCCAAAAAAGGTTCCAAAATCCTAACTTCCCATGCACATATCTCTTAAATAAAAATTCAAATGCATCAAAAACACCTTTAATTGTATACAACTTTTAATAAGCTATTTTAATGAATGTGGTTTCATATTTTGTGGAGTTAAGGTGTGAAAGTTAGGTTTTGGACCCCTATTGTATATTATATCCGATTAAAATAATCATTTTATTTATTATTCATTATTTTCATAAATTTTATATTTTTATAATTTTTAAATATTATTTATAATGTGTGTACATATTAAAAAAGGGGGAAATGATAAATAAAATACTAAAATAAAATATGTATACAAAATGCATTGATGAATTAACAATAAGTATACCTATACAAATAGTACACCTATTTATCTAAGTGTATATATTAAATCAGAAAAATATAATAAAAATTATTTAAGTATCTTAAAATAAGTTATAATTATATAAAATAATAAACTAAAATAATGAAATCATAAATACAAAATAAAAGTATTTTAAAATGCCTGTAAATATACCTATATATGTACCCTAAAAATTAACGTGTAAATAGACACATGTAAAAATAAATAAAAATATGCATAAAATATTACATAAAATTAGAAACATTTTTTATTTTATAACCTACATATAATAAAATCTAATTCCATTTATTATTCATTTTCCAAGGCATTTCCCCTTGGAATTTCCTGGTTGGTTCACATGGATCAACCATGCGCCATCTTTTGTTGACCAGAGGTCAATTGTCCGGTCTCACTTCTAATGCCTATAAGAAGTCACGAGGCTTCCTTCTTATCCCATTTTTCCATGCCTATTACATCACTCATGACCCTTGAGACCTCCACCCTCGTGCGTCCCCTTCGTCCCTCATCCACGCCCATCCTCGCATCTCCACCAACCCTCGCTAGATCTCATGCAACATCCCCTCAAAACTCACTAAAAATATGCCTATAAATAGAACCCCTTACCCTTTTTGTCTTTTTGATCCCTTTTCTTCTGGCTTTATCCCCTCAGATCACCCATCTGATCTTCCCTATGGTGACAGCATGGTGAAGGTTGAGATTTGCAGCGAGGAGAGTCATCGTAGGAGGTGTATCCACCCACCGCCGACAGGTCCTGCTCCTGGCCCCCTCAGGCTGGTTGAGCCCTCTTTCTCGTTATCCTTTTGTAATTTTCTAATCTAGCTTTTGTTTAGCATCATTGATTCGTATTTAGGTACATCGAATCACGTTTAATCTGAAAAGCCCTAAATCTTGGACGTTAGGGTCCAGGTCAAAATTGACGCGATGTGACCCTCTATTTGCCTCAACTTTCATCCCATCCCACTCCCCTTCACGTTCTCCATAGATTCCCACCTTCCTCCAACCCAGATCCATCGTGGATTTGGGAATCGAGATCCCTCCATTGCCACCTCGTTGAAGCTCTCCTCTTTTCAATCCCCCTTGTTGCTTAGCATAAACCCTGGGTCAAAGAGATAGGCCTCACACTAGGGGATCTTTTGGTGTCATTTTGCAGATCATTCGACGCATCTGGGACATCCGTAAGCAATTGGAGCAGCTCCAGGTGGGCTGACCTCGCTGAAGCATCTTGAGCCCTCTTGCCCTCATCGGAACCTATGGTCGCATGTGGAGGAGGCCCCTCTACCTGTTGGGCTTGTCAGAGGAGAGATCGACCGCCGGAGCACCATGAAACGGCGAATCCAAAGTCACTGGTGTCATGTTCTTAGGCATTCTTCCAACTCTCCTTCCTGCTATTCGATCAATAACAACGGTCTAGATCTAATTTGGACTGTTGGTTAATCGCGAAAGGGTACACGATCAGAGCTGCTCAATTCAACACGTGACGATTCCTCAACGATTGGATCTGGTGCCTTAAGTGGTAAAATTTCATAGATATCCTCCTCTTTTTTTGTATTTGTTATCAAGTCCGATAAATATTTTATCTAGTTTAAAAAAGTTGTGGGCAAATTACATGTAACCCCACGAATATTTCAAATATTGCGATTTAGTCCACGCTAGAGTCACATGCAAGCGCACATTCACCTTGTAAATTTACGCTGAAACCCTCACGAGTTACTTGATTTGTTGTTTAATATATAAAGATTTCATATTAGTGTTATACCTTAGGTAAAATTGCATTGCTACCTTCGCATGTTATTTATTTACAATTATACCTTTTCCAGGCCAAGCAATTTTATGTGTTATTTTCTATTTATTAAAAATATTTGACATGCTCTAAAAATTACCAAAAAAATAGGAGTAGGAACCTGGATGCATGGTTGATCACAATATCTAAGTGCTTTTGCATTTTATGCCCTTTTCCTATTTCCTAAAATTCGAATATTGCATGGTCAGTCCCTGTTTGCCTAGAAAAGGCAAAAAAATTACTTCCAAAATTTTCCAAAAAATGTATTATGATTATCTTAGATTATTAACCCTCAGGCCAAAAATCACTAAAAAATACAAAAGAAAACTCCTAAAAATTAAAAAGACCCAAAAATCTTTAAAAAAATCTACAAAATTCTGAAAAAATCCTAAAAATAATACTTTCTATTCTATTTTTTTCTCTATATTATTTTTACTATAGAAAATTTAATTTGGAGCAATTTTGTTACTATTTGGTATTTTTTCACCTCCATTTTAATCTCGGATATTTAATTAAACCATGATTTAGGGTATTTTTGACTTTAAAAATATATAAAAATTAGCAAAAAATTAAAAAATCACAAAAAGGTAAAATATATTTAAAAACCCAAAATATTTTATTTTCTTTATTTTGGCTATTTTTATTATTATTTATATCTACCCTAGACTATATTATATATATATATATCCTATAGATTGTTTTATAAATAAATTAAAAGAAAATAGAAATATAAAAAACAAAGAAAATATAAAAACATAAAATTAAAAATTGAAATACAAAAATATAATATAGAAAATACAAATAATATATACGTGTATTTAATTGATTAAAAACCCGCATTATTTGATAAATATAGTGCATAGTTATATATATATACTTATATTATTTATTTATAAATAATATATAGTGCTACATTGTGTATTCTCTGTGCTCAACACCCTACTCCACTTATTACTATACGTATTTCTGTGTAGGGTTTATAATAAATTTTGATCCACTTTGCTTGTATTGCTTAATCTTTAATCCCGGGTTGATTGTTCAATTGGATTAGGATTATTGAGCGGTCAACACTTCGACTGTGCCTCCACCTTGTGTGAGGCGTATTTAGACCACTAATAATACCTCTCCATTTCACACACTTTATTCCAGTAAGCTTATTCTCCACTCCAGACCAGCTTGCTGAGTTATATATTATACATGTGATCCGTCTCCATGGTATCCCAAAGGAGGTAGTTTCTAATCGAGATTCATGATTCACTTCACACTATTGGGAGAACTTCATGAATACCTTAGGCACACAAATATACTTTAACACATCATATCATCCATAAACAGATGGTAAAATAGAACATACAGTTCAGACTTTTGAGGATATGCTACGAGCATGTGCCTTAAAATGGAAAGGATGATGGATTAAGCATTTGCCTCTTATTGAATTCACGTACAACAATCATTACCATGCAAATATTGGCATGACACCATTTGAGCACTATATAGACGAAGTGTACTACTTCTTTGTGTTGGCAAGAGGTCGGGATAAAGGACCTTTATGAATAAAATAGACTCCAAGAGATACTGGATGTTGTAGAGCTTACTCGAAAAGGACTAATAACTGCTCAGAGTCACCAAAAAGCTATAGTGATACCAGGCAAATAGACCTTGAATTTAAGGTAGGTTACTTTGTATTCCTAAAATTATTGCATATGAAGGGAGTTCAGAGGTTTTGCTTACGTGGGAAGTTGGCACCCAGATTCATAGGTTCCTTTGAAATTATTTAGCGGATGGGAAAAATTGCATATAGACTTGCACTTCCTTCACATCTTTCGGCAGTACGTGATGTTTTTCATGCATCAAATCTGAGAAATATATTAAGCATGTTCAGACATGATATACCTTGAAATACCGGTGAAAATACTAGACAGGGATATCAAAAAGTTGAGGAATAAAGAGGTACCTCTAGTTAAAGTATTGTGGCAGAACCAATAATTTGAAGAAGTCACATGAGAACCTGAGGTAGATATGAGACAAAATATCCCTACTTGATTGAATGATAGCAATATGTATTGTGTATATCTTCATTGTAAATGAAATTACGTTCATTCTCTTTAAGGTTGTTATGCTTGCATTTCTAGTCTAGAGGATGAGACTTCCCTTATGATTGTTATAATTACAAAGCCTTGAACTTAGTCTCTCTTGTATCCTATATCATAAGATTCGGCTCAACAAGAAGAAACCATCGGAATTTGTTTCGTATGAATCGGACTTCGTTTGGAATTGTTATGATTTTTTAAAGAAAGATAAGAGACATAAGATATCATTAACTTTTAATGATCGTCATTAAGACTAATTAAGTACGATTAAAGAACTTAATGATAGATTGAGGATCGTTAATGACCATTAGCGAACACTAATCAATGATTTGCTAAAGTAAAGTGTAAGCCGTTAAAGTTAATCACGATTAGTAAAAGTCAATCACGATTAGCGCTAATTAAGCGCCATTCAAAATCTAGAATCTTCTAGATTAGTTCTAACTTAAGCACTAAATTTCGAATAACCTTTGGCCAAAATCATGGGCCAAAACCATGGGCCGCTATCCGTGGTTAAGGTATAAACCATAGTTTACTAACCATGGTTAGCGGTTTTTTGAATCCTATAAATAGCCCCCCACCCATTCATTTTCTATGATTTCCACTACTACCACCACCCCAAGAGCTAGGTTTGAGAGGTTGGGGGGGGAGAGTGGGAGGCGGGAAGGAACGCTAGTGAAGTGCTGCTAGGAGAACTAGGAGGAGGAATGTACGATTCTCTCCTAGTTGGTTTTGTAAGTATGCTCAGACTTGAGCTAGGATTTTTTATTAATCTTCTTTTTTCCAGCTTAATTCGATTCATCTTCCTTTTCTATTCATTTTTTACAAATATGTATAAAACCCTACTTAGGTGCGGGCGGCTATACACGTCAGTGAACCTTGTGATTCGTCACACCTTCACTCACCCTAAAGACACGTGGTGTCTACCGATTCTCCATCGCTTATAGTTTATTAAATTCTTTATATTTTACTTTTATATTTATTTTGAGGGAGAAATATGTGTGACATCCTACTTAGGTACAGGCGGCTATGCACGTTAGTGAACCCTGTGATTCATCACACCTTCACTCATCTAAGACGCATGGTATCTATTGATTCTCCCTTGCTTGTTGTTATATTATGTTCTTTTCATTTTGTTTTTTCATTTTCTTTTAAAATATGACCCGATATAAGGGGAAACTCTGTCAAAATTTTCATAGAAGTATGTCTCGATATAAGGGAAAACTCTACTGACATTTTCCTAGAAACATCACCCCGTATAAGGGGAAGCTCCACTGAAATTTTAAGAGAAAATATATTCTTCGTGTTCTTCGTTTTCTTCATGTGTTATTCGTGTTATTTATTCTTCACATTCTTGGTATATATTAGTGTTGTTGATACAAAAATGAAATTCAATCGTTTTAGGAGACATAAATCATCCTTTCTGAAAATGAAATCACGATAAACCACTGCATACGTGAGAAAGATCTCGATTAGGTAACGAAATCCTTCCTTTTTGCTATTTGGTTTCATATAATATCATTGAAATTATCAATTTTATGACTATGAAGAATCTTAATTTGGCTATTTTTGAGAAAAAAATATGAAAAGTTGCTTTGAGATTTCAACTAAAATAAGGTCTAAGCATTGAATTGATGCAGTGGCTTGGAAAGTTAGGTTTGGAAGTTAAAATGAGCATAAATATGAGTATGTAAATATATGAATTAATATATGTGTAAGTTTATACTCAGTGTCGATGATTATACAAATCGAAGACTTATAGGAAGAATTATATCATGGGATTTGATGTGTATTAAGTTGGATATTGAAAAGATCGTGTCTTACATTAAAAAATGGACTTGGAGTAGAACTACAGGTCGGGGCATGCAACCTGTAGGTTTGTGGAAGGAACCCATATTGACGTTGCCCTACATAGGTGGTACACAGCTGACCTGTTATGATAAGTGTGCATGAAATGAATGATTTGCAACGCGTGGTATCGGGTGCCAATATATTTTAGTTGAACAATGGAAGATATGGTTGTTCCATGTGGAGGCATGAGTGATTCAATAGCGGTTGGGTCATGATAACATGTATTTAAAGTCGCTTGGTTATGTGATTAAAGGTTGGCATGAGGTTTTAAGCAACCCAATCCTCGAGGACGGTGTTCTTCTCTAATTTTCCGGGCTGAGCATTTGAAAGCTTGGATAATAAAAGAAAAGGAAATTCTCAGGGTAGTATTAGAGGATTGGTTGAGGCGACGTGCGATGGCATAAGCTCACCAGATCAACGCAATCTCCAATCCCGAAGTGTCCACATCTTCGGAGTCCATGAATGGTGGGGTTTTCCTGGACTAATCCCTGGTATGGAATAGAAGGAATAAGACTTAAACGAATAAGAATGAATGAAAATTTTTGTGATAATAAGTTTTTCAAAATTACACCATTTGTTTGCTTTTCTCTTCAATACTTAGCATTCACTAATTGTTATCTTATTATTTATGGAAAACTCAACAGGTGTCGGTGAGCCATCACAAAGACTTTAGTAATACAGTCGTCTAACATAATAGCCATTCAATCAGCCATAGTAGCTTCACTCTATAAGGTAGTTAGTAATCTTTTTGTATTTCCTTTCCAGCTGATGTACATGTAAATGATTATTCGTGTGACAATGTATCATAAAACTTTATGTTGTGATGAAGTGTTGAAATACTTTCTTCTTAGTATTTTTATTTGCAGTCTGTTTCTGAATATTAGTTGTGACTGCTGATTAAATTATTGCTGAATAAGTTGATCCAGATATGGGAGGATCCAGCGGCTCGAAATTGGGGTCATGAGAATGAATGAGTACATTACTGAGCTCAGGAAGATATGGCTGTAGTTTGATGACGTTGATGTGCGATGAGTGGATGAGGCTACACTAGGAAGCAAATCGTAACTTACTCATTTACTGCGACGGGAAGAACATTTTTTTAAATCTACTGATGCATATAAGCATGTGAAGGACTACAAGTTCTTGTTAAAGTTGATGAAGGACAGCATCAAAGATGTCGAGAAAGAGAACATTGTCTAGATTGTCATGGATAATGGCAGCAACTTTAAGAAAGCAGGTGAAACAATAATGAAGACTAGCAGCAACGGCATTTTTGGACACAGTGTGCTTCACATTTTATTGATTTAATTTTAAAGGACTTCAGCAAGAGGAAGCTTGTCTCAGGGTGGTGGAGCAAGCACGGAAAATTACCACATTCATTACAACTATTCCAAAGTGTTGCCTTTGATAAGGAAGGATGTACAATGGTGAGGCATAGCATCACATGCTTTGCAATCAATTTTATAGCGTTGCAATATCTTAAACAACACAAGACATGATTGAAGATCATGTGTTGCCAAGGTGAATGGTTTGAGATACCTGAAGCTCAGCTGAAGGAGGACGGAAAGTGGAGACATTGATTAATGATCTCTATTTTTAGGATGACGTAACTTGGGTCATGGAGATCATGGATCCGGTTGTTTCTGCATTGTGGATCGTAGACACACAAGAATCCCATCATGGGAGCGACCTACTAGGCAATGTGCTGCATGAGAGAGAATGCCAGAGAAACAGCTGGAAAGGGATTTGAAGCATGGTTGGATATCATAGGACGATGTTGGTCCAAGATGCTCTCACATCCTATTCACAAGGTTGGTACGTATTATGTAATAACCTAATTTATTTTTCATTTTTTTATAACACTTTAGAATATGAGAATTTTTCTTGTTTGTATCTTGCTTATTACTTCAATCTCAAGCACCGGTATAAGAATAATCTTGGTACAAATGTTGACCTTCTAGCAGCTCTACAAATTTTGATGGAGAAGCTAGTCAAGGATGAGAAGACACATACCATGTGCATGAACGATGTTATTTTGATTTTGGATCTATATTGGAACTCACAAATATTATTTAAGAGTGTTATGTAATAATTTATGACTTCAACCTATGTGCAGGTGAAGTACTTCATGGATGCTTTGGGTTCCTTCATTAGAATTACTATGGTAAATGGACGGGGTGATACTCTTCCTAGTAATGAGTAGTGATGTTTTATAATTATTGATTTATCTCCTATTGGATTTCTGCAACCAAATGGTGGCTACTATACAGAATGGAAGCTCCACACCTACGAAAAGTGGTAGTAAAAGTGTTGTCGCAAACCACATCTGTTGTTGGTTGTGAGAGGAACTAGAGCACATTCAACTTGATCCATTCAAAGAGATGGAACAAGTTGGGAGAACAAAAATACTATTATCTTGTCTACATGCACTACAACTTCAAGGGAGGGCCATGACAAAGAGTACTACATAGACCCTATTGATCTTGGCATACATTTTCAAGATGCACGATGACGATGTTGATGAAGATATTCTCCACAGGTGGATGGATTCCAATGATGCTCCCATTCTCAATCAACCGGATGGAATGGAGCATATGTAAGTGACTATCTAGCTATATTCGGGTGGATTACGGACCCTCTTGGAGGGTTGGAGGTCGAAGTTGATGTAGTTGTTAATGAAATTCTATCCACTAGTTTCAAATCCAAATCCAAGTCAAAGGATGACAATGGAGATGATGATGATGTTTCCACTCGTGGTGGTTCTGGTGATGGTGGGGAAACATATTCAGGTGGATGCAGGGGGTGGTCGTGGATCACAAGATCAGGGATGGAGGGTCGGGGAGACGAGCAGGGGCCAGGCCTCCCTGTCTCTCCCGAACTTCCTATAATAGATGGCCCTTTTACATCCGTTGGCCTCCCTGTAATTTTCAAATTTGCATATTTAATATAATAGAAAATAAAAATCAACTTAGTTAGTTATTCAATAAGGGCAACTCTTCTATTAATATTTCTCTCACTCTTAGTCCAATCTCTTTCTCTCTCAAACATCTCTCCCTCTCTCCAACGTGTATTATTTATTTCTCATAAAATAAATATTTACTTTATATATATATATTATATATTCTCTTTGAAGAACTAGATTGTTATCATTTATGTGTTTTTGTTGGAAATGCACGAGCCCACGGCGAGCCATTATGCAATAAATATTATTGCACATATCATTCCCTGATCTGAAATGAAGAATGAATAATTTGCATAATAGGTCCCTTAGTAAAATTAGGGTTATGTACCATGGCCATCTTGACCGGAAGACATGAGCTCACTCATGAGATATTGGGAAGAATCAAATTCCATGTGCATGGTCGTCTCGATTTGGAAGCTTGACTGAATTTGTAGGTTTGATATATACTTTTGGAAAGTATGTGATCAAGACCTAGGTATGATATATGCTTTTGGTAAGTATATGATCGATACCGACTCCCAATGATCAATGAGAAACTTACTGATAGAACCCTGAAGTAGACATTGTAAAATTGATCTAATACTTCGAGTTTATTCTGGGTCTTCCAGTACACAGGATGTACAGGTATTGGTAATACCTGAGGGTGATGTGATCATAAACGATTGTATAATCATGATGCTTCCATTCCTAGGGAGTGATGAAACTGGTCTGGATTTTAGTGACTCCTCTCAGTAGAGAAGTGATCTGATCTTGGTCCAAGTGTTGGACAATGATCTGAATGTGATTCAAATGCAATGAGAAGATTTAGATTTACGGTCTTGATTTAATCAAGCATCTATGGGAGGCCCGCGATCTGGAATTGAGATATGATCTCAATATCCATGTCACTATACGTGGAACAATACAATGGCCATGTCCTTATCTCCAAATACCTGCGGAGAGATTGCATTATTCTTGAAGGGTTCAAGAATAATTCCATAAGATCTAAGCAATGAAGAAATGATGATTGAATGTGATTTAATCATCTTGATGTATGAAGAAATTTCCAATATAATTAAATATGATTTAATTAATGTGGATAAGAATAATGTGGATAGAAATATCCAATTATTCATAATATATTATAAATGTGATTTATAATGTATTAGAGAGAGCTAATTATAATTTATATATGTTGATTAATTATTATGTGTATTGGATACACATTGTGTAGTTAATTGACAATGTAAATTATATGTTGTTTTGGGTTGTGAATATGATTCACAATTTTTCCATGGCAATATTGCAATATTCTCAAATATAATTGTGAATTATTTTTGAAGAATAAACCCAACAAAATTTGTTGCAAGTAAATAAAGAGAAGATTTCCATGGAGATATGCAATCTCATGAATTCTCATGAGATTGCCCTCCACATGGAAAGGGTGGGCGGCACCCTATTCCTAATAGGAATGGGTGGTCGTCTACATGGGAAGGTACATGGAGATGAAATCTTATTTTCTCTTCTTATTTATTGGTTTGATTTCGGATTGCTTTATATTTGATTTTATCAAATATATTTTAATCTAAATTTGTTGTTTTTGACAACAACAATCTTGACCATTGGATTGACATAAATCAATCTCACCCATTGATTTTATGTCCCATGGATTGAGATCCATGGATCCCCAAAACCCTATAAATAGATAGGTATACCATGCTCTCTATTTACATGCAATTTTGGATCTCTCTCTCTCTCTCTCTTTTTCTTCATACACGACAGCCCTCTCTACCTCTAATTTTGGTGGCCGTCCACCTTACCCTAGAGGAGAGATTCGTCGACGCTTTCATCACCGCGCTGCCGCTTCGACGTTCTTCGGTTCTCCGTCTTCTTGGTGTGCTACGCTCGCGAAGGAGACGTTCGATCTCGTACTACGAGATCAGGGGCAACCGTGCTTGGATCATCTTCTTGGATTGCGAGGACAACGCAGTTCATCCCCGCGCTCGCAAGCGGTTTCGCCGACGATCGGACTTGATAGAGGATGTCTCTTTCTTTAGAGACTCAATCAATCACGCTTCAAGAGGTATTTCTTATACTTATTGTGGTTATAGATGAAATGATTCAAGAAGTGTTCTTGGATCATGTGGTTTCATCGTATGAAAATTTTAAATTCCGTTGCACCGAACAACTAGTACGACAAGTCGTATCCGATACGATGATCACGCTTCCGTGATGCTCTTAAGATAATTCCATATCCTTCAAGTGGTATCAGAGCCTTAGGTCGACGATTTTTGAATATGATTCGAAAATCGAGGACGAATTGGGTTCGTTAACGTCGCGAAAGTTTTATCGCATTTGATTTTGCAGATCTGTTTAGTAAATTTTTTCGGGCATGTTTAAAATATTTAAGCATGAATTATTTAATTGGATTTTGTTTCCCATTAAATAAGGAAACCATAGGATCTGAGTTTACGTAAATCGGATTTCGTATGCTCTAGATATGGTTATTTTAATGAACATGTATGCACTGTTGCGGGAACAGTAGATTTTAACATGATTTAAAGAGTTAATTACTGTTATCATCTACCTCGAAATGCGTGAAACATCACTTGGCTTCTGTCCTAAATCAAGTTAACAATCTTTGAAATTGATTTTGTCTAGATTGGATTTAAATTGATTGAGATGTGTGAATTTTAGTGAGTAGGGTTCACTACTAAAATTGCAGTCCTAATCTAGAACCAAGTGATTGTCAATTAGTGAAATTAATTGTTAATTTCATGAAATAATCATGAAAATATTTGTGAAATATTGGAAGATGATTATTTACCTAATTGACTTGGCCTCAACCAATTGATTGATTGGATGTGATTTAAATCATGATTGGAAACACAATCTTCAAACTTGATGCTTGAATAGGATTGGGAATTTATGTAGCAAATTTCCTTATAATCAAAATGTTTTGATTATTATTATATGGTATAATTTCGGTTGAAAAACCGATGATCATCTCAAGTACAAATTGATATATCTGGCATTATATTTTCCGAGGTGGATATGGTGTCTAGTCGGAGAGCATTGGGGTTGCGGGTTGCAACGTATGTGGTCCGTCCCACTCTCGTCGGTACTGGCCATGACAGCGGGTAGGGACTGTATAATGCCGAAGGAAAATAAAGGTGTATTTTCTAATTATCAAAATTCGAATTAACACGTATTTTGAGATAGTACCATATATATTCAAGTAAAAGAATCGAGTTTGATTGATTGAATTGGATTGATAATTAATTTAATATGATTAAATTGGTATGTCCAATTGAGACACTCTATTATGAATAGAGTTATAATTTCCCTTGGAAGAATTAATTATGTGAATGTAATTCATGATAATTAATTAAAATTTGAATATGATATGGAGGATCACATAAGTGACATCCATGGTTTCCCGTCAAGGCAGAGGGTTCCGTCGCCAGGGATTGTATGTGAGAGACGCCTGTCCGAAGGACAGCTCCTGTATGCAAGCGCATCTGGATTGGGCTCTTCGCTTCTCGAAAGAGTAAGGACGTGTGCGTATTGACCCCAATATCGGATCCTCGTATTATTGGGGCGATATTGGATTGCGCATAGCGAATACTATTCATGTTGACGGTTGGTTCAATTAATGACGGGTCAACATCGCCTTAGGGGTGGTGGGCTCGAGTGTTAAAGACCGAATTGGGAAATGTAAGTTGGACTTGCAAGGTGGAATGTGTTCCCGCTTCTTTTTATCCGAGTTGCAGATTCTCATATTATTGGGATGTAACAAATATAAGGAAGGAGATCCCAGATCTTGCTGAGATATAATGGTAAGTACATCTCTTACATTGAAAGTGATTGAGGGAATGAACTTTCAATGTTGACAAGGCAAGATAACTTTGATATAAAAATTCCTAAATCAAAGTAAAATATGTATATATATATAAATATATACACTTATGTAAATTTCTTATTTCAGATAATCCTTCATTAAACCCACTCAATGTTGTACTCAATAATAACCAGTAAAATATCATGGATTGGACTCATGATCCAGATATTGTACTTGCAGTTGGACACATAATGTATATGGTTGCAATGTGCAGGTTTCCTCATGTTATTGAGAATGACAATTAAATAGATAATAGGACTACAAACTGTATGGTTTGTATGTCTCTATAATCTTGATCTCTCATCGGAAGTACTTTGGAAATGACATGTCGATGATGATCGTAATTGTCAAATAATCCTTATAAAATCAATGAAGATATTATGGCATACATATGTGCTCTTGACATTTATCATGAATGAGATGGTTCACTACATCATGTAGAATGGTGGCTCTATAAGAGATGATGTATTCAAATTGTTTGAGTACCTACCTGAACCTATGTTTTAAGAGTTTAGATGGATGTAGATGATGAGTGTCATCATTCTACCTATCTATACTCTAGTCATTCATGAAGCTTCATAATATTCATATTGTATGAATTTAATGAAGCATGTATAAATGTTGAAATGATCTTACATTGAATTCTTTTGAATTTAACGTAAGAGATCCTTAGTCTTAAGCAACGGTTGCTCATAGATAAAGGGAGCGCAATGGAAGCATCGGTTGGAACCAAGTAAGAAGTGTAGTCAAAGAGTTGACTGTACCTCTGTAACTTCCATATGACATCCAAAGAGTTGGATGAATGCAAATACTGTAATAAATTGATGTGTTGATAGTATGACTATCAAGTCTGTCTAGAATCCTTAGAGAGGGACTCGGATAGAGCATCAGAATAATCTACATATAATCATTGAAATTGACTTTCTTATTTGATAAGATAAAGTCAAATAATTGTATCTCAATCTTCTAATGACACTCGCAATTGGTTGCATATATATTGGAAGATTAGAAATTTGATCTAAAGGTTTAATATTCATCCACATAGACATTGATGCAATTGTTGCAACAATCTCTGTTGGATTGAAGACTTGTTAATTTTAGTGGGAGAGCCCTTAGTCTTAGAGAATGTCTCTATGACCTAGATATTAGAATACACTCATTGTTTAATTCTAAATATTGGAAATGAACATGAATTCTGGAATAGATCTATCATAAAGAGTTATGATGGAGATATTCCAGATAGTAATCTAAAATCTGTGGGCTCTACTAAATTAGAAAATTGAATGAATGGTTGAAAATGAAAATGCGAGAGCGCCTAAATAAATGGTCTGACAAATCAGACTCACTGTCGCTAAGGCGACTACTCAAGCCTTCCCGTTTGTCAACAATAACCCACACAATTAATCAAGCAATCAATAGCAAGGATTAAAATTTATTATACCCTACTAAAAATGTACAATGGCAAGCAAGTAGGGGTCGAACACAGGAAACAAAAGGCGTAGAGTGTAGACAAAAAGTCAAAACCTAGGTCTAATGGACTACTTAGCCAATCTGGATTTTTTTGTGGGTTTTTAATTTTATAATTTTTTTATTTGATTTTTAATTTTTAATTTTGTATTTTGGTTTTCTATTTACTGATTTTGTATTTTATTTTTATAATTTGTATTTTTTTCTTTTCTTTTTCAATATAGGAATATATTTACAATATAGGGAAAGAAAGGATAATGTAATTATATAAATAGGTCAAAATGCTCAAAAATCAGGAAATAAAATATTTTGGTCTTTTTATATTTTTAAGATGTTTTTGTGATTTTTTGGGGAAATAAAATATTTTGGTCTTTTTATATTTTTAAGATTGTTTTTGTGATTTTTGGGGGATTTTCAGAATTTTTTTGTATTTTTAAAAGTCAGAATAAAGAAAAACAGTGAATCAAGGTTCTGGCCGAATTTAAAATGGGAATGAAAATGCCAAACAGCATAAAATTTTCCCAAATTAATTTTAAAATAAAGAGAATAAAATGAGGAAGCTACAAAACCTGAGTTTATATTTTTAGGAGTTTTCTACGTTTTTCTAGATTTTTTGAATTTTTTAAGTGTTTTCTAATTTTTAAGGTTTTTACTTTGAAATTTTTAGTGGTTTTAGGACTGACACTAAAAGATGATAAAACACACAAAAATATAATTTTTTTGGAATTTTCAAAATGGTTTTATAATTTTATGGATTTTCTAATGCAAACAGTGCTGAGAATGCATGTTTTTGATTTTTAATAAATATGGAAATGCAATAAATATGTAATACAAAAATGTGGCGTGGAAGTGCAAGTTAACAGGAGCTTAACATGATTTTTATGGAATTTTTAGGCTTTTAGAAATGCAGGAAACAAACACAAGTAACAAATAGAAACTACAGGCCTGGCAGGGGTATATATGCAAAAAGACAAAAGTTTCAGGGCTATACTGCAATTTTCACCAAAAACACATGTGCAAGCACGCGTTTTGCTGTTCATAGGGGTATCTTTGCAAATAATAAAAACTGACAGGATAGGAGTGCAATTAACCCAAAAGTATATTATAATCGCTACGCACAGGGGTAGAAATGCAAATACGGGAAAAGTTCAGAACCAAAAGCGCAAAATACCCAAAAAGCACGTGGCCAAGTCACGTGAGGTGACGTGGCCGAGGACTGAAGTGCAGATCTAGAAAGTTAAGGGGTCTACTTGCAATTATTACAAAACCTTTTTGAACTGAAAATTAAAAGTTTTAGGACTATAAACTAAATACAAAAAGGGCCATGGTTAATAGTGCAAAATACCCAGGTCCTTGCGCGGAAGCGGACGGCGGGGATGATTTCACTTGACACGTGTCGACGCTGGGCCGCGCGATGACGCTTCGCGTATGCGGCCAAGATTAGATCCCCACGAGGAGATCCGACGGTGGAGCATCCAGATGATCTGACGGCTCTTTTGCGGTCTGGACGACGCTTCTGATCCAACCGGCGGAGAGAGGTTCACGAAGAACACCCTCCTCGACGAGCTTTGACGAATTAACTCCGGCCGACACACTACCACTCCGGCCCTAGGATCAGGGGCAAAATGATCCTGGACCCTTCCGCGTCAAACGACGATCTCAGCAGCGACTGAGACGGCGAGGTGAGGGCCAACGGTGGCGGCGACCTGGGAGGTGCCTCCCCTACTTGTCGAGGCTCTTTCGAGTCTCCTCTCGCGTTCCTTCCTGCAGGGTTAGATGTACGGCAAAAATATGGAGCTCGGAGTGCTCTCAGATGGAGCAATGGTGGCGATTTGTGGCTCAAATATGGAGGCTCCGACGATCGGCGGAGAAAGAGCTCAGTGATCTTGATCTGAGCGAGATCGAGGTGAATGTAGGTGCGTCGGGGTGAGAGAAGGCGAAGGGGAAGCTGATGAAGGTGGAAGCGAGTCGATTCAACGGTTGGATGAGGCGTAACATGGTGGCGGAGCGGAGCTCCGCCGTGGAATGATTTACAAATTCACAGTGAACGACGCTAAGAAATCAAAACCTGTTGCAGGTTTATGCTAGATAGGGCTAAGGCTACAGAATGGAGAAGGAAGAAGACGAAACGCTCACCGGGAGACCAAGTCGAGCTTGGTGGCGGAGCTCCGGCAATGAGGTGGATCGCACCTCGATTCGACACTGACGACCTTCGAACTGAGCTCTACGGCTTCTCGCTGTCACTAGGAGGCTGATGGGCTCAAGGGATTAGGGTTTCAACGGTGGAAGAGGGATCAAAAGAGAGAGGAAAGTCGGGGGGCATATTTGAAGGTTTGACTGCCTGCCCGACCAGCTCCAAAGAACGAGGTGCACTGCTCGCATCGATGGTTCACAACCCGAGGAAAGATATGGGCGAGCATCCTCGACCAATGATGAACAAAAGTCAAGAAGACTTTAACACGAAACGAGGAACGAACAACCCTCGAAAAAATCGAGAAAACAACCCAAAAAATGATTCTGACATGGCTACAGGGGGGAGGTCAGATAGTTGACCGGAGGTCAACTGTCAGACCAACCTGGTTGGTCCACGTGGACCAACCAGGAAAAACCCCTTGTAAAATCAATTAAAAATATTAAATGAATTATTTAGCTTTAGATTATTAATAAAAATTGTTTATTATTTTATATATTATTTTATGGTAATTTTTAATTATTTTTATGAGGTGTATTTTTACCAACTTACCTTTTATAGCCCTCGTAGATATATTACCTATATATTTTATTCTTTTATTTTTATTTTGTATATTTAATTTCTTTAATTATGTTTATTATTTTATGAATTATAAAATACTTTTATACACTTACTTATATTTTTATTTTATTTTTCTGAAGTGTTTTGTATATTTAATAAAATATAAGTATATATTATATAGGTATATTTATAGGTATAGTACCTATGTATTTTATATACATGTATTTTATTTTGAGTTTTATTTGGGTTTTTCTTCTGATTTTATTATACAAATATATTATAAGATTACATAATTATAAAAATATAAAATTATAAAAATAATGAATGAGTAATAAATTGAATATTTTAATCTGTACAAGTATACAATGTGGGTCCAAAACTCAACTTTTAAACCGTAGCTCCTCCAAATGTGAAACCATCGCCATTAAATAGCTTATTTTATTTTATATACAATTAAAGGTGAGTTTGATGCATTTGGAGTTTTTATTTGTGAGATACGGGTCTGGGAAGTTGGGATTCTGGATTTTTATTCAGACCATAACTTTTTACCTGTACAATATTTTTGAATGAAATCAGTTTTATATTTTTATTTATTTAATTATCTACAACTTTCATGTACAAAGTTTCTTTATTTGAAGTATAAAAAGTGGAACCAAAAATAGGTCCCAAAATGAATAAAGAATGGATAAAATAAAAGGGATTTTTATTGTATTCTAGCCCTTATCTCCCCTACTTTATTCCTTGTCGACCTAGCCATCGAGATGCCTAGGTCTCGGGGTTTCAGGTCATAAAATATTTACAATATTTTATTCTTTTTCTTTTATTTTCTTTATTCGATTATTTTGGCTTTAAAAACCGCATTTTATACAGTATTTACACCATGATGCATGAATGCTAAAATGCCTATATTAAGCCTATTTACACGCATTTACTGGGGTTTTTAAGGCCAAAATTATAGAATAAAGATGTTGAAATGTGGATTCATCAATGGTTCATTAAGATTTTTAATACTGAAAATTAAAACCTTTATAAGATCAATTGGCGGATGAGGATCATTTGAAAATGATCTGGCATCAAGTGTTGGACATATGTCTGTTGATGAGATCAATGGACTAGTAAGAGATGAAACTTTAGAATGTCTAAGATTTCAAAACTTACATACTTATGAATATTGTATTCAAAAGAAAAATGTCCAATACACCCTTCCTTGGGAATGGTGTAAGATGTCATGGTATTTAGGATCTCATACATATTCATGTATGCGGATCATCTATATCATAGTAAACATTATGGATATGTGATATCTATTGATGATTATGTATGATATGATCTCTTCTCTTCACCTAAAGAAACCTTTGAAATGTTCAAAGATTTCATAATTTTGGTTTGGAACCAAAGTCTGAAGGAAGATGAAAATGAATTTGGTCTAATCTAGGTAATCAGCACCTATTAGATAAATTCATGGTATATCTTATGGAGAAAGGAATATCATTCCTATCTCACTCCTCCTGATAAACCTAAACTCAATAGAGTTATAGGGAGATATAAATGGATCATGTGTGACATGATCTTATCAATGATGAATTTTAGCATAATTATCCCTTAGTTTCCAGGTATATATGTGTGGTAGAGACTACAATATATTTATATCTTTAACAAGATTCCATGCAAGTAAGCTGGAATTGAGCACTATAGAGTGCTACTTCATTAGGAAAATAAAAGACGGTATTGGATACCTACTTTATGACCTTGAAATTCTTAAAAGATCTCATCTCTAAGAATATGATTCTTAGAGGTTGAGACTCTTGAGAATCAAGATGAAAATGAAGTGTAGGAACTCAGTTAATCTCGAGAAGATAATGAGGCTCTTGAAATTGGAAACTAAAAGGACAATTAGAGATGAATCACTAATACCTCTTCAAATGAGTTTGAAGATGGATTCCATGTGTCAGAGAAATCTGACAATGATCAAATTTCATGTGATGAAATTCCTGAGGATCATAACATGGAAAGACGGATGTTAGCAATAAAGTCTAAAGTAGACTTCATATACAAGTGTTGTATTATGGACCCTCGAGGATCCACCTATATGGGTAAGACCTATAAAGGTGTAAATGGATCTTCAAGAGAAATGGAACCTGATGAGAAGGTAGAGACCTTCAAAGCACGGTTCGTAGACATGAGTTACACACCGGAAGAGAAGACATTGCTTGCGATGAGACTTGCTCTTCGGTGACCATGCTTAAAACCATCAGAATATTGCTAACCTTAGCTACACAACTTGACTATTGCATCTTCAAGATGTAAGTCAATATTGCATTCCTCTATGAATACCTCCCTAAGGATATTCACATGAAGTAGCCCCAAGGTTTCATGGTTGAGGAAAGCAAGGTGTGGAAGTTAAGGAATCCATCTATGGACTCAAAGAAACTTCTTGAACTTGGACCATAAGATTTGATGAAATTATAAATTTTATGATTTCAGATAAACTCTTGATGAGCCATGGAAAGCTTAGTGGGAGTGCCTTTGTGTTCATCGTGCTAAATGTAGATAATATCCTAATCATTTGGAATGATATAAGGATGATAATAAGTGTTTTATAGACTGGCTATTCCATATCTTGAAATATGATTTCAAAGATACCTCTTAGATCTTAATTCTGAAGTTGTTCAGGAGCAAAGAGAAGAGGGTATTGGGACTGTCACATTAATAGTACATCTTGGACATATTCCATTTTATGGAAAATTTTAGGAAAGGCTTCCATCCCTTAAGATATGGTACTGACCTATCTAAAGGAACAACACCTCAAAGAGTTGAGGAAGTGAATGCTAGAACTACTTGCCCTTGGGCATCAGTTCTGAGAAGCCGGCTGTGTACAAAAGCCAGATGGTTGCCATGCAGTGGGAGCAGTAAACTGTTAGTAATCCTACTATGGAAATAAAACACTTGATTGCAGTAATAACAAAATATTCATAGATGACAAGACTTTTGAGATAGTGATCTCAAAAATCTTATCTTCAAAAGCTTAAGACTTTATACATAGAGATCTAAAGGGTCTTAACTGTAGATACCTTAGGAGATAGAGATCTCCAGGAATAATGGTATTCTGATAAGGATTATGGAAATACTGGTTATGATGATTATTAAACTATAGTGTTAAGGACACTACAACTGACAAGATTGAGTATTGGTTGCATAAGATGCAACATTCGTATTAGATGCGAGCACTGTTACCGGGGATATGCAAGTGCCGTAAAAGGACTTGGCATAGTCTCGCAGGAACAGAGTGACTGATAGTCTTACCTAGCTATTTTCTTAATAGCCTATGATTGTCACATGAGTGTGGGTTTAAATGATTAGCCCGTTAATGGCATTTGGGCTAGTGGGAGATTGTTGGAAATGCGAGCCCACGACGAGCCATTATGCAATAAATGTTATTGCACATATCATTCCTTGATCTGAAATGAAGAATGAATAATTTGCATAATAGGTCCCTTAGTACAATTAGGGTTATGTACCATGGCCATCTTGATGATCATACAGCTGTTGATTCAACTATTGAATCATAGAGGCTGGTGCTTGGATGAATATCTAAAGAGTTAGATTGAGGACTCATCAAGCACCGTCAAATGATTGTTAAGAGATGATCTCCAGCCTGAGTAGGAGATGGCAATCCTTATCTCTAAAGGCTGATATCTGACCGACCTCTTGATGCAGGTCCTCTGCATAGGAATAGAGATTCGGAGGTGTCAGATTAGTTAGGTCAAAGAGTTGACTTAACGAGATCGAGATAACCAAAGTCCTATATTGTATGCTGTCATGATACATGCACACATCCTCTGACCGGAGACAGATGTGTTACTATATCTTTGAGTATGTACATTTGGCAGAACAATAGGTTGATGACCTAACCAAGGTCTATACACCGGCGCGCTGGTGTGCATATAAGGGCATATGAGTAATACGGTCTCTCAAAGGGATCATACAGGTTCAGTTACTGAACTGGAAGACATGAGCTCACTCATGAGATATTGGGAAGAATCAAATTCCATGCGCATGGTCGTCTCGCTTTGGAAGCTTGACTGGATTTGTAGCTTTGATATATACTTTTGGAAAGTATGTGATCAATACCTAGGTATGATATATGCTTTTGGAAAGTATATGATCGATACCGACTCCCAATGATCAAATGAGAAACTTACTGATAGAACCCTGAAGTAGACAGTGTAAAATTGATCTAATACTTCGGGTTTATTCTGGGTCTTCCAGTATGCAGGATGTACATGTATTTGGAATACCTGAGGGTGATGTGATCATAAACGATTGTATAACCATGACGCTTCCATTCCTAGGGAGTGATGAAACGGGTTTGGATTTTAGTGACTCCTCTTAGTAGAGAAGTGATATGATCTTGGTCCAAGTGTTGGACATTGATCTGAATGTGATTCAGATGCAATGAGAAGATTAGATTTACGGTCTTGATTTAATCAAGCATCTATGGGAGGCCTGCGATCTGGATTTGAGATATGATCTCAATATCCATGTCACTATACGTGGAACAATACAATGGCCCTGTCCTTATCTCCAAGTATCTGCGGAGAGATTGCATTATTCTTGAAGGGTTCAAGAATAATTCCATAAGATCTAAGCAATGAAGAAATGATGATTGAATGTGATTTAATCATCTTGATGTATGAAGAAATTATCCAATATAATTCAATATGATTTAATTAATGTGGATAAGAATAATGTGGATAGAAATATCCAATTATTCATAATATATTATAAATGTGATTTATAATGTATTAGAGAGAGCTAATTATAATTTATATATGTTGATTAATTATTATGTGTATTGGATACACATTGTGTAATTAATTGACAATGTACATTATATGTTGTTTTGGGTTGTGAATATGATTCACAAATTTTCCATGGCAAGATTGCAATATTCTCAAATATAATTGTGGATTATTTTTGAAGAATAAACCCAACAAAATTTGTTGCAAGTAAATAAAGAGAAGATTTCCATGGAGATATGCAATCTCATGAATTGTCATGAGATTGCCCTCCACATGGAAAGGGTGGGCGGCACCCTATTCCTAATAGGAATGGGTGGTCGTCCACATGGAAGGTACATGGAGATGAAATCTCCATGTATTTTCTCTTCTTATTTATTGGTTTGATTTAGGATTGATTTATATTTGATTTTGTCAAATATATTTTAATCTAAATTTGTTGTTTTTGACAACAACAATTTTGACCATTAGATTGACATAAATCAATCTCACACATTGATTTTATATGTCCCATGGATTGAGATCCATGGATCCCAAAACCCTATAAATAGAGAGGCATGCCATGCTCTCTATTTACATGCAATTTTGGAGCTCTCTCTCTCTTTCTTCATACACGACAGCCCTCTCTCCCTCTAATTTTGGTGGCCGTCCACCATACCCTAGAGGAGAGATTCGTCGATGCTTTCGCCATCGCACCGTCGCTTCGACGTTCTTCGGTTCTCCGTTTTCTTGGTGTGCTACGCTCGCGAAGGAGACGTTCGATCTCGTACAACGAGATCAGAAGCAACCGTGCTTGAATCATCTTCTTGGATTGCGAGGACAACGCGGTTCATCCCCGCGCTCGCAAGGGGTCTCGCCGACGATCGAACTTGAGACAGGAGGTCTCTTTCTTTAGAGACTCAATCAACCACGCTTCAAGAGGTATTTCTTATACTTATTGTCGTTATAGATGAAACGATTCAAGAAGTGTTCTTGGATCATGTGGTTTCACCGTATGAAAATTTTAAATTCCGCTGCACCGAACAACTAGTACGACTAGTCGTTCTTCGTCGTATCCGATACGACAATCACGCTTCCGTGATGCGCTTAAGGATAATTCCATATCCTTCAGTTTTATGGTAATTTGAAATCGTACAGCCTTTATTATATATGTCTATAACTTAATATTTATTACAAAACTCATTATATGATCTTGAGTAGTTGTAAACTTTAACAAAAAGAAAATTTATAATACTTCTATTTGTTGAACCATGTGAAATCATAAAGGAATACTTATCAAAATATATAGATTTTGTTGATAAAAGATATTGGTATGAAGATTATATTTTTACAATTTCTAATCAAATCAAAATTGATTTATGATAACAAATAATATAATTTTAATTGTCATATTATTAGTTATAATTTATAACAATTAATATTAGTCCTTTGTGTTACATATTTATAATTCACAATAAATGTCATGGACATCGCTAAAGGTTTGTATTACTTCAGTTATCTGTTGACGTTTTAGGTAACGTTTTTGCTAATCATTATATTCATTGCTATAAACGTAACACAGAAGATATGAGAGTGCATATTATAATATGTGATTTTGCAAGTGTACTCTTATGATTTTTTTCAATAATAATTATGCTGATATTTTTTTGCAATACACTTGCTCAATATATTCTTAATATAATGTCCTTTCATTGTTACACTTACATCATTATATTACGATAATGAAACGGAAACATGGTGGATTTTGTAAAGATACTGGGACACAAGCATACTTGTAAAAAATTAACAATATAATTGATAATGGAAAACCTCGTAAATGCACAAGTGTAAAAATTCTGTGGCTTACTCGTTGCATGTATTGTTTTCGTTATAATACTTTGTGTATGCAATGGTTACGTTAGTATATTTAGAGATAGCATGCATGAATTTAGTATTGATTCATATAATATAAGAGCATGCTTTTCTTACTTCATTTGGCCTTCCCAGATTGAAAATCTTGGCTTCATCCCTGCACAAGATACAAGATTCGAGGAAGAGCTCCATCCAAGGCGTGAATATATGGAGCGATAGAGGAACACACATGGACATTTTTTCCAAGTCTGGATCTGAGACCTATTACGACGCATACAGTCATGGTCATCATACTAATGATAGCTACATGGATGATTTGATATCATATATAGGTTCCTTGTGCTGTATGGACATTGACAATCCATATCGTGGAAGAACACCAAATCCCCTCGGCAAATATAAGATCATCACACGATGAGTGATCAGAGCCAGGGCAATTTCTTTGGCAGTGATAGTTATAGTTTCTTCCCTGAGTACACGTCATTGCCTCCTCCTCCTCCACCGCAGATATTTTCTCCTACTCCGTCATCGTCATCTCGAGGATTTCAAGCCAGTACTTTGTAGCCTCATCGTGCTACTCGTGATAATGGATCTAGTGCTGCTTATCCTCGTCTCGAGATACTCATAGGCATTGATAACCACCAATTATGTGATGGATTATAAGGCCATGTACTCGTACATGGCATGGGAGAACTACTACGAGTACATTGAATCTGTGATGCATTATGAGACACAACAAGGAAGAGGGGGCTATTTAAATCCATGGCAGAACTCTTGGTTTTGAACTGAATTCATCACCAGGTAATATATTTAATCTTTCATTGCATTAATCATTAATGTGCATTCTCTTATTTAGTCTACGTGAATATATGTTTTTTCACTTGTTGTAAGACTGTTAGTTTGTTATTAAGTATTAATAACGATATGTTCGAAATCGTGTCTGACGTACCATCATAATCATATATGATCAATATGCACTACAAGAAAATGTTATTTTTGCATCCACAAATGTGATGGTAAAGTGGTGGCTATTTGGTACCAACGTAGTCGTAATCCCAATTTGCGACCACATGTAGCAGCAAAATGTGTGGTCGCGCCAATATGGTCGCAAAATAATATTATGTATGTGGTCAGCAACCACATCATGTTGTGGATCATACCAGTTACATTAAAATAAAAAGAGTTTATTAAGGGATGGCATATTATATTCAAGCTCTAGCACCTCGTTGAGACCCCTATAGTAATTCAGGATGTTTTCACCATAACAAGATCCCTTAACCATCATGCCAGAGTTGTACATAGTTAAGCTATTAAACGTGTCAAGGTAATGAAATCTGTACCCATTGCCTAAAAAACCATCGTACAAAGTGATCATATAATTTGGATCGGGGGAAAATTATTTAAAATATTATATCTGTGATTTGTTGGATCAATAAGCTTTACTCTTTCCTTAAACCAAGAAGGGAATGTCCTCCTAAATTCATCCACCACGTCGTCTGATTCTATTAGGCCTAACCCAGGACGAGCGCAAATTTTCACAAGATCTCTGCGAGTGTTTCCTATATCCTTTGTCTTACCAGTAACATTCATAACTATGTGGAATACATTGCCAAATACATTATTTTCAATATGCATAACTGTTGGACATGCGAGCCCACGGTGAGCCATTATGCAATAAATGTTATAGCAATTCACTCCTTAAATCTGAAATAAAGAATACATAATTTGCATAATAGGTCCCTTAGTACAATTAGGGTTAGTACCATGGCCATCTTAATGATCATACAACTGTTGATTCAATTATTGAATCATAGAGGCTGGTGCTTAGATGAATATCTAATGAGTTATATTGAGGACTCATCAAGCACCGTCAAATGATTGTTAAGAGATGATCTCCAGCCTGAGTAGGAGATGGCAATCCTATCTCAGTTAGGCTGATATCTGACCGACCTCTTGATGCAGGTCCTCTGCATAGGAATAGAGATTCGGAGGTGTCAGATGAGTTAGGTCAAAGAGTTGGCTTAACGAGATCGAGATAACCAAAGTCCTACATTGTATGCTGTCATGATATAGGCACGCATCCTCTGACCGGAGACAGATGTGTTACTGCATGTCTGAGTATGTACATTTGGCAGACCAATAGGTTGATGACCTAATCAAGGTCTATACACCGGCACGCTGGTGTGCATATAAGGGCATGTGAGTAATACGATCTCTCAAAGGGATCATACATCAGTTACTGAACCAGAAGACATGAGCTCACTCATGAGATATTGGGAAGAATCAAATTCCATGCGCATGGTCGTCTCGCTTTGGAAGCTTGACTGAATTTGTAGGTTTGATATACTTTTGGAAAGTATATGATCAAGACCTAGGTATGATATATGCTTTTGGAAAGTATATGATCGATACCGATTCCCAATAATCGAATGAGAAACTTACTGATAAAACCCTGAAGTAGACAGTGTAAAGTTGATCTAATACTTCGGGTTTATTCTGAGTCTTCCGTATGCAGGATGTACAGGTATTGGGAATACCTGAGGGTGATGTGATCCTAAACGATTGTATAACCATGACGCTTCCATTCCAAGGGAGTGATGAAACGGGTCTGGATTTTAGCGACTCCTCTCGGTAGAGAAGTAACCTAATCTTAGTCCAAATATTGGACATTGATCTGAATGTGATTCAGATCCAATGAGAAGATTAGATTTACGGTCTTGATTTAATCAAGCATCTATGGGAGGCCCGAGATCTGGATTTGAGATGAGATCTCAATATCCAAGTCACTATACGTGGAACAATACAATCATCCTGTCCTTATCTCCAAGTATCTGCGGAGAAAGCACATTATCTTTGAAGGAGTTCATGGATAATTCTATTGTTGATATATATATATCCGAGCATTGAGAAAATGGATAATTAAATGTGATTTAATTATCATGAGTAATATGAATTTGATTCATATTATAAAGAGAGTTATCTAAGATAATTGAATATGATTTAATTATCAAAGATGTGAATAATGTGAATATGATTCATATTATTTGAACACATGAGATAAAGAGATCCAAGATGATTAAATATGATTTAATCATCATGGATAAGAATAACGTGGATAGCAATATCCAATTATTCATAATATATTATAAATGTGATTTATAATGTATTAAAGAGAGCTAATTATAATTTATATGTGTTGATTAATTATTATGTGTATTGGATACACATTGTGTAATTAATTGACAATGTAAATTATATGTTGTTTTGGGTTGTGAATATGATTCACAATTTTTCCATGGCAAGATTGCAATATTCTCAAATATAATTGTGAATTATTTTTGAAGAATAAAACCCAACAAAAGTTGTTGGAAATAAATAAAGAGAGAATTTCCATGGAGATATGCAATCTCATGAATTATCATGAGATTGCCCTCCATTAGGAAAGGGGTGGGCAGCACCCATGTCCTATTTGGAATGGGTGGCCGTCCACCATGTTATACATGGAATTATAATCTCCATGTATGTATTCTCTCCTTATTTATTGGTTTGATTTAGGACTAATTTATATTTGATTTTGTCAAATATATTTTAACCTGAATTTGTTGGTTTTACCAACAACAATCTTGACCATTGGATTGACATAAATAAATCTCATCCATTGATTTTATATGTCACATGGATTGAGATCCATGGATCCCAAAACCTTATAAATAGAGAGACATACCCATGCTCTCTCTTTACACAGAATGCTTGAGAAGCATCTCTCTCTCTCTTCTCTCTAGATGACAGTCCTCTCTCTCCCTCTCATGGCCGTCCACCATGGATGCCATGGAGAGGTTCTTCATCGCCGCAGCATCGTCGTTATGCTGCCCGATCGTCTGCTCGTGGATCTCTGTCTCCTTCGGTGCGCCTCGCTCGTGAAGAAGACGACGGATCTCGTGTGTCGAGATCAGGAGATCTGCTGCTTGGATCATCAACATGGATTGCGAGAAGCACGCGGTTCATCCCCGCGCTCGCAAGCGTCTCCTCCGTCGGATCGGACTTGAGACAGGAGGTCTCTTCGTTTAGAGACTCGATCGCAACCACGCTTCAAGAGGTAACCCTAATACTTGTTTGTGGTTTAGATGAAACGATCCGAGAAGTGTTCTTGGATCATGTGGTTTCGTCACATGAAAAATTTTAAATTCCGCTGCATCGAGCAACTAGTCCGACTAGGTGCTCCTTGTCGTATTCGATACGACGCACACGCTTCCGTGATGTACTTGAGGATCTAACCATATCCTTCAAGTGGTATCAGAGCCAGGTTGACGGTTTTGAATATGATTCGAAAAACCGAGGACGACTTGGGTTCGTTTAGGTCGCGAAAGTTTTCATCGCATTTGATTTCGCAGATCTGTTTAGTAAATAAATTAGGCACTTTTTAAATTGTTTAAACACAAATTTAATACTTAGATTTTGTTCTCAATTAAATAAGGAAACCATAGGATCTGAGTTTGCGTAAATCGGATTTCGTATGCTCGAGATATGGTTGTTTTAATGAACATGTATGCACTGTTGCGGGAACTGTTGATCTGATTAAAATGTTAATTACTGTTTAGATTTGCCTCGAAATGCGTGAAACTTCACTTGGGTTCTGTCCTAAATCAAATTAGCAATCCATGAAAATTGATTTTGTCTAATTTGGATTTAATATGATTGAGATATGCTAATTTTAGTAAGTAGGGGTCACTGCTGAAATTACATTCCTAATATAGAACCATGTGATTGTCAATTAGTGAAATTAATTGTTAATTTCGTGAAATAATCTTGAAAAATATTTGTGAAATATTGGAACATGATTATTTACCTAATTGACTTGGCCCCAACCAATTAATTGATTAGATTTGATCTAAATCATAATTGGAAACCACAATCTTCAAACTTGATGCTTGAATAGGATTTGGGAATTTGTGTAGCAAATTTCCTTATAATAAAAAATGTTTTGATTATTACTATATGGTACAATTTCGATTGAAGAACCGATGATCATCTCAAGTACAAATTAATCAATTTGGCATTATCCTTTGTCGAGGTGGATATGGTGTCTAGTCGGGGATCGCTGGGGTAGCGGGTTGCAACGTATGCGGTCCGTCCCACTCCCGTCGGTACTGGCCATGACAGCGGGTAGGGCTGGGATAATGTCTGAGGTATTAAGTTGTATTTTTCTAATAATTAAAATTTGAATTAACACATATTTTGAGATATTACCATATATATATTCAAGTAAAATAATCAAGTTTGATTGATTGAATTGGATTGATAATTAATTTAATATGATTAAATTGATTATGTCCAATTAGAATACTCTAATATGATTAGAGTTAATAATTCCCTTGGAAGAATTAATTGTATGAATGTGATTCATAGTAATTAATTAAATTTGAATAAGAGAAGGAGGATCACATAAGTGACATCCATGGTCTCCCGTCAAGGCGAAGGGTTTTGCCGCCAGATATTATATGTGGGAGATGCATGTCCGAAGTGACAGCTCCTGCATATGATCCATTTGGATCGGGCTCGTCGCTTCTCGAAAGAGTAAGGACGTATGCGTAGTGACCTCAATATCGAGTCCTCATATTATTGGGGCGATATTGGATTGCGCATAGCGAGTTGTATTCATGTTGACGGTTGGTTCAATTAATGACGGGTCAACATCACCTTAGGGGTGGTGGGCCCGGTGTTAAAGACCGAATTGGGAGATGCAAGTTGGACTTGCAAGGCGGAATGTGTTCCCGCTTCTTTTTATCCGAGTTTTAAGTTCTCATATTATTGGGATGCAACAAAGATAAGGAAGGAGATCCCAGATCTTGCTTGAGATATAATGGTAAGTATATCTCTTACATTGAAAGTGATTAAGGGAATGAACTTTCATTGTTGACATTGCAAGACAACTTTGATATACAAATTCCTAAATCAAAGTAAAACATGTATATATATAAATAGATACCCTTATGCAAATTTCTTATTTCAGATAATCCTTCATTGAACTCACTCAATGTTATACTCAATAATAACCAGTAAAATATCATGGATTGGACCCTTTGATCTAGATATTATACTTGCAATTGGACACATAATGTGTGTGGTTGCAATGTGCAAGTTTCCTCATAATAATGAAGAATGATGATTAAATAAGACAATAGGACTGGAACCCTAGGGTTTGTATGTCTCTATAAGTCTTGATCTCATCGAATGTACTTTTGAAGTAACATGTCGATAATGATCGTAATTATCATATAATCCTTATAAAATCTAAGAAGGTGTTATGGCATACATATGTGCTCTCAACATATAATCATGAATGACATGGTTCTCTGCATTATGCAGAATAGTGTCTCTATAGGAGATGATGTATTCAAATTGTTTGAGTACCTACCTAAACCTAAGTTTTAAGAGTTTAAATGAATGTAGATATGATGAGTGTCATCATTCTACTATCTTTACTCTAGTCATTCCTGAAGCTTCATAATATTCATATTGTATGAATTGAATGAAGCATGTATAAATGTTGAAATTCTCTTATATTGAAATTTTTTGATTTTTTCATAAGAGATCCTCTGTCTTGAGCAATGGTTGCTTATAGATAAAGGGAGCGCAGTGGAAGCATGGGTTGGACCCAAGTAAGAAGTATAGTCAAAAGAGTTGAATGTACTTTGTGACTTCCATGTAACATCCAAAGAGTTGGATGAATGCCAATACTGCAATAAGTTGATGTGTTGATAGTATGACTATCATATCTATCTAGAATCCTTAGAGAAGGAATCGGATAGTACATTAGAATAATCTACTTATAATCATTAAAATTGACTTACTTATTTGATAATATAAAGTCTAATAATTGTATCTCAATCTTCTAATGACACTTGCAATTGGTTGCATATGTATTAGAACATTAGAAATTTGATCTTAAGGTTTAATGGTTATCTAAGTTGGAATTGATGCAATTGTTGCAACAATTTCCACCTGATGAATATGCTTCATATTTTCAGTGGGAGTCCTTAATCTTAGAGAATGTCTCTATGACCTAGATATTAGAATACACTCATTATTTATTTCCAAATGTTGGAAATAAACATGAATTCTGTAATAAATCTATCATAAAGAGTTATGATGGAGATATTTCAGATAGTGATCCAAAATCTTATGGACTCTACTAAATTAGAAAATTAATTAATGATTCATTAAGATTTCTAATGCTGAAAAATAAACCATTAAAGATCAATAGGAGGATGAAAATCATTTGATAATGATCTAGCATCATGTTTTGGACATATTTCTGTTGATGTGATCAATAGACTGATAAGAGATGAAACTTTAGATTGTCTAAAGGTTCAAATCTTACATACTTGTGAATACTATATTCAAAAGTAGAAATGTTCAATACACCCTCCCTTGGGAATGGTGTAAAATGTCAAGGTATTCAGGATCTCATACATATTGATGTATGTGAATCATCTATATCATAGTAAACATTATGGATATGTGATATCTATTGGTGATTATGTATGATATGAGATTTCTTCTCTTCACCTAATAAACCTTTGAAATATTCAAAGATTTCACAATTTTGGTTTAGAACCAAGATTTGAAGGAAGATGAAATGAATTTGATCTAACCAAGGTAGCTTGTACCTATTAGATGAATTCAAGAAATACCTTATGGAGATATGAATATCATTCCTATCTCAATCCTCCTAATGGACCTTAACTCAATAGAGTTGTAGGGAGATACAATTGATCATGTGTGACATGATTTGATCAATGATTAATCTTAGCATAATTATCTCTCAGTTTCCAAGTATATATATATATATGTGGTAGAGACGACATTATATATCCTTAATAAAGGTTCCATGTGATTAAGTTGGAATCTAGCACCAGAGAGTGCTACTTCATTAGGAAATTAAAGGATGGTATTGGATACCTACTTTATGACCTTGAGATTCTTAGAAGATCTCATCTTTGAGAATATGATTCTTAGAGGATGACTTTCTTAAGAATCAAGATGAAAATGAATTAAAGGAACTCATTTAATCTTGAGAAGATAATGAGGCTCCTGAAATTGGAAACTAAAAGAATAATTAAAGATGAAACATTAATACCTCTTCAAATAACTTTGAGGATGGATTCCATGTGTCAGTTAAATCTGACTATGATCGGACTTCATGTGATGAAGCTCCTGAGGATCATGACATGGAAAGATGGATGTTAGCAATAAAAGTCTAATGTAGAATTCATATACAAATGTTGTATATGGACCCTCGAGGATCCACCTATATGGGTAAGATCCAGTAAGGTGTAAATGGATCTTCAAGAGAAAGAGGGAACCTGATGAGAAGGTAGAGACCTTCAAAGCATGGTTCGTAGCCATGAGCTGCAAACCGAAGAGAAGACATCGCTCTCCAGTGACCGTGTTTAACCCATCAGAATATTGCTAACTGTAGCTACACAACTCAACTATGACATCTTTATGATGTGAGTCAAGATTACATTCCTCTATGAATACCTCTCTGAGGATATTCATATGAAGTAGCCCCAGGGCTTCATGGTTGAGGAAAAGCAAGGTGTGCAAGCTGAAGAACTCCATCTTTGACTCAAATAAGCTTCTTGTAGTTGGAACATAAGATTTGATGAAAATATAAATGTTATGATTTCTGATAAAATTTTGATGAACCATGTGAAGCTTAGTGGGAGTGCCATTGTGTTCATCATGCTAAATGTAGATAATATTCTAATAATTTAGAATGATATAAGTGTTTTATAATTTGGTTGTTCCATACCTTGAGATATGATCTCAAGGGATACCTCTTAGATCCTAGTTCTGAAGATGTTCAAAAGCAAAGAGAAGAGGGTATTGGAACCAACACATTAGTAGTACACCTTGGACTTATTCCATTTTCTGGAAAATTCCAAGAAAGGCTTCCTTCCCTTAAGATGTGGTACTGACCTATTTAAAGGGATAGCACCTCAAAGAGTTGAGGAAGTGAATGCTAGGACTGCTAGCACTTGTGCATCAGTTACGAGAAGCTGAGTGTATGCTAGATGTGCAAAAGAGTCAGATGTCTGCCATGCAGTGGGAGTAGTAATCTGTTATTAGTCCTACTCTGGAAATAAAACACTTAGTTGCAGTAATAACAATATCTTCAAATATGATGAAACGTAGAGATAGTGATCTCAAAGTCTTATCTTTAAAAGTTTAAGACCTTGTAGATAGTGATCTATAAGGGTCTTAACTTTAGATACCTTAGGAGATAGAGATCTCCAGGAATGAAGGTATTCTAATAAGGATTATGGAAATACTGGTTATGATAATTAATAAGATGTAGTGTAAAGGATACTATAACTAACAAAAAATTGAGTATCGGTTGCATAAGATGCAACATTCGCATTGGATGCGAGCACTGTTAGTAGGAGATATGCAAGTGCCGTAAAAGGACTTGGCATAGTCTCTTGGGAACGGAGTGACTGATCAGCTTACCTAGCTATTTTCTAAATAGCCTATGATTGTCACATGAGTGTGGGTTTAAATGATTAGCCCATTAATGGCTCTTTGGGCTAGTGGGAGATTGTTGGACATGCGAGCCCACGACGAGCCATTATGCAATAAATGTTATTGCAGTTCACTCCTTAAATCTGAAATAAAGAATACATAATTTGCATAATAGGTCCCTTAGTACAATTAGAGTTATGTACCATGGCCATCTTAATGATCATACAGCTGTTGATTCAATTATTGAATCATAGAGGCTGGTGCTTAGATGAATATCTAATGAGTTAGATTGAGGACTCATCAAGCACCGTCAAATGATTGTTAAGAGATGATCTCCAGCCTGAGTAGGAGATGGCAATCCTATCTCAGTTAGGCTGATATCTGACCGACCTCTTGATGCAGGTCCTCTGCATAGGAATAGAGATTCGGAGGTGTCAAATGAGTTAGGTCAAAGAGTTACTTAACGAGATCAAGATAACCAAAGTCCTATATTGTATGCTGTCATGATATAGGCACGCATCGTCTGACCGGAGACAGATGTGTTATTGTATGTCTGAGTATGTACATTTGGCAGACCAATAGGTTGATGACCTAATCAAGGTCTATACACCGGCGCGCTGGTGTGCATATAAGGGCATGCGAGTAATACGATCTCTCAAAGGGATCATACAGGTTCAGTTACTGAACCAGAAGACATGAGCTCACTCGTGAGATATTGGGAAGAATCAAATTCCATGCGCATGGTCGTCTCGCTTTAGAAGCTTGACTGAATTTGTAGGTTTGATATATACTTTTGGAAAGTATATGATCAAGACCTACGTATGATATATGCTTTTGGAAAGTATATGATCGATACCGATTCCCAATGATCGAATGAGAAACTTACTGATAAAACCCTGAAGTAGACAGTGTAAAGTTGATCTAATACTTCGGGTTTATTCTGAGTCTTCCAGTATGCAGGATGTACAGGTATTGGGAATACCTGAGGGTGATAGGATCATAAACGATTGTATAACGATGACGCTTCCATTCCTAGGGAGTGATGAAACGGGTCTGGATTTTAGTGACTCCTCTCGGTAGAGAAGTAACCTAATCTTAGTCCAAATATTGGACATTGATCTGAATGTGATTCAGATCCAATGAGAAGATTAGATTTACGGTCTTGATTTATTCAAGCATCTATGGGAGGCCCGAGATCTGGATTTGAGATAAGATCTCAATATCCAAGTCACTATACATGGAACAATACAATCGCCCTGTCCTTATCTCCAAGTATCTGCGGAGAAAGCGCATTATCCTTGAAGGAGTTCATGGATAATTCTATTGTTGATATATATATATATATATATATATCCGAGCGTTGAGAAAATGGATAATTAAATGTGATTTAATTATCATGAGTAATATGAATTTGATTCATATTATAAAGAGAGTTATCTAAGATAATTGAATATGATTTAATTATCAAAGATGTGAATAATGTGAATATGATTGATATTATTTGAACATGTGAGATAAAGAGATCCAAGATGATTAAATATGATTTAATCATCATGGATAAGAATAACGTGGATAGCAATATCCAATTATTCATAATATATTATAAATGTGATTTATAATGTATTAGAGAGAGCTAATTATAATTTATATGTGTTGATTAATTATTATGTGTATTGGATACACATTGTGTAATTAATTGACAATGTAAATTATATGTTGTTTTGGGTTGTGAATATGATTCACAATTTTTCCATGGCAAGATTGCAATATTCTCAAATATAATTGTGAATTATTTTTGAAGAATAAAACCCAACAAAAGTTGTTGGAAATAAATAAAGAGAGAATTTCCATGGAGATATGCAATCTCATGAATTATCATGAGATTGCCCTCCATTAGGAAAGGCGTGGGCGGCACCCATGTCCTATTTGGAATGGGTGGCTGTCCACCGTGTTATACATGGAATTGTAATCTCCATGTATGTATTCTCTCCTTATTTATTGGTTTGATTTAGGACTAATTTATATTTGATTTTGTCAAATATATTTTAACCTGAATTTGTTGGTTTTACCAACAACAATCTTGACCATTGGATTGACATAAATCAATCTCATCCATTGATTTTATATGTCCCATGGATTGAGATCCATGGATCCCAAAACCCTATAAATAGAGAGACATACCCATGCTCTCTCTTTACACAGAATGCTTGAGAAGCATCTCTCTCTTCTCTCTAGATGACAGTCCTCTCTCTCCCTCTCATGGCCATCCACCATGGATGCCATGGAGAGGTTCTTCATCGCCGCAGCATCGTCGTTATGCTGCCCGATCGTCTGCTCGTGGATCTCCGTCTCCTTCGGTGCGCCTCGCTCGTGAAGAAGACGACGGATCTCGTGTGTCGAGATCAGGAGATCCACCGCTTGGATCATCAACATGGATTGCGAGAAGCACGCGGTTCATCCCCGCGCTCGCAAGCGTCTCCTCCGTCGGATCAGACTTGAGACAGGAGGTCTCTTCATTTAGAGACTCGATCGCAACCACGCTTCAAGAGGTAACCCTAATACTTGTTTGTGGTTTAGACGAAACGATCCGAGAAGTGTTCTTGGATCATGTGGTTTCGTCACATGAAAAATTTTAAATTCCGCTGCATCGAGCAACTAGTCCGAGTAGTCGCTCCTTGTCGTATTCGATATGATGCACACGCTTCCGTGATGCGCTTGAGGATCTAACCATATCTTTCAGTAACATCTAAATTGTGTTAGATGAGTAGATTTGGCCAATATGGTATTTCCAAAAGATGCTAACTTTCGTCCAGTTATGATTATCTTCAAAATCTAGAAGAGGTAGAACACAATCATCTGAACTCTTTAACTCCATTAGCCTTCTAAATATCTCATGTCCCGATAGCCTGACATGTAGATCTGAATTTTCAAATGTATTTCTTTTGAATGCCATCTTCTGTTTCCTATAAAGATGATCCTTCAGTAGGAATTGTCAATGACAGTCAAAGAAGCATGGCTTTCGACCATGCTCAAGTTGAAATGCTTTCGTATTTTCCATGCAATATGGACAGCTGCTTTTCCCATATGTACTCCATTCGGATAGTATTCCATATGCTAGAAAGTTACTAATTTGTCCACAATAAACCCACTCTCATATGAAATTTACTGCGAGTAACATCGCCATATGTCTCATGGCCTTTGTCCCATAGTTCCTTCAGTTCGTCAACTAATGGTCTGAGATAAACATCCAAATAATTTACAGGATGGCTTAGACCGGGCACAAATAAAGTTAGAAACATATATTGCTTCTTGTTGCACAATCATAGTGGCAAGTTGTACAGAGTGATGATAACTAGCCAACACGAGTAATTTTTCCCCCAACCATGTAGATTAAATCTATCAATAGACAATCCAATCACCATATTCCTCTTATCCATAGAAAAGTGAAAGATGACTCCATTAAAGCCCTCTAACAAGCTAAGTCAGAAATATGTTCCATAAATTCACCATATATATCAGAAACACGAAGAGGTGATACTTCTTCTGCCTACAGATATCACTAGATAGATTTCTTTTCATTATTCATTTCTGAACATAATTTCATCGATCTTTATAAGTCTATGATGTGATTACCTTCTATGAAGTGTTAATCGAAAATTAATTTTGAATAAACCATTCATACCTACTTTGATTTGCCTAGTAAGATGTCAACTAGAATTCATTAGAAGTTAAGCACTTTCCTCTTTTCGATTATTATGTAAAAAAAATTATGATATATGATCCACATAATTATTCTTCGACTATGTAATTAATATGCATATGGACAACTATAGTTATCTCACATGCCGTGCAAAATCTCATCATCCCCCAATCTTCAAGAACCTAATGTCTGATTCTCGTCCCTGATCTAACCCATTAGTCATTTTGTCAAACCCTCTAACCAACTTGATCTTAAAGCTATATCAGATATCTAAAATCTATAGAGTTCATTTCATCTCAATTGCTAAAACCTATAAGGGGTGAAGCTCCTCAAGTTGAAGAACCATTGTATGCACCCTCCTATCGCAACATACCCTACCAGTACAAGGGTCTCATTGTCCAGTCAACGAGCCTGGGGGAGATATGGGGGCCCAGGTTGGCCTCCCCTTGCGGGGGCATGGGGGCAATGCCCCCGACCCAAAACAAAATATATAAAGTTTAGCATGCTAGATCCATAAAGATGATTTAATGTGACCTTGCAACAAGGGTTAATTGAATACATGATGTATGAGAATTATTTAGAAATATGCTTTATGAAACTAAAGTGTGGTTTATAAATCCTAAGCATATCAAACGATACCTCAAATTTGGTTCATTACGACCCTTTTTATTTCTAGCACATTATGCTTATAAAGTATTGGATGAGAATGTGATACCATGAAATCAGAATGTTAAAATAACCTTTACAATCAATGGATAACACGGAATTCAATAAAAGTAGCTACTCAATGTTAAAGACATAAGAGATTGTGTACTTACTTTCTTATATCTTGTTTGTTGTAGCCCGTGTTCAGATAGAAGAGAAGGCGACAAGGATGCGACTCCAATCCTAGCAGTGGCATGGTGAGGAGGATGATAGGTGGAGGCCGAGGAGGAGGCGATCAATAATGGGGAGGTGGTGACTTGGATAGTAGGAGGAAGTGGTGGAAAGGGGAAGGCGGCAACGACTTGGATATGAGGAGGAGGTGGTGGAGAGGGGGGAAGCGATGTTGGCTTGGAGATGAGGAGGAGGTGGTTGATAGGGGGTGGTGGTGGTGCCTTGGAGACGAGAAGGTGGTGGTGGAGAGGGGGCGAGCGACGGCGTCTTGGAGACGAGGAGGAGGTGGTGGAGACAGGGCGGCGACGACGTCTTGGAGACGAGGAGGAGGTGGTGGAGAGGGGACAGTGGCGACGTCTTGGAGATGAGGAGGAGGTGGTGGAGAGGGGATGGTGACGACATCTTAGAGACGAGGAGGAGGTGGTGGAGAGAGGGAGGCGATGACGATGATGACTTTGAGACGAGGAGGAGGTGGTGGAGATGGGGAGGAGGCAGCGGTGGCTTGGAGATGAAGGAGAGGAGGCGATGGAGAGGAAGCACGATCAGGAGGGTTTGAGAGGGATTGTGAGAATAAAAATCAGGTTTTAGATTGGTGGGGCTCGTGTAAAATTTCCCAAATTTTACCACCACATTACGACCATAAATGTGGTTGCGATGTAATCACAACTATTTGTGACTACAATGTGGTGGTAGTGTAGTAGCAAAAAGTCATTATAATGATTCGAGACTACATTCTCACCAAGTGTAGTCCCAACATTATAGTCGCAAAAACTGTATTTTCTTGTAGTGATGTGTGCTATAAGCTTATAAGTGTATATCTATTGTTTCATTGTTTGAAGTACTCTGATTTACTCCATTTGCAATATCTAACATATTGTACAATATGACCGATATGTACGATATAAGGGATATATAAGAGCAATATTTGTGACATAATTACCTATCTATAAGTTTTTTTATTGTTTTACTAACTTGGAAGATCTTAATTTACAAAAAATTGAAAAAATAGGCTTTATGAACCATTTCCGACATTTCCACCGGAATCGTTGAAATTTCCCAAAATTTCAGCAAAATCTCGGTATACATGGTCACCTAGACAAAATAGAAATCGAGATTTCTATCCTTGAAGGTAAGTACATATCAAGTCATACATGACCTCGTAGTAGGCATTAATTCACAGACAACAAAGTAATTAGAAATGTGTAGTTATGAATGCTTGTCTTGCAGATGTGGTTGTACATGTATCTTTTTCTATTTAGTTATACATGATATATAATTCAACTTGTAGTCCTTTAATTGTTTAGCGATTTGTCATATTTTTATTTATGTAAGTTGTTATTTATTGATTGTCATAGACACTTGTTGACGTATTAGTACAAATAAATATGTTATAAATTAGTCATTTATGTACTTAAACACAAAAAAAATTGAGGCAAATAGCACACTTATATCTCTTATATATTTGCTTAACTTACTATTTAGTTGAATATATTATTATATATAATTTTATGTACATTTGTAATTGTATTGTTCTCATCATTTTTGATTGTAGAGCTTTTATATTTTTTGGGTGAGAGAAATATTATCAACTTTTTTACTTTATGATATGCATGAAGGAGTTTTTGGGTGAGAGAAATATTGTCAACTTTTTTACTTTATGATATGCATGAAGGAGTAGATCGTGAGAAGATTTTGATGCGTATGAATATATGATATCTTAAGAAAATTGTCATATCACAATCATGTCATCTTGTCTCTTTTTAGCCTCTTCGTTATCTCTCAAATCAATCGAATAAGAATGATGGATAAATTAATTTATCCCTTATCCTTGATTCGAACACCTAATATTTAATTGGATATTATGTTTATATTGTATTGTAATCTACAATAATTTATCTATATTAGGGAACAAATAAATCGCTCGATTTACCGGTTGGGATTGCATACTACTTACTAGATAACTAGATCTTACTTGGTCTAAAAAATACTATAAATGGAGCACTCTAATTGAATTAGAATGAGTCTAGTAATGATATTACACACTTTCATAAAATTATTAAGAGTTGAATAAAAAGATGAACGAATAGTTTAATAAAAGATGCATAGGCTAGAAAACATACTTAATAAACTTCTTGCCTCATAGTGTAAATGGAAAACATAAAGTGTCAGAAGAAGAAGAGAAAAATGGGAAAAGGGAGGAGGTAGTAATTGCGGCAGTCCCACACGGCAAAAGCGAGCGTGGGCCATCTTTCCAAGTCATACACAGTCCCCGCTCCCCCTTTTTTTCCGGAGACCAAACGCCTCTTCCCACAATTCTCTCCTCCCCGCGCCCATCACAATGGGCATCTCCGCCGTCGTCCGCCAGAAGCTCCTCTCCGCCCGCGCCGCCCTCTCCCGCTTCTGCCGCCCCTCCTCCTTCGGCCTCCCCTCCACTCCCGACGGTGCCGCCCTCCGCCTGGTCCGCAACTTCCGCTCCTTCCGCTTCCACTACTCCCTCTTCCTCTACATCACCCTCCTCCTCACCCTCCTTCCCCACCGCCGCTCCACTCTCCTCTTCCTCATGGCCTCCTCCAAGCTCCTTGCCTTCTACCTCCTCCTCCTCCGCACCTTCCCTTCCTTCCCCCTCCTCCGCCGACGCCGCCTCGTCCTTTCCTTTATGGCCTCCATCGTCCTCCTCGAGCTCGTCCTCACGGACTCCCTCAGTCACCTCTTCATGGCGGTCGGTGTCGCTGGACCCGTCACGGTGGCGCACGCTGTGTGCAAGGTAGCGGAGGACGGGGAGGCGGAGGAGGACAGGGAGAAGAAGGCGGACGAGGTGGTCTAGTTTTTGCTGGATTGCCGAGGGGTTGGTTACGTTTTTAGATTAGATTTAGATTATTAATATATATTATACTACTCACAAGTTGAAATTATTTTTGTGTTGTATGATGAACATGATGATTATTGCTAATACGAGAATGGGAGGATTTTGTAAGAGTGGATTTTTTAGCGCTGATAATTTAATGAAAGAGCATTCTTATTCATTTGTTGAATTACTTTCTGATAATTTAATGAAAGGACATTCTTATTGATTTGTTTATTCACTTGTTGTTGGCGATGATATGCATATTTTGTTTTCTAATTTCGTATCTGAACGTGTGAATCTTGGGGTTGTCTGGACTCTGGACTGTTGATGAAGTCATGGTGTTTAATTTCCTTGTTTTATGATTATGTTAGCTAGTTTGGCCAGGGACTGATGACTAAAGACAGTTGGATCTTACGCTGAAGAAAATATTGGAAACCTTTGAGCATTTTTGAGCAGAAAAAGTTGAATTTCTGGCATCGTGATATTATTTCATGCCATCAGAGTTTGCAGGATTTGTGTGTGTAAACTAGAAGATATGTTCTCCAGACTAAATTACGGGATAAAATCATTTACTTCAAATACGTCTATAAAAAGCATACTTTGCTGCTTCTCTCCTCTGCCGAAGAGGTGCTGGAGAAAGATATGGTAAAGGAGGAGATGATAAATGCTTATTGTATTTTTTTAAAATATTACCTTTATTCAGTCAGTGAAACTTCAACCATCTCTTATATCCATCTTCTAATGCAATATCCTTTACCATTCTGAATGAGTGTTACATGCCATTCTAAACAAATTCATCATAATCTTGGAGCTAATGGATTTTATGAAACTGGAAATAGCATGGACTTCTGATTTTAGTTTGACTACTAGTTGAGATATGGTGGAGTAGGAGTTGTTTCCATGGATGATGGTTCTTATGACTAATGCTCGGGGCGATGGTTGCTTACTATTGACGTAGTAGTGTGGAGGGTGATGTTTTAGGACTTCTAACTTTGCCTTTTCCTCATTGGATTAGTACTTAGATGACCTTTTGAATTTGAGTCCACTTGCTATTCTCAAGGAGAAGACGAATTTAGGACAAATGGCGAAGTGACAAGTTGTTAGGAGTGGATTGATGGCACCTATTTTTTTAAAAAGCACACCTTGAGACGGTGAGGCGTAAGCCTCGAGGCTTTTCTTACTATGAGGCTTATGAGGCGGTCTAGGCGAGGTGGAGGCGTTAGCCTCAATCGCATGGCTTTTTCTTCAAACTTTTGAGTCATGTACTTTGCACATGACCTTGTTTTACCTTAAACACTATATATTTTTATTCTAGTTTTTTTGTTTCCATGTTAAACCTTGCATATTTCTATAAAACAATCCATACAAAGAGAAGAGATTGCTTGAAACAAGCGAAACTTGATGATCTTGTATACATCATGCTCAATTTATCATATTGCATCCACATATACTAGTTCTATTGCAGACAACGTATGCGATTGTGTTTGAATTATAATAAAAATTTTATACTAGTTGCAAGTTTAAAACTTGGTATTGTTATTTGGTTGTTCTTAATATAGTTATCACATATATGAAGAAGCACGATTGAAAAGAAACACATGATGTAACATAATTATTATGTTTTGTTGTTAATAGCGGAAGCAATCACGTGCCTCCCATTAGTTTTTCTAAATTTCAATGCTTTCATCTCTTATGTGTTGTATCTTTTACTAGTGTTAAATTATTTTTGAATATATTTTTGGTAGAACTTAATATTATTATATATATTTAATATATTTTGCTTAATTTTAAATTATTCTTTCCGAAAATTGAGGCATATGCCTTGACCGCCTCGATGCTTACACCTCACCCCACATTTCTGGAAAACACCTCGAACCGCCTCACTCTTTTTTAAACCTTAATGGCACCTTCTAGGTAGTTTAGTAACCTAGCCCATGAAAGACAAAAATACATTATCCCATCGTTATCCAATAGGCCAAATGACAAATATAAGCTGGCGAACTTCACTGGTGCACCTCATTGTCAGTGTAATTTGTGAAGGATGAGGCACATGCAATGGTCAAGATCCAATTTTGCTACGTAAGGAAATGATTGATGATCAGAGTCTATAAAAGTAGATGAGAAGATGGGGTGAACACGACCTTGTGTGGCTCGTGCTAGGAGAATGTGGAGCATTTTTTCTTCTAATTTGATTTTCCTATTTTATCATAAACAACATACGTTTACCTAAGCTAGACACATTCAGCTAGGATGGAAGTGTAATGTCGTATGGAAGTGTGGTGGTTAGTTGAGTGAGAGAAGATAAGATGAAGAATGCAAAAACATGCCAATTGTGCATGGTGTTGGAAGGAAACATACGGAGATGCATAGAAAAGGAGCTGAGTGCATGCCAAGATGCATGAGAGAGGAGGGAGGGGGGATTGAGGGTACTAAATGAGAAAGATATCCAAAGGTGGGATAAAAGCCAATGGCTAACAAAATTTCAAATTAATATCCCTTTACCTTTCTTACAAATGTATGGATGGTTTATATAGAGACAATTCCTGCAAAAAGTCTCGGCTCTAAGGGTGTTAAAGATCTCTTGCCATTTTGGTGAAAGGAGGAAGATGGTAGGTAGGGAGGATGACTTGTTAATTTGTCAATTTTTACTTTTTTTATTTATGTTTGTAAACCCAATAGATGTATTTTTTAGAAGTGTCTTTCGGGGAAGGGTAGTGTCTTTTGTGATGAGGCTTGTCTTTTAAATGGTATTGGCTCTCTATATAAAACCATCATAATGTGTACTTAAAGAATCATGAATGAATTATACGAATTCTGATCATTTGGTATCTTTCCTTTCCTTTGAATTCTTTCTCCTCTTAAACCCTCCACTCCAATCTTCCCCTCCTTTCTTCTTCTCCCTTATACAACATAGTGTGATTTCCCTGATTACCCTATTTTCTCCATTCTCACTTTTTATCTCCTCCTATAAACATCTTAAGCCTTCCACTCCCTCCTTTCTCCATCCCTTCACACAACTTGGCATGCTCTACCACCCCTTATCCCTTATCTTACTTTATCACATCTAATATCTCTCCTTTTAACATTCTAATCCGCATTAGGAGGAGACTTTGGTTGGAACGGGTTGGCTGAAGGGTATGTTTGATCTATGAACACTTCCTCTTGGAGATATGTTTCAATTGGGATCATGACCTGATAAGCGATGCTTTCATGTGGTGGAGACCTAGACCACTTTAAGGTATGTGGAGGGATTTGAGTCCAATTTTTGGAGGCAGATCGAGAGAGGGGCTTATTTGAACCTATGATTGATGGGGAAACAAATCTAGGTAGCTAACTCTGAAGTGATGAGCTGGGCAGACCAAGTACGGCATCGAATGTGCTTGGAGTGGCTAGTTTGAAGCGGATGATGGAGGGTTTAGAGTGAAGGTATCTGACCATTGACAACGCCATTGAAGGGTATCATAGTGTTGGAAGTCAAACCATAGTGGTTGGCTGCAAATGTCATAGGGGTGAGAGAGGGGAGGTGACTAAGGGTTGGGGGTGTTTCCATGATGGATTGGTTGAAAGTGGAGGCAATGTCGATGTGTTTGAGAGGAGGGCATCGAAAAAGATGGGTGCTGAAGTGGAAAAGAAAGTGGGGAAGAAAACATTGGTGGATTTGGGGTGTAAGTAGGCGTGGTTGGTAGGCAATGACCTTGTGGAGAATGAGAAAAAGGGGATAGATAAGTGGCGAGGCTGGGGTAGGGGGTGGATTCTCTTGTTGGGGATACAATGTGAGGGAAAGAGGTACTTATCAAAATGAGATGTGGAGGAGGTTTGGGTGAAAATGTTGCAAAAGTCGGTTCACTAGACCAGCTAGTTGGTCTGACTGTGTGGTGTTGTGTGGTGGCCCATTGAATAATAACTAGTAGACCACTGTTGTAAAAGTCGACCGACTAGGCCGATTAGTCGGCTCGACTAGTTGAGTCACGAGGGGTAGTTGACTCGACTAGGCCTAGTCTGCCATTAGTCGGTCAACCCGACTAATCGGGCTGATTAGTCGGCCAACTACTCGACCGACTTTTACATAGAGATTTTTATTTTTTTTTGTTTTTCGATTTTTTAAAAAGCAAACTTATTTTAATATGCTTAATGTTATATTTAAAGACAATTACTTTTTTTATTTCATTATGATAGTATAGAAATTGTACAAATCATGTAAATATATAAGAGTGTGTGTATAAAAATTGATTTATATATTTAAAATAATCAGAAAAAACCAACATCGACTAATGGCGATTAATCCGAGTAGTCGCCCGACTAATCCTTAGTCAGTGACCCCGCCGACCGAGTACCGACTACCGCTTTCTACAACCTTGTAGACTAATATTCGTTTGACCAAGTAGACTGACCAACTATTCAGTTGACTGCTGGAAAAATATTTTTCTTTTTTTTTATTTTCAGGAGTTCTGATCCCAATATCACCAAAAAACTGTCAATGTTCCATCCCAGTTTCCCCATGATCTTTTTTTTTTAAATAACCCAAACTACCATAACTAAATAAAAGTAATAAACTCTCCAATTTGTGACATCTTGACTTTGTTTAAATGATACTTGAGATATTAATCGAATATGAGTCATGCATATATTGTGAAATTTCATCACCTTACTCAATTGGGACAAAACTAATATCTATGGAAATTGTTATCTTAACCGCAATCTTTCATATTGCATGCTGTTTCTCATCATTAAGTCTTGCATTCCATCGAAGCCCTTATATTATTTCGTATATGTAGAAATATGTATGATTCACGATATTTGATTGAAATTCAACCGGTGCTTTTATGTTGTTAATTGATGACCATATACACACATACGTATATAAAAATATACATACTATACAAAATTTTTTATTTAAAATAAAAAACACATAAGGGAATAATTCCGAATAGTCGCCGAATATCATATATTCTTTATCTTGTGACCCGCCAAACTGGTAACGAACACAGACTTTTGCAACATTGCTGGGTGGAGGGCTGTGAAGCGGCGCTTGAAGAGGTGTATAGATAGGGAAGGTGGTTGAGTTTAGGAGGCAGGGTGCTTTGGTTGGTGAAGAGGAAGGGGACTATGTAAATGGGGCTGCAACTGGTGGAGCGAGGGTGTTGTGATGCAGATTCTGTTATGCAATGTTGGTGGCTTGAGGGAAGATGATAGGAAGAGGACAATGGGTGGTACATTCTAGAGTGAGAGGACATTCTAGAGTGGGATGTTAACTCAGAAAATCTAGTAGGAGGTAGATGTTGCAAGAGTTGAACACGGAGACTTGCGATGCTTTAGAGGCAAGTGGTGGGCTGCGGTTTGCGAAAACCTACATGGGATGAGAAGGAGGTAGTGGAGCATTTCGGGTGGAATGAACTTTGATATGATTGGCGCCATGAGGATGCATGGGTTTTGGCGGTGGTGTGACAAGACTGATGGGCAGTGGAGGTGTATGGCTCAGCGAGGGGCTAGGGGAGCTTTTGAGGACTTGAGGGGGGTGATGGAGAAAGTGGAAAGTGGGCCTTGTCTAGTTGGTGGAGATTTCAACGTGACATTGTGTATGAAAGATAGACGGAGGATTGGTCAGGAAGAGATGCTGCAATGTTTAACTTTGGGGAGCTCGTGGATGAGCTGGGTCTGGTAGACTACCTAAGGCAAGGCTGCAGTTTTGTTATAACAACCTGAGAAAGGAAGATGCATGCCCTTATCATATATCAAACAGTTAACTTGTTTCCCTAATTTTGATAAAGCAGCTTCACATCATTTTTGGATTTTCCAGATGACGGCATTTGCAGAATTTGGTACTATATTTGGTTTACTGGTTTAATAACACTGAATGGCAGTTTCAAATAATGGAGCTTGGACTTCTTGTTTCTCTTCTCTGAATTTGGCAGCTTCAGGCAGGGGAACAGTTCACGTGAACAGTTCTGCATAGGATGTGTTGCTGGGTTCTAGACGAGAATATGCATAATAGAGCATATACATTAAGATGTGTCTGAAAGGATCTGTCTTTCTTTCTGCGTTTCCTCCAGTAGACAACTGTATATTCAGAATAGAATACTGAATGTAATTGCATTGGTGACATTTCCATATTGCAGACCTGAACCTGAACACAAGTGGATGCTGAAAGGGAAGGATTACAAGAATAATATGTTATCTCTATCCCGTTACTAGGATAAATCATTATTGAGGAATAAAATGTATGCTAATATTAAAGGGTGAGATCTTTTTGAGAATTGGAGGATGCCATATCACAAATTCTCAGTCCGATTTCGCGCTGAGACTCTAAATTCTGATGATAATCTTACTTAGCTTAGTTATTATTTGGATGTGAGTTTTGGGTTGATGCTTTATTGTCAATATGCAATTTGAGCCTTGCAAGTTGAATTGAAAATTCATCTCAGGCAAATTATTCAGTGTCGAAGGGTATGGTCTGGTTGAAAGATAGAATGAACAAAATGAAGTTTTTGTTGATCAGTTTGGTGTTAATAGGAGCTTTTTAAGAATATCTCTAATCGAGATAAAGATTTCAGATGGCTAGAGATTTTGGGTAGTTTCAAAACTTGAAGCTGGCAGTGTTTGACGGAGAAGAAAGAGTAGGGTGCTTATTTTTGGGATTCTTGCAGGTATCTATATCATGAAAAAGAACCCGTTTCTGGTTCTGAATACCTGAGTGTGATTTGTTGGTTTTAATACATATACATGCGTCTTACCATTACAGTATTGAAAATTAAGGACTTTTATATAACCACAAGGGAAAGAAGGTCTTTGTCGATTGGCAGAACCTTGACAAGGGTTGCACTAGAGAGAATCCGAGCAAATTTAAATTTAGATGGTTTTGCCATCTCCTGCCTGTCCTCTAAAATGTAAAGCTGCGGTTCAATATTAGATCTACAAGGAGTAAGCAAGCCCGTAATCCCAACCCCTGAGCCATGCCTTTGTGGTCAATGATAATTCAATAAATCATTTGAATACGTAATTCATATGTCATTTTCTCTGAATTTTTCTGCATGTTTCTCAGTCCTGGTGTCATTATAGATTAAGTTTACGTTTTTCTGTTCATTGGCCTATACTTGCATGCACAGATGAATGGTTACCAGATTGACTATTACGCATATATATCCCAATTATTTGTCTGATCCTTAAACCATGATGCTGAATACATCACGATTCATAATCACTACAGACATTTATCTATTTTAAAATGTTTAAAGATGATCATCAAGAGATTAATGCTCATCTGAATATTTCTAAAAGAAAGAAAATGGAAGCATGCTGCTTTAATGACGTACATGCTGCCTCCAGGTAATCTCCACCGTCAGGTCCTCATTTGTTGCTATTAAGAGGATCCCTGTAACTTTCACAAGTGAATAACTCCTGAGCATCCATGTTTTTTAATCTAATGGTAAATTTCAAGGCATTTGTGTTTGAGACTTTGTTCCTATGCCTACTGTCAACAATTCCGGCACTCAGATCCGCAGATGGAAGCTGCAACGTCGAAACCGGTCTGACATCCATACATTGCGGTTTTTTAATGTACATTTGCTAATCTCTTGTTGCAGTCACACTTCAGCTGCTGCCTCTCCCGCTTCAGGTGCCACCGGTGGTGCTGTCAGTCTGTATGCGTTATACTCCTCGAAGAGGAGGTGAACCTGGGTCTTCATCATTGATCTCCCTCTGAAGGGTGTCACAGTTGAGTTGAGGAACCCACGCCGCACCAAGTGGAGTCAGAAGTCCATGCCAAAGAGGATTTCCTTCATTACATCAGTGTCCTGCAAGCTGATTATCCCGGTTATTCTCACGAAGCTGAACAACTGCAAAAGTACGGTAAGAGTTTCGGGTTGGCTGCTCAAGAAATTCATGTCCTTCATTGTTCATGTCATCACCATGCGACCTGAAATTCTGTATGCATTAACTTAGTATGCATTAAAAATCGCAATCCATCATAAAACTGATAATACTTTCATCTTAATGTATGAATATACAAACTTAATTTTTATATCATATTTTCCAGATTCTATTGCTTAAGACAAAAGTTTAGTTAATATCAGAATAGTATGTATATTTGGGACATCAACTATCTAATAAAACAAAAGTATAAATATGGCTCAGATACAAACATTTTAGCATGCATTCTCCAATAGCATTTGTCCCTTTGACGGACAAAGTTCTATTTAGCTTGAACATTTAGACAAAAAAACATGCCATTGTGAAACATTCATCCACCATCATAAGTTATATAAAAACTAAAGGAACTTAAAATCACAAAAATGTTGTCAAACTCAACAATCAACCTAGATTACAGAATGGAAAGGAATGGGGTTTTTCATCCATTGTTTGATTCACATTGGGAATGGAACTTCTAACGAAGGATTCATTCCTTTCTTATGTTTGATAGGCATAAGCAAATGAAATAAGTTACATTTTCCTTTGAATTTTGGTAAGAATAAAAAAGAATCATTATCCTTGGATTTTTTATTTTTCCATATGTTTGAAATATTCTAAGCAACGCATCAATAGTTCGATGAAATCAAGAATTTAAAGGGGACAAATTTATATGTAAAGATAAGAATGACATAATTATGCTATAAAATTAGTCCTCCATTATAACAAATGAAAAACAGTCAAATATGTGTCTCGTAGTAATTCTAGTTTTACATATCTAGGAATCGACATTGGGCTATCAACTATGGTGATTTTGGTGCAGAGGATTGAGTCATACGGAGATGGTTTGTTAGTGGTTTGCTTTTGTTGCAGTCATGGGGCACATGGCGTGGTTGTGTAGCGACGACTCTCGTGGGAGAGACGGTGGGATGGTGATCGTTGTGGGTGAGGTTGTAGGCACACGTCACTTGGGATAGCGTTTCTTGGTGGGTGTAGTTTTTGGGGACGTGGTCTCAACAGAGATGGCAGTAGAGGCACACTCCCTACTTGAGGGTTTTCTAGGGGAATATCATCCATTTCTTTATCACCTTGTTGCTTTTATGTGGCAGATGCTTAGTAGACTCCGCTATACTAGACGGTTCGAAGGTCACTAGCCCCTATGTTGGGGTGCTAGATAACTTGGAGTTATGCTCCGGTTGGGATGGTGGTGCATAATCAAGTCAGGGATCGCCGTATCGCGATATATCGTCGATATATCAGCGATATATCGGTATCGACAGGTCACCGATATATCGCCGATATGGACGATATCGGATATCGACAGGAGAAAATGCCTTGGTGGATACCGGGTTTCAGCGATATGCGTCGATATATCGCCGATATATCGGCGATATATCGGTATCGACATTGTATCCAAATGATATCGATACCGATATTTCCTTCCTTGAATCAAGTCCTATCTTCTGTGTGGTGTGTCCTGACACTTTGTTGGGATTGACACTCTTTAGAGATACCGTTGAGGTTGGTTAGGCGATTGTTGCCCATCATTTTAGACTTTGAGCCTGGTTCACAAACTTAGACGATGGTTGAGCTTTTCACAATTGTAGGGTTTGTTGTTGTCCTCTCTTTCCTTGAGGATTGAGGCTCTCTTCTTCAAGGCTTTGTATGCTAAGGAGGAACATAATCATATATGCAACTTCTTGCAATAAATGAAGGATTGCATTACATTAGGATTTCGGGATGTCTTTTTGACGAAGTTGACAAATTGTGCGAAAAGGCTTTAGGGGGACTAATTGTCAAGCGTCAGGTGGAACTACATCCTGAGTAGATGTGTTGGTGGGCGTGTGCTAATGGATCTGCCTCTCTGGCTTGTGCCGTGGATCTGGTTTATGTCTTGGAGTGGGTTTGGATCATGAGGGCCCTTTGAACCAACGATGCATATTTAACGATGGAGATTTGACGATGTCTGGAGATCTTAGCTATGGATGTTTGGAAATCCCTTGGCAACATGTCGAATGAGATGGGGGAGTTGGTGGTGGGGGCTAGGGTTTGGGGCAAGAAAGGATCAAAGCTTCAATCTAGTACCATCTTTGTGATACAATTGTAACAAATAGAAGGAAGGAGTTATTTGTATTGAAGGAGGCAGGGTTTCTTAAGTACAGAGTGAACCTTTAATACCTAAGAGGTGGAAAGTACAAGGGAGTTCTTTGAAGAACTACTAAAGATTGACATACTAAAAAAAGAAATATCATAAATAGAAAATATCATTGTGTTATGATTCAGTAGGTCATTGATGTTGTCCTTGAGGATGTTACCTTTTTTAGCATAGAAGTGTTACCACTAAACCTACTCGTGACATTCTATTGGAGTTTCCTCCTCTGCTCTAAACCTACTCGTGACATTCTTTTGGAGTTTCCTCCTCTGCTCCACGTCTACCACAAGACGAAACGTATTGTATCAGTGTCTTCACTTTACGCACTACTCTTATCCTGCATGAAGCTAAGACATCCGTGCTTGGTCCTCAATTACCTACATACCTGCATATTATTCTTCTAGTGAGCTTTCTCTTTTCTTGAGGAAGCTGTTCAGATCGGGCACTTTACCCATGATGCCCCATTTTGGTTTGTCTAATAGTGATTAGCAATTTACAAATGCTCTTATGGCAACCCCAATGCCACGAGATTACCACATATCTATGCCAGACAAACTATGAAAATATATTATGTATGTAGATATGGATGCTTTTATTTCTAGAGGTACTTGGGATTTGGTACCATACCTTATAAGGGTCCCTCCAATTGCTTGCAAATTGGTCTTTATTTTAAAACATACATATGACGATCATCGGACATACTATATGCCAAATTGGTGGCCAAAGGCTTCCCCAGACATATGGGGTCGATTACTTTTAGACATTCTCGTATGTTGCTCGAATGATCTCAATTTACACCATCTCATCTGTTGCGGTTAATAATAACTATCATGTTTACTATCTCGATGTGAAGAATGCACTTATTTTTCAAGATCTTTAAGAGGAAATATATACATCAGCTATCGGATTATACCATGGGGGGAAGGGTTGGTGTTGGAAGACTTCACAAGACTATCTGTGGTCTAAAATAGAATTCAAGAGCTTGGTTTGATAGACTGACTACTGAGATCGTCTCCCTTGTCTTTCATAAGATTTCTTCTGACCATTTTGTTTTTGTTCGAAAATGCGATGGAGGCAAGGTGCTAGATCTCTACTTTGATTTCATTTCGAGATGGTGAAAAAATGAAATAATTTCAAAATTTCATCGAAATTTCGATGAAATTTCGCCAATTTCAACTAATGAATTAAATGGGGCTTCTTAAGGATGGAGAAGCTTGTGTTGAACGCTCCATGTGGGTATTGATGATGAATATGTAGATTTCAAGAGTGAATATGCGGATTTAAAGAGATCTGATTGATGAAGTTGGCCTGCTCCAGAATGTTGAAGACTTGTACTGGTGGATGTTGGGTATTTCTTGCGTGATAGACTTGAGATAGGGGTTTTGGTTCATGCTCCAAGTAGCGTGTTGTTGAGTTAGGCTCTGGAACTGCAATGAGGGCTCGATTGATACAACAAAGGTAGGGGCGTACTGATCTCTATTGAAGGTTGTCCTCATCGTCAAGGAGGGGACAATGGTGGAGGAGGACAAGTCGGATGAGGAAGATGGGTGAGGGAGTGTTTAGACAGTTATGCTCCTCTTAACCTCACCATGGTTTGAAAAAAAACTATAGTTAAGTTCAACTTATTAACATATAAAGTAATGAAGGGGTACAAAGGATAAAACAATAAGAAGTCATGGGCAGCTGATATTCTAAAAAAGTGAGGAATATAATTGATATTGTAATATCTCAAAGGGGCACAACTGATAAAACCCTTATTTTAAATTTGTCACTAAATCATTCGTTGTTAAATATAGTGATGAACATTATACGTTGCTAAATGATTTTTTATGCTAGTAATTAGTAACAAAAGTCTAATTAGTAGCGCTTTGTATGGGAACACTCATCTGATTCTGTTTTTCAACAATTGAGCTAATCATTGCTAATTTTTTAATTCAAAATTTAGGAATGGTTATCTCAAATTTGTTGCTAATGATATATCAATACTTGTGACTTTCATCACTGATTTCTAATATAAAAACTCATTTAACAGATGATTTAATGCCAGACTTAAAATAAACGTCATTATAGACCTCATTTGTTGTGGTGGCACTACAACAAATTAGGTCTACAATGACGTTTATTTTGAACCCACCACTAAATCGTCCGTTGCTAAATATATAGTGATGAATATTATTTGTTGCTAAATGATTTTTTACCATCAATTAGCAATGAAAGTCATAATCGTCAACCCTCTATATAGCAATGCCTATGTGTGCTATTTTTCAAAATTTGAACTAATTGTCACTAAATTTTGAAATAAAAAATTAACTACGATTAGCTTAAATTCCAAAAATAACAATAGATAAACATTATTACTGTATTGAACATCGCTAATGATACCGTGACAGATGACTTTCATAGCTAGTTTCTAACATAGAAAATCACTCGATAATATATATTTTTACGGTTAACAACAGTATAGTGATGGATTTAAAATAAATTTCATTTCTCTATGGAAATCAAAGCATACAATATCGACCTATCGTACAGTTCTATTGATTCATGAATATATTAATGTATTATTTCGAGTATACGTTATACGATACATACAAGTAGAAGCAATGAAATTTGATCATATATGGTGTATTTAGTAGTGTTAAATGGGGGCTGCCCCGGCCCTGTTTTCGGGTGTTTTTTTTCAAAATTATCACAATGTATATTCATCTATAAGTCACTCTTATAAGTCTAGACTCCTATGCCTTCTAACTAGAATATGTCGATTGCAGCAATGTTTAGACCATTAAAATTACCTGTTCTTGATGGAGTGTATATGAAATTTTGTTTTTGACAAAATTCGAATGACATATACGAGGGATATATAGATGAATATATATGATGATATTTTGTAAAAAAATAAAAAAATAGGGCGGGGCAGCTCCATTTTTTTAGAATAAAACATACGCCTATATATTCAAAGATATACCTGTGAAAGTATCTTAAAACATTAACTATGATTAAAATAGCACGTTTGTACGGATGTAGTAAAAAATATGTATTACTGGAAATCCAAATAAATACAACTCTGCATTATCGAAAAACTAAAACTTGGCACGATCATTTTTGATATTATGCCCTAAATTTTGGGAGCTCTTGCTCACTCATTCAAATCTGGCAAGAAATACCGATGGGTTCTAATTCTCTTCCTTCAGGAAAGCTCTATTGGGCTGGGATATCCACTTGTGAATAGTAGGTGTTTGGATAATTATGAGGGTTGGAAGGGGGTTGGAATAAGAAATGTGATGTCATATGACCTTGATTTGTGATAAATTTCCATCTCAGGGTTGGAGGGGGATACACCGAAGTACCCCAGTAACCAAACGGACCCATATCTTTCGAAAGAGAGTCGAGAAAACCTTACTCATGCAATGGTCCTTAAGTACAGGTTCCATAAAGAGATTCAAAACGGATTTCTTACCTAAAACCATAACAAATCCATCTCAACTATCTGTTGCTACTGTCACTGCTGGCGACATCGTCGCATTCCTTCGCGGTGTCTCCACCATATAGCAAAACGTAGATCTTCGGAGGAAGGAATCGTTCTTTATCTATTTCAGCCTGCAGTTCATCGCAATAGGAGTGGAAGTCGCTCTGTGTCACGTAGAGACCTGTGTAGCATCTAGGAAGGAAAGCAAAGCCATCGATGAATGTCGCCTCCATTGCGTTCAAGTCCTTCACGGTGACGTTGGTGATGCTTGCCAGGGATTTGTTGTTGCAGCATCTGCGAGGCGATGACAAGTTGAGTGCTGTTATAGTAATCTGTTCAAGAGCATGTGATTATCAATTACTCTTCTTGGGAAGCCTTGGCGGCTACGCAGAGGGAGGCAAGGAGCAGCCCCTGGACGTTGCGCGAGTGTACCAGGAGCCCATGAATGCTGCAGTAACGGTTGATGTAGATGTACGCCAGCAGGTAGCAACGAAGGTTGAATCGAGCATTCACGAAGATGCACATAAGGAAGATCTTCAGATCGAGGTTCATCCGCACCTTACTGTCGAACACCGTCGCCTTACGGGTCTTGTTGTCGTTGGCCCTGGCTTTCTTATTCATGTGGGATGCGAGGAAGATGGCAAACCGGTAGGATTCAAGGAGCTGTGCCATGGACTTGGTGCCCCGTCGTTTTCTTCAGGTGGAAGAAGGGTTCGTTGACGGTTACAGTTTAAAAGTTCGTTGGGATTTGGACGTTTTACATAGTCCACCTTGGACTATTCTGATAAGCAGCTGTGTCCGATTTCAACCCCACCATCCCCGCAGTAATTATCCATTTTTTTCGGAGCGTACAATACGTATAGGGATTTGTTTTTCTACATAGTAGGAGCTAGTCTTTATGACATTCGAAAGTAGCTTGAGGAGCTATACTCTGAAATCATCTGTTGTAATGAGAATTACATTAATTAGAGGTGCTGTAAATGGATTTAGATTATGTTTTTTGCAATTTGGTTTCTGAAATCCAAACCTTATGGATCATGTATTCGACTAATGTTCCACGTATTCTCCAAATTTCGCTCAAATCCGATGCATTTGGTATTCTATCATAATGGTCAAAGTCTGGTCAACATTTAAACAACTTAAATCCCATTTAAAAAAAATCAGATCTTGACCATTAAGATAAAAAAGCAAATTTCCTCAGATTTGAGCGAAATTTGGAGTATATATAGAGCATTAGTCGAAGATATATTCTATTAGGTTGGATTTTGGAAATCAAAGTCGAACAAAAGTAAATAAGATTTAAATCCAAGGTTATTTAAATGGGATTTAAGCTGTACAAATGTTGACTGGACTTTGACCGTTAAGATAAATAATAAGTATCCTTTGGTTTGAGTGAAATTTGGAGAATAGATGGAACATTAGTTGGAGATATAGTACATAAGGTTGGATTTCGGTGATCGAAATCACAAATTTATTTTAAATACAATTAGAATATGTATCCCATCCCATGCTATACGATGCCACTTCTTTATGTTGCTATACCGCGCCTCTTCTCAATGGATTTCAATACCTTTATGACAACTTTAGGGAAGATAATGGTTTGTAACTAGGGGAGTGTAGATACTCTTGAAGGCAGGAAAAGAATCTTATTTCTTTACACTTTTTTTTAATTTATCTACAATGAATTGCCATCTGTGTTATCTCCGAGGATTTAGGAGATTGGGAAGCCTAATCAGTAAATCAAAGGATAGATCCTAACTGGCATCCTAGGTTTGATGTTAAAAAGCTTGCCTCTAAAGGAAGGTTAAGACAATGAGTTTGTAGATTTGTTTTGGTTTCGTCTCTAAGGAATCTCAATTCTACGTGACGTGTAATGCCACGTAAGATGAGTAGGTTTTGGATGTCATTTCGGGTTTGACGGCCATTTTTCCTAAGGCCTTGTTTGGTAGGAGAATAAGCCCCGGAATAAGGGGTCAATTCTCCTTCCGACACGGTTTCCAGTGGTACGACTATTCCCTATTATTCCATCTTATTTCACTCTTATTCCTATCTTTATCCCACCTTACCTACCTTTATTTCATCTTATTCTCCTTATTCCTATCCTCCAGTCGAATAAAGAATAGACCATTATTCTTCTTATTCCCCTTCCTTATTCCTACTTATTATCCTACCGAACGGGCCCTAAGGTTAATACACGTAAGAATAGTTCATTCTAACTCCCTCCTCCTTCGTAACTTAGCAAAAATACACCTCTTCCACGGATGTAGGCTAATGTAAATATTTTTTAAAATAAATAAGTTGCTACAGTTCTTACGTGTAGTATTTCTTTTATTAAAATACTACCAAACGAACTGCCAAATAACGTCCTTCTTCTTTTATTTTTTTAAAATAACGTCCAAACGAACTGCCAAATGCAGTATTTCTCTTGTTAACACTTTCCTTTCTTTTCCTTTATCTCCCCTCTTCCGTCATAACTTGGAAGTGGAAGGAACCCATTCCTCCCCGGCGACCGATGACGTTTTCCGAGGCCAGGAAATTCATCGTCTTCCTAGCTTCCCATATAGAGAGGCTGGCACACCTCAATGATGCCGCTGCCGTGCATCAGAGGCTGTTGAAGTCAACGGTGTTCGATGTCCGAGTGGGGTCACCGATCACATTGAGGACTAATCTGATGGACATCTATGCAGAAGTAGAGTGCAGCCCATGTTGTTTCATGGCGGCCTACATGTACGTCACCCGCTACTGTTTGCGCAACACACTCCTCGTCGAGCCTGTCAATGTCGAACACATGCTCCTCACCTCCGTCCTCGTAGCCATCAAGTTCTGGGAGGATGAGTAGGGTTCCCCTTAATTATCTCCCTTGGTTCGTTCATCAATAATTAGCTTTGATATACGATGAGTACTAAAGCAATGTATTTGATAGTTAAATGTACCGTTTCAGCTGTTCTGATTAGTTATAACGCTTCTTGTCTTTTGTAATTTCTGTCAGTGCTGAATCTGCCGAAGGCAAACATCTTGGCGTCTAAAATTTAATGGCACAATCTTTTGCAACCTTATGCATTGGAGATAAATATAAAATAAGTAGGTGTTAGTAGCAAAGGGGCTGTAAAGCACCCATATAAAAATTACTATCAAATATTTATTTCTACTCTCTAACCTTGCAGTGTAGGAGCTGTTAGATCGTCGTTTTAATGTATATATTGATCATATCAAGAGGAAGTAACCTCATTTTACAGTAGAACAATCGCTGATGTTTAGGATCATGTACATCTATTTCCTAACAAATTCCTGATTGTAAACTATTAGTTTTTTTTTTTCAGATTTCCTATAGATGTGATCATGACCTATCAATCGGTATCTTGGGTTCTATTCCACATATAAAATTGCTGTTGGATTTGCATATATATTGCAGATACTGCAACAACGCGAAAATGGCGTGCATCATCGGGGTGAGCCTGCGGGAGATGAACATTATGGAGAAGCAGTTGTTGTTTGGCATAAAATTCGACCTCCACATTACGACGCTCGAGTTCCTCACCTGCTGCAACGCCATGCAGAGGATCATGGCTGCTGACTGCCCAGATTCTCAACTCCAGATCTCTCGCCTCATTTTAGGCAGCGACGGGGACGGCGTCGCCGCAGACGATCGTGATGAAAGCACCGGATCTGGATATTGACTGCACTTAATGTGATTCGAAATCACCCCATGCATTGATGTATATGGATTACTATAATACCAAGCAGAGGAAAAAAACGTTATATGAGGACTGCAAAAAATTCTACTTAACTGTGAAGAATTCCGAAATGGTGTCGTATATCCAATGACAATCCCCCTACATTTCCTTCTGGAAGTGAACTTACCTACGTAGAAAGTTAGGACGATCTGTTTGTATTGGAAGTTATGATATTAATATTAAGAATCTGCGTCAGAAGCTTCCTCCTAGTGCGAACACTAAATGACATTCTAAGTAGTAACTTCATGCATAAAAACAAACCTTAGAACATCAGGCATAACAATTGTGATCAAACTTCATCAAGAAGCACCTGCATACAACAGTGCATATACCTGACCATTTCGATCATGATCAGCCCCGATCTATCATTACTGGGTGAATGGTTGACCTGACACATTTCAACGGGCATCCGATTCTAACATGTAATCGAATAATTTGAACGGATAACGAGTACCTATAAGTACCCGCGAGTCACTACTACAGACATACCCATCAAACTAACTATAACGGAACACGGAAAAAATATTTAGAGCATACATTTTGTATACAAAAACTGAATACATGAAAATGAATCATGTCTATACATGAAAATGAATCATGTCCGTCCCATTTACTTTGCATAAAGCAACCATGAGGAGCTATACAAGGGATTTTTTTAAAATAAATATTAAAATAATTGGAATTAATTAAATAGGCATGATGATTTGGTATTTAAAAAACCGACATCTATCGGCTCCTGAGGTGACGATTTTACGCGATACACCCAAATCGACACCTGAGGTGCCGATTTGGGGACATAGCCATTACCAACGGCTCTTCCAATCTCCCCTATAAATACACCTCAACACCCCACTTCTTCCTCATTCATTCCCCTTCATCCTCTCCATTCTCCTCTATTTTTCCTCCTCCTCATCTTAATTTCCTAACTTTCTTTATAATTTCTCTCGGATAATCGATCTTATGTTGCTATTGGTCAAGTAAGAGTGAATCGAACACTTTCATTTTTTTCGTAATATTTTTTTCAGGTCTTTGCTCTATAGAGGAATTATTTTTTGGTGGATTTCTGGTTATTATCTTTTTGGATCTATTCATTTACTTTGAAGACATTCTTCATTCCAGGTAACTTTTATTTTATACATATAAAAATTCAATTTTAGTTATCTATAAGATGTATCATTTTAGTTAACTAATTTTCGCTATCATTTGAATATTTATTAAATTTGTGTCTTTAAACATTCTGATCGTTTAAAAATTTCTCTCTTATATATAAAAAATTTACTAATCATCTATCATATTCCAATTAATTAGTCAAATTTATAATTTTAGTTAACAAAATTAAAACTAAAATAGTTATGTATTATAAAAATATTAATTTCATAAAATAAATTAAAATTTAATTAATTGTTCATCTTTATGAATGATTTGAAAATATTGAAAAATTATAATATATTTATTTATCTGTAATACAAAATTTAATGTCATTAATTAAATTACCTAGTTTATGAAATTTATAATTTGAAAAATAAAAAACAACACTTTCATAAATTAAATTAAACATTTAACTAATTGTTCATATATGTGAATGAATGTATTGTAAATATTTGGAAATTATAATATAGTTATCTAAATTTAATAAAATTAAATTTATTAATTAAATTACCTACTTTACTAAATTTATGATTTTAAAAATAAAAAATATTAATTTCATACATTAAAGTAATATTTAATTTATTTTTTATCTTTGTGAATGAATGTATTGCAAATATTGGAAAAGTATAATATATTTATTAGCCTTTCAAATAAAATTCAATTTCATTAATTAAATTACCTACTTTACCAAATTTTATGATTTGAAAAAAAATCCTATCTTAGAATTAATTTAAATTCATATTAAATTACATAATTGATTAAATTGATAAATTAGAAAATTAAAAATAGCTACGTACTTTTAAAAATTAAATTCTTAAATTAAATTTCATAATAAATTAAACTGATAATGGAAATGATTACAATAGTTACGTATTTTAGGATTAATTTTATCTCCATAAATTAAATTACAAATTAAATTAATTATTAATCTATGTATGAATATATTACACGAAATTAAAAATTTATGTACTTTTTAAAATAAATTAAATTTCCTTAAATAAATTTTATATTAAAATAAATTAATAATTGGAAAATTGAAAATACTTACGTATTATAAGATTAATTTTAATTTCATAAATTAAATTATATATTAAATTAATTATTCCTCTAAATGTATTGATAATGTTATTTTATTCATGAACCATATCTATTCACCAATCTTTGTAATATATTGTTAGATATGGCATCCAACAATGTTCCTATTTTATTATATTGGCCTAGAGCGGTGAATGTGACTAACGAGCATCTAGATTGTATCGTACGCATATTTCACTGGACACGGATCTCAACAACAACAATCAACATATGAGACTTCAGGTGACATTAATTTCTTTCTCTGATTATCAAAAATGTTCATTTTATTTTTTCTAATTTAAAGTATTAAATATAATCTAAATCTTTAGGTATGCATTATACGAGATTCATTGGATAAGGATCTCTACAACAACAATCAATATTTGAGACTTTAGATGATAATCATTTCTTTCTATAATTACCGAAAATGTTTATTTTATTTTTTTCAAGTTAAAGTATTAAATATAATCTAGATCTTTAGGTATGCATCATATGAGATCACCGGACAAGGATCTCAACAACAACAATCAACATTTGAGACTTCAGGTGACACTAATTCCCTACAAGAAAGAGTAGAACAGGCGACGGTCAACATCCGTCGTGAATGATAACATGACCGTCCCCTTTGATCAATGGAGACGGTCATGTGACCGTCTCCAAAGGTGGCGTCCCATTTGGTATAAGCGACGGTAGTCTAGACCGTCCCCTATACTCATACATAGGGGACGGTCGTGACCGTCCCTAAAGGTCTGGTATAGGGGACGGGCATGACCGTCCCTTAAAGGATCTTATTGGGGACGGTCACGACCGTCCCTTAAAGGTATTCAGGGGGGATGGTCACGACCGTCTCAAAAGTGAGGAAGTGGAGACGGTCATAACCGTCTCTAAGAACGAAGGGGACGGTCGCTATGACCGTCCCCTTTGTTCATCTGCTAACAAAAAAATTTCCATTGCCCCCTATTTGATCCTCATTTTGCCCTGTATGTCAATATAATGTAGTACCTGTTACAAAAAATCTGTCTTCATAATAAATATTACGATCACCACACAAAAAATGCAATCCACATTCATAAAGTCGTCGTCCAACAACATATGCATTCAAAATACTACAGTATCCTACAGTAATTGTCCAAAATAGTTATACAATATACTACAGTATCCTACAAAGTAACTAAGCTATCCTAGTTGTCGTCCTCATCCTCGTCGTCGTCCTCGTCGTCATCAGCATCATCATCTTCTTATTCGCCGTCATCGTCGTCGCCTAGCCTCGCAACGGTATTATCATTGTTGGGTGGCTAGTCGATGCTGCACCTTGATGTGCCTGCATGAATGCATTGAAAATCGCCATTTGTTGGTGCAAATCCTGAATCTCCATATTCATGCTAGACACTTGACTCTCTAATTCCCTCTCCCTTTGTGTCTTCTGAGAGGTCGAGCCGGTCCCTACTCCATACCAATTCCGTGTGGTGGCACCACGACCACCACAACGGATGCGTCCCTGATGCTCTGGACCGGTCGCCTGGAGGAAGGCCGCATCAGGAGTAAGAGGTGGATGACTCGTTCCGGTGTGGTCTACAGAGCCAGTGGTTGTGAGCCTGACCATCTCCTCCTACAAATTTATTTAAGTAAGTTCAAATTCATTTAATTTGTAAAAAAGATGCAAATATGTTACGAATAACTTACATGAATTGGACCATAGGCAGGACCCGCCCAATGAACTTCCCCGCCCACATCGCGGCTCTTAGACCTCTCGAAGACTTCCATTCGGCTGGGCACTCGCTCGTTCTCCACTTCCTAATGTCAAAAGATTAGTCAACTTACGATACCATTTTAATACATATATAATGGTTACAATTTTAACATTAATCATAAAGTAGATTACTTAGAAGTCATCCTTCAGTTGATTTGTGTTTCTTCTCCCCATTCTATGGGTAGACTTGAAACCTTTCCTCCGATTTTCAGCATTTTTCCTTGAGATACCCTATACGAAGATAGTAATTTTAATAAAAGAATTCCAAATGATATATGTATAAAATGCACATATATATGTCACATACCGTATGTTCTTCTCCCATCCAAATAGTGACCATCGCCCTCCATTGTTCAGCGGGTACATTCGGAGGACAATTTGCCAAATTGGCTTCCAATGGAAGCTTCGGGTCGAAGTACTTTAAAATATAAAGAAAATTAATTATATACTTAGATGATGAAAAACAAATTTATACTTAAATATAAAGCAAAGTACTCACTCGGGCCTTCAGACGACCTCGATATTTACACAACATCTCTAAAAATTAATTATATACTTAAATATTTTTACTTTGATTATTGGAAGGTTCATTTTATTTTTTTCAATTTAAAGTATTAAATATAATCTAAATCTTTATATATGTATTACATGATTCACCCGTCAAGAATCTCAACAACAACAACCAATGTTTGAGACTTCTGGTATGCTTTACATTTTATTATTAACTTAATTCGATTTAGTTTTTACTTGTTTATTATACTGAATATAGTGCAAATCTTATAAGTTTGCATTATAAGGAATTTAGCAGACAAGGGTTGTCACAAGAGCAACAATCTTTCGCGACTTCTGGTTACATTAAATTAAATATTTCATTATCTCAGTTAGCCAATTTAGAATTTATTTTTTTAAATCTTTGATTAATAGAATGCAATTATCCCATTCTTATAGGATAATACTATAGCTTCGATCCAATTACAGTTTGCGAGACTATTATATGCTGGTCCTTCAAGTCAATTTGACTCGGGGTCCTCTCAGCTCACACAACCAACTCAATACAATTCAGAAGAACATCAAGCAGAAATATTTGAGATGATTCACCGAACTGAGTCAACCTAAATGGAGAGACAATTACTTACAGTTTCCATGCTACAACCGTAGCAACCTGCAGATCTGCCTCATAGACCGTCGGTAGGAATAAGGATCATAGAGCCTACATAGACATGTCAAGTAACTCAATTAGTTGAATCTCCGAGGAAATCCTTAGCTACATCACATCCTCCTGGTCATGTATTAACTCATTTAGAATGGAATATCAAGGATAAGGCAAAAAAACTCATGAAGATATTCATAAAAAGATATGAGACAATGCCAAAGGAGGTGAAGGAAGAGGCCTAAAAGGAATTCTAAGGAAATTGATACCATAGATAAATGTAAACTAATTTATATTATTTTTTTGAAAAATGTATTTGTTATATGATTTTAATAGAATATATGCATATCTTTTAAATGGATATGCATTATGATATTAAATGTTGAGATTATTAATCTGTCATGGTGAATGTCTTCATATTTGATTTCTTTTGATTTTTTAAAACTAAAGATATAGAGATCTGAATGAGACGTCGTTTGAAATTTTAATCCCTACTTTAGAAAAAATACACTTCTATAAACAACAATAAGTACTAATTTAAGAAAAAAATACTATGTTACACCACCGTAAAATAAGAGGAATCATGCATATGCAGAGTTTTTGAAAAAGTATTGGTTCAAAAAACAAAAAAAGCACCATCTATAAAATAATTTTAATTAATTTATTTCTAAGAATGTTTGATAATTTTTTATATTGATACACACACACATACACACAATAGAGTTAAAATGTACAAAATTTACTTAGTAGTTTAAATAATATAAATATAAATTTTGAAGTATTCAAGAAAAAAAGAAGAGGACGGGGGAGAGTGGGGCTGAGACAGGGCATGCACCAAATCAGCACCTGATCCAAATCGACACCTCAGGTGTTGATAGATGGTGTTTTTTTTAAATACCAAATCATCATGGTTATTTAATTAATTCCAATTATTTTAATATTTAATTAAAAAAGACCCGCTATATAGCATAGTAGAAAATCATCAATGGCAATGCCAGGTACATCCACCTTGCCATGACTGTTAACAAGTCGTTCAAAGTCATCGCCTCTAATTTCTAGATCATCATGATAAAACCAGCACGATCATCATGTCACCCATGGAGATTTACGATGTGATCATTGACTTCTCAATGTAGTAGCTCCACATCTGAGATCGAGTCGACCAATGATGGCCTATCCCTCTCTTGATGGGACAAAAGAAACATTGCTACTGGTAAGCAAGTTAATAAAGTTCATCTTTGTGCCAAACAACCTTCTTGATTATTCAAAGATCCCCTTGCATCTTGCGAACCTACCATCGGCATCTCCTACCAACATCATTATGAAGAAATGCATCTGATGATCGAGGTTTCGTAAGACATTGAAATCATATAATAGATATATATCACATAAACGAGAACACCATGTTCAATACCCATCCAAATGTGTACAAGTGAAATTATAGTGCTTGAAAGAATTACAGTTCATATAATCACCGAACATAATTGGAATGATCTACAATATTTCATCTTATAAGATATTATCAAGTCACCACTTGGAAGAATTTTAGGGGTTCCATTCCTATATATACACTTAGAAACATTGTACATTTCATATTACTGAAGGCGTTAGTCATTTCATACCTAATATGACACAAATGTAGACTTTATGATTCGTATAATATAATCATATTAATCTTCCATGAGGGGTGAATTAAACAAAGATCATGTCGCATGGTGATGACATTCGGTGGTTTTTTGCAAATCAAACTGCGAGATTCTCCTCCTAAAATCCAAACGTTGCACACCACCAAAGTCAATCAAGGAAGAATAAGCATCTAATTATTGGGGTTCCATAAGACATCGAAATTAGAGGCTTGGCTCCTATCCCAAAATCTGAAGTACAAGAAAAAATATCATTCAAATGATACGTAGCAATGCTCTTCGTCATCGCCTGGCGAACTCGATCCTGTTGTGCGAGCCCTAGCCGCGAAATTGGAAGTGCCAAGGATATGCGGCAATGACAATAAGAGCGTGAGGATCACAATGAAGGAGATGAGAGAAACCGTGAAAGCCCTAATCATAAAAATGAGATGCGTGTACCGCGTGAGAGAAATTATGCGGCGTTAGCTAACCCGTAGCTAATCAGATTTTCAAGTAGAACGGTCACATTTTTTAAACATGACAGGAGGAGGCGATGTGAGGTCCAACGAAGCTCCAGGAGCACAAAGGTGCACCCACGGCCACCTCGCTGGTGACCCTGCTCCCTGGGAGATCCCCAGGTATAAGTAGTTATTTTTCTTTGCCTTTTTAATCACATTTAGCTGTAGTTTTAATTTTTAGCTCTCATTTTAGGTTTTGATTAGTCACAGTAGTGTAAGCAATCATCCACTTAGTTCACCGGAGTTGAGCTCCGATGAGCTCCTCTGTGCATATCATCCACTCCCTACCATTTAAGTCAACTCCATATCGATCTTTATCGCCTCCTGAGTGCCCCACCCACTTTCTTTCAACTAGATCCTCCTCAGATATGGACTTCGATGTCAAATCTTCATCGTGTATCGACGGACCTCTCCGCCCGCACTTCATTTTGTGCCCATATCGACTAATAAGGTCTCTAGAACCTTCACTGTGTCATGCCTAAGCTTCTTGCAGGTACTGGACGACCAAAAGGACCCGCGTAGGGTCGATTTTGCCCAGACTTGAGGTACCTGGAGCACCCTCTCTTCATCGAGCTCATTCTTCTTCGTCTAAGCTCCAAGTGATTGTCTGAAGCCACCATCTGACGTTGAGGAGTCCCAGGAGCGATTAGAGACCTTCGATGGTGACAGAAACGATCGGAGAAGCCCGCAATCCCAGATCAAAACTTGCCCCAGGTGAGTTCTTCCTCGGTTCTTCCTCGACCCTTCTTTGCCGTTCAATTAATATGGCATCTCCAGTACAAGCATGAGACATTGGATGCAAAGCGCCCCCGCCATTCTATGCCCTTCCAGGATCTAATCAATACCGTTCGCATGCGAAGCGTCATCCGCCGTCCGCACGTCGATGCGTGTCAAGTGGAAGCTTTGCAACCATCTGATCGTGCCTGGTACATGGTAATTCTCATATCATACCCTACTTTTTTTGTATAGTTAATACTTAGTCTTGTAAATAAAGTATAATGCGCATAATTAACATGTGATATTGTAAAAAGAACCCTGTAATTATTTTATTTGCATTTGGGTCCTCCCTAGGATGAGTCACGTGTAGTCCCACGTGATGGATCTTTTACATATAAATCCCTAACAATTTTTGTAATTATGAAAATTTCCAAAAAAAGCTTGATTATTTATGGGATATTTGCATGCCTAACCCTGTCATTTATTTTATTTGCAAAAATGCCATTGCTAGGACTTACATTTTGTTGCTCTTTCTTTGTTTATTAAAAGACCTATTGTGCTCCGAAAAATACACAAAAATAGGTACATGCTTTATGTCTTGTATATTCGTGCCGATATTTTTAGTTGCAATTTTTTTATGTTTTATCCATTTATTAAAAATAAAACGGAGCCTATTTATAATATAAAAACCTGTCTAAAAATTCCAAAAAAATTTATATTATATATATAGCATTATATAACTACATGAAAAAAATCTAAAATATAAAAAGAATATATAAAAATAGAAAATTAAAAATCAAATACAAAATATAAAACAAAAAATAAAAATAAAAAATATATAAAATAAAAAACCCACAAAAAGATCTATGTATACACATGATGAATGACTTGGTTGTACACAAATAATAATAGGCTACTTGTTTTGCTCTCTGTAGTTCAACCTCTACATGATTGCTTACTATGCATATGGTAGAGAAAATAAATTTTAACCTCACTTGTGGTATTCATTGCTTTGATTTAATATTGTGGGTTAATTGCTGACTAATTGAGAATAGTTGAGTGGTCAACTCATCGACCGTAGTTTCTCCTTATGAAACCATGCGACCCTCTGCCACTTTTCCCTATTATCAGATGGCACCGTTGCCGGGAGCAATGAGTGTAGCCTAGTTTGTCAGTTATTTTTCTTAAATGATCATTATTCTGATTTATTGATTTATTGTTGTAAATAATTGTTGATTCATTTTTATAAATTCTTTGTTTATTGTTGTAGATATTTACTGATCTATTAATTTATTTTAATTATTGGTGCTAATGACATCTCTTTGTGACTTTGTTACAAGGGCCCGCCACACGAGGATGACTTTTTAGGAAGCCGATGCAGCCAAGCTTGGAGGAGAGTATTCTTATATCTATGACCGACTGGAGAGGGTACAAAGGAAGCAAGGAGACGAAATTAGGTTAGAATTAGTTTAAAATTCATTCATGTAATTATTGGTGAGAGAGAGAGAGAGAATTTTGGTATGTAATAATTAACTTAGACTCTACTCTCCACAACGAGGTCTAGTGCCAGGGTATCTATTAACCTGGGGGCCTTGTCATAGTTTTCCACAATTTCTCGCCTTCTTTTATTTTGTTTTCCGCTGTTTTGAGCTTTCTGCCTTATTTTTATTTATTTTGTATGCATGGATCCCCTAGACTTAGGTTGATTGTCTTCGTAACTGGGTCCAAACCCTAATAAGAATGCATGTTACTATAGTCTCTCATGTATGGATCTAGTCAAATTAATAATTGTTAGTCATTTAAATTCAAACCCGTGCCCCATGAGAGGCATCGTACAACGCTAGCAGGACCCGTTGTAGCGGGCACTGAGATGTCTCCAAGGTCGGATTCTAGGGTTTGTTTTTAAATAACTAATCTATGGTTCTTCACGATTAATAGTAGCTACTATTTAGGGAGATTTTATCTATTGCACACCGCCATGTAGATAGGTTTAAAAATTCTGTTTTGCATACTGCATGCAGAGAGCTGAGAAGCACTGTAAGTCCTCTAACTCTGCATGCATCATTATATTCAATGGTAAGATTTCCTTTATTGAATCAACTTGCACGACTTTTTTACTATCTCCCTCTGACTTTGAGCACCTAGGATTTAAATGAAAATCTACCAAAACATTAGGTGCTTGTATGAAAGCAAATCCAAAAAAAGTGAAAATCCAAAAAATTAAAATAAGGGGACTGCTAAATAAACTTCGACCTTAATTAAAATCCGTAATGGACTACCATTGTTTTGGATTCATAAAGCCCTCATTATTTTCAGGTATCTTAAGTGGGGATCAAAACCCTCCCAAGAGAAAGGCACAACCCGTTAAGGATTAGAGCCCAAATCCCAGTCTGCAACTACCTTATGTATAACCCGGATTTCCGAAGTATTGACGCTTCTATCGTATGTGACCGAGTAGGGCCTTGTCAACGATGGTGTTCTAGCCTTGTGTGAAACATCGACATGGTCTGAAGTACCGAGCTTAGGCTACACCTTCATGGGGTGTTTATCTCATCGGTTTACGTCTGCGTAGGTTCTTGTGCACTCATGGGTGATTCTGTTCTGAGCGAGAATCAAAGTATTAGTTTCTCCTATCAGCTTCCTCTCTCTACTTCTTTGACTGAGTAGGGATCCAGGAAGGGATACAAGGACCTCAAAAAGTGCAGACTACATGTTACAAAGGAGGAGGACAAGTACACGATACTCTTCTAGCAGTACTTTCTCTCCTATAGGGTTAGTGTGCTAAGGACTTGTTACAAGATATATAACAACTCTAAAACCGAAAAGATAATAAGTAGTCGAACCTTTACGGCTTCACATGGTGTGAGTTGGTGAACCCAATTTTTATTGTGTCTGTATGGATCTAGAGTAAGATTCAAAGATCAAGTCCCGCACATTCGCATAAATTTTGTTGTATGTGTCTTCCTTTTGACCCCTGCTTCGTTTGAGCCTTTCTACTGTTTTGCACTCCATTTTATTACTCGTTGACCACTGTATCTTTCTTCCTACGTAGATCTCCCTCTTACTTCACGATGTCGATCTATTAATGGCTTAGTCGGGACCCCGCGGATACCTACATCGATTCCATACACTCGACTTCGTCAATAATTTGAGGTGATTCCTGAGAACCCGATCAGGACTTTGCGGGTCGATCTCCAAACTCCTCATTTTCTACCCTTTCTCTTGACCACCCAATAAACCGAGACCACTCTTATCCCACCTTTGCCATTGCGAATGAAAGTCGATTACAGTCCATATCCTTTTTCATTCACAACACTCTAGAATTAACCTTAATTCCAGATTCATCTTGGCAGCTAGGATTCAATTGCAAGAAGGTTTCATTGGGGATTTTTTACATTGCAGATAGAAGACAGTACCAGTCTTGGATCCCAACGCATAATTCATCTCTTCAGACTCAGATCCTAAAATGGCTAATCATGGAAAGGGCAAAGGTCAACAGCCTCCCCAGCCTAAATAAGGACATATGCCAGACTAGAATCAAGTGAATGTTCAGTTGCTAGCCTCCATCCAGGCCATCCAACAACAACTGACCGAGCAAGCCCTAGTACAGACTGCATTCTAAGATATGTTGAATGATATTATGAATAGACAAGTAGGGGGAGGAGACAAACCAGAAGGAGGAGGTAGCAGAGCCCATGATAATCCACATGAGGAAGAGCCTGAACAAGGAAGGACGAAACCCATGTTGAAAGAGACATACAACCCTAGAGACAACCAGATGACCGAGTAGATCCTCATTCCATTGGTGCACGCTCACTTTGAGCTAAAGCCTTAGATATTTGCTCTTCTTCTTTCTTTCCATCTGAATACTAATGAAGAGCCTTAAATTCATCTGCAATAATTTTCACGCATTTACCGTACTACTCACTACCCTAATGTCCCTTTGTATGTAGTGAAGATGATGGCATTCGCCTTCAGTCTACAGGACAAAGCCCTCTACTAGGTTAACCATATGGGAAAGGTTGTGAAGATAAGGGAGGAACTGAAGCCCACCTTCCTGCACAAATTTTATACTCTCGGTTGGCTCAATCAGATGCAAGCCAGAATCAACAATTTCTCTCAAGGAACCTACGAGAATATTCATGAAACCTGGGAGAGGTTCACAGATCTGCAGGAGAAATGTCCCCATCATGAAATTCTGAGGACCATCTTGATCCGACACTTTTTCGGGGGGGGGGGGGGGGCTAAACGCAGAGAGTCAAAGGCTCGTTGATGCAACCTGTAGGAGATCACATTTCAATAAGGATGAAGATGCAGTTTGGCAGATTTTTGAGAAAATAGCAGAAGGAGAGGCTGCCCTCTCTTCATCCAATGCATATAAAAATCAACCACAGATCCTCCAAAAGGAAGTTCGCATGGCAACATCTCATGAGCTGGAGAGAGATGAGAGCTCTAACCTCAGCATCATCAGGGGCCATCTCATAAAAGAATATCATTGAGAAACAATGGCATGATCTCGAAACTCGCTATGATCGAAAAGAGGACATAGAATATCGACAAGATGGACCATATCACCAAGCAGTTCGAACTGCTGGTGGGCACCATCAGTTCTGTCCAGTCGACGACACCATCCACAGAAGCTCTAGCTAAAAAGAAAGATGAGCCATCACTGCCACATCAACCTCAGTCGAGCCAGCAACTACTGATAGTCCATCTTGTATACTATGTGCATGCGCCCAATCAGGGCCAGCCGCAGTAACATATGGTTGTCTACCCGCCAGACTTCCTTTCATTAGCCGATCCGGCCTTTCCGATGCCACCCTTGATCCAAGAAGTTAATGGTGTATGGAGCAATGATGCACAATTAGCCCGTCCTACCGGATACCCCCAAGACCAGCAACAAACCAACAAGCAATACCACCAACCACAGGGTGGTCATTTTGGATAGTCCTCACAACCCCCACCTCAGTATCACCAGCCTCCGCATATCAATAATCAATGGAGGCAGCAACAACAGTACCAGCAACTGCAGTACCATCAGCCACAGCTATACCACCAGTATTCTCCTGCACCACCTCCACAATATCAACAATATCATCCTCCCTCTTACCATCAGTATCAGCTTCCTCCACCTCCTCAGTACCACCAGCAATCACAGCCTCAACTTCTAAACACTCAGCAGCAGCGTGATCCCCACGCTGAACCTACCGAGTGAATCTTGTGAACCTAATCCTTGATTGCTTGGCCCAACTCGTCAAAGGCATTGCAGACACGACGAAGAAGCTCGATGACCTTACGTCCACCAAAACTACCATTCTGGCGTTGGTCGAAGCCAATCCCAACAGCTTCAAAAGGAAAGAGCAGGTAGAATGTGATGTCCTATCTATGCATGTAGAGTCAAATGGTTATGTTGTTGTTTTATCTAATGTTGTCACTCTTAGGAGCAGTAGGGACTTACCTCTGCCTACCACAAACAAGGGTAAGAATAAAGCTTCGGGTGAATCGTCATCTTCTACATCAACCGAGCCAGCTACAGGGGCGGGTGAGGAAGAAGAAGGAGGTGCCATTCTAGGTGCCATTCACCGCCATCTCCATCACAAAAAAGAACAAAAAAAATTAGAAAAAAGCAAAAAGAACAAAAAGAAGATCGTCGCCAAAGCGAAGCCGTGCTAGCCATGGAGGAGCCGCCAACCGCAGCTGATCCGTGGCCAGTCGACGGAGCAGATCTTCACTTCCAGACTGTACACCTTTTTGTGATTTTGATGTACAAGATATCGTGGACAAGAATTTTGTTGTAAATAAGAACTCTATTTCTGATTTCAACATTGTACATATTCCTTTTCCTGATGCAATAGAAAAATCGAAAAAAATGCAAAAAGAAAAAGTGCATTATCTGATCCTGAAGTTGTGGACATTATTAATAACTTCAATGTTGAGATTTAATTGATGAAGGCCATGGATTACATGCTAGTTGTGAAGAAAGGGTTGAAAGAGGCATGTACAAGCAAGAATCGACTAGTACGAAGCAACAAGTGTCGACAGGTTGAGAAGCATGTTCTCACCATGGTCATGCTAGCAGCCATCAGCAATCTCCCACAAAGAAACAAGACAAAGGAGCATCTCTGATCAGTTGTGACATTTTCGATCAAGTCTTCGAGCGAACCCTGTTTGATAACTATTCTTCCACCAATCTACTACCCTCTCCATTATTGCAAGAATTCGGGCTAGGTCCTCTCAAATAGACACAGATGATCCTTTGATTTGCGGATCGATTTATCAAGCGACCTAGAGGTCTTTTTGAAGACGTTGTGGTGAAATTGCGAGAGATGCAGTTCCTAGTTGATTTTGTGATCCTTGATGTGGACGCACCTACACCCTTGCTCCAGACTCCTATCATCTTAGGCTAGCCATTCCTACGCACTTCAAAAGCCGTGGTTGATTATGGGTCTGACAAGATTACATTCATCTCAGGCAACAAAAAAATCACCATAGACATGATCAGTGAGTTCCAAAGTTGTAACTGATGAGGGATATGCAACACCGTCTAAAGTAGACTGTGACTTCATTGCGAAAATCAGAGATACACCATCTTTTTTGAACGATCCATGGACACAGGAAAGTCTCTCCCTAGAGGAGTACATGGAAAGTACAGTCGACGCAAGCTTCGATGATATTTGGGAGATAGAGTCTAAGTTGCTGATGCATCTTTTTGACTCAAATGATTCACTCCATCTCGAACACAACGATATCATCACAGATCCGTTCATCACATTATCAGAATCTCAAAAGAGTACTGAGGCTAGCAACTATGTAAAAGGTCAGGTAGCACATCTGCCCACGAGCACTGTTTCAGAAGTGACTGATAAGTTGGTCAGATCAGAATCGGAACTCAAGCCACTTCCAACAGGCCTGAAGTATGTTTTCCTTGTAGGTGTAGACCAAGTGTATCCGGTCATCATTAGCAGTAGGCTGACCCCGGAACAAGAATCTCGACTTCTCGAGGTTCTAGAACAAAAACTACAAGGCATTTGGTTGGCGTGTCTCTGATCTCCACGAGATAAATCTTACTTTATGTTCACACCACATTTACTTGGAAGAAGATGCCAAGCCGTCCTGCAAATTTCAAAGAAGATTGAATCCTAATCTAAGGACGTTGTCATGAAAGAAATCATGAAATGGTGTGACACATGCTTCATTTATCCCATCTCTGATTCAAAATGGGTGAGACCCTTGCACGTAGTTCCAAGAATTCAGGGCTTACAATGATCACAAATGACAAAAAAGAGGAGATATCTAGTCGGGTACTGACATCCTGACGCGTATGTGTTGACTAGTGCCGTCTTAATACAACAAAGAAGAAGGACCACTTCCCCTTGCCATTCATTGACCAAGTTCTGGAAAGACTAGCTGACAAGGAGTTCTTCAGCTTTCTAGATGGGTACTTCGGGTTACAACCAAGTGGCAATCTCCCTTAAAGACCAAGAGAAGACTACCTTCACTTTCCCGTTCGGCACCTATGCTTTCAGGATAATGCCCTTTGGATTGTGCAATGCACTAGCGACATTCCGGAGATGCATGCTTACAATCTTTGTCGAAATGGTAGGAAATTTTCTCAAGGTGTTTATGGACGACTTCTTCGTCTATGGCGACAACTTCGATTCTTGTCTTGAGCACCTGGATAGAGTACTTTAGAAATGCCGAGAAGTCAATCTAGTATTGTCATGGGAAAAGAGCCACTTTATGGTCACAGAAGGGATTGTGCTGGGCCACGTCATTTCCAAACGTGGCATGGAAGTCGACTTGACAAAGGTGGATGTAATTGAGAATATTGAGACACCTCAAATAGTTACGAATGTGAGGTCATTCCTGGGGCATGTGGGATTCTATAGAAGGTTCATCCATGATTTCATTCGCATTGCCCGACCTCATACAAAACTTCTATGCAAGGAGACCGAGTTTAATCTGGATCAACAAGTTCTCCTTTCATTCAATTAGGTGAAGGAGATAATCACCCAAGCTCCAGTCCTACAACCACTAGATTGGTCTCTTCCCTTTGAGATATGATGGATGCATCGTACTTTGCAGTTGGGGCTATGTTAGGATAGATGAAAGACAAGATGCCCTATGCCATTCATTACACTAGAAAAATATTAGATGAATCTTAAAGAAAGTATATGGTGACAGAGAAAGAGTTGCTGGCTATGGTATTCGCCCTCGAGAAGCTCAGATCATGCCTGCTTGGATCTAAAGTCACCATCTTCACCAACCACTCTGTTATCAGATATTTACAGCAGAAGAAGGATGCCAAACCCAGACTGATTAGAGGGATCCTTCTCCTCCAGGAATTCGATTTGGAAATCAAGGACAAGACTGGAGTTTAGAATATGGTAGCAGATCACCTCTCCAGAATTGAGCATAAGAGCCTCCACTAAGCAGTGCAGTGATGAATCCCCATTCATCACTCTTGATCCTTTTATTTTAGCTAGATATTTTGGCAAAACATCATGTATATAGTTGTCAATACAATAAGTTATCAATAAGCATGCATTTGTTAAATAGAAATAATTAGCATGTATTTTTGCAAAAATAAAAGAATAAAGAAAAAGAGAAAAAGAGGGAAATATTTAAAATAAATATTGAGTGACCTAATCCCAGGAGAGGGCCCAACATGGGCCTGATCGCCAAATAAAATAAGTAGAGAGAGATAGGGCCACTCAACCTTGTACATATGCCTTCTATGTATATAAATAATTTAGTTTCACAAATACAAAATAAAAATGTATTTATATTACCTTGTATATAATTCTAAAAATAAAACAAAAATTAGAAAAATAAAATAAAAACAAAAGTAATTTCTCTCTCTCACACCTTGTACATACTACATGTACATATGTAACATACACCTATTTATTTAGTATTTGTAAACTCATAAAAATGAAATAAAACTTATTTTATACTCCAAATTTTATTTTGTTAATAAATAAAATATAAAATTGGGGTATTTATACAAAAATAAACAAAATAAAAATTTTAAATAAAAATAAATAAATATTTATATACACGCACAAAGTGTAATATGATGTATATACCCTAATTTATTTTTCAAAAAAATAATAAAAATCACTAAAAAACAATTTGGAAAATAAGGAACATTTTTCATATTGAACATATTTTTAAATAAAATTATTTTCGATTTTTAAATTATTTTACAAATAATCTTAACCTCGGATTTTTCGGATTGGTCCACGGTGGACTGTTGACCTCGGTCAACTGCCCCCTGGACCACCTCTTCTGCGGATCCGAGTTTACGCCCGATTTCTCCCATTTTTCCCTCATCGATCCGACCACCGTTCGCCCTGATTCCACCACCCGCCTCTTCCCCTTGGATCCACGACTCCCGCAGATCCCTAGGGAAGATCGGATCTTCCTTTGTTCGCACTCCCGTGCCCGATCTTCATCACCACCTAGAGCATGCTATAAAAACTTCATCCATTTCCCAGCTCCGTAGCTCGTGTCGCAAACCCTCCTTTTGCCCTAGAGAGCTTCCCCTTGGTGACAGCTTTCGGAAGCAACCTTTGGTGGCTGGAGAGAGAGGCTGTAGCTGATGCTCGACGCACGTGGCCGGACCTCCACCATGTTCGAGCCTCTCCGCCTGCCGCAACGTAGTCGACGTGAAGACCTCCATCGACGAAACCCTCCGCAACTCAGGATCAATCTTCGACCATCAGGTATAGCTCTCATCGACCCTAGTTTCATTTAACTTCGATTCTTTCATCTGCCCTCCGCCGGCTCTGACCCGATGGTCGGAGCTCCATCGATCCCCCCTAACCGTTTCGATAGGATCCCCTGCTCACCGTCATCATTCCCCTACATCTTTATCATCTCGATCTTGGCTATCCGATCCAAGATTAGGCTAGGTTCCATCCACTGCCATCGCTGGAACCTCCCTCCGCCTTCCATCGTTGCTTCTCTTTAGTATTACCTAAATAACTTGGCCGGAGCAAGCCTCCGAGCAGGAGCTTTCACCCCGCAGGCCGAGTCGCGTGTGGACACACCCAGTCCACTTGAGCACACTCTCACTGGAGCCATCCTAGGTCACCACCACCTCCCCTGAGATCCGACCGGTGGATGCTCCATCTGACATCGCCACCCGACGCGGAGGAGCGTCGTGAGTCGAGCCTCGCTGCCTGATCATTCATCGCACACCCAGAGTGCCGTCAGTTCCTTGACAAACCTCGCCCAATAGGTGTTCATACAGGACCTGATGAATCCCCATTCATCACTCTTTATTCCTTTATTTGATCTAGAAACCTCAACAAAATGCCATGAAAATATGTGTAAATATCATAAGTTGTCAAAACATATGCATCATGTAAATATGCATAATTATCATGTTTTTGTGTGAAAATAAAGGAATAAAGAAACACAAGAAAAAGAGGGAAATATTTAGAATAAAAATTGAGTGACCTAATCTCATGGGAAGGGCCCAACATGGGCCTGACCGCAAAAGAAACCAAGTAGAGAGAGATAAGGTCAATCATACTTGTACATAACCCTATGTATATAAATAATTTTATTTTCCTCAAAATAAAAATAAAAAGTGTTTCTCACATTTTTCTACATATTATAAAAATGTAATAAAAATCAGAAAAATTAAAATAAAAAGAAAAATCGTATGCATCCATGTTTTGAAACATTTTTCAAAAATTTTGCACATGTGTAATTATTTGTAAAATTGCATCTTTGTAAATACTTGTACAGTTTTTCCAAATCATAGTTGACATTTAAACTAGCCCAGAATTAAATTGACAAATGGAGCTGGGTTAAGACCTTAATCCACCTAATGATTAGAGGAACCTTAGAGAGCTTAGGATTAAGACTTTTCAGGTCCATTGGGACTTAATTCTTTGAGTTCACTAGGCTATGAGCATATGTTGTCTTGATGAGCCTAAGTAGAGCACTTAACAACACACGCATGACTCTCAGAGACAATGGCATTACTTGCACCATCACTTTACACATAGCTCTCCACGGATGAGGCGGTGAGGAGGCAGTTTCCTTTGGCTTGGGGTAGCATATGAGGGTAGTACTTCTAGGCGGAACCTCTCCTCTTCTTATAGTGAAGGAAGTGCGTCTCAACTTGGTCTGGTGGTTATGAAGTCTAAAGATAGAAGCTGTGGGTTGCAATAATGCTTCAAAAGAGGGATAGTTTACTGGCTCAAGAGGAAAAACTCCTTGTATATATGCTGCACCATGTAGATATGTTGTATAGATGCACATAAAAAAAAAAGAAAAAATGTGTGCAAAAAGAAAAGAACTCCAAAAAAGTGGTGGGTCAGATTGAAAATTTAATAATCCCACCGGAGTATATAGTCAAATAAAGCAAAGCTTATGTTATACATGACCATCTCATGAAGCTTGCACCGGGAGACTCAGCTACACTGGTTAGAGCTCCCAAGGATACATGGCTACATTGGTCATGGTCCATTCTCTTCTTCCCCCTCTTCTTGAGCCGGCTGCACTTGAACTTAGAAGGGAATACCCCGCTTCTCGAGGAAAGAGTTTCTAGATCGAGGCATTAGAGTTACCGGGTTGAGGGAGATTGTTTCTTTATTACTTCTGAGGTGGGGAGCTACATATCACTTACACAGTACAAGGAAAGATTCATGGTCATTAGAGTTTGTGTATGTAGACTTGTTCTAATCTGGTTTATTGAGGAGTCTTGACCATAGATTGATGGAACTTAGAGGCTGTTAAGTTTTAAGCTTAAGTCCAAATAAGGTTCCGACAAATAAATAATCCAAAGGTCTGATTGAGCTCCATATTTCAATTTAATGAAGGAAAGTTTAATAATCAACCTTGATTTCTCCTCTTTTTCTTTTTCTTTCTCTTTTGCACTTCTTTTTCAAATAAGTGTATGCTAAGGGACTAACAAAAGTAAAGTATAGGGGGTGTTGAATCCCCATTCCTCACTCTTTATTCCTTTATTTTAGCTAGAAACCTCAGCAAAATGCCATGAAAATATGTGTAAATATCATAAGTTGTCAAAACACATGCATCATGTAAATATGCATAATTAACATATTTTTGTGTGAAAATAAAGGAATAAAGAAACACAAGAAAAAGAGGGAAATATTTAGAATAAATATTAAGTGACCTAATCCCAAGGGAAGGGCCCAGCATGGGCCTGACCGCAAAAGAAACCAAGTAGAGAGAGATAAGGTCAATCATACTTGTACATAACTCTATGTATTTAAATTATTTTATTTTCCTCAAAATAAAAATAAAAAGTGTTTCTCACATTTTTCTACATATTATAAAAATGAAATAAAAATCAAAAAAATTAAAATAAAAAGAAAAATAATAAAAATCATTCTCCACCTTGTATATATACCATGTACATATGTGTATAAATCTATTCATTTAACTAATGTAAATAAATCATAAAAATAAAATAAAAATACCTTTTTATTCCAAATTTTATGTTGTAAATAAATAAAATTTAAAATTGGAATAAGTGCAGAAAAATAAACAAATAAAAATAAAAAATACATATGTGTATATACCTATATATAATATAATGTAAATACATTATTTATTATTTTTCAAAAAAAAATTAAAAATCACTAAAAAATACTTTAAAAATAAAGAACCATTTTTCGTTTTGAAAAATTTTCAAAATAAAATCATCTGCTATTTTTAAATGAATTTTCAATTAATAAATAAGAGAATTTTCCTATTGGTCCACGGGGGATTGTTGAACCTCAGTCAACTCTCTTAATTTTGCAAGCAGATCGGTGTTTGACCCGACTTCTCCTATTTTCCCCATTTGATCCGCCTCCCATATCCTAAAACCCCGGGCCCCGATTACAGTTGATTGATTCGAGACCCTCACCCGAGGATCTATCTAGGGATCCGTGCACCACCGTGCCATGCCCGACCTCTTCTTTGCCAGATCTTCACCACTATTTAGCCGATCTCCGTCGCACTTTTCTAGTATCTTTGGCCTCTGTCTTCCATCCCAGGACCTCCATTCCCCTCCCTAGAGTGACAGCTATCAGAGGAGAGTGTCGCAGCGAGGAGTAAGCGACCCCATCCACTGATCCGGCGACCTTCGTCGCCGTGCTCTGCCACCGAGCGAGCCAAGCCTCTAGCCCCGATGAGCCATCGAGGCAAGGACCCCAGGAGCTCCGTCAGCTCCAGCACAGTTGATTTCGATCATGAGGTACCTCCGATACCATTTAGGATAGGGTAATTTCCGATTCGCCCCTTTTTCGCCGCAGGCCGTCGCCGGCTGATTCACCTCACTCCGTTCACCGATTCGACTATCCGACCTTCGATTCACCTTCATGCGACTCCTATCCATCTTCTCCGCACCTTCGATCACCTTGGTTCGCCCCGGAACCAAGAACCGAGTCTCCTCCGTCGTCGCTTCACCGGAGACCTCCGCTCCGCCTCATTCCAACCCCCCCGTCACCCGCTAACAGGTCGAGGCAATTTGCCCTCGACCCAGAAAGCTTCCTATGCATGATTGAAGCCAAAAGTGCCTCATCTGGAGGTCCTAAAGCCGAGGAGCAGGAGCTTCAGGTGGTCCTCCTCGTCGAGGCACTCTGGTGGTTCCCGACCTCATCGGAGATACCCACCAGCTGCGGACCAGCATAGGCGAGCGTTTCCACATCTCAGCAGCTCCCGAGGACGCCTCCACCGCGCGCCTCCGCCAGCGAAGTGTTCTTGGAGGACGTCCAGTTACCGTCCGATCGACCCTCCTCCGCCAGATCAGATCTGAGCCATCCATCCGCAGAGCGCCTCCAGCCGTAGATCCATCTGAGGATCGCATCCAGGCCGTCGATCTAGCGAAGAGGCGTGTACCTTCAGCCACCACCAGATCTCCACATGGCACGCCCTCGACCGTCGATCATTAATAATAGGGGTAATTTCACTTAGGCCCCTCCTTTTATCGCATCTATAGAATAGTCCTGTAAATATTTTAGTGTAGTTGTTTCTATTTTGGAGCTTTTGCATCTGGGACCCTATGTTTACTTTATTTGCATTTTAGTCCCTATTTACGTGGAAAACGTGCATCGTCACGTGCTATTTTGGACATTTTGCATGTATGGGCTTGGGGTTTGTTTATGTTATGGAATGAAATTTAGTTTCTGAAATTTGCATTTATACCCCTGTGTGTGGTTTTAATTGAACATGTGTTGATTGTTTGGGATTTTTGTGCTTTTTACCCTAAGGTTTTCGCACGTGTTATCATTTAGCCCCTGGAACTATGTTTTCTTACATTTAGGTCCCTGTGTGCTGTAGCTCTTTTATTTGTTGGATAAAATAACAAATAAACTCCAAATCAAGTGAAATTTGGACACGTGGCTCCTGCCACTATGTAAAAAGTTTACTAATTTTTTGGTACATTTTTATTGCTTTTTGTTATTTTTAAAAATTCAAAAACACGTATTTTTCTTACTTTGAAAAAGAAAAAAATATAAAAACTTTGCTAAAAATTCTAAAATAATTAGGATAGTTACTTTTGTTGTTTTCTAGCTTCTATCCAATTTTTGGCTTATTCGGATTTATAAAAACCATAAAAATTGAAAAACCCTAAAAATCTTATAAAAATCATTAAAAATTTTATAAAATTCAAAAAATGCAAACTCTTTTTCTGTAGCTTAGTTTTTTTATATATTTTTCATAAAAATTGTCTCAAGCTTTTTATAGACCAATTACATATTTTTAATTGGTCTTTCAAGTCTGGCTGCACATTGAGCACTGTTTTTCCTCTTTATCCATTTTTAGAAAATCAAATAAAAATTTAATAATTCCCATAAAATTACCAAAAACATTTAAAAACATAAAAAACACAAAAACAATTTTATTTGAGTTTTTTAAGCATTCTTGATTGTTTAAATAAATTGTTGTATTTGCACTTTCTTACATTTTCTTATATAATTAAAAACACAAAAAAATTTAAAAACAATTAAAATCAACCAAAAACATTTTCTTTATTATTTTATCTTTTTAACTACTTCATAGGCCGTCTCGGCCATCCCATGCTCCTTGAGTTCGACCCTGGTAGCTATACCAGGTAAAATAAAATAGCGAGACCGCTATTTGATTTTCTTGCTTTATTTTTCGATTTGGTGGTCTTATATTTTTTCTTGATTGATCGAGTTCCTCGATCTGGGTCGCAACGACCCTTGAGTATATTTCTACCTCACTCGGATCTTGATTCCACGATTTTTCGGTCATCAGAATGGCGCCGTTACCGGGGAGCACAACTTAGTAGTCTTTAGATTCTTTTCGCGGTTTTCTTTTCCACAGCTTTTCTGTAGATATTTGTAGATACCTTTTTATCTGAATAATTTATATATTTTTCTGGACTGACACACTTCCGTTTGGCTTTCTTGTAAGGGCCTGAGGACTGAGGTGGCATTTTCGGAAGCCGAAGCAACCACGAGATTCGGAGGCGGCTTCCTTCTATACGAAGCCACAAGAGAGCGCGAGGAGGAGAATCGAAGTGCGGGAGCCGCGGAATAGCCATGAAATAACCGTAGAATAGCCATAGATTAGCGTAGTTTACTTTTGCAGAACTATTAATTTGTAATAATACAGGGACAGAGACTTGGACACTTGGGTGATATCAGGGTCTGTTTCGCTGAGCACGGGTGTGCTCGGGGGACGTCATCGTGGTTTTCGCTGGTTTTGATTTCTGACCGTTTATTTACTGCTTATTTGATTTTCGTGGTTTTAGCCCTAGCTGAGGATTTTCTGTGATTGTGACGTAATTAATTAGGATCCAAACACCTACTTATTTGCTTGTGCCTATAGATCGATAATTGGACCGAATTAATTAAATCACAAAGAAAAAGTCAGATTACTTAGGCTCTAGTCCACGTGCCTTGAGGAGTCACATACAATGTGTGCAGGATCCGTTGTGGCGGACACCGAGTGGCTCCCAAGATAGGAATATGGACTTAGGATTGAGTACCCAGCTACTGTGCTTACGTGTAGTAATTGCTTTGTCTAGGGCCGGATTCTCGTGCATCATATAGGTAGTTTATATTCTGTCTTTATTTTATACGCGGATCACTCTGCATGTAGACTGATGGAGTCAGGTATGCATTTCTTACTCTACATGCATCATTGATTTTCGCGTATCGGCTTTTTCGTCTTCTCCCCTCGGTTTTTGGACTTAATAATCATGAGAACCGAAAAATTCGTTAGGCGTTGCTTGCTTTGAAAAATACCTAAAAAAAGAAAAACTATAAAATTGGGACTGCTAAACACACTCGACCCTAAAAGACACCTCACCTAAAAATTTGTCTTGGGGAGAGCAACCCCCTCATTGTCTGGTTCGGATGCGCGAGAGAGTGACTCGCACACTAGGCTAGAGCCACATCCGAGCCCTGATCAGACTACCGACCTTTTATACTGGATAGTCTGGTAGGCGGATTGGATTTCTATCAGGTCACGGAACCGCTCTGATATCCTGACACGATCACCTAAATAAAATTGACAAGATAATTGATCGAGCTCTTACGGTCTTCAGCTCAACGTGGAGTAGGTGAACCCGAGGTTTATTTTCTCATCTTGTGTGTTTCCAGATCTCATCCGCCCGACTCGCTAGATCAAGATGATGGGCATATGGTCTCTTAGGCAGCCTCTGGCTGCACCGCTTTTCAGCACTCCAACCCTCTCATCTAGGTTGGTTCGTGAGATCCCAGACCCGCTTCTTGTGGCGGTTCCTACTTCGTTAAAGATGAGGATCAGGTCTGGGCTATCTACGAGGAGATGGCCGAGAACTACACTGTGATGTCCCAGACCCGACTCTACACTCAGGGACGCCCTCAGCCGTAGACCGTGCAGTACCAGAGGATAGCATGGGTCGATGCTGGTCCTTCCACTTCGTCCGCGATAGCCGTACAAGTCGAGTCCATAGCCGTAGACATGGGCATCATCAGCGAGAAGCTGGACCGAATCGAGCTGATAGAGAAGAAGTAGTGCCAGGGTATCACACAGATGGATCAGATGGCACAGATGTTGAGTGATCTGAAGACACAGGTCATGTGTCTCCAGGAGGCACAGACGACTTCTCAACCTCGTCTTCAGGCACGAGGAGATCCGAGCAGCAGTGGTAGCTCGTCCTAGCGCTCTAGTCAGCCTAGATAGGTTCACCATGTACAGACGGAGCCGTACCCGCAGCCACAGCCATACTACCAGTCACCACCATCCCCAGACACTCAGATGGTGGTCTACCAGCCGGATCAGCCTCTGGTAGTACCCCCGCCACCCCCTACGAGCCGGAGCCATTGATGGATGTCAACGGGATTTGGTACGACCGACCCCAGCCTAGTATCCGATGAGACCATCCCGGATTCCCCTGGTCGGCCGGAGGCACCAATTCCCAACAGCAGCCTCCAGTACACCAGCAGCAACAACAACAGTCATCCCAGTACGATCCTCGTCCCTATCAGCAGGGACAACCGTGGAGGTGAGATCTGCCTCCACAGCAGCAGTATCATCCACAGCAGTACCCCTCTCACCCGCACCACCAGCAGCAACCTCACTACCAGCGAGGACACTCGTCAGGTTCTCATGGGCCAGCCTATGAGAACTCCACCTCAGATGACCTAGCCCGCCTCATGACATAGCAGCAGGCTACCTTTAGATGGGAGATGGATGAGTTCCGCCAGGAGATGCGGGAGATCGTGAGAGGGAAGGCCACCATCCCTGCCCAAATTGAGCCGAATCCAAACAACCTGAAGAGGGATTCTAAGCAGGTAGAGTTCACAGAGATTACCACTCCTAGTGATTTATTTGGTGATTTGTCTGCATACATGTTTGATGCTGATTAGGAGCGGTAGGATGCCAGCAGGAGGCGCCTCGTCTGAGCGACGATCCCACGCCACTTCCAGGGTGCCAAGCGAGGAGGAGCGCGGTACTCTGACGCCGCGAGAAACGATGAAGGTGGTGCTGACGCCACCATGGATGTTGATCCAGCCGACGGTACTGAGGCTGTCATTTCACCAGATGGAGGAGGTGGTACTGATGCCACCACAATTGCTGAGCCAGAGCACGGTACTGATGCCTCGAGTCGACATGCTGAGGGTGGTACTGAGGCCACCATTTCTACTTATGCTAGTCCTGTTGTCTTTCCGTCTGTACATGTATCTCAGCATGTTTCTGGAAATAAAGGAAAGGGTTTGCTATTTTCGGATCCACCTGTGATGATTAATGATGTTTGTGTGGATTCTGCTTTTCATGAGCATGCAGACCCTCTCCTAGTCCTTCATCTGAGAAGGACCCCGTGATCCCCTTTCCACGAGCACTTCACATGACAAAGGGGAAGAAAACAGAAAATCAAAAAAAGAACCATCAGATAGAGTTCAGCCAGCAGATGATAGATAGATTCCATATTCGCGGACTCTACAGGAGGCCTTGGAGCACATACCTCTACTCCAGAGATCACTCAGAGATAGGACCACAGTTAGGAGGAAGAGGAGGAACCATCGGTCTGAGATCCATGTGCTTACTCGAGCAACTTGTTTCGCGATACAGAACCGTCTGCCAGCCAAGAGGCCAGATGAAGGAGCCCCGTATGTCAGATGCCACATCCATGAGCAGAGGTTCGATCGCACTCTACTAGACAGTGGTTCTTCGATCAACCTACTTCCGACAGCCCTTCTCTGCCACTTCGAGTTGGGCCCTCTACGACAGAGCAAGACAATCCTTCAGTTTGCTGATCGACTTGTCAAGAGGTCGAAGGGGTTGCTGAAGGACGTTGTCATCACGATTCAAGGCCTGAAATTCCCTTTGGACTTTGTTGTGTTGGACATGTAGATCCCTGAGTCTGTGACCGATACCCCCATCATTTTAGGACGCCCATTCTTGGACACATCCAAGGCAGTGTCCGACCATGATAGTGGGAATGTGTACTTTTGCATCGAGGGCGAGAGTATACAAATAGAGACGGTCGAGGAGACTAGAGCCAGAGATTCAGCTTGCTCAGAGCCGACATCCGATTCAGAGCAGATGATAGAGGCAGGGGGAGACATCCACCAGGGCTGCGATTTTGTGATTACAGATGATGAGGTAGTTTGGGCAGATCCAGCCGCACAGTCTATCCTCTCACCTTCAGAGTTCGTTGATGCAGAGACGCCAACAGAGGAGAGCTTGGAGAGCATACATCTGAGGCAGCAGAGCCGATTTCTGACCGCGAGATAGATTTTTGTGAGTATGATACAGATCCCTTGGAGTCAGATGTTTATGGGCAGAGTTCGATGATCCGATACCATGTCTGACTTCCACTGAGCCTACAGCTAGGGAGGAGGCTGATTCCGTGCAGAGCAGAGACAGTCCAACAGAGTAGCCTTCTCCAGATTCAGATTGTGAGCGAGAGTTCTCATTCTTCCATGCAGATTTGGCAGCATTCACTCAGACCTTTCAGAGGCCAGATCCGTCAGCACCTACTTGTCCAGAGCTGAAGCCACTATCGTCGTCGCTGAAGTATAGGTTCCTTGCGGGTGATCATGAGATGTACCCAGTCATTATCTCTATTGATCTGACTGGAGAGCAAGAATCCCGTCTGATGGGGCTTCTTGAAAAGAACCGCAAGGTGATAGGATGGAGTGTAGCCGATCTCCAGGGGATCAATCCGGCTCTGTGCTCCCACCATATCTATCTTGAGGAGGAGGCAAAGTCATCGCATGAGTTCCAGCAACGGCTGAACCCGAATCTTCGAGAAGTTGTCATGAAGGAAATCTCGAAATGGTGGAGCGCTGATTTTATCTACCCCATCTCCGACTCCAAGTGGGTCAGTCCATTGCATGTGGTGCCCAAGAAGACGGGCATCACCACAGTTGTAAGTGAGTTTGGAGAGGAGATCTCTACCCGGGTACCCACTTCTTGGCGGGGTTGTGTGGACTACAGACGATTGAACCGGGCCACCATGAAGGATCATTTCCCCCTGCCCTTTATTGATCAGATCATTGAGAGGCAGGCAGGGAAGATCCATTATTGTTTTTTGGATGGGTACTCTGGCTATAATTAGGTGGCCATCGCGCCCGAGGAACAAGACAAGACCACCTTCACCTATCCCTTCTGGACATATGCTTTCAGACGCATGCCATTTGGATTGTGCAACGCTCCGGTGACATTCCAGAGATGCATGCTGTCCATCTTTTCAGACATGGTGGGGGAGTGCTTGGAGGTCTTCATGGATGATTTCTCGGTCTACGGCGACGGATTCGATTCTTGTCTTAACTGCCTAGACCGAGTCCTTCAGCGATGCATTGAGGTACACCTTGTGTTGTCTTGGGAGAAGAGTCACTTCATGGTGACTCAGGAGACGGTGCTTGACCATGTAATCTCCAACAGGGGCATGGAGGTTGATCCGGCCAAGGTTGATATCATTAGAAAACTCAATCCACCGTCCAACTTGCGGCAGTTACGGTCTTTTCTGGGGCACGTTGGTTTCTACAGGCGCTTCATTCATGATTTTAGTAGGATTGCCTGACCGTTGACTAATCTGTTCACGAAAGACGTTGAGTTCCTTGTAGATGATAAGTGTCTATCGTCATTTGAGACTCTCAAGAGTCGAGTTGTAAAGGCTCCTATTCTCCAGCCACCTGATTAGTCTCTCCCATTCCAGATCATGACGGACGCCTCCGATTTTGCCGTGGGTCATACTGGGACAGAGGAGGGATGGAGTCCCATTTGCTATTCACTACGCTATCCGTACATTGGATGCCGTGCAGCGGAACTATACAGTTACTGAGAAGGAGATGCTAGCTGTAGTTTTCGCCTTAGATAAGTTCAGATCTTACATCATTGGATCTAGAGTGACCATTTATATTGATCATACCGCCATCAGGTACCTCATGGAAAAGAAGGATGCCAAAGCCAGATTGACCAGATGGATCCTTCTACTCCAGGAGTTTGATATAGAGATTAAGGATAAGCCTGGAGTCAAGAATGTGGTGGCGGATCATCTCTCCCGATTGGAGTATCTTGAGGATTCTGAGCAGACTGAGCCTATTTGTGAGACCTTCACAGATGGGCGATCCTTGCTATCTCCTCTCTCCCATGGTATGCCGATATTGTGAACTATCTTGTCGCAAAGAAAGTTCCACAAGATTGGCCCAGGCATAAACTTGAGACCATCCTCACGGAGGCCAAGTTTTACCATTGGGATGGATCCCGTCCTTTACCATGAGGGAGGGGATAGTATCTGGTGTCGGTGCATTCTTCAGGAGGAGCATCACAATGTCCTTACTTACTGTCACAAGCTTGAGGCAGGAGGACATCACTCTGGGAGGAGAACGACACAGAAAATGCTCCAATCTGGCCTATGGTGGCCTACTCTCTTCAAGGATTCTGATGAGTTCGTGAAGAGGTGTACTGACTGTCAGAGGATGGGCACTTGTGGACAACGTGATATGATGCTGATGCAGCCCATACACTTCTGTGAGGTTTTTGACGCATGGGGCATCGATTTCATGGTCCATTCCCTAGGAGTCAGGGATTTGAGTACATTCTGTTGGCTGTGGATTACGTGAGTCATTGGGTTGAGGTCATCCCCGCCTGAACCGCAGATGCTAGGACTGTTTGCAGATTTTTGAGGAAGAATATCATTTCACGGTTCGGGGTACCTCGAGTGTTGATATCTGACGGGGGGTCTCATTTCGTCAACGACAAGGTAAAGGCCCTTGCTAGCGAGTTCAGCATAGAACATCGAGTTGTCACTCCATACAACCCTCAGACTAATGGTCTTGCTGAAGTGTCGAACAGGGAGATCAAGACTATATTGCAGAAAGTCATCCGCCCTGATCGAAAGGATTGGTCACAGCTTTTGGACTCGGTCTTGTGGGCATATAGGACGTCTTTCAAGACTCCTTTGGGTACATCTCCCTTTCACCTCGTTTATGGCAAGCCCTGGCATTTACCTGTTGAGCTGAGACATAGGTCACTTTGGGCTGTTACAGATATACTTTTGGATCCAGAACATGTAGGAGATCAGAGGAGGGCAGGGTTAGCAGCCTTGGAGAAGCTTCGTGATACTACCTTTTAAAACAGCCTACAATATAAGGAGAGAGTGAAGGAGTGGCATGATTCTCATATCAGCCACAAGCAGTTTGAGCCAGGAAAGAGAGTATGGTTGTTTGATGCTAGGCTTCGATTATTTCCAGGGAAGCTACAGAGCAAATGGAAGGGACCCTATTTGGTTAGAAATGTACATGACAATGGGAGTATTGATATATCTGAGTTGTCTTCTGATGCTACCTTTCGTGTGAATGGCTAGCCGCTCAAGCCATATCTAGATCATGAGCAGCGTTGATGTTGCCCCGATTCACTTTGCGTGAGATGTGGTCTCTTGAATCACATCTATTGCATCTCACGCCTGATTATCACTGTTCTTCCGACTTGTATAGATCCAGTTGTCCATATCATTCTATTCTTTAGTCCCACACTCCATTCCTCATCTTATGATTTTGCTATACTTAAGGTGTACATTACCCTAAGTATGGGGGGGTGTAGGACTCTCGGGTATTCTATTGATTCTTTCTACCCCTGTTTTGCTGCCTATACATAGGGATATTTCACCCTAAGTATGGGGGGGGGTAGACCCTGTACATCCTTCCACTCGGATTTCCCTTCATGTACAACTTACTATACTTAGGATTACTTGATCCTAACTATAAGGGGAAACACTGAGTCTTCCTTATTCTATTATTTGATTCGTCTTTGTATATAACATTCCTTTTCACTTCCCTATACTAAGCACGAGTTATGTCTTCTTCATCGCTCTTGATCACTCTGAGGACATCGTTCGAGCTAAGTATAGGGGGTGTCGTATATATGCCACATATACTTTAGCGATAACTCGTACTTTGTGTGAGTGTGTTAATAAATAAAAATACCTAAAAATCCATAAAAATTAAAAAATTTTCCCTTGTACATAAAATTCTTCTTGCACATACCTATTTATTTATAAAAATTATTTTTGTACAAATGATTGTAAAATCTTGTTGTGTAAATAGCTTGTACATATTTTCATATCAAAATTATGTATATAGTACAAAATTTTTGTAAAATGTTAGAAAAGCAATTTTTTTGCAAAAACCTTGTGTAAATTTTTGTAAATATTTTGCAAAACTTCGCATTCATGCATGCATCCATGTTTTCAAACATTTTTCAAAAATTTTGCACATGTGTAATTATTTGTAAAATTGCATCTTTGTAAATACTTGTACAGTTTACCACCTAATGATAAGAGGAACCTTAGAGGGCTTAGGATTAAGACTTTTCAGGTCCATTGGGACTTAATTCTTTGAGTTCACTAGGCTCTGAGCATATGTTGTCTTCATGAGCCTAAGTAGAGCACTTAACAACACACGCATGACTCTCAGAGACAATGTCTTTACTTGCACCAGCACTTTACACATAGCTCTCCACAGATGAGGCGGTGAGGAGGTAGTTTCCTTTGGCTTGGGGTAGCATATGAGGGTAGTACTTCTTGGCGGAACCTCTCCTCTTCTTATAGTGAAGGAAGTGCGTCTCAACTTGGTCTGGTGGTTATGAAGTCTAAAGACAGAAGCTGTGGGTTGCAATAAAGCTTCAAAATAGGGATAGTTTACTGGCTCAAGAGAATAAACTCCTTGAATTTATGCTGCACCATGTAGATATGTTGTACAGATGCACATGAAAAAAAAAGAAAAAAATGTGTGCAAAAAGAAAAGAACTCCAAAAAAGTGGTGGGTCGGATTTAAAATTTAATAATCCCACCGGAGTATATAGTCAAATAAAGAAAATCTTATGTTATACATGACCATCTCATGAAGCTTGCAGCGGGAGACTCAGCTACACTGGTTAGAGCTCCCAAGGATACATGGCTACATTGGTCATGGTCCATTCTCTTCTTCCCCCTCTTCTTGAGCCGGCTGCACTTGAACTTAGAAGGGAATACCCCGCTTCTCGAGGAAAGAGTTGCTAGACCGAGGCATTAGAGTTACCGGATTGAGGGAGGTTGTTTCTTTATTACTTCTGAGGTGGGGAGCTACATATCACTTACACAGTACAAGGAAAGATTCATGGTCATTAAAGTTTGTGTATGTAGACTTGTTCTAATCTGGTTTATTGAGGAGTCTTGACCATAGATTGATGGAACTTAGAGGCTGTTAAGTTTTAAGCTTAAGTCCAAATAAGGTTCCGACAAATAAATAATCCAAAGGTCTGACTGAGCTCCATATTTCAATTTCTTGAAGGAAAGTTTAATAATCAACCTTGATTTCTCCTCTTTTTTTTTCTTTCTCTTTTGCACTTCTTTTTCAAATAAGTGTATGCTAAGAGACTAGCAAAAGTAAAGTATAGGGGGTGTTGAATCCCCATTCCTCACTCTTTATTCCTTTATTTTAGCTAGAAACCTCAGCAAAATGCCATGAAGATATGTGTAAATATCATAAGTTGTCAAAACACATGCATCATGTAAATATGCATAATTAACATGTTTTTGTGTGAAAATAAAGGAATAAAGAAACACAAGAAAAAGAGGGAAATATTTAGAATAAATATTAAGTGACCTAATCCCAAGGGAAGGGCCCAGCATGGGCCTGACTGCAAAAGAAACCAAGTAGAGAAAGATAAGGTCAATCATACTTGTACATAACCCTATGTATATAAATAATTTTATTTTCCTCAAAATAAAAATAAAAAGTGTTTCTCACATTTTTGTACATATTTATAAAAATGAAATAAAAATGAAATAAAAATGAAATAATAAAAATCATTCTCCACCTTGTATATATACCATGTACATACGTATATAAATCTATTTATTTAACTAATGTAAATAAATCATAAAAATAAAATAAAAATACCTTTTTATTCCAAATTTTATGTTGTAAATAAATAATAAAATTGGAATAATTATACAAATAAAACAAATAAAAATAAAAATAAAAAATGCATATATACCTACATATAATAATATAATGTAAATACATTATTTATTTTTCAAAAAAATAATTAAAAATCACTAAAAAATACTTTGAAAATAAATAAATATTTTTCATTTTGAAATTTTTTCGAAATAAAATCATTTGCTAGTTTTAAATGAATTTTCAAATAATTAAATAACGGATTTTTCCTATTGGTCCACGGGGGATTGTTGACCCCCGGTCAACTCTCCCCGCGGACCCCCTTCCAGGCGGATCGGTGTTTGACCCCACTTCACCTAATTTTCTCCATTTGATCCACCTCCCATATCCTAAAACCCCGGGCCCCGATTAGAGTTGATTGATCCGAGACCCTCGCCCAGGGATCTATCTAGGGATCCGTGCACCACCGTGCCATGCCCGACCTCTTCTTTGCCGGATCTTCACCACTATTTAGCCAAGCTCCGCCACACTTTTCTAGCATCTTTGGCCTCAGGAGCTTCAGGTGGTCCTCCTCGCTGGGCCACTCCGGTGGTTCCTGGCCTCATCGGAGATACCTACTAGCTGCGGACCAGCATAGGCGAGCGTTTCCACATTTCAGCAGCTCCCGAGGACGCCTCCACCGCGCGCATTGGGCCGGCGAACTTCGCCGGTGAAGTGTTCTTGGAGGACGTCCTATTACCGTTCGATCGACCCTCCTCCGCTAGATCAAATCTGAGCCATCCATCCGCGGAGCGCCTCCAGCCGTAGATCCATTTGAGGTTCATATCTAGGCCGTCGATTCAGCGAAGAGGCGTGCACCTTCAGCCACCGTCAGATCTCCACGTGGCACGCCCTCGACCGTCGATCATTAATAATATGGGTAATTTCACTTAGGCCCCTCCTTTTATCGCATTTATAAAATAGTCCTGTAAATATTTTAGTGTAGTTGTTTTTATTTTGGAACTTTTCCATTTGGGACCCTATGTTTACTTTATTTGCATTTTAGTCCCTATCTACGTGGAACATGTGCATCGTCACGTACTATTTTGGACATTTTGCATGTATAGGCTTGGGGTTTGTATATGTTATGGAATGGAATTTAGTTTCTGAAATTTGCATTTATACCCCTGTGCGTGGTTTTAATTGAACATGTTCTTTTTACCCTAAGGTTTTTGCACGTGTTATCATTTAGCCCCTGGAACTATGTTTTCTTACATTTAGGTCCCTGTATGCTGTAGATTTTTTATTTATTGGATAAAATAGCAAATAAACTTCGAATCAAGTGAAATTTGGACCCATGGCTCCTGCCACTGTGTAAAAATTTCACTAATTTTTTGAGACATTTTTATTACTTTTTGTTATTATTAACAATTCAAAAACACGTATTTTTCTTACTGTTTGAAAAAGAAAATTAACTAAAAATATAAAAACTTTGCTAAAAATTCTAAAAAAATTAGGGATAGTTTGTATTGTTGTTTTCTAGCTTTTATCCAATTTTTGGCTTATTTATATTTTTAAAAACCATAAAAATTGAAAAATCCTAAAAATCTTATAAAAATAATTACAAATTCTATAAAATTAAAAAAAATGCAAACTATTTTTCTGTAGCTTAGTTTTCGTATATATTTTTCATAAAAAATGTCTCCAGATTTTTATAGATAATTACATATTTTTAATTGGTCTTTCAATTCTGGATGCACATTGAGCACTATTTTTCCTCTTTCTCCATTTTTAAAAATCAAATAAAAATTTAAGAATTCCCAGCAAATTACCAAAAACACTTAAAAACATAAAAAACACAAAAACAATTTTATTTGGTTTTTTTGAGTATTCTCGAGTGTTTAAATAAATTGTTGTATTTGCACTTTCTTACATTTTCTTATATAATTAAAAACACAAAAAAAATCAAAACAATTAAAATCCACCAAAAATATTTTCTTTATTATTTTATCTTTTTGACTATTTCGTTGTCCGTTTGGCCATCCCGTGCTCCTTGAGATCGACCCTGGTAGCTATATCAGGTAAAATAAAATAGCGAGACCACTATTTGATTTTCTTGTTTTATCTTTCGATTTGGTGGTCTTATATTTTTTCTTGATTGACCGAGTTCCTCGATCCGGGTCGCAACGACCCTTGAGTATATTTCTACCTCACTCGGATCTTGATTCCATGATTTTTCGGTCATCAGGACCCTCCTTCACCGTCGGCTCAACGCCACCCGCTAGATTGCATCTGGACCGTCCAACGCCTGCTCTTGTCAGGCTGTTAGATTTGACATCTAACGGCCCCGTACGTCCCACGTTCGCCCCATCTCCAGGACCGTTGGATTCTCCAGATGCCTTCATCAAGGCCACACGTCGTCAGCCACTCATCGCCCGCCACCTGTCACCACATGTGAGCCGCACGCCCAGCCCGGGTAATTTGCTCCTTTTTCCCTGCATTTCTTTTATGTTCGTATTTAGTTTGTAAAATAAATATAGTACAGTGGACCATTTTGCATATTTGCACCTACAGTTTTATATATTTGCATTTTGGTCCTCTTGGTATAGGTGCACGTGTGTCGTCACGTGTTTTATTGTGATATTTGCATATTTTATCCTAAGATTAATGGATGTTATGGTTTGAATTTATAGTTTTATTTTTTACATCCTTACCCCTGTACATGGTGTTTTGGACATGTGCTAGATTTAGAGGAAAAATTGTAGTTGCCCCCCCCCCCCGAGGATTTTGACGCGTGTTCTAAACTTAGCCCCTGAGACTTATTTTCTTTGCAATTTAGTCCCTATGTACTGTATGTTTTTGATTGGTTGAAATAAATAGCAAATCTCACCCAAATTTTGTGAAATTTGGATACATGGCTCCTGCAATGGTGTAATTTTTTTTTGAATTTTTGGGCTTGTTTTATTTTCATTTTCTATTTTTAAAAATTCAAAAAACTAAAAATTTACTTCTGTATAATTTGAAAAATCAACCAAAAATATTAAATACCATCTAAAAATTTTAAAAAAATTACTGTTTGTTTTTTTAGTGTATTCTTACTTCTTTCCATTTTTCATCACATTTGGATTTATAAAAACCCTAAAAATTAAAAAAATTTTAAAACTTGAAAAATCATTAAAAATTCACAAAAATTCAAAAATGCATTTCAAGTTTCTGTAGTTAGGGTTTTATTTCTAATTCACAATAAAAATGTTGCTTGAATTTTATAGGCCATTTATGTATTTTTAAAGTGCCTTTAAATTCTGTTTGTACATTATTTTGCATTTTTGGACTTGTTTCATTTTTATAAAATCAACTAAAAATCAGGAAAATCCAAGAAAAATATCAAAAACATCTTAATATTTCTAAAATCCAAAAATATTTTTATTTGAACTTTTTTGAGTGTTTTTGAGGCACCTAATAATTGCTTGATTGAGATTTTGTTAGTGTTTTTAACCTTCTTCCTAATACTGAAAAAATCCAAAAAAAAATTAAAAACATAAAAACCACCAAAAATAGTTGTTTTTGATTTCCGACTACTTCGTAGGTTTACCATACCGTGCTCCTAGAGTTCAATCCTGGTAGCTATACTAGGTAAAATAAATAGCTAGACCGCTATTTGACCTGATTTGTTGATTTTTATAGTTGGTGATCTTTGTTTTCTTGATTGAGTCCGATCCGAGAGGTTGAGGTCGCAATGACCATTGATATCTTCTTACCTTAGTCGCTCGATTTTCGGGTTATCATAATGACGCCGTTGCCGAGGAGGATGGCTTAGTAGTCGATTTTCCCGTTCTTTTTCAGCTTTTATTTTTGCTTGTATTTTCTATCATTTATTATTATTTTATCATGTTTCATAATAATTGCGGTTTGACAAATTCTTGTTTTTGATTTTCTTGTGAGGGGACGACGATCGAGGGCGGTTTTCCTTGGAGAGCCGAAGCACCCGCGAGATTCGGAGGCAGCTTCATTTCTGCATCGAGCCGCAGGAGGATGCAGGAAGATCGGAGTAGGAGTGTGAGGAGCGTAGTTAGCTATAGTTAGTTTTTATTTCCCGCATCCTAGTATTGTAATAATGCAGGGATAGAGACACTTTCAGACTTAGTGTTATGTCGGGGTCTGTTTCGCCGAGCACCAGTGTGCTTGGGGGACCTCACCACAGATTTTTGCCGTATTTGTTTTTAATGCTTTTACTTACTGCTTATCTGATTTTCGAGGATTTAGCCTTAGCCTTAGGATTTTTCTGATTGTGACGTAAGTAATTAATACCAAACCCTAGTTATCTGCCTATGCCTATAGCTCGATAATTGGACTTAATTAATTAAATCACCAAGAAAAAGTAGAATTAATTAGACTCGAGTCCACGTACCGTGAAGAACCACATACGACACGTACAGGATCCGTTGTGGCGGACACTGAGTGATTCCCAAGATCGGACTCAGGACTTAATTTAATTACTAGACTACTATACTTATCGTGTAGAACTTGCTTCGTCTAAGGCCGTTTTCCTCGTGCATCATATAGGTAGTTTACTTTCAGTCTTTATTTTATGAGCGGATCACCCTGCATGTAGAGATCTAGAGTCAGGTACGAATTTCTTACTCTGCATGCATCGTCGTGTTTGATCGCGCATCGGCTTTTTCACGTTCTCCCCCAGTTTTTGGACTTAAAATAACTAGGAGAATCGAAAAATTCGTTAGGTGTTGTTTGATCTGAAAAATACCTAAAAAATAAAAACTAAAAAATTAGGACTTATAATACACTTGACCCTAAAAGATACTTCACCGTAAAATTTATCTTGGGAGAGTAATCCCCTCATTGTTTGGTTTGGATGTGTGAGAGAGTGACCCGCAAACTAGGCTACAGCCATATCCGATTTCTTGACAGACTACCGACCTTTTATACGGGACAGTCTGTTGGGAGTATTGGATTTCTATCAGCTCGCTTAATCGCTCTGAAAGACTATCTGATCACCTAATAAAAATTGACAAGATATTTGACCGACCTTTACGGTCTTCAGCTCCGCGTTGAGTAGGTGAATCAGGGGTTTGCTTTCTCATCTTGTGTGCTTTCCAGATCTCATTTGCATTCACTCGCCAGATCGAGATGATGGGCAGGAGGTCTCTTAGGCAGCCCTTGGCTGCACCGTTATAGCACTCCAGCCTGCTCATCTTGGTTGGTTCCTGAGAGCCGAGACCCGCTCTCTGAACCTGAGTTTGATTCCGCCCTGTTCCCCCATCGACCACCCTTCTACCAGTCCCGAGGTGCCCGAGTAGAGACCGCAGCATATATCAGATGATTTATCGACACCTGAGTTTGGGTCTTTTACCTTTGTAGAGACCATGACCAGCATCGAGGAGCGCACTGAAGGACCCCACGCGACAGAGACTTATGTACTGGATCAGGGTGCCATCAACACCACTCTGTTAGCCTCTCTGGAGACCATGCAACGTCAGATCAGAGACCAGGGGGCTTTCATGGTAGATATGCGTCGTGAGATGGAGCCGTTGTGAGCTGACAGAGATCAGCGCAGAGCCGCAGGAGGAGGAGGAGGAGACATTCCGGATGACAAAGAGCCTGAGGAGCCAGTCCAGCGAGCACATCCAGTGCGATCGATGAGAGAGTTGCACAACCCCGGTTCGACTCTCACCCACAGATGGATAGTGCTGCCAGCGATTGTGGGGGACTTCAAGTTCCCAACTCAGACGATTTGGCTTCTCCAACACTTCCATGGGCTCGCCACTGAGGAGCCACACCTCCATATCTAGGAGTTCGAGATGATCTGCAGTACTGTCCACGATCGGCATGTGAACGAGGACACCATTCATATGATTGCCTTTCCGTTCTCCCTCGTAGACAGAGAAACCAACTGGCTGAAGCATCTAGAGAGATTTGGTACTACATGGGAGCAGCTCTGAACCGAGTATTTGAATAAGTACAATCCACTCGGTCAGACCAATGCATCTAGGGCCTTGATCAACAACTTCTCCATGCTCCCCAATGGGCAATTTCACGAGGCATGGGAGAGGTTCAGAGAGCTCACAGAGCGGTGCCCATACCACAATATATCCAAGCCCAACCTTGTCCAGAGTTTCTTTTGTGGGCTTACATCGGAGTTGCAGGGGTTGTCAATGCTTCTTGTGGGGGCTCCTATTTTGCCAAGGATGAGGATAAGGTCCGGGCCATCTACGAGGATATGACCGAGAATTATACTGTGATGTCCCAGACTAGATTGTACACTCAGGGAAAGCCCCATCCACCAGTCGTGTCCTATCAGAGGATAGCACGAGTTGAGGCCGGTCCTTCTACATCCGCAGTAGCCGCAACGCAGGCGGAGTCTACAACCACTGATATGGGGATTATCAACGAGAAGTTGGGCTGGATAAAGCTGATCGAGAAGAAGTAGTGCCAGGGTATGTCACAGACACTGAGTGACCTGAAGACCTAGATCATGTGTCTCTAGGAGGCATAGATGGCTTCTCAGCCCTATCTCAGGTCACAGGTAGATCCGAGCAGCAGCGGCAGTTCGTTTCAGCACTCTAGCCAGCCAGACAGGTCCACCATGTTCAGGAGGAGTCATACCAGCAGCCGCAACAGTTCTACCATCCATCACCATCTCAGGAACTCAAATGGTGGTCTACCAACCGGAGCAACCCCTGGGGGTTCTTCCCCCACCCACGTACGAGCAGGGGCCATTGATGGATGTCAACGGGATCTGGAACGACTGACCTCAGCCTAGGATCCGAAGAGACCATCCCGGATTCCGTTGGTCGACTGGAGGTACTAGCTCCCAGCAGCAGCCTCCAGTTCAGGGTGGCCAGTACGGCCAGCAGCGAGATCAGCCCTAGTTCCCACCACAGCAGCAGCAAGCACATCCATACCAGCAACATGGTCCTCATCCCTATCAGCGGGGACAGTCTTGGATGCAGAAACAACCTCCATAGTATCACTCCCAGTACCCCTCTCACTCTCATCAACAACAACAACCTCAGTTTCAGAGAGGCCACCCGTTAGGTTCTCATGGGTCTACCTATGAGAACCCCGCTTTGGATGATCAAGCCTGCCTCATGTCCGAGCAACATGCCACCTTCCGATGGGAGATGGATGAGTTCAGGTAGGAGATGAGATAGATTGTGAGAGGGAAGGCTGCCATTCCTGCCCAGATTGAGCCAAACCGGAACAACCTGAAGAGGAAGTCTGAGAAGGTAGAGTTCACAGACATTACCACTCCTAGTGATTCACTTGGTGATGTTTCTGCATATCATTTTGATGCTGATTTTTTTATACTTAGAAGAGGTAGGATGCCAGCAGGCGGCACCTCATCTGAGCGACGACCACTCGAAGCATCAGGAGTGCCAGATGATGAGGAGAGTGATCTGATGTCGCTCGAGATGATGATGAGGGTGGTGTTGACACCACCAAGGACATTGATCTAGCCGGCGATGCTGAGGTAGTCGTTTCACTAGATTCAGGAGGAGGTGGTACTGATGGCACCAGATTAGATGCTGAGCCAGAGTGCGGTACTGACATCGCGAACCAGGATGCCGTAGGTGGTACTGAGGCCACCATTTCTGTTCCTGTTGCATTTCCCTCTATTTCTGTATCTCAAGACATTTCTGGAAATAAAGGAAAAGATTATTCAGTTGTGAGTCCATCTGTTTGGCTTGGAGATATGTGTATGGATTCTATTTTGTCACAATAGCAGCCACCTGATCCTAGCCCTCCATCTGAGGAGGGCCCAACCATCCCCTTTCCCCAAGCACTTGGTTTGGCTAAGGGGAATAAAAAAGAAAATTCAAAAAAGTCCCATCAGCTAGAGTTCAACCAGCAGATGATAGACAGATTCCAAATACAACTGACTCTACAAGAGGCCTTGGAGCACATCCCCCTCTTCCAGAGGAATCTTAGAGAGAGGACCACCATTTGCAGGAAGAGGAGGAACCACCATTCAAAGATCCAAGTGCTCACTCGTGCCACCTGCTTCGCCATCCAGAATAGTCTGCTAGCCAAGAGGACAAATGCAGGAGCTCCCTATGTCAGATGCCACATACATGAGCAGAGGTTCAATCAGACTCTATTAGACAGCGGTTTTTCGATTAACCTACTTCCGACAGCCTTACTCAACCGCTTCGAGTTTGGCCCTCTTAGACAGAGCAGGACGGTCCTTCAGTTTGCTGATCGATCTGTCAAGAGGTCAAAGGGGTTACTGAAGGACGTGGTCATCACAACTCAGGGCCTGCAATTCCCCGTGGACTTCGTAGTGTTGGACATGGAGATCCCTGAGACTCTGACCGATACCCCCATCATTTTAGGATGCCAGTTCTTGGCCACAACCAAGGTAATGTCTGATGATGATAGCGGGAAGGTATACTTTCGCGCCATGGGAGAGAGTATATAAATAGAGATGATCGATGAGACTAGAGCGCGAGATTCAGCTTGCTCAAAGTCGCTCACAGATCCAGAGCAGATGCCAGAGACAGAGCGAGACGTCCACCAGAAGTGTGATTTTGTGATCACAGATGATGAGGCAGTTTGGGCAGACCCCATTTCACGAGCCTTCCTCTCAGATTCAGACCTCGCCCATGTACATATTCTAGTAGAGGAGAGCTTGGAGAGCGCATTCCTGGCAGAGGACACCTTTGAGACAGCAGACTAGGTTCCCGATCGTGAGGCAGTTGATTTGTTTGATTCAGATTCAGATCCCTTGGAGTACGACATTGATTGGGCAGAGTTTGATGATACGATTCCGCGTTTGATTTCCATAGTGCTAGCAGCTAGGGTGGAGACCGAGCCGATTCAGAGTACAGATACACCAGTAAAGCAGTCTTCACTAGATCCTGATTTTCAGTGAGAGTCCTCATTTTCCCATGCAGATTTGGTCGCATTCACTCAGACATTTCAGAGGCCAGATCCGCCAGCTCCCAGTTGCCCAGAGCAGAAGACCTTGTCGCAGTCGCTGAAGTATAGGTTCCTTGCGGGTCATCATGAGATGTACCCAGTCATTATCTCAACAGATTTGACCGGAGAGGAAGAGTCTCATCTGATGGAGATTCTTGAAAAGAACCACAAGGCGATAGGATGGAGCATAGATGATCTCCAAGGGATATGTCTGGCCCTGTGCTCCCACCATATCTATCTCGAAGAGGATGCCAAGTCGTCTCATGAGTTCCAGCGACGGCTGGACCCGAATCTTTGAGAGGTTGTCATGAAGGAGATCTCGAAATGGTGCAACATCGATTTTATCTACCCCATCTCCAACTCAAAGTGGGTCAGTCCATTACATGTGGTGCCCAAGAATACGGACATCACTATATTTGTGAGTGAGTCTGGAGAGAATATCGCTACCCGGGTACCCACTTCTTGGAGGGTATGTGTGGACTGCAGACGATTGAACCAGACCACCAAGAAGGATCATTTTTCGCTATCTTTTATTGATCATATTATAGAGAGGCTAGCAGGGAAGAGTCACTATTGTTTTCTTGACGGGTACTCCAGATACAATCAGGTGGCCATTACGCCAGAGGACCAGGACAAGACTACATTCACCTGTACCTTCGGGACGTATGCTTTCAGACGCATGCCCTTTGGTATATGCAACGCTCCGGTGACATTCCAGAGGTGTATGTTGTCCATCTTTTCGGACATGGTGGGTGAGTGCTTGGAGGTCTTCATGGACGACTTTTCGGTCTACGGCGATGGGTTTGATGCTTGTCTTGAGTGCCTAGACTGCATCCTTCTGCGATGCATTGAGGTCGACCTTGTTTTATCTTGGGAGAAGAGTCACTTCATGGTGACTCAAGGGATGGTGCTTGGCCATATCATCTCCAACAGGGGCATGGAGGTTGATCCGATCAAGGTGGATATCATTAGAAAACTCAATCCACCGTCCAACTTGCGGCAGTTACGATCTTTTTTGGGGCACATCGGTTTCTACCGACGAATCATTCATGATTTCAACAGGATTTCCCGACCGTTGTCTGATTTGCTGACCAAAGACACCGAGTTCATAGTTGCTGATAAGTGTATTGCATCATTTGAGACTCTCAAGAGTCTAGTTGTTGAGGCTCCTATCCTCCAACCGCCTGATTGGTCTCTCCCATTCGAGATCATGATGGATTCCTACGATTTTGCCGTGGGGGCCATGCTGGGATAGAGGAGGGATATATTGCCTTTTGCCATTCACTACGCTAGCCATACATTGGATGCCGTGCAGTAGAACTATACTGTCACAGAGAAGGAGATGCTAACCGTAGTCTTTGCCCTAGATAAGTTCAGATCATACATCATTGGATCTAGAGTGACTATTTACACTGATCATACCGCCATCAGATACCTCATGGCAAATAAGGATGCTAAAGCGAGATTGACTAGATGGATTCTTCTACTCAGGAGTCTGATAATGAGATTAAAGATAAGCCCAGAGTCAAGAATGTGGTGGCGAATCATCTCTCCTGATTAGAGCATCTTGAGGATTCCGAGCAGATTGATCCTATATGTGAGACCTTGCCAGATGAGGCGATCCTTGCTATCGCCTCACTCCTGTGGTACACTATCATTGTGAACTATCTTGTTGCTAAGAAAGTTCCACAGGGTTATCCTAGGCAAAGACTTGAGACCTTCCTAGCGAAGGACAAGTCTTACCATTGGGAGATGAGGGAGGGGATAGTGTCTGGCGATGGTGTATTCCTCAGGAGGAGCACCATAGTGTTCTCACCTACTGCCACAAGCTGGAGGCAGGAGGACATCACTCTGGGAGGAGAACGGCACAGAAAGTACTCCAATCCGGCCTATGGTGGCCCACTCTCTTCAAGCATTCTGATGAATTCGTGAAGAGATGTACTAACTGTCAGAGGATGGGCACTTGTGGACAACGTGATATGATGCTGATGTACCCATTCATTTCTGTGAGGTTTTTGATGCATGAGGCATCGATTTCATGGGTCCATTCCTAAGAGTCAGGGATTCGAGTACATTTTGTTGGCCGTTGATTATGTGAGTCATTGGGTTGAGGCTATCCCCGCCTGAACCGCAGATGCTAGGACTGTATGCCGATTTTTAAGGAAGAATATCATTTCATTATTTGTGGTACCTCAAGTGTTGATATCTGAGGGGGGGTCTCATTTCGTCAACGACAAGGTAAAGGCCCTTGCTAGCGAGTTCGGCATAGACCATCGAGTAGCCACTCCATACCATCCTCAAACCAATGGTCTTGCTGAAGTGTCGAACAGGGAGATCAAGGCTATATTGCAGAGGGTCGTTCGCCCTGACCGAAAGAATTGGTCACAGCTTTTGGACTCCGTCTTGTGGGCATATAGGACGTCCTTCAATACTCCTTTCGGTACATCTCCCTTTCACCTCGTTTATGGCAGGCCCTGCCATTTACCTGTTGAGCTGAGACATAGGTCACTTTGGGCTGTTGTTGGCTCGGATTTTTGTGGGTTGGAAATTAAAGGTGAATAAATGTGTCGTTGTTATCCCCAAAATCCCGTGACCAACAATTTTTTTATTTTGCTATAACATGTATAGCGGATAGGGTCGAACTTAGGGAGCCTACAATTCCCGAAGGTTATTCAATTAATCAGAAACTAATTAAAAGAAAACAAGAATCTCAAAGGACAACTATCCTTGGTTTTTGTGATTTTTTATCTTTTATTTTTTTTATTTTCTGATTTTTAATTTTTTAGTGATTTTGATTTATTAGTTTTTTTATTTTTCAAAAATAACACAAAGCAATATTCATAAGATCAAAAATACGCATACCAACTCTTTTTGTAATTTTTCAATTAGTCAAAAATGCTCAGAAAAATCCAGAAAAAATATTTTTGGGTTATAAAAGTTTTGAAATATTTTTAAGATTTTTTTGTGGAATTTTCAGATGTTTTTGTATTTTTTTAAAAATCAAACATTGAGAAAATACGAAAATGTGCACAGTCTGGAGTAATTTGCAACATAAAAATATTTTAAGTACCTAAAACTCCTGACAATTAATTTTAAGACAAACTATAAGCAATTATCTACAAATAAAAACTGAAATCATAGTTTTTGGATTTTTGTAGAATGTTTTTGTGATTTTTATTAGATTTTTGATGTTTTTCAAATTTTTTGGGTTTTATAAAGAATTAATGTCTGAAAATTGGTCAGAAATTAAAAGACAATGAAATAAATCTACCTATTTTATTGGAATTTTTGGAATAATATTCAAATTTTTAATAATTTTAGAATTTGAACCAGGGAAAATTGACATGTTTTTGATTTTTTAATAATAATAGATGGAGGCAAAGTGCAATGAAAATTTCATGCTAAGAAGATAATCAAATCAGGAGTTAAAGTGCGAGAAATAAACTACGATTAACCTAGATAAAAATAAAAAGAAAATGACTACAGATCTCACCTTAGGAGCGGAAAATGATCGTGATCTCCTCGACGAAGGCTGACTCGCTATCACTGGACAACTCAGAGGCTAGACACCTTTTCTCGACAAGAAGACTCTCGGAGATCAGGCTCCTCTCTCTAAAGATTGATCAAGTTGGAATGAGGGAGAAGGAGCCATATAAATAGAAAGGATGGAATGAAATTTGATTTTTGAATTTTTTTGGATAAGGAGATGAGAGATGAAAATTGAAATTAATTTTTGATTTTTTTTGTGAGGGAGATGACATGATATAAAGTAAAAGAGATAAAACTATTTACAAAATTATCTAATTTTTTAAATTTTCGTCACTTTATTTATTTGAATTAAAAAATGTTATTTATTTATTTTTTATTATGGTTAATTAAAAATAACAACTATATACATATACTATATACATATATGACATTATATACAAGGGTAAATAAGGAAATTAGCTTTTTTGTATTTTAATTAATTAATTAATTAATTTTTTTATTCTTTTTATTTCAAATAATTAGTAATAATAATTTACAAATATATACAAATACAATATTTAAAAAATACATGGGAAAATTGCACAAACCACCCTGAAAAACCAACTTTTTACTTGTAACTCCAAAAACCATGAAATCACAACCATTTTAAAGATAATTGAATTTAGAATCCAATGGAAGTGAGATTGGTTTAATTTGAGTTCATATGGAGCCGGAATTGATTTTTCAATTCGTGCGTAGTGGCTTTTTCCATGTGTGGCTATTTCTGTTCTCTACATGATTTAATTGTGCAATTATTTTTATTAATTAGGACACATTTTTATTTACAACTTTGGTTTTGAAAGTTATTTGATTTGAGTTCAATTAAGGTACAAATAAATTAGTGTTAGTTTTATACAGATATACACAAAATAAGTGAGAAGTATTTACAACAACACACACACACACATTTTTTTATTTTTTTGCTTAAGGATCCTTATCTCTCCCTACTTTATTCCTAATCGATTAGGTCAAGTCTTGACCTTCTCTTGGGGTTCGGGTCGGCCTGTATACAATCTTCCTTCATTTTTTTATTTTCTTTTATTTATTTTTCCTTTCTTTATTTCTTTATTTATTTTAGGTTAAAATTAGTAAGAAGTGTACAATATTTACAAAGATGCAAGTTAGTAAGAATATGGAGTTAGTGTTATATGCAGGTGTTTTATAAGGGATTTTAAGCTAAAATAAATGAATAAAGATGACGAATCGCAGATTCATCATCTGTTACAGAGATACTTTTGGATCCAATGAGTGTAGGAGACCAGAGGAGGGAAGAATTTTAGGATATGGAATTTATCCTCAAGCGCATCACGGAAGCGTGATCATCATATCAGATACGACGAAGAACGACTAGTCCCACTAGTTGTTCGGTGCAGCGGAAAAAATTTTTATTCGATGAAACCACATGATCCGAGAACCATTCTCAGATCGTTTCATCTATAACCACAACAAGTATAATGCAATACCTCTTGAAGCGTGGTTGATCAAGTCTCTAAGAGAAGAGACCTCCTGTCTCAAGTCCGATCGTCGGCGAGACCGCTTGCGAGCACGGGGATGAACCGCGTTGTCTTGGGCGTAGCACACCAAGAAGACAGAGAACCGAAGAACGTCAAAGCGGTGACACGGTGGCGAGAGCGTCGACGATCCTCTCCTTTAGGGTATGGTGGACGGCCACCAGTATTAGAGGGAGAGAGGGCTGTCGTGTATGAAGAAAGAGAGAGAGAGAGAGAGAGAGAGAGAGAGAGAGAGAGAGCTTCAATATTGCATGTAAATAGAGAGCATGGTATGCCTCTCTATTTATAGGGTTTTGGGATCCATGGATCTCAATCCATGTGACATACAAAATCAATGGATGAAATTGATTTATGTCAATCCAATGGCTAAGATTGTTGTTGGTAAAACCAACAAATTTAGATCAAAATATATTTGAAAAAATCAAATACACCAAATAAATAAGGAGAGAATATACATGGAGATTACATCTCCATGTACATTCCATATGGACGGGCACCCATTCCTATTTGGAATTGGGTGCCGCCCAAGCTTTCCATGAGGAGAGCAATCTCATGACATGTCATGAGATTGCATATCTCCATGGAAATCTCTTTATTTATTTCCAACAACTTTTGTTGGGTTTTATTCTTCAAAAATAATTCACAATTATATTTGAGAATATTGCAATCTTGCCATTGAAAAATTGTGAATTATATTCACAACCCAAAACAACATATAATTTACATTGTCAATTAATTACACAATGTGTATCGAATACACATAATAATTAATTAACTAATATAAATTACAATTGGCTCTCTCTACAATATTATAAATCACATTTATAATATATTATGAATAATTGGATATTTCTATCCACATTATTCTTATCCATAATAATTGAATCATATTTAATTATATTGGATAATCTCTTCACACATCAAGATGATTAAATCACATATAATCATCATTTCTTCATTGCTTAGATCTTATGGAATTATTCTTGAACCCTTCAAGAATAATGCAATCTCTCCGCAGATACTTGGAGATAAGGACAGGGCGATTGTATTGTTCCACGTATAGTGACATGGATATTGAGATCGTATCTCAAATCCAGATCATGGGCCTCCCATAGATGCCTGATTAAATCAAGACTGTAAATCTAATCATCTCATTGTATCTGAATCACATTCAGATCAATGTCCAACACTTGGACCAAGATCAGATCACTTCTCTACTGAGAGGAGTCACTAAAATCCAGACCCGTTTCATCACTCCCTAGGAATGGAAGCATCATGGTTATACAATCATTTATGATCACATCACCCTCAGGTATTCCCAATACCTGTACATCCTGCATACTAGAAGACTCAGACTAAACCCGAAGTATTTGATCAACTTTATGCTGTCTACTTCATGGTTTTATCAGTAAGTTTCTCATTCGATCATTGGGAGTCGGTATCGATCATATACTTTTCAAAAGCATATATCATACCCAGGTCTTGATCATATACTTTCCAAAAGTATATATCAAACCTACAAATTCAGTCAAGCTTCCAGAGCGAGACGACCATGCGCATGGAATTTGATTCTTCCCAATATCTCATGAGTGAGCTCATGTCTTCCGGTTCACTAACTGAACCTGTATGATCCCTTTGAGAGATCGTATTACTCACATGCCATTATATGCACACCAGCGCGCCGGTTTATAGACCTTGGTTAGGTCATCAACCTATTGGTCTGCCAAATGTACATACTCATACATATAGTAACACATCTATCTCCGGTCAGAGGATGCATGCCTATATCATGACATCATACGATATAGGACTTTGGTTATCTCGATCTCGTTAAGTCAACTCTTTGACCTAACTAATCTGACACCTCCGAATCTCTATTCCTATGCATAGGACCTGCATCAAGAGGTTGATCAGATATCAGCCTTCAGAGATAAGGATTGCCATCTCCTACTCAGGCTGGAGATCATCTCTTAATAATCATTTGACGGTGCTTGATGAGTCATCAATCTAACCCTTTAGATATTCATCCAAGCACCAGCCTCTATGATTCAATAGTTGAATCAACAGCTGTATGATTATTAAGATGGCCATGGTACATAGCCCTAATTTTACTAAGGGACCTATTATGCAAATTATTCATTCTTCATTTCAGATCAGGGAATGATATATGCAATAATAATTATTGCATAATGGCTCGCCGTGGGTTCGCATTTCCAACAATCTCCCACTAGCCCAAAGAGCCATTAATGGGCTAATCATTTAAATCCGCACTCATGTGACAATCATAGGCTATTTAGAAAATAGCTAGGTAAGTTGATCAGTCACTCTATTCCCGCGAGACTATGCCAAGTCCTTTTACAGTACTTGCATATCCCCAGTAACAGTGCTCACATACAATGCGAATGTTGCATCTTATGCAACCAATACTCAATCTAGTTAGTTACAGTGTCTTTGATACTATAACTTAACAGTTATCATAACCAGTATTTCCATAATCCTTATTAGAATACCCTTATTCCTGGAGATCAATATCTCTTAAGGTATCCACAGTTAAGACCTTTTAGATCTCTATTATAAAGTCTTAAGTTTTGAAGATAAGACTTTGAGATCACTATCTAAAAAATCTTGTCATCTATGAAGATTTTGTTATTACTGCAATCAAGTGTTTTCTCTCCATAGTAGAATTAGCAATACTTTGCTACTCCCACTGCATGGCAGATATCTGACTTTTGTACACATCTAGCACACACTCAGCTTCTTGTAACTGATGCACAAGTGCAAGCAGTACTAGCATTCACTTCCTCAACTCTTTGAGGTGATATCCCTTTAGATAGGTCAGTACCATATATTAAGGGATGGAAGCCTTTCCTGGAATTTCTAAGAATAGAATATGTCCAAGGTGTATTACTATTGTGACAGTCCCAATACTCTCTTCTCTTTGCTTTTGAACTCCTTCAGAACTAAGATCTAAGAGGTATCTTTGAAATCATATTTCAAGATATGGAATAGCCAATCTATAAAACACTTATCATTATCTTTATATCATTTTAAATGATTAGGATATCATCTACATTTAGCATGATGAACACAATGACACTCCCACTAAGCTTCACATGGTTCATCCAAATTCTATCTGAAATCATAACATTTATAATTTCATCAAATCTTATAATCCGACTTGAAGAAGCTTATTTGAGTCCATAGATGGATTCCTTAGCTTTCACATATTGCTTTTCTCAACCATGAAGCCCTGGGGCTACTTCATGTGAATATCCTCAGAGAGGTATTCTATTCTGACGGTTTTTAAGCATGGTCACCGAAGAGCATGTCTTATTGCAAGCAATGTCTTCTCTTCCGGTGTGTAGCTCATGGCTACGAACCGTGCTATGAAGGTCTCTACCTTCTCATCAGGTTCCCTTTCTCTTGAAGATCCATTTACACCTTTTCAGGTATTACCCATATAGGTGGATCCTGGAGGGTCCATATACAACACTTGTATATGAAGTCTACATTAGACTTTTATTGCTATCATCCATCTATCCATGCTATGATCTTCAGAAGCTTCATCACATGAAGTTCAATCATTGTCAGATTTCTCTGACACACGGAATCCATCCTCAAACTCATTTGAAGAGGTATTAGTGTTTCATCTTCAATTGTCCTTTTAGTTTCCAATTTCAGGAGCCTCATTATCTTCTCAAGATTAAATGAGTTCCTACACTTCATTTTCATCTTGATTCTCAAGAGTCTCAACCTCTAAGAATCACATTCTCAGAGATGAGATATTTTAAGAATCTCAAGGTAATAAAGTAGGTATCCAATACCATCCTTTATTTTCCTAATAAAGCAGCACTCTCAAGTGCTAGATTCCAGCTTACTTGCATGGAATTATATGTAGTCTCTAATACATATATACCTGGATACTAAGAGGAATTTATGCTAAAAATTCATCATTGATCGAATCATGTTACACATGATCTAATTGTATCTCCCTACAACTTTATTGAGTTTAGGTTCATTAGGAGGAGTGAGATAGGAATGATATTCCTTTCTCCATAAGGTATATTATGAATTCATCTAATAGGTACGGATTACCTAGATTAGACCAAATTCATTTCCATCTTCCTTTAGACTTTGGTTTCAAACCAAAATTATGAAATCTTTGAACATTTCAAAGGTTTCTAAAGGGAAGAAATCTTATATCATACATAATCATCAACAAATATCACATATCCATAATGTTTACTATGATATAGATGATCCACATACATCAATATGTATGAGATCCTAAATACCTTGACATCTAACACCATTCCCAAAGAGGGGTGTATCAGGCATTTTTCTTTTGAATACAATATTCATAAGTATGTAAGTTTTGAAACTTTTAGATATTCTAAAGTTTTATCTCTTACTAGTCCATTGATCTCATCAACAGACATATGTCCAACACTTGATGCCAGATCATTTTCAAATGATCTTCATCCTCCAATTGATCTTATAAAGGTTTTAATTTTTAGTATTAGAAATCTTAATGAACCATTCATCAATTTTCTAATTCCATAGAGTCCACAAGATTTTAGATTACTATCTGGAATATCTCCATCATAACTCTTTATGATTGATCTATTCCAGAATTCATGTTTATTTCCAACATTTAGAATTAAACAATGAGTGTATTCTAATATCTAGGTCATAGAGACATTCTCTAAGACTAAGGGCTCTCCCACTGAAATTAACAAGTCTATCAACAGAGATTGTTGCAACAATTGCATCAATGTCTATGTGGATGACCATTAAACCTTTAGATCAAATTTCTAATCTTCCAATATATATGCAATCAATTGCAAGTGTCATTAGAAGATTGAGATACAATTATTTTGAATTTATCTTATCGAATAAGGAAGTCAATTTCAATGATTATATGTAGATTATTCTGATGCTCTATCTGAGGCCTTCCCTAGGATTCTAGACAGACTTGATAGTCATACTATCAACACATCAATTTATTGCAGTATTGGCATTCATCCAACTCTTTGGATATCATATGGAAGTCACAGAGGTACAGTCAATTCTTTGACTACACTTCTTACTTGGGTCCAACCCATGCTTCCACTGTGCTCCCTTTATCTATGAGCAACCATTGCTTAAGACTAAGGATCTCTTATGTTAAATTCAAAAGAATTCAATGTAAGATCATTTCAACATTTATACATGCTTATTAAATTCATACAATATGAATATTATGAAGCTTCATGAATGACTAGAGTATAGATAGTAGAATAATGACACTCATCATCTACATCCATCTAAACTCTTAAAACATAGGTTCAGGTAGGTACTCAAACAATTTGAATACACCATCTCTTAAAGAGCCACCATTCTGCATGATGCAGTGAACCATCTCATTCATGTTAAATGTCAAGAGCACATATGTATGCCATAATATCTTCATAAATTTTATAAGGATTATTTGACAATTGCGATCATCATCGACATATCACTTCCAAAGTACATCCGATGAGAGATCAAGACTATAGAGACATACAAACCCTAGGGTTGTTGTCCTATTATCCATTTAATTGTCATTCCTCATTATTATGAGGAAACCTGCACATTGCAACCACATATATTATGTGTCCAACTGCAAGTACAATATATGGATCATGAGATCAATCCATGATATTTTATTGGTTATCATTGAGTATAACATTGAGTAGGTTTAATGAAGGATTATCTAAAATATGAAATTTGCATAAGTGTATATATTTAGAGGTAAATGGGACTGCCCCCAGGGAGTAGCCAACTTGGCTACTCCCATCCCTATTTTTCTCTCATTTTTTTATTTTTTGGAAAATAAAAATTTGTATATTCATCATTATATCCCTCTCACATTCTATTAAAATTTCGTCAGAAACAGAGACTCCTACGGCCTCCATCCAAACATGGTCGATTTAATAAATCCTGCGACCGTTAAAAAAATGATGTCTGCATGGAGGGCTTAGGAGTCTCTGTTTCTGATGAAATTTTAATAGAATGTGAGAGGGATATAATGATGAATACAAAAATTTTTATTTTCCGAACAAATAAAAAAATGAGGGAAAAATAGGGGTGGGAGTAGCCAAGTTGGCTACTCCATGGGGGCAGCCCCATTTTACCCATATATTTATATATATACATATTTTACTTTGATTTAGGCATTTTTATATCAAAGGTGTCTTGCCATGTCAACAATGAAAGTACACTCCCTTAATCACTTTCAATGTAAGAGATATACTTACCATTATATCTCAAGCAAGATCTGGGATCTCCTTCCTTATCTTTGTTGCATCCCAATAATATGAGAACCTACAACTCTGATAAAAAGAAGCGGGAACACATTCCGCCTTGCAAGTCCAACTTGCATCTCCCAATTCGGTCTTTGACACCCGAGCCCACCACCCCTAAGGCAATGTTGACCCGTCATTAATTGAACCAACCGTCAACAGGAATACAACTCGCTATGCGCAATCCAATATCGCCCCAATAATATGAGGACCCGATATTGGGGTTACTACGCATACGTCCTTACTCTTTCGAGAAGCGAAGAGCCCGATCCTGATGCGCTTGCATACAGGAGCTGTCACTTTGGACAAGCGTCTCCCACATACAATCCCTGGCGACGGAACCCTCGGCCTTGACGGGAGACCATGGATGTCACTTATGTGATCCTCTATATCATATTCAAATTCTAATTAATCACTATGAATCATATTCATTATGATTAATTCTTCCAAGGGAAATAACATCTCTATTCATAATAGAGTGTTTTAATTTTAATCGGATTCCAATCAATCTAATCATATTAAATTAATGATCCAATTAATATCCAACAAACATTTTATTGTTACTTGAATTATGGTACTCAAATACGTATTATTTCGAATTTTAATAATTAGAAATACATCATGATTTCTTAAGCATTATACTAACCCTACCCGTTGTCATGGCCAGTACCGACGAGAGTGGGACGGATTGATTCTGTCAGTTATCTAGTGATAGATTGGTTCTGTCATAGATTGGTACTGTCAGTTGTCTAATGATCAGTATCCGGTATCGTGGGTACATAGGATGTCGATTGGCACTCATTTGCCGAATTTCTTTCACTTTAGACTTCTACTGTAGAGTCTACAACCAGCCTGAAGACTGAGATAGTTCAGAATAGTCAGTTATTAGATGAACAATCTCCGGAAAAGTCAGATTCAGAGCAGGATGAGGTTTCACATACAGACTTAGTAGCCTATACCTAGGCCCTCACTAAACCAGCTCTCCCTGTTCCTTCTCTGCCTTAGCTTAAACCTTCACCTCAAAGCATGAAATACTGATTCCTTGTTGGAAATCCCATAATGTTTTCAATCATTATCGCATCTTATCTGATTGAAGATCGAGAATCCCGTTTGATGGAGACTCAAGAAAAGAATTGCAAGGCTAACGGGTGGTCAGTAGCTAATCTTCATGGGATTAGTCTCGCTCGGTGCTCTCACCACATCTTCTCAGAAGATGATGCCAAACCATCTCTTGAGTTTCAACACAGGCTGAACCCGAATCTCTGAGAGATGGTTATGAAGGAAATATCCAAGTGGTGAAGCAGTCGATTTTATCTTTCCCATCTTCGACTCTAACTGGGTCAGTCCATTGCATGTGGTACCTAAGAAGATGAGAATCACTATAGTGATTAATAAGGATAGAGAGGAGATTGCTACCTCAGAACAAACCTCTTGGCGAGTCTATATGGACTACAAATGATTGAATTAGGCGATCAAGAAGGATCACTTCCCACTATCGTTTCTTGATCAGATTATCGAGAGATTAGTCGGGAAGAGCCATTATTGCTTTCTTAATGGGTACTCAAGATATAATTAGGTGGCCATTGCGCCTGAAGACTAGGAAAAGATGACATTCACATGTCCACTCGGAATATATGCTTTTAGATAGATGCCCTTTGTATTATGTAATACTCTAGGTACATTCTAGAGGAGCATGCTTTCGATCTTTCCAGACAAGGTGTTCTACTTTTTAGAGGTCTTCACAGATGATTTTTCTATCTATGGCTATGATTTTGATTCTTGTCTTTCTAGCCTATAACACGTTCTTCAAAGGTGCATTGAGGTAAACCTCATTCTTTCTTGGGTGAAGAGTTATTTTATGATGACTCAGGGGACAATCCTTGGTCATATCATCTCCAACAGGGGTATGGTGGTCGATCTGGCCAAGGTGGATATCATCAAGAATCTCAATCTGTCATCCAATTTGAAGTAGTTACAGTCTTTTCTGGGACATGTTGGTTTCTACCTATGTTTCATTCAAGACTTCAGTAAAATTTCCTGGTCGTTATCTGATCTTCTCGCAAAAGATACCGAGTTTATTATTAATGATAAGTGTCTTTTAGTTTTTGAAACTCTCAAGAACATGGTTATAGAGGCTCATATCCTTCAGTAACCTGATTAGTCTCTCTCATTTGAGATCATGACAGATGCCTCCAATTTTGGGGTTAGGGATGTTTTAGGACAGAGGAGGGATGGCCTTCCATACACCATACACTACGCTAACATGAATTTGGATTCTGCCTGGCGGAAGTACACTATAACAGAAAAAGAAATTCTAGTTGTAGTATTTTCCATTGATAAATTTAGGTCCCACATTTTATGATCTAAGGTTACCATTTTCACTGACCATACCGCCATCATATACCTTATGGATAAGAAGGATTCCAAGACACACCTTACAAGATGAATCCTTCTACTCTAGGAGTTAGATATTGATATTAAGGATAAACCTGAAGTCAAGAATGTGGTGGCGGATCATCTCTCCAGACTAGAGTTACATGAGACTTCTGAGTTGGATTCACCTATCACTGAGACTTTTCTAGATGAGGAGATTCTTGTTGTTGCCTCACTCCCTTAGTACGTTAATATTGTGAACTTTCTTATTACCAAGAAAGTCCCAAAAGGTTGGTCTAGGTAGAGACTTGAGACTTTCCTTGTTAAAGCCAAGCCATACCATTGGGAGAATCCGATCCTTTATCATGAAGGAGCGGATTGTGTTTGGCATCGGTGTATTCCTTCGAAGGAATACGCTAGTGTCTTCATATATTGTCGTAAATTAAAAGTTATAAGACACCATTCTAGGAAGGGAACACCACAGAAGGTACCCAATCTGGTCTTTGGTGGCCTACTCTCATTGGAGATGCTCATGCATTCGTAAAGAGATGTATTAACTGTCAGAGGGTGGGTACTTGTGGACATAGAGATATGATGCTGGCGTAGCCGATTCTCTTCTGTGTGATTTTTGATGCATGGGGTATCGACTTTATTTGACTGTTCCCTATGAATCAGGTATTTGAGTACATTCTGTTGGTTGTAGATTACGTGTGTCGTTGGGTTGAGGCTATTCCTGTCCGAGACAATGATGTGAACACGGTTTCCACGTTTTTGAGGAAGCATATCATTTCGCATTTAGGGTCCCTCAAGTTTCAAACGGGGGTTGCCACATCATCAATGACAAGGTAAGGGAACTTGCTAGTGAGTTTAGTATAGACCATCAAGTTGCTGCTCTGTATCATCCTCAAACGAATGGTCTAGTAGAGGTTTCGAATAGGGAGGTGATGAATCTTCATTTCATCACCTTTATTCTATCATTTTGACCTAAATGCATGAAAATACCCTTAATTTGCATTAATTAACATTCATTCTTCATTGTACAAATACTTTATAAAATACTGTTTTTAATGCCAAAATTATAGAATATAGATAAGAAAAGGAATAAATCAAAGAAATAAAGAAAAGAAAAGAAACGTAATAAAATATTAAAGATATTTTATGATCCTAAACATCGAGACCTAGGCATCTCAATGATTAGATAGGCAAGGAATAAAGTAAGGAGATATATTGGCCAAAAATACCACAAAAACTTTATTTATTAATTCATTCTTTATTTATTTTTGGATCTATTTTATTTTCCACTTTTATACCTCAAATAAAGAAACTTTTTACATGATAGTTGTAGATAATAAAATATAGAAAAATACAAAATTTAGTTCATAAAAAATAATATATGGTTATAAGTTATACTCTGAATAACATTCCAAAATCCTAACTTCCAAGATTCATATGTCTCAACTAAAAACTCAAAATGTATCAAAATCTCCTTCAATTGTATATAACCTTTAAAAATCAACTTAATGAATGTGTTTTCATATTTTTTGGAGTTAAGGTGTGAAAGTTAGATTTTGGACCCATATTGATATTATACTCGAATCATCTTATTTATTCTTTATTATTTTTATAATTTTATATTTTTATAATTGTGTAAGTATATTTATAATATATGTGCATATTAAAAATAAAATAAAATAAAAAAGAAAATATTAAAATAAAATATGTAAATAAAATACATAGATGAATATACAATAACTCTACCAATTTAATAAGTATACTTATTTGTTTAAGTATATATATTACATCATACCCTAAAAACTAACCTTTAATTAAATACCACTTAAAAATACATAAAAATCATAATAAAATAATTTATAAAAAAATGAACAATTTTTATTTTATAACTTAAATTTAATAAAATCATTTATTAATTATTTTCTATTTTATAAATCATTTCCAAGATGATTTTTTTGTTGGTCCACGTGGACCAACCAGGTTGGGGCGCCAGTTGACTCCGGTCAGCTGTCTGCCCCTCGTCTTGTAGCCGTCAGATATAGGTTTGACCCCATCTTCCTTCTTTTTCTCCCATCAATGCAAGCATCGATTGGGAATATTGTCTTCGTGACTTTTCCACCTCGTTCATTGTTGATTCACGCCCAGTCGATATCTTGGGGATTGGATCACTAAAATGTTCGTTCTACCTCGATCTATTGAAGGTCTTGACCTCTTGCACAAAACCCCACCATCGAATTCCTTTTTGATTTGAACCACTTTTGACCGATCATGGCCTTCCCTTTGAAGCTCTATATCAACGCTTGTGATAGGGGGCATCTCCAGCTACCTCGAGCAAGGTCCGGCGAGGTTGAAGGAGGCATCCACCACCATCTCCGCTGCCTCACCGGCGTGAGGTCTGACTTCATGGCAACGACTACTGAGGTGCTTTATTTCTTGTCTTTTTAGCTTAAATTAAATCCTAAGGATCATTTCTTGGTTGTGTTTTAAATTTTAATCACGTATTTAGTTGTAATAAGCCCCCTTGTAGTTCGCCGGAGCCCTGCTCCAACGAACCCTTTTACATCATGCAACCATCAGTTCTACGACCACAAGACCACCTCTACACCTTCCCCGGTGCCTTCTAATCACCCCTATTCACTCCATTCACTCCAGTTAGTCCGCGGTCAGGAAATTAGCTCTCCCGTCTTCATCTTTTGTCGACGAGCTCTATCACGATGTGCTCGAGTCCATTCCACCACCACAAAAGCCCTAGGAACCTTTTTCTCTGTATGCATGCTTATTGGCAGGTTTTGGAGTTTAAGGGCCCATTTGGGTCGATTTTGCGTCAAGCCGGAGGCACCTGGAGCATCTCCCCTTCGCCGCCCTTGTGGGTGAGCTCTGGTGCCCCTCCGGCCGTTTTGATGACCCGAGATGATAAAGAGACCACCCAGGAGCATTTTGGGATACGTTGCATCAAGGAAGATCGTTGAAGAAGGTGATTCTAGCCAAAGGAAGCTCTCTCAGGCAAGGCTTCTTCCCAGTTCCTCCTCATCCGTCCTCTGCTATCGATTTTCGTCGTGTTCGTCGTGAGCTCTAGCCACCGTCCGATCACGTGTCGCCAGTCACCGTCTGATCCTTGAGCATGATCTAATCCTTGTTGTGCATCGCCAAACCATCATCGACCTCCCTTGTACCGTTACATGGATAAGTGAAGGGAGAAGATCCGTTTGATCTAGTCGAGTATTGGCTATTTTGCTCCTTTGACCCAAGCCTTCCCTGTATTTAATATTTAAACCATAAACTTTCCACTTCCTTTATTAAATGTTGTAACATTTGATAGAAATCCCTCGTGCCTTTGGGTATATACATCTAGGTCCATGCCAGCTCACCTCACGTGGCCACCCATGTGTTTACATCTCGTCCATAAGCTTTTAAATTCAGTTATATATTTTTTGGAAAAATTGTTAGGAGGACCTTGGAATTTATTTTATTAACAAAAATACCCCTGATAGTAATGTCATTTCTCTTTGTTTTCCCTATTTATTTAAAATATCGATTATGCTCAAAAAAATCAAAAAAATAGTTGTACACTCCTTATCGTATACAATTTCACGTTGTAAATTTGTTTTCTCATTTTAAATCTTCTAATATTTACTAAAATAAAAAGAGCCCTAAAAATCTATGTCTACAGTAGAAAATAACAAAAAAATAAAAAGTTTTGGAAAAAATTTTAAAAAAATAATTTTCTTTTATTTAGTTTTTTTAAAACTTCAAACCAGAAATCCATAAAATTTCAAAAGAAAATCCTTAAAAATTAATAATATCCAAAAACCCATATATATAAAAATTCATTATATTTATGTTAGTATTATTATATTAAAATTGATTTGAAAATTTTTTTACTCAATTCTCTATTTTTAATTTCCATTTAAATTTCGGATATTTATTTAAACCCTAATTTAGAGTATTTTTTACTTTAAAAATATATATAAATTAGCAAAATTTTCTGAAAAATACAAAAACTGTAAAAAAATATATTTAAAACCAAAGAAGAATTTATTTCCTTTATTTTGACTTTTCTATTAATCTCTATATCTATATTAGCTTACATTGTACATATACTATTTATATATTGCTATATTATATCTTTAAAAAAATAAAGAAATAAAAAATATAAAAATATTTAAAAATAAAATATAAAAAATGGAAATTAAAAATCAAAATACAAAATATAAAACAAAAATTAAATTTTAAAAATAAAAAATTTAACACCACAAAAAGACATATAGACAAAGAAGCTCACAGTCATTTTTGTGCTCCATAGACCAATCTATCCAGTTTTCTCCCTTTGTTCGACACTCTACATACTTGCACTATACACACATTTTTTATAAATATGATAAAATTTAACTCTACTTGTATTTTCATTGCTTGATCATTGATTTTGGGTTAATTGTTGTTTGAAGTTGGGTTTCTAGCTGGTCGCCACATCGACTATGTTTCCACCTTGTGTGAGACATATTTTCGTCCCGTGAAAAATCCTCTTCAACAGGAGGTTAAGACGATCTTGCAGAAGGATGTTTGTCTAGATCAAAAGAATTGGTCTTAGCTTTTGGACTCAGTTCTTTGGTCCTATAGAACATCCTTAAAGACACCATTGGGTGCATCTCCCTTTCGACTCGTTTTGGCAAGCTATGCCACTTACTTGTTGAGATTCAACACAGTTCACGGTGGGCAGTGAAAGAAGTAATATTTGGTTTAGAAGATGTTGGAGATCAAAGATCGATAGAATTGGCATCCTTGGAGGAACTGATAAATGAGTCATTAACGAATAGCCTTCATTATAAGAAATAGATGAAATAATGGCATGATGCACACATCAACCATAAGCGGCTTGAGCCTGATCAAAAAGTTTGGCTATTCGATGCAAGACTCAAGTTATTTCCAGGGAAACTTAAGAGCAAATGGAAAGTCCCATATATAGTGTCAAATGTATACGACAACAGTAGCAATGACATAACTGAGTTCTCTTCTGAGCGCACCTTCCGAGTCAATGTTAAGCATTTGAAACTATTTCTTGATCATGAGTCACCGATCATGGAGGTTGCCCACATTCATTTTGTATGAGTCGTTTCTTCATATTATGCATCTCATACATGGGTTTCAAGCTGATTTGTGATTCTTTTTCACTTTATACATACATGTTTTAAATTTTACTCATTCATTCTTCTATTTTTTACACCCTTCGATTAATCTTAGGATTTTTGCTATACTTGGGATGTAATTTATCCTAAGTATAGGGTGCTGTGTTGTTAATATCATTATGTTCTATTACCCCTGTTGTTGCTTATACTTAGGGTGTACTTTACCATAAGTATATGGGGGGAGGGGGGTAATATCACTCATTATCATTTTTTATTGTTTTCGATTTTGTATCGTCTACTCTCTCGTTTGTACCTCAACTATTGATATTCTTCTCTATACTTAGGTACATTTTACTTTAAGTATGGTGTCGATAAGCCAAGTAGTTGATTGTCTACATTCTCTTGATTGTGATCATCTTTGTTTTTGAGTCTGTTATCCTTAGGATTATTTGATCCAAAGTATATAGGGGATTATTGACTTCCATTCATTAAATTTATTATTCTTTGAGTCGTTGTAGTATAGAGTTCTTTTCACTTATCTTGAGTTACGTCTTCCTTTGTCACTTCTTTGGCCACTATGAGGACATAGTTCACGCTAAGTATAAGGGGGTGTCGTATATATATTCTACATATTTTTTAGAATCCATAACTCGTACTTTATTGTATTTTTAATAATATGTATCTAAAAGTATGGTATATATTTTTAGTTTTTTAAACCTGAAAGAAAACTGTAAATATGACTTATAAAAATGTTGTCTTAAAAATTACATATAACATGTATTGTAAAATACTTGGATAAGATTCTTAATTATATAAAATTTGAAAGTTAAATTCTTTTGGTATTTTTTTTGTAAAGTATGTATAATCTTGTATATATATAAAATATGTATAAAATTCTTTGTAAAATGTACATAATTCTTGTAAATTCTTGTAAAGTGATTTAATCCACTAACTCCTTCAAAATTTACTAAAAAATAAAGTTTTAAAATCCAATAAAAAGGTGAAAAAATAGTTAAAAATTACATAAAAAGCTTAATCCAAAAATTAACTTCATAAAAAAATGCTGCATTCGTTAGTATTTTTCAAAATAAGTTTGATTCTTGAACCAAAGGAATGTAAGTCTGAATGATGGAGCTTGGTTAGGCCTTAATCCACATAAAGGAACTTTATTAGGAATTGGAATTAAGACTCTTCAGGTCATTTGACTTAATTCTTTGGGTTCCATGAGACTGTGTTTGAAATTCAACTTAATCTTGCCTAAGTAGGACACCTTATGTCATCCGTTTTAACTCTCCTTTATTTGAAACAATTTTGAACCCATGCACTCTACACTTAGCTCAACTTGCATGGTGCTATGAAGGGCAGTCCATTTTGGCGGTGCCTTTCATCCTTGTCCAGTGGCGCAGACATCCAAAGATGGGATTGTGGGGTTGAAATATAGCTTCGGATGATGGAAGGATCTGCTGGCACACTTTTTTCCAAGACCTTAAAACATGGACGGAAATACAAGATTCTATTACCATCAACACAAAAAAGATCAATGCAGTGCCATAATCATTTTCTACTAAAAAGAAGTCAAACACCAAATACAAATATGACCACAATGGTCCAAGATTCAGAAAGCATACATATCTTAGTGGAGACTTGGCTAAACTGGACAAGCTTCATAAGGAGATGTGACTACACTAATCACACTCCAGTTCTCTTCCCATTCTTCTTTCTCTCTCTCTATTCGATTGTGGACACAACATGACCTGAACTCAGAAGGAAATACCCCCTCATCAAGGATCAAGTAGCTGGATGAGGGTCAAATGGGAGTGTATTACTGGGATGTGCGGTTTCTTCTCTTCTTTAAGTAGGAAGGGCTAACACCTTTCACAGTACAAAATGACGTCCAAGCTGAATAGTTTATGTGATTGATGGATCTAAGCTGGTTGTTGAGGTGAACCTGGATAAGGATTTGTGGAACTTGATGGTTGTTGAGACTTAAATCCTAATTCTAATAAGGTCCAGACAAACTACTAACCCAAAGGCCTATTTGAAGTTCTTGATTTTGGGTGAAGTGAAAATTAATTTAAAGAAACGATTATGTTCTAAATTATTTTATTTTTCTTTTTCCTTTTCCTTTTTGCTTTCATTTATTTATAGAATAAGTGTTTACTGAGGGACTAGCAAAGGTAAAGTATAGGGGAATGATGAAGCCATGATTCATCGCCTTTATTCTTTCATTTTGGCTAAAATCCTGGGTAAAATACATGTAAATATTCACTAATTATCACTAGTTAACATTCTAAGCATGTTTTTAATGTTCTATATTTAACACTTATTTTATCCAAAATAAAATAATAAAGAGAAAAATAAAAATAAAAGAAAGGATGTAGATATGTAATATATAGACTGATTCTAACCCCGAGACCATGACAATATTGATTTGATCGACAAAATAAATAAGTTCGGGGTGATGAGGTCCTGAGGATAGTAATTTATAAAAGGGATATTTACACCCATAATCCTAAGTAGTTTCGTAATTACCCTAAGAACCCTTGATAATTCATTATTACATAAGTAACCTAGAATAAGTGCTTTGTCCCACCCATAACCATCCGTTAATTTAGTGAGTTAACTTAACTAGACACAGAGTTAATCTAACCAATCCTATATCGAAGGCCTATAATTCAAACCCAAAAAAAAAGAAAAAAATACCCCTCTTCCTCCTCCTGACCCCCCAACTTCCTTCTACACGTTCCCCCACCCACCCTGTCGATCATCATCCATCACCTTCCTTCTCCAGTCCCCTCCCAATCGACCTCCTCCTCCTGAAGCCCCCCCACTCCTCGGCTACCTACAGGAGCTCCTGCAATCCCCCGCCCTGTCCGACAACCTACAAGCCCCAGCCCATCTACCTCCCTTCTCGTCCCACCGCCTTCAAGAGCTCCCATGTGAACATATAGATCAGCAGGGGGAATGGCTTCATGTCATTCTCTAATCTCCTACTGGGGGAGGTCAGGGGAGGTGGGTAGGGAGTCGGGGGAGCTCGAGCCTCTACTTGGGATGGAGGGCGGGCAGGGGTCAGAGGCACGGGGTAGAGCTCGTGGCCGGTCTGGGCTGGAGGATGGGCGGGGGTCGGGGGATCTCGGGTCTCTGCTTGGGCTGGAGAGTAGGAGGGGGTCCGAGGCCGGGACGGTGGGGGGGAGGGGGTTGGAGCTCGGGGCCAACCTGGGTTGGAGGGTGGGCGAGGAGCTCGGGTCTCTGCTTAGGCTAGAGGGTGGGCGGGGGGTCGGGGGAGCTCGGGTATCTGCTTGGGCTTCTCATGATCAGCTTCTACGTGGGGGGGGGGGTGTCGGCTGCTCCTCCACCACACCTTCCGCAGGAGGCTTCCTCAGCTCCGTCCCTGATCTCGCATATGGCCTCTCCCTTTGTTGTGGTGATGCAAACTCGTAGACCTGTAGCTCCTCCCTTGATAGGGTCTTCATCAGTCTCTCACAGAAGTACAACTATAACAAGAACACGATCTTGTTGCACAATGTTGGTTGTATTAATACTACAATGAGATGGCATAACTTGTAAATAAGAATGGGCACTAAGGGTAATTTTATCTTTTTCTAACAGAAACCATCAAATATAACGTCCGTGCCAAATGAAACATAACACAAGGTTATGTTATGTAAGAGTTAAGGACATTCGGTGTTACTCATGTAATTACGAATTATCGAGGGTTCTTGGGATAATTACGAAACTACTCAGGGTTATGGGTGTAAATATCCTTTACAAAAAATATCAGAAAATCAAGATCACAAAAATACATAAATATAATTTTCACCTTGTAAATATTCACTTATTTTATTTATCATCAAGATCATTTTAAATTTATTTTCTTCACAAAATTACTCATAAAATTACATATTAATTTATAAAAATATCAAAAAATATGCATTAACAATTAATTATAATGAACCTAAAAAGTCATCTGTCAAGGTTCATAACTATTTATAGAAAACTACAAATTGACCAAACTCACTTTTAAACTTCGTTTTATAATTAATGATATTTATTAAAAATATCAAAAATATTAGAATAAAAGTGTGAGTTTTGACATTTGGACCCCTTTTGTACATATGTACTATATATATCTTCTTGATTTTCTATTTATTTATTCTGAAATTCATTTGACCTAATTATTTCTCTAATAAGTTTATAAAATTCATAGAAAAAATATAAAGTATGATTTAAAATAATATGCCTATAAATCCCGAAGCCAGGAAGTTGTGACCCATAACTAGACCTCATAAGTCAACCACATGGAATCCGAATTGGGCATAATCACTTTTAAAGTTTGTTTTATCGAATTATCTATCACATGAAACTAATTTCATTAAAATTAAAGTTAATATGTAAAAAGTAGTTTTTGGGACCCTTTTTGTATAAAATCTACAATGTATCTTTATTTTATTTTATTTAATGTAGGTCATTTCTTATATTTTTATACTTCATTAATATTTTATTATTAAAATAAATAAATAAAAATGTTTGTATGTATGTATTTATTTATTTAATTATTTAATTACTAATGTATTTATCTAATTACTTATTCCTTTTATTAATTATTATTTATTTAATGAAGTATTTTTTATTCATTTATTATTTTTTTTAAATTTTATTTATTTGCTTAATTATTTATTTCAATTAATTAATTGTTAATTATTTTTTATTTTTTATTTTTTCTCTCTCTTTCTTGTTGCCTCTTCCCTACGCTCTTCTTCCTCCGCCCGTCGTCGTCTTCTTCTTCCCCCTTCTTCCTGCTGTCACATTCCATCACTGCCTACTCCTATCTTATCCTAACGACTCGTCAGTTAGGTCGTTCGCTGATGCTTCCATCCTCTTCCTTGTCCTCCAAGTAACCTCCTCTATATAAGACCTAACTCCCTCTCCGATGATCCCATCTGTCGTTTCTTCTACACTTCTTCTATAGCTCCAAAGAGAGAGTTCTATTGACAGAGTACCGCTCCACCGTCGAGCATAAGAGAAAGGATGGTTGGAGAGATCATCCGTCAACGTCACTGATTCTCCCCACTGCACAAAAGCCTCCTCCCTCTACCGATAGTTGAGGCGTCGATTCGTTCTCGGGCAATCATTCATCCATATTCATTTAGGTCAGTTTCTATTCCTCTTTCTCTCTCTGATTTCATTTCCTTCTTCCCTCTCTCCTTTTTCGTTCTACTCCCTTTGTTTTTCATTATGATCTGATTCCAAAATCATTCAGCCCTTCTTGGACTCATCACACATTTAATCCGTTCTATTTCTCCATGAATCTTTCATATCCTAACGCCTTTTGATCATTCAGATCAGAGATTAATCACTATCTTTCATGACTCGAGTCATATCATTATCCTTGTAGGTTAATTTGATCTGAAAATGTCCAAAACACCCTCGTGGTTAGCAGCAATACAAGTACTTGGAGATCTGAGAACAACGAAGCATCTTCATCGTGGAGAAGACTCTGAATCATCGAGAAACCTGCACTTCCAGCGTCAAGCACAGGTTTCTCATGTGTAGCCACATAATCATTTGAAGTATCGCATGCGTCTGACCATCAAGCACCTCAAAGAATGCCTTTAACCTACATATACGAAGAACAACGTCGAATTGGGGAAGAATAAAAGGGTGGGCTCTAGATCTAATTCCAACCATACGATCATGACTAATCAAATGATTCAAAACTAATCACTCATGTCTCACCCAGAGCCCTGTAGTTAGCCCCATCGCTCTTGTCATTGTGCATGAGCATGCGTATGCAGGTCAGATATTATCTGGGCAGTTTGCATATCAACCCCTGACACATTTAGCTAATTGCATACATGACCAATTGATGAGTCTTCATATGGCATGCACGTGACTATTAGGCATTCTGCGGCAAGCCCCCCCTCCCACACGTTTATGAATTCTTAAACAGGTCCCTGTAGATTGGAGCACATGCAAGGGCACGTGGATTTTTGAATTTTGCACGAATATCCCCCGAATTCCTGCAGATTTATCTCCTGGCCCCATATTTTCCAATATATTACGTTTTAACCCATATACAATATACTTATATACTATAGCACTATATACACATTAAATAAAATATAAGATATTTAAATAAAATAAAAATACATAACAATGCGTAGTATTATTCTAAATATCGTATATTCATTATTTTTGAAAAATAAAAATATTTTCTAACATTAAATAATTTCTAAAATATCAAAAATTGAATAAACTTTAAAAATCATAAAAATATAAAAATTCTTTCAAAACTCCAATAAAAATTAGCTCTAGTATATTTTAGTATATTTTCAATATTAAACCAAAAAAATAAATATTAAAATCAATAAAAAACTATGAAATACATCAAAACTTCACAAATATATAACTAATTCAACAAAAATCAGAAAAATGTGCACAATAACTAGTTTGGAAGGTATTTTCATCTATGTTTTGGCAAATAAAAAATTTTTCTTATTGTTTACTATTTATAAAATAAAAAATAAATTACATTTTTTTCATTTTAAACCTTGTTATCACTTTAACAACCAAATAAAAATTACAAAAACATTTTCTAAAATTACATAAAAATTATAAAACACTTAAAACACATAAAAATTTCAAAAATATAAAAGCCAATAAAAAGATTAAACGTATATTTATATTTTTACATAGGTATATTAAAATCATAAAAATTATAATATTGCTTAAATTTCCCTAAGAATTCAGAAAACTTCACATAAAATAAATAAAAATTAAGAAACCCTTATACCTTAGATTGTATAGTATTTTACTTTAGTTTTCTACATTTTGCCTCCCTGAGTTCGACACTCACGTACTAACACTATACACATTCAGTTAGGAGTATAAATAGCATTAAAAACAAATCTTTTTCTGTAAATTTAAACCGATCACCACAACAACAATGGTCTACTTTTAGACTACTCGATCGGTACGATTATTCACACATTAACAACCCTCCCAAAAATTTGGATAACTATTCATTTACCAATTCCATGGGAAGGGCATTTACATTGTCAATCCTTAAATCTCTTCCACATTTCATATATCAGTTCATTATATTTTGAGAGAAGGAGGAGATTTATTCTCGTACAGAATTGGTTTAACCAATTGGAAAATATTTTTCTAGGAAAGTTTCATGAAGGTCATGCCAAGTGGTGGGAGGCATCACACAATTTTCGAGCCATCAGCTAACCTTATCCTTGAGCGAGTAGGGTAATATCCTCATATAAATGTATTCTTGCTCTACCCCATCAATGTTCAAAGTATTGCAAAGAGGAAGAAAATCTTGTTCATGTTAAAAGGGTCTTTGAATTCTACACCAAGAAAGTATGGGAAAAGAGAGATATTGATGGATTTTATTTAAATTTTTTTGGAGAGCTTGTGGGGTTTCCTTTCAAAATTTTCAGCGGCTTGTAAGACATAATAGCAATTTTTCTTAAAAAATGACATGAGATTTTTGCAAAATTGAGTAGATTTGCAGAAATTTAATCAAAACATCAATCCATACGGTTAGATTCAGAGAGTTTATTTCTCAAAAAGAAAAAAACAAAGTCTGTAATGTAAAAGGAGTTACTAAGCTTGGTTCTGACGGAAAGAAGAATTGCAAACTGCATTTTGATTCCCGTTGTCATCGTCATTAATTAGAATTAACTAAATTAAACGACTCGGAGATCCTACATAATACATTTACTTTCCCAAGCATCTCGGACTTTATCCTCTCCCCTTGGCCATTCCGCCTCCACGTGAAGTGTGGAAGCAGCGACGATAGGGAGAGCTCCACGTGAGCTGTAGCTGCCCAAGGACCTCGCAGGTGAGGACGTGGACGCACGTCGACCCCATCTCTCCACCTTCATCGCCTCCTATTTAAAGAGGCCACCCCTCCACGAGTCCACACACACTACATCACCCAACAATTTAATACCTTCTCTGCTTTCCATTGCCAACCCTTGCCTCCAGCAATGGCCTATTCCTCCCTACTCTCCCTCCAAAGCTTCACCTCCGCGCCACCAGTTGGTCCGCTCAACCCATCCCGCTCCGTCCTCCCCTCCACTCTCCACAGCCGCAGCAGTTTCCGTCCAGTCCGCTGCCAAGCTGAGGTGAGACTGCCACAAAAGTGGTCCTTTCTTTCTTTGTTGTTGGTAAATCCTGCTTGGTTTTTTTGCTGTTTGTGAATCTAAACATCAAAATGTCGTATTGCTGTAGAAGGATAGCTCGGAGCAGCAGCAGGCTACACCAGTGGTCCCACCTTCCGCCTCGGTTCCTCCGCCACCTCCGCCGAGCATGGCTCCCGGTGTGAGCACCAAGTTCTCGGACATCTTCGCCTTTGGCGGGCCAGCGCCTGAGAGGATCAACGGGCGGCTGGCTATGGTCGGCTTCATATCGGCGCTAGCCGTGGAGTTGGCGAGGGGTGACGACCTGCTGGCGCAGCTGTCAAACGGAGGGTCGACGTGGTTTGTTGGGACGGCGGTGGTGCTGTCGGTGGCGTCGTTTGTGCCGCTGGTGAAGGGGGTGACGGCGCAGTCGAGGTCGGAGGGGTTGATGACGGCGGATGCGGAGATGTGGAACGGGAGGTTCGCCATGCTGGGGTTGGTGGCCTTAGCCTTCACGGAGTACCTCAAGGGCGGTCCTCTCGTATGAACGTTGTGCTGCCTTTGCATGTTGGAGGGAGTGCCTGCTAGTTTTTCGATTAGATTGCTTTATTAGGAGATTTTGAACAGATTGTTGGTCATCTAAGTCGCCATTCTTGAGTTTCTACCACCCTCGCGTAGCGAGCAGCTTGTATACATTTTCAATGGGCAACAGTAGTCTTGGCAACAAACATTTGAAATTTTGAAATTGAGAGATGCTCGTTCCTACCACCACTCCCAAGACTGCATCCTTTCTGTAATTTGGCGTAGGAAGGATGCTTTAACTAGTCTTCAACCATTCAGAATTACTAAGCAGTGCCAGCTGAGCTGCACTGTAGAAAACGACTGTATATGGATTCTTTGGGTCACTCATGGACCATTCAAGACATAACTTTTAGATGCACTTTCCGTGCAAGCAAACTACTATTTTCCAATCCAAAAAAAGGGAAACATGTTTAGGTGTCCGCCCCAAATATATTAAGAAAAAGATTAGAACAATCATGGCTCGAGGAGAGTTAGCAATGTGGGTTACATTTTCTACATAGAACCTCTCAGCACGGAAAATTACACCATTTCTAGCAAGCCAAAGAGCTCATAAATCCATGATTGGCGTCAATCTCTCTACATTTGGACAGAACCGAGAGTTGAGTAGAGATTTTCAGAATGTCGTCATGTTGCTACGGTCAACCCAACCCACATCCAACACTTGCCAGAATTCTTTCTCCTTTTCGCATCCTAAAAACATGGTGCTCTGCGGATTCCAATGCCAAACTACATAAAGTTACAAGAGTTATCCTCACAGCACAAGATGCGAGCATGCCTTTCCCTTGTGAGCAGTCGTCCATGCCTTAGAAGTCACATGAATACTTTAATACACGTTGGAACCCTCAACATGCAGATCATCTTGCAGTCCCTAATAAGGTCCTCTTGAAGTGGTTTCGCTCCATTGATCATCAATGTGTAAGCCTTCTTGACAGAGAAATCGCACTCTCCAAATCCCATGGTCAAGTCCAACAGCAAGATCCTCAATCCTAGATAAATATTCCATCAAATCCAGAAGTTCTTGTTTACGACTATAAGAGAGCGCACCTGTAAAGGCGGGTTGGATCTCCAAACACCATCAACCCAGTAATTCGCAACACTGGCCCTTTTGTCATCTGTCAGAGCAAATAGGTTGTGGAAGCAGGTCCGTCGAGAAGAAAAAATTGTGGCCATCCCCTAATTGTGGACATAAGAGATGGGGAAGATTCAAGAGAGTTGCATGAATACCCTTCCACAATGCCAACTCACACCACAGATTACGCAAAGCACTGAAAGAGCACACGTCGACGCCATAAATACCTCGTATGAGTCTGTTGCACATGTCCTTATCCCCCAAAATTCTCGATCCCCACTTCAGCAGTAGCACACAGTTCATCAACTCCAATTTCGGCACATCGAGCCCCCCCATCTCCTTAGGCAAAGTAATCATCTCCCAATCCACCTGATGTAGAGCATGGCCATCCCCATCAGTCTTGCCCCAAAAAACCTTCGTATGATCTTCTCAAGCCGATTGCGAATCCCTGCTGGAAGAAGTCTAGTCGACATGAAGAAAATTAGAATTGCCGTCAGGACTGCCTTCCCTAGAACCAGTCGCCCACCGTAAGAGAGCAGGGATCCCTTCCAGCCCGCCAACTTCCTTTCCAGCTTCTCCACCATAGGGAGCCAGTCAGATAGATTTAGGCAACCACAAACCAAAGATATCCCCAGGTACCTAATCGGCCTTGGATTAATAGAGCACCTCAACTCCATAGAGCAAGCCTCCACCTCCTCCTCCTAAAGACCAAACGAGATCAAGCTAGATTTATCCTTGTTGAGCTCAAGACCAGAGAGCTCTCCAAAAATCTCCACAACCATCGACACCCCTCACTTCATCAGTTCTGCCCTCGATAAGAAAACAATATCATCTGCATACTGGAGAACTGGAATGGAGATGTCCCCCAATGAGTATCCCGTCGTAAGACCTTGAACCACCACATGATTCACCATTTTAGGAAAAATATCCCCTATAAGAATGAAGAGAAGTGGCGCCAGCGGGAACCCCTAGCTCACAACCCACTGCGGCTAAAAGAAACCTCCTTCAGGGCAACCATTCACTAGAATTGAGTAAGACACTGTAGTCACACACCTCTTCATCCAAGAGATCCACATATCAGGAAATCTCCTTTTGGCTAGCACATATCGCAGGAAGCACCAATCGACACTATCATGGGTCTTAAAAAAGTCCACCTTCCACTTCACTCCCCTAGCCGGACACCATTGCCGGTCTGTAATAATCTCAGAGGCCATCACCAAGTTTTTACCAATCTGTCTCCATGAAATGAAAGTGGATTGTACCGGAGAGATCAAGCCATCAAGAACATCACTGAGCCTTTCAACCAGAACTTTGGCAATAATCAGATAGATAGCATTGGAGAGAGCGATGGGTCAGCAACCCTCAACATGTTCGAACGCATCCTTCTTCGGAAGAAGAAAAAACATGGATTTATTGATTTTATTGAAGCCTTCATTCCTACTGTTAAACTCCTCCAAGACTGCAAACACATATCCACATACCACCTTCCGGAACTCGTTGTAAAAAAATACTGGAAGGCCATCCAGACTAGGCACAACCTCTCCATTCAATGTTGACACAACCCGCTTCAACTCCTCCATCGTAAAGGGTCTAACCAGCTGCTTACTCTGTTCGGATAAGAGACAATATGCTCTCGCCCCTGTCCACCTACACGATCTCGACACCACCCTTCTCAAGAGTCCACTAAAATAATCCACCATCACTCTCCCAATCTCCATCTTTCCCACCACTCTTGAAACCCCCACCACAATCACTTGAATCAAGTTTCATCTTCTCCTTCCACTGGCTACTGCATGAAAGAATTTTGTATCCGCATTGCCTTCGTTGATTGACCTTTGCCTTGATCTATGTTTCCATTCCATCACCTTTTCTTATCATCCAGAGAAACGACTACCATGTAATCTCTTCTCTCTTTCAGTTCTTCATCTTTCAGATCTCTATAATCTTCTGCTCTATCTAGCCTGACAATACCCTCCTCCGCCACGGTTCTATTTTCCCTCCTAATTTCTATTACATCTCATTTGAACTCACTCAAGTTTTTCCTCAAGCTGGCTAACTTCTGCAACGGACAAGAAGCAATTGAACCCACAGTCTCAACTGATCGCCAATCGAGTCTCAAATTTGAGGAAACACCATACAATGGGAACATCTATAGCATCTCAGGGGAGATGTGGAAACGATCTATCCATAGCTTCTTCATGTGTATCTAGTGTCAATCACATCTAGAATTTCCAGTTGCAAATTTCCAACCAAATCAACAAAATCTTGTGAGTCGTGGTCCTGACCCCCCCTCATCCATGTCCAATTAGTTGCAAACAAAGTAACGTTGAATCACCAACCAAGATCCATGCTACATCAGAGAAAACCTTTTTAACAGCCCGTAGCTTCGCCCAAAGGTTTCTCTGAAGTGAGCGGTCGAATGGGCCATGGACACAAGAAACCACTAATCTGGAACCAAGACGTTTCATAAGAAGCTTAACTTTCAGTACGAACTTGCCATGCCTTTCTGATAGTGAGTCAAACATGTTGCCACCTAGGCCACAACAACGCCACCGGTACTGCCCACGACATTGAGCACCGAGAAGTTGTTTACACGCCTCAAAAAGAGAGAACTACACATCGCTTCTGAACAACCACTGAGCTTAGTCTCTTGAAAAAGAATGGTATATGTCATCCATTCATTTAGAGGAGTTCCCACAGAACCTCTCTTCTCGGGTTTCTCTAACCCCCGTACATTCTAGGCTGTCATCTTCATTTACAACATGTGGGTCTCTCGATGACAGGGATCAATGATGAATCTACATTTTATCATCTTTATTCATTTATTTTAGCTTAAAATCCCTTATAAAATAACTGTATATAATACTAACTCCATCTTCTTACTAACTTACATCTGCGTGTAAATATTATACATTTATTACTATTTTAACCTAAAATAAATGAAGAAAGAAAGAACGGAAAAATAAAGAAAAGAAAAGAAAAAAAGACTGTATATATGTAATAAATACAGGCCTACCCGAACCCCGAGAGAAGGTCAAGACTTGACTTGATCGACCATGAATAAAGTAGGGGGAGATAGGATCCTTAATCAGAAAAACCAAAAAAATAGGCGTTGTAAATACTTCTCACTTATTTTGTGTATACCTATATAAAACTAACACTATTTTATTTGTACATAAATTGACCTCAAACTAAATAATTTTCAAAACAAAAGGTGTAAATAAGTATGTCCTTAAATAATAAAAATAATTGCAAAATAAAATCATGTACAAAATAAAAATTACCACATCCGGAAAAAGCCATTAAGCGATAATTGAAAGATTAATTCCAGCTCCATATGAAATCAAATTGACCAAACTCACTTCCATTATATTCTAAATTAATTTATCTTTAAAATGGTTATGATTTCATAATTTTTTTGAGTTACGATTGAAAAGTTAGTTTTCCGGGGTGGTTTTTGTAATTATTATTTATGGTTTATATTTTTTTTTGTAAATAATTGGACATATTTTTAATAATTACTTAAAATAAAAAAAATAAAATTATTAAAACACAAAAAACTAATCTCCTTATTTAACTATGTAAATAATGTTCTATACGTATGTAGTTTATGTATATAATTAAAATTCTTAAATAGCCACCACACAAAAATAAAAAAAATTAATATTTAATTTTCAATTTAATAAAGTGATGAAAATACAAAAAAATAATTTTTGTAAAGAATTTTAAAACTATTTTTTGTATCTTTATCTCATTTCAAATTCTTTCTTATCTCTTTATCTCTTTTCAAATTTTTAAATACAAATTCAAATTCCATTCTTCTATCTATTAATATGGCTCCTCATCCCTCTTTTCAATTTGACCAATCTTTGGTGAGAGGAGCCTATTCTCCGAGAGTTATCTTATCGCAGAAGGGTGCCTAGCCTCCGAGCCGTCCGGTGACATCAAGTTGGCCTTCGTCAAGGTGATCAAGGTCTTTTCCGCTCCTAAGTGAGATCCATTTTTTCTTCTGTTAATTTTAACCTAGGTTAATCGTAGTTTTATTTTTTGTATTTTTATTTTGTTGTTAATTTTTTATCTAGATCTTAGAATACATCACGATTTCGATACACCTTCGATTTTGATTTTTTATCTCATTTTCTAGATCTCTCCACATTCACGTTCTATCCACCACGATATCTCAACTCCCTGCCTCCACTTCCTAGACCGCCACCTAATGCGCCCAACCGCCAGTCCACACGCATCTTCGCAGCACACCACTCGTCGGTCCATGCCTGGACCCATGCAGCCCAAGATCCCCCGCCAAAGACACTCCTTTGCCATACCTTTTCCCATATCGACATTACCACCGTCGCCGATTTCCAGCTACAAACTACTCGACGTAGAATCCTCCCCCCCCTGTCGTATCGTTCTCCTCTGCCTTTGAGAATTGCCACCGGCGCGTCTCCATCATCTGCCGGTCAAGCCACTTCCACGCCATCAAAGCCGTTCTCTACGAGCTGCACCTCCATGTCATCGAAGCCTCCCGCCGCCCTTTGCTTGGAGAAGAAAGAAGGGCGACGTCCCCCTTTGCTAGTCATGTGCATGTGAAAATAAATGAACGATAGAACAAAAGAGCCTTAAAAATTATTATTTTATTTGGGAAAACTTAAGAACAAGTCCCTGGATATTATGCTAATTGTAAGGAAACCACTGCTAACTCCTCAAGCACGTGCGTTGCATGCACCATCTGGATAAATTGCAACATCTCTCTGAATATTTATTTTTATTATCTTTTCATACCAAAACTTTAAACTATTTATGTTTCATTCCCTGTGTGTCTAGACTATTTATTGGTCTGTCTTTTCATTGAAATAAATAGTATTCTTGCTCTGAAAAATTGACAAAAAATCGTGTAGACTTCTAATGTGTCCTACATCATTGTATAAAATTTTCATTATATTTTATTTTCATTTTATATTTTTTTAAAAATAAAAAACAGTGTTATTTTCTCTGCCTGAAATTCGAAAAATCAATAAAAAATAGATATTATCTCAAAAATTCTAAAAAATTAGATTAGCTGCATTTTATTATATGTTATTTTCTGTGTAAATTTCGTACATTAAATATTTATAAAAATAAAAACCAAAAAATTGCAAATTACTCAAAATCATATAAAATTTATATTTTTTTAAAAAATAAAAAGTAGTGATATTAGTTGTTATGTGTAGATATTTGTCTATATTTTAGCATAAAATAGTTTCTAGGAGTTTTTGAACCTAAAATATTTTTAAGTTGCAAATTACTTGAGTTTGTGTACTGCTTATCCCTTTTACCACTGTTTGATTTTTAGAAAATTACAAAAACATGTGAAAATTATATAAAAAATACAAAAAAACATTTCAAAGCTTTTAAAACCTAAAAATACTTTCTCTGGATTTTTCTGTGTATTTTTATATAATTGAAAAATACAAAAAGAGTGTGGTGTGCATATTTCTTCCTTTGTGCATATTGTTCTTTATTTGAAAAATTAAAAAAAAATGAAAAACTAAAATCATTAAAAATTTGAAAATAAAAATGAAAAAATAGAATTTAAAAAAAATAAAAATAAAAATACAAAAAATCACAAAAACCAAGGTAGTTAGCCTATGAGATTCCTTTTTCTTTTAATTGATTTTTTGTTGATTATTTGAATAACCCTCTGGAATTGTTGCCTCCCTGAGTTCGATCTTATTCGCTATACAAGTAAATAAGAGCAAAAATTTCTCTTTCTCCACCTTATTCTTTGTAATTATTTTATATTAAAGAAGAAAGAAAAATAATTTTTTTTGTTTGAGTCGGGAATTTTGAGGATCGCAATGACAACTTTATAACAATAAATGTCAATCCTCGAAGATCTCAACTAAAAAAATGGCATCGTTGCTGGGGAATTAAAAATAAAAGAAATAAAAAACCCATTAAAAAATCTCGTGTCAACATAATGGCGCCGTTGTCAGGGAGGCACGACGATGGTAGTTAGGTTTCTCTTTTGACCTACTATTCTTGGTTGTAAATATTTGTTTATATTTTCTCATATTTATTTCATTGTTTATATTTATTGTTTTTATTTCATTTTTCCTGATCATATTTTATAATTACGTTTCTTACACATTCTCTATTTTCTTTTTCTTGCGAGGACTCGTGGAGCGAAGGAGGCGATCCTAGGAGAGCCGAAGCACCCAAGCGAAGTAGAGGTGGCTTGGTTCATCTCGAATCCGCATGAGAGCGCAAGAGGAGGAAGTGAAGATTTTGAGAGAGACCATCATTTGGAGCATAGATAGTTTTTTATTTATTTTAGCATTTGAACTCTTGTAAACGGATATTCATTTGTTGCATGGTCTGTTTCGCCAAGTGCAGGTGTACTTGGAGACCTCACTGATTTTGTTTTCATCGCCTTATTTTTCTTTATTTCATGAGGATTTCATGAGCCACTTATTGATTGCTTTAATCAGTTTGCTTAAGCCAGATAATTTATTAGGTCCAAAGACCTAAACAAGAATTTATGTACTTATATAATAGAGGATAATTGAACTTAGTCAAATTAACTTGTTCTTGCCCTCTAATAGAAGCTATTATTAGGATGGTTCACTTGCATTTTCATATAAGTTATTTTATTTTTCTGTATTTAAATTCTTCATGGATTATTTGCATGTAGAGTGCTGGCGATAAGGTACGCATATCTTAACACCTACATGTATCATTATTTTTAATCACGCATTAGCATTTCCGATCTCCTTCCTTATTTTCACTCACATAAGTTAAAAAGAAAATTGGACACTCGATAGGAGATTCATTGAAAATATTCAAACCAAGTGGTAGCTGCCTAAAATTCAGGACTGCTAAAGAAAACTCGACCTTAAAATAAACGTAAGGAACAAATCATTGTTTTGGGGAGAGTAACCCCCTCATTGTTTGGTTTATTTGCAGCGAGAGAGCGACACACACACTAGGATAGAGCTATGCCCGAACTCTCTTCAGACTACTATCTTATAATTAGTTGTTCTCCAGTGAGGACTTCACCGGGTAGCCGGTAATCGGTCCGGGACTTCCTTAGTAGAGTGGGCAGACCGAGTAGCTGGTAAATGGTCCGCACCTATAATGGCTGGAAAAAATAATGTGAAATTGGGACAGACTCCTGGGAGCATTGGGATTCTAACAGCTTGCTTTAACCACTCTGATAGATTGTATTCTCACCAAACTCTAAAAATTAACAAGATAATTGACCGAACCTTCATGGTATTCACATTGCGTTTAGGTGGTGAACTGAGGGTTTGCATTGTGTTTGATTGCTTGTGTGCATCCTAGATCCTTTTGTGCAGTTGCGCCTTTTTCTTCACATATTTTGACTTGACCCTCATGCTCTCCTGATCATTTTCTCTTGTTTCTGAGATGGCCGACTAGAGTTATTTTAATTTGGTCTTCGTGGATCACTCTTACACTCCGACCGATCCACCTTCCTTTTTCCAGGAAGACCTTCCTCCCGATTTCCGTGCATATCTGCCGATCCCGTTAATTCAGTATTTGGACTTTGAATTTCACCCACCTTCATTCCACTCACCCGATCTTGAGATTTTGGAGTCACCTTTCGTAATTTCCACACTTGAGACCCTGAACCAAATGATGGAGCATATGAATATGAGGATTTGCAATCTATTTAACATAAATAAGAGCCAGAATGCTGCTCCACTATTAGAGGATATGGATTTACTTGAGAATAATCATGATAGATTGCAATCGCCCAAAATACAAAAAATGAGAAAAATTTAAAAATCCAAAAAGATCTCGGGAGACACATTGATGATTCATTTTGTGAGGAGAGGGCACCCATGCCAAATCATTTTCCCACATAGCCATTCACCACATGTCCCAACCTTGACCCCGTGGATACTATTGTACAGACTGCTCTTGAAAATCCTCACGTATATGTTGATTCTGATCTCCCCCCTTGTATAGAGGAGGCCCAAAAATCCAAAAAATGTCGAGTGAACCTGAAGTGGTCACCATCCTTCACGAGATCATTAAATCCCCACTTAAACATGCCATGACCCATTTATCTGCTCCTTAACCCAAGAAGAGAAAGCAGAGGACAGATCTGAGCATCACATCTTGACCATAGCCACTTCCTATGCCATCTCTCACCATCCCCATTTTAAGAAAGGGAACACTGCCACACCTCTTGTGAGCTGTTCCATCTCGGACTATTCTTGTGACAACACTCTCCTTGATGGTGGTTCTTCAATCAATATAATACCCTTCTCATTGGTACAATCTCTTCATCTTGGGCCTCTCAAGAAAACCACGATGACTGTTCAATTTGCTGATAGATCTATTAATAGGCCGAAGGGTATTAGATAAAATGACATCATTCTTATTCATGGCATGAAATTCACTTCAGATTTTGTCATATTGCCCATGGAGGCCTCCACCTCTGTGGAACACCCTCCAATAATCTTGGGACGACCTTTCCTAGACTCTGCGAGAGACGTTATTGGTTATGATCATGAGAAATTCCTTCCATTCTAATGTAGGGAGCGATGTGTGGATCACTACACCCACTGCTGACCATAGACGTTCATCCCATGAGAACGTACCCGTGTTAGACAACCCTGAGGACTTTGACCTTGATGATACTACTAGAGATTTTTGCTTTATGTTGGATGATACTGAGACCCAAGAATTCCTCTTCAAGGAGGAAGACTCGTAAATCATAGACCTTGGAGTTCCCAGTTCTAATACGTGGCGATGCATTGACGACTTCCACGGAATTTACGCAATAGTCATCCTAGAGGAGAAGGCAAACTTTGAGACTAGACATGACGGACTTCATTTGACCACTTTCACTGATGAGTCCGTTCCAATTCACCTTGATTTAGATGAGACTAATAAGGTCGAATTTGATTTGATTGCTTTTATAAAGGAATTCGGGCCTTTTAATGAGGATGATAATCTAGGTGAGGCTCGCCATGCTGGAATTGATCTTACTTTTTCAGATAATGAGTTCGATCCTTTCTACTTCGATATGCGAGAATTCCCAAGCCGGACATGACCACACTACTTCCCTTGACCGATTTAGGCTTGCACACTCTGAGACCGCTGAGGATACATTCTTGGTCGATCTTGATCATTTGATGTCTAATGAGGACCTCAATATCGACCTATACCTTGTCAGATCCATTCCTTAGCAATCTTGCAATAAGGTCAGGTTTCGACCTTCTTGACCTTAGTACATACACTCTTGTATATCCTTTCATTTTATTCTTTCTTCTCATATTTTATCGCTCATCCCTTTTCTCTGTGTATGTATATATGTTATACTTAGGATGTGCTTTATCCTAAGTATAGGTGGGGTGAAGGATTTTTGTTGTTCATATTCGTCATGTTCATCACTCTTGTTGTTGCTTATACTTAGGGATACTCTACCCTAAGTATAGGGGGATTGATGTTGTTCATATCGTCTTTTTTTGTGTTTTGTCGTTGAGTACGTACATTCTATTCATCGGTTTTTGCCTCTTGTACAGTCTACTATACTTAGGATTACTTGATCCAGAGTATAGGGGGATCGCCAACTTCTCTTATTCTTATATTTTCTTTGAGTCGTTGTAGCATAGGAGTCTTTTCACTTTTCTATACTTAGCGCGACTTATGTCTTCCTTTGTCGCTCTCTGATCACTATGAGGACATAGTTCGAGCTAAGTATAGGATGGTGTTGTATATATTGTATAATACTTTAGAAATAACTCGTACTTTTAATATGATTATTTTGGGGATATGTATATAAATTCGTAAAATCCACGTGTGTAAAAAAACCAAAACAAAAAAACAAAACAAAAAAACTCAAAAAATTCCTTCTTGTATATACTTGTATATTTTACTAACCTTTTTCCCTTAAAAATAATTCCCCTAAAAAATTACAAAACCAAAAGTCTATACAAATTTGCATAATTCAAAAAAAATCTTTCTTTTCACATATGCATTTTTAAAAAATCCATAAAAAATTCAAAATCACAAAATTATTTCAAAAAATTCTTTTACATTGTACATATTTTCTTGCATTTGCATGTGCCTTTTTCAGGATAGTATTGACATTTAAACTAAGTGTGGAATAAAATTAAAGAATGGATCTTAGTTGGACCTTAATCCACTTAATTTCAGAGGAACCTTATAAGAACTAGAGTTAAGACTTTTCAGGTCCAAGTGATTTATTTCTTTGAGTCCATAAGACTATGTTCAAATGTCATCTTGAGTAGTCTAAGTAGAATATTTAACAACACAAGCATGATTCTTTCAGGCCGTGGCTTATCTTGGACAGGAACTCTACACGTAGCTCTTCATGGAGGAGGTTGTGAGGAGGCAGAATCTTTTGGCTTGGGGTAGCATACGATAGTAGTACCTCTAGGCAAAACCTCTCATCTTCCTCTAGGTAGGGAAGTGTGTCTCAACCTGGTATAGCGATGTTGAGGTCTAAAGACATGATGTTGTGGGGTTGCAATAATGCTTAAAAAGAGAGATAGTCTATTGGCTCAAGAGGAAAAGCTCCTTATGTACATATCGCACCATGTATATATTTTCAAAAAAAGGAAAAAAATGCAGAATCTCCAAAAGTGGACATGACTGAATGAAAAGTAAAATGCTTGTCGGAGTGTATATACTAGGATAAAAAATGAAAAAAATAAGAGCTTCAAGGTTAAATTTTTGTAAGCTTGCAGCGATGACTTGGCTACATTGGTCATGCATCCAAGGATAGGTAGCTACATTGGTTACCGTCCATTCTTTTCTCCTTTCTCCTCTTCTTGAGCTGGTTGTACTTGAACTTATAAGAGAATATCTCTGCTCCTCGAGGAAAGAATTGCTAGTTTGGGGAACTAGAGTTACCTTTTCGAGGGAGGTTGTTTCTTTGCTACTTTTGAGACGGGGAGTATATTCAACTTACACCGTACAAGTAAAGATTCATAATCATAAGAATCTGTGTATGTAGACTTGTTCTGACCTAACTGTTGAGGCGGCCAAAATAGAATTCTTACGGAACTTAGAGTTTGTTAGGTTTTAAATCCATTTCCCAATAAGGTTCTGCCACACTAATAATCCGAAGGTCTGACATACCTTTAAGTTTAGTACTCAATATTTTCCTAATTTCCTTATTTTCCCTTTCTTTTTTTATTGTATTCATTTATTCTTTCAAATAAGTGTTTGCTAAGGGACTAGCAAAGATAAATCATAGGGGGGATAATGAATCTACAAATCATCTTTATTCATTTACTTTAACTTAAAATCCCTTATAAAACACCTATATATAATACTAACTCCATATTCTTACGAACTTGCATCTGTGTGTAAATATTGTACGTTTATTACTATTTTAACCTAAAATAAAAAAATAAAAAAGAAAGGAAAATAAAAAAAGAAAAGAAAAAAAAGTTTGTATATATGTGATAGATACATGTTGACTCGAACCCTGAGAGAAGGTCAAGACTTGACCTGATCGACCAGGAAGAAAGTAGGGGGAGATAGGGTCCTTAATCAGAAAAACCAAAAAAATATGTGTTGTAAATAGTTCTCTTATTTGTGTATATCTGTATAGAACTAACACTATTTTATTTGTAATTAAATTGACCTCAAGCTAAATAATTTTCTAAATAAATTTTGTAAATAAAAATGTCCCTAAATAATAAAAATAGTTATAAAATAAAATCATGTATAAAATAAAAGTAACCACATCCAGAAAAAGCTATTAAGCAATAATTGAAAGATTAATTCCGGCTCCATATGTACTCATTGAACAAAACTCACTTCCATTGTATTCTAAATTAAATTATCTTGAATATGGTTGTGATTTCATAATATTTTGAGTTACGGTTGAAAAGTTGGTTTTCTGGGGTGGTTTTAGCAATTATTATTTATTGTATATATTTATTTTTAAGATAATTGTATATATTTTTAGTAATTATTAAAATAAAAAAATAAAAAAATAAAAAATAAATAAATTTTTAAAATAAAAAAGCTAATCTCCTTATTTAACTATGTAAATAATGTACTATATGTATATACTTTATAAATATAGTTAAATTTCTTAAATAACTATCACAAAAAAATAAAAAAATAACATTACTTTTCCGATTTAATGAAGTGATGAAAATACAAAAAAAAATAATTTTTGTAAAACAATAATTTTTTATCTTTATCTCATTTCAAATTCTTTATTATCTCTTTGTCTCTTTTCAAAATTTTAAATGCAAATTCAAATTTTATTCTTCTATCTATCAATATGGCTCCTCATCCCATTTTTCAATTTGCTTAATCTTAGGTGAGAGGAGCCTATTCTCTCAGAGCTATCTTGCATAGAAGTGTGCCTAGCCTCCGAGCTATCCGGTGACAACGACTCGGCCTTTGTCGAGGCGATCAAGGTCTTTTCCGCTCCTAAGGTGAGATTCATTTTTTCTTCTCTTATTTTTAACTTAGGTTAATAGTAGTTTTATTTTTTGCATTTTTATTTCATTATCAATTTTTTATCTATATCTTGAAATCGATCATGATTTCGATCCACTTTCGATTCCGATTTTTCATCTCATCTTCTCGATTTCTCCACGTTCACGTTCTATTCACCACTATCTCTCAACTCCGACCACGCATGGTGGTCAGAGACACGGATCCATTCCTCATTTTTTACCGGATCCCCGTTCACGTATTTCATTTTAATTTTGGAAGGGAGTCATCGAGCTCGCATCCTAATTTTTTTATAAAATAAAAAAATCACCCTCACCACCTTAGCTAAAGCTAATTTCTCGGCAGCCCTTGCTGAAACTTGAGATGCATTGGTAGGTTTCTCCTCGCTCCTCCTAGATCTTTCCTTCCATGATCTGTATCACTTCATACGGTGTTGCCTGATGAATCCACATATCATCATCTTTATTCTATCATTTTGACCTCAAAAACCGTGGCAAATGCGTGTAAATAGCATTAAATCCTGCATCTTAGCAGTCGTGCATGTACATGTAAATAGAGTATAAAATACTGTAATTAAAGCCAAAATTATAGAATAAATAAAAGAATAGAAAAACAATAAAATATTATAAATATTTTATGACCTGAAACCCCGAGACCTAGGCATCTTGATGAATAGGTCGACAAGGAATAAAGTAGGGGGAGATAAGGGCCAGAATACCAAGAAAATACCTTTTATTTCAATTCATTCTTTATTCATTTTGGGACCTATTTTTGGTTCCACCTTTTATACCTCAAATAAAAAAACTTTGTACATGAAAGTTGTAGATAATTAAATAAATAAAAATGCAAAATTGATTTCACTAAAAAATAATGTACAGATAAAAAGTTATGGTCTGAATAAGATTCCAATACTCCAACTTCCCAGACCCGTATCTTGCAAATAAAAACTCGAAATGTACCAAACTCACCCTTAATTGTATATAACATAAAATAATCTATTTAATGAAGTGGTTTGTTATTTTTCGGAGTTACGATTTGAAAGTTGAGTTTTGGACCCTACTTGTATACTGGTACATATTAAAATATTCATTTTATTATTTATTCATTATTTTTATAATTTTATATTTTTATAATTTTGTAAATATTATGTATAATATATATGCACATTAAAACTGGAATAAAAACATAAAGAAAACACAAAATAAAATACTTGTAATATAATACATAGGTATAATACCTATATACATACCTATACAGTTTATACTTTTATTTTATTAAGTGTACAAATTACATCAGAAAAATAAAATAAAAATGCATTTAAGTGTATAAAAGTATTATAGGATTTTATAAAATAATAAACAGAATTAAAGAAAATAAAAACATAAAATAAAAATGAATTAATAAAATATATAGGTATATATACCTATAAAGGGCATAAAGGGAACTTGTAAATTTACACCTCATAAAAATAATTAAAAATAAGAATAAAATACTTTGTAAAATAATAAATATTTTTTATTTAATAATCAAACTTTAATTCTTTCATTTTCTATTTTTAATTGAATTTAAAAAATAGTTTTCCAGGGTTTTTCCTGGTTGGTCCACGTGGACCAACCAGGTGCAAACCCTAGTTGACCCCAGTCAACTAGGCGTCCTACCCCCTGTAGCCCGTGTCAGAGCCTTGTTTGGCCCCGCATTTGCGGATTTTTCGAGGACATTTCTTGCACCTTCTCATCATGATTCCTTCTGCAAACTTGATCGTCGATCATCCATCTTACTCACCCTATGATTGTCTAGGGTCGAGGGCCAGCGATTGCATCGATCTCCCTTGGTCTTTGGAGCTCCAGAGTCGCAGAGTCAAACCAAATATAATGGAGCCCCTTCTTCCCTTTTGAATTTAAACCCCTCATTCCATAGGTTAGCCACCGTGCTTGTGCCCATCTGCTCGAGGAAGGTGACAACTTCCTCTTGAGCTCTTCAGGCCGGTCGTGCAGTGCCTGAGGCAGCTCCAATCACCTCCGCCATCACTGCCGGCGTCGAGGTACTTCCCTCCGGTCTACACCGTCGAGGATGCCACGTTTCGCTTTAATTTTTCGTGCATTTTCTTTCCCGTACCTTTAGGAATAAAAGCTCTAAAGAATCATCCATTTTCATCCATCTAATCATCTTCCACATCAACCTCGCCGGAGCGCTCCTCTGGTCGAGCTCCTCCACTTCGCTTCACGCCACCGCATCCACTCCGCAGTGTCCAGGCAACTTGCCCTGGACCCTCTCACTTGATTCTGCAGGTACTTGGACCATCACGAACGCTTGAGGGTCATTTTGACCTTCGCCGGAGACGCTCGAGCTCCATCATCTCCGCCCGTGCCTCCGGCGAACCTCGTCCCTCGCCGAGATGTTTTGGACCTCCCCGCGCATAGAGGAAGCTCCCAGGAGGCCGCAGCTCCATTTTGAAGCCCAAAAGCCACCGGAGGATGGAGATCAGGCTCGGGGAAGTTCGCCTCGCCGGCGTTCTTCCCTGTTCTTCCTCCGCGTCTCCCAGCCGTCAGATCGAGCCGCGTACCCAGATTGGTACCAGCCGTCGGATCGAGTCGCGCCTCCATATTGAGTACCAGCCGTTGGATCGCATCGAGCTCCCACCGTCAGATCTTTAGCCAAAGATCTAATCGTCGCCGTCCAACGCGAAGCATCATCGGCCGCCAGATCATCGCCACGTGTCAAGTGAAGAACCCCAGGCTGTCGGATCACGCCAGGCGTGGGCATTTTGCAAGTACACCCCTGCCATTTTTGTATTTCCACTTAGTCCTTAAACTTTCATTTGCCGTTTGAAATAATTTGTAATATTTATAACCAGACCCCCGAACTTCAATTATTTGCATTTTAGTCCTGGCCATGTCACCCCACGTGACCAGTACATGTGAGGTGAAGGGCATTTTGCACAGAACCCCTTAGGGTTTGCTAATTTCGTTTAAGTCCATAAACTTTCATATGCAGTGTTATATTTTTGGACAAATTGCATGATCGGTCCTGATGTTTTGTAATATTGCATCCATACCCCTACCAGGTCACGTGTTTCTAGACGTGGGCTTGGTAATTTTGCAGTAAAGTCCTTGCGGCTTTGGGTATTTGTATTTAAACCATGAACTTCGTTTATTAGTTGAATATTTTGTGTGAAACTTGCACTTTGGCCCATGGATGTTTGCTTATTTGCATTTATGCCCTTGTTAGTAGTGTAGTTTCTTGATGTTGTCTTTATTTATTTAGTGCATCATTTTAATTCGAAAAATTATCAAAAAAATAGCATAGGTTCCTGTTTGTTTGCTTATTCACGCTGTATTTTTGTATTGCATTTTTATCGCATTTTCATAACTATTAAAAATAAAAAACATACATTTTCAGCACTGTTTGCATTAGAAAATCCATAAAAATTATAAAAACGTTTTGAAAAATTACAAAAAAAATTATAATTTGATTTCCTTATCATATTTTATGTCAGTCCAAAAATCACTAAAAATTTCAAAACAAAAGCCTTAAAAATTAGGAAACCCTAAAAATCTTCATAAAAATCTAAAAAATCCTAGAAAAATCATAAAAATATAAAATCAGGTTTTGTAGTTTCTCTACTTTATTGTCTTTATTTTAAAATTAATTTGGGAAAATTTTGTTACTATTTAGTATTTTCATTCCCATTTTAATTTCGGCCAAAACCTTTGCTCATTGTTTCATTGTATTCTTGATTTTGAAAATACCAAAAACACTCTGAAAAATCCCCAAAAATCACAAAAATAGTAGAAAATTATAAAAAAGTTCAAAAATATTTTATTCCCTGATTTTTGACTATTTATACCTATTTTATAAATACTTTATCCCCTCTTTCCTTACCTTGTATATATACTCTATTATTGAAAAAGTAAATACAAAAATATAAAATACAAAAAGAAAATATAAAATCAGAAAATCAAAAACCAAAATACAAAATTAAAAATTAAAAACAAAAATAGAAAAATAAAAAATTAAAAACCCACAAAAAGATTTGCATAGTGTAGACATTGATCACAATCACATCACATTTTGCACTTTGCTTGATCTATCATGCCTTGCTCCCTGTGTTCGAACTCTCTACATACTTGCACCTATACATCTTTTATGTAGAGTTAAAAATAAATTTGACTCCACATTTGTATGTCATTGTTTGATATTTGATTGTGGGTTAATTATTGATTAATTAGGGATTATTGAGCGGTCAACACACCGATTGCGGTTTCGCCTTGTGAAACCGTACGACCCTCGATTCTCCCTGATTATCAAATGGCGCCGTTGCCGTGGAGCAGCAACGTATAGTTCTCATTTTTGATCGATTGTGATTATTTGTTTGTACCATTGCTTGCTTTATCTCTCTTGTTTTTGATATTTATCTGTGAGCTTTCTAACCATTCTCTTTTCTTGTCTTCTTGCGAGGGACCGCGGATCGAGGAGGATCGCCTAGGTGATTCGGTGCAGCCTTGGGAAGCAAAGTCGGCTTTTCTAGCCCAAGTGGACAGGAGAGAGCAGGAGGAGTGAGAGAGAGAGAGAGAGAGTTAGCTTGCTTTTATTTATTTTTGTGAGAGAGAGATTCATTATTAATTTGTAATAATACAGGTACACTTGGACACTCGGGCCCAATTTCCAAGTGTTTGTACACTTGGGGCTCACCGCAGTTTTGTCAGCTTTTCATCGTATTTTTTATTTTTGTTTTCTCGGTTTTGATTTTATTACTTTTGTGTGATTGAGCCCTTAGTTTTGGAGTTTCTTACGATAGATTAAGGCCAAACACCTAATATATTTGCATGTACCTATAGACTCGTTTGGACTTAGTCAAATTTAAACAGTCGCCTCATCATCTTCGAGCCTACGTGCCGCGAGCCCACCCTGTCAAGCGCTACTCCTGAACTCGACGTGTCAAGAAGAGGAGGGGTGAGCCTAGACCGGACTCTTGGATTGAATATCAGTGACCGACTTGTGGTGCTTCACGCTAATAGCAATTTCTGAACTTAGGGAGATTTCAACGGCTTTGCATTTGCATATAGATTAGGTTTCAATTCTGCTGAGCATCTTTGCATGTACAGTGCTGGAGGCAAGGTGAGCATTTACGCTTTAGAATACATCATCGTTTTGCCGCTTGCATTGTTTTTCCTCCTCTCTACCTCTGTTTTTGATCACTTAGGTGCTAAGTAAAATTGACTCCTCGTTAGGCTCGTGCATTTCTTATTAAAAATCCAAAAAAAGTGATAACCAATAAAATTGGGACTGTTAATATTACTTGACCCTAAAATCGAGCAAAAAGAAAAATCTTGTATTGGGACGAGTAATCCCTCATTGTCTTCGCTTTTACTTGCTCGCGCACATACTAAGGATTAGTGCCAAAATCCCATTGTCAGCCCCTAAGTGTTTGTGCAATTCTTTGACTTCTCACCTAACTCTAAAATAGACAAGATAAAAAGACCAAATTTTCGGTCTCTACCGAGTTGAGTAGGTTAATTGATGGTTTGATTTGTGTGAGTTTTGCTTGTGATTGTTTGTGTGCACTTCTAGATCATCCCTGCGCATTTGTGCCTTTCTCCACACATCTCTTGACTTGACTGTCATGTTCTCCCGATCATTTTTTTTCTCTTGTTTCGAGATGGATCCCTGGATCGATTTTTATCCGGATTTTACAGATTCCTCGTACCCTCCAGCCGGTCCACCTCCCTTTTATCAGGAGGATCCTCCTCCTATTTTTATGACTATTGTACATATCTGCCTCAGCCGTAGTATCAGACCTCGGATTTCTACCCACCTCCACCTCCACCTCCACCTATATATTATCCACCTCCACTTTCACATCCACCCGAGTCTGACCTGTTGGAGTCACCTCCCTTGATATCTATGAGTGATATATTGAATCGAATGATAGAGCATCTTGATTTGATGAATGATGATATGGCTATCTTGAGGAAAAAAGAGATTGACGCTCCATTCATCGCGGATACGGAATTCCTTGTAGGAGATCATGGAAGATTGCAATCGCCAAAAATACAAAAAAATAAGAAAAATTTAAAAATACAAAAAGAGTTCGGGAGACACTTGGTTGATTCAGATTGTAAGGAGACGGTCCATTTTCCAGATCATTCACCCACACATCCATTCACATCCTGTCCCACCTTTGACCCCGAGGATGCTGCTGTACAGACTGCTCTTGGCATGCCTCGTGTAGATGCTGATTCCGACCTCCTCCCTTGTATGGAGGAGGTCCAAAAACTCAAAAAAATGTTAACTGAACCCGATGTGGTGGCCACTATTCATGACATCATCCAAGCCCCACTTCAGCAGGCCATGACCCATGTATCTTCTCCTCTTCCCAAGAAGAGAAAGTGGAGGAGCAGATCTGAGCATCATATTCTGACCATGGCCACTGCCCACGCCATCACACATCGTCCCATTCCTAGAAAGAAGAACACAGCTACCCCTTTCATCACCTGCACCATCTCTGACCATACTTGTGATCACACTCTCCTAGACGACGGTGCGTCTATTAGTATATTACCCTTCTCGCTGGTACAGTCTCTTCACTTAGGACCTCTAAAGAAAACCAAGATGATCGTAAAATTTGCTGAAGGATCTGTCAAGAGGCCGAAGGGTATCCTCGAAAATACCGTCATTTCTATTCAGGGCACGAGCTACCATCTTGATTTTGTCGTATTGCCCATGGAGACCTCCACAGGGGAACCATCTTCAATCATCCTGGGACGACCATTCCTCGCCTCTACGAGGGTCGTTATTGACTACGGATCAGGAGAGATTCGCTTCCGTCCTGTTGACGAGAGCGAAGCGTCGATCACCGCACCCACAGTTGACCTGAGACCTGCACCTGATGCACCTTCACCGATTCTAGCTGACTCTGAGGCCTGTGACCGATCTGATGATATTAGAGTTGTTTGCTTAGAGACCGCTGAAAAGACCTGACGAATCCCCCGAAAGGGGAGGAAATCGGAAAGCATAGACCTCGCAGTTCCTCCTTCTGGTGTCTGGCGATGTGTTGATGAAATCCAGAGTATTTACGTGATTGATCCCATTGAGCGGCGGGCAGATACCAAGACTAAGCAGGACATACCTGTTTTGACTACTTCCACTGATAAGTCCATTCCTGGTCACTCACAAGTAAAGATGATTGTGGTCGGTTATGATGCTGGCCATTATTTTGATGGATTCAGATATTTTGATGAAGACAACGATTAAGGTGAGACTCTTGGGGACGATCTGAGTTGGTATACTTCCACTGATGATTTCGTTCCTTTTGATTTTGACCTGGATGATCCCTCGTAGGACGACTTTGATTACACTTCTTCCGATGAGGACGAGTTTATCCCATTCCACTTCGATATCAGCGAGACTTCCAAGGCCATACCATGTTGTACTTTTTCCACTGACACGTCTGCGCCTTCACACAATAGGAACACCAAGGCCGAACCTAGCCATACTACTTCCACTGATCAGTTCGTGCCTTTTCGATTTGATTCCACTGAGGGCCATCACCCTGTCGACCCTGATCGGCTTCCGTCCACTATGGACCCCGATGTCGACCTGCACCACACTAGATCTATCCCTGAGCGGTCTCGCAAGAAGGTTAGCTTTCAACCTTCTTGATCATGTGTATATCCATCTCTGTTGTATATTCCCTTGTGTACCTTTGTTCTCTCTCCCGTATTGCTCGTCCACACATTCTCGTGTTTGCTTTGCTTAGGACGTACTTTTTCCTAGGTATAGGGGGGTGGATGAGCCGAGTGTTCATCGGTCCGTTTCATTACTCCTATTGTTGCCTATACTTAGGGCTTCTTTTACCCTAAGTATAGGGGCAGTGGTGTGTACATCCTCATGATCGCTTCTTCCATCTGTTGATATCTTCTCTTCTTTTCTTCTTTTCTTCTTTTCCTCTTTTATCTTTTGTATCTATCAGAAAGGTGTCGCCCCTTGTAGACAGTTTTCTATACTTAGGATGTACCTTGTCCTAAGTATAGAGGGGTGTGCATCCCGAGTGATCTATTCTTTCGATCCTCTCCATCGTCTCCTCTTCTTGTCTATACTTAGGGATATCTTACCCTAAGTATAGGGGGAGACAATCTGAGTACGATCTGTTCATTCCCACACTTGACCCTCCATGCTTTGTGTACAATCTACTATACTTAGGATTATTTGATCCTAAGCATAGGGGGGACGGTCGACTTCTCATTCGTTTATTCCTTCATCTCTTATTTATTTATTCTTCAGACTTTTCTATACTTAGTACGAGTTATGTCTTCTCTTTTCTCTCCGATCTATGAGGACATAGCTCAAGCTAAGTATAGGGGGGTCGTATATACTACGTATATACTTTAGCCATAAATCGTACTTTTGTATTTTCCTAATAATATGGCTAATAATTCTTATAAAATTCATTAAAAACCTTAAATAAAAAGATGTGATTATTCCTCAAATTCTTGTTGAACTTACTGATTAATAAATCAGGTGAAAATGTTTTTTGCAAAATGTTTGAAAAATAGTTTGAAAATCTTTTTGAAAAATCTTTTGAAAACTATTTGAAAACGTTTTGTTACATGTTTTCAACCTTTGTAAAAACAGTTGGATTGAAAAATTGTTTTCTTTGTGTGAAATAAAATGTTTGAAAAATGATTTGCAAATGGTTTGAAAAATGGTTGCAAAAATGTTTGAAAAATCTATTTATATTGTTTGGAAAATCTATTGCAAAATGATTTTCAAATGTAAGTACATGTTTGTAAAATTGTTTGTAAAAATTATTTTGGACTATAGTTTTCAAAAATTGTTTGAAAAACCTGTGTCAAATAAGTTTGAGGAATATATACATCACACCAAAATTCATTTATATATACATATTTATAAAATTGACCACTTACCCTTGTAAATTCTTAAAATCCAGTTCTTTTAAATATAAGAAGCACTCCCGTGTAAATATTTGTACCTAGATTTTGGCCAAAACCTTTTTATTTTCAAAAATCCCAAAAACATTTGCAAAATTAAAAATCCAAAAACATCTGAAATTTTTTTTCAAAAATCTAAAAAAAATGCATATGCATCATCTTTTCAAAAATCCATAAAAAGTTCAAAATCTTTGAAAATTGTATCACAAAAAGATTTTCTGCATTGCATTGCATAGCATGAGCATTTTTCAGATTGAGTTTGATAATTGAACGAGTCTAAGTAAAATCTGAAGATTGGAGCTTGGTTGGACCTTAAATCTACCTAATTAACAGGAACCTTATAGGAACTGGAATTGAGGTACTTCAGGTCTAGTTGACTTAATTCTTTGAGGATCACGAGACTTGATTCAATGGATTCTTGACTGCATAAGTAGAGTATTTCGGAGCACACACACGACTCTTGTTGATAATGACCTAACTTGGGGCTCAACTCAGTTGGAGTGGTGAGGGGGTTAGATTTGCCGGTATGAGACGCACACAAGTGGAAACACTTGTCATCCTCTAGGGAGGGAAGTGTGCCCCAACCCGTCCAGTGATAATGAGTTTCGAGGATAGGAGATCGTGGGCTGCAATAAAGCTTCAAAAGAAGGATAGTCTACTGGCTCAAGAGGAAAAACTCCTTATGTAAATGCTGTTGTATATTGTATTAAAAAAATGCAACAGCAAAAACAAAAAAAAAGTGGACAGGCCTGTACAAAAATAAAAATGCCTGTCAGAGTGTACATATGTTGTAAAGTCAAATAAGCGAGCTTGAGATTCAAAGTCAAATCATTGAGCCTGCAACTGGATGACTTGACTACACTGGTCTTGCATCCTAGGATAGGTAGCTATACTGGCTACCGTCCATTCTTCTCTTCACCCCCTCCTCTTGAGCTGGTTGCCACTTGAACTTAGAAGGGAATACCCTGCTCCTTGAGGATGAGTTGTTGGATTGGGGAATCATTGGATTGTCATACTGGAGAAGTCAATCTCTTTGTCATTTCAGTTGGGGAGAGCCACCATCACTTACATTTGAGTTGAAGTATTTCTGACCTGGCTATTCAGGAGACTTGGGCAGAGTTTTGGGATTCTCAGGGACTGTTGGATTTCAAATTTGGTTCTCATTAAGGTTCCGCCCGCACTAAAACTTCAAAGGTCCGACTTAAGCTCCAAACTTTGATTTTGTGAAGACAAGTTTGATAATTAAACTAAATCCACTTTCTTCTTTTTCTTTTCTTTCTTTTTCTTTCTGCGCTTATTACATAAGTGTTTGCTAGGGACTAGCAAAGGTAAAGTATAGGGGGATGATGAATCCACATTTCATCATCTTTATTTTATCATTTTGGCCTCAAAAACCCTGGAAAATGCATGTAAATATCATTAAATCCTGCATCTTAGCAGTCGTGCATGTACATGTAAATAGTGTATAAAATACAATAATTAAAGCCAAAATTATAAAATAAATAAAAGAAAAGAAAAAGAATAGAATATTGTAAATATTTTATGACTCGAAACCCCGAGACCTAGGCATCTTGATGAATAGGTCGACAAGGAATAAATTAGGGGGAGATAAGGGCCAGAATACTAAGAAAATACCTTTTATTTCAATTCGTTCTTTATTCATTTTGGGACCTATTTTTGGTTCCACCTTTTATACCTCAAATAAAGAAACTTTGTACATAAAAGTTGTAGACAATTAAATAAAGAAAAATACAAAATTGATTTCACTGAAAAATAATGTAAGATAAAAAGTTATGGTCTGAATAAGATTCTAAAACTCCAACTTCCCAGACCCGTATCTTGCAAATAAAAACTCAAAATGTACCAAACTCACCCTTAATTTTATATAGCATAAAATAATCTATTTAATGAAGGTGGTTTCGTATTTTACGGAGTTATGGTTTGAAAGTTGGGTTTTGGACCCTACTTGTATACTTGTACAGATTAAAATATTCATTTTATTATTTATTCATTATTTTTATAATTTTATATTTTTATAGTTTTGTAAATATTATGTATAATATATATGCACATTAAAACTGGAATAAAAACATAAAGAAAACACAAAATAAAATACTTGTATTATAATACATAGGTATAATACCTATATAGACCTATACAATTTATACTTTTATTTTATTAAGTGTACAAATTACATCAAAAAAATAAAATAAAAATATATTTAAGTGCATAAAAGTATTTTAGGATTTTATAAAATAATAAACAGAATTAAAGAAATTAAAAACACAAAATAAAAATAAATTAATAAAATATATAGGTATAAATACCTATAAAGGGCATAAAGGGAACTTGTAAACTTACACCTCATAAAAATAATTAAAAATTAGAATAAATACTTTATAAAATAATAAATATTTTTATTTAATAATCAAATTTTAATTCGTTCATTTTCTATTTTTAATTGAATTTACAAAATAGTTTTCCAGGGTTTTTCCTGGTTGGTCCACGTGGACCAACCAGGTGCAAACCCTAGTTGACCCCAGTCAACTAGGCGTCCTACCCCCTGTAGCCCGTGTCAGAGCCTCGTTTGACCCCGCATTTGCGGATTTTTCGAGGACATTTCTTGCACCTTCTCGTCATGATTCCTTCTGCAAACTTGGTCCTCGATCATCCATCTTACTCGCCCTATGATTGTCTTGGGCCGAGGGTCAGCAATTGCATCGATCTCCCTTGGTCTTTGGAGCTCCAGAGTCGTAGAGTCAAACCAAATATAATGGAGCCCCTTCTTCCCTTTTGAATTCGAACCCCTCATTCCATAGGTTAGCCACCGTGCTTGTGCCCATCTGCTCGAGGAAGGTGACAGCTTCCTCTTGAGCTCTTCAGGCCGGTCGTGCAGCGCCTGAGGCGACTCCAATCACCTCCGCCATCACTACCGGCGTCGAGGTACTTCCCTCCGGTCTACACCGTCGAGGTTGCCACATTTCCCTTTCATTTTTCGTGCATTTTCTTTCCCGTACCCTTAGGATTAAAAGCCCCAAAGAATCATCCATTTTCATCCATTAAAATGTCTTCCACATCACCCTTGCCAGAGCGCTCCTCTGGACGAGCTCCTCCACTTCATTTCACGCCACCGCATCCACTCCACGGGGTCCAGGCAACTTTCCCTGGACCCTCTCACTTGATTCTGCATGTACTTGGACCATTACGAACGCTTGGGGGTCATTTTGACCTTCACCGGAGACGCTCGAGCTCCATCAGCTCCGCCCGTGCCTCCAGCAAACCTCGGCCCTCGCCGAGGTGTTTTGGACCTCCCCACGCATAGAGGAAGCTCCCAGGAGGCCGCTGCTCCATTTTGAAGCCCAAAAGCCACCGGAGGACGGAGATCAGGCTCGGGGAAGTTCACCTTGTCGGCGTTCTTCCCCGTTCTTCCTCCGTGTCTCCCAGCCGTCGGATTGAGCCGTGCCCCCAGATTGAGTACCAGCCGTCGGATCGAGCCATGCCCCCAGATTGAGTACCAGCCGTTGGATCGGATCGAGCTCCCACCATTAGATCTTTAGCCAAAGATCTAATCGTTGTCGTCCAACGCGAAGCGTCATTGGTCGCCAGATCGTCGCCACGTGTCAAGTGAAGAACCCCAGGCCGTCGGATCGCGCCCGGCTTGGGCATTTTGCAAGTACACCCCCGCCATTTTTGTATTTCCACTTTGTCCTTAAACTTTCATTGTCCGTTTAAAATAATTTGCAATATTTATAACCAGACCCCCGAACCTCAATTATTTGCATTTTAGTCCTGGCCACGTCACGTGACCAGTACACGTGAGGTGAAGGGCATTTTGCACAGGACCTCTTAGGGTTTGCTTATTTCACTTAAGTCCATAAACTTTCATATGCAGTGTAATATTTTTGGACAAATTGCATGATTAGCCCTGGTGTTTTGTAATATTGCATCCATACCCCTGTCAGGTCACATGTTTATACACGTGGGCTTGGTAATTTTGCAGTAAAGTCCTTGCGACTTTGGGTATTTGTATTTAAACCAGGAACTTCATTTATTAGTTTAATATTTTGTGTAAAACTTGCACTTTGGCCCCTGGATGTTTGCTTATTTGCATTTATGCCCTTACTAGTAGTGTAGTTTCTTGATGTTGTCTTTATTTATTTAGTGCATCATTTTAACTCGAAAAATTCTCAAAAAATAGCATAGGTTCCTGTTTGTTTGCTTATTCACGCTGTATTTTTACATTGCATTTTTATTGCATTTTCATATTTATTAAAATAAAAAAAAACATGCATTTTCAGCACTGTTTGCATTAGAAAATCCATATAACTTATAAAAACGTTTTTAAAAATTACAAAAAAATATATTTTTCTTGTCTTATCATATTTTAGTGTTAGTCCACAAATCACTAAAAATTTCAAAACAAAAACCTTAAAAATTAGAAAAACCCTAAAAATCTTCATAAAAATCTAAAATATCCTAGAAAAATCATAAAAATATAAACTCAGATTCTATAGTTTCTCTATTTTATTGTCTTTATTTTAAAATTAATTTGTCAAAATTTTGTTACTGTTTAGTATTTTTCATTCCCATTTTAATTTCGGCCAGAACCTTTGCTCATTGTTTCCTTGTATTCTTGATTTTGAAAATACCAAAAACACTCTGAAAAATCCCCAAAAATCACAAAAATAGTAGAAAATTATACAAAAGACTAAAAATATTTTGTTCCCTGATTTTTGACTGTTTCTACATATTTTTATAAATACTTTATCTCCTCTTTCCTTACCTTGTATATATACTCTATTATTGAAAAAGTAAATACAAAAATATAAAATACAAAAAGAAAATATAAAATCAAAAAATAAAAAAAATACAAAATTAAAAATTAAAAACAAAAATAAAAAAATAAAAACCCACAAAAACATTTGCATAGTGTAGACATTGATCACAATCACAACACATTTTGCACTTAGCTTGGTCTATCCTGCCTTGCTCCCTGTGTTCGAACTCTCTACATACTTGCACCTATACATCTTTTATGTAGATTTAAAAATAACTTTGACTCCAAATTTGTTTGTCATTGTTTGATATTTGATTGTGGGTTCATTGTTGATTAATTAGGGATTATTGAGCGGTCAACACACCGACTGCGGTTTCGCCTTGTGAAACCGTACGAACCTCGATTCTCCCTGATTATCATTTCCTACAAACCTCTACGCCAAGCCCCTCCACGAAGGTGCATGATATAAGCCCAGAGTCCGTGGCACCGCCCCCATTAAAAATGGTCTCCACGTCCCTCTCCTGCAGCACCACACTATCGCTCTCTCCTTCACTACTGAGGCAGCTTCTGGGACAAAGAAGCATCGTAAATCCACCTGTAATACTCCCGAACCATTATAGTTAATCACAGTCAGAGGGTCTGAAGGAGGCAAGACAACATCGTCCTTGGTGGGTACGACCCCCGAAGGGGAGATGCAAGTAGAAAACGACCTCAACTAGTTCCAGTGTTCAATCTAGAGGTCTCCAATGGAGGGACCCCGAGGTGAAGTAGAAACACCCATATTCGAAGAGCAGTTGTCATTTGGATGCACGTCTGGCAGATCTGATTCGCATTAGATGATGCGAGCTTCAAGAGCCTCCCTGTTGGTTTTCATTGGGTCTCGGTCAAGTGGATCCAGACTTGGGACTCAAGCACCCAATCCATGAATGCCTGATGAATATGTGATTCTCACCTTTATTCTTTTATTTTATCTATTTATCTTGGGAAAACATTATGTAAACTTGTGTAAATACAATAACTTAGCATTCTGCATGCATATGTTAATAGTGCATAATTAGTATTTTTTGTGCAAAAATAAAAGAATAAAGGAAAAAAAGGAAGGAGGTATTTAGAATAAATACAGAGCGACCCAAACCCCAAGAGAAGGTCAATCCTTGACCTGATCGTAAAATAAGATAAGTAGAGAGATATATGGTCCACTATGTATTGTGGGTACTACTTATACCTGTATCTATTATTTATGAATTTATTTATTATTTTACTTCTATGTATATATATTTCTATAATAATACAAAATAAAAAAATAAAAAAATAAAATAAAACAAAAATAAAAAAATCTCCACTCATTGTACAAAACACATGTATATATATCACACCCTTTATTTATTAGGTATCAATAAATTATTTATAAAAATAAAGTAAAAATTGTTTTATACTCCTAAAAATATGTTGTACATAAATAAGATATAAAATAAGAATATTTGTGTAAAAATATCAAAATAAAAATACTTGTATATAATACATAGGTATACTATACCTGTATATAATTATATACACTAATTTATTTTACATTGAAATTATTAAAAATCACAGAAAAATAATTTGAAAAGCAATAACATTTGTTCATTTTATACATTTTTTATTTTAAATTCATTTAATATTTTTATTGAATTTATAAGTATTTTGTAAATTCTAATTTTCAGATTGGTCTGAGCGAATTATTGACCTCCGGTCAACGGCACCTCCTAGCCGGGTCAGACCATGATACCTCTCATCGGACCTCCTTCTCCCCTTTTTCCAGCCCGACTCCAACTGCCTCTTGCCCCGATTTCTCGCTAGTCGCTTCTCCCAGGATCTGTGATCCTTGCAGATCCCTAGGAAGGCACGAATCTTCCTATGATTGCGCGCTACCGCCTGATCTTTGGAGGCTCCTGGAATGGGCTATATAAGCTCCCATATGCTTCCTTGCACCGCAGCTCATGCTTCGCCCCTTCCTTCACCCCTAGGTATCTTCAGTGGAGTGACATCAGCATGTGGGTACCTTTGAATTGAGGTTTGGTGGCATGTACCCACAACTCAACCATGTGGCCAGAGAGCTCCGCCGCGTTTATCCTCCCCACCTACCGTCGCGTGGTTGAGGCCACGACCTCGTCTCCCATCACCGCCAGACCTTGCTGAGTTCATCAGTATCCTCCGGTATCCTATCCATCCACTCATGTTCTCGCTTCGATTCAATCTTTCATTTCACCACCGACGCCGTTTATCTGCTCTGACTAGACGGTTGGAGCCTCATACCCCATCTCTATCATCTCCGATTGATACTACATCTCACCCCACATCTCATTCTGTAACCTGATCACCTTGCGACTCGACCCTCAGTCGAAAATAAGGCCGAGACTCCCTTCCTTCACAGTTGTTGGGAGTCAAACTCCATCCCCCATCATTTCTTCTACATATTCATGCAATAAAATCGGTTGGAGCTATGCCCTCGAGCTGACCATCCTTCAGCAGGTGCTTGCGTACATGGAAAAACCCATTTGAGCCCCCAGCTGCTCAGGAGGAGCAGATCCAGGCAGAGCTACCTCGTCCCGCTCATCTAACAACTTGTTCCTTCATCTGAACGTCCCACCAGATGTGGACCATGCTCGTGACCTTGCTGGACTCCTCCGAGCCTCCATCGGTGTGGTGGATCTTGATTCTCACTCCATTTAATCTCATCCCCGACATGTTCTTCTAGACTTTCCTTCCGTCGTCAATCAGGATATTTGCCTCCACGTTTTAATCTATACTGAGCATCCTTTCCTTATCCATAATGGTCGATCAGAGTAGGAAACAGATCTACGCCACACATCCACGCCTTTCCAAAGCCGTCAGATCTGTGCCATAACAGAGCATCACGACTACACGTAGCTGACATTCCCTAGAGCGCCGGATGTGGAGCCGCCAGCTGATCAGAGCCACAGGATAGCGACACCCCCACGCGTTCTACGTACCTCTACAGGGGCACTTTGTTCTTTTACCCTCTTACTTTTCTATTTTACTATCTAGTTTATTCAATAAAAGTTGTAGTACATACATTTTACATACTGGACCTCATAGTTTTTACTATTTGCATTTTCGTCCCTCCGAATATGAGACGCATGCATGGCCACATGATTTTGCAGGTTAATATGTTATGTCCTGAGCTTGTGAACTGTTAGATGAGGAATGAATAGTTTTTGAGATTTGCAGTTATGCCCCTATGCAAGGTTTATTGAGCATGCACGTGATTTGATTGGACATTTTGCAGATTTGGCTCTAGGCTTTTCACGTGTGTTACTATTTGGCTCGAGACTATATTTTAATTACAAGTAGGTCCCTGTAAACTGTCTGCCCTTTATCTAATGAAATAAAAAGCAAATTAATTCCAAAAATTCTCTAAAAATCACGGTTAGCTCTTGTTGACATGTAATATTCATAGTGATTTTTGAGGATTAATTTAGTGGCATTTATTATTTTTGAAAAATAAAAAACCCATAAAAAGTGTTCTATCTATTTTGAAAAATACATAAAAATTCGAAAAATCACCTAAAATTTCTACAAAAATTTATGTTGGCGTGTTTTTGTGCGTTTTATCTTCATTACCAGTTTTGTTTGAAAAATCACCATAAAAGTCCTAAAAATCACAAAAGACATAAAAACTTACAAAAATTCTATAAAATTCTAAAAAAAATAAAAAATACCATTTCAGTTCCTATTTGTAGATCTTTTCATGTAGTTTATCATAAAATTGTCCCTAGGACTTAAGGCATTTTAAACATTTTTAACTTGCAATATTGTCCTGGTTGTGCACTGTTTACATTACTGGATTTCGTTTGATTTTTTCAAAATAACAAAAACATCAAAAAATTCCCATAATATTACTAAAAACATTTTAAAATTTCAGAAACCCAAAAATATTTTTATCTTAATTTTTGAACATTTCTAGGCTTAAATAAGAATCACAAAGTTTGTTGTGTGCCTTGTTCACGTATTTACTTGCTTTTGTTCCCTCATTCAAAATTATAAAAATTTTGCAAAATCAAAAACCACAAAAAATATGTTTTTTCTTTTCTGATTTCGACTACTTCGTTGGTTTACTCATGCTCCTTCTGTTCAACCCCGGTTTCTATACCAAGTAAAACTAAATAGAGAATATCGCTTACATTTTTGTGTTCTTGATTGTTTGATCTATCTTTTTGAGTGGTCTTTCCCTTTCTTGTTGACCCAACCTTGTGATTCATGTCACAATGACCCTTTTATTATTTGATTTCCTAATTCGAGTAGCTTGGTACTGAAGGATATTGAGTATCCTTAAGCGCATCACGGAATCGTGTCGATCGCATCATATGCAATCGGAGCAACTAGTCGCACTAGTCGTTAGATGCAGCGGAAATTAAAATTTTTTAAAACTAAAGATGAAACCACACGATCACGAGAACACTTCTCGGATCGTTTCATAAAATCACAAAGTATAAGGAATATCTCTTGGAGCGTGGTTATAATCGTGAGATCCCAAACAAGAGATCCTCCTGTCTTAAGTCCGATCCACGAAGAACGTACTTGCGGGCACGATAATGAGTCGCGTTCCTCCCGCAATCCTCGATGAAGATCCAAGCAATGAATCCCCTAATTTTGTCAAATGAAATCCGTCGTCTTCCTTTAGAGAAAGCAACCCCAAAGAAGAAGGAGATCCTCGAGTCGTCGAAGGCGAAGGCGAGAAGCTCTCTCCCTCAACATATAAGATGGACGGCCATCTTCAAATGGAGATAGGGAGAGTAGACAAGAATGAGAGAGATAGAGTAGTAGGCTTCTACAACTCTTAAACATGTACCATGAAAGGCTAGGTTAGCCCTCCTTTTATATTAGTTTAGGATCCAATGGATCTCAATCCATGGGACACATAGATCCAACGACCAAGTTGGTCTATGTGTTAGTCAATGGCCAAGATTATTGTTGGTTAAAAACCAACAACATTAATTTATATTTAAATTAAATATATGTTGCAACATTATCAACATAATTTAATTTAACATAAATCAATTAATTAAAAGATTAATCAAGATAATAAAAAGAAGATGATGTTGCCTCCCTAAAAAATGGGGTGAACGCCACCTCATCAATGGTGGTTATTATATCCATTTTATTATGTCATATTATCTCTTAATAATATGTAATAACCATTATCACATAATAATCCACCAAATTAATTCCAAATTAATTTGTGAATATTTCAATCATGCCATTGAAAATATGTGAATCATATTCACAACCCAAACTAATTTGTAAATTACATTTCCAATTAATTACTTAATGTGAATCCAATTCACATTAATAATTAACAAATGCTATTTACATAATTTCTCTCTCTCTCTAATATATTATAAATCATATTTATAATATATATGATTAATATGGATAGTGCTATCCACATTATTCATATCATTGATAATTAAATCACATTTAATCATCTTGAATCTCTTTTCTCATGTGCCCAAATAACATGAATCACATTCACGTTATTCATATCTTTGATAATTAAATCACATTTAACTATCTTAGATATCTCTTCTTATAATATGAATCAAATTCATATTATTCATGATAATTAAATCATATTTAATTATCCATTTTCTTGATGCTTGGATACAGAATTCATCAAATGAATTATTCTTGAACTCCTTGAAGAATAATGTTCTTTCTCCGCAGATACTTGGAGATAAGGACAGGGCGATTATATTGTTCCACGTATAGTGACTTGGATTTTGAGATCTCATCTCAAATCCAGATCTTACGAACCTCCCATAGATGCTTGATTAAATCAAGACCGCAAATCTAATCTTCTCATTGTATCTGAATCTTATTCAGACCAATGTCCAACATTTGGACCAAGATCAGATTGCTTATCTACTGAGAGGAGTCACTAAAATCCAGACCTATTTCATCACTCCCTCGGAATGGAAGCGTCATGGTTATATAATCGTTTATGATCACATCACCCTCAAGTATTCCCAATACATGTACATCCTGCATACTAGAAGACCTATGATCAACCCAAAGATCAAGATCAATTTTATATTGTCTTCTTCAGGATTTTATCAATAAGTTTCTCATTTGATCATTGGGATTGGGTATCAATCATATACTTTCTAAAAGCATATATCATACCTAGGTCTTGATCATATACTTTCCAAAAGTATATATCAAACCTACAAATTCAGTCAAGCTTCCAAAGCGAGACGACCATGCACGGAATTTGATTCTTCCCAATATCTCATGAGTGAGCTCATGTCTTCTGATTCAGTAGTGAACCTGTATGATCCCTTTGAGAGATCGTATTGCTCATATGCCCTTATATGCACACCAGCTCACTGGTGTATAGACCTTGGTTCGGCCATCTACCTATCGGTCTGCCAAATGTACATACTCAGACATATAGCAATACATCTGTCTCCGGTCAGAGGATGCGTGCCTATGCTGTGACAACATTCAACATAGGACTTAGGTTATCTCGATCTCGTTAAGTCAACTATTTCACCTAACTAATCTGACACCTCTGAATCTCTATTCCTATGCAGAGGACCTGCATCAAGAGGTCGGTCAGATTTCAGCCTATGTGAGAAAGGATTGCCATCTCCTACTCAGGCTGGAGATCACATCTTAACAATCAATTGACGGTGCTTGATGAGTCCTCAATCTAACTCTTTAGATTTTCATCCGAGCACCAGCCTCTATGATTCAATAATTGAATCAAATCTGTATGATCATTAAGATAGCCATCGTACATAACCCTAATTGTACTAAGGGACCTATTATGTAAATTAATTATTCTTCATTTCAGATCAGGGAATGATATGTGCAATAACATTTATTTCATAATGGCTTGTCGTGGGCTCACATGTCCAACAATCTCCCACAAGCCCAAAGAGCCATTAATGGGCTAATCATTTAAACCCACACTCATGTGACAATCATAGGCTATTTAGAAAATAGCTAGGTATGATTATCAGTCACTCTGTTCCCGCGAGACTATGCCAAGTCCTTTTACGGCACTTGCATATTCCAGTAATAGTTCTCGCATGCAATGCGAATGTTGCATCTAATGCAACCAATACTCAATCTCATCAAAGCAGTTATAGTGTCCTTGACACTATTGCTCAATATTTATTATAACCAGTATTTCCATAATACTTATCAGGATACCCTTATTCCTGGAGATCACTATCTCATAGAGTATCTACAGTTAAGACCTTTTAGATCTCTATCTAAAAGTCTTAATTTCTTGAAGATAAGACTTACAGATCACTATCTCTAAAGCCTTGTCATCTTTGAAGATATTGTTATTACTTCAATCAAGTGTTCTTTCTCCATAGTAGGGTTAGTAAGAGTTTACTACTCCCACTGCATGGCAGATATCTGGCTTTTGTACACATCTAGCATACACTTAGCTTCTCGTAACTGATGCACAAGTGCAAGAAGTTCTAGCATTCACTTCCTCAACTCTTTGAGGTGTTATCCCTTTAGATAGGTCGGTACCAAATCTTAAGGGAAGGAAGCCTTTCTTGGAATTTCCAAAAATGGAACATGTCCAAGGTGTACTACAAATGTGACAGTCCCAATACCCTCTTTTCTTTGCTTCTGAACTCCTTCAAAACTAAGATCCAAGAGGCATCTTTGAGATCATATCTCAAGGTATGGAATAGCCAGATCATAAAACACTTATTATCATCCTTATATCATTTTAAAATTATTAGGATATTATCTACATTTAGCATGATGAACACAATGGCATTCCCACTAAGCTTCACATGGTTCATCAAGATTCTATCTGAAATCATAACATTTATACTTTCATCAAATCTTATGTTCCATCTTCAAGAAGCTTATTTGAGTCCACAGATGGATTTCTTTAGCTTTCACACCTTACTTCCCCAACCACGAAGCCCTGGGACTACTTCATTTGAATATCCTCAGAGAGGTATTCTTAGAGGAATGCAATCTTGACTTTTATCTTGAAGATGCAATAGTCAAGTTGTGTAGCTAAGTTTAGAAATATTCTGATGATTTTCAGCACGGTCACCGAAGAGCAAGTCTCATTGCAAGCAATGTCTTCTCTTCCGGTGTGTAGCTCATGGCTACGAACCGTGCTTTGATGGTTTCTACCTTCTCATCAGGTTCCCTTTCTCTTGAAGATCCATTTACACCTCAATGGGTCTAACCCTTATAGGTGGATCCTCGAGGGTCCATATACAACACTTTGTATATGAAGTCGACTTTAGACTTTATTACTAATATCCATCTTTCCATGTCATGATCCTCAGGAGCTTCATCACATGAAGTCTGATCATTGTCAGACTTAACTGACACATGGAATACATCCTCAAACTTATTTGAAGAGGTATTAGTGCTTCATCTTTAATTGTCCCTTTTAGTTTCTGATTTCAGGAGCCTCATCATCTTCTCAAGACTAGATGAGTTCCTACACTTCATTTCATCTTGATTCTCAAGAGAGTCATCCTCTAAGAATCACATTCTCAGAGATGAGATCTTTTAAGAATCTCAGGGTTATAAAGTAGGTATCCAATACCATCCTTTACTATCCTAATGAAGTAGCACTCTCAAGTATTAGATTCCAGCTTACATGCATGGAACCTTATTAAGGATATATATTGTAGTCTCTACTACACATATATACCTGGAAACTAAGGGATAATTATGCTAAAATTCATCATTGATGAAATCATGTCACACATGATCCAATTGTATCACCCTACAACTCTATTGAGTTTAGGAGTATTTGGAGCATTGAGATAGAAATGATATTCATATCTTCATAAGAATTCATCTAATAGGTACTTGCTACCTTGATTAGATCAAATTCATTTAATCTTCCTTCAAACTTTGGTTCTAAACTAAAATTGTGAAATCTTTGAACATTTCAAAGGTTTCTCAGGTGAAGAGAAGAAATCTCATATCATACATAATCATCAATAGATATCACATATCCATAATGTTCACTATTATATAGATGATCCACATACATCAATATGTACGAGATCCCGAATACCTTGACATCTTGCACCTTTCCTAAGAGAAGGGTGTATTGGACATTTTACTTTGAATAAAATATTCACAAGTATGTAAGATTTGAAATTTTTAGACATTCTAAAGTTTCATATCTCACTGGTCTATTGATCTCATCAGCAGGCATATGCCCAAGACTTGAAGCCAGATCATTGTCAAATGATCTTCATCCTCCTATTGATCTATCAAGGTTTAATTTTCAGTATTAGAAATCTTAATGAACCATTCATTAATTTTTCTAATTTTGTGGAGTCCACTAGATGTTAGATTACTATCTAAAATATATCCATCATAACTCTTTATGATAGTTCTATCTCATAATTCATGTTTATTTCCAACATTTAGAAACAAACAATGAGGGTATTCTAATATCTAGGTCATAGAGACATTCTCTAAGACTAAGGGCTCTCCCACTGAGAATATGAAGTCCATCTATCCAACAGAGATTACTGCAACAATTACATCAATATCCATGTAGATGACTATTAAACCTTAAGATCAAATTTCTAATCTTATAATATATATATGCAACTAATTGCAAGTGTTATTAGAAGATTGGGATACAATTATCAGACTTTATCTTACGAAATAAGTAAGTCAAAGTCAATGATTATATGTAGATTATTCCGATGCTCTATCTGAGTCCTTCACTAAGGATTTTAGACAGATTTGATAGTCATACTATCAACACATCAACTTATTGCAGTATTGGCATTCATCCAACTCTTTGGATGTCATATGGAAGTCACAGAAGTACAATCAACTCTTTAATTTTCCTTCTCACGTGGGTCTGGCCCATGCTTCCATTGTGCTCTCTTCATCTATGAACAACCATTATTCAAGACAAAGAATCTCTTATGTTGAATTCAAAAGATTTCAATACAAGAGCACTTCAACATTTATACATGCTTCAGTAAATTCATACAATATGAATATTATGAAGCTTCATGAATGACTAGAGTATAGACAGTAGAATGGTGACACTCATCATATCTACATACACCTTAACTCTTAGATACTTAGGTTCAGGTAGGTATTCAAACATTTTGAATACATCATCTCTTTCGAGCCACCATTCTGCATAATGCAGAGAATCATGTCATTCTTGATTAAATGTCTAGAGCACATATGTATGCCAGAACATCTTCTTAGATTTTATAAGTATTATTTGACAATTGCGATCATCATCGACATGTCACTTCTAAAGTACACTGATGAGCGTGAAATCCACCTCTTTAATAATCGACAATTGTAGTATAGGAGGCGTATTTCGGTCGATCAAAATACCACAAGCTTTGAATGTTGTGGAGTATTTTTACTTGGCAAGTGTACCAAGGTCGAACTCAGGAAACGGTGATTCTTAGTTGCGTGGTTTTTAATCTAATTAAATAATTAATTAATGCTTGATTAATTTATGCATTGAGAAAATGTACAATGCAATGAGATGCAAAGTGAATAAACATAGAAGATTATGCCCAGGATCTGTGATTTTAGACGTATTAAATCCCCAAATAATCTGATCTACAATTCCTCGCATAATAATCACAAATCAAAATGGGTTGAATTTGAGAGGTATCCAATTCCATTCCAATATTTATCAATTGATGATAACTCGAAGCAACATATCTGGCCTCAGAATTTCTACAAATTAATTCCACAAATTGTCGACAATAATATTAAAGGAATAAATCTTAGATACTCCCCCAACAAAAGTTAAATCCTCAAGGATATCTGGAATACTATAAAGGGATCAAATAAGTTCAGATCGTCGCACTTAAATCCCTGCAAATACAATCAAGGTTCTTCTAAGTAAAGACTAGCACAAATATATATATTATTAGCATGCATAATTCAACATCATCCCTTAAATAATAATCATCCAGAAGCAGCTTTAGATCTGTACACAAGATATATAATATGAAAGAGCACAAAATAGGCTTCAAAACGACATAATATGCTAAAATCGGAGTTCAGACGAAGAAGATATAATGAAATGAAATGCAAATGTAAATAAAAGTAATTATTTTCCCTTCAATTGTTCCTTGGAGGACTTATCTGTAAAAAAACTTGCAGGGGTTTCGACGTAGTTCTCTCAAGATATCATGTGTGTTGCATGTGCTTCTGTTGGCAGGGGCCTTTTGGTAATTAGTCGAACAAACATGGGTATGCCGGTTGATGCGCGGCGATGCCAAACGATAGGTGACGGAGATGAAAGGTTGAATGAATCACGCGATGCCTGTAGCTCAAGGGGTTTGTCCGAGTTGTTCTTTGAGTCCTTTAGCTCTTAAGTAATGGCAATGACATCCAAAGGCGTGTTTGTAGATGGAGACGATGTGTTGGAAAGCACCGATTCCCCTGTTGGAATCTAGTTGGTTGGAACTGCAAGTTAACATATTCGGTCTCGATTCATATGAATCGAACCACAACATTCAAAATATTCCATGCCCATATCAGTGATCCTTATTTAAAATGATCTCAGAACAAATGATATTCCAAAGTATAGATTACTCTAGTGATATCATCAAACATCGGGACAAGCATATCAAACATCATCTTACGAATTTGATTGTTGCTCTCAAACTTAGTTCAGATTCCATATTCCAAATCGTATTAGATCTAAGCTATTACTGCAACTAATCTGAAATCTCCACTCTCTGCTAAGAAATAATATCAGATTTTTCATACCATAGTGGATTAACTATTACAGAATATAGAAGACGCAGGATAGTGGCGACACTATTAAAATTTCATGATGATGTTGGAATGCTTGAATCATGATGCAATGGTTAAATATGAACTCAAAGAAGGAGAGATGGAAATGTCCTGGAAATGAGATTTACATCGGTTGCAATCATGGGGAATAACTAATGATGGGCACAAGACTAGTCAACAGGGAATAGACTATCCCACACCAACTCATGAATATGGGGGTACGAACCTCTGTTCAAGCATTATGTGCCGACCTACCTCTGCAATTACGGTATGGAGCCATGTTCTTCGATGATGGTCCAACGGGTAAAAGTGGAAGAATCCACTAAACAATGTCCAAGTACCTATAGGTGGGGGTGTCCTTTGATCTATGCTACAGGCATGTTCAGATCTGGGCGAAATGGAATAATGGGGCGGACTCCTGAATGGGGGCGCAAGATCAGGAGTTAAGCTCTGGCGTGAATTGCCGGAGATGAAAGATATGGTGAGATAGAAGAGAACGCGAGGAGGGAGGAAGCGGATGCGATGTTTAGTCAGTTTAGGGATTTAAAAAAATGATTGTTGGGGGCAAGATCTGTAGCAAAACTACAAGGATACTCACAGAGAAGATAAGAGGGAGAAGGGAAATGGGAATGAAGGAGAAATTGGTTCAGAAATTTTACCTGATAGGCGGTCGTTCTTGTCAAGATAAAGGTGGCCGAAACACCTTGGTCTTTGTCTCAAAGAGCTCCGCCGGTGTGTTCTGAAGCTGGGCAACTATAAAGGTTGGCTGCAATGAGGTGATAGAATCACCCTCGGATCACGACTGGAATCGTCCTATCCCTCGTCGTCGCCGTCAGAAATCCGACCCAAAGCTGTCACCTATGGGTTGAAATGAAGCTGGAGGGTGGTGGTTTGGCCGATGGAGGATGGGACATGAGAATGCAGGTCGGTGAGGTTTTATAGGGAGGCGGAGAGGATAACGGCTGGGGGGGGGAGTGTAACGGCGAGGGCGGTGCGGAAGCGGCGCGACGGCCGTTACTCAGAGGTGGCCGCAACGGCCGGGGCGGTGGATGGGGTTACATGCACGGGGCACAACATCAGAAGGGGAGAAGATAGAAGGGGTCACGTGCTAGGCACGTAACCCAAAGGGGGAACTGGAGAGAGAAAAGACCAGTGGTACCACGTGGCACGCCCAGAGGCTGCCACGTGGCACCAAAAAAATTCGAATTTTGGAGAGTGAAAAAGAGATAGAAGGAGATCTTGGATCAAAAACTTTCCTTCACAAAAGTTGTTCGTCTCGACGAGATCTACAACTTTCATTAAGGATCCATGAGCAAAAGAGGTCACATGTGAGAAGTGGTGTTTTTGGTGGCTCTCCATGTGTATAAAAAACCGGATTTTTGGGATTTTGTATTTTTTTGGTGGTTTTAGAGAGGATAAAAATTATAGCAAAAATACGATAAAATGCAAGAAACTTATTTACACAGTAATCTAATTTATCAGGATTTTTAATAAATAAGAAATCAGGAAAATAGAATAGAAGTCAGAAACACTCAACTTTTGTACAGACCAACAATGGACACTTGGACTTAGTCAGTTTCTTTGATTTCGGTTTTAAACTGGATTTGGATTTTGTGTCTCTTAATAAAAATTTCATCAAAGAACACAAATGAAGAATAAATATAATTAAAAGTATTAATTATGTATATAAAAACCTAGGTGAAAATTAGCACAAAGTCAAATTGCACAAAAGAGACCCAAAACCCAACTTTCACATATGAGCTCCGAATCTTACGAATTGATCTTGTTTTGAAGGTATTTGAAAATGGAGTACTTTAAAAATGAGTAGACCAGTATCGGACACTGTATATGGGAGATATGCTAATTTTAGTCTGTCAGATGTGAAATAAGACTTTGGGATTATTTGACACTTATTGAAGTTAGTAATTTCTTGTATTTTTTATTTAGTAAGGTTAGTAATATCTACACAATGGAGGTAGTTTTGGGTCAATCGGAGTTAGGATGAATTATTTACAAATGTGAGAAGTTAGCGGCTTTTTGGGCTAATTTACACTTGGGATTTTTAATGCAATTATGCATGATGAAATGCAGATATTATTTACACATGTATGAATGCTAATAATGCTCTATTAATGATTAATTACAAGTGAATGATGGGGGACAGAGCATAAATGACCAAATTTAGCATGATGAATACGAGATTCATCATACACTCGATGAAAGATCAAGACTATAGAGACATACAAACCCTAAGATGATGTCTTATTGTCTTATTTAATTGTCATTCCTCATTATGTTGAGGGAACTTGCACACTGCAACCACATACATTATGTGTCCAATTGCAAGTACAATATCTAGATCATGAGTCCAATCCATGATATTTTCACTGGTTATCATTGAGTATAACATTGAGTGGGTTTAATGAAGGATAATCTGAAATAAGAAATTTGCATAAGGGTATATATAATATATATACATATTTTACTTTGATTTAGGAATTTTCATATCAAAGTTGTCTTGCCTCGTCAACAATGAAAGTTCATTCCCTTAATCACTTTCAATGTAAGAGATATTCTTACCATTATATCTATGGCAAGATCTGGGATCTCCTTTCCTATCTTCGTCACATCCCAATAATATGAGAACTTGCGAAAAAGAAGCAGGAACTCATTCCGCCTTGCAAGTCTAACTTGCATTTCCCAATTCGGTCTTTAACACCCGGGCCCACCACGCCTAAGCTGATGTTGACCCGTCATTAATTGACCAATCGTCAACAGGATTAGAACTCGCTATGCACAATCCAATATCGCCCCAAAATATGAGGACTCGATATTGGGGTCACTACGCATACAGCCTTACTCTTTCGAGAAGCAAAGGGCCCGATCCAGATGCACTTGCATGCAGGAGCTGTCACTTCGGATAGGCATCTCCTACATACAATCCCTGGCGACGGAACCCTTCGTCTTGACGGGAGACCATGGATGTCACTTATGTGATCCTCCACCTCATTTTCAAATTTAATAATTAATTAGCGTGAAACATATTCACATAAATATTAGGTAGACTTAGTTTTATTTTTGCACATATTCTTGTAATAACCTAGATATTTGGATACTCTTGGACTTGAATCTTATTCGGGGTCTGTTTTGCCAAGGTGCACGCGGGGGATCTCACCGGATTTTCTTGAATTTTCCCACATTTTATTTCTATTTGATTCTCGAGGTTTTAGCCCTAGACTTAGGTTATTATTCCAGTTGAACTTGATAACAACTAAGGTACGAACACACTAATAGAATATATGTTCATATATATCATGTTTATGATTTATTCAAATAAAATACGAAATTAATTGGATTAGAAACCACACGTCGTGAGAAGTCGCATACAACATTAGCAAGACTTGTTGTGCGGCACCAAGCGACTTCTAAGACCAGACTCAAGTCACTTTTCTAATTAATTAGCATCAGTTCTTCCCGTAATAGAAGCTATCACCTAAGGAAGATTTCCTCATGCATCATTTAGATTAGTTTAATTTTTGTCTTTATATTATGCTGGATCATTTTGCATGTAGACTGCTGGAGCAAGGTACACATTTCTTATTCTACATGCATCATTGATTTCATCGCGCATCAGCTTTTCTGTCTCCCCCTCCATGTTTTATTGAGCTTAAATAAAAAGGAAATAGTAAATTTTGTTATACATTGTCTTTATTCAAAAAATACTTAAAAAAGAGATAACCAATAAAATCGGGACTTCTAATGCATACTTGACCTACAACCAAACTTCACTCAAAAATTTTGTTTTAGGGAGAGTATCCCCTCCTTATCTGATTTACTATTGAGATTTTAGTGACTCACACACTAGGATAGAGCCATGCTTCAACTTTCTTCAGACTACATATTCTAACAAAAACGATTAGTTATTCTCTAGTGAGGATTTTGGGTAGCCAGTAAATGGTCCGGACTACCTTAGCATAGTGGGTAGTTTAGAGGACATTGTGTAAGGCTCCATACTCAAGTAAATCAGGTCACTCGAAATGGTTCGTACATACACCCATACCGGCTGGAAATAGGAACAACTTCTCATAAGAATCTGGGTCAGATTTCATGGAGAATTGGGCTCCGAACAGCTTACTAACCCACTCTGTAAGATTGTATTATCACCTAATAAAATTTGACAAGATAAACAACCGATATTTTACTATCACCATACTGTGTTGAGTAGCTGAATCAGGGGTTGGTTTTCTCATCTTGCTTATAGTCCAGATCGTATCTTCATAAATCCCCGTATTAAGATGATGGAAAGGAGGTCTCTTAGGCTTCCTCTGGCAGCACCACTTTCCAGCAATCCTCCTCGTTCATCCAACGTGACTTCAGAGAGCTTATACCAGCTCTCTAAACCCGAGTTCTCTTCCACCCTTTTTCCCCTTGACAACCTGAGGTATAGACTGAAGGCCAACATTGTTATATTTTCATTTGACAGCTCCTGATATTGGATCTTTTGCCTACGTAGAGACCAGAGACATGGCTAGTGAAGATAGAATAGATGAGCAGCCTTAGACTTCATCATTAGTATTGGATTAGACAGCCATCGATAATACCCTGCTAGCTCCCTTGGAGACCATGTAGAGATAGATGAGAGACCAAGGGATCTTCATGGCATAAGTGAGGAGAGAGACCTGCCAGTGGTGGAGAAATACCACGCCAGGAGGGAATAATAGAGAACATATGCCATGATGAGGTGCAGGATCCAACCAGACCAGCCCACACCATGAGGCAGTTGCACCACCCTGGTGCAACCCTCACATGTCGATGGATATAGCTTCCAGTGATCCTGGGCGACGTCGAGATCCGTCCCTAGATAATTTAGCTTCTGTCCAAGTTCTATGGTTGACATCAAATTGTGGACAAGGACACCATTAAGTTGATCGCTTTCGTGTTTTCCTTGGTTGATCGAGCAATCTACTAGCTGAAACACTTGGGGATGGTGGTCTCCACTTGGGAGCAACTATGGACCAAGTACTTGAACAAGTACTATCCACTCGGCTGGACAAATGCCAGCTAGATACATGATCATCAACTTCACCATGATCCCTAATAAGGAATTTCATGAAGCTTGGGATCGATTCTGAGAGCTCATCGACAGGTGTCCCCACCATGAGATCAGCAAGCCCAACCTCATCCAAAGTTTCTTCTGTGGGCTAACACCTGAGCTGAAGGGGCTAGTGAACGCTCGTGTAGATGTTCTTAATTAGCCATGGATGAAGACCAAGTCTGAGCCATTTATGAGGAGATGGTCGAAAACTACATTGTGTTGACCCAGACTAGGGTCTACACTCAAGGGAAACCTCTCTCGTAGGCGACTTCATATCCATAGGATAGCATGCACTAAGGTCGGTCCTTCTACCTCTTCCACGATAGCGGCATTAGTAGAGTCTTCAATTGCCGATATGGGTACGCCAGCCAGAAGTTGGATCGGATAGAGATAATCAAGAATAAGGCGTTCCAGGGTGTTGACAAGCTCAATAAGATTGATGAACTGGCCCAAACTCTTGGTGACCTGATGACCCAGATCATGTGTCCCCAAGAGGCACATATGGCTTCTTAGCCCCTTCGTGGTCACGAGCTGATCTAGGGAGTAGTTTGTCTCAGCCATCTGCCTCATATATTCAGGTTCATCACATTCAGGCAGAACCTATCCAGTTACGCCTGTAATACCAGTTACCACTACCCCCTCCTTCAGATATTCAATTGGTGGCATAACATCTAGATAAGTCTTTGGCGTCACTTCCTCTGTTAGTTCATGATTAGCAATAGACGTTGATGGAAGTCAACAGGATTTGGTACTTCCAGTACCAATAGCAGCCCAAGAACTGTTTTGACCACCCAGGATGGTCCCCTGGTGGTGCTTCATCCCAACAGTAGCCTCCAGTACAGGTAGGACAGAATACCCAACAAAATCAGAAGCCCCAGTACTCCCAGCAGCAGCCACAACATGGTCCTCAAACTGCATATCAAGTCAACAATGGAGGCAACAACAACCTCATCGGTAGTATTCCCAACCTCCTCCTCCTTACTACCAGCAGCAGAGTCAACATCATTTTTAGCGGGGCAATTCATCTGGTTCTCATTCACACTCGTATGAGAACCCAACCCTTGATGATCTCGCTTGTATGTTGACAAGGTAGCAGGCCACATTCCAGCGAGAGATGGATGAATTCAGCCAGGAAATGAGGGAAATAATAAAGGGAAAGGTTGCCATACCTACACAAATTTAACCTACCCTGAACAATATGAAGAGAAAACTTGAGCATGTACAGTCTACAAAGACCGCCTCTCCTAGTGAAATACTAGATGACATTATTTATTTGATGCTGTTTTTGTGATACTCAGGAGCGGTAGGAAGCCAATCGGTAGTGACTCGTCTAGGCAACATCCCCTTGCATATTCTAGGGCGGCATAAGGAGTCAAGAGCACCGCTAATACCGCTAACCATGATGATGACGGTGGTTCTGATGCCACCAAAGATGATGTTCCAGACGATGCTACTGATGACGTCGTATCTCCAGTTGTATATGGTAGTGCTGATGCCACCAATTCACCAGATGATAGGCCAAAGAGCGATACTGATACTGTAGTTTCAGATGTTGTCGGTGGTACTAATGCCACCAAAGTCATATAATTATTTTGTCCTCTCATGTACTTGAGGGTCTTTATAGAAAAACATAAAAAAATGGAAAAACTTCAAAAACTAAAAATATGAATAAATAAAAGGTTTCTATATTTCCAATGAGTCCATCTGTTGTGTTTGATGATCATTGCATAGATTCTACCCTTCTGGATGCCCAATAACCTGCTCCTGACACTCATTCTTCTGAGGAGGGTCCCTCTATCCCCATCCCTTAAGCACTCCACTTAGGGAAGGGACAAAAATCAGAAAACCTCAAAAAGAGACACCAAACAGAGTTCAACGAGTAGATGATAGGCATATTCCAGATCCAACTGACTCTTTAAGAGGCACTTGAGCATATCCCTCTATTCCAGAAGAACCTAAGAGAGAATACCGTCATTTGTAGGAAGAAAGGAGAAACTACAATGCAAAAATCCATGTTCTCACTCGTGCCACTTGCTTCGCCATCGAGAATCGATTGGCAACCAGGAGATCTGATGTAGGAGCTCCGTATGTAAGATGTTGAATCCATGAGCAGCGGTTTGATCGGACTTTATTAGACAACGGATCTTCGATTAACCTCTTCCTGGCTTACTTACACAATAGATTCGAGCTCGCCCCTCTTAGATAGAGCAGGGCAGTTCTTCAGTTCACAGATAGATCTGTCAAGAGACTGAAGGTATTATTAAAGGATGTTGTCGTCATCATTTAGGGCTTGAAATTCCCTTGTGGACTTCGTTGTGTTGAACATGGAGATCACTTATTATGTGATGGATACCACCATCTTTTTAGGATGACCATCCTTGTCCACAGCCAAGGCAGTGTATGATCATGATAGAGGGAAGGTATACTTTCACATCGAGGGCGAGAGTATACAAATAGAGACGATTGAGGAAATCAAAGCCAAATATTCAATTTGCTCCAAGCATAATTCTAAGCAGATGACAGTTAGAGCTAGACGTCCACCAGGAGTGTGATTTTGTGATTACAGATGAGCATTCCATTTGGACAAATTTGATTTCATGAGCTCTTGTCACACCTTCAGAGACTGCAGAGCAACCAATGATAGTTGATGAGAGTTCAGAGAGCGCACTCATGGCACAGGACACCGCAGATGTTGATGATCATGATTTGGATAGAGAAGCTGATTATGTCTCTTGTGATTCAGATCCCTTGGGATCAGACATTGATTTTGATTGGCAGGATTTCAATGATTATTTACCGTGTCTGATGTCCACATAGCCCACAGCTAAGGAGGATATTGAGCCAACACAGTTGATAGATACACCAGCAGGGTTGTCTTCATCAGATTCAGAGATTCAACGAGAGTTTTCCCATGCAAATTTTGTAGTTGTTACTTAAACCTTTCGGAGACAAGTTCTGCATGATCCCACATGTCCAGAGTTGAAGACCTTGCCACAGAATATGAAGTACAGATTCCTTGCAAAAGCCACAAATGTTCCCAGTCATTATCGCAATGGATTTGATTGAAGGCCAATAATCTAATTTGATGGAGGTTCTTGAAAGGAACCATAAGGCAATCAGATGGAGTGTATCTGATCTCTAGGAGATAAGTCTGGCCCTGTTCTCTCACCACATATATCTCAAGATGACGCCAAGCCATCGCGTGAGTTCCAATGGAGCTTGAATCCGAACCTTCGAGATGTAGTCAAGAAAGCAATATCTTAGTGGTGGAGCACTAATTTTATCTACCCCATCTCCAACTCTAAAATAGATAAGTCCTTTACATGTGGTACACAAGAAGATGAGTATCATCATAGTTGTGAATGAGTCTAGAGAGGAGATAGCTGCCGAGTACCCACTTCTTGGAGGGTCTGTGTGGACTACATACGATTGAATCAGGCCACCAAGAAGGATAGTTTCCTGCTACCATTTATTGATCAGATTATAGAGAGGTTAGCTGGGAAGAGTCATTATTATTTTCTTGATGCGTAGTTGGGATACAATCAGGTGGCCATAGCGCCTGAAGACCAGGAGAAAATGATGTTCACCTGTCCATTTGGAACGTATGCTTTTAGATGGATGCCCTTTTGTTTATGTAATGTCCCGGCTACATTCCAAAGGTGCACAATTTCCATCTTCTCAGACTTGGTTAAATAATGTTTAGAGGTCTTCATGGAAGACTTTTTGGTCTACGGTGATGGGTTTGATGCATGTCTTGCTTGCCTAGACCGAGTACTTCAGCACTGCATAAAGGTCCACTTAGTCTTATCTTGGGAGAAAAGTCATTTCTTGATGACTCAAGGGACGGTCCTTGGTCACGTCATCTTCAACTATGGTATGGAGGTTGATCCGACCAAGGTGGACATCATCTAGAAACTCACTCCACCGTCCAATTTGAGACATTTGCATTTTTTCTGGGGCATGTTGGTTTCTAACGACGGTTCATACAGGACTTCAGTCGGATTGCCCGACCTCTTACTAATTTACTAACGAAAGACACCGAGTTCCTCAAGATGATAAGTATCTTTCCTCTTTTAAGACTCTCAATAATTTAGTTATTCAGTCTCATATCCTTCAACCACCCGATTAGTCTCTCCCATTTGAGATCATGACGAATGCTTCTGATTTTTCCAAAGGGATTGTGCTTGGGCAGAGGAGAGATAGTGTCCCATTTTCCATCCACTATGCTAGCGGGACTTTGGATGCCGCTCAGAGAAATTGCAATGTGACTGAAAAAAAGATGCTAGCTATAGTTTTTTCTCTGGATAAGTTTCTATCTAATATTCTTGGATCTATAGTGACTATCTATACCGATCACACCACCATCCAGTACCTCATGGCCAAAAAGGATGACAAATCCAGATTGTCAAGATGGATCCATCTACTCCAGGAGTTTGATATAGATATTAACGATAAAACTGGGGTCAAGAATGTGGTGGTTGATCACCTCTTCCAATTAGAGCATATTGAGGGTTCTAATCAAAGTACACCTATCATTGAGACATTTCCAGACGAGGTGATTCTTGTTATCACCTCGCTCCATGGTACGCTAACATTGTGAACTATATTATTGCTAAGAAATTTCCACAAGGTTGGCCGAGACATCAACTTGAGACCTTCCTCGTGAAAGCCAAGTTCTACCATTAAGAGGATCCCACCCTTTAACACGAATGAGGGGATAGTTATATTCCTCAGAAGGATCACCATAGTGTCCTCACCGATTGTCAAAGGCTTGAGGCAGGATGACATCACTCTAGGAGATAAACAACACAGAAGGTTCTCTAACCTTTGGTGGCTTACCCTCATCAATGATTTAGATGAATTCACGAAGAGATGTACTGACTGTTAGAGGATGAGTACTTGTGGACAGAGAGATCAAATGTTAATGTAGTCCATTCACTTCTGCGAGGTTTTTAACGCATGGGGCATCGATTTCATGGTTTCATTCCCTAAGAGTCAGGGATTTGAGTACATTTTGTTAGTTGTGGATTATGTGAATTGTTGGGTTGAGGCCACTCCGCTTGAGCTGCAGATGCAAAGGCTGTTTGCAAATTTTGGAGTAAGAATATCATTTCATGGTTCGAGGTTCCTAGAGTCTTGATTTCTAGCATGGGACTCATTTTATCAACGACGAGGTAAGGGACCTTGCTAACAAGTTCAACATTGAGCATATAGTTGCCACACCTTATCATCCACAAACAAATGGTCTTGTTGAGGTTTCAAATAGGTAGGTTAAGACTATTTTGCATATGGTCGTCCGCCCAGACTGAAAGGATTATTCATATCTTTTGGACTTGGTCTTCTGGGAGAATTGGACATCCTTCAAGACACCTTTGGGCACATCTCCCTTTCGACTCATTTATGGCAAGCAATGCCACTTACCCAAAGCATAAGTCACTTAAGGCAGTCAGTGAGTGATGAATCCATGATTCATCATCTAAATATATTGTTCTTAGCAATATATCTTAGTAAAATCTTAAATAAATGTCCATAAAATCAATAAATTAATAAAATGACTATTGTAAATAAAATACACTAATTATTGTATATTTTATTGTACAAAATGAATTGATAATAAAAAGACGCAAAATAAATGAGTTTTTTACCTGTAAATAGCCCAAAACTTCATATTTTTTAATAAATTCATTTCAACTCCTTTTTGGATAATTATTTCTTTGACTTGTTTATAAAAATATATATAAATATAAAAATACAAAATAAATTTCACCTCAAATAAATAATCTAAGATACCAAAGAGAAAAAGCCGTAAAGTCCAACTTTTCGGCCTAATTCCCGCTCAGTGTGAACTCCAAATTCATCAAAATTACTTTTAAAGTTTATGTTAAAAAATTATCTATCGAATGAAAGTAGTTTCATTAAAATTGGAGCTCGTTTGCAAAATGTGCGTTTTGGGACCTCGAATGTACATTGTATATTGTAAATATTCTTTCTTTCTTCATTTTTTATTTTCTTTTTCTTAATTATTAAAAATTTAAAAAATCATATTGTGTTTTATTTTATTTTAAATAATTTATTTTATTTTTTATTGTAAATACTTTTATTAAAAATGAAAAAAATAAAATTAGAAAATGTACATAGTGTTTGTCTTATTTTGTAAAGTCTCCACTTTTTTCTTCTCTTTATTTTATTGTATTTTAGTAGAATACTTTATTTTATTTTCTTTTCCTCTATTTATTTTTTTATTCTCGAAAATAACACCCATTCAACTCTATATCTTTTTTAACCTCCATTCAACTCCACCATTTTTCTAACCTCCCATTCAACTCCATCAATCCACCATTTTTCTCCAACTTCCCATCGTTCTTCTTTTTATCCATCTCCTCATCTTCATTTTTCCTCATCCTCCATTATTAGAGAAAAGGAGAGAGCATGGAATGTTGTGTCAGTGACATCAGCCTATCTTCTTTCTCAAGCGATGACCTCCTTCAGGCGAAATCCATGGAAACAATCATAGCCGTGCCGCAAGTTTCCCATCAAGCTTGCATAGATTCTCTGGGATTTTTTCGCCAATTGGATCAAGGCCATGACAGGAGTCCAGTGTATCTGCTCTGCAAATTTAGAGAACCTCAAGTAAGTATTCCCTCTCATTTTCCTTTCTTTTAATTTTATCTAAGAATTTTTTTCTTATTTTCTACTCCACCTCCATCATCCTCGTCATATTATCACCATCACCACCCCTCATATTTAACATCTTTTAATTTCCCTATTTAAGAAAACATTTAAAAATAAAAAAATAAAAAAACAATTCATATCACAGAAAAATCAAAAAAATAAAAAAAAGAAATTTGGAGGAGGGCAACCGGCTCTCCCCACCTCCCCACCGTAGCCACTAACGTTTGCAGGCCCCTAGTCGCTTGCCGTAGGTCCCACCAGTTGGCCACGCCCCTCCTCCAACAGCTCCTCCATCTTCCAATCCTCTGCAGATCCATGGCCCTCCTCCCTCCTAGCCATGGCCGCATGTTCCTCCCTTGGTTGCCACTCCACCGCCAGCAGCTTCTAGCGGATCTCCTACCCCTGTCCTGCGGCCCTCCAGCTGCCATTGCACCCCTTTGCGCGCAACCCGCTAATCACCATCATGTCCTCTAGATGCGGTCGCATGCCGTCAGCGACGGCTCCTTCTTTGCACAACAGCATTCGTCGCTCTCACCGCCAACCGTTATTCATCCAACACACTGCCACAACGCTGCCTTCCTCAAGTTCGTCGCCCCCCATTCCACTTCGTGCCCTAGCCGCTTGCAATCAATGAAGAAGGTCCTTTTGTTTATATTTTTTATCGAAAATATTTCTTTTATGTTGTGTTAAGTTTTTATAATTATAAACTAGTTCATGTGCATGTTTTATATTTCTGTAATGCAAAGATACCCCTATATTCATGTGTTAATTTGTACATCTTTATTACAACAATTATTTTAATGAATTATGTCATGATGTTGAGCAACTAATCCTTTATTGTTTGGTTATTTATTTGTATTTTTTGTGATTTTTTGGGTAATTAACTAAAATTATTTTAGTGAACAATTGTATATTTTGTGCATTGTAAGGTCTTAGATCCATATTGAATCACGACTGCTCCAAAAATTCCTCAAAAATTGGAAATGATGCCTTGAAGTGCTCTTTAATTACTTTCGAAATTTCATTTTAATTGGAGTTGTCATGTTCCTTAATTAAATTGTAGAGTGATTTTAGTAATTGATTTTTAATTAAATCTACACACATCATTTATGTGAAATTCCAACTCTCTTATATTGCTCCTATAAATAACTTCTTGAGATAAATTGATTTCTGATGAATTGGTAATTAGAATTATTAGGAATTAAATACTTGCAGTCACTCTGTTTTCATTAAAAAAACCATAAAAATTCTTATACTCTCGAAAAATTCCAAGAAAATTAATGTAGCTTAATTGCATCATTTTTAAGTTATAGTAGAATTTTCATAATTTTTGCATTCTATTTGTGTGAAAATTTGTATAAAAACCAATAAAAAGTATGCATTTTTCATTATAGCATTTTAACCCTTAAATTTCCAAAAAAAGTGTGTTGCATTCCTCACTAGATTAAGTTTTTAGGAAGTTGTTTCACATTAAAATTAATTTGGCTAAGTTGTGTGTTTTCATATTAACTTAATTCTCCCAGATTTTGCAATTACATTTCATTCATATAAAAAATACAAAAAACGGCATTGGAAACCTAGACCTAAGTGTTCTAAATTAACCCGAAGTAGTTCCTTTGCCTCCCTGTGTCTGACCCCGGACTTGTTTGGGATATAAATTAAAAGTTGCGTCCTCTTCATAGAGACATTTGATTCAGTTCGCATGATTCTCTAAGTACATGTATTACAATGAGTACTTAATAGACCACTTGGCACAATTTTATCATATGGCACCATTGTCGGGGAGGCAGACGGCTTAGGGTGTAATTAGAATATTTGATTTAGGTTTTCTCTCACTCGGTAGTTTGACCCTTGACCTGTCTTGTAATTATTCCATTTTTCTCAATTATTTTTCTGCTCATTTTTATATATTTTTTTTAATATCTATAATATAAATTTTATTTTCCTTACGTGGACCCAATGAACTTGGAGTGCATCAGAGGTCGAAATATGTAAGATGCGCTAACTGCTAAAGATGAAGAAAAAATTGATTTATGTTGCAAGAAATTTTATTTTTGTAAAATTTTTTTAATTATTGTGTTGTGATAGTTTAGGTAATTTGCTCTTTACAGTGTCTCTTGTTTGAGATCTCGCGCTTGTATCAGGACATGACATTTGATCTATTTTGTGATTGTATGGTTGATTGGTGTACAATAGGACTTGATCTCGTGGGCCTTAGAGCATTTTTACTGAAATATTTTTTATCACTTGTTTCGTAATCTTTAGAACCACACATCACATTTAATGAGACACACATAGATCGCAGAGCTATTAGTCTGATATTAAATTATTCATCACTCACTAATAAAACTACCTATCTAGGAACGACTTTCTCGTTCGCATCTCATATAATATAAAATTTCAATTTTACATTACATCACGCATGTAGAGCGCGAGGATTACGGTAAGTCTTTTGAACTAGGCATGCATAATTCATTTCACTATTTGCATCGATTTTTCTTGACGCCCTTACCCTTGGTTTTGAATTTTAAATTAAAAGGAAATCAGGATTGATCGTTATGCATGTCGTGTTTGGTGGATTAATCAACTGATAACTAAACTTAAAATCAGGACTCCTAATCTAAGTTGAACAAAAATATTGACTAAAATTAACACTAGTTTTTGTGAGAGAAAAACCCTCAGTGTACACTTGTGCTATTGTGATTGTTGAGAGGTGAGGATGCATCCCTATGATATTGCCCAAAACCTACTTTTAAACCTTGCGTAACTGGACGTATATCTTGATTTATCACCTAATAAATTTGAAAAGATAAACAGTCGGACTCTTGCGACCAACACATTATTGAGTACCTCAACTCAAGGTTTGTTCTTGTGCTTGTCTATTTTGTGTGTTATCCGGTGCAATTGCACACTTTCTTCCTCGATCCTCTTCATTCTCCTATCTCTCTTCTAAGATGTCCAAACATTGGTCATCATATCCAGGTCACTCTTCCTCGACCATATTCTTATTATCTCCACCCTCTTATTCCTCCTCACCCCCACACCCCACCGTGAAGTCAGAACTCTGACTGACTCCCCCACTTCTTAGTACTTGTCACCTACCCCACATTCTTACCCTCCTGATCCACATCCACCCTCGATTGACTCGCCATATTCTCGTCTGCTTGCTAGAATCATGGAATAAATTGAAGAGCGAGCCACTGCTGAGATGAATGATTGGCAGAATGAGTTGCCCCCACATACCCCATTCTCATCTCAAGTTGGGACCAAGCAACAGTTGACCAATACACATCCCAACTTATTCTTAGGGTACAATATGGTCGAACAAACTAACTAAATAGAGAGGCATGCACCATACAATCTTCTTGACTTAATTGACCTAAGTGATCAAGCCCACATTGATCAGCCTTCATATCACCCATTCGGAGAGTCGACATATACAAGGGATTAGATTCATGCGACCAATTTACAAACCCTCTGTTTATTGACTCCACCTTATGAGGAACTAACCAACATCTGCCATACAGATGTGCCATACTCAACCAATCATTATACGCCTGAGTCAATGTGTGTTGAGTATAAGAGTTTGAGTTCTCAACAATATCCTCCAACTAAGCAGACTTCTCTCATGTTGTGTCATGAGAATTTATTGGACATGACATTTCTAGACCGATCAAGAATCCAAGTATGAATGTGGATCATTTTGAAAACCCGGAAAACACCGGATTAACCACATGTCATGTACAACTGGAGTCCCTTCTACCTCCCTCTTCTACTAACCACTTTCCCTCCAAACTATAGTATGTGCATTCTTTTACCCGTCATTCACCTATAAAAAAGACCAAAAAATTGAAAAATCCAAAAACACCATAAAAATTGAAAATGGAAAAGACCTACAAAAATTAGACCATGCGGTTAGGGAAGAGATTGATAGAGAGTTGATTTAAATATTCCCTTAATAATGACCATTGAACACTTTACCAAGCTTAAAAGCTTTGTGAGAAGTAAATTGATGCCTAAAAGGTCGGGCAATAAGAGGACAATGACTGAGAAACACATAGTGTCTATGGCCACTTCTTTGGTGATAGGGAGAAAACTTAAGAGCTGCAGAGTGAAGTGGTTGCCTAGTTTGACTGTGAAAGCAAAGACACTACCTTCACCCATACGAGAATCAATGTTGACTCACTGATAAATATCCTCCTGACCTACATGTTTGCCAAGCTCAAAATCGGATCAAGCAAGACGAGTGAGATCTTTCAGCTAGTTGATTGGTCTATAAAACAGTCGAGAGGAACCATTTTAGTCATCATTACTTTTCAAGGTTCTCTACTCTAGGTGGACTTCATAATCGTTGACATTTAGCATCAAGGAGATTTCACCCAATCTCCGATCATTCTCGGGAATCCACACTTAGCCTTGTCTAAGGCAATTGTAGATTGCGAGACTCGGGAGATCGATTTTAGTACATTGGGAGTACTCTGACCTCACCCAATCTTTGAGGACACACGATATTCTAAGGTAACTTATAAAGTCGCAAATATCCATGACCTTCAAGAGATAGTTGAGTCATGTCTCTCTACTACACTTGAGATACAGACTGTTCAGACGTCCGTTGGTTCAGAGACTCCCTACACCTCCACATCACCCACTTCTTGCATCACCACCACCACGACAACTTCTAGAGAGGACTCACAACCAGAAGTTTCCTGAGTCGGACACGATCATTTCTGATTTCCTTGACTATTTAGATGATCTGACATATGAGCTGATAAATGCCAAGCCAACAGATAATATTATGACATATCAGAGACGTATGCTGACTCTGCAGGAGTATTAGAATGCATAGGGTGACTCATCTGATGATGAACCTCTAATCACCTCCTCACATACACTACATCTAGGACCTACACAAAAAGATACAATTGGGACCAAATTGACCAATCTCGATATCAGTTGCTCCATCTTCTAGTCGGTCATCTAGTAAGAAGAAGAAGAGTATTGATTCCTTGAGGTGTTCCCTCGAACTCCTCAAGATGTATCATTGTTCTCTACATCTTGATGCTTCAGGTTCTAGAAAATCGGCAAAGAAAGTTGCCTTGACTACCATAGAAAGAAATTTCTGAGGAGTCATCATCAGATCTGGATGAGGTGATCTATATGAGTGAGCTCATTTTAGCTATTCTTAAGCCATATTTGAGCAAACAGCCATGTCTCAACCCTCGTTGGATGTTCCCTACCCCTCACTATTATTCCTATAGGATGATTCTAATAGTGAAACATATGTATACTACCCACCACCTTGCTCCAACAAGATGGTCCATCACAAACCTTCTTGATCATTGTATATTCTCATTCCTCATTATATGGATTTTCCTTCCTTTATTTCCCTCCTTCGCTGTAATTCACATCACTCGCCCCAGTTCCGTATCATTTTTATTTTGTGGCTATACTTAGGATGACTAGATCCTATGTATAGGGGGGTGAGTGACCTGAGTCACTCCATCTCTTTTTCTATTTCTTTTTTTGTATATTCTTTTCTACCTCATCGATCTCCCGATATTGTATTTTGTCAAATACTTAGGAAGATCAGAGCCTAAGTATAGGGGGGTCGATGCCCGTTGTATATTTTCCCACGCTCTTATATCCATCTATTCCATTCTTTTTCACCCACTTATACTTAGAATGAGCTAAGATTTTTTGTCTCCTAGTGCCACGAGGATATAACACATGCTAAGTATAGGGTGGTTTATATATATTACACATATATTTTACCTGTAGCTCGTACTTTGACGTTTGTAAATAAAATAAAGGGTTATGGCTAAATATGTTGTAAACAAGAGGTATAACAAAAAAATCAAAAAAAAAACATTTTCAAAAAACTCACCTTTTCAAAAAAACTTTTTGAAAAAAACAAACAAACTATTATTTTAAAAGCTTTTCAAAAAAATTCTCTTTATTTCCAAAATAAAAAAATATTCTTAAAAAAATGAGTTTTCTTTCTTAATTATCTTTATTTTAAAAAAAATTTTGAAAACAAAATAAAAACCTTTTAAAAATTTCCCTTTTTTTTAAAAAAAATCAAAATCACAAAAAAACTAACTAATAAGTTGGTTTAGTCCTTGACACTTTCACAGAAGACTAGTATAGTTCAAGAACACTTGTTTTATGAGGTCATCAGATTTTGAGTTAACCAGCCTTAGTCATTAGTGTCTTTGACTTAATTATTCACATTTCCCTAGTTTGAAAGATTTGTGTGCTATATCGCATGCTTAGTCTCTATCTTTAGAATATGATAAGAACCTCACATACACAACTACAATTGTGATGAGATGAGTTGAAATTTCACTTGAGAAACTGGGATGAGGGATTTGAGTTTGGACCTGATTTTATAATGATCGAGGGTGGGATAAAATCAATGAAGGCTTCATGAAATCTAAGTGTCTGCACCTTTATCCAGTATGAGAACATGGTTCTTAAACTATCTCTTGACATTTACATATGTGCTAGGGTGTGATAAAATATAAAAAAATATTGATCATTGTGCGCCAACTTTTTGTAAAAGCAGTGGAGCTAACCCAAAAGCAAATAAAAGAAATGAAAGAAATGTTGAAAGAAAATCTCTCATCCTACAAAGCCAAATATCAAAGAGCTTCTACCAAAGCAAAGCGCTCCGAACCATTTCAAAGTGTTCACTTGGACCACCACTAGGACCAGCATTGGGGCTAGCACCAAAAAAGGGCTCTGCATCGTAGATGCTACAAGTCTGGGTGTAGAAGGTATATTAGATATTCAAGGCACACCCCAGGGTACTCCAACAAAAAGAGTGCAGATGAGTCTAACTTCTCTTGATGGACACACTGATCAACAACAAAAAAAGTACACATGTTGATTTAATAAGGCACTCAAGAGGATCCTTGTTCCAATGAGAGGGAGAGAAGAAATAACACAATCCTATGCCCTCCATCAACTGGCCTTCCATTTACACTTTCAAGTCTGACAACTAAAGAAACGATGGATTGGATGCGATAAATGGTTTATTCCCTAGTTTTGAGGATCGGGTTCTTAGGAGAGTATCTTGGACCGGAACATTGGGTGACATTGCAACTCTACTCTTGTAACTGCAGTCCATACTTAAAGTCATATCCCTATTATATATGTATGCAAAGAGAGTCTCATGATTAGAGAAATTTGATACCTTTTGACAAGAGCTTGGTTCAACTTAAAATATTAGGATCTCTAAAATCAAGAGTTCTTGAATGGATCAAGTCTTATACTCAGATGCACAGTCAAGGGTTATTCCAACTTATTCTTTCCTTATTTGCTCAAGGACTAGCAACGTTTAAGTATGGGGGGTGATAAATCCATGATTCATCATATCAATATCTTGATCTTAGCAAAATCCCTGAGTAAAGTCTCAAATAAATGTCCTAAAATCAATAAATTAATAAAATGACTATTGTAAATAAAATACACTAATTATTGTATATTATATTGTACAAAATAAACTAATAATAAAAAGACATAAAATAAAGGAGTTTTTAACCTATAATAGCCCAAAACTTCATATTTTTTAAGGGATTTTTACCAGGCAGACCCTATAATCTTTGTCAATTACCTCTACGACCTTTGAAACATCGTAATTCCTCCCCCGTAAACTTGTTAACCTTTACCCTGCAGACCCTGTGGTTAACCCCCGTCCATTTGACCGTTAAAACTAACCAGATTCTGTTATCTTCCTTTACATTATATCCATTTTATTTATGAAATTTACCAAAGTGCCACTCCACCCTTCCCCCTCCTCTACCCACCGACCCAGGTCGAAGCCCCTGTGCCCGCCTCCCCCCCCCCGCCAGTCCCCCTGGCCATGCCCGGAGGTCGGACCCTCCCCTGCCCACCGCTCCAGGTCCGGAGCTCGGAGCCCCCCCCCCCCCCCCCGCGCGCGCTCCCCCTCCCCACCGCCCCAGGTGAAAGCCCCCCTGTCGACCTCCCCCCTGGTCGTGCCCAAAGCTCGGACCCTCCCCTGCCCACTGCTCCAGGTCAAAGCCCCCCCGCCCACCTCCACCTCAGCCGCGTCCGGAGCTCGGAGCCCCTCCCCACACCCCCTCCCCCCCGTCGCTGGAGATTTCCTCTCCATAGATCCCCATCTTTCCGTTTTATTCCTCTCCTCCCCCAATCATCGCTTAGCACCGATTGAAATCACAGGCCGGTGCTCGAAACCCTCAAAGATCACTGCTTTACGGATGACCAAATCGATATACTCGCTCGGAAAGCTCCCAAGGTACTTTTTGCCCGCTCCGGCGATCTCGTGGTTGCCAGAGTGAGCTATATTTGTCAAAAATTTGGCGTCGATCGATCCGATCTCATGAAGGTGTTAACTTCCGATTCGGATGTTCTTCACAGCAGCTTGGAGAACACCTTCATCCCGTCCCTCAATTAATTATCTCGAGTCCCTTCTTGGCATGCGGCACATCATAACACAAGGGATCATCCGCACTGTAGATCCTCCGTCGTGTGCATAGCAGAGTTGCGCCAAGAGTCGAAATGTTGAAGGAATCCGGTGTCCCTGATTCGAGTATTGCAAGAAAGTCTCTGCAGGATTTTTTCCCTATTCTTTTTTTCCTAACTGTTCGATGGTAAACTGGTTAGGTTAACTCAAGACAAACCCAAGTATTTGACTCAAATATAGTTAAAATTGACGGCAGAGTTTGTTGGGTAAGACGGAGCAAGTTTACGGGGTCGGAGGAGGAATTACGATATTTCAAAGGTCGTAGAAGTAATTGGAAAAGATTGTAGGGTCTGCCGGGTAAAAATCCCTTTTTTTAATAAATCTATTTCAACTCCTTTTGGCAAATTCTTTCTCTTACTTGTTTATAAATATATATATAGAAAATAAATTTCACCTCAAATAAATACTCCTAGATCCCAAAGAAAAAATAGTAAATTACAACTTCCCGGCTAAATTCATGCTCTATATGAACTCCAAATTCACCAAACTCACTTTTAGAGTTTATGTTAGAAAATTATCTATCCAATGAAAGTGATTTTATTAAAATCGCTCGTTTGCAAAATATGAGTTTTGGGACCTCGATGTACACATTGTATGTATTGTAAATATTCTTTCTTTATTCATTTTTTATTCCTTTTTTATTTACTAAAAAGTCTAAAAAATATTGTTTTGTTTTATTTTAGTTTTTATAATGTATTTTTTATTGTAAATGTTTTCTATTACAAATGCAAAAAAACTAAAAGTAGAAAAGTAGAAAAATGTACATATTCTTTGTCTTATTTTGTAACTTCTCCTCTCTTTTTCTTCTTTTTATTTTATTGTATTTTAGTAGCCTACTTTATATATTTTCTTTTCCCTTATTTATTTTTGATTTTCTATAATAATTCAAATTCAACTCCATATCTTTTTTTAATCTCCATTCAACTCCACCAATTTTCTAATCTCCCATTCAACTCCACCAATCCACTATTTTCTCCAACTTCCCATTCTTATATATTTTATTCGTCTCCTCATCCTCATTTTTCCCCATCCACCATTCTTTGAGAAAAGGAGAGAACTTGGAATGTCATGTCAGTGACAACGGCCTATCATCTTCCTCAAGCGATGATCTCCTTCAGGCGAGATCTACGGCAACCGTCGTAGCTATGTCGCAAGTTTCCCATAAAGCTCGCATAGCTTTTCCAGAGTTTTTTCACCAATCGGATCGAGGCCACGACAGGAGTCCAACGTAACTACTCCACAAATACGATGAACCTCAAGCAAGTCTTCCCTCTCATTTTCATTTTTATTTTATTTTATCTAACCATTTTTCCCTTGTTTTCTACTCCACCTCCATCATCCTCATCATATTATCACCATCACCATCCATCACATTTTGCATCTTTTTATTCCTTGGTTAAGAAAACATTAAACAATTTAAAAAATAAAAATTAAAAAAGCAATTCATAACACAGAAAAATTTATAAAAAAAAAGAAATTGTAGGAGGGCAGTCGTCCCTCGACACCTCCCCACCTTGTCCACGTGCGGTTGCAGGCCCACAACATCCTGCTACAGGAGCTCCTCAGTCTTCCAGTCCTCTGCACATCTGTAGCCCTCCTCCCTCCCAGCACGACCGCTTGTTCCTCCCTTGGCCGCCATTCCACATCCATCAGCTCCCAGTGGATCGCCTACGCCCGTCTCGTGGCCCTCCAGCTGCCATCGTGCCCCTTTGTGTGCAGTCTACTCATCACCAACCAGCCATCCAACTACGATTGCACGAACGCCGCCAGCAGTAGCTCCTCCTTCGCACATCAGAAGTCGTCCTCCTCAAGTCTGTCGTCCCCCATTCCATTTCGTGCCCAATCTGCCAGCAATCGAAAAAGAAGGTCCTTTTGTTTATATTTTTTATTAGAAATATTGCATTTATGTTCTATTAAGTTTTTGTAATTATCAACAAGTCCATGTGCACGTTTTATATACAAAGTTTTTTAATTTCCATATTGCACGGATACCCCTCTATTCATGTGTTAATTTGGATATCTTTAATGCATCATTTATTTTAATAAAATATGTCATGCTGTTGAGTAACTAATCCTCTATAATTTAGCTATTTATTAATATTTTTAAAGATTTTTATAAATAAGTAAACTTTTTTTAGTGAAAATTGTACATTTTACCCACTGTAAGATCTTAAATTCATATTTGAATCACGGTTGCTCCAAAATTCCTCAAAAATTAGAAATGATTCCTTGAAGTTTTCTTTAATTACTTTCCAAATATCTTATTAATTGGAGTTGTCTTGTGACTTAAATAAATTGTAGAATGATTTTAGTGATTGACTTTTAATTAAATCTACGCACATCATTTATGTCAAATTCCAACTCTCCTGGATTGCTCATATAAATACTTCTTGTGATAAGTTGGTTTCTAGATGAATTGGTAATGTGGATTTATTAGGAATTAAATACTTGCATCCAATCTATTTTCATAAAAAAATCCATAAAGAATCATATAATTTCGAAAATTTCCAAAAACAAAATGTAGCTTCATTGCATCAATTTTAAGTTCCAGTAAATTTTCATAATTTTTGCATTCTGTTTTTATAAAAATTGTATAAAAATCCATAAAAAGTGTTCATTTTTCATTGTTGGATTTTAACCCCTAAAATTCCAAAAAAAGTGTTATGCATTCCTCACTAGATTTAGTTTCTAGGAAATATAATTTAGCAAAATTGGATCAATTTCACATTAAAATTAATTTTCTAAGCTGTGTGTTTTCTTCTTAACTTAATTCACCCACATTTTGCAATCGCATTACATTTTTCATATAAAAAATACAAAAAATATGCATTGGAAACCTAGACCAAAGTGTTCTGAATTAACACAAAGTTGTTCCTTTGCCTCCCTGTGTTCGAAGCTGGACTTGTCCGGGATATAAATTAACAGTTGAGTCCTCTTCACAGAGATATTTGATTCGGTTATACATGATTCACTAAGTACCCATATTACAATGAGTACAAATTATATCAAGTATTTAGCGATCCGTTGCTGAGATATTATTGGATTCTGAGAGTGTAGGTGACCATAGAAGACCAAAATTGACAGCCCTAGAGGAGTTGAGAGATACAACCTTCTCGAGTATCCTACAGTGCAAGGATAGAGTGAAGATATGGCATGATTCCCACATAAGCCATAAGTAGTTTTACCCGAATCAAAGAGTATGGTTAGTTGATGCAAGGTTGAGATTATTTCCAAGGAAATTATAGAGTAAATGGAAGGGACCATAGTTGGTTAGAAAGGTGCACAACAATGGTTTGATATAGCCAAGTTGTCATTTGAATCTACCTTTCCAGTCAACAGTCAACGTCTGAAGCCCTATCTTGATCATGATCCGCTCATTGTTGATGTTGCCCCTATTCATTTTGTATGAGATGTATTCTTTGACTCACATCATCTGTGTCTCATACCTGATTTTCACTCCACATCTTTGTAGATCCAGGTTGTTTATATCATTATTTCATTTATTTCGTTTGATACCCCGTTTTCATCTTATGATTTTACTATACTTAGGATGCACTTTATCCTAAGTATAAGGGGTGTTAGACTTATGATTATTAATTTCTTATAGTCTATCGTATTACCTCTATCTTTTGTTGCATATACTTAGGGATATCTTACCCTAAATTAAGGGGAGGTGATATATGTACATTCTACCCCTCATTCTTCCCCATTGTGTAATGTCTTCTAGACTTAGGATTGTTTGATCCTAAGTATAGGGGTATCATTGACTTCTATCCATTTGATTCTTTCATCTCATTCTTTCGTCGTTGTAGTATAGCATTCTTTTCACTTCTCTATACTCAGCACGAGTTATATCTACTTTCATCCCTCTTTGATCACTTTGAGGACATTGTTCAACCTAAGCATAGGGGGTGTAGTATATCTTGTATATAACTTTAACCATAACTCGTACTTTGAGTGTATGTTAATAACATGGTTATTACTTTATAAAATTGGAATAAAAATGTATTGAAAAGTGTTTACAAAAAGTTGTTTGTAAAAAAACCTTTTTAAAAATTTATTGTACAAATTTTGTAAAAATATTTGAAAAAATATTTTGTTTACATAATATTTGTAAATTATTTTTTATATACTGTACAAAATTTTTGAAAATAAAAATGTTTGCACACATGGGAAATAACTTGCGGGGAATGAAAACTACTTGTATATATAGGTACATTAAAAACCATAATTACCGCTAAAATTTAGGGTACATAAAACCTAGATAAACACCTTTGTAAATATATATATATATTTGTAAAAAAATTATTTCTCCAAAATATCTAAATAATTGAAAATAAAAAACTCCATAAAAATTGCATAGTTTGAAAAAATCCCATCAAAAAGATTTTTAGTAAATACGTGGATGTGCATTCTTCTACATCATGGTTGACATTTAAACTAGTTTGGAACCAAATTGAAGAATGTAGCTTAGTTAAAACCTTAATCTACTTAACTTCAGAGGAACCTTATACAATTTGGGGATAAGACTTTTCAGGTCCATAGAGACTTAATTCTTCGAGTCCACTATGTTGTGTTCACATGTCATCTTGATAAGCCTAAGTAGAGAACTTAACAACGCACACACGACCTTCAGAGACAATGGCTTTACTTGGACACATACAGATTACACATAGCTCAACATAGATGAGGTGGTAAGGAGGCAACATCCTTTGGCTTGGAGTAGCATACAGGGGTAGTACAGCTAGTCAGAACCTCCCATCCTCTTGGGAGGGATGTGCACCTCAACCTAGTCTAGTAACATTGAGGTCTAAAGACAAGGACTCTGTCGGTTGTAATAAATCTTCAAAATAGATATAGTCTACTGGCTCAAGAAGAAAAAGTAAATATGTACAATCTGCATCATGTAGATATATTGTATATATGCCCATAAAAAATTGTATGCAAAAATTGCAAAAACTCCAAAAGTCGGGACATGCCTTTGAAAATAAAAAGCATGCTGGAGTGTATAGAGTGAATAAGAAAGCTTATGAATTCCACTGTCTCATCTCATGGAAGCTTGCAGTTGGAGACTTAGCTACACTGGTTAAGTTCTAAGGGATACATGACTACACGGGTCACCGTCCATTCTCTTCTCCCCCCCCCTCTTCTTGAGCTGGTTGTATTTGAACTTAAAAGGGAATATCGTGCTCCTCGAGGAAAGAGTTGTTAGATTGGTGGATTAGAGTTACCTTGTTGAGGGAGGTTGTTTCATTGCCATTTCTGAGGTGGGGAGCTATATATTACTTACATAGTACAAAGAAGGATTCATAGTCATTAGAGTTTGTGTGTGTAGACTTGTTCTGACCTTGTTGTTGAGGAGACCTGACCATAGAATTGTGGAACTTGAAGGCAGTTGAGTCTTAAACCTGTCTCTCAATAAGGTTCCGCCAAACTAATTATCCATGGCCAAACACCTATATATGCATATATTTATATGTTCAATTATTACTGTATCATTTTGTGCATATTATATTATTAAACACTCAATACCTTTAGTAATAAAATAAAAATAATATAAAATTATGAAAATACAAAAGAAAATAAAATTCAAAAGGTTAATTGTACAAAAAAACACACATGTATATATTGTATATATTATCTAATACCTTTATTTAATACATAAAAATAAAATAAAAAATATTTTATACCTCTCAAATTATTGTGTGAATAAATAAAATGTCAAATAAAGGATTTTTAAATAAAAAGAATAAAATACACATGTCTTCTATATATATATATATATAATACCCTATAGTGTATAAAACATATATATTTTTTAAAAAAAATAATTAAAAATTATAGAAAAATTGTTTTAAAAATAAAAACATTTTTCATTTGAAATTCATTTACTATTTTTATCTATTATTCTTTGATTTATTGGAATCTAATTTTTTGATTGGTTGACCCGGGTTTGTTGACCCAGGTCAACCCTTCCTCCCAGTCGAGTTGGGCCTGAATTTGCTTAGCTGAAGATCCTTCTCACCGTTTTTTAGCCTATCTCCAAACCTCCTTCTACCTTGAGATTCATATCCGAGTTTCAGTCGTAGATCTGAGATTCTCACAGATACCTTGGTCAGCCCAGATCTCCCAAGGGTTTCGTGCACCTTTTCGATCTTTCTAGAACACTAACACTCCTATAAAATCTCCTCTCCGCCACCCTGGCTCCTCAACTCCTGCCTCACACCACCATAACCATTAGCTACCTTCAAGAGAGTGACAACTCTTCAGACATCCCTTTGGACATCGATTTGGTGCTTTATTCGACCGCAACTCAAGAACATGGATGGAGCTCTGCCACGTAAAGCATCTTCTGACCGTTATAGGAGGATCAAGGCTATAACCCTATCTTCCACTCCACCTTGCATCATTGACCATCACAGGATACTCAGGTACCCCTAAGCTCCTTCCATTTTTCATTTTGATTTGTATCAACAACCCACCCGTCGCCATTGAAGCTCCGACCACTGTGGTTAAAGCTTCACGATGTCTCCCAACCATATAGGTCGATCCATTATCTCACCCTCAACCTTTGAGCATACTCTGATCACCTTGAGCTTTTTTTAATCTTAGCGAGTTCGACCCACGACGTCCCTCCTCCACCTTCAGAGGATGTCAAACTCCATACACCCTCGCTTCTGTGGGTCTTATCTCCTAATAACCTCGACTAAAGCATAGACTTCGAGTCGTTAGTCTCTTTGCTGGTCCTGAATGCACGAGAATCCTGGTTTGAGCTCCAACTCAGCCAGCAGAGTAGCTCCAGGAGGCTGACTACCGCTGCGTCAATCCAGTTGTCCATCGTCACATCAGAGGACTCCCCTCAATGCACAGCACCATAGTGAAGGTGTTGAGCTTCACTGCGAGCTCATCCGACCTACATATCGACCTATCTTTATCGGTTGAAGCTCTCCCACGTCATGTTCTTCCAGCAGCCTTCAGCGCCGTGGAATGAGGCCTGCCATCCTCCAGATTCCATCTTGACCGTCGTTAGTACCCAAAAGCTGTGTCATCTAATCAGAACAATGCCAGATCTAACATGCATGCTCTCCGGACATCTAAGTTGTTAGATCTGAGTGCTAACCACCATTTGCCCATACACCAGCAACACGCATCCCAATCATTCTATCATCTCTAGGGTCACATCAGAGTTGCTCGTCACATCACGTGCACCGCACACCTGCAAGGGTATATTACACTCTTACCTCGTCATTTCTTCTATTTCATAATAGTCCAATAAAAATAGTTGTAGTTAAAAATATTTGTAGTAAGACCCATGTAGTTATATTATTTACATTTTAGTCCACTTGAGTTGTAGTCATACGCACCCTCACATGCTTTTTTGGGATTTTTGTGATATTTCTACTTAACTTATTGTTGGCTATGGAGTGAATTTTATGTTTCGGAAAATTGCATTTATACCCATGTGTACCTAGTTTCATGTGTTGTGTGTGCAATAGAGGGACAAATTGCATAGTAGCCCTCGTACTTCTTTATTGTGTTATTCCAAAGGTCCAAGAACTTAAAATAATTACATATCAATCCCTTTAAGTTGTTTATAATTACTTATATTTTATATATTACAATAAATATTAATTTAAAAATTGCCTAAGAAATTTTTGCAATTCCGGATTGCATCTCTTATTTATGATTTTTGCTAGTTTGATTTTCTTACATTTTCCATTACTAATAATTCAAAAAGACCCTAAAAAGTCTCTGTTTGCCTTGAAAAAAACCAAAAGTCATAAAATACTTGAAAATGATGAAAATTATATAAAATTAAAGAAAAAATCAATAATATTAATTTCAGTCCATATTCATCAATATTTTCCTCTAGTTTATTTTAAAAATAATATCCAAGATTTTTGAGCTTTTTACTTATTTTTAAATTATAAAACAGTCCTGGTTTTCCATTATTTATTATTTTTCTCACTTCTTTATTTTTAGAAAATTACAAAAATGTGTGAATAATATATAGAAATTACCAAAATCATTATAAAATACCTTAAACCAAAAAAATGTTTACCTTACTTTTTTTAGTACTTTAGATACCTTTAAAAAAATACAAAAAAGAAATCTTTTGTACATTTTTATCCCTTGTGAATATTTCTCTTGTATTAGAAAAATAAAATTTTAAAAATTAAAAATCACTAAAAAGAATTTTATTTCTGAAACCATGCTACTTAGTGTGTAATTGTGTTCCTTGTGTTCGACCCTTTTCATTATTCCAGGTTAATAAAAATAGCATAACTGCCTGATTTACCTATTTGATCTCTTAGTGGTTCATTTTCTTGATTGCTTTGATTGATTAGGGTCACAACTACACTTGCTTACTTCATAACTTAACCCTTGTTGGTCAAATGATTATCAGGGGATCATTTTATTCTTTATTATTTATTCATCAAATAAAGATACTTTGTACATCAAAGTTGTAGATAAAAATGTGAAGAAAAATACAAAATTTTTTTCATACAAAAATAATATACAGTGTACTTTTTATATACAAAATAAAATCCCAAAACTCGAACTTCACAGACCCACATATCCTAAATAAAAATAAAAATGTATGAAAATCACTTTAGTTGTATATATCTTTTAATAAGCTATTTAATGAATGTGGTTTCATATTTTTTGGAGTTAGTATGTGAAAGTTAGGTTTTTGACCCCTATTGTATAATATATTTTAATAAAATATTTATTTTACTTATTCTTTACTATTTTTACAATTTCATATTTTAATAATTTTGAAAAATTATTTATAACATATTTACATATTAAAACTAAATAAAACCATAAATAAAACATTAAAATAAAATAATATATTTCCATATATAGATGAAATTCCGATACTTACTTATATAATAAGTATACCTTTTTATTTAAGTGTAAATAATATATCAGAAAATTGTAATAAAAATATATTTAAGTATATAAAATTAATTTACAATTTTATATGAAGTAAGAAAATAAAATAATAAAATCAAAATCACAAAAATAGAATAATTAAAACATATGTAAATATACCTATAAATGGAACCCTAAGAATTAACTTGTAATTAAATAATTACACCATGAAAAACTAAATAAAAAATAATAATTAAATACTTTAGAAATTAATAAAGTTTTTAGTTTTATAACTTAAAATTAGTAAAATCATTTAGTATTTATTATAAAATTTCCAATCATTTTTTGGGTTGGTTTTTCTTATTGGTCCACGTGGACCAACCAGGTGGCTTCAGGAGTTGACTCTGGTCCACTCTCTGACCCGCCTCCCAAGACCTTGTCAGAACCTAGTACCAGTCATACGTCTCGAATTTCTAGACATTGACAGACTGTCCAAGAGTGATTTAGCTCTTCATGAGATTTCTTCCTTGTACATCTGTGATCCACACCTAGACATTTCCTAGTGCAAATCCCCTTCGATTCTCCCATGATATCTTCTCGAAAATCACCCCATCGCCAACCTCTACATAAGTTACACATCCATCTCCTTTTTATTTTGAATCATTTTACCCGATCTTTCTCTCCTCTTTTTGCGCTCATAGGTCTGAAGGGGGTGGCAGCTCCTTCACCTGCATATAGGTGGATTGATGAAGTGGAGGAACGACGTACTCCAGCCATCTTCGACCATTTTGTTGTAAAGGTACCACCTTCTTGGCCTTAGCCAAGATGAGGTTTGTTTACATTCTCTTTAACCTAGTTTTAGTTTGTAGATTTATTTATTGCATTTGGTTTGAGTTTTAATAACGTGTTTCAGATGTAGATACCCTCCTCGTAGTTTGCCTGAGCAAATCCCTGGCGAACATTTCCACCATTTTTCGTCGGTCTTCGACCGGCCATTCGCTATCATCTTCTTTCCCTCAAGCTTCCTTACGCTCCACTCCACTTCGCTCACCCAGATCTTCCTTGGATCTGAAGTTTAGTAGCCCCAATCCACCACTCACTGAAGTTACTGCCTCCATGCACCACCATCCATCCATTTCCCTCCAAATAGAATCGAGGCATTATGCCATGCCCTTTTGCTTCATGTGCAAGATCGAAGACCAATGAACTGTTGGGGAGTGATTTTGCTCCTTATTGGAGAGACCTGGGGCTGCTCATCTTCTTCGACCCCGTTGGAGAGCTTTAGCGGTCCCCTGCTCTTGTTGATCCCCCCAGTAGATAGACGAAGACTCCAGGAGAATTTTTGAGTTTTTTTACAGCGAACATGGAAGTCAGAGGATCGAGGCTGTATTGATCGACGCTCTAAAGAATGGAGCTTCATCCCCATTATTCCAAGCCACCCTAGGGCCATCTGATTTCCTCTATTCTTCTAGAGAAGCAGATAGTGCGTATTAATCAGCCAATCACCGTTGGATCTCCTAGGATCATCTAATCAAGGCCACCCGATACGAACCATCATTTTGAGCAGAGGAGGCGACACGTGTATTAATGAGTTGATCAACGTCGTCCATACGGGCAATGTGTATGGTATTTTACGAACTTTACCATGTGTAATTTTGTATTTAAATATTAGCACTTAAATCATTTGTTGTTATTGTACTTTTTGTGTAATTTTCATAAAAATCCTTACACTATTTGTATTTGCAATATAGTCAGTGCCAGCTCACCTCACGTGTGCACCCAGGTGAGGTGGCCATTTTGCAATGGTGCCCCTAGAATTTTTTGTATTTCATGTTGGCCCCATAACATTTTATTCTTGTTATATAATTTTATGAAAATTACAGCAAGGCCTATGAGTTTATTTTAATTACATTTATGCCCTTGCCAATACATGCATTTTTGTTGGTTTCTATAGTTATTAAATATAGATACTATTCTAAAAAAATATCAAAAAATACATGTAGAGTCCTGGTTGTACAAACTTCCACGCCACATTTTTATTTTTGCAATTTAGGACTTTTATCTATTTTCTAAAAATAAAAAAGAGCATAATTATTCTTTATTATCTTATAAAATTCCAAAAAAAATATTTTTTATTTGTTATTTATTTTTCAACTATATGACTCGAAAAACCTAAAATAGAAAAAAAATCAAAAAAATTAAAAAATTCCAAAATCGAATATAAAAAGATTAAAAATCCTATAAATGATAAAAGTATTTGAAGAGTTATATTATTATATATTTTATAATTTTATTTATATTATTATATGTCAATTGAAATTAATTTGAAGAATATTTGGCTTAGTTTGTTATTTTAATCTTTGTTTCAATTTCGAGTATTTATTTAATCCCTGATTTAGGGTATTTTTTACTTTAAAAATATATAAAAATTAGCAAAATTCACTAAAACCCATAAAAATAGTAAAAAAATATTTGAAACTCAATAACATTTTATTTTATGTATTTTGAATATTTTCAGTTGTATTTATAATTATATTATTCTATATTGCTTATATAGTTTTATATATCCTTTATTACTTATTTAAAAGAAAAAGAAATGCAAAATCAAAAAAATATAAAATAATAATATAAAAATTAAAAATAAAAAAATAAAATCAAAATAAAAATAAAATAATACAAAATGTAAAAACCCACATAGAAAAATAGGCAAGAAGTGTACATCACATTCTTTGCATTTGATTGTACATTCTATCTAGTTTTGCTCCCTGTATTCGACACTCTATAATACTCGCACTATACACATCTTTTGTAGAGTTAAAAGACATTTTAACTTCACATTTTTATTTCATTGTTTGATTGTGATTGTGAGCTAATTATTGAATTAGTCTGAGGTTCTCGTTGGTTACTTTGACGATTGTGCTCCCGCCTTGTGTGGAACACATGACCATCAAAAACAGTTTGAGTCGTAAGCTTTTTGAATTGAATCAGAGAGTATGTCTATTTAATGCAAGGTTAGGATTATTTTCAGGGAAATTACATAGTAAATGGAAAGGACCATACATGGTCAGAAAGGTACACAAGAGAGGTAGTGGTGATATATCCGAGTTATCTTTTGAGTTCACCTTTCGCCTCAACGGTCAACGCCTGAAACCATACCTTGATCATGATCTAGTAGTCGTTGGTGTCTCCCCTATTCATTTTGTATGAGATATGTTTCTTGACTCACATCACCTACATCTCATACCTGATTTTCACTTCTACTATGCATCTGTATAGATCCACAATGTTTATATCATTCATTCATTTTGTCTAATACCCCATATCAATCCTATGATTTTTGCTATACTTAGAATGTACTTTATCCTAGGTATATGGGGTGTTAGACCTATGATTATTCATTCTAATCTATTACCTATGTATTGCTGCCTATATTTAGGGACATCTTACCCTAAGTATAGGGGAGGTAATATCTATTTTGTTCATTCTGCTCCTCGGTTTTTCCCTTTAGTGTATAGTCTTATACTCTTAAGATTACTTGATCCTAAAGAGGGGATCTCTAACTTCTATTTATTTTATTCTTTCATTCTTGTGAGTCATTGTAGTATAGGATTCTTATCACTTCTTTATACTCGGCAAGAGTTATGTTTTCCTTTATTATTCTCTGATCACTCTAAAGACATCGTTCGAGCTAGTATAGTGGGTGTCGTATATTATATATACACTTTAGCCATAACTTGTACTTATAACATGGATATCATTTATAAAATATGAATAATTTTTTTTTTCAAAAATTATTTGTAAAACCTTTTGTGAAAATTATATTTGTACAAATGTTTGTAAAAACGTTTTGTTTTCAAAATGTTTGTAAATTATTTTTTGCATCAAAATTAGGTATATTGTACAATTTTTTTGAAAATTACATAAAAAATAAAATGTTGCAAAAACAGTTAGTAAAATTAATCATAATTTTTTGTAAAAATAGTTTTGAAAATATTTTTAAAAATATTTTGAAAATGGTTGCAAAACTATTTTGTCACATGAGAAATAACTTATGGGGTATTAAAACTATTTGTACATATAAAAACCAAACTACCCCTAATTTCTTTAAATAAAAGTACCCTTAATAAAGATGGTATAAAATCTTGTAAATAAAATCCATTTATATATAAAAATTGTAGCCTAAATTCTGTATAAATATGTATATATTTTTGTAAAAATCATCCGTTTCTCCATATTTTCAATATACCTAAAAATTTGAAAAATCAAAATTTAAATAGTTTGAAAAATCTCACCAAAAAAAATTTTTGTAAATTTTTGTATGTGCATTCTTAAAATCGTTGTTGATATTTAAACTAGTATAGAATAAAATTGAAGAATGGAGCTTGGTTAAGACCTTAATATGCTTAACTTCAGAGGAAGCTTATAATATTTGGGGTTAAGACTTTCATGTCATAAGAGACTTAATCCTTCCAGTCCACTAGGCTATGTTCACATGTCGTCTTGATAACACTAAGTAGAACATTTAACAATGCATGCATGACTCTCAGAGACTATGACTTAACTTGGACACACACCTTACACGTAGCTCAACACGGATGAGGTGGTGAGGAGGTAGAGTCCTTTGGCTTGGAGTAGCATACAGGTGTAGTACTTCTAGCATGAACCATCCATTCTCCTCTAGGGAGGGGCATGCACCTCAACCTGGTCTAGTACCATTGAGGTCTAAAGACAAGATGCTATGGGTTGCAATAAAGCTTCAAAAGAGAGATAGTCTACTGGCACAAGAAGAAAAACTCCTTATGTATATGTTGCACCCTGTAGATATGTTGTATATAAGTCATAAAAAAAGTGCAAAAATTGCAAAAACTCCAATTGAAAATAAAATGCCTGTGGGAGTGTATATAGTGAATAAGCAAAGATGATATATCCCACCATATCATCTCATTGAAGCTTGCAGCTGGAGACTTAGCACCACTTGTTAAGCTCCAAGGGATACATGGCTACACTGGTCATGGTCCATTCTCTCCTCCCCCCCCCCCTTCTTGAGATGGTTGTAGTTGAACTTAGAAGGGAATACCCCACTACAAGGAAAACAAGTTGTTGTTATAGTATTATGCCCATGGATAAGGGGTTTGTGGCTACAGAATTGGGCTCTGGCCACATGTCGTGGCCAGTAGTCATAGCAACATGTATCGTCGCAAAAGTTCTCTAACCATGAATATATCGTGGCCACTACAAGTGACCACATAACTTGTCGTGTCCACAACTCTTGTATGAAGACTTTGGACATGGATTGTAGCTACAAGAAACTAGTGGTCACAGAATTATCGTAGCCACAAGTTTCCGTGGCCCCATTTTGTGGCCACAACTCATTTTTCTTGTAGTGCCCCACTCCTCGAGGAAAGAGTTGCTAGACTAGGAGATTAGAGTTACCTTGTTTAGGGAGGTTGTTTTTTTGCCACTTTTGAGTGGGGAGCTACATATCACTTACACAGTACAAGGAAAGATTCATAGTCATTAGAGTTTGTGTATGTTGAATTTTTATGACCTAGTTGTTAAGGAGACCTGACCATAGAATTGTGGAACTTGAAGGCTGTGGAGTCCAAAACCTATTATCCAATAAGGTTCTGTAAAATTAATAATCCAAAGGTCTGGCCGAGTTCTATACTCCAATCATATGAAGATAAGTTTAATAATCAACTTTTATTCTTCATTTTTCTTTTCATTCTCTTTCACTTCTTTTAAATAAGTATTTGCTAAGGGACTAGCAAAGATAAAGTACAGGGGAATGATGAATCTACGATACTCATTCTTTATTCTTTTAGCCATGTTGTTTAGCAAAAAATGTCGGTAGATATGTGTAAATCCAATAAATCACCTTTATACATACTCCTGTCAATATTGAATAATTAAGACATATTTTTCAGAAATAAAAGAATAAAGAGAAAAGAAAAAGAAGAAGGATGTAATTATGTAATAAGTACAAACTGACCCAAATCCCGAGAGAAGGTCAATGACTTGATTAACAAGGAATAAAATAGGGGGAGATAGAGTCCTTGTATATTCTTCACTATGCATTCCATGTACGTATCACTCCTATATTTTATTTATTAATAAAAAAGCCTCAAAGCAAATTATTTCATTAATAAAACTTGTTCATAAAAATGTTTTCTAAATAATAAAAATAGTTGCAAAATGGTTTGATGTGCATAGTATAAATAATACCACTCATACAAAGCCATAAAGCAAGAGCTTAAAAGATCAATTCCGGCTCCATATAAATTTTAATTCTTTCAAAATCACCTTTAGTGGACTATATATTAAATTATCATTAAAATGAGGTTGGTTTCAAAAATGTTGGAATTATGGTGTAAAAGTTACCTTTTAGTGTGTATTGCACAACCATGTGGTACCTATACTCGTAAATATAAACATATATTTATTTTTCAGACATAATTTGTGCATATTGTACTTTCAAACACTTGTACATACTCCTAACAATAAAATGGAAATGAAATAAACATCATAAAAACACAAAAGAAATTAATAGCCACACTTATATATATTGTACATAATACCTATTTATTTAATATATTTATTTAATTTCTAAAAATCGAACAAAAATTCTTGTGTATCCTTGCATTTTTTGTAAATATATAAAACATAAAATAATTGATATTTTTGTAAAAATAATTAAATAAAAATAAAATAATAAAATATAAAGGGTATACTATACATGTATATAATACCCTATACTAGATATACTGAATATATGATTTAATAAAAATAATAAACAAATCACAGAAAATAAGTTTGAAAATAATAAACATTTTCATTTTAAGTTTCTTTTATTTTAAATTCATTTACTATTTTATATTAAATATTCTTTGACTTTTACAAATCTGAATTTATCGATTAGTTAACCCGGGTCAATGTCCCCTTCTTGAGACTAGACCCGAGTTCCTCGTTGTTGGACTGGATTTCTCATCATTTTCCAACTCAGGTTCTACCATCTTTTCCTTCAATTTTTGCACCTGATTTTCTCCTAGGATCCATGATCCTCGAGGAACCCTAGGTAGAATCGGATCTTCCTAGGGTTTTGCACACGCCCTTGACCCTTTTAGACCTTGGAGACACTCTATAAGTATTCGCCTCCACCTCCCTTGCCCGGTAGCTTGTTCCTCGCGCCTCCTCTCCTCCTCTTGCATTTCTACGACAATGACAAGGTTCTAGTTGAGATTTTGGAAGCAAGGATTGGTGCCGAATTGGACGTTACTCTTCTCGTGGTTGGAGCTCTGTCGCGATAACCTTCACCACCCAGTTGAGGCCACAACCCCGCCTACCCCATCTCATGACGTCGCTGAGCTCATCAGGATCTTCAAGCAATCCTTATCCCTCCAAATTTCCCCTTTCATCTCGATTTGTGTCATCATGCATCTGCCACCTTTCAACTCCGACCATCGTGGTCGGAGCTCTATATCACTCATCCACCCGCACAAATCAACACCTTGTATCACCACCATCCTTCTCTCGTAGTCTGGCCCCCTAAATCTCGCTAATCGGAGTGAGATCAGGCTAGACGTTCCTCCTCCATCCTCCTCGGACATCAACTACACTCTCCTATTACTTCCCTTTGTTGTTCTTTGCAATAACCAGACCGGAACTACGCCTCCGAGTCGTCGGCTCTCTTTGCAGGTTTAGGAGCGCGAATAAGGCCCAGATAGACCCCCTATCGCTCCACACATGCATGGGTATATTTCCCATGCACCCTAACTTTCCTTTATTTTGCTTTAGTATAATAATTGTAATAATTAGTTAAAAAATTTTACATTCAGGAGCCTATGTTTTTTTATTTGCACTTTAGTCCAATCGAGTATGAGTCACGCATTGCTTCATGTGTTTTATTGGTGTATTTGCACATTTCACCCCACTCTTTTAGATTCATACTGAATGAATTAAAAGTTTTGATTAATTTCATTTATGCCCCTGTAAGCACTACTTCACGTGTTGCGCATGTTTTTCTTGGATAAAATGCATAGTTACCCTTAGAAATTAAAAATTTCTTATTTCACAGACCCTAAAACTTAAAATATTTGTATGTTGGTCCTCGTTGCACTTTTTTAAAATATGGACTTTTATTAATTGCAACAAATATCTAAGTAACTTCAAAAAGTGCCTAAAAATAACATATAGCTCCTACTTGCATGTTTTTTATGGTAATTTTTATTTGTTAATTTGCTTTTATTTTAAATTATTAAAAATTCAAAAATGTAGAAAATGTTCTTGTTTATCATATAAAATTCATAAAATAATAAAAAATCCTTTAAAAAATCCATAAAAAGTTCTTTAGCTGTATTTCATGATATTTTAGCTCCTATGCCATTTTTCTCCAAAATACCATATAAAAACCTAGAAATTTGTAAAACATCAAAAAAACTTATAAAATCATTGAAAAATCCAAAAATATGATTTCAGTTCCCGTGTGTAGATATTTATATCTATAGTTTTTTAATAAAAATCACTTTTGGGAGTTTTAAGCACTTTATCCATTTTTAAATTGAAAGATTCACCTGGTTGTATACCGTTTGCTTGTTTTATCACTGTTTGATTTTTAAAAAATCACAAAATATCTGAAAATTTCCAAGAAATCAAAAAACACTATAAAATAAATAAAATCCATTTTTTTGTTTAGTTTTATGAGCATTTTTGACCAATTTGATAAATACAAAAAGATTGTTTGTGTATATTTTTTTCCCATGTGCATATTTGTCTTATATTGAAAAATAAAAAAAATGAAAAATTAGAAACCACTAAAAATATAATAAAAATCATTTAATTTTCTAATATCCTACTTAGTTTGTAATCGTGCTCCTTGAGTTTGACCATGGTCGCTATACAAGGTTAATAAAAGTAGTAAAATCGCTCATTTTCACTACCTGATTTATTATTGGTTTAAATAATTTTCTCGAATAATCAACTTGGTTGATTTGGGACAACGACACCTGATTAACATAATCCACCTGAATCACCTGAAGTCTTGTAACCAATTAGCACCCCTGAAGATTTCCATCTCTTTTCCTCCAATTTCTTATCCCTTCATATACAATCAACATTTTGGTCTAGAAGTGAAAATAAGGAATTTGATTTATCTCACTATTCCTCCATCATAGGCCTCTCCAATAAAAAATACAAATAACTACTACCTATCTAACAATACCATCTAACATGACCCCATTATACCTCTTTATCCTCTCCCTCCTACCGAACAGAGAATAACAAATAACTATCACTTATCCTTTCCCTCCAACCAAACAGATAGTGTCTTATCCCGCCTTATCCATTTTCCTTATTCCTCCATTGAATGATAAGAGATAAAAATGGATAAGAAAATGTATCCATTCATTTGAAGGGAGAGGACAAGGAGGAATAAAGGGAGGATAAGTGGTACTTATTTGATATTCTTCGTTCGGTAGGAGGGAGAGGATAATGAGGGATAAGGAGGTTATGTTAGATAATATTGTAAGATAAATGGTAGTTATTTGTATTTTTTGGCTGGAGATGACTATGATGGATAAATAATGATGAAAACCTTATTCCTCATGTTGACTCCACGACCAAATGTTGGCCATCTATATAGTGATAGAAATAAAAAAGGATATCCCTCCCTATTCCTCAACTGGAAATCCCTTGAGATAAACCAAAAATAACAAACCTGAACATCAAAATAACCACCAAATGAAGAAATCAAAAAAGAAGATATATATATATAATTAATTAACATGAAACTATACGAAAGTATTTAGCTCTTTGAGGGCCCTCACATGTATTTCAATGCTCTTTGAGTAATTTATGAGCTATCTTACGTTATCGTTCCACATGAACTACAATACTGATGTTGCCTTGGCTTTTAATTGTCAGCAGTCATCCTCTTTGGAGTCATTCTCATTTATATGGAAGATGGTATGAGGGGAACATTTCATGGGTAAGATGCTTATAAGAGTTCAATATTTGCTTAATAAGTGGTCCCAGTGTATATCCTAGGTTTCATGTTTATTTTTGAACACTAACCAAAGAAAAAAGAGACATTTTGTTGAAAAGGTCCTTTCCACATATTCTTGTACAAATCGAACATCGTGCCTCTATGTTAGAATATCATGTATATAATTTTATTTATATTGAGAATTTTTTTTCATTTTCCACTTATTGAAGAAATTTATAATGTGCTCACCCTCCAATAGTAAATTATTATTTATTTTCCATTAATCTATCTACAAAAAAAACTATAGGCCCCTTGGGGACGACATTAGGGGGAGATCGTCTCGTCACAGTTTCCTCTAATAGCATGGGGGATGATCGCCAAGTGGTCATCCCTCTTTATATTTATGGGAGACGATTACAATTGACTGTCTCACATTACATGATCATTTGTGACTGTTATTTGAACAATCATATCCTATTATGGCATTATTAGTCATTCAAATAGCCCACTCTTCGTCCTACTAATAGGAGATGGTCAAGACCGTCCCCTCTATATCTCACGAAGTATTTAGTTCCCATTCATCACCTTTATTCTTTCATTTTAAACTTCAAAACCATAGATAAATACATGTAAATATCATTAACTATCTTAGATTAACATCCTTATATTAACATGTAAAACAAAAGAATAAAGAAAAGAAAAGAAAATTAAAGGAAGTGTATTTGATATTGATTGGCTCTGAACCTTGAAACCAAGTCAAATATTGACTAGGTTGATCAGGAATAAAGTAGAGGGAGATAGGATGAAATATTGTACATATATATTCAGAAATCCTAAAAATGTTAAGTACAGTATAATATCTACATAGCTCATATTGATACTATGTTATTTAGCATTATACACAATCCAAATAATCATGTGTTCAACATGAAACTTGTACATAATAATATATAATAATAATAATGGTAAAAATAAAACATGTATAGGTTACTCTTTACACTCAGTTGAAAACAACTGTAATAGGAACTTCATTGATCAATATTTTATCCTTATGAATTTAAATTGAATCATACTCACCTCCATTGCATTTAAAGTTAAATTATCTATGACGTATGAGGGTGATTTCATCAGAATTGGAGTTAAGAATCAAAAATCAACTAATTGGGGTACATTAGAATTGTACATTTGTATTTTAAGCTTTTTATTTATTATACAAATTTTAATCATCTTGTATTTTTAAATTATTGTAGGTGTTTATAACATCTATTAAAAATATAAATAAAAAATAAGACCATTTTAAGATACCAAAAAATAATTATTAAATATCAATACATAGATATAATGTACACATATTTTAATATACTTGTATTTTTTACATATAAATAAATATATAAAAAATCAAAAAATATATGTTAGTACCTATTAGATAATATTATAGGTAGATAAATTATTTAAATATTGTATTGTATACTTAAGTAATAAAATAACAAAAAATACATAATATATATGTATTAATAACAATATATAACAATACATAAATAATACTACCTATTAAATAAGAAGATATAAATAAATAAAAACCGTCGTAAACTAGTTTATTAAATAAGGAACATATTTTTATGCTTTAATTTTTTTTCTAAATAAAATTATTTTTTATTTTATTTTGAATTATCTTGCATTTTCTACTTCTCTTTTGGGGTTTTGTGTCTTATGTGGACTAATAAGAAGGAGGGGTTTGTTGACCTGTCGGTCAATAGTGCCCCCTTCATCTCTGCTCTTGTCAGATGTTATCCCCCCCCCTTTTGTTAAAACTTTTCCACCCATTTCATTCCACTTTTGGACAGGTAATGTTTTATTATCGCATTTCTATTCCACTTTTTATTTTGCATTTTATTTCAGTCATTTTGGTCATTTTTAGCATAGATTTCAATAATATATCGCATGCCAGAGCACTAGGATCTGGTCACTGTTCCTTGTGATTGAACCGAGATCCAACCACGTCAACCACCTCATCATCTTCCATGTTCATTTCGCCACCATTCGATCTACGAAAATCACCTTGATCCACCTCAGATCATGTCCACTGATCTCCCTCTTCCACCATCAATGGAGAGCTTCTCGTCCACCTCATCCTTCGCTCTTTTCCACCCAATAAAGGGTCTGAAACCTTCGCATTGGTTCCCATGTTCTTGTTGTGTAGGCAACACTATCTGAGGGCCTGGTGAATCTCCATTTCATCACCTTTATTCTTTAGTTTTGGCATTAAATCCCTATCTAAATGCATGTATATAACATTAATTTGTACAAAATAACACTCAATAATTTATCTATAAGTAATGTATAAAATACTGTATTTAATTCCAAAATAAAAGAATAAAGGAAAGGAAAGGAAAAGATTGAAGTGTGAGAGGCACTTAGTGATCCTAGACCTCGAGACTCAGTCATCATGATGACTTGGACAAGGAATAAAGTAGAGGATATAGGGCAGGCAAACCAATTGTATAGAGAACACATTGAAACCTTAAGTTTTCTTCATCAATATCAGGTTTTTGGGATCTATTTTATTCTTTGTTATTTACACTCAAATCATAAAACTCTCTACACGAATATTGTACATAAAAATACAAAGCAGAATACAAAATTTATTTCACTCAAAAATAATACACAGTTTTCCTAGGACACACAAAACAAAAGCTGCAAAGAAAACTATCCAGACTTGTATCTCCTCCATACAAACTCAAAATTAACCAATCTCATATTTATTGTTCTTAAAATTCAAATATTTATTTAATGAAGGTGGTTTCATTTGATTTAGAGTTGAGCAACATAAGGTAGCTGTTGGGTCCCTGTTGTACTGTATACATGTATGTAATATTCAATATATTTCTTATTTACATTTTTACTCTTTTATATTTTTATATACTTGTAAATATTATTTAAAATACATGTAAAAAGTAAAAATAAAATAAAACTATTACAAATTCATTTAAATAAATAAACTAATAAAATATATTGATAAACTATACCTATATAATACATGTACGTAATTAGTTAAGTAAATAAATAATATAATATAATAAAAATATATAGATGTGTAATTAATAATTTATAAATATATAAAATAAATGTATATAATAATAAAATGCAAAATACAAAATAAAAAACAAAATAGACCAAATACAGGTTAGAGTTCCTCACTCCATCGCATAAACTACATAGATTTAGAACACAATTCTGACTAATTTCTCAGAGAAAAACAAATTTTCATATTTCAACTATGGTATTATAATTTTTGCCTCGTTGATTGTTGTACTCTAGGGTTCTTGGTCCCCTTAAATATGGCTCAAACATCTAAATCTATCAATCACATATTGGCATCAAAATGAGATCAATGCTTTTATTTTGACAAATGGTTGGCTTATACCCCAATCAAAGGTCTCAAGTCACTTGGAACTGAACTGATAAAAAAATTATTAGATCCAACATCGTTGAAATTGATTCAGGAAGGATGATCTATTCCCATGTACCTTGTCCAAATCATCATGTCCCCTTATGGAGCCCCAAAGTGTCTCGATTCAGATCTTAGTCATGAACTAGGGCTAAGCACGATAAGAAATTTAAATATTGTTGTTTTTAGCTTATGTAACCACAAAAATAAGTACATGCAAAAACCCTCCAAATATATATGGAAAAGATCTAAAAGATGATACACTCCATTGACGTTCTGTGAACTAGACACCCCCTTCTAGCTACCTTTTTAACACTTAGCAATGTTAAAAGTTCAAACTGGAGCAAACCCATAATTTTATATTAAGTAATATATATGGTATAATGACCGCTACTTTGACATATTCTTTATCTACTCCCAGATACTTAGTGGTTTAAATTTATCAATGAATAGTTCTTAATCTCACTATTTTAAGAATGAACAGAATTGTGAAGTTTTGCATTAATCTGAACTTGACTCTAGATCCAATAAATAGCAGATAAGTTTATGATTTTAAAAATAATAACATGTGACCACAAAGACTGATCATCTTCATGAATTAATCCTTTAGGTATACTCTACTAACCATATATCACTATTGACAAAATTAATTACAAAAGACCTAGATCTGTACAATCAACCATAAAAAGGATTGAGAAAGGATGATGGATCAAGTCAGTGATGGTGATTCAGTGATTGTCGATAATTAAGAGTGTCAATCATGGTGACCCATATACCTAATTGTGCGAGGGCGCAGTGACCCTCAGCTGGGCAAGAGATAGGAAGCCCAATTAGGACAGCATACGCTCAGAGCGCGGGTCTTTATTGTTCACATTCACTATAAGGAAAACAAGTTGTGGCTACAGAACTATACCTACGGATATGAAATTTGTGGCTACAGAATTGGGCTCTGGCCACAACACATCGTGGCAGTAGCCGTAGCTACAAGTCTCGTCGCGAGAGTTCTCTAACCATGAATATGTTGTGGTCACTACAAGTGACCACAGAGCTTGTTGTCGCCACAACTCTTGTATGAAGACATTGGTCACGGATTGTAGCTACAAGAAACTAGTGGCCACAAGTTTCTGTAACCACATTCCGTGGCCACAACTCAATTTTCTTGTAGCGATTGGTTGCTCATGAAATTGATGTCCTTTATTGTTCATGTCACCAACTGATATGAGATTCTGTATGTATTAACTTAGTATGCATTAAAAATCGTAATCCATCATAAAACTGATAACAATTTCATCTTAGTTTATGAATATACAATCATAAATTTTATATCAGATTTTCTAGATTATATTGCTCAAGACAGAAGCCTAGTTAATGTCAGAATAGTATGTATATCTTGGACACCAACTATCTAATAAAACAAAAGTATAAATATGGCCCAAATACAAGCATTTGAGCATGCGTTCTCCAATTGCATTTGTCCAATTGCATTTGTCCCTTTGACGGACAAAGTTCAATTTAGCTTGAATATTTAGACATAAAAAACATGCCATTGCAAAGCATTCATTCACCATTATAAATTATATAAACGACTAAAGGAACTTAAAATCACAAAAATATGGTCGAAGTCAACCATCAATCTAGATTACAGAATGGAAAGGAATGGGGTTTTTTCATCCATTGTTTGGTTCACATTGAGAATGGAACTTCTAATGAAGAATTCATTCCTTTCTTATGTTTGATAGTCATAAGCAAATGAAAGAAGTTACATTTTCCTTTGAATTTTATTAAGAAAAAAAAAGAATTATTATCCTTGGATTTTTAATTTTTTTCTTATGCTTGGAATATTCTAAACAATACATCAATAGACATATGAAATCAAGAATTTAAAGGGGTCAAATCTATATGTAAAGATAAGAATGACATAATTATGATATATAACTAATTCTCCATTATAACAAGTGAAAAAAATCAATATTTGTCTCGTAGTAATTCTAGTTTTATATATCTAGGAATCGATGTTGGGCTATCAACTATGTTGATTATGGTGCGGAGGATTGAGTATTACGGAGATGGTTTGTTAGTTGTTTGCTTTTGTTGTAGTTACGGGGCACATGATGTGGTTGTGTAGCGAGGACGGTCGTGAGAGAGATGGTGGGATGGTCATCGTCGTGGGAGAGGTTGTAGGAGGCATGTGTCACATGGGATATGATTTCTTGGTGGGTCTAGTTTTTGGGGACGTGATCTAAACATTGATGGCAGTAGAGGCACACTCCCTACTTGAGGGTTTTCCAGGGGAATATCCTACATTTCTTTGTTACATTCTTGCTTCTGTGTGGCGGATGATAGGTAGACTCGACCATGTTGGCTGGTTCAAAGGTCATCCATATGTTGGGATGTTAGATGACTTGGGGTTATGCTCCGGTTGGGATGATGGTGCATTATCAAGTCCTACCTTCAGTGTGGTGTGCATCCCAACATTTTGTTGGGATTGACACTCTTTAGAGGTGCTATTGAGGTTTGTTAGGCGAATCTTGCCCATCATTTTAGACTTTGAGCCCGGTTCACAACCTTAGATGATGGTTGGGATTTTCACAGATGTAGGGGTTTGCTGTAGTGCTCTCTTTTCTTGAGGAACGGGGCCCTCTTCTTCAAGGATTTGTATGCTAAGGAAGGTTTTCACTGGACAAATTCTTCAAATTTGAGGGGGGGGGGGGGGGGGGAGGGTCGGCAACTGTGGAAATTTTTCTGGGAGCATAATCATATATGCCAATTCTTGCAATAAATGAAGGATTGCAGTTACATTAGGATTTCAGGCGGTCTTTTTGACGTAGTTGACAAATTGTGAGAAAAGGTTTTAGGGGGACTAATTGTCAAGTCTTGGATGGATCTACATCTTGAGTAGATGTGTTGGTGGCTGTACACTAATGTACCTACCTCTCTGGCATGTACTGTGGATCTGGATTATGTCTTGGAGTGTGGTTTGGATAATGAAGGTCCTTTGAACCAACGGTGCATATTTAATTATGGAGACTTGATGATAGCGGGAGATCCTAGATATAGAAGTTTCAAAATCCCTCGGCAACATCTAGAATGAGTTAGGGGAGATGGTGGTTGGGGGGTTAGGGTTTTGGGCAAGAAAGGACCAAATCTTCAGTCTAGTATTGATGAATACCTATTTCGTCACCTTTATTCTACCATTTAGGCCTTAAAACCCTAGCTAATGCATGTAAATAGCATTAATGTGTACAAATTTACATTCAGTAATCATTTTATTTATTGTATATAAAATATTGTTTTTAATGCCAAACTTATATAATAAAGAAAAGAAAATAAAAAGAATAAAATTCGGAAGGTATTTTGTGACCCGAAACCATGAGATCAAGTCAATAATTTATTTGATCGACAAGAAAAAAAGTAGGGAGAGATAGTGCCGATAATTGCACAAAAATACACACAAATATACTCAAACTTCAAACATTTGTAAGTATTTTCATACAACTCTGATTTAAATGATTTATATTTCATTAATTCAATAAAAATGTATAGAAAAAAATATAAAATATTACAAAAATATCATCATGAATAATGGACAAATGGAACATCTTCACTTTTTCCCATATGCTTGCAATTTAGATTTTATATCGGGAGCATATGAACTCCAATTAACCGGAGATCACTTATAAGATTAATCACTTCAACACCTTTAAATTTTAAAAATAATTTGAAAGTGATCGGTGATCTTTTCTGAAATGACGATTTTGGGACCCATTTGTACAATAGTTTATGGCCTTTTGTTTCTTTGTATGGATTCCATTTTATTTCCTTTTCTTTTTATTTCAATTTTATTTTGTTATTTCATATTCTAATTTCTATTAAAAATATAAAATTAACTAAAAATATAAAATCAAAAAGATACAAAAATAGTTCTTCTCTATACAAGTCAATTTGGCTTGTATTTTATCCTTGGTGTTTTTATTTATCTTATAAAATTACAAATGAACAAAAATATTTCCAAGATTCTTGTAATATTACAAAGAAAACAAAATTAAAAATCATCAAAATCCAAAATGTGTATTTTATACCTTCAAAAAAATAGGTTTTTAATTTACATCTTTTGAAAAAAAAAAGTTTCTTCTGCAATATTCTAGATAACATTATTTCGTGAAAGATTTATAATTTCAACTTTATTTTGAGGTCTCTTATTATTGATTTTGAGCATATATTAATTGGATTTGGTACACATGCACATGAAGACAACAACTAGTGTCCAAAAAAAAATTGAAACAGCTCACTCCCATTGGTGAAGTCTTCCTCCAATGACCATCCTCTCTTCCATCTTCTCCACCATAATAAAAATATCTTCAAGCCCTATTTTTGAATCCATCCACCATTAGAGTCTTCATTTTAGCTCCTCTACCTTTATTGTGACAGAGTGAAGATTGGAGATGAAGCCACAACGACGGGAAGATTCTTTGGTATGATCCCTTGGGGTCCTTTCTCCATTGTACCACGGAGTTTGTCTCCGTCAAGCCTCTTGTCCCCCAGAATCAAGGCCACGACCTACTATGCTCACCAGAGCGTTAGTCATACTAGGTAAAATCATCTATTTATTGTGTTTTGATTCTAGGTAACATATTTTAATTTAAATTGTTTTATTGTTTATTTTGTTTGTACTGTAACACTGTCACCGTTTAAATATCTCCATTGCACCTCACCACTTCACCGTTGCATGCACCTCACATTCTCTGTCTTTCTTCACGCAACTCGATTAACTCCGGCCACGCATTGTGGCCGGAGACCTCCTTCTCTCCATTTTCATAGGAGAACCCATACACCCCATATATTTTTCTGAGTGTAATGCAAGTTGAGCCCACGCTTGAGCTCTCATTTCTCATCGCAGGTCTCTGTCATAATATCCTCCATTTGTGCCATAATCCCCCATGCGGAGATCCACACCGTCGCATGCTGTCAGCCCTTGGATTGACCTTCTAGTTGTTGTTGTCCAAAGAAAGAAGAAGAAGGGAGGGGTGGATAGCAGACACCTTTGGAACCGTCCCCCTCCTTCTAATCTTAGCCTTCCTGCCAAGGGGCAGGAATCTTGTGCAAACACCCTCGTAGTTTTGGCATTTTACGTGTGTACACGTACTATCCAAGTGCAGCTGAGCACCACTTTATTAGTGGCAAGTTTTGCGTCCATACCCTAGTATTTCTGGCATATTTCAAGAAGTTTTCAGGTATCTTTTGAACTGCACTTTCGTTCTATGTATTCATTTGTACCCATGTACTTAAATGCTCATAAATCATTCATCTGAACTCTTTTTTGCGAGGTTAGAAAGTTTCTTTAAAGATCCACATTATATCTAAATTTCATAATATTCTTGTGTACAAATTATTAATGGTGAATTTTTGAATTCATCGTACTGAATTGGCTTATTTCTTTAATAACTCTTTGAATACTTGATATCACTAGCTCATTTTTGGATATGTTGTAGGAATTAGTTATTCCAAACTTGTATTCTAATTTCAACAAAAGATATTGTGCTTAGTGGATGTAGAATTTTTACAGTATTTTTAGTGATTGATTTATTTCTGTAGTATCTTTCATATATTTGAAATCGAAAAATATGTCCATGTGTTTCTATAATTAAGGATTTTTGTTTTATTTTTATCTTATTTTGTGAATAGCCAAAAAATTCAAAAATACCATTTCAGCCTACCTGTTATCTTTTATTTTAGTCTATTCACTACATCTTAGAAAAATACAAAAAAAATCATAGCTTGCCCTCATCTATATCTATATTATATCGAAAGGGCATTCAGATATATTAGGTCTAGTATCCAAAAACTCAAAAATACTTCAAAACTTTCAAAAATCTCTATAAACATAGAAATAGTGTCAAAAATCCAAAAACAAAGTTTTGTTTTATTATATATGCTCTTGTCCATCTAGGAAAAATATGGTATAATTTTAGGATTTCATTTGAGCTATTGGTAGTATTTTTTGAGTGTCCTATTTGCCTTCTTTTTCCAGGTATAGGATTGCACGTTTTATCTTATTACTTGCAATATTCACAAAATAATTATAAAATATTTTTGTAGAATATTTTACAACAATTGTCGTTGTAATGGGAGATATGAATTTATCATGAGATCTTGGAGAATCTCACATTCAAGTTGGAGTATGGATGGCTAGCCATTCCAACTTGGAATTGGTGGCCGTCCATGGCTCCTTATGGAATGTGGAGATTCTCATCTCCATTACCTCCAATTTTATGATTTGATTTAGGATTGAATAATATTTGATTTATCAAATATATTTAATCTAAATTAAATTAGTTGTTGTGTTTTTTGACCAACAACAATCTTGGCCATTAAAAGAAACACGAATCAATGGGAGCCATTGGATTTGTGTTACCCATGGATTGAGATCCATGGATCCCAAAAATATTATAAAAGGAGAGGCATCCCTTTGCTCTTCTTTACACAACACAATAGTTGAGACAACAACTCTCTCTCTCTCTCTCTCTCTCTCTCTCTCTCTTTTCTCTCTACACGTCAGCCCTCTCTCTTCCTCTCATGGCCGTCCACCATGGATGCCCTAGAGAGGTTCTTCATCGTCGCAGCGTCATCGTTGTGATGCCCGATGGTTTGCTCGTGGAAATCCGTCTACTTTGGCGAGCCTTGATCGTGAAGAAGATTTTGGATTTCGTGTGTCGAGATCAGGAGATCCACCGCTTGGATCATCAACATGGATTGCGAGAAGCACGCGGTTCATCCCCGCGCTCGCAAGCGTCTCCTCCGTCTGATCGGACTTGAGATAGGAGGTCTCTTCGTTTAGAGACTTGATCGCAACCACGCTTCAAGAGGTAATCCTATTACTTGTTTGTGGTTTAGACGAAATGATCCGAGAAGCGTTCTTGGATCATGTGGTTTCGTCGCATGAAAATTTTTTAATTTCTGCTGCATAGAACAACTAGTCCGACTAGTCGTTCTTTATCGTATTCGATACGACGCTCACGCTTCCGTGATGCGCTTGAGGATCTAACCATATCCTTCAAGTGGTATCAGAGCTTTCGGTCGGTGTTTTTGGATACGATCCATTAACCAAGGACAACTTGGGTTCGTTAGGGTTTGCGAAAGTTTTCTTGCATTTCATTTCCGCATCGTTGTTTTGAGATTATTTTCGGTACTGTTAAATTGTTTAAACAAGAAAATAATAAATGAATTTTGTTCCCTATTAAATAAGGAAACCGTAGGATCTGAGTTTACGTTATTTTGATTCTGTTTGCTCAAGTTATGCTCATTTTAGTGAACATGTATCCACTATTTCGAGGATTGCGGATCATGACGTAATTAAGATGTTAATTGCGGATTTGAAACACTTTGAAATGCGTGCAATCACTTAAGTTCTGTTTTAAATCAAATTAGCAAATTTTAGGAACTTACTTTGCTTAATTTGGATTTAAATTGATTGAGATATGGTATTTTTACTAAGTGAGGGTCACTGCTGAAAATACTTTCCTAATCAAGAACCTAGTGATTGTCATTTACTCAATTAGTGAAAGTAAATTGTTTAATTTCCTGGAATAATTGTGCATAAATATTTGTGAAATATTTGATGATAATTATTCCCTTAAATGACATTGCCTTAACCAATATTTGATTAGATGTGATCTAGATCACTAATTGGTTACATGATCTACAAGATCTTCATTCCAACAAACATGTTGCTTGAATAGGATTTGGGATTTGTTTAGCAAATCTCATTATAATGTTAATCAAAATTGTTTTGATTATTATTATATGGTATAATTTTGGTTGAAGAACCGATGATCATCTCAAGTACAAAGTGATCTATTTTGTATTATCCTTTCCCGAGGTGGATATGGTGTCTAGTCGGAGAGCATTGGGGTAGCGAGTTGCAAGGTATGTGGTCCGTCCCACTCTCGTCGGTACTGGCCATGACAACGGGTAGGATTAGTATAATGCTTACGAAATCATGATGTATTTCTAATTATTAAAATTCAAAATAATATGTATTTGAGATAATACCATAATTCAAGTAACAATAAAGATTGTTTGTTGGATATTAATTTGATCATTAATTTAATATGATTAGATTAATTAGAATCCAATTAAAATTAAAATACTCTATTATTAATAAAGATGTTATTTCCCTTGGAATAATTAATCATAATGAATATGATTCATAATGATTAATTAGAATTTGAATATGATATGGAGGATCACATAGTGACATCCATGGTCTCCCATCTAGGCGAAGGGTTTTGTCGTCAGGGATTGTATATAGGAGACGCTTGTCTGAAGTGACAGCTCTTGTATGCAAGCGCATCTGGATCGGGTTCTTTTCTTCTCGAAAGAGTAAGGCCGTATGCGTAGTGACACCGATATCGTATCCTCATATTATTGGGGCGATATTGGATTGCGCATAGCGAGTACTATTCCTGTTGACGGTTGGTTCAATTAATGACGGGTCAACATCGCCTTAGGGGTGGTGGGCCTGGGTGTTAAAGACCGAATTGGGAGATGCAAGTTGGACTTGCAAGGTGGAATGTGTTCCCGCTTCTTTTTATCAGAGTTTAAGATTCTCATATTATTGGTATGTAACAAAGATAAGGAAGGAGATCCCAGATCTTGCTGAGATATAATCGTAACTATATCTCTTACATTGAAAGTGATTAAGGGAATGAACATTCAGTGTTTACAATGCAGGATAACTTTGATATAAAAATTCTTAAATCAAAGTAAATATATATATACACTTATGCAAATTTCTTATTTCAGATAATCCTTCATTAAACCCACTCAATTCTATACTCAATAATAACTAGTAAAATATCATGGATCAGACTATGATCCAGATATTGTACTTGCAGTTGGACACATAATGTATGTGGCTGCAATATGCAGGTCTCCTCATACTAATGAGGAATGACAATTAAATGTATAAGAGGACTACAACCCTAGGGTTTGTATGTCTATATAGTCTTGATATCATCAACTGTACGTTGGAAGTGACATGTCGATGATGATCATAATTATCATATAATCCTTATAAAATATAAGAAGATATTCTGGCATGCATATGTGCTCTTAACACTTAATCATGAATGACATGGTTCTCTGCATCATGCAGAATGGTGGATCCATAAGAGATTATGTATTCAAAATATTTGAATACCTACCTGAACCAATGTTTCAAGAGTCTAGATGGATGTAGACATGATGAGTGGCATCATTATACTGTCTATACTCTAGTCATTCATGAACCTTCATAATATTCATATTGTATGAATTTAATGAAGCATGTATAAACGTTGAAACACTCTTACATCGAATTCTTTTGAATTTAACGTAAGAGATCCTTAGTCTTAAGCAATGGTTGTTTATAGATAAAGGGAGCGCAGTGGAAGCATGGGTCGGACCCGAGTAAGAAGGAAAATCAAAAAGTTGACCTACTTCTGTGACTTCCAGATAGTTGGATGAATGCCAATACTGCAATAAGTTGGTGTGTTGATAGTATGACTATCAAGTCTGTCCAGAATCTTTAGAGAAGGACTCGGATAGAGCATCTGAATAATCTACATAAATCATTGATATTGACTTGCTTATTAAATAAGATAAAGTCTTAAAATTGCATCTCAATCTTCTAACAACACTTGCAATGTGTTGCATATTTTTAGAAGAGTGGAAAAGTTGATCTTAAGGTTTATAGTTATCCACATGGATATTGATGCAATTGTTGCAACAATCTCTGTTGGATTGATAGACTTATTAATTTCAGTGGGAGAGGCCTTAGTCTTAGATAATGTCTCTATGATCTAGATATAAGAATACACTCATTGTTTGTTTCTAAATGTTGGAAATAAACATGAATTCTGAGATAGAATTATCATAAAGAGTTATGATGGACATATTTCAGATAGTAATCTAACATCTAGTGGACTCCACAAAATTAGAAAATTAATGAATGGTTCATTAAGATTTCTAATACTAAAAATTAAAACCTTTATAAGATCAATTGGAGGATGAAGATCATTTGACAATGATCTGGCATCAAGTTTTGGACATATGTCTGCTTATGAGATCAATGAACTAGTGAGAGATGAAACTTTAGATTGTCTAAAGGTTCAAATCTTACATACTTGTGAATATTATATTCAAAAGAATGTCCACTACACCCTTCCTTGAGAAAGGTGTAAGATGTCAAGGTATTCAGGATCTCGTACATATTGATGTATGCGGATCACCTATATCATAGTAAACATTATGGATATGTGATATTTGTTGATGATTATGTATGATATGAGTTCTTCTCTTCACCTGAGAAAACTTTGAAATGTTCAAAGATTTCATTATTTTTTGGTTGGGAACCAAGGTCTGAAGGAAGATGAAAATGAATTTGATCTATCTAGGTAATCAGTACCTATTGGATAAATTCATGGTATACCTTATGGAGAAAGGAATATCATTCCTATCTCACTCCTCCTGATACACCTTAACTCAATAGAGTTATAGGGAGATACAATTGGATCATGTGTGACATGATTTGATCAATGATGAATTTTATCATAACTATCCCTTAGTTTCCAGGCATATATGTGTAGTAGAGACTACAATGTATAAGGTTCCATGTATATAAGCTGGAATCTAGCACTAGAGAGTGCTACTTCATTTAGGAAAATAAAGGATGGTATTGGATACCTACTTTATGACCTTGAGATTCTTAAAGTATCTCATCTCTGAGAATGTGATTCTCAGAGGTTGAGACTCTTGAGAATCAAGATGAAAATGAAGTATAGGAACTCATTTAATCTTAAGAAGATAATGAGGCTCCTGAAATTGGAAACTAAAAGGACAATTAAAGATGAAACACTAATACATCTTCAAATGAGTTTGAGGATGGTTTCCATGTGTTAGAGAAATCAGACAATGATCGAACTTCATGTGATGAAGCTTCTGAAGATCATAGCATGGATAGAGGGATGTTAGCAATAAAAGTCTAATGTAGACATCATATACAAGTGTTGTATATGGACCATCGAGGATCCACCTATATGGGTAAGACCTGCAAAAGGTGTAAATGGATCTTCAAGAGAAAGGGAACCTGATGAGAAGGTAGAGACCTTCAAAGCACGGTTCGTAGCCATGAGCTACACATCGGAAGAGAAGACACTGCTTGTGATGAGACTTGCTCTTCGGTGACCATGCTTAAAACCATCAGAATATTGCTAATCTTAGCTCCACAACTTGACTATTGCATCTTCAAGATGTTAGTCAATATTGCATTCCTCTATGAATACCTCTCTGAGGATATTCACATGAAGTATCCCCAGGGCTTCACGGTTAAGGAAAGCAAGGTTTGCAAGCTAGGGAATCCATCTATGGACTCAAATAAGCTTTTGAAGTTGGACCATAAGATTTGATGAAATTATAAATGTTATGATTTCAGATAGAATCTTGATGAGCCATGTGAAGCTTAGTGGGAGTGCCTTTGTGTTCATCATGTTAAATGTAGATGATATCCTAATCATTTAAAATGATATAAGGATAATAATAAGTGTTTTATTATCTGGTTGTTCCATAACTTGAGATATGATCTCAAGGATACCTCTTGGATCTTAGTTCTAAAGGTGTTCATGAGCAAAGAGAAGATTGGGACTGTCACATTTGTAGTACACCTTGGACATGTTCCATTTTCTGGAAAATTCCAGGAAAGGCTTCCATCCCTTAAGATATGGTACTGATCTATCTAAAGGGATAGCACCTCAAAGAGTTGAGGAAGTGAGTGATAGAACTGCTTGCACTTGTGCACCAGTTACGAGAAGTTGAGTGTGTGCTAGATGTGTACAAAAGCCAGATATCTGCCATGCAGTGGGAGTAGTAAAGTGTTGCTAATCCTACTATAGAGATAAAACACTTGATTTCAGTAATAATAAAATCTTCATAGATGATAAGATTTTTGAGATAGTGATCTAAAAGTCTTATCTTCTAAAGTTTAAGACCTTGTAGATAGTGATCTATAAGGGTCTTAACCCTAGATACCTTTGGAGATAGATATCTCCAGGAATAAGGGTATTCTGATAAGGATTATGGAAATACTGGTTATGATAATTGTTAAGCTATAGTGTCAAGGACACTGTAACTAACAAGATTGAGTATTGGTTGCATAAGATGCAACATTCGTATTAGATGCGAGCACTGTTACTGGGGATATGCAAGTGTCGTAAAAGGACTTGGCGTAGTCTCGTAGGAACAGAGTGACTGATCAGCTTACCTAGATATTTTCTTAATAGCCTATGATTGTCACATAAGTGCAAGTCTAAATGATTAGCCCATTAATGGCTCTTTGGGCTAGTGGGAGATTGTTGGACATGCGAGCCCACGGCAAGCCATTATGCAATAAATGTTATTGCAAATATCATTCCCTGATCTGAAATGAAGAATAAATAATTTGCATAATAGTTCCCTTAGTACAATTAGGGTTATGTACCATGTCCATCTTGATGATCATACAGTTGTTGATTCAACTGTTGAATCATAAAGGTTGGTGCTTCGATGAATATCTAAAGAGTTAGATAGAGGACTCATCAAGCACCGTCAAATGATTGTTAAGAGATGATCTCCAGCCTGAGTAGGAGATGGCAATCCTTATCTCTAAAGGTTGATATCTGACCGACCTCTTGATGTAGGTCCTCTGCATAAGAATAGAGATTCGGAGGTGTCAGATTAGTTAGGTCAAAGAGTTGACTTAGTGAGATCGAGATAACCAAAGTCCTATATCGTATGCTGTCACGATATAGGCATGCATCCTCTGACCGGAGACAAATGTGTTATTATATGTTTGAGTATGTACATTTGGCAGACCAATAGGTTGATGACCTAACCAAGGTCTATACACCGGCGCGTTGGTGTGCATATAAGGGCATATGAGTAATACGATCTCTCAAAGGGATCATACAGGTTCAGTTACTAAACCGGAAGACATGAGCTCACTCATGAGATATTGGGAAGAATCAAATTCCGTGTGCACGGTCGTCTCGCTTTGGAAGCTTGATTGAATTTGTAGGTTTGATATATACTTTTAGAAAGTATATGATCAAGACCTAGGTATGATATATGCTTTTGGAAAGTATATGATCGATACCGACTCCCAATGATCGAATGAAAAACTTATTGATAAAACCATGAAGTAACAATATAAATTTGCTCCAATACTTCGGGTTTATTCTGAGTCTTCCAGTATGCAGGATGTACAGGTATTGGGAATACCTGAGGGTGATGTGATCATAAACGATTGTATAACCACGACGCTTCCATTACTAGGGAGTGATGAAACGGGTCTGGATTTTAGTGACTCCTCTTAGTAGAAAAGTAATCTGATCTTGGTCCAAATATTGGACATTGATCTGAATGTGATTCAGATGCAATGAGAAGATTAGATTTGTGATCTTGATTTAATCAAGCATCTATGGAAGGCTCGCGATCTGGATTTGAGATATGATCTCAATATCCAAGTCACTATACGTGGAACAATACAATCGTCATGTCCTTATCTCCAAGTATTCGCGGAGAAAGCGCATTATCCTTGAAAGGGTTCAGGATAATTTCATTGTTGATAATATGAGTATCCGAGCATTGAGAAAATGGATAAGTAAATGTGATTTAATTAGCATGATTAATATGAATTCGATTCATATTATAAAGAGAGCTATCTTAGATAATTAAATGTGATTTGATTATTAAAGATTAAAATAATGTGAATGTGATTCATATTATTTGAGAACAAGAGAATATAGATCCAAGATGATTAAATGTGATTTAATTATCAGGGATATGAATAATATGGATAGCAATATCCATATTAGTCATATATATTACAAATGTGATTTATAATATATAAGAGAGAGCTATTTGTAATTTACATTTGTTAATTAAATGTTAATGTGAATTGGATTCACATTGGACATTAAATTGAAAATGTACTTTACATTTTATTTTGGGTTGTGAATTTGACTCACAAAATTCCAATGGTAAGATTACAATATTCACAAAATAATTATAAATTACTTTTGTAGAATATTTTACGACAATTGTTGTTGTAATGGGAGATATGAATTTATCATGAGATCTTGGAGAATCTCACATTCCAAGTTGGAGTATGGATGGCTAGCCATTCCAACTTGGAATTGGTGGCCGTCCATGGCCCCTTATGGAATGTGGAGATTCTCATCTCCATTATCTCCAATTTTGTGATTTGATTTAGGATTGAATAATATTTGATTTATCAGATATATTTAATCTAAATTAAATTAGTTGTTGTGTTTTTTGACCAACAACAATCTTAGCCAATAAAAGAAACACAAATCAATGGGAGCCATTGGATTTGTGTTACCCATGGATTGAGATCCATGGATCCCAAAATATTATAAAAGGAGAGGCATCTCTTTGCTCTTCTTTACACAACACAATAGTTGAGACAACAACTCTCTATTTTTTTCTCTCTACACGTCAGTCCTCTCTCTTCCTCTCATGGCCGTCCACCATGGATGCTCTAGAAAGGTTCTTCATCACCGCAGCATCGTCGTTATGCTGCCCGATGGTTTGCTCGTGGAACTCCGTCTACTTTGGCGTGCCTTGCTCGTGAAGAAGACGTCGGATTTCATGTGTCGAGATCAGGAGATCCACCGCTTGGATCATCAATATGGATTGCGAGAAGCACGCGGTTCATCCCCGCGCTCGCAAGCGTCTCCTCCGTCGGATCGGATTTGAGACAGGAGGTCTCTTCGTTTAGAGACTTGATCGCAACCACGCTTCAGGAGGTAATCCTATTACTTATTTGTGGTTTAGATGAAACGATCCGAGACGTGTTCTTGGATCATGTGGTTTCTTCGCATGAAAATTTTTTAATTTCCACTGCATAGAACAACTAGTCCGACTAGTCGTTCTTTTTCGTATTCGATACGACGCTCACGCTTCCATGATGCGACTTCAAAAGTCTATATGTGGTCTGAAACAGAGTCTGAGAGCTTGTTTTGAAAGACTCACTACAGAATCATCTCCCTTGGCTTTTATAAGATTTCTTTTGACCATTTTGTTTTTATAAGAAAATGCTATGGATGCAAGGTTTTAAATCTTGATTTTGATTTCGCTAAGAGATGACAAAAAATGAAATAGTTTCGAAGTTTCATTGAATTTTCAACGAAATTTCGGCCAAAATCTACCCAGATTTGTAAAGGAATGGTCTATATCAATATTTCAATTTTGGTTTCGGTAGAGTATTGAAATTGAAATTTTGGCAAAATTTCTCTGAAATTTCAGGAAATTCGAAACACTGGATGGATCTCCATTATTTTTGTTGTATATGCTGATGAAATGGTTATAATTGATGATGGTGCTGAGATTTTAGAGACCAAGTTTTCCCATTAGAAAGTTGGTGTGTTCAGAATATCATGGTCAAATAGGTACCCACCCCAATCCAGTTATTTTAACCCTAGTTTTACAGGCACCCATGAAAGATATTTGAGTTGGGTACCTTCCCCACTAAAGTTAAGTGGTCTGGTGGAAACCCGATTGCGTTGACCGGGTACCCGATTGAGTATAACCCCCTCTTCGAACCCCCCTTTGTTGAACACATCAAAACCTTTCTGCTTCGCAACCTCGAGCCGGTCCTAGATGAGCTACACAAGGGGCTCCTCCACGACAATGTAATAGTAAGAATAACTAGTCTTAATGGTTGAATATTTGAGTTTTCCAAAATGGTAATTATGGTGAAGAAGTTGCAGAAGTCCATCATGTGATGTGTGTCAGGATTCTCTACCACGAAGCTCTCCACATTTCTTCCCTAGACAAGAGACAATGACATACATTGTCTTCACCGAAATACATAGCCACAACAAACCATGCCAAGTACTATCCAAGTAGTAGAGTCATCGCAGGCATGTCCTACGACTCCATCTCACGGAACCTGATGGTGATGATGGCCTTGGTGGCTAGCTTCTTGAGATGGACCCACCAAACCATGTTCATCCCATGGGGAAGGATTGAGAAGTCGACCTCAACGAGCTTCTTGGGGTTGAGGGAATGGTTCCACATCTGGATCGTGGCAACGGTGTTGTTGAGGTTGGCCATGGAGATGTAAGCAGTCTACTATGCACCCTCAGGTCGAGCCCTCCTAGCAACCACTTCCATAATGACGAGAGCGATTCGTTAGGATCCATGGTACCTGCGTGTGTAGAAGAAATTATTTCAGTCACGGGGAAAATGGTGTCGCCTACGTAGATGCAGGCGGGGATGACGTTGACAAAGGCGACGAGATTACACAGATGTGAGCAGCGATGATGGTGATGAAAGAGATGAGCTTATCATTGGTGTCATGAAGTAGGCCTACATTGCAGGAATAGAAAGAGGAAGGAGGGTGGAGGGCCCAACAAAGAGAATCAATGGAGTAGCTAAGGTGGAACATGTCATAATCATCATCGACATAGTTATCAGAGAGGAATGGCTGGAGGTTGCAGGTGACCAATGCAAGTAAGATGGGAGATTGTGTGTGATCGTGGACGGAGAGTTAGGATCTTCCGTGCCAAGGTCGCTGAAGTGGTGGCTCGAGATTGAAGGATACGAGGAATCCTCAAACGCATCACGGAAGCAAGACGATCGCAAATCATGCGATCGGGGCGACTAGTCATACTAGTCGCTAGGTGCAGCAGAATTTAAAAATTTAAATCACGAGATGAAACCACATGATCACAAGAACATTTCTTAGATCATTTCATCAAACCAAAAAATATTAGAAATGCCTCTTGAAGCGTGGTTGCGATCACTAGATCTCTAAAGCAAGAGATCCTCCTGACTCAAGTCCGATCTACGAAGATGGCACTTGCAGGCGCGATGATGAGACGCATGATTCCCGCAATCCTCGATGAAGATCTAATCCTTGAATATCATGATTTCGTCCAACGAAATCCGACGTCTCCTTCTAGATCAAGAAGCTCCAAAGAAGATGGAGATCCACGAGCAATCGAAGCGACAGCACAACGGCGTAGAGACGATTGTTATTCCCTCAAAACACAAGATGGGCGGCCACCTTAGAGAGAGAGAGATGGCGAGAATGACAATGAGAGAGAGAGTAGACGTGTGGAATGTTGTATCTTGAAGAGGCTAGGGTTGCCCTCCTTATATACTAGTTTGGGAGTCCATGAATCACAATCCATGGCATACACAAAATCAATGGTTAGATTGATATGTGTATTTAATCAATGGCCATGATGATTGTTGTTCAAAAAACAACAACATATTAATCTATATCAAATTAAATATATGTTGCATTATCATCAACATAATTTAATTCAATAAAAAATCAATAAGAATAAGATAATGAGATGATAATTAAAAAGATAATTATCCACCCAAAATATATGGGGCGTCGCCCTTGACCAAGTCATGGGTGACGCCACCTCATGTAATTTGGTGGATTATCTTCTTTTTAATTCATATCATTATCTCTTATCCATTTGCAACATTATCCACTAAATTAATTCTAAATTAATTAGTGTATATTTATTGCATAATCATCCACTAAATTAATTTCCAATTAATTAGTGAATATTTCACCATGCCATTGAAAATATGTGAATCATATTCACAGTCCAAACTAAATTGTAAATTACATTTCCAATTAATTACTTAATGTGAATCTAGTTCACATTAACAATTAACAAATGCTATTTACAAAGGTGCTCTCTCTCTAATATATTATAAATCATATTTATAATATATACTCAGATATTATAGATAGCACTATCCACAATTTGCATTTCCTTGATAATTAAATCTCATTTAATTATGTTGGATAATCATTCTCACAATATGAATCCTATTCATATTATTCATAATTAAATCCCATTTAATTATCAACATCTTGTTGCTTGGATACATAATTCATCAAATGAATTATTCTTGAACTCCTTCAAGAATAATGTTCTTTCTCCGCAGATACTTGGAGATAAGGACAGGGCGTTTGTATTGTTCTACGTATAGTGACTTGGATGTTGAGATCTCATCTCAAATCCAGATCTTACGTACCTTCTATAAATGCTTGATTAAATCAAGATCGTAAATCTAATATTCTCATTGCATCTGAATCTCATTCAGATCAATGTCCAACATTTGGACCAAGATCAGATTTCTTCTCTACTGAGAGGAGCCACTAAAATCCAAACATGTTTCATCACTCCCTCGGAATGGAAGCGTCATGGTTATACAATCGTTTATGATCACATCACACTCAGGTATTCCCAATACCTGTACATCCTGCATACTGGAAGACCTATGATCCACCTGAAGATGTAGATCAATTTTGCATTGTTTTCTTCAGGTTTGATCACCAAGTTTCTCAATCTTGGTCATTGGGAATCGGTATCGATCATATGCTTTCCCAAAGCATATATCATACCTTCAAATTCTTGTCATGCTTCCAAAGCACGATCACCATGCATGGAATTTGATCGGTCCCAATACCTCATGAGTGAGCTCATGTCTTCCGGTTCATAAGTGAACCTGTATGATCCCTTTGAGAGATGGTATTACTCATATGCCCTTACATGCACACCAGCGCGCCGGTGTATAGACCTTGGTTAGGTCATCAACCTATTGGTCTGCCAAATTTTCACACTCAAACATATAGTAACACATCTGTCTCTTGTCAGAGGATGTGTGCCTAGGTTGTGACAGCATTCAACATAGGACTTAGGTTATCTCGATCTCGTTAAGTCAACCCTTTGACCTAACTTATCTGACACCTCCAAATCACTATTCCCATATAGAGGACCTGCATCAAGAGGTCGGTCAGATATCAGCCTATGTGAGAAAAGATTGCCATCTCCTACTCATGTTGGAGATCATCTCTTAATAATCATTTGAAGGTTCTTGTTGAGTCCTCTATCTAACTCTTTAGATATTCATCCAATCACCACCCTCTATGATTCAATTATTGAATCAACAACTGTATGATTATTAAGATGGCCATAGTACATAACCCTAATTGTACAGAGGGACCTTTTATGCAAATTATTTATTCTTCATTTCAGATCAGGGAATGATATTCTTAATAACATTTATTGCATAATGGCTCGTCGTGGTCTCACATGTCCAACAATCTTCCACTAGTCCAAAGTGCCATTAGTGGGCTAATCATTTAAACCCACACTCATGTGACAATCATAGGCTATTTGGAAAATAGCTAGTTAAGCTGATTAGTCACTCTGTTCCTGTGAGACTACGCCAAGTCCTTTTACGGCACTTGCATATCCCTAGTAACAATGCTCGCATCCAATGTGAATGTTGCATCTTATGCAACCAATACTCAATCTTGATAAAGAAGTTATAGTATCCTTGACACTACAGCTCAAAAAATATTATAACCAGTATTTCCATAATCCTTATCAGAATACCCTTATTCCTGGAGATCTCTATCTCCTAAGGTATCCACAGTTTAGACCTTTTAGATATTTATCTGTAAAGTCTTAAGTTTTTGAAGATAAGACTTAGAGATCACTATCTCTAAAGCATTGTCATCTTTGAAGATATTGTTATTACTGCAATCAAGTGTTCTATCTCCATAATAAGATTAGTAACAGTTTACTACTCCCACTGCATGGCAGACATCTGGCTTTTGTACACATCTAGCATACTTTCAGCTTCTCGTAACTAATGCACAAAAGGGCAACCAGTTTTAGCATTCACTTCCTCAACTCTTTGAGGTGCTATCCCTTTAGATAGGTTTGTACCAAATCTTAAGGTATGAAAGCCTTTCTTGGAATTTCCAGAAAATGGAACATGTCCAAGGTGTACTACAAATGTGACAGCCCTAATAACCTCTTTTCTTTGCTTCTGAACACCTTCGGAACTAAGATCCAAGAGGCATCTTTGAGATCATATCTCTATATATGGAATAGCCAGATCATAAAACATTTATTATCATCCTTATATCATTCCAAATGATTAGGATATTATCTACATTTAGCATGATGAACACAATGGCACTCCCACTAAGCTTCATATGGTTCATCAAGATTCTATCTGAAATCAACATTTATAATCTCATCAAATCTTATTTTTCAACAACAAGAAGCTTATTTGAGTCTATAGATGAATTCCTTTAGCTTTCACATATTACTTTCCCCAATCATGAAGCCCTAGGGCTACTTCAGGTGAATATTCTCAGAGAGGTATTCTTAGAGGAATGCAATCTCGACTTACATCTTGAAGATGCAACGGTCAAGTTGTGTAGCTAAGTTTAGCTATATTCTGATGATTTTAAGCATGGTCAACGAAGAGCAAGTATCATTGCAAGCAATGTCTTCTCTTCTGGTATGTAGCTCATGGCTATGAATCGTGCTTTGAAGGTCTCTACCTTCTCATTAGGTTCTCTCTTTCTCTTGAAGATCCATTTGTACCTTAATGGGTCTAACCCTTATAGGTGGATCCTCGAGGGTCCATGTACAAAATTTGTATATGAAGTCTACTTTAGACTTTATTGCTAATATCCATCTTTCCATGTCATGATCCTCAGAAGCTTCATCACATGAAGTCTGATCATTGTCAGACTTAACTGACACATCGAATACATGCTCAAACTCATTTGAAGAGGTATCAGTGCTTCATCTTTAATTGTCTCTTTTAATTTTTGATTTCAAGAGCCTCATTATCTTCTCAAGATCAAACGAGTTCCTACACTTCATTTTCATCTTGATTCTCAAGAGAGCCATCCTCTAAGAATCACATTCTCAGAGATGAGATCTTTTAAGAATCTCAGGATTATAAAGTAGGTATCCAATACCATCCTTTATTTTCCTAATGAAGCAGCACTCTCAAGTGCAAGATTCCAGCTTACATGCATGGAACCTTATTAAGGATATATATTGTAGTCTCTACTACACAAATATACCTAGAAACTAAGGGGAAATTATGCTAAAATTCATCATTGATCAAATCATGTCACACATGATCTAATTGTATCTCCCTACAACTCCATTGAGTTTAGGTGTGTTAGGAGGGTTGAGATAGAAATTATATTCATATCTTCAAAAGGTATTCTTTTAATTCATCTAACAGGTACTTGCAACCTTGGTTAGATCAAATTCATTTAATCTTCCTTCAAACATTGGTTCTAAACCAAAATTGTGAAATTTTTGAACATTTCAAAGGTTTCTCAGGTGAAGAGAAGAAATCTCATGTCATATATAATCATCAATAGATATCATATATCCATGATGTTCACTATGATATAGATGATCTACATACATCAATATGTATGAGATCCCGAATACCTTGACATCTTACACCTTTCCTAAGAGAATGGTGTATTGGACATTCTTCGAATACAGTATTCACAAGTATGTAAGATTTGAAATTTTAGACATTCTATAGTTTCATATCTTACTAGTCTATTGATCTCATCAACAGACATATATCCAAGATTTGATGCCAAATCACTGTCAAATGATCTTCATCCTCCTATTGATCTTATAAAGGTTTTAATTTTTAATAGAAAACTTAATGAACCATTCATTAATTTTCTAATATTGTGAAGTTCACTACATGTTAGATTACTATCTGAAATATATCCATCATAACTCTTTATGATAGTTCTATCTCGGAATTCATGTTTATTTCCAACATTTAGAAACAAACAATGAGTGTATTCTAATATCTAGATCATAGAGACATTCTCTAAGACTAAGGGCTCTCCCATTGAGAATATGAAGTCTATCTATCTAATAGAGATTGCCGCAGCAATTACATCAATATCCATGTAGATGACTATTAAACCTTAAGATCAAATTTCTAATCTTCTAATATATATATATATATATATATATATATATGCAACCAATTGCAAGTTTCATTAGAAAATTGGGATACAATTATCAGACTTTATCTTATGAAATAAGTAAGTCAAAGTCAACGATTATATGTAGATTATTCTGATGCTCTATCTGAGTCCTTCACTAAGGATTTTCAGACAGACTTGATAGTCATACTATCAACACATCAACTTATTGCAGTATTGGCATTCATCCAACTCTTTGGATGCCATATGGAAGTCATATAAGTACAATCAAATCTTTGACTTTCCTTCTCACATGGGTCCGATCCACGCTTCCGTGTTCTCTCTTCATCTATAAACAACCATTGTTCAAGACAAAGAATCTCTCATAATTAATTCAAAAGATTTCAATACAAGAGCACTTCAACATTTATACATGCTTCATTAAATTCATACAAAATGATTATTATGAAGCTTCATGAATGACTTGAGTATAGATAGTAGAATGATGACACTGATTATATCTACATACATCTTAACTCTTAGAGACTTAGGTTCAGGTAGGTATTCAAACATTTTGAATACATCATCTCTTTCGAGCAACCATTCTGCATAATGAAGAGAACCATGTTATTCATGATTAAATGTCTAGAGCACATATGTATGCCAGAATGTCTTCTTAGATTTTATAAGGATTATTTGACAATTACGATCATCATCGACATGTCACTTCCAATGTACACTCGATGAAAGATCAAACTATAGAGACATGCAAACCCTAAGGTGATGTATTATTGTCTTATTTAATTGTCATTCCTCATTATGTTGAGGAAACTTGCACATTTCAACCACATACATTATGTGTGCAATTGCATGTACAATATCTGGATCATGAGTCCAATCCATGTTATTTTACTGATTATTATTATGTATAACATTGAGTGTGTTTAATGAAGGATTATCTGAAATAAGAAATTTACATAAGGGTATATATATTATACATACATGTTTTACTTTGATTTAGGAATTTTTATATCAAAGTTGTATTGCCTTGTCAACAATGAAAGTTCATTCCCTTAATCACTTTCAATGTAAGAGATATTCTTACCATTATATCTCTAGCAAGATCTGGGATCTCCTCTCCTATCTTTGTCACATCCCAATAATATGAAAACTTGTGACTCTGATAAAAAGAAGCAGGAACACATTTGGCCTTGCAAGTTCAACTTGCATCTCCCAATTCGGTCTTTAACACCTGGGCCCACCACCCCTAAGGTGATGTTGACCAGTTGTTAATTGAACCAACCGTCAACAAGCTTAATACTCGCTATAGGCAATCCAATATCGCCCCAATAATATGAGGACTCGATATTGGGGTCACTACGTATACGACCTTACTCTTTCGAGAAGCAAAGAACCCGATCCAAATAAATCATATACAGGATCTGTCACTTCGGACAAGCGTCTCCTATATACTACATCTGGTGACGGAATCCTTTGCCTTGACGGAAGACCGTGGACGTCACTTATGTGATCCTCCACCTCATATTCAAATTGTAATAATTAATTATCGTGAATCATATTCACATAATTAATTCTTCCAAGGAAAATACACATCTATTCATAATAGAGTGCTTATAATTGGATATAATCAATTTAATCACATTAAATTAATTATCAATTCAATTGTCAATCAACAAACTTGATTATTAGTTGAATAGTAGGTATAATCTCAAAGTACGTATTGTTCAAATTTTAATAATTAAAAAATATACTTTGACTTCTCCGGCATTATTGAGTCACTACCCGCTGTCATGGCCAGTACCGACGGGAGTGGGAAGGACCACATCCGGTGCAACCCGCTACCCCAACGTTCCCCGACTAGACACCATATCTACCTCAGGAAAGGATAATGCCAGATAGATCATTATGTACTTTGAGATGCTCATCGGTTTTCAACCGAAATTATACCATATAATATTCATTAAAACTATTTTTATAATAGTATAACGAGATTTGCTAAACAAATCTCCAATCCTATTCAAGCAAGAGGGTTTTGCATGTAAAAGTTATCCTACAATTATTGTAGGATAAACTAGGGTTTTGCATGAAAACAATGTTTGTTGATGATTTCATATTAACCAATTATGATCAAATCAACTTTCTTATCATCTTGGTTAGAGGAAGGTCATTCAATGAAATAATTATTTCTTTAAATATTTTACAAATATTTATCACTAATTATTTCAAAATTAACAATTAATTTTCATCAAATTATTTGAATGACTATCACATGGTTCATGACCAAGTTTGTCAATTTCCAACAATGACCCCTACTCACTAAAATCAACATATCTTGATTAAATTTAAATCCAAATTATGCAAAATCAGTTTCTTAATATTGCTAATTTGATTTATGACAGAACTCAAGTGATATTTCACGCATTTCAAAGCGCATAAAAATAGTAATTAACTCATTAACCATGTTTAGATTCGCATTTCCCGTAACAGTGAATACATGTTTATTCAAAGGGTCATATCTTGAGCAAATGAAATCCAAATTACATAAACTCAGATCTTATGATTTCTTTATTTCATGGAGAAAAAATTCAATTGAAAATTTAGTGTTTAAATAATTTAAACAGTGCCGAAAAATTCAATTAAATAGAGATGCGAAAATTGAAATGTAGTAAAAAATTTCGCAATCCTTTCAAACCCAAGTCGTCCTAGGTTTACGAATCATATCCAAAATCTTTCCAAGATGGCTCTGATACCACTTGAAGGATACGAGGAATCCTCAAGCGCATCATGGAAGCATAACGATCGCATCTCATATGATCGGGGCGACTAGTCGAACTAGTCACTAGGTGCAACAGAATTTAAAAATTTAAATCATGAGATGAAACCACATGATCACAATAACATTTCTTGGATCGTCTCATAAAATCACAAAGTATTAGAAATACCTCTTGAAGCGTGGTTGCGATCACTAGATTTCTAAAGCAAGAGATCCTCCTGACTCAAGTCCAATCTACGAAGATGACACTTGCGGACGCGATGATGAGACGCGTGCTTCCCGCAATCCTTGATGAAGATCCAAGCCTTGAATATTCTAATACCGTCCAACTAAATATGAAGTCTCCTTCTAGAGAAAGAAGCTCGAAAGAAGATGGAGATCCATGAGCAATCGATGCGACCACTGTTGTAAAAGTAGGCCGACTAGTCGATCCAACTTGTCGAGTAGGTGGGGTAGCCGACTCGACTACGTCTAGTCGGCCATTAGTCGGTCAACCCGATTAATCGGGCCGACTAGTCGGCCTAGTCGACCGACTACAAGGTTGACTTTTACATAGAGATTTTTTTTTATTTTTTAGTTTTTCATTTTTTTAAAAGCAAACTAATTCTAATATGCTTAATGTTATATTTAAAGACAATTACTTTTTTTATTTCATTATGATAATATAGAAAATGTACAAATCAATGTAAATATATAAGAATATGTGTATAAAAATTGATTTATATATTTAAATAATTTAAAAAATTAAAACTGACTAATGCCTGACTAAATCCGATTAGTCGCCCGATTGCCGATTAATCCGTAGTCAGTGACTCTGTCGACCGAGTACCGACTACCGCTTTTTGCAACCTTGGATGCGACAGCACAACGACGTAGAGACGATTGCTATTCCCTCAAAACACAAGGTGGACGGCCACCTTAGAGAGAGAGAGAGATGGCGAGAATGAGAATGAGAGAGAGAGTGTAGACGTGTAGAATATTGTATCTCGAAGAGGCTAGGGTTCCCTCTTTATATACTAGTTTGGGAGTCCATGGATCACAATCCATGGCATACACAAAATCAATGGTTAGATTGATATATGTATTTAATTAATGGCCATGATCATTGTTGTTCAAAAAACAACAACATATTAATTTATATTAAATTAAATATATGTTGCATTATCATCAACATAATTTAATTCAATAAAAAATCAATAAGCATAAGATAATGAGATGATAATTAAAAAGATAATTATCCACCCAAAATATATGGAGTGTCACCCATGACCAAGTCATGGGTGATGCCACCTCATGTAATTTGGTGGATTATCTTCTTTTTAATTCATATCATTATCTCTTATCCATTTGCAACATTATCCACTAAATTAACTACAAATTAATTAGTGTACATTTATTTCATAATTATCCATTAAATTAATTTCCAATTAATTAGTGAATATTTCAATCATGCCATTGGAAATATGTGAATCATATTCACAGTCCAAACTAAATTGTAAATTATATTTCCAATTAATTGCTTAATGTTAATCTAATTCACATTAACAATTAACAAATGCTATTTACAAAGGTGCTCTCTCTCTCTAATATATTATAAATCATTTTAATAATATATACTCAGGTATTATGGATAGCACTATCCACAATTTGCATTTCCTTGATAATTAAATCCCATTTAATTATCTTGGATAATCATTCTCACAATATGAATCCTATTCATATTATTCTTGATAATTAAATCCCATTTAGTTATCAACAACTTGTTGCTTGGATACATAATTCATCAAATGAATTATTCTTGAACTCCTTCAAGAATAATGTGCCTTCTCCGCAGATACTTGGAGATAAGGATAGGGAGATTGTATTGTTCCACGTATAGTGACTTGGATGTTGAGATCTCATCTCAAATCCAGATCTTACGTACCTCCCACAAATGCTTGATTAAATCAAGATCGCAAATCTAATCTTATCATTGCATCTAAATCTCATTCAGATCAATGTCCAACATTTGGACCAAGATCAGATTGCTTCTCTACTGAGAGGAGCCACTAAAATCCAAATATGTTTCATCATTCCCTCGGAATGGAAGCGTCATGGTTATACAATCGTTTATGATCACATCACCCTCAGGTATTCCCAACACATGTACATTCTGCATACTGGAAGACCTATGATCAATCTGAAGATGTAGATCAATTTTACACTGTCTTCTTCAGGGTTTGATCACAAAGTTTCTCAATCTTGGTCATTGGGAATCAGTATCGATCATATGCTTTCCCAAAGCATATATCATACCTTCAAATTCTTGTCATGCTTCCAAAGGACGATGACCATGCATGGAATTTGATCGGTTCCAATACCTCATGAGTGAGCTCATGTCTTCCGGTTCATAAGTGAACTTGTACGATTCCTTTGAGAGATCGTATTACTCATATGCCCTTACATGCACACCAACACGCCGGTATATAGACCTTGGTTAGGTCATCAACCTATTGGTCTGCCAAATGTATACACTCAGACATATAGTAACACATATGTCTTCGGTCAGAGGATGTGTGCCTATGCTGTGACAGCATTCAACATAGGACTTAGGTTATCTCGATCTCATTAAGTCAACCCTTTGACTGACACCTCTGAATCACTACTCCCATGTAAAGGACCTGCATCAAGAGTTCGATCAAATATCAATCTATGTGAGAAAGGATTGTCATCTCCTACTCAGGTTGGAGATCATCTCTTAATAATCATTTGACGGTGTTTGATGAGTCCTCTATCTAACTCTTTAGATATTCATTCAAGCACCAGCCTCTATGATTCAATTATTGAATCACAGCTGTATGATTATTAAGATGGCCATGGTAAATAATCCTAATTATATAGAGGGACCTTTTATGCAAATTATTTATTCTTTATTTCAGATCAGGGAATGATATTCGTAATAATATTTATTGCATAATGGCTCGCCGTGGGCTCACATGTCCAACAGAGATGTTGTTGTCGTTGTATGCGATAGGTATGCCGAGACGTTGGGTGAGGAAGATAGATGGGGTGACGCCACTTGAGGTGAGATAAGTTAATCCCACTTTGGGTGTGGAAGATCTGTTATAATCCCACTTTGGGTGAGGAAGATCTAGTATAATACCACTTTGAAGCCCCCTTTCATCCACGGATTAGTTAAGTGATATAGTTTAATTGCATTGTTTTCTGCATTGTTGAGTGTTTTTAATGATTCCACAGGTACCCATTACCCACACAAATAATTTGGGTACTTGTTAGAATCGGGTACACGTTGAAACAAGTGTGGGGTCGACACGTTGTCCATGTAATGATGGATTGGGGCAGGTCATTATTGAATGGGTCGGATACCCGTCCCATAAACATCCCTTGTAGAAAGTGTTTGTTATGTTTGTCCACTATGATATTTTTCTTTGTTATTGACGTAACTCATCATTTGGGAGAACTCCTTTGTCAAAGGAAAATGTGTCTGGGTATCCTTTTGAGGTGCCAACCCAGTCTCAAGCCATAATTCATTTTTTAGCCAAAAAGGGGGAAACACTATGTTGTTGTCCGCCCAAAATGTCATAATATTTTTTGAAATGTTTTACTTGAAAATACTAATTGGTACAGAAGCACACTGGGAAAACTTCTATTTCTTACTGTCACTTGGCCAGACATCGTATGCCATAAGCAGGATCATATAACATATGGAGAACTACATATAATCATATGCCATAAGCATCGTCATGATGTCCTCCTTATTCTCATATATCTGAAAAGTTTACAATGAAAAATACTTCTCTATGCTTCAAACATATACATTGATATTTTTTATGCATATGTACACTACGTTAGCTCTCGTGAGGATAGAAGATCAATTTTCAGCTTTCTTATGTTTGCTAGACGTATTCTTATCTCATGGTATATCAAGAAGTGAAGTGTTATTTCCAGGTTTAGTTTAAAGATAGAGTACAAAGCCATGACTTAAGCCACACGTGAAATTAGTTGGCTTGTCCATTCTTACATATCATTGGGCTTTCTGTCAAAATTCATGCTCCTGATTCTTATACAAGAGTTTCTAACCTCTGATAACTTCAGTGCCTTTGAACAACAAGAAAAGGAGCATATGCTTGGAATCCGTTCAAATCTTGTGTAAGCAACGCATACATGGAGAATGCCACCAATTTAAGTATTACTGTGAGCGATAGTTAAAGTAAGATGATTAAGTATTACTGTAAGAAGATCTTTCTTCAACAAAATCATGAAATCGGATAATGGTTCACGACCTTTAAGGAAACAACCTTGGCAATTGTCACGGAAACTCTTTGTTTTTGCTATCATATAAATTCACATTAAGGCTTGGAGTTCAAGATATAGTTCATTTCATTATAGTGGGGAGTGAGAGTATTAAAGTTGTGCACAGGTTCAAGTCGGAATCGGAAGATACTTTTATTGAAAATAAAGTGTGACAGTAAAATATGTCTCCTTTTTCATTAACTTTTCGACTGGCGAATTCGTCAGGTATGTTCTTGATTAAGGAGTAATAACACCCACTACAAGAAAATTAAAATAGTCGGAACATATGAAATATTGCAAAAAAATCATTTGCGACATTTAATGCTACCTGTATTATATTTCACATTAAATGTCTCTAAAAAGTTGTGTCACAAATACTATCATTTATGTCCAAATGTCAGGAATAAACAACATTTGATGTCATCAACTCGTAGCAACTAAGTAGCAACAAATGTAAAAATGTTGCTACATCAACTTTCAGCAACATTTGGTAATTCTACAGTACTACTCTAATGTCCAAATGTTCCATGTATGGATACATTGTATTATTGCATGTTTGCTAAACATAGTGGCATAAAGAAAACAATGTCAGTGCAACATGAGTCAAATGCTATAAATATTTTGTAACATGCATGCAAATGTTGCAATTATAAGTAATTGAGCACCATTTATAATAATAGAAAATACGTTTAAACAGCCACACGAATATTAAATATAACCCAGACAATATTGCATGAACAAAATATTCAGAATAATATCAATAGTAATTATCATTATACAACAAATCTTGATAACATAAAAGTACATATGTTTTAATTATAAAATATACAAAAATACAGAAGTTACAAATGAGAACGAATCATCAGACTACTTACACAACCAAATAAAAGAAAAATTAACTCTAATCATCTTTTGAACTATTACTTATTGTCATTGTACTCCTTGTCACATGCACACTTCCATTAAAAGGCATATCCCTTTTCCTTCGACATCATTGATATACCCCATTTATTGACGACATGTTGACGACAAGCTTCCATCGTATCCATCATTTGCTTTGTCATCTTTGTTATTGATCAGCTATTTATCTTAGAATCACTTGTTGTTGCTATGTCATTAATTTGTTGCTTAAGGATCTTATGTCCTTTATGCATGAAAGCAAGTTATTCTATATCAAATTATGTAGAAAAGGACTAAGCTCGACAATCTTTTGACTCAAAGAGCAACCTTAAATAACAAAATATAAGAAAAATAGCATCATGACCTTTACAAAGAACACAACCAAACGGTTAGGTCTATAATGACGTTTGTTTTAAGAGTTTTTATTAGGTGTACCCCTCTGAGATATTGCAATAATGATCATGTCTCTCTTTTTTTGGAATATCATTTGTACCTCCAACTTCTTACCATTCTATCACTTGTACCTCTCAAATTAGTTGTCTGGCATCCCCAACACAAACGAACGTAAATTTTAAAAAAGGATGTAAATGTCTTTCCTCCCCCTCCTCAGCATCCTCCTTCACACACATTGAGGTCCTTGAGGTACTTGTAGGCGAAGGCAAAGCTGCATCCTAGAGGCCCTGCGTACCGACAATGTTGTGGTCGTCGTGGAATTCTGTCGGCTTATGTAGAAGCACCTACTTCCATGGCTCCGTTGAGGACCGCCTCTAGGGCGGAAGGCATGAGGGTGATGGTGCAAGTGGCATCGGTCTAAGATTCGGAGTGAGGGGCTTCGTCAGAAGGGATCTCTCCATTGGAATGTGTGGGGGTGACGGGGCAGGCAGCGATGTCCTGGGATCCGGAGAAAGGGAAGGGCAGGTGATGACGACTTGGGATCTGAAGAAAGCGGGAGGGCAAGAGTAGGGACGAAAACGGATACGAATATATTTGAACATCGTTTACCCTATTCAAAAAAATCACTTGATACGGATATATGTATCCATATATTAATCGAATACGGATCTTATATGGATATGGGTTGTTAAAATTTTTTGGATGCAGATATGGTAATGACTTGAATATTATTCGACCGGATCCAGATATCCGAATACAACACTTAATATTCTTTTATATATTAGTTAATGTAGTATAAGGCACAACCCATGTTAATATATTAGAATTATATATTATATAATACAATGCATTAATGATATTAATACACTTACGCATGTTTATGGATGGACATGAACAAAAGTTACTAACACTATCCCCTTTTTACTTTCGATAAAGAACATGTCACCTCGACGCTCTCTTTTCTTATAATGCAACTTATTTATATTTCATTGCCATTTTTTAAAGTCATTATGAACTTTGATAAAAATTCAATTTGTATTCCCATGTGTTCTTTATTCGATACACATTCCGATTCCATATTTATTGGATCCATATTTGTATTCACTCTTTATTCGATTCATATTTGGATTGTCTCATTATTCAATTCGCATTCAAATCCGCTTTTTATTCGATCCGTATTCGGATTCGATAAACATCCGATTCAGATTCGTATCCATATATTTAAGGATACGATTTCATTAATGCATATCTGAATCATATCTATATCCATATTCATATTCGATGGAGATGAAGCAGATATGGATAAGGAAATAGGCATATATGATCCGTATCTGATCTGTGTTCATCCCTAAGCAGTGGTGGCGGCTTGTTAACCTAAAAATCGAGCGGTCGTATGTTCCACACATGGTGGGAACACAGTCGTCGAGGTGACCGACACGAAATCCAGATTAAAATAATAATTAAACCATAACATATAATAATTAAGAAATGAAAAGCAAATGGGGAGTTACAATTTATTATATTTAACTCTACAACAAAGATGTATATAGGTGCAAGTATGTAAATATTGTCGAACATATGGAACAAGCAGGATAGATCGGGTAAGGAATTGCACAAAAGGTGAATGTGATATATTTATCTATAAGTGCTCTTTTTGGGGGTTTTCAAATTTCAAGTTTTTTTATTATTGATTTTTATATTTTTGTCTTTTGATTTTGATTTTTGTGTTTTTATATTTTCTCTTTGTATTATATATTTATTCTATTTGTTTTTTCTTTTAAAAATAGATATAAAACTATATATTGGATATATATATATATACACAATATAGATTAGGGTAAATATAAATATTAGCAAAATTATTCAAAATAAAGAAAATAAAGTATTATTGGATTTTAAATAATTTTTTACTATTTTGTGATTTTTTAATAATTTTTACTAATTTTGATATATTTTTAAAGTTAAAAATACCCAAAATCATGTTTAAATTAATATAAGAAATTAAAATGGAGATTAAAGATGCCAAACATAATAAAAATTCTCAAATTAACTTTAAAATAAAGATAATAATATAGATAAAATTCAAAACAGAAAATAGATTGTTTTTTATTAATTTTATATAATTTTATGATGGTTTTAAGGGGTTTTTATTTTTTGAGTTTTCTTTTATAATTTTTAGGAATTTTTGGTCTGGAGATGTAAAATAAATAAATATAAAAAATATATATTTTGGTAATTTTTAAAAACGTTCCTATAATTTGTATGGGTTTCCTATTGCAAACAGGGATAAAAAGAGATGTTTTTTATTTTTACTAAAAAATAAAACGCTTAAAATTTCAAAAAAATTGGGCTTGAAAGTACAATGCAACATGAATTTTTGATATTTTTTACAGTTAAATTTCTATATAAAATAAATAGATATAACAACGAGAAACTACACTACTAGCAAGGGTATAAACGTAAATAGCAATAAGTCCAGGGGACAAAGTGCAATTTCTCCAAAAAAGTTTAAACATAAATGAAATGTTACAATACTAATCGGAAATACCCAAAACCCTAAGGGCTTGCCCGCAAAATAGCCATGCTCACGTGCCAGGACACGTGGGCCTCATTGGCAAGGACTGCACTACAATTATGAAAAGTTAAGGGGCCTTATTGCTATTTTAGCAAAAAGTTATAATTGGAATATCAAAATATCTGACTAAATACAAATATACTGAACCCACGATGGTTGGTTGCAATTAAACCATGTTCTGTCGGCTGACGTAGACAATGACTAATTTGCAAATAAAATTAACATGAGGAATTTTATGCAATTATTACAAAAGATATAAAACTACAAAGGAAATTTTATGACTTAAATAATAAATACGGTATCATGTGAGGGTGAAAACACAAAATACCCAAAGCGCGGTGCGGGCGTACGACCTGATTTGAGTCAATAAGACATGTGGTGCTTATCTAACGACTGATAACCCTCCAGTTGATGACAGCCCAGATTGGATCCTCTAAAGAGGATCTACGGCTGATGGAGGGCCGGATTCATGGGCGACTGTACATTCTGGGGCCCGACCCTGATCCGACAGCGGAGAGCAAAGAGGGCAAAACAGGGAGGAACGTCGGCCAAAGCGAGCTTCCTCCTCCAAGATCGCCCCCTCTGACGTCCGACGAAGTTCCAAAATGGACAAAACGACTCATGCGGGTCCTCTCTAGATGTCGGTGGCATCAAAATTCATTGTCATTCGTCGGATCTCTCTTACGATGTCGAAGTCGAGGAGGAGTTCTAGGAAGCTCCGGTGAGCACAAAATCGCCTCCAGGTGATCCTTGCATTCCAAGAGGTGTTAAGAGGGTCACAGGGAAAATGTCACGACCCCCCAGGAGGTGGGATAAGGCGGGAAATGCGTGAGTGGTTGAGATGAAGGTTTGCCAGAGCTGAGCTCGGAGGGGTTGTTAAGCGGGTAGAACAAGAAAGAAAAAAACGTGATAGGTATCCTAAGATTAAGATGAAGCTAAACATGCGAGAAAAGAGAAGAAAAACGCATACCTCACCGGCCGAAATTGGGAAGATGGACCTCGATGGCGGTTGGCCGGAGATGGGGTGGAAGCGCCCCTAGACGCTTGCCAAGGCCAACCTCAAGATGTTGGAGGGGAGTTGTCACCTCCCGGTCCAGAGAACGGTGAAAGGGAGGCCAAGGCATGGTCAAAGAGGGCTTAAAGGATCAAGGAAAGATCAGGGGGTGGTTTTGTACAGATGGTCGAATGATGAGAAGATCGAAGCATATCTCGTGATGTAGTGGAGCAATCCTCGAGAAGACAAACTGACGTACATGCTCAATGAACGAGTAGAAAACATCATGAAGGGTTCTTCATGGATTGGTGAAAGGATCGGTGGGGAAATTGTCGAGAAAACATGTTAAAATCGAGGTCTAACAAGGGGTAGAAGGAGGAGTCAGAGAGTTGACCCACGATCAACTCTCTGCACAACCTGGTTGATCCACGTGGACCAACCAGGAAAAACCTCCTGAAAAAGATTTAGAAAATTAATAAAAATAATAATTGATTTATTAATTTTAGTTTGTAAGATAAAAAATGTTTATTATTTTTTGAGCTACTTTATCATGACCTTTATTTATTTATGAGGTATTTACCATTACAATTTACTTTTTAGGGGCTATATATGTGTATATCTATCTATGTATTTAAGTATTTTATTTTTACTTTATATTTTTATTTTATTATTTTTATTTATTATTTTATATATTTATAAATCATTTTTAGATACTTAAATAAATTTGTCCTTTATTTGTTTGTTATAATATATATACATAATTAAATAGAAGTATTAATTATATGTGTATAGATATATGCAATTTATTTATATGTTTTCTTTACATATTTTATTTTAATGATTTATTTATATTTTTTATTCTGATTTTAATATGTACATATATCATAAATGATATTTAAAAATTTATAAAAATATAAATTTATAAAAGTAATGAATAATGAATAAAAGGATCATTTTAATCGGTATAACTATGAAACTACCTTCATTAAATATCCTATTAAAAGTTATATACAATTAAAGATGATTTAATATTTTTAGTTTTTATTTGAGAGATATGGGTTTGGGAAGTTAAGATTTTGGAAACTTATTTAGATTGTTTTTTGTACACTGTATATTATTTTTGTATGAAATCAATTATCTACAATTTTCATGTTCAAAGTTTTTTATTTGAGATATAAAAAGTGAAACTAAAAATAGTTCCTAAAATTAAATAAAATAAATAAGGATTTTATTGTATTTTGGCACTTATCTCCCCTACTTTATTACTTGTCGACTGAGTCATCGAGATGCCTAGATCTTAGGATTTAGGGTCATAAAATATCTTCAATAATTTATTATTTTTCTTTTCTTTTCTTTATTCTATAATTTTTGCATTAAAAATTGCATTTATACACTATTTACACAATGAGGCATGAATGCTAAAATGCATGAATTAAGGCTATTTACACGCATTTACTAGGGTTTTTAAAGCCAAAATGATAGAATAAAGATGATGAAATAGAGATTGATCATCCCCCTATACATGCATTTGCTAGTCCCTGGCAAACACTTATGCAATAAGTGCTGAGAAGAAAAACAAAGAAAAGAAAAAGAAAGAAATTGGATTAATTTTAATTATCAAACTTGTCTTCACAAAATCAAAGAAAAAGAAAGAAATTGGAATTGCATTTGAAATCTAACAGCCTTTGAGAATCCCAAAACTCTGCTCAAGTCTCTTCAATAGCAAGGTCAGAATATATCAACTCACATGCAAATCCTTATGACTATGAGTATGACTGGTACATTGTAAGTGATAGTGGCTCTCCCCAACTGAAATGACAAAGAGACTGACTTCTCCAGCATGACAACCCAGTGATTCCCCAATCTAGTAACTCCTTCCTTGAGGAGCGGGGTATTCCCTTCTAAGTTCAAGTAACAACCAACTCAAGAGGAGGGGTGAAGAGAAGAATGGACGGTAGACAGTGTAGCTATCTATCCTAAGATGTAAGACCGTTGTAGTCAACTCATCCTGTTGCAGAGTCACATGATTTGACTTTGAAGATCAAGCTTGCTTATTGAATATACACATATGTATACTCCTGCAGGTATTTAATTTTCAATGAGGCCTATCCATTTTTTGGAGTTTTTGCTTTGCTTTTTTTTTGAAATACTATTTACCACAACATTTACATAAGGAGTTTTCCCTCTTGAGCCAGTAGACTATCCCTCTTTTGAAGCAATATTGCAACCCACACTCTCCTCTCATCAAAACTCATCATCACAGAACGGGTTGGGGTGTACTTTCCTCCTTAGAGGGGGGCAAATGTTTCCACTTGTGTGTGTCCATACTGGCAAATTCAATCCCCTCACCACTCCAATTGAGTTGAGCCAAGTGAAGGGTGTGGGTGTCCAAGTTAGTCCATTATTGACAAGAGCCATGTGTGCGCTCTGATGTACTCTACTTAGGCAGTCAAGAATCCATTGAATCAAGTCTCGTGATCCTCAAAGAATTAAGGCCACTAGACCTGAAGTACATCAATTCCAGCTCATATAAGGTCATGTTATATGGTAGATTTAAGGACCAACCAAGCTCCAATCTTCGGATTTTACATAGACTTGTTCAATTATCAAACTCAATTTGAAAAATGTGAATGCTATGCAAATGCTATGCAGAATGCAGAAAATATTTTTGTGATGCAATTTTCAATATTTTGGATTTTTTTATGGATTTTTGAAAAAGATGATGCATATGCAATTTTTTGTATTTTCAAAAAGATTTTGCAATGTTTTTTGTATTTTAAGTTTTGCAATTGCTTTTTGTGATTTTTTAAAACAAAAAATCTTGGACAAAAACTAGGTACAAATATTTAAACAGGGATGTACATTATATGTACAAGAATTAGGTTTTTAAGAATTTGCAAAGGGTAAGTTGTCAATTTTATAGATATATATGGATTAATAAAGAATTTTAAAGTAATGTATATATTCCTCAAACTTTAAAAAAAGTTTTTCAAACAATTTTGGAAAACTATAGTCCAAAATAATTTTTACAAAGAGTGTTCACAAACATATACACACGTTTGAAAATCATTTTGCAAAGGCTTTTCAAACAGTATATATAGATTTTTAAATATTTTTGTAACCATTTTTCAAACATTTGCAAATCGATTTTCAAATATTTTTTATTTCACAAAATAAAATAAATTTTCAAAACAAAACATTTTTACAAAAGGTTGAAAATATTTAACAAAATATTTTCCAAATAGTTTTCAAAATATTTTTCAAAAATATTTTCAAATTATTTTTCAAACATTTATTAATCAGTAAATATACAAGAATTTGAGGAATAATCAACATCTTTTTATTAAGTATTTTTAATGATTTTAATAGTATTTTTAATCATAATTATTATTATAAAATGGAAGTACGAGTTATGGCTAAAGTATATACGACCCCCCTATACTTAGCTTGAGCTATGTCCTCATAGATCATAGAGAAAAAGAGAAGACATAACTCGTACTGAGTATAGAAAACTCTAAAGAAAAAATTAATGAATGAGAACTTGACTGTTCTCCCTATACATAGGATCAAATAATCCTAAGTATAACAGATTATACACAAAGCAGGGAGGGTTAAGGGTGGGAATGAACAGATTGTACTCAGACTGTCTCCCCCTATACTCAAGGTAAGATACCCCTAAGTATAGACAAGAAGAGGAGCTAACGGAGAGGATCAAAGAATGAAAGAAATCGAGGTGCACACCATCCTATACTTAGGACAAAGTACATCCTAAGTATAGAAGACTGACAAAAAGGGGCGACACTTTTTTGGTAGCAAAAGAAATATAAAAGGAAAAGAAGAAAAAAAGAAAAGAGATTAGAAGATGGAAGAAGAGATCAGAGAGAATGTGTACACCACTCCCCCTATGCTTAGGGTAAAAGAAGCCCTAAGTATAGGCAACAACATGAGTGATGAAATGAAATTACAAATGAACACTCGGCTCATCCACCCCCCCACCCACTTAGGACAAAGTAAGTCCTAAGCAAGGCAACACGAGAATGAGGTGGGTGAGCAAAACGGGAGATGGACGTAGGTAAACGAAAGCGAATATACAATAGTATCGATGTACAAAGTTCAAGAAGGTTGGAAGTAAACCTTCTTACAGGACCGCTGGGGAATAGATCTGACGAGGTGCAGGTTAATATCAGGGACAACAGTGGATGGAAACCGATTAGGAACAACCTGGTAAAGATTCTCAGTGGTCGTGGGATGTAAAGGCACAGACAGGTCAGTGGAAGTAGTGCGGTTAGGTCCAGCCTTGGGTGTCTCACAAATGTCATCATGAAAAGTTAACGAACTAATCATCGGAAGAAGTAAAATCAAGGTCATCCTACGAGGTCTCATGTAAGTCAAAATCAAAAGGAACGAACTCATCAATGGAAGTAATCGAATCATGTTTATCCTCAAGAGTTTCAGTCGGATCATCATCTACATCAAAAGGACCGAATTCCTAAATAAAAGCAACAAGGACAAATTAGACCTTAGTCTCATCAATATCTGCCCTCCGCTCACAGGTGTCAATCGTGTAAATCCCGTGGATGTCATCAATACATCGCCAAACACTAGAAGAGGGAACTCTAAGGTCCATGTTTTCCGAGTCTTCCTCATTAGAGAGGAATTCTTCGGTCTCAATGGAATCCAACATACAATAAAAATCTCTGATAATCTCCTCAAGGTTACAGTCCTTGAGGTTAGATAGAATCAGTGAAGGTGCATCAGGTGCAAGTCTCTCGTCAGCAGTGGGTGTAGTGATGATCAACTCGCTCTCGTCAATAGGACGGTCGTGAATCTCTCCTAATCCATAATCAATAACGACTCTTGCAGAGGAGAGGAATGGTCGTTTGATTGGAGAGTGCTCCCCAGTGGAGGTCTCCATAGCAATACGACAAAATCAACATGGTAACTCATGCCCTGAATTGAAATGACGGCGTTCTCAAATATACCCTTTGGCCTCTTCATAGATCCATCAACAAATTGAACTATAATCCTGGTTTTCTTTAGAGGCCATAAGTGAAGAGACTGTACTAGCGAGAAGGGTATGATGCTAATCGAAGCACCACCATCGAGGAGAGTGTGATCACAAGTATGGTCAGAGATGGTGCAGCTAATGAATAGGGTAGCTTTGTTCCTTCTCCTAGGGATAGGGCGGTGAGTAATGGCATGGGCAGTGGCCATGGTCAAGATATGATGCTCAGATCTGCTCCTCCACTTTCTCTTCTTATGATGAGGAGCAAATAATTGGGTCATGGCCTGGCGAAGTAGGGCATCAATGATCTCATGAATAGCGGCCACCACTTCGGGTTCAGTCAGCATTTTTTAAAAAAAAATTTGGATCTTCTCCAAATGAGGGAGGGGATTAGAATCAACATATACATGATGAATTCGAAGAGTAGTATGTACAAAGACATCCTCGAGGTCAAGGGTGGGATAAAGTGTAAGAGGTTGTGTGGTCAAAAGATCTGGCAGGTGGGACCTCTCCTCAAAGTTTGACTCAACCAAATGTTTCTCAAATTCTTTTTCTATTTTTATATTTTTCTCATTTTTTTTGTATATTGTTTGATTGCAAGATCTCATGATAATCCTTAAATAAATATATATCCTCAAAGAATAGATCATCAATCTGGATCTTATTTATGTTAAAAAGATCATTCATCCTTGATTTCATATGCTCTGTCATCGGATGCAAGGTCACAATCGTGGAAATCATGAAAGGTGACTCCAAAATCTCAAGATTGGGTGAATGGTATGAGGATGATGGGAGTGGATAAAAATCACATTCTGGATCGAGATACTCAAGGAAGAGTATATTGTCGAAATGTGAGTGTGATGGTGGTGGAAATGATGAGTAAGGAACAAGGTTTGAATCCTAAAATAGTGGGTTAGGCGGATATGTACAAAAATCAAGAGCAAAGTCCTCCTAGAAAAAAGGAGGTGGACTGGCTGGAGTGAACAAGGGATCTCCAAAATCCGGACAGAAAATGCTCCAGTCGGCCATCTCGATACAAAAGGACACGATCGGGAGAACACGAAGGTCAAATCAAGAGAAATGAGAAAAAGGTGCAAATACGTAGAGATGGTCTAGAAAACACAAACAAACCTACTCAAGAAATTGGTGCTTGGATGAATCATAGAGGCTGGTGCTTGGATGAATATCTAAAGGGTTAGATTGAGGACTCATCAAGCACCGTCAAATAATTATTAAGATATGATCCCTAGCCTGAGTAGGAGATGGCAATCCTTATCTCTGAAGGCTGATATCTGACCCACCTCTTGATGCAGGTCCTCTGCATAGGAGTAGAGATTCAGAGGTGTCAGATTAGTTAGGTCAAAGAGTTGACTTAACGAGATGGAGATAACCAAAGTCCTATATCGTATGTTGTCATGATATAGGCACGCATCCTCTGACCGGAGACAGATGTGTTACTATATGTCTTAGTGTGTACATTTGGCAGACCAATAGGTTGATGACCTAATCAAGGTGTATACACCGGCACGCTGGTGTGCATATAAGGGCATATGAGTAATACGATCTCTCAAAGGGATCATACAGGTTCAGTTACTGAAGAGGAAGACATGAGCTCACTCATGAGATATTGGGAAGAATCAAATTCCATGCACATGGTCATCTCGCTTTGGAAGCTTGACTGAATTTGTAGGTTTGATATATACTTTTAGTATATGATCAAGACCTGGGTATAATATACACTTTTGGAAAGTGTATGATTGATACCAACTCCCAATGATCGAATGAGAAACTTACTGATAAAACCATGAAGTAGATAGTATAAAGTTGATCCGATACTTCAGGTTTAGTCTGAGTCTTCCAGGATGCAGGATGTACAGGTATTGGGAATACCTGAGGGTGATTTGATCATAAACGGTTGTATAACCATGACGCTTCCATTCCTAGGGAGTGATGAAACGGGTCTGGATTTTAGTGACTCCTCTCAGTAGAGAAGTGATCTGATCTTGGTCCAAGTGTTGGATATTGATCTGAATGTGATTCAGATACAATGAGAAGATTAGATATATGGTCTTGATTTAATCAAGCATCTATGGGAGGCCCGCGATCTGGATTTGAGATATGATCTCAATATCCATGTCACTATACCTGGAATAATACAATCGCCCTGTCCTTATCTCCAAGTATCTGTGGAGAGATTGCATTATTCTTGAATGGTTCGAGAATAATTCCATAAGATCTAAGCAATGAAGAAATGATGATTAAATTTGATTTAATCATATTGATGTGTGAAGAAATTATCTAATGTAATTAAATGTGATTTAATTATTATGGATAAGAATAATGTGGATAGAAATATCCAATTATTCATAATATATTATAAATGTGATTTATAATGTATTAGAGAGAGCTAATTATAATTTATATGTGTTGATTAATTATTATGTATATTGGATACACATTGTGTAATTAATTGACAATGTAAATTATATGTTGTTTTGGGTTGTGAATATGATTCACAATTTTTTCCATGGCCAGATTGCAATATTCTCAAATATAATTATGAATTATTTTTGAAGAATAAAAGCCAACAAAAGTTGTAAATAAATAAAGGAGATTTTCAAGGAGATATGCAATCTCATGGATTTCCATGAGATTGCAATCTCCATGGAAACCTTGGGCGGCACATCATTCCTATAAGGAATGTATGGCCGTCCACTTTAGAAGGCATATGGAGATGAAATATCCATGTATCTTCTCTCCTTATTTATCGGTTTGAATTAGGACTAATTTATATTTTATTTTGTTAAATATATTTTAATCTAAATTTGTTGGTTTTACCAACAATCATCTTAGCCATTGGATTGACATAAATCAATCTCATCTATTGATTTTATATGTCACATGGATTGAGATCCATGGATCCCAAAACCCTATAAATAGAGAGGCATACATGCTCTCTTGAGACATGCAATATATTGGAGGCTCTCTCTCTCTCTCTCTTTCTTGGTACACGTCTACCCTCTCTCCCTCTAATCGGTGGCCGACCACCAAACTCTAGAGGAGAGAACCGTCGTCGCCTTCGCCGCCGCGCCGCCGCTTCGACGTTCTTCGGTTCTCCGTCTTCTTGGTGTGCCACGCCCACGAAGGAGACGTTCTATCTCGTGCGACGAGATCAGGAGCAACCATGCTTGGATCGACTTCTTGGATTGCGAGGACAACGTGGTTCATCTCTGCGCTCGCAAGCAGTCTCACCGACGATCGGACTTGAAACAGGAGGTCTCTTCTCTTAGAGACTCGATCAACCACGCTTCAAGAGTGTTGCATTATACTTGTTGTGGTTATAGATGAAACGATCTGAGAATGGTTCTCGGATCATGTGCTTTCATAGAATAAAAAATTTTAAATTCCGCTGCACCGAACAACTAGTGCGACTAGTCGTTCTTCGTCGTATCCGATACGACGATCACACTTCCGTGATGCGCTTGAGGATAATTTCCACGTCCTTCAAGTAGTATCAGAGCCAGGTTGACGGTTTCGAATATGATTCGAGAACCGAGGACGACTTGGGTTCGTTAAGGTCACGAAAGTTTTTATCGCATTTGATTTCGCAGTTCTGTTTAGTAAATAAATTCGGCACTGTTTAAATTTTTTAAACACGAATTTAATACTTGGATTTTTTCCCCATTAAATAAGGAAACCATAGGATCTGAGTTTACGTGATTTCGATTCCGTTTGCTCAAGATATACTCATTTTAGTGAACATGTATCCACTGTTTCGGGGACTGCGGATCATGACGTAATTAAGATGTTAATTGCAGATTTGAAACGCCTTGAAATGCATGCAAATCACTTGCGTTCTGTTGTAAATCAAGATTAGCAAACTTTAGAAATTTACTTTGCTTAATTTGTATTTAAATTGATTGAGATATGATATTTTTAGTAAGTGAGGGTCACTGCTGAAAATACTTTCCTAATCAAGAACCTAGTGATTGTCATTTAATTAATTAGTGAAATTAAATTGTTTAATTTCCTGGAATAATTATGCATAAATATTTGTGAAATATTTGATGATAATTATGTCCTTAAATGACTTTACCATAACCAACAAATGATTAGATGTGATCTTGATCAAGATTGGTTACATGATCTACATGATCAACATTCCAACAAACATGTTGCTTGAATAGGACTTGGGATTTGTTTAGCAAATCTCATTATAATGTTAATAAAAATTGTTTTGATTATTATTATATGGTATAATTTCGGTTGAAGAACCGATGATCATCTCAAGTACAAAATGATCTATTTTGCATTATCCTTTCCCGAGGTGGATATGGTGTCTAGTCGGAGAGCATTGGGGTTGCGGGTTGCAACGTATGTGGTCCGTCCCACTCTCGTCGGTACTGGCCATGACAGCGGGTAGGGTTAGTATAATGCTTAAGAAATCATGATGTATTTCTAATTATTAAAATTTGAAATAATACGTATTTGAGATAATACCATAATTCAAGTAACTATTAAAATGTTTGTTGGATATTAATTGGATTATTAATTTAATATGATTAGATTAATTGGAATCCAATTAAAATTAAAACACTATATTATGAATAGAGATGTTATTTCCCTTGGAAGAATTAATCATAATGAATATGATTCATAATGATTAATTAGAATTTGAATATGACATGGAGGATCACATAAGTGACATCCATGGTCTCTCATCAAGGCGAAGGATTCCGTCGCCAGGGATTGTATGTAGGAGACGCATGTCCGAAGTGACAGCTCCTGTATGCAAGCGCATCTGGATCGGGCTCTTTGCTTCTCGAAAGAGTAAGGCTGTATACGTAGTGACCCCAATATCGAATCCTCATATTATCGGGGCGATATTGGATTGCGTATAGCGAGTACTATTCTTGTTGACAGTTGGTTTAATTAACGACGGGTCAACATCGCCTTAGGGGTGGTGGGCCCGGGTGTTAAAGACCGAATTGGGAATGCAAGTTCGACTTGCAAGGCGAAATGTGTTCCCGCTTCTTTTTATCCGAGTTGCAGATTCTCATATTTTTGGGATGTAACAAAGATAAGGAAGGAGATCCCAGATCTTGTTGAGATATAATGGTAAGTATATCTCTTACATTGAAAGTGATTAAGGGAATGAACTTTCAGTGTTGACAAGACAAGACAACTTTGATATAAAAAATTCCTAGATCAAAGTAAAATAAAAAATATGTATTTATGTAAATTTCTTATTTCAGATAATCCTTCATTAAAACCCACTCAATGTTATACTCAATAATAACCAGTAAAATATCATGGATTGGACTCATGATCCAGATATTGTACTTGCAGTTGAACACATAATGTATGTGGTTGCAATGTGCAAGTTTCCTCATAATAATGAGGAATGACAATTAAATAAATAATAGGACTACAACCCTAGGGTTTGTATGTCTCTATAGTATTGATCTCATCGGATGTACTTTGGAAGTAACATGTTGATGATGATTGAAATTGTCAAATATCCTTATAAAGACTTAAGGGGATATTCTGGAATACATATGTGCTCTTGACATTATCATGAATGACATGGTTCACTGCATCATGTAGAATGGTAGCTCTATAAGAGATGATGTATTCCAATTGTTTGAGTACCTACCTGAACCTATGTTTTAAGAGTTTAGATGGATGTAGATGTTGAGTGTCATCATTCTACTATCTATACTCTGGTCATTCATGAAGCTTCATAATATTCATATTGTATGAATTTAATGAAGCATGTATAAATGTTGAAATGCTCTTACATAAGAGATCCTTAGTCTTAAGCAATGGTTGCTTATAGATAAAGGGAGCGCAGTAGAATCATGGATTGGACCCAAGTAAGAAGTATAGTCAAAGAGTTGACTATACCTCTGTGATTTCCATATGACATCCAAATAGTTGGACGAATGCCAATACTGCAATAAATTGATGTGTTGATAGTACGACTATCAAGTCTATCTAGAATCCTTAGAGAAGGACTCCGATAGAGCATCAAAATAATCTACATAAATCATTGAAATTGACTTTCTTATTTGATAAGATAAAGTCAAATAATTGTATCTCAATCTTCTGATGGCATTTGCAATAGGTTGCATATGTTTTAGAAGACCAGAAAATTTGATCTTAAGGTCTATAGTTATCCACATGGACATTGATGCAGTTGTTGCAACAATCTCTGCTGGATTGATAGACTTGTTAATTTCAGTGGGAGAGCCCTTAGTCTTAGAGAATGTCTCTATGACCTAGATATAAGAATACACTCATTGTTTGTTTCTAAATGTTGGAAATAAACATGAATTTTGAGATAGAACTATTATAAAGAGTTATGATGAAGATATTTCAGATAGTAATCCAAAATCTAGTGGACTCCACAAAATTAGAAAATTAATGAATGGTTCATTGACATTTCTAAATACTGAAATTAAACCTCAAGATCAATAGGAAGATGAAGATCATTTGACAATGATCGAACATCAAGCCTTGGACATTTGTCTATTGATTTGATCGATAGACTAGTAAGAGATGAAACTTTAGAATGTCTAAAATTTCAAAACTTACATACTTATGAATATTGTATTCAAAAAGGAAAAATGTCCAATACACCCTTCTTTGGGAATGGTGTAAGATGTCAAGGTATTCAGGATCTCATACATATTGATGTATGCAGATCATCTATATCATAGTAAACATTATGAATATGTGATATCTGTTGATGATTATGTATGATATGAGATTTCTTCTCTTCATCAAAGAAACCTTTGAAATGCTCAAAGATTTCATTATTTTTGGTTTAGAACCAAAGTTTGAAAGAAGATAAAATGAATTTGATCTAATCTAGGTAGCAAGTACCTACTAGATAAATTCGAAGAATACCTTATGGAGATATGAATATCATTTCTATCTCAATCCTCCTAACACACCTTAACTCAATAGAGTTATAGGTAGATACAATTGGATCATGTGTGACATGATCTTATCAATGATGAATTTTACCATAATTATCCCTTAGTTTCCAGGTATATATGTGTAGTAGAGACTACAATGTATATACTTAATAAGGTTCCATGTATGTTGGAATCTAGCACTTGAGAGTGCTGCTTCATTATTAAAATAAAGGATGGTATTGGATACCTACTTTATGACCTTGAGATTCTTAAAGTATCTCATCTCTGAGAATGTGATTCTTAGAGGTTGAGACTCTTGAGAATCAAGATAAAATGAAGTATAGGAACTCATTTAATCTTGAGAAGATAATGAGACTCCTGAAATTGGAAACTAAAAGGACAATTAAAGATGAAACACTAATGCCTATTCAAATGAGTTTGAGGATGGATTCCATGTGTTAGTGAAATCTGACAATGATTGAACTTCGTGTGATGAAGCTTCTGAAGATTATAGCATGGATAGATGGATAGCAATAAAAGTCTAATGTAGACTTCATATACAAGTGTTGTATATGGACCGTCGAGGATCCACCTATATGGGTAAGACCTGTAAAGGTGTAAATGGATCTTCAAGAGAAAGGGAACCTGATGAGAAGGTAGAGATCTTCAAAGCACGGTCCGTAGCCATGAGCTACACACTGGAAGAGAAGACATTGCTTGCGATGAGACTTGCTCTTCGGTAACCATGCTTACAACCATCAGAATATTGCTAACCTTAGCTACAAAAATTGACTATTGCATCTTCAAGATGTAAGTCAATATTGCATTCCTCTACGAATACCTCTTTGAGGATATTCACATGAAGTAGCCCCAGGGCTTCATGGTTGAGGAAAGCAAGGTGTGCAAGCTGAAGAATCCATCTATGGACTCAAATAAGCTTCTTTAAGTTGGATCATAAGATTTGTTGAAATTATAAATGTTATGATTTCAGATAGAATCTGGATGAGCCATGTGAAGCTTAGTGGGAGTGCCTTTGTGTTCATCGTGCTAAATGTAGATAATATCCTAATCATTTAGAATGATATAAGGATGATAATAAGTATTTTATAGACTGGCTATTCCATATCTTGAAATATGATTTCAAAGATACCTCTTAGATCTTAGTTCTGAAGGTGTTCAGAAGCAAAGAGAAGAGGATAATTGGACTGTCACATTTGTAGTACACCTTGGACATATTATATTCATAGAAATTCCAAGAAAGGCTTCCATCCCTTAAGATATGGTACTGACCTATCTAAAGGGATAGTACCTCAAAGAGTTGAGGAAGTGAATGCTAGAACTACTTGCCCTTGGGCATCAGTTCTAAAAAGCCGGGTGTGTGCTAGATGTGTACAATAGCCATATGACCGCCATGCAGTGGGACTAGTAAACTGTTACTAATCCTACTATGGAAATAAAACACTTGGTTGCAGTAATAACAAAATCTTCGTAGATGACAAGATTTTTGAGATAATGATCTCAAAGTCTTATCTTCAAAAGCTTGAGACTTTATAGATAGAGATTTAAAAGATCTTAACTGTGGATACCTTAAGAGATAGTGATCTCAAGGAATAAGGGTATTCTAATAAGGATTATGGAAATAGTGGTTATGATATTTATTAAGTTGTAGTGTCAAAGACACTGTAACTAACTAGATTGAGTATTGGTTTCATAAGATGCAACATTCGCATTAAATGCGAGCACTGTTACTGGGGATATGCAAGTGCCGTAGGACTTGGCGTAGTCTCGTAGGAACAGAATGACTGATCAGCTTACCTAGCTATTTTCTAAATAGCCTATGATTATCACATGAGTGCGGGTTTAAATGATTAGCCCATTAATGGCTCTTTGGGCTAGTGGGAGATTATTGGAAATGCGAGCCCACGGCGAGCCATTATGCAATAAATATTATTGTATATATCATTCCCTGATCTGAAATGAAGAATGAATAATTTGCATAATAGGTCCCTTAGTACAATTAGGGTTATGTACCATGGCCATCTTAATAATCATACAGCTGTTGATTCAACTATTGAATCATAGAGGCTGGTGCTTGGATGAATATCTAAAGGGTTAGATTGAGGACTCATCAAGCACCGTCAAATGATTATTAAGATATGATCTCTAGCCTGAGTAGGAGATGGCAATCCTTATCTCTGAAGGCTGATATCTGACCGACCTCTTGATGCAGGTCCTCTGCATAGGAATAGAGATTCAGAGGTGTCAGATTAGTTAGGTCAAAGAGTTGACTTAACGAGATCGAGATAACCAAAGTCCTATATCGTATGCTGTCATGATATAGGCATGCATCCTCTGACCGGAGACAGATGTGTTGCTATATGTCTGAGTGTGTACATTTGGCAGACCAATAGGTTGATGACCTAATCAAGGTCTATACACTGACGCGCTGGTGTGCATATAAGGGCATATGAGTAATACGATCTCTCAAAGGGATCATACAGGTTCAGTTACTGAACCGGAAGACATGAGCTCACTCATCAGATATTGGGAAGAATGAAATTCCATGCGCATGGTCGTCTCTCTTTGGAAGCTTGACTGAATTTGTAGGTTTGATATAACTTTTAGTATATGATCAAGACCTAGGTATAATATACTCTTTTGGAAAGTGTATGATTGATACCAACTCCCAATGATCGAATGAGAAACTTACTGATAAAACCATGAAGTAGACAATATAAAGTTGATCCGATACTTCAGGTTTAGTCTGAGTCTTCCAGTATGCAGGATGTACAGGTATTGGGAATACCTGAGGGTGATTTGATCATAAACGATTGTATAACCATGACGCTTCCATTCCTAGAGAGTGATGAAATGGGTCTGGATTTTAGTGACTCCTCTCAGTAGAGAAGTGATCTGATCTTGATCCAAGTGTTGGACATTGATCTGAATGTGATTCAGATACAATGAGAAGATTAGATCTACGGTCTTGATTTAATCAAGCATCTATGGGAGGCCCGCGATCTGGATTTGAGATATGATCTCAATATCCATGTCACTATACATGGAACAATACAATCGCCCTGTCCTTATCTCCAAATATCTGCGGAGAGATTGCATTATTCTTGAATGGTTCGAGAATAATTCCATAAGATCTAAGCAATGAATAAATGATGATTAAATTTGATTTAATCATATTGATGTGTGACGAAATTATTAATGTAATTAAATGTGATTTAATTATTATGGATAAGAATAATGTGGATAGAAATATCCAATTATTCATAATATATTATAAATGTGATTTATAATGTGTTAGAGATAGCTAATTATAATTTATATGTGTTGATTAATTATTATGTGTATTGGATACACATTTTGTAATTAATTGACAATGTAAATTATATGTTGTTTTCGGTTGTGAATATGATTCACAATTTTTTCCATGGCAAGATTGCAATATTCTCAAATATAATTATGAATTATTTTTGAAGAATAAAAGCCAACAAAAGTTGTTGGAAATAAATAAAGGAGATTTTTAAGGAGATATGCAATCTCATGGATTTCCATGAGATTGCAATCTCCATGGAAACCTTGGGCGGCACATCATTCCTATAAGGAATGTATGGCCGTCCACTTTGGAAGGCACATGGAGATGAAATCTCCATGTATCTTCTCTCCTTATTTATTGGTTTGATTTAGGACTAATTTATATTTGATTTTGTCAAATATATTTTAATCTAAATTTGTTGGTTTTATCAACAACAATCTTAGCCATTGGATTGACATAAATCAATCTCATCCATTGATTTTATATGTCACATGGATTGAGATCCATGGATTCCAAAACCCTATAAATAGAGAGGCATACCATGCTCTCTTAAGACATGCAATATATTGGAGGCTCTCTCTCTCTCTTTCTTGGTACACGTCTACCCTCTCTCCCTCTAATTGGTGGCCGACCACCAAACTCTAGAGGAGAGAACCGTCGTCACCTTCGCCGCCGCGCCGCCGCTTTGACGTTCTTCGGTTCTCCGTCTTCTTGGTGTGCCACGCCCACGAAGGAGACGTTCGATCTTGTGCGACGAGATCAGGAGCAACCACGCTTGGATCAACTTCTTGGATTGCGAGGACAATGCGGTTCATCCCCGCGCTCGCAAGCAGTCTCGCCGACGATCGGACTTGAGACAGGAGGTCTCTTATCTTAGAGACTCGATCAACCACGCTTCAAGAGGTATTGCATTATACTTGTTGTGGTTATAGATGAAACGATCTGAGAATGGTTCTCGGATCATGTGGTTTCATCAAATAAAAAATTTTAAATTCCGCTGCACCGAACAACTAGTGCGACTAGTCGTTCTTCGTCGTATCCGATACGACGATCACGCTTTCGTGATGCGCTTGAGGATAATTTCCACTTCCTTCAACAGGGTCGGCGTGGGCAGCGCTGGAAACGACGTAGGGACGCGCCGCCCTCGTGCAGCAGCGATGGCGACGGTGGATGGGCGCGTTGAGTGCACGGAGAGGAACGCCTAGGGCGGTGCCGCCGCCTGCGGAGGGGCCGGAGGGCGACGCGGCCTAGCGCGGGTGGCGCGGACGCTGCTGGCGCAAGGGTGCTTTGCCGAAGGTAAGCCATGATCTGAAAGAATCATGCGTGTGTTGTTAAATATTCTACTTGGACTTATCAAGATGACATGTGAACATAATCTTATGGACTCAAAGAATTAAGTCACTATGACCTAAAAAGTCTTAACTCCAAATCTTACAAGGTTCCTCTGAAATTAAGTGGATTAAGGACCAACTAAACTCCATTCTCCAAATTTATTACAGATTTAATTTAAATGTCAAGACTATTCTGAAAAATGCACATGCCAATGCAAGAAAATATGTACAATGCAAAGAGAGAAAAAATGAAACAATTTTCAAAATTTTGAAATTTGTATATATTTTTGATAAAATAATGCACATGCAAAAGTTTTTTTTAATGCAAATAGTTAGAAATATATACAAGTATATACATTTTTTTATAAGGGCTAGGGATTATATACACATATTTACAAAGAAATGAGAGAATTTATAACTTGAGTAATTTATACAAGTATATACACAATTGGATTTTTTAATTTTTACCTTTTCTATTCATTTTTTAATTTTTAAATTTTTTTAAAGTTTTGTGATGCATATATTCCTCAAATTTACTTGAAAATAATTTAAAAAAAACATTTTAAAAAAAACTATAGTCTAAAATAATTTTTCACACAATTTTACAATCATTTACATTCATTTGAAAATAAACTTTGCAAACATTTTTCAAACAGTATATATAGATTTTCAAAAGAATTTTTCAACCATTTTTCCAAACATTTGCAAATAGTTTTGCAAAATCTTTTTTTCACAAAGAGAAAAAGTTTTCCAAGCCACAATCTTTTTACAAAGGTTGAAAATATTCTTCAAACATTTTTCAAAATTTTCAAATACATTTTCAAACTACTTTCAAAATATTTTTCAAAATATTTTAATTTGACTTATTAGCCAGTATGTACAAGAAAATATTTTGAGGAAATTTCTGCATCATTTTATTGCTTATTTTAGTTTTTTTCAGTATTTACATAGTATTTTAGCCATATTAAAAATATGAAAGTACGAATTATGGCTAAAGTATATATACAATATATACGACAACCCTTATACTTAGCTCAAACTATGTCCACATAGTGATCAAGGAGCTGGAAAGAAAGACATAACTCGTGCTCAGTATAGAAAAGTGAAAAGAATAGTATACTACAACGACGAATAAAAGAATATAATCAATAGAAGTCGATGATCCCCCTATACTTAGGATCACGTAATCCTAAGTATAAAAGACTGTACACAAGGGGAAAACCAAGGAGTAGAATGAACTAGATTTACCCCGCTATACTTACGGTAAAATATCCCTAAGTATAGGCAGCAAAACATAGGTAAAAAGAATCAAAAGAATAATCACAAGCCTGACATCCCCCCTATACTTAAGGTAATGTACACCCTAAGTATAGCTTAATCAGAATATTGAGATGGGGTGTTAGACAAAAGAATGTGCGATATTGATAGATGGATTTAGACAATGGAACAATGTTGAGGTACCTCTCAACAAGTGCTAGATTTTGCGCCCCTAGTTGGGCGCAAAGGCTTTGATAACGTCGTCGTATCAAGGTTCAGGATGACATCTGTAAGGCGAATACCGTATTGTCGTTGTAGTCTCGGTGGGACAATACCAACGAGATCAATAATGTAAGTGATGACACCCAGGTAATCAATCAAGCGGGTGTCTGCTACCGGGTAAAGAAATGGAAAGATGAAATCGGGCTCCGGTAGCACAAAAGAAATCATCCTCTTAAGATCTGAATGGAGTGAAAGGTCAGAGCCGAAGAAGTCGAACGTGGAGAAGGAAGAATCTGTTAGTGAATCCTCTACGTTAATCACAGTCTCAAAAAGGTACGGAAGTCATGATCAGGAGACTCACTAGACAGGCTGATATCCGATGCATATAATGTAGACAAATTAGTGAAATCATTGAATACCTCAAAGATCAGATCATCCTCGCGAGGGTCGTCAAGGAGAGAAACCTCAAACTCATTATTAGAAATATCAAAATACTCGTTTTCATGATCCGACAGATAAGATGGACTCCCATAAAGTAAAACCGAGTACATAGGGTCCATGGCATCCTCCCGCAGATAACCCTCGGGGAGTAATGTCGAATCATCAGGAAATTGGGAATCTGTGCTGTTGAATATCATGTCCTCCAAAAATGTATCGACCTCATCAACTGGGAGGACACAAACTCAAATATGGAACTATCAAGGTCTGTCAAATCAAGAATCGGTCCCTCATCAAGCTCTCTCTACTGAGATGAATCCAAGTATATCTCTGAATCTGAGAAGATCTTCTGAAGAATAGACACTGAATCAACTATGTATGGACACTGGAATGACTCAAAGGATGGTTGAGATGCGGTCTCCTCCCCTATTTCTTAGGATACTAGCAGATCTAGAATCCAAGAATCATCAATGTGGAAGTGCGGGACTGGCTCAAAATCTGATTGTAAATCCAATGTAAACTCGACCAATGTCCGACTATCGAAAATCACAATGGTAGTCAACACATCCATCAAATGAAAAGTAGTAGCATCCATATCCTCTGATTTGTGTGTGTTGTCAAGATCATGGCATGATGTGTCACACACTCAAGAGGTGTCATATCTCCCTCATGTGTTGTCCCGAATAAATCATCTTGTGCATATGGAATGTCTGAAAGTGTATCCAAGATGGTCTCAACTAAATCCAGGTTGGGACAGTGGTATGAACCACGACACGAGGTAATGACATATGCAATCGACTCTGCAGTCCTCCCCCTCATGGCGATGTGGATAAGGTCAGTCGTCGAAAATCCATGATCTGGAAATCGTCTCAAAAGATCTCGTAACCTCAACCATGAATCTATCAATGGCTCCTAGGGGTCAACTGCATCTGCTCTACGTTGGGGGTAAAATCTCTTCAAAAATAACGATCGTAAATCTCCCCACGTAGCCATCTTCTTTCCCAATCATCTGTGCCAACTCTTGGCTTTACTCTGAAGTGTAAATGGGAAGGTAATTAGCATCATGTCCTCATAAGTGATATCTAAATATGATCGTGATCCGCAAATATTCTGAAACTCATCGATATGCAAGTAAGGTTCCTCGTGTACTTCCCCTGAAAATTTCGACGGTAGATTAATGAAGTCTAAATCCAGAACGAATGGTCTCAATGTAAAAGCAGAGTGCGCTTTTTGATCGGTGTATTCATCCATCATCTCGAGATAGAAGTCATCTAAAGCACGCAAATGCACCATATTATCGCCTATGGGATGCACTCTTATCTCAGCAAGGTGAACACCCGTGTCTCGTATATGGTCAATCTGAACTCTTCGGGCATCACTCACAGCATGTCCGGAATGGGAGGGTGGGTAGGGAGAATATGGCAAAATCGGACGGAGTTCCGACCTCCCAAGAGAGTGGGCGGGAATGATGGGCATGAAGATAAGAAGGGGCAAAATCCGACTGGAATGGAATGCGACCCATGATGAAGTGAGGGAGGGTGGGAGAGATGGAAGGAAAGAGATAGAAAGTGACTGCTAATGATTCAATGAATGATCGTAACCGACTCACACCAAAGACATTCAAACACAAGACAAACCCCAATTCACAAACTCTACGCAATGTGAAGACCGTGAGATTTGGTCTTTTATCTTTTCAATTTTAGACTTTAGTGATAAGACAAAGGTGTACAAACATTTAGGAGGCTTTAATAGGATTTGGGCACTATTCCTTAGTGTGTACATGAGCGAGTAAAAGCGCAAATAATGAGGGGATTGCTCTCCCAATACAATGAGGAATCAATTACGTTTAATTTTAGAGGTCAAGTTCAATTAGCAATTACTTTTTTTAATTTTTTATTTTCTATTTTTTTGGATTTTTTTAAAATAACGCCTAACTAGTTTTCCGATTTCTTGTTTGATTAATTTGAGTCTAAAACAGGAGGAGGAAGTTGAAAAAGCCAATGCATGGTCAAACATAATGATGCATGCAGAGATAGAAAATGTGTACCTTGCTCCAGCACTCTATATGCAATATGATCCGCGCATAAATTAAATACTGAAAGTAAACTAGCTATATGATGCATGAGTAAATCGGCCTTAGACAAGCAGTTTCTATTGACCGTGAAGAACAATAGTTAACTAACTAAATTGAGTCCGAAGTCCGATCTTGGGAGTCACTCGATGCCCGCCACAACGGGTCCTGCCAGCACTGTATGTGACTCCTCACGACACATGATCTCAAATACAATTAAACTAACTTTTTCAGTTTAATTTTTATCCAAGGTCCAATTACGTTCTACAGGAACAGATATTCTATTAGGTGTAGGGCCTTAGAATATTACTTCACAATCAATCAAAATTCCTACGTCTAGGGGTTAAAACCGCGAGAATCAACTAGCAAATTATGACGGTTAAATCAAGAACACGAAAAACAGCGGTGAGGTCCCCCAAGTGCACCGCACTTGACGAAACAGACCCCGAGAAAAGCCCAAGTCCACAGTTCAAAGTCCTAAATTATTACAACAATTATTGTTCTCTCAAATAAAATGGCAGCTTTCTTCTCCACCCTTCTCTTCCTCTTGTACAGGTCCTCTAAAAAGAAACTCCAAGTCATCCAAGCAGTACCTCGCACAAAAATCAAAGAGAGAAGGTCAGAAAACAATTATGATATAGAGAGACAAAATAGAAAAATGACTACAAAGCAGTACTCTCCGGCAACGGTGTTACTCTGATGACGCGAGCCCGTCGCGGACGACGTGTCGCCCAGGTAACGGCTGCGTACAGCGGGAGGACGGCTTGGAGGCTGCAGTGGCTGATCAGCGGGTACGCACAGCCTCGAATGACTGGCCAGGAGCGGGCGGCACGCGGTGCTGCGGGAGTCGCCGGCGGAGCGTGTGGAGCGGTCTTCTGATTTTTTTCATTTTTTGTTTTTTTAAAATTATTTTTTAAACCTGTGAATAAAACAGTAAAAAAATTTTTTTTATTTGTTTTTTATTCTTTTTTTAAAAAACTGTAAACAGAATAAAGAGTATATGAATTTTTTTGTTAATTTTTTTAAACAGGGAAAGAAAATTGAAGCACAAATTTTTTTATTATTTTTTATGAACCTACAAAACAAAGATTAGAGAGAAAAGAAATATATGTTTTCTTTATTGTTTCCTGCAAAAATAAATGTTAGAAAACAAGATACATTTTTTAAAGTTATTTATAAACAAAAGATAATCGGTGAATGGGTCGGATCTTATCGATATGGAAGATAGATCTGTAGCTCCAGTCACCGTACGTGACTGGAGGTGATAGGTCGTGCGGGATAGAAAGTGAAAATGTGGAGATCGCCAGATGACATGAAAAATCGGTCTCGATGCGGAAATATGTGTGGTGAAATTTTATTGTGATTTTTAAAGATCTAAAAACTAATAAAATGGGATCAAAAACTAAACCTACGATTTACCTATGACAAATGACAAGAAATAAAATGGATCTCAACTCGGTGTTCGAAAATGCCATGATGGCCTCGACGAGGGCCGACGCGCTGTCATCGGACGGCTCAGAGGCTAGGCACCCTTCTTCAACAAGAATGCTCTCGGAGATCGGGCTCCTCTCCACCAAAGATCGATCAAAGAGTGAATGGGGAGGAGGAGCCCAATAAAAAGAGAAGAAAATAAAAAGTGGAAGATATCTACAAATGAGGAAAGTATTATTGGTTATTTAAATAAAATAATTAAATAAATAAAATAACTAATTAATTATGAATTTCAGATTTAAAAAAATTAAATAAATTGAATAAATTCCAAAAATGTATTAGCCACCTTAATGGTGGCCATTAAAGGTATGGAATAATATCCTATAAACAAGGTAAGTATTTACATCAAATAAATCAAATAATTAAATACAAATTTTGTAATTCAATTAAATTAATTAAATAATATTAGATTATTAATTTTTGGTGATTTTTATTTAAGGAAGTTAGTTGTATACAAATATTATGTACATATAATACACTATACATATATACACATAGGGAAATGATTTATAAACACAATTTTTTTAAAAAAATATATTATTTCTATTATTTCTTTTTATTTTTAACAGAAATAATATTTGCAAATATGTACATTATGTATATAAAAATAAATATGAATAAATATGTGCAATAAATAATGGTGAAACTGCACAAAACACCCCCAGAAAACTGACTTTTCAACCATAATTCTAAAAATTATGAAATCATAGCTATTTGAAAGATAATTTAATTTAGAGTACAGTAGAAGTGAGTTTGGTTCAATTTGAGTCCATATGAAGCCAGAATTGGTATTTCAATGATCGCATTGTGGCCTTTCTGAGGGTAATTATTAGTAATATGTAAATTATTTTACTTTACAAATATTTTTATTATTTTCAACACATTTTTATTTACAACTTTTGTTTACAAAAATAATTATTTTGAGCTCAAATTATGTACAAATAAAATAATACAAGTTTTATACAAATATACACGGAATTTATGTACAAATTATTTTTTTGGATTTTTCACAGAAGACCCTATCTCCCCCTACTTTATTCCTGGTCGATCAGGTCAAATCTTGACCTTCTCTCGAGATTCGAGTAAGTCTATATTTATTGCATAAATACCTCCTTTATTTTTCTTTTCTTCTTTATTCTTTTATTTTTGTACAAAAAGTGTTAAAAATGTAATTTTAACAAATGCATGCAAAATGGTAAAATTATGGAATTAGTGGGTATTTACATGTGTTTGAATCAGAAAATGAAGCTAAAATAAAAGAATAAAGGCAATGAATTGTGGATTCATCATGGCTTCCCAATGAACCCGTCCGGGATTACTTTGATATCGACTTACGAGGCTTACTGGATAAACCAAATCAGGTCTTGTACGTGACATTGCATACATTAAACTAGCAATTGCTTGTGCATATGGAACATCAAGTGATTTTTGTCCCTTTCTTGGACATTGACCTTTACTAAGTCTTTTTCCTATCACAAGTGGTGTAGGGGTTGAAGTACTATTCTGCATTCCAAACCTCTTTAATACCGTATGCAAATACTTCTCTTGATCTAAACTCAATGTTTTTGAGCTTCTGTCTCTACTGATCTGGATTCCAAGAACATAGGATGCCTCTCCCATATCTTTAATCTCAAATTCAGAACTTAATTTATTCTTTATATCATTTAACATCTCTATGTCATTTCCTGCAAGCAAGATGTCATCTACATACAATGACAAAATCATAAACTTGGTATCACTATGCATGACATATACACAATTATCTAATTTATTAGCCACAAAATCTAATTGAATAATTGTATCATGGAATTTGAGATACCATTGTCGTGAGGACTGTTTTAATCCATATAGAGATTTTTTTCAATTCATAAACCATATTCTCCTTACCATTTACCTGAAAACCATAAGGTTGTCGCATGTATATGTCGTCTCTCAATTCTCCATTGAGACAAGCAATCTTGACATCCATTTGGAATAATTCCAAATCCATATAAGCGATCAGTGCCAAAATCATCCTTATCGATGCAAATTTGGCAACAGGAGAATATGTTTCTTGTAAATCAATTACAGATTTCTGAGTATAACCTTTAGCAACTAACCTTACTTTATATTTATCAATTGTACCATCAGCTCGATATTTTTTCTTAAAGATCCATTTACATCCTATGGACTTCCTGACTATGGGTAAGTCACATAGTTCCCAGACACCATTTTTGTCTATCGAGTCAAATTCATCCTTCATGGCGGTCATCCATGATTCTGACTCAGATGAAGCCATCGCTTCATCAAAGGATATTGGATCCGTACAATCCAAAATATCCTCATCAACAACAAAACATGAAACCTCGCAAGAATACAGATGGTAGTCGTCCATCCATGCAGGTTGCATTCTGGGTCTTTTGTTTCCAGCTAAATCAATGGGTTGACTAGCTCACCCACAACCTCCAAAGGAATATCGATATTCATAGGTTCATCCTCAACATCCGGAAAAACTTCCTATTTGGCCTGATTCTAAGTCAGAATTATTATCATGCAAATCAACTAGAGGTTCCAAATCCTCTGATTCTACTTCCTTATCTTCTTTATTCTCGAGAAATGTAGCATCACGACTCTCAATTAGACCCCTTTCTTGATGTAGAAATCTATATCCTTTGGATTTCTCTGAATAACCAATAAAAATGCACTTCATTGTTTTAAAATCAAGCTTATCTCTAAGCTGATACGAGACTAAGATATGTGCTTCACATCCCCATCTACGGAGATAATCTAACTGTGGCTTTCTCCCATTCTATATCTCATATGTTGTGAATTCAATGGATTTCATGGGAATTCTATTTTGTGTATAATTTGCAGTCAATACTGCTTCACCACAGAAATTCTTTGGGAGTCTCGAATGTGAGAGCATGCACCTGACTGCATTCATCAATGTTCAATTTTTCCTCTCCGCCACTCCATCTTTTTAGGGCACATATAGCATTGTTGTATTTCGAACAATGCATGCATGAATGCAAAAGTCATTAAACTCTCTCGAGTTAAATTCCCCACCTCTATCAGTCCTAAGTACTTTGATTGATCAACTCAATTTAGTTTCTACCTCAGCTTTATATCTTTTAAAGCATTTAAAGGTTTCATCTTTTCTTTCCAGAGATATACAAAGGTAAACCTCGAATAGTCATCAATAAAGGTAATAAAATATTTCTCGTTTCCATATGGTGTGGCACTCAGGGGACCACAAATATCTCAATGAATCAATTCTAGCAATTCCTTTGACCTTTGACCACTAGAAAATGATTTTCTAGTCATTTTTCCGGTCAAACAACGCTCACAAGGTAATGTTCTTGCTCCTGTTATGTTATGCAATAGATCTAACTTTATTATTTGATTCACCTTATTATTTCCTGGGTGCCCTAATCTCATATGCCACAAATCAAAATCAGATAATAAACATAAGAAATAATTCAAATCACCCTTTATTGATTCAGCAAAGATAGGGATACAAAATAAGTCATGCTCATGCACAAATTTGCCGACTACGAAGGCTTTTCTATCTCGACCTATAGGGACACAATTATTATAAAATATAACTTCCAGATTCTTCTTTAGGAGAGCTGCCACTAAAATCAGATTCCTTCAGATCCCTTGAGTATAGAATACATCTTGAGGGTCATCACACTCTCCCCAAGATCCAACCTATAAGTTCCAACACCTTCCACATCTAGGTAGGTGTTATTGCCCATGTAGATCCTCTGCTCATCCTTTTTGAGCTTTTTTAATTCCACAAGTCCCTCTTTGGTCTTTGTGATATGCCGGGTGGCACCAGAGTCGATCCACCAGTCTTCACAGTCTGTTGTGGCAGAATTACATTCAACCACACCAGCAAATTCATGCTTTTTGCCCTTATTTTCTGGGACCTTAGTCTGTCCCAATTTTACCCCTTTAGTGGGGGCAATTGGTCTTGAAATGTCCAAACTTTATGCAAAAATAGCCTGACCCTCGTGATCCTTTTCGACGTTGTTGTCAGTTGCCCTTGAATTTAGCTTTTGTGGGACCCGTATATTTCTTGTGATGAACAACATGTGCCTCTTCCTGTTTAACTTCAAAGACATCAATCTTCTTCCTTCTGACAGTTAAGTACTACTCAATCGGAAGTTGAGCGGGCAAGTCGGTCACATTCTTTATAGCTCCATTTAGCCTCAAGGTGGTGGCAGCCATATCGAATGAAGATGATAAACTATTCAATATAGTTGCCACCTATAAATGTTCAGGAATATTAGTTCCTTCTATTTGTAGATCTTTTCCAAGACTATCATCCGATTGACGTGTTCACTATATTCCTTCATTTTGCATGTGTTATATTTGTCCAATAGGAGCTGCACATTCACCTACGTCTTGGAGTCATATTTCCCCTTGATTGCTCTTCATAACTCGTATGTGGATTTATGGGCTTCAAAAACCCTAATCAAATCATCCTCCATATGTATGAGGATAAAACTACGAGCTTTCTTATCTGTTTTCTCCCACCGTTCAAATAGTTTCTTGTGGGCAACTTTCTCAACATCAATGGCTTCTTTGGAGAGTTCAGGAGGAGGATGAGTATCAATTATGCTATCCAAATTGTCATGCATTAGGCCATATAGTATTTTCCGACTCCACATGTCATAATTGACGCCATTCAGCTTTTCAAGCTTTGCCAACTCAGATGCAATCAATTTTATTGTCATTTGAATCTGATTTGATATTTAAAGCTATATTAATCATTTAACAAAGATGGAACAAAGGTTATGCATTGACAACGAAAAAACAAGCAAGTAGAAAGATATCAATTAAAAAAATAGCGTATATTAAAAAATGATGGAATGTTTAAACGGAACTAAAAAACTGTGAACAATACTCATTTAAAAAAACTGAACAAGATATTCGCTATTATATATTTGAATTTTCAAGATTTTGTTATCTCCCCCTTCTCCGGTTTTTTAAGAATCTGTTTAAAGAAAATGCCTATGATTAAAAAAATCCCTAATTCGTTGAGAAGATATAATGTTAAGTAAAAAAATCATAACTTTGTATGCAGTAAACTCTGTAAGATCATGTGGTTCTTTTCTTAAAAAAACAGAATGAAGTATATTAGACAAACGATTAAAAAAATCATTCACATGGTGTGTATCATGTGACTTGGGAATCAAATAAAATAAGATATGGACAAAAACAATGGTGTGTAGAGGATCCGACTTGTGGCGTACGCAAAAAAAGGTTACAGGCTTACAACCACCTATCCCCTTTTCTCACCAACAACTTCTTGTTAGTGCGGGGCATTTGTCAAGTTTGATGACCACTCGGTCATCTAAAAATAGCCAACAGAGATACTCTTGAAGGCAAGAAAAGAATCTATTCTTTATACTTTTTTTATATGTAAATTTATCTATAGTGGATCGCCAACTGTATTAACTAGGAGGATTTAGGAGAGGGGGAAGCCTAATTAGTAAATCAACGGCTAGATCCTAATTGCCATTCTAGTTTTGATGTTAAAAAGCTTTCCTCTCATTGAAGGCTAAGACAAATAGTTTGTAGATTTGTTTTTGTTTCAAAGAATCTCAAATCTACGTTGATGCTAATGTGTATAACAAGGATCGTCTGATTTAATGTTGTCGATGCAGAAACCGCTTGAGCCGTTTGATTTTGATCAAACATTTCACACGGTACGGGCCCACAGAAAGTGCAAAATCATGCAAATCGTTCGATCACGATAGAACGACTCAAACATTACTACAGAATCTGTTGTCGTGTCCGCTACAGCAGACGACCCAATCCCCAGATGTGTAATGCCACTCAAGATGAGTAGGTTTGGGATATTATTTTAGGGTTTGATAACCAATATTATTCCTATCTCATTTTACTCCACGTAAGAAGAGTTTACTCTAACTCCCTCCTTTCTCATAACTCAGCAATAGTACACATTTTCCACGGATATATCCTAATGTAAATATTTTTTTGAAAAAATAAACAAGTTGCTACATTTCTTCCAACGTCCAAACGAACTGCCAAATGCAGTATTTCTCTTATTAACACTCTCCTTTCTTTTCCCTTAACTGGGAAGTGGAAGGAACCCACTCCTCCCCGGCGACCGATGACGTTTTCCGATGCCAGGAAATTCATCGTCTTCCTAGCTTCCCATATAGAGAGGCTGGCACAGCTCAATGACGCCGCTGCCGTGCATCAGAGGCTGTTGAAGTCGACGGTGTTCGATGTCCGAGCGGGGTCGCCGATCACCTTGAGGACTAATCTGATGGACATCTATGCAGAAGTAGAGTGCAGCCCATGTTGTTTCATGGCGGCGTACATGTACGTCACCCGCTACTGCTTGCGCCACACACTCCTCGTCGAGCCTGTCAATGTCGAACACATGCTCCTCACCTCCGTCCTCGTAGCCATCAAGTTCTGGGAGGATGAGTAGGCTTCTCCTTAATTATCTTCTTTGGTTCGTTCATCAATAATTAGCTTTGATATACGATGCCATGATCAGTACTAAAGCAATGTATTCGATAGTTAAATGTACTGTTTCAGCTGTTCTGATTAGTTATAACGCTTCTTGTCTTTTGTAATTTCTGTCAGTGCTGAATCTGCCGAAGGCAAACATCTTGGCGTCTAAAATTTAATGGCACAATCTTTTGCAACCTTATGCATTGGAGATAAATATAAAATAAGTAGGTGTTAGTAGCAAAGGGGCTGTAAAGCACCCATATAAAAATTACTATCAAATATTTATTTCTACTCTCTAACCTTGCAGTGTAGGAGCTGTTAGATCGTCGTTTTAATGTATATATTGATCATATCAAGTGGAAGTAACCTCATTTTACATTAGAACAATCGCTGATGTTTAGGATCATATACATCTATTTCTTAACAAATGCCAGATTGTAAACTATAGTTTTTTTTCCAGATTTCCTATAGATGTGATCATGACCTATCAATCGGTATGATGGGTTCTATTCCACATATAAAATTGCTGTTGGTTTTGCGTATATATTGCAGATACTGCAACAACGCGAAAATGGCGTGCATCATCGGGGTGAGCCTGCGGGAGATGAACATTATGGAGAAGCAGTTGTTATTCGGCATAAAATTCGACCTCCACATTACGAAGCTCCAGTTCCTCAGCTGCTGCAATGCCATGAAGAGGATCATGGCTGCTGACTGCCCAGATTCTCAACCCCAGATCTCTCGCCTCATTTTGGGCAGCGACGGGGACGGCGTCGCCGCAGACGATCGTCATGAAAGCAGTACAGGATCTGGATATTGACTGCACTTAGTGTGATTCGAAATCACCCCATGCATTGACGTGTGTGGATTACTATAATACCAAGCAGAGGAAGAAAAACGTAGTAAGAGTACTGCAAAAAATATTGTACTTAACTGCGAAGAATTCCGAAATGAAGTTTGTTGGGGGACTTGGGAGTACTGGGTATCGTATATCCAGTGACAATTTACCTACATTTCCTTCTGGAATAAATTTACCTACGTGGAAAGGCAGGAAAAACTGTCAGGATTGGAAGTTATGATATTAAGATTAAGAATATTAAAGGAAGTGCTGATCCTAATCATTGCAGAAGCTTCCACGTAGTGCTAACACTAGGAATACCATATGCTTCGACAACACTAAATGGCATTCTAAGTAGTGACTTCATGTATAAAAGAAAACCTTAAACCATCGGGCATACCAATTGTCATCAAACTTTGTCACAGCACGTGCATGCAACATTGCATGTACTGTAATCCCCTTTAATTTTTTTAATTTTTTGATTTTTAAATCCAACCTTAGATTGAATCTTATATTAATGTTCTACATAACTTTCAAATTCCGTTTAATCCGAGATTTCTTGCTATTTTATCTTATGGTCAAACATTCATTCAAGATCTAAGCAACTTAAACTCCATTTATAAAAGATCTAAATGTTGGACTATTAGGATAAAATATCAAATAATCTCGGATTTAAACGAAATCTGGAAAGTATGTAGAACATTAATATAAGACTCAATCTATAAGGTTGGATTTAAAAGTCAAAAAATAAAAAAATTAAAGAGGATTACAACACCTCTGTTGCAATCCCCTCTACATCAGAGGACCCTTTTCCTGCATATACATGACTATTTCTATCATGATCCATTCCGACCCATCATTACCTTATCAACGGATCGACCAGACTCATTTCAATGAATATCCGATTCTAACGGATACTCGAATTATTTTAACAGATAACGGCATAAATATCCGCGAGTCACTATTACAAACATACACATCAAATTAACAATAACAAAGCAGAATAAAAAATATACAGAGCATATTTTTGTGTGTGTGTGTGTATAGGATTTTTATCCAATGCGCACATGGCTCATTAGCATTTCGGTGAGCACCATTTATAGGCCACACACGTGTATTACCAATTGAGTGGTTACCTATTTCGAAGGATGTTGTTTTTGGAAAGAGATTAATATGCAAAATGATTTAACAATAAGTGATAATCCAATTATATCGCGTCCTAAAAAATAGGAAGATCGTTTTGGAAAGAAAACATTCGAATCAATGGTTTCTTGCAGAAAATCGAGATCCAAATGCTCAGGTCAGTAATATATATACAATAATCAAGTAAATGGTTGTTGCGAGATCAGTAATATCCAAAACAACGGTCAGTAATTTACATTCATTTTATTATATGGTGTAGAATTCAGTAATATATACACAATGGTCAAGTAAGTGCTTGTTGTAGTCAGTAAAACCATAACAAATGGTCAGTAATTTCTATATGTATTACTACTTTGAATAATTTCAGTAATTTCGACACAATACTCACGTAAATGGTTGTTGTGAGATCAGTGATATCCAAACAACGGTCAGTAATTTACATTCATTTTATTACATGGTGCAGAATTCAGTAATATATACACAATGTACAAGTAAGTGCTTGTTGTGAAGTCAGTATTATCCAAACAACGGTCAGTAAGTGCTTGTCTTATATCACATGTTCAGTAATATGTGTACGATTCTCAAGTAATAGCTATTATGAGATCATTAATAACAAAGTAATGGTCAGTAATTCATGGGCATTGCTCAAGTAAGAAAGTAAATATTTGTCAATGCAATGCACATTACATAGATAATGGTATTACTAACCATTTGTTATGTTATTACTGATCGCACAACACATATTTACTTGACCATTTTATACATATTACTAGATTCTGTGCAATGTAACTATTTGGATGTAAATTACTGATCATTTTCTCGATATTACTGATCTCACAATACACATTTACTTAACCGAATTATATTTATTACTATCATAGCATTTGGATCCTTAATCATCCGCGTGGAATCATTTATTTGAATTGTTTCTTTCCAAAACCGTCTTCCAATTTTTAAGGACGTTGTATAATATGAAATATAGGATTTCTTTTAAATACGTCGTAGCCTATAATTAGAAATATCGTTATTGTTAATACACGTGTATGGCGTAAAATGAGTGCTCATTGAAACGCTAATGAGCCCTGTACGCATTGGATAAGCCCTATATATATAATATCAAAAACCGTACAGAATAGAATCATGTCTACAGATGAAAATGAATCAGGTCCTTCCATTAACCTTGTATATATCAAATCATGAGCCCCTATACAGCACATATAAAGCGACCATGATGAGCTATATAGCATAGTAAATAATTACCAATGCCAATGCCGGGTAACATCCACTTCGCCATGGCTGATAGCAAGCCTTCACTGTCATCGGCTCTAACATCTAGTACCTGACAAATCCTGCATGAACTTCCACGATCATCATGTCACCTGCGGAGATCTACCATGTGGTCATAGACTTCTCAGTCTAGTAGCTCCACACCAGAGATCGACTTGACGAACGATGACCTATCCTTATCCGGATGGGACTTTAGCAGCATCGTTGTTAGTAAGCAAGGCCATGAAATTATCTTTGTGTGGCTTGATCCATTCATTTTGATACTAAATTTTCAGGTACCTGTTTGAAAATGATAGGTCAGGTATCCATAATGTCATGACCCATGACCCATATAAAAAAATTCGACGGGTACCCGCGGATACCTAATTGGAAGTTACAACTATAATTGATTCATAAAAATGCAAATGGTTAGGTAAACACACACACACACACACACATATGGGGGCAGGGAGCCTGCACCCTGGGGTGTAGGAAACTCCCTGCACCCATCCCATTTTTCGACTTTTTTTATGAATTAAAAGTTGGGAGGATTAACTTAATATGTTAAGGGAAATATGTGTTTCATGTTTCACGCAAAACAAACATTCCTAACATGTTCATCTAGATATGATCGATTTCAACAATTCTGAGACCATTAAAATTTGGTAGTCTTGATGAAGATGATAGAAGTCTCGAATTAAGTTGAATTTGGAATGACAACATGGTGATACATGGTGATCTAAATACCTCAAGGTTTCATTTCAAAAAAATCAAAAAATAATGAAAAATTAGGCCGGGTGTAGGGAGTTACCTGCACCCGCCAAGGTAGGCTCCTTTTATATATATATATATATATTTATATATATATATATGTATATATATATAACATTATTCTTATCTATTTCAAAAATATAGAAATCAATGGAGATACAAATATCGATGAATATGGAAATCACATTAATAAATCATTAAAAATGATCCGGTATGAAATGGTTGCAAATTAGATAGGAAAATAATAAAATCAAAATTATATAGATAAGATTAAATTTATATGTACAGAAGGGCTCATATATATATCCTTTTTGAAATCAAAATATACGTGAATGACAAAATTTGATTTAACATATATGATAACGAATCAGATACGATCCAAATCGATATGCATACATTCTAGCATCCAAACATGACGATAATAAATACAATTGGATACGAATTGTATGGCACACACATGTTTGCACGCACCCACCCACACACGTGCGCTCGCGCTTGCACCCATGCAAACACCCATCTCCACGTGCATGCGCATGCGACCACGCCCACATGCATATGCGGACGCATATAAGCATGCACATACACATCGCAATAACCGATTGTAATGATAATTAGTACACCCATTTACGAATAAAAGTATATACTTATATATTGTTTGTCATGTTGTCCTCCGATTATATGTATTTACATGTCATTTATCCATATTTGATTTAATATGAGGATGAACCTATGAATGTATCATTTTTAGATCTGTATTCGATAGTATTCCTGTCAATTGCTTGTATTCATATGGTTTACATTATTCACATAGTTTTATATATCCTCGTTAATTCATTTATCTATATTTACTTATCCTTATTTGAATGCATTACGTACCATTTAGATTTTCATATCTAGCATTATCATTATGAATATGATATAGATACATATATACATAGTTGGATATCGTTTGCATTTTTATATATGTCACCTTTCACTAGAAGTATCTCTCTTTATCCCTACGAGTACCCATAGGTAGACAACATCCATTACTATTAACCAGGTACCCGTTACAATTGGGTACCCATTTGAATGGGACGGGTTGACCCGTCACCTAATACCAAAGGGGCAGAGTGGATCACGATCAAATAGGACGAGTACCCGTCCCATGAGCACCCCTATTTCCGATTATTCGAAGATTTTTGTTAACAAGATCATCATGGCATATTTTAAACAATAATTGCATGGATCCATATGAACTAAAAGAAAAGCATTACAGATTAAAATCATTATAATCATGTATTTCCCTTTCATTATCCGATTACATAATGCAAATAGGAGCTGCAATTAAATGGAAACAGGAATTAGGTTGATATTTAGGAAAGGTAAAACAACAAATAAATTGCGGCAAACAAAATAGAAGCAAGATTAGTTAGATATCACCGAAGGTCTATGAAATGGACTGCCCTTAGAGAGGATATCACCCCTATAATACCAATGCATAGGGAATCGACGATCAGCTTCCAGTATATGACGACACATGATCTTCTTCCGCGCATCCTCAAAAGTATCTCAGAGAATTTGCAGCAGGAAAATAAAGCGCATGTCGCAGATGTTATGGGAAGAACATAGAGCAAAAGCGGCGACGTGAGAGTTTTCTTGTGTTAGAAAAAACCACGTCGAGGGAGGAGTATATAAAGAGATTTGTGTGCCCTAGCACGTGGTACTTTCCATTTTCTAAAATGCCCCTCAATGGGCGTGTCTCTTCAGATTTCGAAACCGTGACTAAAACGGGTTGAGTCATATTCTCATTGTAATCGAATCCAAAGTAATCCATCCGATTAATTTCATCAACAAACCAAGTGAAATCCGTAATAAAAGTATCGAGATCTGAGACCCAAATTGACTATCCCAAGCCGGAGACAGAGCAGAGCGCGTGCATATGTGACCCTTCATTCCTCCTCTCTACTATTGCTACAAGAACTTAGGGTGTGAACTCATATATAAGTCCATCAAAAATTTAGAAACATTAGATGTGGTACTAAACTTTCACCCATAACTCTCCTTATTTCAAATTTGGGAATTCTCAACTTTCTCTCCAAGTCATTTGATTTTCCAATTGAAATAAATACCTTCCGGTTTGAACCTCTACGTGAGTTTACTAGTTTAACTTTAACATGAACGAAGTGAAGTATGTCTTAAACTTCAATCCTTGGTGTTAAAGTATGCGGTAGAAACAACAAAATGTTGTTCTTGATACAATCTTTAGGGTTGGTGCTCTTAAAGACCGTGCATCCTATCATGTTTCATGAGTGTGTTAAGGAAATACTCTCTTCTTTTAACTACAACCCATGGTAACATTCACATAGGTGGTATTCTCCAAGGATGCACTGCTAACATCCTGTCCAATGGCTTGAACCCATTCATAGCTGATGTTCTTCCTAAACTTGCAGCTTAAATGACACTCAGGCTTCCAGGGATAGGACACTCATGCATAAGATTAAAATAAGAGTGTCACCAGTCCTTCAAATAGCTTGCTAATACCACATTAAACCTACTTTGTGGAATCTCCACTCAGATAGGTTGGGTTTCAACTATAGATGAACTCCCAATGGATCTCACTCCCATCCCAAGCCTAGACTTTAGGACTAAAGATCTATCAAGTCCCTCAGTAAATGAATATGCAGTATTGTCTTTGGATCCAACAAAATCCACAACCAACACTCCCTGAGATACCAAATCTCTTAACTTCTTAAGTCTGATTTGTATGTGTCTCCTTGTTTTCTGATTGATTTTTGAACTCTTAATCTTAACAATTATGATCATGTTATCATAATGTACCGAGATCGCTGGAACTGGCTAACTTACCATAAGAATTTTATAAAGAAGTTCCCTTAGCTATTCAACATCAATTCCAATGCTGTCCAAAGCACACAACTCAGCCTCAAAGGTAGATCGATCTAGAATGGTATGCTTTACATACCTCCAAAAAAACTGTACCACCTCCAAGGGTAAAGACATGCCCAATAATATCATTACTTCCAAAATCCTCTATTTTCACAAACCAGCTTGCATCATTGTATCCTTCTAGTACATACGAATATCTACCATAATACAAACTAAGGGAAATAGTTCCCTTCAAGTACTTCAGTCCTCGATTCAGAACCTCCTAGTGAGTACGCTCAAGACAACTAGTGTATCTACTCAGCTTTGCAACTTGAGAATGAAATATCTAGTTTTGTGCAATTTACAAGATACATTAAGCCTCATATCACTTGTGAATACTTAGCTGAGCTACAAGTACTCCACTTTTGTTCTTAAATAGTATTTCGGATGAATCAAAAGGAGTGCCTACATCTTTACAATATTGACATCCAAATTTCTTAAGTACCTTCTCAACGTAGTGAGATTAAGAAACTGCAATCCCATCAACTAACCTTATTAGTTTGAGACCTAAGATTACATCAGCAACACGCATATCCTTCATCTCAAACTTGTTACTTAAGAATGATTTAGTCTCATTACTCTCATTAGTTATCCTTGTATGTGATCTAAACAACAATATGTCATCAATATACAGGTACAAGACAATGCACTCATCACCTTTCACCTTGGAATAGGCATACTTATCGGATTCATGAACCTTAAAGTCACATGATAAAATAGTTTTGTCAAACTTTTCATGCCACTGCTTTGGTGCTTGTTTCAATCTGTAGAGGGACTTAAAGAGCTTGCAAACTTTTCCCTCAGTCCTAGGAGTCACATCATGTTGATCCATATAGATCTCCTCCTCAAGATCACCATGCAAGAAGGCGGCCTTCACATCCATCTTGTGGATAGAGAGATCATATACAGAGGCCAATGCTATGAGCATCCGGATTGTGGTCATCCTAGTCACAGGGGAATAGATATCAAAATAATCAATACCTTCCATTTGCCTAAAGCCCTTGGCAACTAATCCGACTTTATATTTTTCAATTGATCTGTCAGGCCTAAGCTTTCTCTTAAACACCCATTTGCACCCAATGGTAGAGCACCCTTTGGGTATATCAATCAGTTATCAAGTTCCATTAGCCATAATAAAATCTATTTAAGATCTGATGGCTTCCTTCCATTGTTTTGCTTCAGATGAAACCATGGTGTTGGAAATGCGAGCCCACAGCGAGCCATTATGCAATAAATGTTATTGCAATTCACTCCTTAATCTGAAATGAAGAATGAATAATTTGCATAATAGGTCCCTTAGTACAATTAGGGTTATGTACCATAGCCATCTTGATGATCATACAGCTGTTGATTCAACTATTGAATCATAGAGGCTGGTGCTTGGATGAATATCTAAAGAGTTAGATTGAGGACTCATCAAGCACCGTCAAATGATTGTTAAGAAATGATCTCTAGCCTGAGTAGGAGATGGCAATCCTTATCTCTAAAGGCTGATGTCTGACCGACCTCTTGATGCAGGTCCTCTACATAGGAATAGAGATTCGGAGGTGTCAGATTAGTTAGGTCAAAGAGTTGACTTAACGAGATCGAGATAACCAAAGTCCTATATCGTAGGCTGTCATGATATCGGCACGCATCCTCTGACCAGAGACAGATGTGTTACTATATGTCTGAGTATGTACATTTGGCAGACTAATAGGTTGATGACCTAACCAAGGTCTATACACCGGCGCGCTGGTGTGCATGTAAGGGCATATGAGTAATACGATCTCTCAAAAGGATCATACAGGTTCATTTACTGAACCAGAAGACATGAGCTCACTCATGAGATATTGGGAAGAATCAAATTCCGTGCGCACGGTCGTCTCGCTTTGGAAGCTTGACTGAATTTGTTGGTTTGATATATACTTTTGGAAAGCATATGATCAAGACCTAGGTATGATATATGCTTTTGAAAAGTATATGATCGATACCGACTCCCAATGATCAAATGAGAAACTTACTGATAAAACAATGAAGTAGACAGTATAAAGTTGATCCAATACTTCGGGTTTAATCTGAGTCTTCCAGTATGCAGGACGTACAGGTATTGGGAATACCTGAGGGTGATGTGATCATAAACGATTGTATAACCATGACGCTTCCATTCCTAGGGAGTGATGAAACGGGTCTGGATTTTAGTGACTCCTCTCAGTAGAGAAGTAATCTGATCTTAGTCCAAATGTTGGACATTATCTGAATATGATTCAGATACAATAAGAAGATTAGATTTGCGGTCTTGATTTAATTAAGCATCTATGAGAGGCCCGCGATCTGGATTTGAGATATGATCTCAATATCCAAGTCACTATACGTGGAACAATACAATCGCCCTGTCCTTATCTCCAAGTATCTGCGGAGAAAGCGCACTATCCTTGAAAGGGTTCAGGATAATTTCATTGTTGATATATGTATCCGAGCATTGAGAAAATGGATAATTAAATGTGATTTAATTATCATGAGTAATATAAATTTGATTGATATTATAAAGAGAGTTATCTTAGATAATTAAATGTGATTTAATTATCAAAGATGTAAGTAATATGAATGTGATTCATATTATTTGAGAACAAGAGAAATGAAATTTAAGGTGATTAAATACGATTTAATTATCATGGATATGACTAATGTGGATAGCAATATCCATATTAATCATATATATTATAAATGTGATTTATAATATATAAGAGAGAGATGTTTGTAATTTACATTTATTAATTAAATGTTAATGTGAATTGGATTCACATTGGACATTAAATTGAAAATGTAATTTACATTTTGTTTTGGGTTATGAATATGATTCACAAATTTCCAATGGCATGATTGCAATGTTCACAAAATAAATTGGATTTATTTTTGTGAAATAATTTGCAACAAAAGCTGTTGCAAATATTGGAGAGAATCATGAGATAATGTAATCTCATGTAATAGGAAAAGGGGCTCCACCTTCCTTATAGGAAGAGTGGACGGCCACAATTCCCATGAGGAATTGGTGGCCGTCCACCCTCCTTATGGAAGGAGGCTTGCCTCCTTTCCTATTTCTCCAATAAAGATTGATTTGATATAAAATCAAATTATATTTATTGTATATTTGATTTTTATTAAATTAATTGTTGCTGTATTTTTAGCAACAAATCATGACCATTGAAAGAAACACAAATTAATGTGGACCATTGGATTTGTGTTGACACATGGATTGAGATCCATGGATCCCAAAACCCTATAAAAGGAGAGGCACCCCATTGCTCTTCTTCAAGACAAATAGACAACAAATCTCTCTCTCTCTCTTTCTCTCTCTCTCCCTCTCATGGCCGTCCACCATGGATGCCCTAGAGAGGTTCTACATCGCCGCGGCATCGTCGTTATGCTGCCCGATGTTTTGCTCGTGGAACTCCGTCTACTTCGGCGTTCCTTGCTCGTGAAGAAGACGTGGAATCTCGTGTGTCGAGATCAGGAGATCCACCGCTTGGATCATCAACATGGATTGCGAGAAGCACGCAGTTCATCCCCGCGCTCGCAAGCGTCTCCTCCGTCGGATCGGACTTGAGACAGGAGGTCTCTTTGTTTAGAGACTCGATCGCAACCACGCTTCAAGAGGTAAACCTAATACTTGTTTGTGGTTTAGACGAAACGATCCAAGAAGTGTTCTTGGATCATGTGGTTTCGTCGCATAAAAATTTTAATTTCCGCTGCATGGAGCAACTAGTGCGACTAGTCGCTCCTCGTCGTATTCGATACGACGCACACGCTTCCGTGATGCGCTTGAGGATCTAACCATATCCTTCAAGTGGTATCAGAGCCTTAGATCGACGGTTTCGAATATGATTCGAAAAACCGAGGACGACTTGGGTTCGTTAAGGTCGCGAAAGTTTTTATCGCATTTGATTTCGCAGATCTGTTTAGTAAATAAATTCGGCACTGTTTAAATTGTTTAAACACGAATTTAATACTTGGATTTTGTTCCCCATTAAATAAGGAAATCATAGGATCTGAGTTTGCGTAAATCGGATTTCGTATGCTCAAGATATGGTTGTTTTATTGAACATGTATGCACTGTTGCGGGAACTGTAGATCTGAACGCGATTAAAATATTAATTACTGTTTAGACTTGCCTCAAAATGCGTGAAACATCACTTGGGTTCTGTCCTAAATCAAATTAGCAATCTATTAAAATTGATTTTGTCTAATTTGGATTTAATATGATTGAGATATGCTAATTTTAGTAAGTAGGGGTCACTGCTGAAATTACATTCCTAATCTAGAACCATGTGATTGTCAATTAGTGAAATTAATTGTTAATTTCGTGAAATAATCTTGAAAAATATTTGTGAAATATTGGAACATGATTATTTGCCTAATTGATTTGGCCTCAACCAATTAATTGATTAAGATGTGATCTAAATCATAATGGAAAAGCACAATCTTTCAAACTTGATGCTTGAATAGGATTTGGGAATTTGTCTAGCAAATTTCCTTATAATCAAAAATGTTTTGATTATTACTATATGGTACAATTTCGGTTGAAGAACCGATGATCATCTCAAGTACAAATTAATCAATTTGGCATTATCCTTTCCCGATGCGGATATGGTGCCTAGTCGGAGAGCATTGGGGTTGCTGGTTGCAACGTATGTGGTCCGTCCCACTCTCGTCGATACTGGCCATGACAGCGGGTAGGGCCGGGATAATGTCCGAGGGATTAAGATGTATTTTTCTAATTATTAAAATTCGAATTAATACGTATTTTGAGATATTACCATATATATATTCAAGTAAAACAATCAAGTTTGATTGATTGAATTGGATTGATAATTAATTTAATATGATTAAATTGATTATGTCCAATTGAAATACTCTAATATGATTAGAGTTAATAATTCTCTTGGAAGAATTAATTGTATGAATGTGATTCATAGTAATTAATTAAATTTGGATAAGAGATGGAGGATCACATAAGTGACATTCATGGTCTCCCGTCAAGGCGAAGGGTTCCGTCGCCAGATATTGTATGTAGGAGACGCCTGTCCGAAGTGACAGCTCCTACATACGATCCATTTGGATCGGGCTCTTCGCTTCTCGAAAGAGTAAGGACGTATGCGTAGTGACCCCAATATCGGGTCCTCATATTATTGGGGCGATATTGGATTGCGCATAGCGAGTTGTATTCCTGTTGACGGTTGGTTCAATTAATGACGGGTCAACATTGCTTAGGGGTGGTGGGCCCGGGTGTTAAAGACCGAATTGGGAGATGCAAGTTGGACTTGCAAGGCGGAATGTGTTCCCGCTTCTTTTTATCTGAGTTGTAGGTTCTCATATTATTGGGATACAACAAAGATAAGGAAGGAGATCCTAGATCTTGCTTGAGATATAATGGTAAGTATATCTCTTACATTGAAAGTGATTAAGGGAATGAACTTTCAGTGTTGACAAGGCAAGACAACTTTGATATAAAAATTCCTAAATCAAAGTAAAATATGTATATATAAATACATACATCTATGCAAATTTCTTATTTCAGATAATCCTTCATTAAAACCCACTCAATATTATACTCAATAATAACCAGTAAAATATCATGGATTGGACTCATGATCCAGATATTATGCTTGCAGTTGGACACATAATGTATGTGGTTGCAACATGCAAGTCTCCTCATACTAATGAGGAATGACAATTGAAATAGATAATAGGACTACAACCCTAGGGTTTGTATGTCTCTATGGTCTTGATCTCATCGGATGTACTTTGGAAGTGACATGTCGATAATGATCATAATTGTCAATTAATCCTTATAAAATCTAATAAGATGTTCTGGCATACATATGTGCTCTCAACATTTAATCATGAATGACATGGTTCTCTACATCGTGCAGAATGGTGGCTCTATAAGAGATGATGTATTCAAATTGTTTGAATACCTATCTTAACCAATGTTTTAAGAGTTTAGATGGATGTAGATGATGAGTGTCATCATTCTACTATCTTTACTCTAGTCATTCATGAAGCTTCATAATATTCATATTGTATGAAATTAATGAAGCTTGTATAAATGTTGAAATGCTCTTATATTGAATTTTTGAATTTAATGTAAGAGATCCTTAGTCTTAAGCAATGGTTGCTTATAGATAAAGGGAGCGCAGTGGAAGCATGGGTTGGACCCAAGTAAGAGGTATAGTCAAAGAGTTGACTAACTTCAGTGACTTCCATATGACATCCAAAGAGTTGGATGAATGCCAATACTGCAATAAGATGATGTGTTGATAATATGACTATCAAGTCTGTCTAGAATCCTTAGAGAAGGACTCGGATGGAGCATCAGAATAATCTACATAAATCATTGAGATTGACTTTCTTATTTGATAAGATAAAGTCTAATTATTGTATCTCAATCTTCTAACAACACTTGCAATGTGTCGCATATGCTTTAGAAGACTATAAAATTTGATCTTCAGATTTAATAGTCATCCACATAGATATTGATGCAATTGTTGCAACAATCTCTAATGGATTGAGAGACTTCATAATTTCAGTGGGAGAGCCCTTAGTCTTAGAGAATGTCTCTATGACCTAGATATTAGAATACATTCATTATTTATTTCTAAATGTTGGAAATAAATATGAATTCTGTAATAAATCTATCATAAAGAGTTATGATGGAGGTATTTCAGATAGTAATCTAAAATCTAGTGGACTCCACTAAATTAGAAAATTAATGAATGGTTCATTAAGATTTCTAATGCTGAAAATTAAACCATTAAAGATCAATAGGAGGATGAAGATCATTTGATAATGATCTAGCATCATGTTTTGGACATATGTCTGTTGATGTGATCAATAGACTAATAAGAGATGAAACTTTAGATTGTCTAAAGGTTCAAATCTTACATACTTGTGAATATTGTATTCAAAAGTAGATATGTTCAATACACCCTCCCTTGGGAATGGTGTAAAATGTCAAGGTATTCGTGATCTCATACATATTGATGTATGTGAATCATCTATATCATAGTAAACATTATGGATATATGATATCTATTGATGATTATGTATGATATGAAATTTCTTCTCTTCACCTAAGAAACCTTTGAAATATTCAAAGATTTCACAATTTTGGTTTAGAACCAAAGTTTGAAGGAAGATGAAATGAATTTGATCTAACCAAGGTAGCTTGTACCTATTAGATGAATTCAAGAAATACCTTATGGAGATATGAATATCATTCCTATCTCAATCCTCCTAATGGACCTTAACTCAATAGAGTTGTAGGGAGATACAATTGATCATGTGTGACATGATTTGATCAATGATTAATCTTAGCATAATTATCTCTTAGTTTCCAAGCATATATATATGTGGTAGAGACTACATTATATATATCCTTAATAAAGGTTCCATGTGATTAAGTTGTAATCTAGCACCAGAGAGTGCTACTTCATTGGGAAATTAAAGGATGGTATTGGATACCTACTTTATGGCCTTGAGATTCTTAAAAGATCTCATCTTTGAGAAAATGATTCTTAGAGGATGACTCTCTTAAGAATCAAGATGAAAATGAAGTAAAGGAACTCATTTAATCCTGAGATGATAATGAGACTCCTAGAATCGGAAACTAAAAGACAATTAAAGATGAAACACTAATATCCCTTCAAATAAGTTTGATGATGGGTTCCATGTGTCAGTTGAATCTGACAAAGATCTGACTTCATGTGATGAAGCTCCTGAGGATCATGACATGGAAAGATGGATGTTAGCAATAAAAGTCTAATGTAGACTTCATATATAAGTGTTGTATATGGACCCTCGAGGATCCACCTATATGGGTAAGACCCATTAAGGTGTAAATGGATCTTCAAGAGAGAGGGAACCTGATGAAAAGGTAGAGACCTTCAATGCATGGTTCGTAGCCATGAGCTGCAAACTGAAGAGAAGACATCGCTTGCGATAAGACTTGCTCTCCAGTGACCTTGCTTTAACCCATCAGAATATTGCTAACTATAGCTACACAACTTGACTATGACATCTTCATGATGTATGTCAGGATTGCATTCCTCTATGAATTCCTCTCTGAGGATATTCATATAAAGTAGCCGCAGAGCTTCATGGTTGAGGAAAGCAAGATGTACAAGCTAAAGAACTCCATCTTTGGACTCAAATAAGCATCTTGTAGTTGGAACATAAGATTTGATGAAACTATAAATGTTATGATTTCAGATAGAATCTTGATGAACCATGTGAAGCTTAGTGGGAGTGCCAATGTGTTCATCGTGCTATATGTAGATATTGTTTTAATCATTTGGAATGATATAAGGATAATAATAATAAGTGTTTTATGATTTGGTTGTTTCACACCTTGAGATATGATCTTAAGAATACCTCTTAGATCTTAATTCTGAAATCATTCAGAAGCAAAGAGAAGAGGGTATTGGGACCAACACATTAGTAGTACACCTTGGACTTATTCCATTTTCTGGAAAATTCCAAGAAAGGCTTCCTTCCCTTAAGATGTGGTACTGACCTATCTAAAGGGATAGCACCTCAAAGAGTTGAGGAAGTGAATGCTAGGACTGCTTGCACTTATGCATCAGTTACGAGAAGCTGAGTGTATGCTAGAGTGTACAAATACCAGATGTCTGTCATGCAGTGGGAGTAGTAAATTGTTACTAATCCTCTGTAGAGATAAAACACTTGATTGCAGTAATAAGAAAATCTTCATAGATGAGGAGATTTTTGATAGTGATCTCAAAGTCTTATCTTCAAAAGTTTAAGACCTTGTAGATAGTGATCTATAAGGGTCTTAACCCTAGATACCTTTGGAGATAGAGATCTTCATGAATAAGGGTATTCTTGTAAGGATTATGGAAATGCTGGTTATAACAATTATTAAGCTATAGTGTCAGGAACACTACAATAGCTTTAACAAGGTTGAGTATTGGTTGCATGAGATGCAACAATCGCATTAGATGCGAGCACTGTTACTGGGGATATGTAAGTGCCGTAAAAGGACTTGGCATAGTCTCGCGGGAACAGAGTGACTGATCAGCTTACCTAGCTATTTTCTAAATAGCCTATGATTGTCACATGAGTGTGGGTTTGAATGATTAGCCCATCAATGGCTCTTTGGGCTAGTGGGAGATTGTTGGAAATGCGAGCCCACGGCGAGCCATTATGCAATAAATGTTATTGCAATTCACTCCTTAATCTGAAATGAAGAATGAATAATTTGCATAATAGATCCCTTAGTACAATTAGGGTTATGTACCATGGCCATCTTGATGATCATACAGCTGTTGATTCAACTATTGAATCATAGAGGCTGGTGCTTGGATGAATATCTAAAGAGTTAGATTGAGGACTCATCAAGAACCGTCAAATGATTGTTAAGAAATGATCTCCAGCCTGAGTAGGAGATGGCAATCCTTATCTCTAAAGGCGGATGTCTGACCGACCTCTTGATGCAGGTCCTCTACATAGGAATAGAGATTCGGAGGTGTCAGATTAGTTAGGTCAAAGAGTTGACTTAACGAGATCGAGATAACCAAAGTCCTATATCGTAGGCTGTCATGATATCGGCACGCATCCTCTGACCAGAAACATATGTGTTACTATATGTCTGAGTATGTACATTTGGCAGACCAATAGGTTGATGACCTAACCAAGGTCTATACACCGGCGCGCTGGTGTGCATGTAAGGGCATATGAGTAATACGATCTCTCAAAGGGATCATACAGGTTCATTTACTGAACCAGAAGACATGAGCTCACTCATGAGATATTGGGAAGAATCAAATTCCGTGCGCACGGTCGTCTCGCTTTGGAAGCTTGACTGAATTTGTTGGTTTGATATATACTTTTGGAAAGTATATGATCAAGACCTAGGTATGATATATGCTTTTGGAAAGTATATGATCGATACCGACTCCCAATGATCAAATGAGAAACTTACTGATAAAACCATGAAGTAGACAGTATAAAGTTGATCCAATACTTCGGGTTTAATCTGAGTCTTCCAGTATGCAGGATGTACAGGTATTGGGAATACCTGAGGGTGATGTGATCATAAACGATTGTATAACCATGATGCTTCCATTCCTAGGGAGTGATGAAACGGGTCTGGATTTTAGTGACTCCTCTCAGTAGAGAAGTAATCTGATCTTAGTCCAAATGTTGGACATTATCTGAATGTGATTCAGATACAATAAGAAGATTAGATTTGCGGTCTTGATTTAATTAAGCATCTATGAGAGACCCACGATCTGGATTTGGGATATGATCTCAATATCCAAGTCACTATACGTGGAACAATACAATCGCCCTGTCCTTATCTCCAAGTATCTGCGGAGAAAGCGCACTATCCTTGAAAGGGTTCAGGATAATTTCATTGTTGATATATTTATCCGAGCATTGAGAAAATGGGTAATTAAATGTGATTTAATTATCATGAGTAATATGAATTTGATTCATATTATAAAGAGAGTTATCTTAGATAATTAAATGTGATTTAATTATCAAAGATGTAAGTAATATGAATGTGATTCATATTATTTGAGAACAAGAGAAATGAAATTTAAGGTGATTAAATATGATTTAATTATCATGGATATGACTAATGTGGATAGCAATATCCATATTAATCATATATATTATAAATGTGATTTATAATATATAAGAGAGAGATGTTTGTAATTTACATTTATTAATTAAATGTTAATGTGAATTGGATTCACATTGGACATTAAATTGAAAATGTAATTTACATTTTGTTTTGGGTTGTGAATATGATTCACAAATTTCCAATGGCATGATTGCAATGTTCACAAAATAAATTGGATTTATTTTTGTGAAATAATTTGCAACAAAAGTTGTTGCAAATATTGGAGAGAATCATGAGATAATGTAATCTCATGTAATAGGAAAAGGGGCTCCACCTTCCTTATAGGAAGAGTGGACGGCCACAATTCCCATGAGGAATTGGTGGCCGTCCACCCTCCTTATGGAAGGAGGCTTTCCTCCTTTCCTATTTCTCCAATAAAGATTGATTTGATATAAAATCAAATTATATTTATTATATATTTGATTTTTATTAAATTAATTGTTGTTGTGTTTTTAGCAACAAATCATGACCATTGAAAGAAACACAAATTAATGTGGACCATTGGATTTGTGTTGACACATGGATTGAGATCCATGGATCCCAAAACCCTATAAAAGGAGAGGCACCCCATTGCTCTTCTTCAAGACAAATAGACAACAAATCTCTCTCTCTCTCTTTCTCTCTCTCTCTCCCTCTCATGGCCGTCCACCATGGATGCCCTAGAGAGGTTCTACATCGCTGCGGCATCGTCGTTATGCTGCCCGATGTTTTGCTCGTGGAACTCCGTCTACTTCGACGTGCCTTGCTCGTGAAGAAGACGTGGAATCTCGTGTGTCGAGATCAGAAGATCCACTGCTTGGATCATCAACATGGATTGCGAGAAGCACGCGGTTCATCCCCGCGCTCGCAAGCGTCTCCTCCGTCGGATCGGACTTGAGACAGGAGGTCTCTTTGTTTAGAGACTCGATCGCAACCACGCTTCAAGAGGTAAACCTAATACTTGTTTGTGGTTTAGACGAAACGATCCAAGAAGTGTTCTTGGATCATGTGGTTTCGTCGCATAAAAATTTTAATTTCCGCTGCATGGAGCACTAGTGCGACTAGTCGCTCCTCGTCGTATTCGATACGACGCACACGCTTCCGTGATGCGCTTGAGGATCTAACCATATCCTTCACATGGCTTCCTTGTAACTTGGTGGATCACCCTCGATCTGGTAGACAACAAAGTTACTACATAGATCCTTGGCTATCCGAGGTCATTTACTCCGCCTTGTCTCAATTTCTTCTGAAAGATAATTGCGTTCAGGTTGAGTCTCAACCCCCACATTCGTTATCGTTTTCACTTGATCTGAAATAGATCCTAATGTGGAGGTACTCTCAATGGTCAGATTCTGATGAATCCCAGTCTTCGTAGAGAAGACATCTTCCAAGAAGGTATCATCATGGAGTTCAACAATATTGTTGACATCTATGCATGTTATCTCGGACCGAGTTATCAAGAATCGATATGCATATCTATTTTCAAAGTAACGTAAGAAGATAACATCGACAGTTTTAAGACTAGCTTCTTTCTCTAGTGTTCTGGGATTAAAACCTTAGTGAGACAACTACAAACTTTGAGATACTTTAAGCTCAGTTCCCTACTTCTCCAAAATTTAAAATAATACTTTTTCATATGTCTTGGAGGAACCTTATTCAAAATATGGCAAGCAGTATTCAAGGATTCTCCCTACATATAGGTTGCATTTCAAAACCACGGCTAAAATGGGTCGAGTCAGATTCCCATTATGATCAAATTAATCTGTCTGATTAATTTAATCGACCAACCAAATGAAACCCACAGCAAAAGTACCGAGATCTGAATTGACTCTCCCAAGCCAGAGACAGAGTGGAGCGCATGCATGTGTGGCCCTTCATTCCTCCTCTCTACTATTACTACAAGAGCTTAGGGTGTGAACTCTTAACTCTTAGGGTGTGAACGCTTATATAAATCCACCAAAAAATTAGAAACACTAGATGTGGTACTAAACTTTCACCCATAACTCTCCTTGTTTCAAGTTTGGGAATCCCCCACTTTCCCTCAAAGTAATTTGATTTCTCAATTGAAACCAAATTAATTGCACATGCTTTTTAATTAAAAGCCTAATTACATACTTTAAATACAACAAAGATCCCCTTGAAGCTTGGGAAACCTACCATCGACATTACCTGCCAAGACCATTAAGAAGAGATATATCTGATGAAACGAGAACAACATGTTCAATACCCATCAAAATTATGCACAAATGAAATTATAGTCCAGGAAAGAATTATCGTTCATATGATCATCGAATGATGTACAATACTTCATCTTAACATACAATATTGAGTCATCACTTCGGAAGAATTTAGGGGTTCCATTCCTATATATACCCTTAGAAACATAGTACATTGCATATTCTTGAAGGCGTTAGTCCTTTAATAACTAATATGACATGAATGCAGGTTTTACTTATAAGTATAATATAATCATAATAATCATTTATGAGGGGTGAATTTATCAAAGATGATATCACAATGTGACGACATTTGTGGGTTTCTGCAAATCGAACTACGAGATTGTCACATACTCCTAAAAATCCAAAAGTTGTGCACCACCAAAGTCAATCAAGAAAGAATAAGCATCTAATTATTGAGGTTCCCCCAAGAAATCGAAATTAACGGCTTGGCTACCAACCCCAAATCTGAAGTAGAAGAAAAACATCAAAAATCAAAGGATACGTACCAATGTTCCTCGTCGTGGAACCTGGCAATCTTGATCATGTTGTGCGAGCCCTAGCCATGAAATCAGAAGTGCCGGAGGAGATGTGACAATGTTGGCAAGAACTTGAGGATCTCAATGAAGTAGATGAGAGAAATGATAAAATGGTTTAGGGCATCATGACAAAGTATTTGTTGGTATTATTCTATTTTGTTTCATTATACATACATATTTCCATCTTTTGCCATAGTCGAAAAGTTCATTTTCATTTCAAATCTAGCAGGCTAATTGGTCGATCAATCTAGTTAGATCGATTGAGCAGTTTAGATCTAGTAGCTAACTTCGATTTGATCGATCATTTAGTCCTGATCAATTTACCATTACCAGGGTTATTGACTAATTGACCGATCACCACAGAGTGATCAACCCAACATTTCTTGTTCTAGATTTCATTCTAAGGGTGAACATCCATTCTTTTCATTGCCCTCTACAAATAGGTAATGCAAAATAATGGGGATCATGCGAAACATCATTCAACCTTACAACCGAATCACTCGGACACACCATAATAGCCAACAATGGGACTCTAATATTTGGCAACACTTATGCTTACGAAATCATGGGAAACCATTACCTTTATGAGAATAAACATCCTTGCCTCCAAAGACATTCCCTCAAGATCTCCTCCCACACAAAAATAATACTTTCGAGATTCCGATGGCTATGAACCATGCGTATGTCGATGATCCCGGGATGGTCTTCGCAACAACGGCCATAGATTGTCAATAGGACAAACTATGGTAGCAACAATGAGGTTTCAATAGTTTTTTTAACAAACAACGACAATGCTTTGGTAACAGGGTTGAGAGCATTAGGGTTTGGGTAGTCCCTCTCCTATGTTTATAAAGAATGGGTCAAAGTCAGATCAAATTCAGATCCATATGCGAATCCTAATCTGTTTAGCTTAAAATGATCATAACTTGAGCTACTGAGATTAAATTTCAATGTTCTTGGGCTAAATAGAAAGGTGTCAATGATCTCTCTCGAATTGAACGTAGTTTATGTATTCTAAACATTAGAAAAATCTATGAGGGTCAAATGAGATGTTTACTGCGAGAGACAATAGTCTCGAGGGTTGGGAGTCAAGCATGGCATGACCTGGGAGGTGGCTCTTCTTTTGACATCACGGAGGTGGAGACTCAGGGTTTGGCTAGCGGGCTCCTAACTGGATGGAGGAGAATTGAGTTTGAGAAGCTGACGGAGAGAAGATCCTTGTTCTCTTTATCAATGCACTTGAAGAGTAAGGCGCACAATGTCATTTTTACAGTGACCAATGTGTATGGGCCTATAGGTTCGATGCAGGGTTCGTTGGCAGCAGATCTCATAGAGGTGGGAGCTTACAGAGACGAGGGCATTTGTCTCGTTGGCAGTGACCTTAATATGACACTATTGTCGGAAGACATGTCGTTAAGGAGTGGTGGACGCGATGTAGGTTCAGAGGATTTCAGGAACCAGGTGCACGCCTTGGGGCTTACGATTATTGATGCGGCTGGATGTGCTTACACATTGCGGAATGTTAGGTCGAAATTGTGGCTGGAAGTATTTCTTCTCTCGCCAGTGGGAGTGGAGTTTTGCTCCTTCTCTCAAGCATGGTCGTTACCTCATACACACTTCGACCACACACCAATTATATGGTTTTCGGAGGAGAAGAAGTGACCCAGGTCCTTTTTCAGATTTGAGAGAGCATGGCTACTGGAAGAGGGGTTCAAGGAGGAGGTTGTCGCATGATGGAGAAGCTGGAAGGTGGAGGAGTCAGAAGTAGGGCACAAGGAAGCCAAATTGTTGTTGCTGAAGAATTTTCTGATAGTTTACTACCATGGAGTGAAGACGCGAAGGAGGAAAAGTAGGCGTGAGGCCGAACAGGGAGTTGTTTGTTTGGATGGTCTGGATGACCAGAGGGGTTTGGAACAAGATGAGGTACTGAAGCGGGCAAGATTCTCGAAGAGCTGCTTTTAGAGGATAAGAAGGAGGAGGTGGAATGGAGATAGAGAGCCACGCAAAAGTGGTTGTGAGAAAGATATGAAAACATGAGATTTTTTTCATTCAATGGCTTCAGGCAGAAGGAGGAGGAATTTCATTCAAAGTCTTGAAGTGGGAGGAGAAAGGATGGGGGGTAACGTTATGCTTTGGCATGCTCTCAGGAAGCATTTTTTGGAAATTTTGAGGAGAAAGAGAGGTGAGGGATGGGGGTGGCAGGATGCAAGTGTGGAGTCCTTGTTAGAGGTACAGGTGCTTGGGCTTGAGGCGTCTTTTGTTGAGGAGGAGGTGAAAAGCATGATGTGGGGTTTGAACACAGACGAGGCACCAAGACCGGACAACTTTCTGGTGCTATTCTACAGAGAGTTTTGGGACTTGCTGAAGGAGGAGGTTCTCATAGTAATCAATGAGTTTACAGATGGAAACAGGGGATTTGAGAAGATTAATCGGGCGTTGCTTTTCCATCTACCCTAGAGGTAGCACTCTATACATGTAGAGGACTATGGACCGATTACGTTGTCCAATGCAATCTATTTGATTATGGCCAAGGTATTGACTAATAGTAAGGAGGGTACTAGATGATGTGATTCTACAGAATCAGATTGCTTTTATACCTGATAGGCAGATGACGGATGGAATTATTATGGCGTCTGAGATTTGTCTACAATGGAGATGAGAAAATAAGAAGGGTTTGATGTATAAGATTGATTTCGAAAAAACATACGATTATGTGGGCTAGAGTTTCTTGTGGGACTCGCTTCGATGGCACAGGTTACAGACCTCCAAATAGCTTGGATGAAGAGGTATGTCACGACCTCATCATATAGGGTTTTTTTCCAGCCACAAGGGGGCGTGCGTCAGGGATGCCCGTTAGTGTTGATGCTCTTTGTTTTGGTTGCGAACGCATTGGAAGTGATGTTCAGGTGAGCGGCTGACGAAGGGTCGTGTGATGGGTTCTGTGTAGGTACCATCTTGGCTTAACTTTTACAATATGCATATGATACAATGATGTTTTTGGGAGGCAGAAAAATTGCACAGAAGGATGAGGCAGTTGGTGGACATCTTCAGTAGCATTTCTAGACTCAAGATCAATAGAAATAAGTCTGTGGTGGTTTAGTTTGGGATGGAAGAGGAGGAGAGTAGCACAAGGGTTGTGCTTCTAGGATGCACCATGGGGGACCTACCCATATCTTACCTTGGTCTACCTTTAGTGGAAGGCAAGCTTAGAAAAGTAGAATGAGACATAGTATTCAGGAGATTTGAGCAGAGATTTGTGGGTTGGAAGGCGGTTACCCTATCTATGGGTGGGAAGTTAGTCCTAAGAACCCACCTAATGGTCTAGTGGTAGAAGCAGTGGCTCCCACTAAAGAAAACCAGGGTTCAAATCCCTCCTCCAATCCACCCCCGCCACTACAAAAAATAGTTGGTTCTCCTAAAGCATGTGTTGTTGGCGATTCTTTTTTTTTTCAACTAGGTTGATGCCTGCATGGGTCAGGAAGAAGATAGAGGTAATGATGAGAAGATTCTTCTAGTTGGACGGGAAACAACAAAAGACATGCTTACATCTAGTAGGTTGGGAAGACCTCACAAGGCAGAGAAGCGAAGGCGGTTTGGTTATTCGAGATTTGAGCTGCATGAATAAAGCGCTTTTTGGCTAAGTGGGTGGTACATATATGGGGAAGAACAGATAGATTGGCTATCAAACTCTTACGTAGCATTTATAGTGTCAAGATTCTCGGTGAAGAAGGCATACATATTGTTCTGAGGGAGAACAGAGGATTTGGACCCAGACCTGAATCAAGATATGGAGATAATTTGGGCAAGCAAGATCCCATGCAGAGTGAAGGTATTTCTGTGGTACCTCCGAAGGAAAAGATTATGCGACAAAGCGAGAAGGGGTAGTCTATTTGGCAATCCTGATAGCCAGTATGATAGATATGATGCACAGATTGAGGATGCATAACATTTATTTTTTACATGTCCTTTGTCGATGCATATTTGGAAGGAGTTAAGGGTGTCATGGGTCCTGCACGGTGGATCGGCCTATTTTTGGAGGTGGGTACGGGCTGTAGGGATGAACTCGATGGACGATTGTATGTTACCGTTTGCAGCTTTCTAGGCCATATGGAGAAATAGGAGCGATCTAATTTTTAGAAACCAAAGGTTATATTCAGAAAATGTAATCTCTCACTATATGTCCCATTATCGATTTTGGTCCACAAGGTAATGTATCTCTCTATTTATTTATTACATAAATATTTCTGGCGGTGAGTCCCTGCTCGGGATTTCACAATATTTTTTCTCTAAAAACATAAAAAATATTAAAGGAAGTTATTTTCATGATAATTAGTTAAAGATCCTAAAGTGAATATGGAACATATAATGATGCATACCAATCTCAATGAAGATACATTCCCTAAAAGTCTTAAAAAAAATAGAACTATTATTTCAAAATCATACCTTTAAAAAATAATGATTTGTCAGACTATGTCGGAAAAGGAATGCAGGACTTAATATCACAAAAATTCCTTGTATTCTCAATAGTATGTCGGGTCAAATCTTGTTGTATAGCTCTTAGCAAGGCTTCTATTGTTGGTTGTGCATTGGTTTGAAGAGTTTTTTGCACTTGTTGTTGTTGTTGTTGTAATTGGGAGGTCTAAGGACTCTAGTGATGTTTTTGTTGGGATTGTTTCTTGTTATTATGTTCTTGATTTCTCCCAACTAAACTTGGATGCATTCATTTGATTTTTCTGAAGTCAGAGAGGTCTTGTAAGAGGAGTCAGCATTGATGTGATGATGAATATGCATTTCATCATCTTTATTCATTTATTTTAGCTTAAAATACCTTATAAAATACATGTACATAATATTAACTCCATATTCTTACTAACTTGCATCTTTGTGTAAATATTGTACATTTATTATTATTTTAACATAAAATAAATAAATGAATAAAGCAAGGAAAAATAAAGAAAAAAGGAAAAAAAGAGGAAGACTATATATGTAATAGATACAGGCTGACCTGAACCCCGAGAGAAGATTAAGAGTTGGCATGATCGATCAGGAATAAAGTAGGGAGAGATAGGGTCCTTAATCAAAAACCCAAAAAAATGTGGTGTAAATACTTCTCACTTATTTTGTGTATATCTGTATAAAACTAACACCATTTTATTGTACATAAATTGACCTAAAATTAAATAATTTTCAAAACAAAAGTTCTAAATATAAACGTTTCCTAAATAATAAAAATGTTTGCCAAATAAAATCAAACAGTAAAAGTAATCACATCCGGAAAAAGACATTAAAGGATAATTGAAAGTAAATTGAACCAAACTCACTTCCATTGTATTTTAAATTAAATTACCTTTAAAATGGCTGCGATTTCATAATTTTTTAGGTTAAAGTTGAAAAATTGATTTTCTAGGTGGTTTGTGCAATTCTACCATTTATTTGTACATATTATATTTGTAAATATTTGTAAATATTTTTACTAATTATTTAAAATAAAAATAAAAAAATATAAAAAATATAAATTTTTAAAACAAAAAAAACTAATTTCCTTATTTAACAATGTATATAATGTACCTTTTGTATATAATATATGTATATAGTTACCATTCTTAAATATCCACCCCAAAAAACTAAAAAAAATTATTTTTCAAATTAATAATTTTATGAAAATACAAAAAAAATTGTTAATTTTTGTAAATAATTTTAACTTTATCTCATTTCAAATTTTTTTTATTATCTATCTTCATTCAAATTTTAAAAATTCAAATTCCTTTCTTTATCTATTAATATGGCTCCCTCTCCCTTATTTCAACTTGATCAATCATTGGTGAGAAGAGCCTATTCTCCGAAAGCTATCTTATTACAAAAGGGTGCCTAGCCTCCGAGCCATTCGGTGAGAGCGAGTCGGCCTTCGTCGAAACGATTACGGTCTTTTTCGCTCCTAAGGTGAGATCCATTTTCTCTTATTTTTAACCTGAGTTAATTGTAGTTTTATTTTTTCATACTTTTATTGCGTTTTCATTTTTTTATATCGATCTTAAAATCCATCATGATTTTTATCCACCTTCGATCTGATCTTTCATCTCATTTTCTCGATCTCTCCACGTTCACGTTTTATCCCCCACGATCTCTCAACTCCAACCACGTACGGTGGTCGGAGACACAGATCTATTCCTCATTTTCGCCGGATCCCCGTTCACGTATTCCGTTTGATTTTGGGATTGGGTCGTCGTACATGCATCTTAATTTATTTATAAATAAAGAAAGAAAAAAAGAAAAAATTACAAAGTTTTTTCTAACATTTGTTTGCAGGAACAAATAAAAAATAACAAAAAAACATAATATAAAACTATAAAAAAAGATTTCTAAATTTCTGTTTAAAAAATAAAAAACAAAAGTTTTTTCCCTCCTCTTCAATTTCTATTTTACAAAAAAATAATAAAAGATAAAAAAATTAAAAATAAAAAAGAGAGAATGTCGCGGCGGGCGCCACCCCTCCAGCCCGCAGGCAACGCGTGCCACCCTTTGCCATCAACATCTAGGCTCCCGCTGCCCGACCATCGCAGCCACCTGCGACGCTCCATCGAAGCCATGCACGCGTGCCACCATTCCGCCACGCCTTTGCGCGTGGTGTAGTACCATGCAGAAGTCGCCCCCTTGCGCTGTTTTAGCCACCACGATGCAGTCCACCACAATGCATCATGAACGCATTCACCGCACCTGACCCGCGCGAAGGAGAGAACCTCCACCGCCATCGTGCTTCTCTATCTGGAGAGGAGGACCGTCACCGTTTGCCGCCTCTGCAGGAGCAACCCCCTTTGTCATATCCTATGCAGCAACCATCGTAGGCAGTGGATTCTCTCTTCCTCTTCGCGCCGACCGCCAACGCCTGGATCCCGCATGATCTCTTCGCTGTCGAAGCATGTAGTCGCCAACTATCGCCTTGGAGAGAAGGTGCGATGGTGGCGGCGCCCCCTTGGTCTCCCTTTGCTTGAAGAAGAAGAAAGAATAGGAAACGAGAAAACCATAGGGAAATTCTTTCATTTGGGCTAGTCGCATAAAGTTCTCCAAAGGTTTCTAAAATTGGAAAAAAGCCCTTGCCAGTTCAAGCATTATATTTGGGCAATATTACATCTATACCCCTAGACATTTCAGAAATTGCGCAAAGCCCCTGCCAAAGCCTCTAGTCACGTATAGTACACATGTTTATTGGGTAAATTGCAAAAATCTTCCTCTATTATTTCTTATTATATATTTATACAAGAACATTAACTATTTGCATTTCAGTCACTATGATCCAGACTACTATTGTCTTGTGCTTTTCTCACTGAAATAATTATTGGCTTTGCTCAAAAATTTGGAGAAAATTATGCTATTCTCTTGATGTGTGTATCTTTCTAGCATAAATTTTTCTTTGTATTTTTTTATTTGGTGTTATTAAAAAATAAAAAATAGTACATTTTCTCTTCCTGAAATTTAAGAATTCATAAAAATTTGAATATTGCTCTAAAAATTCTAAAAAAAATAGAATATTTTTAGTTTATTATCTTTTAATTTCTACCTAATTTTTGTGCATTAATTATTTTCAAGACAGAAAAATGAAAATTTCAGAAATCTTAGAAAAATCATAAAAAATCTGCAAAAATATAAAAATCATGATTTGGCTTCTTGTTTGTAGATATTTGTCTATATTTTAGCATAAAAATAGTCTTCTAGAGTTTTGAGCACTTGAAATATTTTTAAGATGCAAATTATTCCACACTATGCACTGTTTTTCTTTTTTACCATTGTTTGATTTTTAGAAAAATACAAAAGCATATGAAAATTCGAAAAAAAATCCCAAAAACATTACAAATCCTTTAAAACTTAAATTTTTTCTCTATAATTTTCTGGACATTTCTGACTATTTGAAAATTACAAAAAAGTGTGGTGTGCCTAATTCTTTCCTTGTGCATTTTCTTCCTTATTTTTGAAAATAAAATAATTTGCAAAAATTAAAATCACTAAAAATTTAAAAATCAGAAAATAAAAATAGAAATAAAAAATGAAAAAATAAAAAGAAAAAAAGAAAAAATTCTATAAAAACCAATGACAGTTTGCCTTTGATATTCCTTTATTCTTTTAATTGATTTTTATCAATTATCTGGATAACCCTCAAGAATTGTAGCCTCCCTGAGTTCGATCATGTCCGCTATACATGTAAATAAGTAGAAAAACATTTCTCTTACTCTACATTATCTTTTGTACATAATTTAGCTTGAGAAGAACAAAAAAATAAATTTGTTTGTTTGAGGCGAGCATTTTGGGGATCACAACAACTCTATACCAATAAATAGCCAATCCCGTAAAGAAATCATGTCAACAAAATGGTGATGTTGTCAGGAAGGCATGACAAGGGTAGTTAGTTTCTCTTTTAACCTTCTATTCTTAGTTGTAAATATTTATTTATATTTTCCCATACTATTTCATTGTTCATATTCACTATATTTATTTCATTTTTCTTGCTCATATTTGATAATTGTATTTTTTACACATTCTATCTTTTCTTTTTCTTGCGAGGGCCCACAGAGCGAAGGAGGTGATCCTAGGAGAGTCAAAGCACCCAAGTGAAGCGTATGCAACTTGACTCTTCACCAAGCCACATGCTAGCATGAGAGAAGGAGAAGAATTGAAGGAGACCAAAAAATCAGAATTTGTTTTATTTATTTTTAGCATATGAACTATGTAAACAGACATTCATTTGTTGTGGGCATGTTTCGCCAAGAACCAGTGCACTTGGGGGACCTCACCAATTTTATTTTCATCGCCTTATTTTTATTTGTTACACGTAGATTTCATGAGCCGCTTATTGATTGCTTTAATTAGTTTTCTTGATCCAGGTAATTAATTAGGTCGAAACACCCTAAACATGAATTTATGCACCTATAAATAGAGCATAATTTGGACTTAGTCAAATTAACTTGTTCTTGCCCGCTAATAGAAGATATTGTTAGGATGGTTCACTTGAATTTTCATATAGGTTAGTTTATTTTTTTGTATTTAAATTTACGTAGATCAATTTGCATGTAGAGTGTTGATGATAAGGTGCGCATCTCTAACCCCCCACATGTGTCATTGTTTTTAATCACGCATTGGCATTTCTGTTCTCCTTCCTTATTTTCACTCACATAAGTTAAAAAGAAAATTGGGCACTCAGTAGGAGATTCATTGAATATATTCAAATCAAGTGACAACTGCCTAAAATTTAGGGCTACTAAAGAAAACTCGACCCTCAAATAAACGTAAGGAAAAATCATTATTGTGTGGAGAGTAAACCCCTCATTGTATTCATTTTAAATTGCTCGCTTACACACTAAGGTTAGTTCACAAATCCCACAAATCAACCAAAGTATTTGTACAACATTGTGTTTGATCACCTAACACTAAAATTGACAAGATACGAGACCGAGCTTTCATGGTCTTCACTGAGTTGAGTTGGCGAATGGGGGTTAGTATTGTGTTTGATTTCTTGTGTGCATACTACATCCTTCTGTGCATTTGCGCCTTTTTCTTCACATCTTTTGACTTGAACCTTGTACTCTACCAATCATTTTGTCTTGTTTCGTAGATGGTTGACTAGAGTTATTTTCGATCTTCGCGGATCACTCGTACCCTCTAACCAATCCACCTTCCTTTTTCTAGGAGGACTTTCCTTCTGATTTTTGTGCATATCCACCTAATCCATTGTTTTAGGAATCGAGTTTCACCCACCCTTATTCCACTCACGTGATCTTGGGATTTTAGAGTCACCTTTCATGATGTCCACACTTGAGACCCTGAACCAGATGATGAAGCATATGAATTCAAGGATTACCAATCTGTTTAACATAAATAAGAGCAAGAATGCTACTCCACTATTTGAGGATATAGATTTACTTGAGGATAATCATGAGAGCTTGTAATCGCCCAAAATACAAAAAAATGAGAAAAATTTAAAAATCCAAAAAGATTTCGGGAGACATATTATTGATTCCTCTTGTTAAAGGAGGGCACCCATGCCAAGCCATTTTCCCATACAATCATTCACCACATGTCCCACCTTTGACCCCGAAGATGCCACTGTACAGACTACTCTTCACAATCCTCGTGTATATGCTAATTCCAATCTCTTCCCTTGTATAGAGGAGGTCCAAAAGTTCAAAAAAATATTGATTGAACCCAAAGTGATGGCCACTATTCACGAGATCATTTAAGCCCTACTTCAACAGGCCATGACCAATTTATCTGCTCCTCAACCCAAGAAGAGAAAGCGGAAGAGCAGATCTAAGCGTCACATCCTGACCATGGTCACTGCCTACGACATCTCCCACCATCCACATTTGAAGAAATGGAACACTGCCATACCTCTTGTGAGTTGCTCCATCTCTAACTATTCTTGCGACAACTTTATCCTTGATGGTGGTTCTTCAATCAATATAATACCCTTCTCTATAGTACAATATCTTCATCTTGGGCCTCTCAAGAAAATCAAGATGACATTTCAATTTGCTAACGGATCTATTAAGAGGCCGAAGGATATTTTAGAAAACACTGTCATTCTTATTCAGGGCATGAATTTCACTTCTGATTTTTTTGTATTTCCTATGGAGACCTCCACCCCTTTGGGGAACCCTCCAATCATCCTAGAACAACCTTTCCTCACCTCTGCAAGAGCTGTTATTAATTATGGATCAGGAGAGATTCGCTTCTACTCTGATATAAGGAGTGATTTGTTGATCACTACACCCATTACTGACCATAGACCTTCATCCCATGAGAGTGTACCCGTGTTAACCAACCCTAAGTACATTGACCATGATGATACTATCATAGATCTTTCCTGTATGATGGATGATACTGAGACCCGAGAATTCCCCTTCAAGGAGGAGGACTCAGAAAGCATAGACCTTGGAGTTCCCCCTTCTGGTACGTGGCTATGCATTAGTGACATCTGCAGGATTTACACAATATACACCCTAGAGCGGAAGGAAAACTTTGAGACTAGACATGATGAACATGATTTGACTACTTCACTGATGAGTCTGTTCCTATTAACCTTGATTTAGATGAGACTGATAATGTCGAATTTGATTTGATTGCTTTTATAAAGGAATTCGAGCCTTTTAATAAGGAAGGTGAACTAGGAGAGGCTCTCCAGGATGAAATCGATCTTACTTTTCGGATAATGAGTTCAAGCCTTTTTACTTTGATATTGGCGAGACTTCCCAGGCTGGATGTGAATACACTACTTGCACTAACCGATTCGTGCTTGCACACTCTGAGACTGATGAGGATACATTCCTGGTTGATCCTGGTCGATTTGTGTCTAATGATGACCCTGATATCGACCGACACCTTGTCAGATCCATTGCTTAGAGATCTCGCAAGAAGCTCTGCTTTCGACCTTCTTTACTTTGTACATCCACATCTTTTATATATCCTTTAGTTTCATTCTTTCTTCTCTCGTTTTATTGTTCACCCCTTTTCCGTGTGTATATATGCTATACTAGGATGTGCTTTACCTAAGTATGGGGGGAGGGGGTAAATGATTTGTGTGTTCATATTCGTCTTGTTCATTGCTTACGTTGTTTCCTATACTTAGGGATACACTACCCTAAGTATAGGGGGAGTGATGTTGTTTATATCTTTTTTTTATTTTTCCTTTGAATCCGTACATTCTCTTCATCGATTTTTTCCTTTTGTACAGTCTACTATACTTAGGATTACTTGATCCTAAGTATAGAGGTGATCACGACTTCTGTTCTTTTTATATTTCTTTGAGTCATTGTAGCATAGAAGTCTTTTCACTTTTCTATACTTAGCACAGGTTATGTCTTCCTCTACCGCTCTCTGATCACTATTAGGACATAGTTCGAGCTAAGTATAGGGGCTTGTTGTATATATTGTATATATACTTTAGACATAACTTGTAGCTAATATGATTATTTTTGGGATAAGTATATAATTTTGTAAAATCCACGTGTGTATGTCGACTTTGGTCAACTTCTACAAAAAAAACAAAACCAAAAAAAACCAAAAAACAACAAAAAACAAAAAAAAACAAAAACAAAACAAACATATATATAACAAACAAAAAATAACAAAAAAACAAAATATTTTTTTGTATATACTTGTATATATTTTACTAACCTTTTTTCCCTTAAAAATCGCAAAAAAATACAAAAGAAAAAGTCTATATAAATTTGCATAATTCAAATATGTGCATCATTTTTGTTAAAAAATCATAAAAAGTTCAAAATTAGAAAATTGATTAAAAAATCATTCTTTTCACATGTGCATCATTTTTCCAAACAAAATCCATAAAAAGTTTAAAATTGGAAAATTGTTTAAAAAAATTTCTTGCATTGTATGTATTTTCTTGCATTCATGTGCATTTTTCATGATAGTATTGACATTTAAACTATGTCTGGAATAAAGTTGAAGAATGGAGCTTAGTTGGATCTTAATCCACTTAATTTCAGAGGAATCTTATAAGAATTGGAGTTGAGACTTTTCAAGTCCTAGTGACTTAATTCTTTGAGTTCATAAGACTATGTTTACATGTCATCTTGAGTAGTCTAAGTTGAAAATTTAACAACAAACGTATGATTCTTTCAGACTGCGGCTTATCTTGGACAAGCACTCTACATGTAGCTCTTCATGGAGGAGGTAGTGAAGGGGCATAATCTTTTGGCTTGGGGTAGCATACGAGGGTAGTATATCTAGGTGGAGCTTTTTGTTTTCCTCTAGGGAGGGTAGTACGTCTCAACCTGGTCCAGTGATGTTGAGGTCTAACGACAGGATGCTGTGGGGTTGAAATAATGCTTCAAAAGGAGGACAGTCTACTAGCTCAACAGGAAAAACTCCTTATGTACATGTTTCACCTTATATATATTTCAAAAAAGAGAGGAAAAAATGCAGAATCTCCAAAAGTGGATTGCCTGATTGAAAAGTAAAATGCCTACCAGAGTGTATACACAAGGATAGAAAAAAATAATAATAAGAGCTTCGAAGTCAATTTTTCGTAAGCTTGCGGCGGATGACTTGGCTACATTGGTCATGCATCCAACGATAGGTAGCTACACTGGTTACCGTCCATTCTTTTCTCCATTCCCTCTTCTTGAGCTGGTTGTACTTGAACTTAGAAGGGAATATCCCCGCTCCTCGAGGAAAACTTGCTAGACCGGAGAAGTAGAGTTACCTTGTTGACGGAGGCTGTTTCTTTACTACATTTGCGATGGGGAGCTATAATTCACTTACACTGTACAAGTAAAGATTCATAGTCACAAGAACTTGTATATGTAGACTTGTTCAGACTTGACTGTCGAGGCGATTTGAATAGGAGTCTTATGGACCTTAGAGTCTGTTAGGTTTTATATCCATTTTCCATTAAGGTTCCACCACACTAATAATCCAAAGGTCTGACAGATCTCCAAACTACAAATTTATGAAGATAAGTTTAATACTTAATAGTGTCCTAATTTCTTTATTTTTCCTTTCTTTTTTCTTTTAATCACTTATTCTTTCAGATAAGTGTTTGCTAAGGGACTAGCAAAGGTAAAGCATAAGGGATGATGAATATGTATTTCATCATCTTTATTCATTTATTTTAGCTTAAAATAAATTATAAAATACTTGTATATAATATTAACTCGATATTCTTACTAACTTGCATCTTTGTTCAAATTTTGTATATTTATTATTATTTTAACCTAAAATAAATAAATAAAGAAAGGAAAAATAAATAAAAGAAAAAAGGAAAGAAAGAGGAAGACTATATTTATGTAATAGATATAGGCTGACTCAAACCCCGAGAGAAGGCTAAGACTTGACTTGATCGATCAAGAATAAAATAGAAGAGATAGGGTCCTTAATTAGAAAATCTAAAAAAATGTGTTGTAAATACTTCTCACTTATTTTGTGTATATCTTTATAAAACTAACACTATTTTATTTGTACAAAAATTGGCCTAAAACTAAATAATTTTCAAAATAAAAGTTGTAAATAAAAATGTTTCCTAAATAATAAAAATATTTTTCAATAAAATCCCATACAAAATAAAAATAACCACATCTGGAAAAATCCATTAAGCGATAATTGAAAGATAAATTCAGGCTTCATATGAACTCAACTTGAACAAAACTTAGTTCCATTGTATTTAAAATTAAAGTATCTTTAAAATGGCTATGATTTCATAATTTTTGGAATAACGATTGAAAAATCAGTTTTCTGGGGTGGTTTGTGCATTTTTACCATTTTTTGTACATATTATATTTGTAAATATTTGTAAAAAATTTTACTAATTTTTTAAAAAAATATAAAAAATATAAAAAAATAATTTTTTAAAAGTAAAAAAACTAAACTCCTTATTTAACTATGTATATAATGTACCGTATGTATATAATATATGTATATAGTTAATATTCTTAAATAACCACCACAAAAAATAAAAAAAATAACATTTATTTTCAATTTAATAAAGTGATGAAAATAAAAAAAACTAATTAATTTTTTTAAATAATTTTAATTTTATCTCATTTCAATATTTTCTCTTATCTTTTATCTTCATTCAATATTTTAAAAATTCAAACTCCTTTCTTTATATATTAATATGGCTCCATCTCCCATATTTCAACTTGATCAATCTTTGGTGAAATGAACCTATTCTTTGATAGCAATCTTGTTACAGAACGGTGCCTAGCCTCCGAGCCGTCTGGTGACAACGAGTTGGCCTTCATCGTGGCGATCATGGTCTTTTCCGCTCCTAAGGTGAGATCCATTTTCTCTTATTTTTAACCTAGATTAATTGTAGTTTTATTTTTTTGCACTTTTATTTCATTATCATTTTTAATCTCGATCTTAAAATCCATCACGATTCTGATCCACCTTCGATTCTGATCTTTTATCTCGTTTGCTCGATCTCTCCACATTCACGTTCTATCTCACATGATCTATCAACTCTGATCACGCATGGTGGTCGGAGATACAGATCCATTCCTCATTTTTCATCGGATCGCCATTCAGGTATTCCGTTTGATATTGGGATTGGGTCTTCATACTTGTATACTAATTTTTTTATGATAAAAAATATAAAAAAAGAAAAATACAAAGCTTTTTTTCTAATAACTGTTTTGCAGGAATAAATAAAAATATTACAAAAAATAAAAAAATATTTATAAATATTTCTACATTTCTAGTCAAAAAATTTAAAAAACAAAAGTTTTTTCCCTCTTCTTCAATTTTTGTTTTACAAAAAAATTAAAAAATTAAAAAAAGAACATCGCGACAGATGCCGCCCCTCCAGTCCGTAGGCGGTGCCTGCCACCCTTCGCTACCAACATCTCGACACCCGCCGCCCGATCATCGCAGCCACCTACGACACTCCATTGAAGCCGCGCACACGTGCCACCATCCAGCTACGCCTCTGCGCAAAGTGCTACACCACGTAGAAGTCGCCCCCTCGCATCGTTCTAGCGGCCACGACGCTGACCACTCCACTACCTCCTAAACGCATCCGCTGCACCTGACCCACGTGGAGGAGAGCACCTCCACCGCCATCGTGCCCCTTCGTCTGGAGAGGAGGACAGTCACCGTTCGTCGCCTCCATAGGAACATCCCCCTTTGTCATCTCCTACGCAACAACCACCGTGCGCGACGGATCCTCTCCGCCTCTTCATGCCAATCACCAACGCCTGACATCCACCTCCAATACATGGATACCATGCGATCTTTACGCCGCCGAAGCTTGTAGCCGCCAATTGCTGCCTTGGAGAGAAGGTGCAGTTGCTGCGGCACCCCCTTGGTCTCCCTTCGCTTGAAGAAGAAGAAAGAACATGAAACGAGAAAACCCAAGGGATATTCTTTCATTTGGTTAATTGCATAAAGTTTATGCAGAGGTTTCTAAAATTATAAAAGAGCCCTTGCAAGTTCAAGCATTATTTTTAGGTGAAATTACATCTATACCCCTGGACAGTTCAGGAATTACGCAAAACCCCTTATAGAGCCTCCAATCACGTATAGTACATGTGTTTATTGGGTAAATTGTAAAAATCTTCCTTTTTTTCTTGTTTATATTTATGAAAAAACATTAACTATTTGCATTTCAGTCCCTATGATCCATACTATTATTGTCTTGTGCTTCTCTTATTGAAATAATTATTGGCTTTCCTCAAAAATTATGAGAAAATTATGTTATGCTTCGGATGTGTGTATCTTTCTAACATAAGTTTTTCATTGCATTTTATTTCCATTTGATGTCATTAAAAAATAAAAAACACTGTCATTTTCTCACCTTGAAGTTCAAAAATTCATAAAAATTTGAATATTGATCTAAAAATTCCAAAAAATTAGATTAGTTTTATTTTATTGTCTTCTAATTTCTATCCAATTTTCATGCATTAATTATTTTCAAAATCTAAAAAAATGAAAAATATCAAAAATCTTAGAAAGAGAACAGAAAATTCTATAAAAATCCAAAAAAAACATGATTTCACTTTATGTTTGTAGATATTTATCTATATTTTAGCATAACTATAGTGTCCAAGAGTTTTTGTTACTTACAATATTTTTAAGTTGCAAATTACTCTAGGTTGTGCACTATTTATCATTTTTACCACCGTTTGATTTTTATAAAAATACAAAAATGTACGAAAATTCTAAAAAAAATCCAAAATAGTTCAAAATCTTTAAAACTCAAAAATATTTTCTTTAAAATTTTCAGCACATTTCTGACTATTTTGAAAAATATAAAGAGTGTGGTGTGTCTAATTCTTTCCTTGTGCATATTGTTCCTTATTTTTGAAAATAAAAATTGCAAAAAGGCTAAAATCATTAAAAATTTGAAAATCGAAAAATAAAAATATAAATATCAAATAAAAAAGAAAAATACCATAAAAATCAAGGATAGTTTGCCTTTGAGATTTCTTTTTTCTTTTAATTGATTTTTGTCGATTATTTGAATACCCTTGGGAATTGCAGCCTCTCTGAGTTCGATCTTGTCTGCTATTCAGGTAAATAAGTAGCAAAAATATTTCTCTTACTCCACATTATCTTTTGTACATAATTTGGCTTGAGAAGAACAAAAAAATAAAGTTGCTTGTTTGAGCCGGGAATTTTGGGGATCGCAACGAATCCATACCAATAAAACGAATCCTCGGAGTTTTTCCCACAACATGTTTATGTACTCAGAATTTTCAATTGCTTTCTTAAATCATTTGTATTGATAAATTCAATAATTATTCATTGAATTTTCTGCCATATCCTTATGTAATGTGCAAACACAATCATCATCCTTTTTGATATAATTTCCTTCACATGACACACTAACAACCCTCCGAAATGGCTCAATAAATCTTTCATAGAAATTTTGGATAACTATTCATTTATCAATTTCATGGTGAGGACATTTACGTTATAAATCCTTAAATCTCTCCTACGCCTCATTTATCAGTTCATAATATTTTCAGAGGAGGAGGAGATTCATTCTCTTAGAGAATTAGTTTGACAAATTGGAAAATATTTTTTAAGAAAGTTTCCTTAAGGTCGGGCCAAGTGGCGAGAGGCGTCCTGCGATTTCTGAGCCATCAGGTTACCTTATCCTTAAGGGAATGTGAAAACACCCTCATATAAATGCATTCTTGTTCTACCTCGTCAATGCAAAGTGTTACAAACAGGAAGAAAATCGTGTACATGTTAAAAGGGGTCTTTGAAATCTATCCCAAGGAAGTATGGGAGAAGAGACATGTTGGAGGATTTTACTTAAATTTTCGACGGTTTGTGGAATTTCCTTTCAAAATTTTCCGCAGCTTGTGAGATAAAATAACAAATGACAATTTTTGAGCATACACATGTACCATGTGAGTCATCTTTCTTAAAAAAATAGCAAATAACATTAATTTTTTTTGCAAAATTTGGTAGTTTTAGAAAATTAATCAAAACTTCAATCCATGGGGTTAGATTCATGGAGTACATTTCGCAAAAAAAACTACAGAGCCTCCAGTGTAGGACTTGCGGCGGAGCATCCGCTCCAAGTTCTGACGGCAAGACTAATTGCAAATTGCAATGGATTCCCGTCGTCATCGTCATTCATTACAATTAATTAAATAAATGACTCGGAGATCCTCCATAGTACACACGCGTATCTATACTTTCCCAAGCATCTCGGACCTTCTCCTGTCCCCTTGGCCATTCCGCCTCCACGTGAAGTGTCGAAGCAGCAACGACAGGGAGAGCTCCACGTGAGCTCTACCTGTTGACGGTCCTCGCAGGTGGGGACGTGGACGCGCGTCGACCCCATCTCTCCACCTTCCTCGCCTCCTATTTAAAGAGGTATCACTTCCATACACACTACTCCATCACCCAACAATTTAATACCTTCTCTGCTTTCCATTGCCAACCCTTGCCCTCAACAATGGCCTATTCCTCCCAATTCTCCCTTCCAAGCTTCACCACCGCGCCACGAGCTGGTCCGCTCAACGCATCCCGCTCCGTCCTCCCCTCCACTCTCCACAACCGCAGCAGTTTCCGTCCAGTTCGCTGCCAAGCTGAGGTGAGACTGCCACAAAAATGGTCTTTTCTTTCTTCGTTGTTTGTAAATCCTGCTCGCTTTTTTGCTGTTTCTGAATCTAAACATCAAAATGTCGTGTTGCTGCAGAAGGATAGCTCGGAGCAGCAGCAGGCTACACCAGTGGTCCCACCTGCCGCCTCGGCTCCTCCGCCACCTCCTCCGCGCAAGGCTCCCGGTGTGAGCACTAAGTTCTCGGACATCTTCGCCTTTGGCGGGCCAGCGCCTGAGAGGATCAACGGGCGGCTGGCTATGGTCGGCTTCATGTCGGCGCTGGCCGTGGAGTTGGCGAGGGGTGACGACCTGCTGACGCAACTGTCAAGCGGAGGGTCAACGTGGTTTGTCGGGACGGCGTTGCTGCTGTCAGCGGCGTCGATTGTGCCGCTGGTGAAGGGGGTGACGGCGCAGTCGAGGTCGGGAGGGTTGATGACGGCAGACGCGGAGATGTGGAACGGGAGGTTCGCCATGCTCGGGTTGGTGGCCTTGGCCTTCACGGAGTACCTCAAGGGCGGTCCTCTCGTATGAATTATGCTAATCGTGCATGCTGCCTTTGCATGTTCAGGGAGTGCCGGTTATTCGATCTGGCTGCTTTATAATTAGGTGATTTTGAACAGATTAGGTGTTGGTAATCTCTGTGGGAGCCATTTCTGGGTTTTTACGTACTACGTTCGCGTAATGATCAGCTTGTATACATTTTCAACGCGCAACAATAGTCTTGTCAACAAACATTTGAAAATTCGAGATTTAGAGATGTTCGTTCCCACCCACCACTCCCAAGACTACATCCTTTCTGTATTTGGCATAGGAAAGATGATTTAATTAAGACTTCAACCATTCTGCAACCACAAAACTACTAAGCAGTGCCAGCTGCACTGTAGAAAACGATTTCATTCTTTCTAGGGGATGTTTGTTTGAGGAATAAGACCCAGTTGTTCATCTCTAACTATTACTCCATCGTAGACTTCTCTTGTAAAATAAAACTAATAACCACGGTTTATCTAACAATCCTATCTAACATAACTCCATTATCCCTCTTTATCGTCTCCATCGTATCAAAGAGAGAATAGCGAGTAACTATCACGTATCTTCTCTCCAACCGATCAGATACGTTTGTCTTGTCCCTTGTTATCCTTTTCTCTTAGTCCTCTAACATTATATCTACTCGGTTGAAGGGAGAGGATACGAGAAATAAGGAAGGATAAGTAGTACTTATTTGTTATTCTTTGTTCGGTAGAAAGAGTATGATAAGGAGGACTAACATGGTTATGTTAGATAAGATTGCTAGATAAGTGCTAGTTATTTATATTTTTTGTTGGACAGGAGAGGCCTATAATGGAGGAATTGTTGAAAGCATCTTCATATACATACAAAAAACCGAATTCAACAGATTTCCAATTTAAATCACATTATGTATGCATCCAGATCATCAATAATAAGAAAAATATTCGTATTAAATTCGCATGCAGAGTAGAGTAAGGAAAAAATCTAGAAACAATCATCATAGCAAACGATACGACAAAGAAAGAGAGGGTTAGAGATCACAACTGAAGCATTCTCTTGTAGGACTCCCTTTAGAGAGATAACTCACCCACTTTATCGACGCACATGATCTTGGTGTGCCATTCCCAGGCTATTATGATTCCATGCTCGTCGACAGTACAGACCATGCCTAACCATTCTCGAAAGTCACCTCCGTGGACAAAGCTCTGGATCGCAAGAGGAGAAGAGAGGCGGTGTGAATGAGAACCATAATGTGTTTGTCACCTTAGTCCACGACGTTGAGAGTGATACTTAAAGCCATCGTGGCGGTTACACATCAGGAGAGGATTAAGGGATGTGTCCATTGGAATTCAAATCAATATACAATTATAGAAAACTGATCTGATCTTTATTTCATGTCACATCACATCATGCTGCGTCATGTCGCAACCACCGTCTCACCCACGTTTGATCCCGAGCCCGATCCCAAGCCCATGTTCTTGTTCAACCGATCCCATAGTGACGGGAAGACGCACGCGTGCATATGTGTGGTGCTCTGAAGTCTTTTCTAGTCTATTTCCAAAATGGTTTCAGGACTTCCATATAAAAACCAAGTATCAGTTTGGCATTCCACATGTGAGGCTAAATAACACCCCCATAGGGTAGAAGTATTGAATTCCAAAAATTGAGGTACATTTACACATCTTGATACTGACCATCAAGTTTCATTAAATATCCCAACAAAGTTAATTCAACAATCACTCATGAATTTAGTGTTGAAACACTCCTCCTTTACCTTCACAGGAAATGTACCTTCCGATTTGAACCATTACATGACTTATCCCCCTTCACCGTCATAGGAATAAAGTTATTTGAGTCTTGAACTTTAATCCTTTGATATAATGGTATCGGATAGTAATAAAAGAGTGAATTCCATGGTGGTAATCTTATGATTTGGGTGCTATTAATGGCCATGCATCCTACCCCCTGTTTCATGAGTATATTATGGGTAAAACCTCATCCTTTATCTGCAGCCCACAAAAGTACTCATATAGGTGGCATTCTCCAAGGATGAACTGCTCACATCTTGATGTTAAACTGCCTTTATCGGGTTTTTATTTAGAAAAATAATTACAATGGTCGTTGTAACCCAATCAAACATCAAACAAAAATTTATTTTTTCTCAAGTAGAAATAACTACAAAAATACGTGTACCTAGAGACTTGCTATTTAATTTACATATATAGTAACATGATCGAACTTCGGGAGGCTACAAATCCCGAGGTTTATTCTATGCAATGAAATAAATCATTGAAAGAATGAAGAAATTCTACGAACATTTCTCTTGGTTATTATATTTTTATATTTTTATTCTTTTTATTTTGTAATTTTTATTGGTTTTTAGTTTTGCAAATTTTTAATTTTCAAAAAATTAATTTTTAAACATTTTTTTATAAATCAATAGAGAAATGGTATTTTTTGGATTTTTAAAATATAGTATAAATGCTAAAAAATGTCCAAATGAAATATTTTTGTGTTTTATACTTTTTGTAAAGTTTTTGGTGATTTTGGATGATTTTTTGAATTTTTAATATTTTCAAAATGAATGAAATCAGGGAACAAATCAAACAGGGAATGTATAGGATTTTTCACAATTTAATAATAGAAAATAAGCTAAAAAATTCTTGAATATATTTTGCATAAAAATATAATGAATTTTCTATAAACATGAAATAGAATCACTTTTTTTATTTTTTCTATAATTTTTTATGATGTTTTGTAAGGTTTTTAATATTTTACATTTTTTAATGTTTTAAGATGGTTAATACATGAAATTTGACAGAAATAAAATGCAAAAAAATAAAATATATTTTTTTATAATTTCTAATGCAATATTCAATTTTTTATGAATTTTCTCATTTCAAACAGTGAAAAATACAACATTTTGATTTTGTAATAATAGTAAAATGAATTAAAATAAAATGAAAAAATTATACAACGATCAGGTACACAACAAGAGCCTACACAAATTGTTATAAAATTTTCAAAGAAATAAAAACATTTAATTCAATCAAATAAATGTATAATTTTAAAGTCCGGAAATGAAGGAATGAATTGTAATTTTTTTAATGTTTTTGCATCATAAAGTAACAAGAAATAAACAACAGTAATAATTCAGTAATTTACCCAAATAATACGTGCAAGGCATATGACTTGATGCTCTCGCAAGATTCTTTTGCAATATTAAGAAATTCCGGGGGGCAATTGTAATTTAACCAATTTTTAATATCTTCTTAGGGTTCCTCGTTCGTTCTTTGTTCTCAAGCCAAAAGAAGGCGCACCACCGCCCTCTTCTTCCTTCCAAAGGGGGCATCGGTGGGCAGCCTTCAGGTGGTCGGAGTTAGTGACGGTGGATGGTGAACGACAAGGGGATACAATGGGCTTCTCATTCATGCGGTAGCGCGAGTGGATCTCCAGGTAGTGTGGTTTCGAGGAGTGTTGGTGGAAGGGAAAGCTCCTGGGGGCGCATGCACGTGCGAGCGGCACGATGCGGTGGTGGGCAGTGCGTGCGCAACATATTTGGGCTCGTCGGGGTCAATGGTAGATCGAGGCTACGGCAAGTGGAGATGCAGGTGGTCGCCGTGGCATGAGGTGTTGGTGGAAGCACTTTGTCGTGCGGGTAGAGCTTGTGCAGGTGGAGCAGGAGGCGTCCACGACAGGGCGAGTGGGATGGTGGCTGCGATGGTGACCTCGGCACGGAGGTGGAGGAGTGATCCACGAGCGGAGGGCTCCTGGCAGTGCACTAGCAATGAAGTAGTTGCGTGCGGCAGTGGAATGGATGGTAGGACATGCGCACGGGTGGTGTGGTGTTTAAGGGTGGAGATGGCGAGGATGCTGCACGAGGGGGAGACACATGCCCCTCTTATGGTCGGTGATGCAGCTTGGAAGTGGGGCTCGTATGGTGAAGGATGTGGATCCTACCACTAGCACAGGTGGGGGAACTTGGTGCCTGGGGCGGAGGCGCTCCTCTCAGGAGCGGGGCGGCGGGCACCGCCTATGGTTGACATGGGGGTGGTTGATGCCTCTTTTTAAAAAAAATGAAAAATTGTTTAAAATAGAAACTCTTTCTTTTGTATTTCCTTGTACCTGAAATAAAAAAAAGATAACGACTCGAACACAATGGCTCGGTTTGCTAAAATCAAATGGATTAGTGGACGAGGTTCCAGTGGAGGTGAGGCATCAGAATCGGGTCTCCAGCCACCGTGCCTAGGCGGAGGTGAGAGATCATGTACGGTAGAATGTGAAGCAGATATATCAAGAGGGTGACGATGGAATCGGTAATCGAATGCAGGTTCGATGATGATGAATGATCAAGACCATGGATTTAGATCTACAACGCGATTAAAAATAAAAACTATGCTACAATTACTCTCAGTGAAATGTGCGGAAAATTTGGATCTAACCCGAGGGAGGCAGGAGCCATGTGGCCTCAACGATAATCGGTCCACTGTCTTTGGATGGCTTGGGGGTTGAGCTCCTATATCGACCGACAGAAATTTCGGGAATAAGGCTCCTTCTTCACCAAAGATTGATCAAGAGGAAAATGAAGGAAAGAAGCTCAATAAAAAGGAGAAGAAATAAAGAAAGAAAAAATGTACAAAAAAGGAATATGTTTAGTGGCGGTTTAAATAAATAAAATTAATTTATTAATTAAAAATGAAATCTGTAATTAAATAAAATAAATCGATTAATTAATTTGTAAAAATTAATTAGCCACCTTAATGGTGGTTATTTAAGGTATAGAATCAAATCGTATATACATGGTAGGTTTTTAAATCAAATGAATAAATAAATCAATTTTTCGTAATTAATTTAATTTAATTAATTAATGCTAGATATTAATTTTTTGGTGGTTTTTGTATAAGGGGGTTAAATTTGTACATATCAAATATACATAATGTACATTATACACATATACAAATAAGGAAATAATTTTATATACATTTTTTTAAAAAAAACTTTTTTAATTTAAAGTACTGTGAACAATAATTATAATTATAAAAAATAATATGTACACAAAAATAAGAAATAAATACAATAAATAAATGGCCAAATTGCAAAAGCCACCCTAGAAAATCGACTTTTCAACCGTAAACTTCAAAAAATTTGAAGTCATAACCATTTTAAAGATAATTTAATTTAGAGTAAAATGGAAGTGAGTTTGATTTGAGTTTGGTTTGGAGCCGTAATTGGTTTTTCAATTATCACTTTATGACTTTTTCAGAGGATATTTTTAATCAATACATGGTTTTACTTTGCAGTCATTTTTATTATTTAGAAAATATTTTTATTTACAAGTTCATTAAGAAAATATTTAATTTCGAGTCAATTTATATAAAAATAAAATAGTGTAAGTTTTATACAAGTATACAAAGAATAAATTCAAAAATGAAAAATGTTTACAAATTATTTTTGGATTTTTGGATTAAAAACCCTATCTCCCCCTACTTTATGTTGGTCGATTAGGCCAAGTCTTGACCATCTCTCGGGGTTCGGGTTAGACTGTATTTATTTCATAAATACATCCTTTATTTTTATTGTTTTATTATTTTATTATTTTCATTTCTTTTTCTTTTCTTCTTTATTCTTTTATTTGAATAGAAAATGTTAAAAATGAATAACTAATACATGCATGTAAATGATAACAACATGAAATTAGTGGGTATTAACAGGTATTTGACTAAGGAAATAAAGCTAAAATAAAAGAATAAAGGTGATGAATCGTGGATTCATCATTATCCTATACTTTACCTTTGCTTTAGCAAACACTTATTTGAAAAATAAGTGAAAAAAAATAAAGAAAAGAAAAAGGAAAGAACGTTGAAAAATGTTGACTTTTAAATTTTTCTTAAAATTGGAGTATAGAGTTAGGTCAGATCTTTGGATTATTAGTGTGGAGGAAGCTTAATGAGAAATGGATTTAATACCTAAAAACCACTAAGTTCCACAAGACTCTTATTCAGGTCTCCTCAACAGTCAAGACAAAATAAGTCTACATACACAAATTATTATGACTATGAATCTTCACTTGTACGGTGTAAGTGAAATATAGCTCATCATCTCAAAAGTAGCAAAGAAAAAGCCTCTTTCAACAAGGTAACTCTAGTCCGCTGGTCTAGCAACTTTTTCCTCGAGGTGTGGGGAAATTCCCTTCTAAGTTTAAGTACAACCAACTCAAGAAGAGGAGATGGAGAAAAGAATGGACAATAACCAATGTAGCTTCCTATCCTTGGATGCATGACCAGTGTAGCCAAGTCATCCTATGTAAGCTTAAAAAAATTATTTTGAAGCTCTCTTTTTTTATACTTGTATGTACACTTCGACATGTATTTTACTTTTCAATCAGACCTGTCCACTTTTAGAGATTCTGCATTTTTTCTATTTCTTTTTCTTTCCTTTTTCATTTCAAATATATACAAGGCGCGACATGTACATAAGGAGTTTTTCCTCTTGAGCTACCCTCTTCTGAAGCATTATTGCAACCCCACAACATTCTATCTTTAGACCTCTTCGCGACTAGACTAGGTTGACATGCACTTCCCTCCCAGGAGGACGAGAGGTTCCTCCTATATGTACTACCTCGTATGCTAGTCCAAACCAAAAGATTCTACCTCCTAACTACCTCCTCCATGAAGAGCTACATGTAGAGTGATTGACCAAGATAAGCAATGGTCTAGAAGAATCATGCGTGTACTGTTAAATATTCTACTTAGACTAATCAAGATGCCATGTGAACATAGTCTTATGGACTCAAAGAATTAAGCGCTAGAACATGAAAAGCTAGGATTCCTTTTCTTATAAATTTCCTCTGAAATTAAGTGGATTAAGGTCCAACCAAGCTCCATTCTTCAATTTTATTTGCTCCTCAAATGAATGGCATGGATCACATCTGGAGCTCGAGGCTGAATGGACGGCTGGGAAGGCTCCTGGAAGAACAGGTGGCCGGTGAACTTCGTCGGCGCAGAACTCGCGCGGTGGGCCTCCTCTACTGCTTCTAAGATGCGGAATGGCTCCGCCAAGATGTCCCACAGCTGATGCACGTCTCCGATGAGGCCGGTGAGCTCCGAGGAGCTCCGGCGACGGTGATGGCCTGGAGCTGCTGCCTCTGGATGCTTGGGCCCTCAGATGGGCCTGGCGTGACCTGCAAAGTATCACAACAAGATCCTGGGTCGAGGGCAAAATGCCTCGACCCGGTTAGGGGCGAAATGGGTGAACAATGCGTCGGGGCGGAGGATCAATGGCGATGCGACGGCGAGGGAGATCGCCTCCCAGTTCCGGGGTGAACTGGGTTGGATGGAGGGGCGAAGAACGTGCAGGGCAGAAGGGCGGAGATGATGGTAGGGTCAATCGATGAAATGGGTGAACGGGATGATCGGAATAGATGGTCGACGACGATGGACGAAATTGGGCGTAACTGGAATTAGCGAAAGATATAAAGAATCAAGCTTACCGGATGGCTGAGGTCAACTGTGGAAGAGCTCCTGGAGCTCCTGGTCCTTGCCTAAAGGGACATCGATGCCCGAGGCCCGAGCGCTGCTCCTGGGCGGCGCACGGCGGCGATGAGTGGCCGGATCAGTGGCTGGGACACCTCCTCCTCACTGCGACACCACCGGCGGCTAGTTGTCACTCTAGGGAAGGAAGTGGAGGTCCTGGGATGGGAAGGAGGAGCCAAAGATAGAGTCAAATGTGCGGCGAAGCAGGAGCTAAATACTCCTAGGGGTCCGAGAAGATGATGGTCGGGCGAGCTTATCGGAGCTCGGACCCCGAGAACCCACCCCAGGCGTGGATAAGGGAAGATCAATGAAGGATTAAGACCCGGGGTTTGCGGATTTGGCGATCGGATCGAGTGGCAAAAATCGGAGAAATAGGGTCGGGCGACAAGATCCGCGGGCTGGTGGTCCAAGGGGGGGAGTTGACCCGGGGTCAACATCCCTCGTGGACCAATCGGGTGCGGCCACGTATTAAATAATTGGAAATTGAATAATAAATAGTAAATGGCCGAATTTTGCAAAACTCATAACATGAAAAATGTTTATTTTATTTTAAACTATTTTTTGTGATTATTACTTATTTTTTTGAAATAAAAATAAGGTATGTACAATATAGTATTATTATATATAGGTATATACAATATACATTTTTTATTTTTGATTTTTAATTATTTATTTTTGTGCATTTTATTCCAATTTGTATTTTATTTATTTATAGAATAAAATTTAGAATAATTTGGTATTTTTATTTTATTTTTATTAATTATTTACAAGGGCTAAATAATTAGATATATACAAGTATGTACATGGTATATATACAATGAAGACTTTGATTTTTATTTTTATTTTATTTTTGTTTTTTGATTTTTATTTTATTTATTTACATTATGTAATATGGAATATGTACAAATGTTTGTGGAATTTTATTTATTTATTCACAAGGTGAAATAAATACATATGTGGTTTATATACACATGGCTTCTGTACAATGGTGAAGGGTATTTTTATTTGTTTTTAATTTTGTTTTGTTTTAATTTAATATTTACAAATATATACATATTTACACAAATGCCTTTTTATTTTATTTAGAGCAAAATATTTATTTATTTATTTACAAGTATATGTACAACACATGAGTTGCCCTATCTCCCTCTACTTGGTTCTTTTTGCGGTCAGGCCCATGCTGAGCCCTCCCTTGGGATTAGGTTGCTCAATATTTATCTAAATATCTCCCTCTTTTTCTTTTATTTCTTTATTCTTTTATTTATGCATAAAAACATGCTAATACTGCATATTTACACAATGCATGTTATCTGTCAATTATTGTTATTTACAGGAATATACATGTGTTTTGCATGGGTTTTGTAGCTAAAATAAAAGAATAAAGAGTGCTGAATGAGTATTCATCACCTCCCCCCCTATACTTAACTTTGCTAGTCCCTTAGCAAACACTTATTTGAAAAATAAGTGGAAAAAGAAAAAGAAAAAGAGGAGAATATGCATGGATTGATGCTGAGGTTTAAACTTGCCTTTACTAATTTGAAATATGGAGCTCGATCAGATCTTTGGATTATTAATATTTCGGAACCTTATTTGGACTTAAGCTTAAAACCTAATAGCCTCCAAGTTCCACCAATCTATGGGCAAGACTCCTCAATAAACCAGATCAGAACAAGTCTACATACACAAACTCTAATGACCATGAATCTTTCCTTGTACGGTGTAAGTGATATGTAGCTCCCCACCTCAGAAGTAACAAAGAAACAACCTCCCTCAACCTGGTAACTCTAATGCCTCGGTCTAGCAACTCTTTCCTCGAGAAGCGGGGTATTCCCTTCTAAGTTAAAGTGCAACCGGCTCAAGAAGAGGAGGAAGAAGAGAATGGACCATGGCCAGTGTAGCCATGTATCCTTGGGAGCTCTAACGAGTGTAGTTGAGTCTCCGCTGCAAGCTTCATGAGATGGAACATGTATACCATAAGCTTTTGCTTTATTTGACTATGTACACTCCGATGGGATTATTACATTTTCTATCCGACCCACCACTTTTTTGGAGTTCTTTTATTTTTGCACCTTTTTTTCATGTGCATCTATACAACATATCTACATGGTGCAGCATATATACAAGGAGTTTTTCCTCTTGAGCCAGTAGACTATCCCTCTTTTGAAGCTTTATTGCAATCCACAGCTTCTGTCTTTAGACTTCATAACCACCAGACCAGGTTGAGGTGCACTTCCTTCACTAGAAGAAGAAGAGAGGTTCCGCCTAGAAGTACTACCCTCATATGCTACCCCAAGCCAAAGGAAACTGCCTCCTCACCACCTCATCCGTGGAGAGCTATGTGTAAAGTACTGGTGCAAGTAAAGCCATTGTCTACGAGAGTCATGCGTGTGTTTTTAAGTGCTCTACTTAGGCTCATCAAGATGACATATGCTCATAGCCTAGTGGACTCAAAGAATTAAGTCCCAATGGACCTGAAAAGCCTTAACCCTAAGCCCTATAAGGTTCCTCTTAGAGTTAGGTGGATTAAGATCTTAATCAAGCTCCATTTTTCAATTTAATTCCAGGCTAGTTTAAATGTCAACTATAATCTAGGAAAACTATACAAATATTTACAAGGATGCTATTAACAAATGTGCAATTTACAAATATTTACAATCGTGCAAAATTTTTGAAAAATGTTTGAAAACATGGATGTATGCATGAATGCGAAGTTTTGCAAAATATTTACAAACATTTACACAAGGTTTTTGCAAACTTTTTGTTTTCAAAACATTTTACAAAAATTGTGTACTATATACATAGATTTTGTTATGAAATTATTTACAAACCCTTTACACAAATAATTTTATAATCATTTGTACAAAAATAATTTGTATAAATAAATAGGTATGTGCAAAATGAATTTTATATACAAGGGAAAAAATTTTAAAATTTTTTGGGTTTTTAGCCATTTTTATTTATTAACACATTCACACAAAGTACGAGTTATGGCTAAAGTATATATGAAATATATACAAACCCCCCTATACTTAGCTCGAACGATGTCCTCAGAGTGATCAAGAGCGATGAAGAAGACATAACTCGTGCTTAGTGTAGGGAAGTGAAAAGGAATGGCTATATACATAGATGAATCAGACAATAGAATGAAGAGAACTCGGTGTTTTCCCCCTATACTTAGGTCAAGTAATCCTAAGTATAGCAAGCTGTACATGAAGGGAAATCCGAGTGAAGGATGTACAGAGTCTACCCCCCCCCCATACTTAGGGTGAAATATCCCTAAGTATAGGCAGCAAAACAGGGGTAGAAAGAATCAAAAGAATACCCGAAGGTCCTACATCCCCCCTATACTTAAGGTAAAGTACACCCTAAGTATAGTGAAATCATAAGATGAGAAAAGGGATGTGGGACTAAAGAATAGAGTGATATGGACAACTGGATCTATACAAGTCGGAAGAACAGTGATAATCAGGCGTGAGATGCCATAGATGTGAGTCAAGAGATCACATCTCACGCAAAGTGAATAGGGGCAACATCAACGACCCGCGACTCATGATCTAGATATGGCTTGAGCCGCTGGCCGTTCACTCGAAAGGTACTCTCAGAAGACAACTCAGATATGTCAATACTCCCATTGTCGTGTACCTTTCTCACCAAATACGGTCCCTTCCATTTGCTCTGTAGCTTCCTGAGAATAATCTAAGCCTAGCATCAAACAGCCATACTCTTTGTCCTGGCTCAAACTGCTTCTGGCTGATATGGGAATCATGCCACTCCTTCACTCTCTCCTTATAATATAGGCTGTTTGAAAAGGCGGTATCACGAAGCTCCTCCAGGGCTGCTAACTCTGCCCTCCTATGATCTCCTACACTATCTGGATCCAAAAGTATATCAGTAACTGCCCAAAGTGACCTATGTCTCAGCTCAACAGGTAAATGGCACGGCTTGTCATAAACGACGCAAAAGGGAGATGTACCCAAAGGAGTCTTGAAATACGTCCGATATGCCCACAAGACCGAGTCCAAAAGCTGTGACCAATCCTTGCGGTCAGGGCGGACGAGTTTCTGCAATATAGTATTGATCTCCCTGTTCGACACTTCAGCAAGACCATTCGTCTGAGGGTGGTATGAAGTGGCAACTCGATGGTCTATGCTGAACTCGCTAGCAAGGTCCTTTACCTTGTCGTTGACGAAATGAGACCCCCCGTCAGATATCAACACTCTAGGCACCCCGAACCGTAAAATGATATTCCTCCTCAAAAATCTGCAAACAGTCCTAGCATCTGCGGTTCAGGTGGGGATGGCCTCAACCCAACGACTCACATAATCCACGGCCAACATAATGTACTCGAATCCCTGATTCTTAGGGAATGGACCCATGAAATCGATGCCCCATGCGTCAAAAACCTCACAGAAGTGTATGGGCTACATCAGCATCATATCACGCTGTCCACAAGTGCCCATCCTCTGACAGTCAGTACATCTCTTCACGAACTCATCAGAGTCCTTGAAGAGAATAGGCCACCATAGGCCGGATTGGAGCACTTTCTGTGCCGTTCTCCTCCCTGAGTGATGTCCTCCTGCCTCCAGCTTATGGCAGTAAGTAAGGACGCTGTGATGCTCCTCCTTAAGAATGCACCTACGCCAGATTCTATCCTCTCCCTCATGGTAAAGGATGGGATCCTCCCAATGGTAAAACTTGACCTTCGCGAGGAAGGTCTCAAGTTTCTACCTGGGCCAATCTTGTGGAACTTTCTTGGCGACAAGATAGTTCACAATATCGGCATACCATAGGAGTGAGGCGATAGCAAGGATCGCCTCATCTAGGAAGGTCTCACAAATAGGGTCAATCTGCTCAGAATCCTCAAGATACTCCAATCGGGAGAGATGATCCGCCACCACATTCTTGACTCGAGGCTTATCCTTAATCTCTATGTCAAACTCCTGGAGTAGAAGGATCCATCTGGTCAATCTAGCTTGGCATCCTTCTTTGCCATGAGGTACCTGATGGTGGTATGATCAGTAAAGATGGTCACTCTAGATCCGATAATGTACGATATGAACTTATCTAGGGAAAAAACTACGGCTAGCATCTCCTTCTCAGTGACTGTGTAGTTCCGTTGCGCAGCATCCAATGTACGACTAGCGTAGTGAATAGCAAATGGGACTCCATCCCTCCTCTGTCCTAGCACGGCCCCTACGGCAAAATCGGAGGCGTCCGTCATGATCTCGAATCGGAGAGACCAATCAGGTGGCTGAAGGACAGGAGCCTCTATCACACATCTATTGAGAGTCTCGAACGACGAAAGGCACTTGTCATCGACAAGGAACTCGATGTCTTTTGTCAGCAAATCAGTCAACAGTCGGGCAACCCTACTGAAATCGCGAATGAATCGTCGGTAGAAACCAACGTATCCCAGAAAATATCGTAGCTGCCGCAAGTTGGACGGTGGATTGAGTTTGCTAATGACATCCACCTTGGTCGGATCAACCTCTATGACCCTGTTGTAGATGATGTGACAAAGCACCGTCCCTTGAGTCACCATGAAGTGACTCTTTTCCCAAGATAATACCAGGCGGACCTCAATGCATCGCTGAAGGACTCGGTCTAGGCAGTCAAGACAGGAGTCGAATCTGTCGTCGTAGACCGAGAAATCATCCATGAAGACCTCCAAGCACTCCCCCACCATGTCCGAAAAGATAGACAGCTTGCATCTCTGAAAATTCGCAGGGGCGTTGCATAGCCCAAATGGCATGCATCTAAAGGCATATGTCCCAAAGGGACAGGTGAAGGTAGTCTTGTCCTGGTCTTCTGACTCAATGGCCACCTGATTGTAGCCAGAGTACCCATCTAAGAAACAGTAATGGCTCTTCCCTGCCAGTCTCTCAATGATCTGATCTATAAAGGGCAGGGGAAAAGGATACTTCTTGGTGGCCTAGTTGAGTCGTCTGTAATCCAAGCAAACCCGCCAAGAAGTGGGTACCCGGGTAGCAATCTCCTCTCCAGACTCCGTAACCACTGTAGTGATGCCTGTCTTCTTGGGCACTACATGTAACGGACTGACCCACTTGGAGTCGGAGATGGGGTAGATAAAATCGGCGCTCCACCACTTCGAGATCTCCTTCATGACAGCCTCTTTCAGATTCGGGTTCAGCCGCCGCTGGAACTCACGCGATGGTTTTGCCTCATCCTCGAGATAGATGTGGTGAGAGCATAGAGCTGGACTGATCCCCTGGAGATCTGCTACACTCCATCCTATCGCCTTGCGGTTCTTTTCAATAACCCCCATCAGACGGGATTCTTGCTCTCCAGTCAAATCAGCGGAGATAATGACTGGGTACATCTCATGCTCACCCGCAAGGAACCTATACTTCAACGACGCAGGTAGTGGCTTCAGCTCTGGATAAACTGGTGCTGGCAAATCTGGCTTCTGAAGAATCCGAGTGTATGCTGCCAAATCTGCTCGGGAAAATGAGAACTCTCTCTCTCTCTCTCTCTCTCTCGCAAACTGGGTCTAGGGAAGGCTGCTCATGTGGACTGTCTCTGCTCTGCATGGCATCAACCTCCTCCCTAGTTGTAGGCTAAGAAGAAGTCAGATCAGGTATAAGCTCATCAAACTCTGCATCCATTGTGGCCTCAGTACCACCGTCATCACAAAACAAATCTGTCTCGCGGTCTCGAACCGGCTCTACTGCCTCAAAAGTATCCTGGACCAGGAATGCACTCTCCAAGCTCTCCTCTGCTGGCGTATCTGCATCAACGGACTCTGAAGGTGAGAGGATGGCCTGTGCATCTGGATCTGCCCATACTGCCTCATCATCTGCAATCACGAAGTCGCAGTCCTGGTGGATGTCTGGCCCTGTATCTGTTATCTGCTCTGTATCGGAAGTAGTCTCTGAGAAAGCTGAATCTCTGGCTCTGATGTCCTTGACCGTCTCTATTTGTATACTCTCGCCCTCGACGCGAAAGTATACCTTCCCGCTATCATGGTCGGTCACTTCCTTGGCTGTGGCCAAGAACGGGCGATCTAGAATGATGGGGGTATCGGTCACAGACTCAGTGATCTCCATGTCCAACACAATGAAGTCCACGGGGAATTGCAGGACCTGAATCGTGACGACAACGTCCTTCAGCAACCCCTTCGGCCTCTTAACAGATCTATCAGCAAACTGAAGGACTGTCCTGCTCTGTCGTAGAGTGCCCAACTCGAAGCGATCGAGAAGGGCTGCCGGAAGTAGGTTGATCGAAGAACCGTTGTCTAATAGAGTGCGGTCGAACCTCTGCTCTTTGATATGGCATCTGACATACGGGGCTCCTGAATCTGGCCTCTTGGCCGGCAGACGGTTCTGGATCGCGAAACAAATGGCTCTGGTCAACACATGGATCTCTAACCGATGATTCCTCCTCTTCCTCCTAACTGTAGTCCTGTCTCTAAGTGAACGCTGGAGTAGAGGGATGTGCTGCAAAGCCTTCTGAAGAGTCAGCTGAATGTGAAAGCGGTCGATCATCTGCTGGCTGAACTCTTCATGCTGCCTCTTTTTTGGATTTTCTATTTTCTTCCCCTTTCCCATGTGAAGAGCTCTAGGGAAGGGGATCACAGGGTCCTTCTCAGTTGAAGGACTAGGAGAGGGTCTCGGCTGCTTAAGCACGACAGAATCCACACATACATCATCATGCACCACAGGTGGATCAGAATAAAATAAACCCTTTCCTTTACTTACAGAAATGTCCTGAGATACATGTACAGATGGAAAGACTACAGGACTCTCAGAAGTGAAAATGTTGGCATCGGCACCACCCTCGGCTGGTAGACGTGCGGCATCAGTACCGCGCTCTGGCTCGGCAACATCGGTGGCCTCAGTACCACCTCCTCCATCTGGTGAAACGACGGCCTCAGTACCGCCGGTGGGATCAGCATCCATGGTGGCGTCAGCACCACCGTCATCATCTCTAGCGGCATCAGCACCGCTCTCCTCCTCACCTGGCGCTCCTGAAGTAGCATGAGAACGTCGCTCAAACGAGGCGCTGCCTGCTGGCGTCCTACCGCTCCTAAGTGTGACAAAATTAGTATCAAACAGATATGCAAACAATTCACCGAATGTATCACTTGGAGTGGCATGCTTTGTGAAATCTACCTGCTCAGACTTCCTTTTGAGGTTGTTCGGGTTGGGCTCGTTCTGGGCAGGTATGGCGGCCTTCCCTCTCACTATCTCCCGCACCTCCTAGCGGAACTCATCCATATCCCGTCTGAAGATAGCCTGCTGGTCAGTAAGGAGGCGGGCTATGTTGTCTAAAGCGGGGTTCTCATAGGATGGTCCATGAGAACCTGACGGGTAGCTTCTCTGGTAGTGAGGTTGCTATTGTTGCGGGTACTGCTGGTGAGAGGGGTATGACTGGGGATGATACTGCTGCTGCTGAGGCTTCTCTCGCCTCCAAGACTGTCCCTGATGATGGAGACGAGGACCATACTGTTGTGACTGCTGCTGCTGCTGCTGGTATATTGGGGGTTGCTGCTGCTGGTGATCTCTTTGATGGTCGTACTGGCCACCCTGTCCGGACGGTTGTTGCTGAGAGCTGGAACCTCCGGCCGACCAACGGAATCCATGATGGTCTCGTCGGATACCGGGTTGGGGTCAGTTGTACCAAATCTCGTTGACATCCATCAACGGCTCTGACTCGTAAGGGTTGGCGGGAGTACTGCCAGAGGCTGATCCGACTGGTATACCACCATCTGCATGTCTGGAGATGGCGGTGACTGGTAAGTGGGCTGCGACTGCTGGTACGGCTCCGCTTGTACAAGATGGACCAGTCTAGGCTGCTGGTGGCTGGAGTGCTGGGACGAGCTGCCGGTGCTACTCGGATCACCTCATGCCTGAAGACAGGGCTGGGAAGCCGTATGTGCCTCCTGGAGATACATGAGCTGTGTCTTCAGGTCACTCAGAGTCTTTGCCATCTGCTCCATCTACGTGATGCCATGGCACTGCTTCTTCTCAATAATATCCATCTGGTCCAGCTTCTCGTTGATGATGCCCATGTCAGCGGCTGTGGACTCGGCCTGTGCTGTTGCCGCTGACGAACTGGATGGACCGGCGTCAACCCGTGCTATCCTCTAGTACTGCACGGTCTGTGGCTGGGGTCGTCCCTGTGTGTAAAGTCATGTCTGGGACATCACCATATAGTTCTCTGCCATCTCCTCGTAGATGGCCCAGACCTGATCGTGATCCTTGGTGAAATAGGACCCGCCACAAGAAGCATTCACCAGGCCCTATAGCTCTGGTGTCAGCCCGCTGAAGAAGCTCTGAACTAGGTTCGGCTTCGAGATGTAATGGTGCGGGCATCTATCTGTCAACTCTTTGAACCTCTCCCATGCCTCGTGGAATTTCTCATTGGGGAGCATGGAGAAGTTACTGATCAGGGCCCTTGCGACATTCGTCCGCCCGAGTGGATAGTACTTGTTCAAGTACTCGGTGTGGAGCTGCTCCCAGGTGTAGACAAACTTCCCCAGATGCTTCAGCCAGGTGGCTGCTCTGTCTGCTAGTGAGAAGGGGAAGGCAATCATGAGTATGGTATTCTGGTCCACATGTTTGTCGTGGACTGTGCTGCAGATCATCTCAAACTCCTGAAGGTGGAGATGGGGCTCCTCAGTAGCCAGCCCATGGAACCAGGGTAGAAGCTGAAGTGTGTTCGGGGGGAACTTGAAGTCCCCCACGATCGCTGGAAGTACTACCCAACGGTGCGTCAAAGTCAATCCGGGGTTGTGCAACTCCCACATCGGTCTCAGAGGCTCTGCTGCTGCTACTGCTGCGGTTGCTGCGGCTACTGCCGCGTCGTCGGGTCTATCCCTTGGGTCGCGCTGCTCGCGGTCGGCTCTCAATTGCTCCATCTCGCGCCTCATCTCTATCATGAAAGCTCCCTGATCCCTCAACTGCTGCTGAACCGAGTCAAGGGAGGCGATCAGGGTGGAGTTGATCACACCCTGGTACAAGACGAATGTCTGCTCTCCTCGGGGACCTCCAGTGCGGTCATCACTGCTGCCGGCCATGGTCTCTGCAAAGGCAAAAGACCCAAACTCAGGTGCCGATAAATCATGCTGTTGTCTCTCATCTGGCTCAGATAACTCAAGAATTGTAGAAGGGTGGTCAAGGGGGAACAGGGCGGAGTCGAACTCGGGTTCGGAGAGCGGGCATGAGCTCTCACGAACCGACCTAGATGAGTGGGCTGGAGTGCTAAAAAGCAGTGCAGCCAGAGGCTGCCTAAGAGACATCCTTCCCATCATCGCGATCTGGCGAGTCGGACGGATGGGATCTGGAAACAACAATGATCAGCAAGCAAACACCTGATTCACCTAAGCAACGCGAGCTGAAGACGGTAAAGGTTCGGTCAATTATCTTGTCAATTTTATTAGGTGATCAAGTCAGGATAGCAGAGCGATTAACGTGACCTGTTGGGAATCCAATCCGCCGAACAGACTGTCCCGTATAAAAGGCCGATTGTCTGATCGGGGCTCGGATATGGCTCTATCCTAGTGTGCGGGTCACTCTCTCGCTCAAGCAAACCAGACAAGGAGGGGGTTGCTCTCCCCAAGACAAGTTTTTCGGTGCGGTGTCTTCTAGGGTCAAATAGAGTTAGCAGTCCCAAACTTTATGATTCAAATTTTTAGGTATTTTTCAATAATCAAACAAATCGCCTAACAAATTTTTCGATTCTCCTGGTTATTTTAATCCAAAACAGGGGGAAAAGACGAAAAAGCCGATGCGTGAAAATCAATGATTCATGCAGAGTAAGAAATTCGTATCTGTCTCCAGCAGTCTACATGCAAAATGATCTGCGCAGAATTTAAAGACTGAAATAAAACTACCTAAATGATGCATGCGGAAATCTGAGCCCTAAGCAAGCAGTTCTACTCGAAAGAACGGCTAGTCGACCATCAACCTCCAATCCAAGAGTCCGGTCCTAGATCACCCCTCCTCTTCTCGATAAATTGAGTTCAGGAGTAGCGCTTGACAGGGTGGGCTCACGGCACGTAGGCTCGAAGGTGGTGGATCGACTATTTTATTCGAATTTTATTATTGGTCCAATTAACCGATCTATAGGTACAGGTAAAATTATTAAGGTGTGTGGACCTACTTATTTACGTCACAGTCAAGCAAAAATCCTAAGGCTAGGGGCTGAAAATCCTCGAGAATCAGAAAGGCAGGAAAAAAATGGTAGAAAGCCGCGATAAAAGCCGTGAAAACCGCGAAAAAGCTGAAGGGTCCCCCGAGCACACCGGTGCTCGGCGAAAAAGACCCCAAGAGTTTAAGTCCAAGTAGAGTGTCCTGTCGCTCTTTTATTACAATAATAATTCAAATAGTGCTAGAAATAAAATCTAATCTAATCTATAGCTAATCTAATCCGCGGCTATTCCGTGGCTCCCGCACTCCTGCTTGCTCCTCGCGTCCTCCTGCGGCTCTGTAGAGAAGAGAGCCGCCTCCGACTCTCGCGGTTGCGTCGGCTTCCGAAGAAGCCGCCTCGATCCTCGGGCCCTCGCAAGAAATAAATAGAGAGTGTGATCAGACCGGATTATTATGTAAACAAGTCAGAAAAATATATACAAAAATCTATACAGAAAACCGCGAAAAAGAAAGCCGCGGAAAAAATGTAACTACTAAGCCGTGCTCCCCGACAATGACGCCATTCTGATGAGCCGCCCGAACGACTAAGGTAAAGGTGTCACTAAGGTCGTTGTGACCTCAGTCACTCAGGACTCAGAGCTCAACAAGAAACAAAAATCGGACCACCAAATAAAGATAGAAACGCGAGAAAACCAAATAGCAGTCCTAGCTATGGGATTGACCTGGTATAGCTCGCAGGGTTGAACTCGAGGAGCACGAGATGGCATTGCGGCCTACGAAGTAGTCAACAATGAACAAAATATTAAACAAATATTTTTTGATGGTTATTAATATTTTAAGTTTTTTTGGGATTTTTAATGATAAAGAAAATAAGAAATCAATATAAACAAGCAACTTCAAGCAATTATTTAAACACCCAAAATTAATCCAAAAATTCCAACAAAAATATTTTTATGTTTTATATATTTTTTACTGTTTTTGGTGAATTTTTAAGAATTTTATGATTTCTATAGAATTTTCTAAAAATCAAATAAGGCAGAAACAATGAAAAACTATCCAATCAGGCTTCAAAGACCATTTAAAATAACAAATGGTCTTTTCAAGGCATGGAGGTATTTTTCTGAAAAAATAGAAAAAATAAACAAAACTCAGGACAAGAGTTTATTATTTTTGGAATTTTCTATAATTTTTAAAATTTTTATGAGTTTTAAGGGGTTTTTCAAATTTAGGGTTTTTATATATCCAAAAATGGCAAAAAATGCATAGAAAATCAAGGACACTAAAACACACGAAACTTGATTTTTTGTAATTTTTGAAAAGATTTTAATATTTTGTTATGAATTTTCAATCTGGACAGGCAGGAAAATGGATGCTTTTGAATTTTAAAAATAATAAAAGGACTCAAAAATTTTCCCAAAAATTGGTGAAAATTCTACATAGTGGCAGGAGCCACGTATCTAATTTTTACTCAATTTGGATGAAATTTGATATTTTATTTAAAACAAACAAGAACCTACAGTGCACAGGGACCTGTTTATAATAAAAATATCTTCTGGGGGCCAAAACGTAACAAACACAGAAGCTCAGGGGTTCTCGTGCAAAAATACCAGATTCCCTCGCACCAGGAATGTGTTCTGGGCATTGAGGGACCCAATTGCAAGAAAACTTAAGTCCCCGGACTTATTAGCAACATGTGCTAAAAGTCAAGGGGCTAAGTTGTATATGCCCAACAAAATCAACACATGCCGAAATAAAGCATTCATAGGGGCATAAGTGCAAATATCAAAACATATATTTCAATCAGTAACACATAAGAACTACAGGCCCATATATTGCAAAATCACCAAAACATCACGTGGCGATGCACGTGTCCAACACATACTGGGGTAGAAATGCAATTAAAATAAACAACAGGGTCCTATGTGCAAATGTTCCAAAATAAAATGAACTGCGGAAAATATTTACAGGACTGAATAATAAAGACTAAAAGAGAGAGGGCCTAAGGGTAAATTACCCTTTATTAAACGAGGGGATGGATGCGTGCCACATGGTGTATCCAACGACTGCAGGGGGCGACGCACCAAGGAAGGAACCTCGGCTCTGATCGGATGGTGGAGGGCTCGCCACGTGGATGATCAATGGTGTAGAATCGCTGGCGCTAACCGTCGTAGGCTCGGACGGTCCAGATCAAGCCTCCAACGGATCTGACGATGAGGGATGCTCCTCAAATAAACGGCATGGATCGCATCTGGAGCTCGAGGCTGAATGGACGGCTGGGAAGGCTCCTGGAAGAACAGGTGGCCGGCGAACTTTGCCGGCCCAGAACTCGCGCGGTGGGCCTACTCTGCTACTTCTAAGATGCAGAATGGCTCCGCCAAGATGTCCCGCAGCAGATGCACCTCTCTGATGAGGCCGGTGAGCTCCGAGGAGCTCCGGTGACGGCAATGGACTGAAGCTGCTGCCTCTGGATGCTTGGGCCCTCAGATGGGCCTGGAGTGACCTGCAAAGTATCACAACAAACTCCTGGGTCGAGGGCAAAATGCCTCAACCCGGTTAGGGGCGAAATGGGTGAACGATGCGTTAGGGTGGAGGATCTCCGGCGATGCGACGGCGAGGGAGATCGCCTCCCAGTTCCGGGGCGAACTAGGTTGGATGGAGGGGCGAAGAACGTGCAGGGTAGAAGGGCGGAGATGATGGTAGGGTCAATCGACGAAATGGGTGAAGGGGATGATCGGAATCGATGGTCGACGACGATGGACGAAATTGGGCCTAACTGGAAATTAGCGAAAGATATAAAGAACTAAGCTTACCGGATGGCTGAGGTCGAATGTGGAAAATCTCCTGGAGCTCCTGATCCTTGCCTCAAGGGACGTCGATGCCCGAGGCTCGAGCGCTGCTCCTGGGCGGCGCACGACGGCGATGAGCGGCCGGATCAGTGGCTGGGACACCTCCTCTCACTGCGACACCACCCGCGGCTAGCTGTCACTCTAGGGAAGGAAGTGGAGGTTCTGGATGGGAAGGCGGAGCCAAAGATAGAGTGAAATGCGCGGCGGAGCAGGAGCTAAATACTCCTAGGAGTCCGAGAAGATGATGGTCGGGCGAGCTTATCGGAACTCGGACCCCGAGAACCCACCCCGGGCGTGGATAAGGGAAGATCAATGAAGGATTAGGACCCGAGGTTTGCGGATTTGGCGATCGGATCGAGTGGCGAAAAATCGGAGAAACCGGGTCGAGCGACAAGATCCGCGGGCTGGTGGTCCAAGGGGGGGAGTTGACCGGGGGTCAACATCCCCTGTGGATCAATCGGGTGTGGCCACGTATTAAATAATTAGAAATTGAATAATAAATAGTAAATGGCCGAATTTTGCAAAACTCAAAACATGAAAAATGTTTCTTTTATTTTAAGCTATTTTCTTGTGATTTATATTTATTTTTTTGATAAAAATAAGGTACGTACAATATAGTATTTTTATATATAGGTATATACAATATACATTTTTTATTTTTAATTTTTAATTATTTATTTTTGTGCATTTTATTCCAATTTGTATTTTATTTATTTATAGAATGAAATTTGGAATAATTTGGTATTTTTATTTTTTTTTCATTAATTATTTACAAGGGATAAATAATTAGATATATACAAGTTTGTACATGGTATATATACAATGAAGACTTTGATTTTTATTTTTATTTCTTTTTATTTTATTTTTGTTTTTGTGATTTTTATTTTATTTATTTACATTATGTAATATGGAATATGTACAATTTTTTGGGGAATTTTATTGATTTATTCACAAGGTGAAATAAATACATATGTGGTTTATATACACATGGCTTCTGTACAATGGTGAAGGGTATTTTTATTTGTTTTTAATTTTGTTTTGTTTTAATTTAATATTTACAAATATATACATATTTACACAAATGCCTTTTTTTATTTAGAGGAAAATATTTATTTATTTACATGTATATGTACAACACATGAGTTGCCCTATCTCCCTCCACTTGGTTCTTTTTGCGGTCAGGCCCATGCTGAGCCCTCCCTTGGGATTAGGTTGCTCAATATTTATTCTAAATATCTCCCTCTTTTTCTTTTATTTCTTTATTCTTTTATTTATGCACAAAAACATGCTAATACTGCATATTTACACAATGCATGTTATTTGTCAATTATTATTATTTACAGGAATATACATGTGTTTTGCATGGGTTTTGTAGCTAAAATAAAAGAATAAAGAGTGATGAATGGCTATTCATCAGTCTCCCCAATGGCTGATGATGCTTCACCGATCAACGATGGAGATCAGATACTATGAGGGATCAGACGATGGATGACGCTAAAGATTAGACAACAACTGGATGATTTGGACGAGGCTCTTGATTTGACAGAGGAGGAGAAGGTTGGAAGAACATGGATGAAGCTCTACTTGGGTGAGCTTCCTCTAGCGTGATCTCCTTCCTTCAGTGGCTTCTGACACTGCAAAAGTGTGAAAAAGATGCGTGGGGTTGCTCAACTGCTGCTAAAGTGCAAAAGAAGAATACAGAGCCCAGCGATGGGGCCCTAGATCTCGAAGAAGAATTATGTCACATGGATCCTCTACTTCGACAAAATTCCTCAACTGATGTTTCCAATCTCGAAAACCAGCATGGTCAATTCAAGTGCATATAAAAAGCAAGTCCTATAGTGTTATTTGGGGGAAATGAGGCGGATATGCTTTGGGACGGAGCTCTCTAATGAAGGGATGCATATGAGAGCAGATATCTTGACCTAAGGCAGATCAAGGTGAACGGAGGCATAGAGAAGCGAAGGGAGAAGGAGGTGAAGGCAACAGGGGCGTCATAATAAGGATGGATATGTCAGAAATAGTGACTGGAGCAGAATCTCCTGTAAAGTATGAAGTCTGATTTAATGCTATCGTAACTAATTAAACGTAAAGTAAAAATTGTAAATGAAATCTACACTAAGAAAAGGCAATAAAAGCTAACCACTATTCCTCAATTGGTCACTATTCGACCTAGAAACACCAATGTCGGAGATAGGCTCCAGTGAAGGGGATGTTGTGTCGAACATTGCTTCTCCACGACCAAAGGTGGCCAGATCAACCCCCTGTCACTGAGCTGCTACCTCAAGCTAGGAAATGAGGGTCGAAAATGGTCCAAGATAGATCAAAATCAAACATGAAATAGGTGAGGGTTATTTAATCTAGAGAGGTTTTGACTATGGATACCACTTGCATAAGTCATCCGTTGATCGAGGAGTTAAGGTGGCGTGAAAGAGCAATGATCAAGGATCAAAATCTATGAAGGAATCGAGTCAAAAGGATAAAAGAATCGAGTGGGAAAAAAACTTGGAAGACATGGGTTTATCGCCTGATAGAGCATACCTAGGGTGGTCTGAGAGTTGGTCAAGGTCAACTAGGATCGATCTCCCATTGGTCCACGTAATCTCGCTATGCAACAAAACTTGGAATTGATCCCTTATTAATTCAGTTTAAAATATTAAATGATTTTATTATTTTTTTCCAAGACATAATAAATAGTTTTTTATGCAGTATTTTATGATGAATTTTATTTATTTTTACGAGTTAATTTAGTAGGTGTGCATTTTTACATGTAAAATTATAGGTACATTTACATATATATAATGTATTTTATTTTTATTTTTTATTATATTTTTTAATATGGATTTAAGAAAACATACAGATTTCGTTGGGGCATTCCCTACTTACGATGCGTTGCATCACCCGAATGTAATGAAAAATTGCTAAGGGCTGCTACATCGCAGCCTGGATGTAGTTCAAAATTTGTAAGGGTTCTCGCATGAGGAACACATGAAGGTAATTAATCTAGTTCCACTGCATCGCCACCCGGATGCAGTCCAAAATTTACAAGGGTTCTCTCTTAGTGGACACATACGAGTAAAGAAGTTATTACAAAAGATATTGCAATGGAAGTTGCGGATTGGTAGTTGGAATATTGGCACCTTAACTGGAAAGTTGATGGAGATAGTGGATACGATGGAAAGAAGGAAGATTCATATACTGTGTCTTCAAGAGACAAAATGGGTTGGAGAGAAAGCAAGGGAGGTTGAGAAGACATGCTTTAAACTTTGGTATTCATGTAAAGATAAGGGTAGAAACGGTGTTGGAGTGGTTGTTCATAAGGATTTAGAGGATTGTGTGGTTGAGGTGAAAAGATTTGGGGGTCGAATTATTTTGCTAAAATTGGTGCTTGAAGAAGAAATTCTGAATATCATCTCAGTTTATGCACCACAAATGGGTTTAGATGAAAGGACTAAACAAGCTTTTTGGAGGATTTGAATAAGAGTCTACAAGGAATCCCGCAAAGAGAGATGATTTACATAGGTGGAGATCTTAATGGAGATGTGGGAAAAGATGTTTCATGGTATGTTAGTGTTCATGGAGGACATGGTTTTGGGGAAAGAAATGAAGAGGGAAAAACCATCCTGGATTTTGTAACGGCATATGATCTTTTCATAGAAAACACTCTCTTCAAGAAGAGGGAGTAACATTTAATTACTTATAAGAGTGGGCCAACTAGAATGCTGATAGATTATTATACGTTGAGGAGAAAAGATCGGTTGTGTTTTAAAGACCGCAAAGTAATCCCAGGAGAGAGTTTGACAACCCAACATCGCTCGTTAGTCTTGGATGTACAAATGAAAGAGCTTGTAAAGAAAAGGAGGGTTTCTAAGATAACTAGAACTAGATGGTCGAATCTTCCACTGAAGCAAGTGAGCTTCAGGGAGAAGGTTTTAGAAGACTTATCTTGGCATTGTAGCGGTAGTGCAAATGAGATGTGGGAGGCATTAGTATCTTGTATCCGAAAGGTAGCCAAAGAGATGCTAGGCGAGTCAAAGGGACGAGCTCCAGGTCAAAAGGAGGCTTGGTGGTGGAGCGAAGGGGTGTAAAAGAAGCTAAAAATGAAAAGAGCTTGCTTTAAAGCTATGTTTAAGGATAGAACAGAGGAATCTATCACAAACTACAAAATAGCGAAGAAGGAAGCAAAGAAGGTTGTAAGCTAAGCTAAGTCAAAAGATTATGAAGTTTTATATAAAAATCTCGATACTAAGGAGGGACAGAAGGACATATTCAGGTTGGTTAAAGCAAGAGAAAGAAAAACCAAGGACCTTTCTCAAGTGAGATGCATTAAGGAAGAGGAAGGTCATATGCTTGTTACTCAAAAGGATATAAAGACTAGGTGGGAGTAGTACTTCCATAAACTTTCATTGGGGAAGGAAATAGAGAGATCACTTTAGGTGATCTAGCTAGTAGTGAAAGTTACTTGAATTGTGCAAGCTATAGACGGATTCAAAGAAAGGAAGTAGAGGAGGGTTTGAAGGTTATGAGACCCGGGAAAGGTGTAGGACCGGATGACATCCCTGTAGAAGTATGGAGAGTTTTAGGTGAGCGTGGTTTGACTTGGCTTATGAATCTATTCAATGTTATTTGGCAAAGCAAGAAAATGCCTGAAGATTGGAGGAGTAGTATCATGGTGCCTCTTTATAAGAATAAAGTAGACATTCAAGATTGTTCAAATTATAGAGGTATCAAGCTGATGAGTCACACTATGAAAATTTGGGAACGTGTGATCTAAAGAAGGTTGAGGCAAGTTTCTAACGTAAAAGAAAACCAATTTGGATTCATGCCAGGTCACTCAACGATTGAAGCCGTCCATTTGCTGAGGAGAACAATGAAGATTTGTAGAGCTAAATGGAAGAACCTCCATATGATCTTTATTGATTTAGAGAAGGCTTATGATTCTGTCCCACGAGAGATATTGTGGAGAGCTTTGGAGAAGAGACAAGTACCTGTCCTATACATTAACCTCATAAAGGACATGTATGATAGGACTTTATCTTGTGTAAGGACCCCGTCTCGGAAGAGTGTATATTTTGACATCAACATTGGTTTACATCAAGGTTCTGATTTGAGTCCATTTCTTTTTACTTTGATTATGGACGAGTTGACAAGTCTTATTCAAGATGAGTTACCTTGGTGTATGTTATTTGCTGATGATATTGTGTTAATTGACGAAACTAGGATGGAGTAAATGAGAAGCTTGAGGTCTTGAGACATGAGTTGGAGACTAAAGGATTTCGTATAAGTAGGGCTAAGACAGAATATATGGAGTGCACCTTTGATGGAAGCAATGATGAAGGAATCGAGGTGAAGATTGGTGACAACAACATTCATAACAGAGATTCCTTTAGATATCTGGGATCTATTCTGCAACATGATGGGGAAATTGATGGAGAAGTTACTAATAGAATAAATGATGGCTGACTAAAGTGGAGAGGAGCCTATGCTATTCTCTGTGATAAGAAAATTCCTTTAAAAATTAAAGGAAAGTTTTACAAAGCAGCCATGAGACTTGCTATTCTTTATGGATCTGAATGTTGGCCTGCGAACCATAGGCATGTGCAGAGAATGAAAGTAGTAGAAATGAAAATGCTAAGGTGGATGTGTGGACACACACATAAAGATCGTATTCAGAATGATGCAATCAGAAAGAAAGTTAGTGTATCTCCGATCGAGGATAAGATGTGAGAAAACTGCTTAAGATGGTTTTGACATTTGCAAAGAAGATCAACTGATGCACAAGTTAGGAGACGCGGGTGTTGGGATGTTAAGCCAGCTAAGAGAGGGTAAGGACGACCCAAGAAGTGTTAGAAAGAGACCATACGAAGGGATCTTAGTTTGTGGATATAATCCCAGGATTAATCCAAGATAGATCTGAATGGAGGCGAAGAATCCATGTAGTCGACCCTACTTAATTGTGGGAAAAGGCTTCGTTGTTGTTGTTTGTATTATATTTGTATTATTTTATATACTTATTTTATATATTTATAACATATTCAAATACACATATTGGTATTTTACTTTATTTCTGAGTTTATTTATTTGCTTGAATAAATATGCACATTTATTATATATGTATATGTAAGTATAATTCATCCATGTATTGAAATATACTTATTTATTTTATTGTATTTTTAATTGTTTTATTCTTATTTTATAATGTACATGTATTTAAATAATATTTACAAATTTATAAAAATATGAAAAAGTGAAAATATAAAGAATAAATATAATGAATATTATATACTAGCATATTGCACATGAAGGCCTAAAAGCCAACTTTTGCATCTTAACTATTAATTAAATGGAATCACATTAATTAAATAGATAATTAAATGTTATGAATAATAAAGGTGATTGATAACACATGTTTTGCAAGGGTATAAAATAATATACTCAAAAAGTGTGAAGATAAAATGTCGCCGAACACACCATCGAATCGCCCAATAAAATATCCAAGTTTAACATTATAATCTTTGACCTCCATGGAACCAACACCCATTTTTTTCCATTCTGTCTAAATTTGCATACCCTATAATTAGATCCTGCAATTGACGTCTCATAACAGAAGACCACAGGTTCGTGCAATATGCATATCCGAGAAAAGATTTTTTTTTTAAGAAATCTATCTTTTAATTTCAAGAACAAGTCAATACATGTTGTCATTAAATTTAACTAAGGTCCGAAAAACTCTTTATGAGAACAAATGATAGCCAAATAATGAACAACAAACGCCTTCGTAAGGAAAAGGCTAAGGCCAATCACGACTCTATTTTGCCTATGGATGCTAATAAAAAGTTGAGACTTTCTTTGGTTTTTTTAATATTCAAGAATAACGGAAGGTTCGGGTTCAATACCTATACCTATTAAGATCATATTTCTTAAAATTGCACATTAGTGCTATCATATTCATATCGCGTGAAAACCAAATCGGTCAACAAGCCTACGTATCAAGCTCTTCTTCCAATTTTATTTACATACGATAATCCATGAAAAAAGAAAGATTTGATTCAAGATATACCAATAGCAAAAAGATGATCCACAGGGTAGGATCAAAATCGGATATTCGTCCCCCAAATAACGACAATCTCCAAATCGCAATGTACGCGAGAATGAATGGAGAGAGAGTCAAGATCGTTGCCTAAATGTGAGTCCTTAGATCCGTGCATGCGGTCAACGACCTGAACCAAGCAGCGCCTCCCCCTCGCGACGACATTCTTCCTCCTCTCCTCGTAACGAAGCTCCGAAGCTTCGCGTCTCGCCAAATGAAGGACCCTCTTTCTCTTGTCTTTCTAGAGTAGAAGGAAGAAGAAATCAACTTGGAAAAAGGGGTGAGAATTGAAGGAGATCAAAGGGATCTTAAAGATCATTCAAGGGTGAAATAAAGAAGTATGGTTGTCAAATTTGAGGTGAATAATATTCCAAAATATCTCCCCAACGTGTAAAATAAAATCAAAATCCGTGGGGTCCAATCTCCATTAAAGTCTCGGACCATGGTTCACTAAAAAGGGTATAACTTCCTCATACGAGCTTGGATTCACGCATTCTTGGTCTCATTGGAAAGCTTGCAACGAGACGCTTCGTTTGAGTACGATATTGTATATGTTTTCATATTTCCGACAAAGCCGAAATTTTCTGGGCGTTATATGATAATAACCTTAATAACAGTCTCGTCCATGGGACTTAGGATGTATGGGATGTAAAATACCAATCTTAAAAGGTTGAACCCAATTGAGGGACCGATAAGGACATAGGTATGATTTAGAGATTACCTTCAAATAGATGTGGGTAGTCCCGTCGCATATCTGCCTCAGGCTCCCAAGTGGCCTCCTTGGAGTTATGTCGTTGTCAAAGGCCTTTACCAATAGTATCTCCTTATGCCTCAACCTCTTCACTGAGCGATCGATGATCCGGACCAGTTCCTCAAGGTAGCTTAGGTTTGTGTCCACGTGAAGATCATCGTAGTTGATCGCGTGCGATGGGTCATGCACATATTTCCTCAGGTTGGAAATGTGAAAGATGTTATGCACTCCCGACAGGTGAGGGGGAAGTGCCAGCCTATAAGCAACATTGCCAATTCTGTCAAGGATCTCAAAAGGTTCGACGAACCATGGGGCTAACTTCCTCTTTACTCCAAACAGTTGCACTCCCTTGGTTGGAGATACTTTCAGGAAGACGAAATCCCCAACTTCGAAGCTAAGATCAGTGCGTCATTTATTACTGTAGCTCTTTTGTCTGCTCTGTGCAGTAAGCAGCTTTTCTCGGGCCGTCTTAATAGTTTTAGCAGCTTCCTCCAAGTATTCCACCTTATGCAGCTGGTTATGCCCGACCTCCTTCCAACTCAAAGGTGTAGTACATCGTCTCCCATATAATGCCTCGAAAGGGGCCATGCCTATGCTGGCATGGTAATTATTATTGTACGAGAACTCTGCTAACGATAAATAGTCCTTCCAAGACCGTTTTCACTCTAGCACGCATGCTCGAAGAAGATCCTCTAATGTTTGCATCTTCCTCTCGGATTGTTCGTCGGTCTGAAGATGGTAAGCTCAACTGAGGCACAACTGCACTTCTAAATAGTTCATAATCTCCTGCCAATAATTTGAAGTAAAACTCCGATCACGATCAGATATAATATGCTTTCGTAGACCATGAAGCCTAACAATCTCCTTAAAAAAATCACTGGGAGTTGTATTGGAGTGCAAGCCATGCTCAAAGGTACGAAGTGTGTTGACTTTGTAAGCCTATCAACTACTATCCATATGACATCATGACCGCTAGAAACTCTAGGAAGCCCTGTAACGAAGTCCATAGATATGCCTTCCCACTTCCACTCAGGAATTGGAAGGGACTACAAAAGTCCAGGTGGTCGTTTATGCTCAACCTTAATCTGTTGGCATGTCATACACCTTACCACGAAATCAGCCACATCCCTTCTCATTTGATTCCACCATAAATTTTTCTTTAAATCCTTATACATCTTGGTGCCACCGGGATGTATCGATAATCGAGAGCTCTGTACCTCGTACATGATCTTATTTCTTAGTTCCATATCCGCCAAAACACACGAACGGTTGCCATTTCGTAGCACACCATCTTCATATGAAATCCAACCAAAATCCCAACAAGGTCTTTGTCTTTGAACCTCTGTAGACTCTCATCTGCAAGCTATCCTAGAATGATCCTCTCTACCAGTTCAGGAAGGGAAGAGGAGGGAATTATAACCGTCTCTCGACTACTCTGGAAGGGGCACCACTCACTAAAAGATGCGAGGAGATCCCATTTCTTGAGCTGAGAATGGGATTCATTCGAGCGTGGCCTACGACTAAGTGCATCTGCTACCACATTTGCCTTGCCAGGGTGATATGATATAGCACATTCGTAATCCTTCAAGAGCTCCATCCACCGTCGGTGCCTCATATTTAGCTCTTTATGATCAAACAAATGCTTAAGACCCTTATGATCTGTGAAGATCTCGAAAGTCACCCCATATAGATAGTGCCTCCACTTCTTGAGAGTAAAAACAACTGTTGCAAGATCCATATCATGGGTTAGATAATTCTTCTCATGAGGTTCCAATTGATGAGATGCATACGCAACAACTTTGCCATGTTGCATCAAAATGACACCCAATCCATCTTTTGTCGCATCGGTGTATACTGTAAATATGTCAGTTCCTGATGGAATCACTAAGATGGGAGTTGTAGTAAGTTTGTCCTTCAACGTATGGAAGCTTTCCTCACATTTGTTTGTCTAAGTGTACATTGTCTCCTTCTTGGTCAGCTGAGTAAGGGGGAGGTAATCTGAGAAAACCCCTTCACGAATCTTCTATAATATTCGGCTAAGCCACGAAAACTACGGACCTCTGACACATTCTTTGGTTGTACCCAGTTAAGAACTGCTTCAATCTTTGCAGGATCTACAACAACCCCTGCACCAGAGATGACGTGGCCCAAGAATGCCACTTGCCGAAGCTAGAACTCACACTTACCATACTTCGCATATAGCTTGTGTTTCCTCGGCGTCTCTAGCACTACTTGTAAATGTATTCGGTGTTGCTCCTCATCACTCGAGTAAATAAGGATATCTTCGATGAAGACCACCACAAAGTTATCAAGAAATGGACTGAACACACGATTCATCATATCCATGAAAGCAACTGGGGCATCTGTCAGGCCAAAGGGCATTACCATGAGCTCATAATGTTTGTACATGGTTCGAAATGCAGACTTAGGTATATCAACATCTTTAATTCACAACTGATGATAACCATACCGAAGATCAATCTTGGAGAAAATAGATGACCCCTGTAGTTGGTCAAAGAGATCATCAATCTGAGGCAATGGATAACGATTCTTGATAGTCGCCTTATTTAATTGTCGGTAATCTATACACATGCGCATAGATCCATCCTTCTTTTTAACAAATAGGATCGATGTCCCCCATGGAGATGTAGTAGGGTGTATGAAGCCCTTCTCCAATAATTCGTACAGCTGCACCTTAAGTTCTTTTAGTTCATATGGCGGCATCCGGTATGGTGCAATAGAAATTGGTTGAGTCCCCTGAATAAGAGTTATTTCAAACTCTACTTCTCTTTGTGGAGGAAGTCCAAGCAATTCATCTGGAAAAACATCTAGAAAGTTCTTAACAACCTCTATATTAGAAATCTCCTTATGCTGCACTTGATCCCCAGTGACATGGGCAATGTATCCCTCACACCCCTGATCAAGCAAGTGATGTGCTTGCAATGCTGATATGCATACTACTCCCCTAGAGGAGGTACCCCCGTCAAATACAAATTCATGTAAATCAGGAATCTTGAAAATGATTTGTTTCCGGAAGCAATCAAGGCATGCATGGTAATCCTCGAGCTAATCCATACCAAGAATAACATCAAAGTAGTCCATATGTAAGAGTAATATGCATGCTTCTAGCATACAACCTCTGATATATATAGGATAATCAGGAAACACCCGGTGGACCACAAACAACTGACCTCCAGGTCCCTTAATAAGATAAGGATCTGCAACTGGGGTAGGCTCTCGGCCTAAGATACTCGCAAAACTCAACGATACGAAAGAATGTAATGCACCAGAGTCAAAGAGAGCATGAGCTGTAAAGTCGCCTACAGAAATCATACCTCGCACTAACGATCATGAGGCATGCGCTTGTCCCTCAGTAATAGCATTCAACTGTCCCTCTCTTTGTGGTCTACTTGAGTCTGTTGTGCTCCAAGTCTGGTAACGTTGTCCCCTACCTCCCCGAAGTGTAAAGCCACGCCCCCATTACTGGGGACATGCTCCTCGTACTACAACTCCAGACTGTGAAAATCCCAAGGGACAATTGGACCGAATGTGACCTTTCTGGTTGCATTGATAGCAGACCCGATCCTCCACACGAGCATCTGTAACAGTACTCAAAATCGAACGAGATGTCCCTGTTGGTTCATAAAGTGCTTGCGCCAAGGTAGGAGCTCCTCTGTGAGTAAACTGATTCGACACTCCAAAAGGGTGAGGGTGAAGCGTTGTCCTGCACGTGCTCCTGCTGTCATTGCGGGCTATCCTACAAGAAAAGTTCGATCTCACCTGCATTGATTTACTCTCATGTAAGTCTTGCTCCACCCGAGTAGCAACGTCAATCACTTCCTTCATTGTGACCAAACGAAGGGGCACCAATCTCTCACGAATCTCCTTACGAAGCCCACGGAACAAATCGAATGCCTTGTCAGACTCCGTTGGCACAGTGCTAGCAGCATACTTCAGCAATTATGTAAATCTTTTCAGATAAGCAGTCACGGTCTTCTTCCCTTGCTCCAGTAGCGTGAACTCCACACATCGTTGCTTTATCACGTATTTCGGGTAGAAATGCCCTCGGAAGGCCTCAGTAAACAACTCCCAAGTAGCTGGCGTTGCAATCTGTGACTCCATAGAGGTCCACCATTCCTCAGCAAATCCGGCTAAGGAGTATGTAGTTAGGGTTACCTTCTCTTCATCTGGCACATGTATGGTACGAAAGACCTTCTTTACCCGCTTCAGCCACCTCTCTGCCTCCTCGGGGTTTGTGTTTCTGAATAATTCCGGAACCTTCTCCTTACGGTATTTTGAAAAGATGTCTTCCTGTCACGATGATGGAGGAGGTGGAGGAGTAGGAGGTGGTGGTGGTGGTCGTGGGAGGTCTGCACCTCTCCTACCCATGCCAGGCCCATCCTCGGACACCGATCTGGTGAACCGCTCTTCAAGAACGAGCTGTCTTCGCTACATATCTTGCACCAATGCCATCATTGCATCTAATTGTTGTATGGCCTGATTTCTACAAGGCGGCAAGATCTGCATTAAGAGAAAGGAAAAAATCAAAAAAAGATGAGATTCGATGTCTAGTGGACTGTGCCATTTTCAAACGTGAGTCAGGGGACTACTTGTCTAATGTATGAAGTTTTTTCTTCATAGCATACAGTTGTCTACAATTGATGGGGTAATTGGGATCTGATATCAAATGTAGCGCCCTGCCTCGGCAGAAGCGCATCTCGATGCCCATTCACAAGTATTACCCAACAATAGTTATAAACAACATGCGTGATAAAATATTCATACAAAAATGGCAAAAAAAATTCATTCATATAGAAAATGTCCACAACTTGAGATAGCAAGAATCAAAACAACTCTTATGATTAATCATCAAAATAGAAGATGGAGAAATAATGAAAGTAACTGCCTAACTAGGTAATGACCTCATAACTGGTTCTCAACTATGTTGCCAAAAATTCTTGCCTCGGTCCCCTGCTCAAGATTTCATGTTGGATTTCCAAGAGGGGTAACTTGTGAGTCAAATGACCCATTGAGGATATAACAATAATTTATAAATGAAAGAAAATTTAGGTAGGCAATGCAAGTGCAGTAACTATAGAGGTATAATGAAAACATTCTAAGCACTCAAGTATAAAGTCTCTAATTAAACTACATATAACGAGTAGATTGTTGACAATTTACACAGTTATTCCACTTATTAAAGTTCTTTTATCCGTAGCTTATTTATTTATTTATCCCGGACTCACTCGTCAAAGGAGAAAATCTACACTACGAATGAAACCTGCATCGCTTCATTCAGAGTGCAGACTGAAAACTTGTGCATAAATGCGATCCTTCAGTTAGTCTGATTGATAGTACTCTGACACTTGAGACACGAGGCATATAGCCCAAGGAAACACGATTCTGTCAATCGAGTCTACCAGGGGAGTCTTGCTCGCCCCAAAATCAATAGTCACGGAACGAATCTATACGGTGTGATGCACATGTGCATCCACCCAAACTCTCCAAAGTACCTACCATCACCCCACTCTATGATGCCCCTCGAGTAAGGGGACCCACTGTCGGCACAGCCAGACTACAAGGGTGTGCACCCACCTTGCGATATTTATCTTTTCATCCACCACATGCATTATTGTACTTTACTCGAAAGTTATATGTCTTGGAGTACCATAATGACCTCCAGTAGTCGAATAATCCAGTCATTTATATTCATGACCACGGATCACAAATTGCATCCATAACTATACACTCTTTATTTTAGGCACACTCGTTCGCAAACGTGCAACACTCACTGCATTAGGTTTCTAAGTAAACCCATGTTAATACCAATGTTATTATAGGGTTTCTTGTAGACGTTAGCTTATGCGTCTCATAGCAGAGCTATGAAAATCTACCTACCTACCTACCTATATATATATATATATATGAAAAGTTCTAGCGGTAACAAACAATGGTGTGAGGTATTAAATTAACCAAAATCATGCACACGTGATTCAACTTTTCGTAAGGATACGTACCACCTACTTGTTGCTTTACCTTTTGGATCTCTTTAATTTAGGGTTTTTGTAACTTCTGATTTATTTGATTAAGGCAACTCACCCTAACTAAGGTATAAATATACAAGGTTATTCCATGGATGGTATAAAAGATACTATTAACAAAGTATATGGAGTCTGGGTAACAATCTCATTGTATATATAATGGTTGGATAATATAACTGCAAGGAAATTCTTATTCACAGATGTAGCAATGAACTTATAATAATGTTAAATTATTTCCAACACTAAAGTCCATCCTCGAATATGACACTATCACAACAATGGACTTAACATATCCAGGGAGTCATTCATCATATACCTAAATAGTCATTTAGATCAGACAAGGAAACTCCCACGTCTAAAATTTGTTAACAATAAACTTAGCAATCTCGATAACCCACCATCGAATCGCCCGATAAAATATCCAAGTTTAACTGTATAAGCATTGAGCTCCATGGCATCAGCACCCATTTTTTTCCATTCTGTCTAAATTTGCATAACCTATAATTAGATCCTGCAATTGACGTCTCACAACAGAAGACCACATGTTCGTGCAATATGCATATCCGACAAAAGGAAAATTTTGTTAAGAAATTTATCTTTTAATTTCAAGAACAAGTTAATACACACTGTCATTCAATCTAACTAAAGTTCGAAAAATTCTTTATGAGAACAACTGATAGCCAAATAATGAACAACAAACGCCTTCATAAGGAAAAAGCTAAGGCTAATCACGACTCTATTTTGCCTACGGATGCTAATAAAAAGTTGAGATTTTCTTTGGTTTTTTTAGTATTCAAGAATAACGGAAAGTTCGGGTTCAATACCTATACCTATTAAGATCATATTTCTTAAAACTGCACATTAGTGCTATCATATTCATATCGCGTGAAAACCAAATCGGACAACAAGACTACGTATCAAGCTCTTCTTCCAATTTTATTTATATACGATAATCCATGAAGAAGAAAGATTTGATTCAAGATATACCAACAACAAAAAGATGATCCACAGGGTAGAATCAAAATCGGATACTCGTCCCCAAATAATGACAATCTCCAAATCGCAACGTGCACGAAAATGAACGGAGAGAGAGTCAAGATCGTTACCTAAATGTGAGTCCTTAGATCCGTGCACGCAGTCAACGACCTGAACCAAGCGACGCCTCCCCCTCGCGGTGACGTTCTTCCTCCTCTCATCGTAATGAAGCTCTGAAGCTTCGCGTCTCGCCAAAGGAAGGACCTCTTGCTCGTGTCTCTCTAGAGAAGAAGGAAGAAGAAATCGACTTGGAAAAAGGGGTGAGAATGGAAGAAGATCAAAGGGATCTTAAAGATCATTCAAGGGTGAAATAAGGAAGTATGGTTGTCAATTTGAGGTGAATAATATTCCAAAATTTCTCCCCAACGTATAAAATAAAATCAAAATCCGTGGGTCCAATTTCCATAAAAGTCTCCGACCATGGTTGACTAAAAAGGGAATAACTTCCTCATACGAACTCAGATTTGTGCATTCCTGGTCTCGTTGGAAAGCTTGCGACGAGACGCTTCGTTTGAATATAATATTATACATGTTTTAATACTTCGGAAAAAGCCGAAATTTTTGGGGCGTTATACTCCCGTCCCATTTTCCCTTTTTTTTGAAAAATACTCCCGTAGATATTCATTATTATATATATATATATATTATAACATTGAAATTTCATACGAAACAAAGACTCATACTGCCTCCATCCAGATTAGGTCGATTTCAACAATTATGCAACTATTAAAAAAATGATTGTATAGATGGACGTCGTATGGGTTTCTGTTTCTCACGAAACTTGATTTGCATAATATATGATATAAGTTATCTCTTCCCAAGGAGAACCTCATTTTCCTTGTGCACACACTCATCAAATGACTTATGGTTCGAGACAAGGGAATTATGGAGATACACATATGGTTTTCCATTTGCAATATCTTTGTCCTCTTGTAAATTTTTTTGTAGGCTAAATGACGTTTGCAAGGGAAATAACGATGCATGGGTGGTTATGCACCTATCAAATGTTTCAATATCCAAGATTTTAGTAAAAAAATAGAAGGATTGTGGAAGCTTACGGAAACTTGTATTTGAGACAAATGAAGGCAGTGGAAGTTCAGGAACCCACTACATTCACCTCTCCCTGTAACTATCATATATTGTTAGTGATTTAAATTTTGTTAATGATTTTGTTATCTATTTGTTTTGTTGTTTGCTTGATTTTCAGGTAGAAGCTCAATGATGAAAAGTAAAGATTTAGCTATGAAACTGAACTAAACAATAAAAGCATGATTTTGAAAGACGTGTCTTAAAGCATATAGCTTATAAAAACTCAAGTCTTGGAAGGAGAGACCAAGTAGCTCAATATTCATCTCCAAAGCTTAAATGCACATGTAAAGAATATTTGAAGACGTTGGAGGTACACTACAAGGAAAACTAGTTGTGGCTACAGAACTATGACTACGGATATAGGGTTTGTTGCCACAGAATTGGGCTCTGACCACGACACGTCGTGGACAAGAGTTGTAGCCACAAGTCTCGTCGCGAGAGTTCTCTGGCCGCGAATATGTCGTGGCCGCTACAAGTGGCCACAAAACTTATCGTGGCTACAACTCTTATATGAAGACTTCGGCCACGGATTATGACTACAAGAAACTAGTGGCCACGGAATTATCGTGGCCACAAGTCTCCGTAGCCACATTCCGTGGCCACAACTCATTTTTCTTGTAGTGGTATGACAAGAAAGAAGACTTGTGAGCATTTCCACAAGTTTTGCCAAATCGAATGATTTACATAGTTTTTATCTGTACCGAAAATAATATTGTAGTTTTTTCTGCATATTATTGACTATCAAACAAAAATAATCTAGAATCAACCAGAATCATGAGAATCATAACATCATTTTTTTGGACATACAATCACTCGTCTTGACACCTTGATAGATCGCCCTTAATCAATCAATTTCTAATCGATTGATCATTTTCTGATCCCAAGAGGTCAACATTGGCTAATGCTTCAAGCTTTTAAACTTGATTGATCGCCCTAGATAGACATGCTTCTGACCATCATTTTCAAACTCCGATTCAACAATCACCTAAATATTTACAATATGATCGATGAACACTTTTAGCACAATCCATCAAATTTTCTGTTATTCGACCAACTTAGAATTTTTAACACAATAATGATGGGATTTCTAGTTTTGCTCGCTACCTAACAGCTCCTCGAGCAATAACCATATAAACAAGACTCTAGTGGTTCATTGTTGAGATACATAACAGATAGAAACATCCTCCACTCTCCAAAGAGATGAAGGATTGCTATTGTTTGTGATATTCAAGATATGTGATTTCGTGATCTCGGGCTCTTTTCAATTCAGAGCTTTATAAGTACACCCAAACTCCCTATGCTCAATAGTGATCATCATCATTCTCGAACATATATGTGTTGAAAGCTTTGTAAGTTTGTGAATTCGTGATTTATTGCAAAATATTTTATATTCACTAATTTGTAAACATATATCCGAGTTATGGATTCCTTTCTCCATGAGAGATAATTTTTTTTTGTGAATCGTTCAGTGAAGGGTACATATTGTATAAGAGGTCACGCTACCCTTGGTTTAAATTAGCGTTGGAATATTGTAAGCAAGTTTTGTTGAGAGAAGGAAGGAGAAATCCTAGAATAGGGTTCCCAGGTCGTGGTTTTCATGCACTTGGGTTTCCAAGTAGAAATCAGTGTGCATATTGATATTTAAATTCCTCAACTTCTATCTCGTGTGGTTTGTGACTTTTAATTGGATACTATTGTTGGGATTATAATATATTGTAATCCCTCGCGTGCGAACTCTCATTCGGTATCACAACGAGGTCCAGTTTTACAACTGTAATAACCTACTAGTCGATTCTAAATGACGCGAGGAAACGTATCCATTGACTCGAGCGTTAGTCGACTTCGTTCCATTGTCGTCCTACAGTCATCCCTCCTCTCGATTGTTTATCAACTTTTTTCTTATATTTCATTGGCATTATATTCTTATATATATATATATATATGGGTAAAATGTGTATACCCCCTAGAGGGAGCTAACTTAGCTCCTCCCGCATATTTTTTCCCAAAATTTTTTATTTTTTTGAAAAATACTTCCATGGATTTTCCTAAATATATCATTGTATTATACCATTCAAATTTCGTATGAAACAGAGACTCCTACAGTCTCCATCCAGACAATTATTTTTTTAGCAATTCTGAGATTGTTAAAAAATGATTGTCTGGATGGAGGTCGTAGGAGTATCTGTTTCGCACGAAGTTTGAATGGTATAATATAGGGATATAATGATGAATATTCATGGAAGAAATTAAAAAAAATAAAAAATACGGGAAAATAAGGCGGGGAAGCCAAGTTAGATCTCCCTAAGGGCATCCCCACCTATATAGATCATTATGATGTGTGGGTTCATGTTCATATTGTGGATGATTTTATATTTGGCAATCATTTGGTTAGATACATCTCCTACATTTGTCAATTCATCAATCGACCATTTAAGAAACTTTGGGTGCGATACAAATGGTTATCATATGTTCGTAGTTCTTACTTAGATATGCGCTCGCGTACAGATATCACATTTTTTGATGTGGTTGTGTAGGTAAACTATCCAACTCGAATTGCAGTATTTTGGAAATAATTGGCAACTATCAACATATAACTCTTGGTTAGACTTTTTATTTTTGCCGATGGCATTCTTGTCTCAACCACAAAATTTTAGTTTCTTAACTTTGATTGCTAATAGACTAAATATTCTGCGTACTAGTAACCAAACACATCTAAGTTCTTGCATCTACTTGCAAACCGCATTTGATTGACTGCATTTAAGTCGGAATATTTAACTAAACATGCAATATTCATGCGGTAGTATAACTTTAATAAAAAGGAGGACCACAAAGCATCTTCAATATTAGCTTACTAAATAGAAAATCAGAGGCATTAAGAGGATCACATAACACTATAAGGTAATACCAAGTTAAACATGCTCAGATTCACACTTATCATCCCAAGCATGCAAATTGCAAAAAAAACCTTAATGTTGTAGCAATAATCGTTAAGTTAGATAAACGTATATCATTTATAAAGGAATCCAATATATAAAAAAAAGATAATTTTTCTGTCCAAACATCACAAAGTAATTCAATTATACCTCAACAATATTGACTGAAAACACAAATAAAACGCAATTTATAACTCAAGACATGCCTCAATGGGAAAGAGGACACTCATTGTAACCATTAATATGCACTAAATAAGCACAGTTCAAACACAAGTACTTATATTGAAATTCATGAGCATGATAGTAATCAAACCGCACCCGATTATAGATCATTGACTTCAATCCAAGCTGTCTTTTATGTGGATCTGAAGCAATAAGCAGTGATGCATATTTTTATAGGGTAACCCGAATTACCTTTCTTTATTCTTGAATTGGAATTCCATCACAAGTAATAATAACATCGCATTACATTCTTTATTTCGACCCTCTCCAACCCAACCCTCTGGCAAACATCCCAAATAGTTACTGTTCACATGTTACCCCAACTCAAAACCCCAACTTAGCAACCAAATAAGACATATGGGATTTTGCGGAACCTTCACACAAGGCTTTTAAAGGCTCGATAGGCATCTTCAGGGCCTTATTATACTCACGGACGCTGTTGTTCGAACCTTCTTTCGAAGGCACGCCATAGGTCGAAGGATTGTTCTGGGTGATCGTCTTGATACAAGGAGCACTTGGAGCCCTTGATTGCACACTCCTCCTGGTGTGGAGCTGCTGCGGTGAAATCTATGTGCTTTTCACATCGAAGAAGGTCGAATCTTGGGCGGATCTCATTGATGTTTGAGGCACATCCCTGCTGCTAGAAGAAGTAGCTCGTGGTTGTGAGACATTGGCTCTTGAGTCTTGTTCTAGCGTACTTTAGCCCTCTATTGCAGGTTGATTTGGTGCTGGCTTTGGTGGGGGAGGTTTTCTTTGGGCCGGATACGCATTTGCAGAGTGCCTGATGCACCCAAGCTATTCGATACAATGCCTAAGAGAGTAGATAATGGATTGAAGGAATCAAACTTTCCTTTTGGGAAAAAAAGGGAGCTCGAGAAATTGACTGCGGAGAGTGGTGGACATGTAGAAGGATTCTAAGAAGGTTAATTCTGTTGCAGCCATGAAGGGAATCCATTTTGTCCCAAGTTCTGGGGAGTCAATTCATATTCGCGAGGCATCTTTGAGAAGTGGAGACTATATGCTGGATTCTCGGATGAGGAAATTAACCAATTACAAAATCCCTTTGTTTTGAGCCTTATTGCTTGATTTTTGAACAGTAGAGCATATCTTCTGAACTTTCGAAGGTTTAAACAAAGGAATATTTAATCACTTGTTGGAAGTATCCCTTGGAGCTATAGGTTCAGAGCATATCCTCGTCAAATTTATAATCTAAGAGGACTTTGTGAAGACATGTGGTAATGAATAGGTGTCTGTCACTCGATGGACACCTTGTTTTAGACCAACCTTGCGTACTATGGATAGCCTATTCGGGTTTAGTTTGCCTGCCCTTCGTATTCATCTCCACAAAGATCACAACTCAAGTGCTTTCAAATCTGTTAGAGTTACAGTTGTTTATATTTTATTTGAATCATATAACCCTTCAGGGTCATTTATGTATTTTCTTTTCCTTTTGTTCTCTAAAAGTTTATCTATATATAAGAGACCCTATACTCGTGGAATAAGATAATGATTCGTTATCTTCTCTACATTGTATTAGAGCAACGATCCTAGATCATGGCTTATACCTAAAACCCACCGTCGCCAGCAACCACCGTCCTCCTTGAGCCTTGCGCAATCCCGTCCTTCTTTATCTAAGGGTCCCGCTTAAGGCCTGGATAGATACCCTAGCACAACCTGCACCACCGAACCCATCTTGGCTTCATCCAGTGGGGGGTTGTACGAAACCATGACAACGCCATCGAGTACTTGACTCATCACAATAACACCATTGGGTGTCTCCAGTAGCCTAGTTACGCTGGCATCCACCTTGCCAGCACACTTCCAGTGCTACCTGAGCGCCACCAATGCTACCCCTAGCGCCTAAAATGCATCTTCGAGTGCAACTGGTGCCGCCAACAACTATCCAGATCTCTTGCACATACATGCATCGGTTCTAGGCTGCTTTTCTGCCCTTCTATGCAAACTTGATTAACAGCATTACTTTGATCTCTTTATCTGACCACCACGACAACTACTTCTACTGAGATGAAGTCCTTATCCACTCCATATTATATGATGACACAAGGCACTACTATCAAATTAAAAGGCATAAAGACTATATGCTATGATCTCGTTCCTTTAAGGTGTTCATTGTGGTTAACTAAAGGTCTATATATTGCCTAAAGATCCTCCACATGAGAAGGATAAAGAATATTAGAACTGACTCGTAAATAACTACCATATTATCAACTGGATGACCAACAAGATTAAGGTATATATTACCTTGAATTTGCTTTTCAAAGACACAGTCAAGAAGATGTGGGATGACCTTGAGCATACACTAGGGATGGAAACGAATATAAATATATCCATATCGAATCCGCTATTATATTCGATTTGTATGTATTTTAACATTCATATTCATATTTATTTTAAATGGATGTTGATATGGATATCACTTTAACATTCACTAATATTTGCATTCATACTTATATATATGTTTTCATACATACGTATGATAATATATTTATTTATAATCGTATGTAGCAATATCTTATGATTGCATTCACCATTGTTGATATACTTGTTACGAAATGAATATATCTATTAAATCTGTTTTATGTAAATCATCATTAACATGTGTATTCAAGTTATTCTATTGAACATTTTTGTTATTATTCGTAGCTGATTCGTATTTGGTTTACACTCATATTCGATTTTAAGGATATGGTAACGAATTTTTCATATCTATCAATATTCGTATCCACAATTAGATCCATATTTTAAAATGGATAAGGATATGATTATACCTATAATAAAAGTTTGTAATCGTATTCGTTCGTTTTCATCCCTAACAGACAGACTCATAAGACAACAAAGTCCCACATTGTTATCATCTACAGGTGGATCTGGTTTGCATCACAATGTGACTCTACCCTTGTTTAGTACTACAAACATTTCACTAGTCTATACAAGGAACTTGCGATCTTTACTCATGTTGTGCCAAACAAGTACAAGAGCATTCAGATTGACATTTGTATTGCTTTCTTGATGGCATGCACCATCGATATCAAGTAGTAAAGGGCAATTTCTAATATCTGATATACTGCCAATGATGAAGGTCATCTTTGGACATCTTGAGAAACTAGAGATAGTTATTGAATGACCTCCTACACTACCTCCCACATAGACTTATGCAAATCGCATCATCCGGGAGTGGAGAATGACATGGCTTTCGAGGAGGTCATGAACATGACTCTGGCTGGGGCGGTGGACGAGATTCTGGATGTGGATGTGACTTTGGCTATGGTGCACTCACTGTGGTCATTGGAACCATTTGTCCAAAAGACGGTGGCAGAAGCTTGGCGTACCTCATTATCAAGTCAACAATGCCTATGAGGACACCTATGCTGAGGAAAGACGTCTACTTTTACAATCCCTAGTGGAAAAAACTATACATCTTAATGATGTAGATTACTCCCATCTAATATAGATTCTCTAGACTCCTAAGTCCACTTCCTCCATTGAGATAGCCATTGCTATGGCTACTCCTTTAGGTGCAATAGTAACCTCCGCCATCTCTCTTACTCTTGCTTGGATCATTAACTCTGGGGCCTCTACTCATCTGACCGGAGAAGGTACTCTACAAACCTCATCCTAATCCTCTTACTCTGTGACGTTGGTTCCAGTCACCAATGGGACTCGCTCACTTATTACTATCGTTAGAATAATGGAGCTCTCCTCCAAGCTCTGGCTAGCTGAGGTTCACTATGCTCCTAATTTCCCTCTCAAAACCATTATCTGTTCATAAGCGTTGTGTTGAGCTTAATTATCGTGTGATATTTGATGAATTCTATTTCTATTTTTAGGACATCCAGACGAGGTCGACGTGAGAAGAATGGACTCTATTATCTTGACATATCATCAGACTCCAAGTTTGTCGGTGTTGCATCCACTCCAAAGGATCTAATCCTATGGCATTTTTGCCTTGGGCATCATTTTGCCAAGGTGATGAACCCTAGAATGCCCTAAGTTAATTGTGCAGATTAACGTTAGATTTTTTCGTTGCAGTCAGGAAAAATTGAATTAATCAAAACTACAAATTTAATTATTTGTCCAATTAAAGCGAACAGTCATTTTTTTTACTCGAGTAACCTCAAGATCAAACTCAAGGAGGCCATTGTCTCCTTAGTTTTGTTTATAGTCGATCTAGAGGTTGGGTTTTCAAAAAGACATTTTTGATATTTTTAAATGCAATTACTGAGCAGAATGTAATTTTAGCGAAGTTCGAGGATAAAATGCTAATTATGATCAAATTAAGTCCAAAATCCTCAAACTTAGCCGGAATATGAAATATGTTGAAACTAGGCTACTGTATTTTTTTGGAATTTTTGGATGTAAAATGAATTAATTACGAATAAAATAATGCAAACTAGGTGATTTTAAGAAAGTTAATTTTAATAAATACCAAACGTCAATATTCCAAAAATTAATTTATTCTATATAGGTCTATATGAGAGATATTTAAAACAAATTTTAATTCTTAAAATACTAAGTGAGGAATTAATTAAAACTCAATTACTAGAATCACCATTTCATTTATTGTGACCTCAATATAAGTGCAAATGAGATGGAATTTAGGCACAATGTAGAACAACCTAAATCTAATTACTATGAAAATTTGGTAATTTTTGGAGCAACTATTAGTTTAGTAGCAATTTAAAAATACATAGTGGGTAAAATATGCTATTTTCCACAAAATAATCATATTAAATAAATCACAGCTCACAAAAATATAATCAACTGCTCACAATAATAAGCATAAGTTTATCTATAATGCACGATTTTTAAATTAGAAAAAGATGCTAAATGAAGGTTCAAAATGATGACCAAAGACAGGGATCTAAATGCAATATTACAAAAATAAAATGAATAAATAAACATGCACATGGATTGAGATGCATTACCTATACCCGCGAGGGTATTTATGCATTTTGTTTAGGCGAGCATGTGCATCCCACGTGACTCCAAGCGGTGGGAGACTCACATGCTAATCTGGAAAAGGGCAAGGAATTCCTTGCAATATTTCCCTGGGGGCACGCACATTTCACATGCCCTAGTTGGAGAAGGACGCCTATGTAAATGCAAAGAAATGGGAGTGGCTCCTTGTAAATCCCCCACCCTCATGTGCAGAGCACATGTAGCAGGGATAAAGGCATGCATGTTGCTTGATGAAGGCGAACGAGGCGAAGGGCTGGCACTACTAGAGTCCTCGACTGGCATACGATCGAGGAGTGGTGCTCCGTAGTGGTGTGGATGAGCGGCATGATGGATGGAGGTTGCGGGAGCAGGGCTTCCAGATTCGAGGAGACGACGACGTGGCTGTTGCACGGCAGTCGATGACGGCACGGCTAAGGCCGAGGCAGGGCTGCTAGTGACGAAGGCATGAGTTGGTAGTGTGTTGCTCCAGTCGAGGGCAAAGTCAGTTCAGGTAGAGGTGGTCAATGCTCGATCGATACACGACCGGGGGGTGAGGTCGGTGATGAAGGGTGGAGGTGCGTCACGGAGGGTGAACTGGTGCGTGCGACCGGAGCCGGTGGGCGATGGGGGCCGCATATGGAGGCAGAGTTCACAAACGGGGTCGGAGCGTGCCGCAACTGCCCGCGATGGAGAGGCGAGCTGGAGTTGTCATGCTACTGATGTTGCAATTGAGGCAGTGCAACGAGGCATGTTGCTTCGCGGTGGAGATGAAGATGGAGTGCAACATGAAGTGAAAGGTGAAGCGGTCACAGGTGTATGGCGGAGGTGGCTAGAAAGCATATCAAGGTGTACAGATGGTGGAAGGGATGAATGTGAATCACAGTGGACGAGTGAGGTACGGATGGACGGAGGTCGAATTGAGAAGAATGGTAGAACAAAGGAATAGAAGAAAAACAGAGGAATCCAAAGGAAAAGGGGGAAGGAAGGAAGAAGTATACCTGGAAGTTTGGAGGAAGTGCATGGGGATGGCTGGAACACGGGTATTGGCATGGATCATCGCTCAAGACCTCGACAAGGTCGAGCTCGAGCAGCGGTTGAGCAACTGCAGCAAGGGCAGGAGCCCTTGGGTTGCACATGGAAAGAAGATGGTCTTCGCTCGAAGGAGGTTAACGCCCAATCGCTATCACCGATGTGGAGTTCCTGAGCTCTCTTCCTCTTCCTCAGAAATTGGTTGATGGGAAACGATGGGAGGCGGAGCGCATGGTGATGAATCCACATTTCATCATCTTTATTCTGTCATTTTCGCCTTTAAAACCCTAGCAAATACATGTAAATACCTCTAATTATTGCACTTTAGCATTCAAGCATGTGTGTCTAAATAGTGTACAAAAGACAGTTTTTAAAGCCAAAATTATAGAATAAAGAAAAGAAAAGAAAAAGAATAAAATATTGTAAATATTTTATGACCTGAAACCCCGAGACCTAGGCATCAAGATGAATAGGTCGACAAGGAATAAAGTAGGGGAGATAAGGGCCAGAATGCCAATAAAATTCCTTTTATTTAATTCATTCTTTATTCATTTTTGGAACCTATTTTTGGTTCCACTTTTTTATACCTCAAATAAAGAAACTTTGTACATGAAAGTTTAGATAATTAAATAAAGAAAAATGCAAAATTAATTTCACACAAAAATAATGTACAGATAAAAAGTTATGATCTGAATAAGTTTCCAGAATCTCAAAATCCCAGACCCGTATCTCTCAAATAAAAACTCGAAACACGTCAAACTCACCTTTAATTATATATAATTTTAAATAATCTATTTAATGAAGGTGGTTTCATATTTTTCGGAGTTACAGTTTGAAAGTTGAGTTTTGGACCCCTCTTATATACTTGTACATATTAAAATATTCATTTTATTATTTATTCATTATTTTTATAATTTCTTATTTTTATAATTTTTTAAATATTATTTATAATATATGAGTGTATTAAAACAATAATAAAAACACAAAGAAAACATAAAATGAAATACTTGTATTCAATACCTAGATGAATTATCTATACTTATACCCATATAAATACTACTTCTATTTGTTTACTTGTACAAAATACATCATAAAAATAAAATAAAAATATATTTAAGGGCATAAAAATGAGTTATCAATTTATAAAATAATAAATCAAAATAAATAAATTAAATTCACAAAATAAAAATAAAATATTAAAACGTATAGATAAATATACCTATATAGGCCTAAAATGGTAACATGTATTTTTAGACCTCATAAAAATAAATAAAAATTGTAATAAAATACTTCATAAAATAACAATTTTTTTATTTTATACCTAAGAATAATAAATTCATTTACTAATTTTAATTGATTTTTCTAATCATTTTCCAGGGATTTTTCCTGGTTGGTCCACGTGGACCAACCAGGAGACAGTCTATGTTGACCTCGGTCAACTGGCTGTCCTCCCCTCTGCCATTGTGTCAAAACGTCATTTTTATCCCATTTCGTGAATTTTTTGAGGTCAATCCTTGCACGACTTTTGTGTCTCGTTCATCTCTCTTTCACGCCCTATGATCGCCTCGAGGGTTGGAGCCGCGATTCGAGCGATCTCCCTCGATCTTCTCAGCCGTTCATCAACCCTTCAAATGGACACCCTCCTCTTCATTCGAATTTTGAACCCCTCAATCCCAGGTTTAGCTCCCGATTTTGCGCCCGAAAGCTCAAGGAAGGTGACAACTTCCTTCACAGAGCATCAGGCTGGTCGAGCAAACCCCGAGGAGGTTCCATCATCACCTCCGGCGAAGTCCTTACCGTCGAGGTCCAACCTCTGGTTCCAACCATCGAGGTACTCCTTTTCCCCCTCTCATTTCTTCCCCCTCATCTTCCCTGTAGTCCTAGGAACATGTAGCCACCCTTAGATTCGACTACCATCCACTCGATCAATCAATCAGATCCCTCGTCGGAGCTCGCTCCGGCCTCACTTCACATCGCCACTCCTCGTCGCTCTTCCACCCCCGCGAGGTCCAGGCATTTTGCCCTGGACCCTCTCACGCATTTCCTGCAGGTCTTTGAAGCAAGAAGCAAGCCTGGGGCTCGTTTTGACCCTCGCTGGAGACTCGCGAAGCCCTCCAGCTCCGTCGTCTTGCCCAGCGAGCTCCGGCCACCGCCAGAGCATTTTGGAGCCACCAGGACCCAGAGGAAGTCCCCAGGAGCTCGCAGCCCATTTTTGAAGCCCAAAGATCGCCGGAGGATGGAGCTAGAGCTCGGGGAAGCTCGCCTCGCCGGCGTTGCTTCCATGTTCTTGCTCCACCGCCCAACACCGTCAGATCGAGGCCGGAGCTCCAGGTGCACAACATCCGTCCGATCTTCCCGCGCTTCCACCGTCAGATCTTCGGGGAAGATCTAATCACAACCGTCAGCTGCGAACCGTCATCGCGCGTTGTGCGCGCGCCACGTGGACAAGTGATCGCGTTCTAGTCGTCCGATTGCGCACGAGGATTTTAGGTGTGGGTATTTTGCATCTCAACCCTTACCTATTTTTGTATTTCTATTTAGTCCAGTAACTTTCATCTGTAATTTAAATATTTCTGTAAAATTTGCATCTAGACCCCCGAACTTTAATTAATTATATTTAGGCCCAGTCCACATTACCTCACGTGCCTGTGCACGTGAGGGGACTAGGCATTTTGCAAGGACCCCCCTGGGGGTTTGTTTATTTCGCTTTAGTCCAAGAACCTTGATATTATGTGTAATATTTTTGGATATTTTGCATGACAACCCCTAAGATTTTTGTATATTGCATTAAGGTCCTTCCAAGGCGCGTGTATACCACGTGCGGGGTTGGGAATATTGCAGGCGTGCCCCCGCGGGTTTGTGTATTTGTATTTGGACCTGTAATTTTGTTTTGTAGTTATATATTTTGTAGAAAATTGCATTGTGGCCCTTGGACTTCTGGACATTTATAAATATGCCCTTGCTAGTAGTGTAGTTTCTCTTTGTTGTCTCTATTTATTTCGTGCTTCTATAAAATTATAAAAATCACCAAAAATTAGCGACTGGGCGTCAACCAGATGAATTAGACTGACTTAGCTTCCTATTCAACTACTCTTTCGTGCCATATTTTTGTTTTGCATTTTTATTGCGTTTTTATGTTATAAAAATTCAAAAACATGCATTTTCAACACTATTTGCATTAGAAAATACATAAAAATTATAAAACATTTTTGAAAAATTCCAAAAAATTATACTTTGTGTGTTTGCATATCTTTTAGCTCCAGACCAAAAATCATTAAAATTTTCAAAAGAAAACATCTAAAAATAACAAAACCACTAAAATCTTCATAAAAATCTTAAAAATTCTACAAAAATCCTAAAATTACCATTTTTGTCTTTGATTTTTCTCTGTTCTATTGTCTTTATTTTAAAATTAATTTGAGGAATTTTGAACACTGTATGATATTTTTCATCCTCATTTTAATTTCGGCCAGCAATTTATCTCACTGTTTATTAGTATTTTTGACTTTAAAAATACCAAAAAATAGAAAAAATATATAAAAATCACAAAAACATTAGAAAAAATGTAAAATTCACAAAAAAACTTTATTTATTGAATTTTGGGTATTTTTATCCATTTTGATCTCTCTCTTATCTCTCTTGTATTATATATTCTATATAGTTTTATATATTTATTATTAAAAAATACATTTCAAAATATAAAAAGAAAATATAAAATCAGTAGATTAAAAATCAAAATATAAAATTAAAAAAAACAAAAATCAAATAAAAATTATAAAATTAAAAACCCACAAAAATTAGCATTGGTAGACAAATCATCACATTCATTTTTGTGCATTATTTCCTCGATCTATCTTGTGTGCTCCCTGAGTTCGACACTCTACACATACTTGCACTATACACACTTATTGTAGAGTTATAATAAATTTTGACTCCATATTTGCTTCTCATTGATTGATTGATATTGTGGGTTAGTTGTTGATTTGATCAGGATTTACCGAGGGTCACCGCAGCGACTTTGTCTCCGCCTTGTGTGAGATATTTAGACCCTCGTAATTCTCGGTCAATCACATGGCTATATAGGTGGTTAAAGCTACGGGAGGAACGCAAAGGTGGAAGTCGTGGCGAAAGAGCGGGGAGATGGAGACGAGGGAGTTGTGGGCTGCCTGAGGATGCGTACGGAGGCGATTGGTAGCCACGAGAGGCGGGGGTGGTTATGCGTCGTGCGGGCAGACGATTACGTATGGTTGTGCAAGGCGCGGGTCGTACGGAGGTTGCATGGTAGAGCGAACGATCGAGTGAGAGACAGAAGTGAGAGGCACGTATTTCCATGGGTGAGTACGAGAGGGAGAGAGAAAGAGATGGGAGTGGGGAGGAGGAAGAGGGGGCCATGAGGTGCGCGGGGGCGCGACCACGGGGCAACGAATTTTAATTTAAAATTTAAGAATTTAAAAATAAATAATAATAATAAATATAAATATATAATTAGATAGGTAAATAAATAATAATAATTAAATGAAAATAAATAAATAAATAAAGTAATAAATATAGAGAGATAAAATAAAATAAATAAGTAAATAATAATATAATAAAATAATTAATTAAAAGAATAATAATAAAAAATAAAGGTGACATGTGGCAGCTCCAGGAGCTGCCACATGTCACTCACAAAAAAATCGAAAATTAAATCAAATATAAAATCACAAATAAATAACACTAGGGGTCAAATAAAAAAGTGGTCAACATGAATGTTGCTCGCTCGACAAGATCTACAATTTTTGTGAAGAATTCGAAATCGAAAGAAGTCATCTATACAAAAAGTATTTCTAGGGGTACCTTATAGATATAAAATACCGTAATTTTTATATTTTGAATTTTTTTAAATAAGAGAAAAATCAAAATAGAATTAAATAAAAACATGAAAGGAATATTTACATAATATTCCATTTTTTAGATTTTTAATAATTAAGAAAATAAAAAAATAAAATAAAGGGTAGTTTGGTGAGGAGCCTGCAGTTACCCTACATAATTCAATCGGGTTAATGATCGAATTAAATGTGTCCTTCGTTGTAGTCGGGTAAATCGAGACTTATCAAAAACCACTTCGATTAATATTCAATTAAATGCGAGCAACATATTTATTTTACTTGGGCAAGCCCAATGTCGAATTCAGGGTGGCGGCTTTTTCCTTAGATTAATTTTCAATTAGTTTTGATATTGGATTTTCAGAATATTTTTTTCTTTTTACAATGTTTTATGCAATTAAAAGAAAGACAATGCAATTTCAAGCCAAATTTTAAGTTAAATCATAAATGATAGTCAAATGAAATCCAAAATTAGTGAAACTTGGCCAGAATATGAAATGTGATGAAACTAAGTTACTGCATTTTTGGAATGACGCTAAATGAATTAAATATGAATTTAATATGAATACATGGTAGTTTTTGCAAAGTTAATTTTAATAAATACCAAACACATTATTTCCAGATATAAATATTGTCCTAGATATATCTATGTGAGACGAATTCAGGAAAATTAATAAACCTAAAAAATGATGTAAATTGGACCTATCGAAAAGCAATCTAGCAAAAGACTAATTAATTTATTCAGGCCTCGTGATGCACACAAATGGTTTGATTTTTGGGTACAATTTAGATCAACTTAAACTAAACCTAATGTGATTTTATGGTGATTTTTGGAGCAACAAATAATTTAATAATGAATTTCAAGCACACAGTGGGAAAATTAGGTCAATTTTCACAAGAATAATAATATTAAATTCTATGAAGCTCACAAAAATATGACACATTCCACAAAGATAAAGCACAAGTATAACTACAACGTGCCATTTTTGGAATTTAAAAATAATGCTAAATGATTGCCTAAATATGGGTGCAAATACAGAGGCCAAAATACAAAATAGAAATTAAAATTGATTAACTCTGAAACATGCATACAAGGACTAAAGTACAAATATCTATAATGTTGGGTGTATGCTTGCAAAGTTCCCATGAGAAAATGTGCTCCTCTCGTGACGTGCCTGATAGGGACTGAACTGCAATTCTAGAAACTTTTAGGGGCCTCGGTGCAATTTGCCCAGCCCGCACGTGAGACACACGTGAGATGCTAGGCTCAGGAGTATTCGAAGGCTCGTACGTGCTTTGGATCTTGCTTCGGGTGCTCTGAGCCTAAGGGTCAGGGAAGAGGCTCGGAGGGGAGTTACGTGGCGGAATATGGGTCGTCAAACTGGATAGATCCGACGGTGGCTGAAGTAGGCGACGTGGCATGATGTGGGTCGTCAGATCCTCGCGTGATTGGACGGTATCTGGAGCTTGAAGACGATGGCGACGTGGCATATGGTAGACCATTAGATCCTCTTAATCCAACGACGGCCGATGCAGACGACATGGCAAGCGAGGACTGCTCGATCAAGGCTATCGGACGGTGTCTGGGCGTCTTGTTCCTTCGTTCTGCCGCCTCCTGCGACGGACTTGGCGGGGCTCCGACGAGGGGCTCTTGGCTCCGTCGCCTTGGATCTCCCTCGATGAAGGTCGCTGGAGGCTCCTGGATGGTTTGGAATGGTCGTGGAGGCCTGGCGGAGCCAGTGGAGGTCCTACAAGCGATCGACGTCGTCGGTAGGCTACAGCCTATGAAGCTCGAAGGAGCTCTGGTGATGACTCCGATCAGTGAAGATGATAGGACCTACAACGTTAGGGGGGGTGCCAAAAATTGCGCTCATGTTCGTGGGAGTGCAGTGAGTGTGCGAGAGGCCTGTGGCATGAAGGTGAGAGCGGTCCAATGTGCTTCTCCATCGTGGCCGGCGGAGCTGTGGTTGGAAGTGGTGTGACGGGTCGTGGGGGCGATCTAAAGGTGTCGCGAAGATCAGAGCTCCAAGGCGGAGCTTAGGCGATAGTTGGTGGAGGGTGGGATCGAACGGAGACGTCAAGAAAATTGGGAGAAGATCGAGAAGAAAAGAGAAAGAAGATCGGAGGAGAATGGATGAAGCTACCTGGGGATGGAGGCTCGCGGAAGAGGCTCCGGTCATCGCTCGAGGTCGGTAGCGTCCCGAGCTCGTGCATCTCGTCGGAGGAGCTGCTATATGACGAGGTTAGGCCGTGGATCTAACCGGAGGTGGACCACCGTCGTCGCTAACTTTCACTCTCAATCGTTGTCACCGATGGGTAGCTACGAGCTCTAGGGTACCTCGTGCTAGGGCAGATGGATGTGAAAGTTACCGGAGGTGGAGTATTTATAGGGATAAGGTGGAGGTATAGGCGATGGAAGGGGTGATGTTCGTGGAAGTTATGGGGTGAAGGAGAAGGGATCATGGTGGTCGTAGGTGTTGGCGAGGATGAGGGTCGATGGGGCAGCATCATGGGGGTATCGTCAAGTGGAGAAGGTGGCTGGAATGGTAACAAAAATAGGAAGGGGGCGGAGACGACGCACGGTGGGACGACGTGGGCGAGGTGTTTGCGGAGGTAGACGACGATGTCGTGGCCGTTGGATCTCGTGATCCAACGGCCAGGAGATTGGTGTGGGGGAGCGGGAAGGATTAGATCCTGGTGATGCAATCGAAGGGCTCAGAAAACGCAACGTGGTGCAATGGAGCGTTAAACACCAACGGGCGGTGGAGATTGAATCGTGGATGAGGATTGGAGGGTTGAGGATGAAGCATGGATGTGCGGTCGATGAAGCTACATTTCATCATCTTTATTCTATCATTTTGGCCTTAAAAACCCTAGTAAATGCATGTAAATAGGCTTAATTTAGGCATTTTAGCATTCATGCATTATTGTGTAAATATTATATAAAATACGTCTTTTAAAGCTAAAATTATAGAATAAAGAAAAGAAAAGAAAAAGACTAAAATATTGTAAATATTTTATGACCTGAAACCCCGAGACCTAGGCATCTCGATGACTAGATCGACAAGGAATAAAGTAGGGGGAGATAAGGGCCAAAATACAATAATATACCTTTTATTTAATCCATTCTTTGTTCATTTTGGGACCTATTTTTGGTACCACTTTTTATACTTCAAATAAAGAAACTTTGTACATGAAAGTTGTGGATAATTAAATAAAGAAAATACAAAATTGATTTCACACAAAAATAATGTACAGATAAAAAGTTGTGATCTGAATAAAATTCTAGAATCCCAACTTCCCAGACCTGTATCTCCCTAATAAAAACTCGAAATGTACAAACTCACCTTTAATTGTATATAATTTCAAATAAGTTATTTAATGGAGGTGGTTTCGTATTTTTCGGAGTTACGGTTTGAAAGTTGAGTTTTGGACCCTTATCGTATACTTGTACAGTTTAAAATATTCATTTTATTGTTTATTCATTATTTTTATAATTTTATATTTTTTTGTGAATATTACTTATAATATATTTGTACATTGAAATCAGAATAAAAATACCAAAGAAACTCAAAATAAAATATATATATATATAATATCTAGGTATAATACCAATACACACACCTATATAATTAACACTTCTATTTTATTAAGTATATAAAATACATCAGAAAAATAAAATAAAAATATATTCAAGTGTATAAAAATACTTTATATATTTATAAAATAATAAACAAAAATAAATAAATTAAATACATAAAATAGGAATAAAATATTTAAATACATAAATATGTATACTTATAAAGGGTATAAAAAGGGAACTTATAATTTTATACCTCAAAAAAATAAATAAAAATCAGAATTAAATACTTTACAAAATAAAAAAACATTTTTTATTTTATAACCAAAATTTAACAAATTCGTCTACTATTTTTAATTGATCTTTCAAATAATTTCTGAAAGGTTTTTCCTGGTTGGTCCACGTGGACCAACCATGTGGTTTGGACAGTTGACTGCAGGTCAACTGTCTGACCCCCTGATGAAGCCACATTTCATCATCTTTATTCTATCATTTTGGCATCAAAAACCCTAGCAAATGTGTGTAAATACCTTTAATTCCCGCATCTTAGCATTCATGCCTGTACAGGTAAATAGTGTATAAGATACTGCAATTAAAGCAAAAATTATAGAATAAATAAAAGAAAAGAAAAAGAATAAAATATTGTAAATATTTTATGACCCGAAGCCCCGAGACCTAGGCATCTTGATAAATAGGTCGACAAGGAATATAGTAGGGGGAGATAAGGGCCAAAATACAATACAAATTCCTTTTATTCATTCCTTATTCATTTTGGGACCTATTTTTGGTTCCACTGTTTATACCTCAAATAAAGAAACTTTGAACATGAAAGTTGTAGATAATTTAATAAATAAAATACAAAGCTGATTTCACTGAAAAATAATGTACAAATAAAAAGATATGATCTGAATAAAATTCCAGAACTCCATCTTCCGAGACCCGTATCTTGCAAATAAAAACTCGAAATGTACCAAACTCATCTTTAATTGTATATAATTTAAAATAAGCTATTTAATGGCAGTGGTTTTGCATTTTTCCGAGTTACGGTTTGAAAGTTGAGTTTTGGACCCCTATTGTATACTTGTACAGATTAAAATATTCATTTTATTTACTATTTATTATTTTTTATAATTGTATATTTTTATAATTTTGTAAATATTATTTATAATATATTTATACATTAAAATCAGAATAAAAATATAAAATAAACACAAAATAAAATACTTGTATATTTATGATACATCGGTATAATATCTATACCTAGACCTATACAATTTATACTCCTATTTTATTAAGTGTACAAAACATATCATAAAAAGAAAATAAAAATATTTTTAAGTGTATGAAAATACTTTATAAATTTATAAAATAATAAACAAAAATAATAAAATTAAATGTAAAAAATAAAAATAAAATATTCAAATACATAGATATATACCTATAAGGGGTAAAAAAGGTAACTTGTAAATTAATACCTCATAAAAATATTTAAAAATCGGATTAAAATACCTTAGAAAATAACAAACATTTTTTATTATATAACCTAAAAATAATAAAATCATTTTCTATTTTTAAATGATTTTTCAAAACATTTTCAAGGGTTTTTTCCTGGTTTGTCCACGTAGTTGACCCCGGCCAACTAGTCGTTCTCCCTATGTGCCTGTGTCAGAGCCTCGTTTGACCCCGTTTTTGTAGATTTTTCGAGGATGTTCCTTTCGTCGATTGATGTCGAATCCTTCTGCAATATTTCTCCCCATAGATCAAGGATGCATGCCTATAGCTTTTCTTGGGGCGTGAACCACTACATTGATGCCAATCTCTCGATTCTTGGAGCCACTCGTCAACCCCATATAAGCGAACCCCCGACTTTGATTCAAAATTTGAACCCCTCATTCTAGGTTTAGCTCCCATCTCTTGTGCCTGATCACTCCAGGAAGGTGACAGCTTCCATCGGAGCGATTTAGGCCGGTCGAGCGAAGCCCGATGTGGCTCCAATCACCTCTACCACCACCGCCGGCGTTGAGGTATATCCCTCCAGTGTTCAGCTGTTGAGGCGACTTATTTTCCCTTTATTTCTCTCGCACTTTCTTCGCCTTAGTCGTAGGATCCGTCTCCCATCGTTACTCTTTTGCTTCATCGATCCAATCATCCAACCATTCCACCTCGCCGGAGTGCTCCTCCGGTCGAGTATCCACATCGCCGTTCATTCCTCATGAGAGCCCACTGGAGGTCGAGGGCCCTCAACCTCCGTAACCTTTTTTGCATGTTTTCGCGAACGTGGAAGAGCTGGAGGCTCATTTTGAGTGCTGCCGGAGATACCTGGAGACACGTTGCTCCTCCACCTCCGCCAGCATGCTCCGGCCATCGTCAGACCTTTTTGGAGCTGCCAACATCGAGAGGAGGACTGCAGGAACCTGTGGGGCCATTTTGGAGCACATAGGACCGTCGGAGAAGGAGTAGCTCGCTGGAGGAACCTCGCAGCGACGGGGTTCTTCCCTGTTCGTCCACCGGGCTTCTCCACCGTCGGATCATCATGGAGCCCCAGATCTCTCCAACGCCGTCCGATCCATCGCGCCTCGACCGTCCGATCATCCAAGGATCATCTAATCGCGGCCGTTCGTGCGAAGCGTTATCGACGCCCCAGGAGCGGACACGTGTCCTAAGTGAAGAATCCAGAGCCGTGCGATCCGCCCTTTGACTGGGTATTTTGCAAAATCAACCCAGTGCTTTTTGTATTTTATATTATAACCATAATCTTTCATCTGTTGTTAATTAATTTTTGTAACATATACGAACCAACCCCCGCACTTTACTTAATTGCATTTAGGTCCTGGCCACGTCACCTCACGTGACCAGTTCACGTGAGGCGCGGGGCATTTTGCAAAGACCCCCTCGTGGATTTGGGTATTTGTATTTAATCCACGAACTTCATTTATTAGTTAAATATTTTGCATGAAAATTGCACATTGGCCCCTGGATGTTTTCTTATTTGCACTTATGCCCTTGCTAGTAGTGTAGTTTCTTGATGTTGTCTCTGTTTATTTCATGCATCTATAAATTGCTAAAAACCACCAAAAAATATCATAGGCTCTTGTTTGCTTGCTTATTCACGCCATAGTTTTGTATTGCATTTTTATTGCATTTTCATAATTATTAAAAATAAAAAACATGCATTTTCAGCATTGTTTGCATTAGAAAATCCATAAAAATTATAAAAACGTTTTGAAAAATTCCGAAAAATTATATTTTGCTTGTCTTATCATAATTTAGTGTCAGTCCAAAAACCACTAAAAATTTCAAAGTAAAACTCCTAAAAATTAGAAAACCTCTAAAAACTTTAGAAAAATCAAAAAATTCTAGAAAAATCCTAAAAATATAAACTCAGGTTCTGAAGCTTCTTTATTTTATTACCTTTATTTTAAAATTAACTTGAGGAATTTTGGGTACTTTTTAGTATTTTTCATCCTTATTTTGATTTCGGCCAGTAGTGTAGTTCACTGTTTTCTTGTATTTTGACCTTTAAAAATATCAAAAATACTCTGAAAAATCCCCAAAAATCATGGAAATAGTAGAAAAATATAAAAGACCAAAAACTTTTGTTTCTCTGATTTTTGAGCATTTTTCCTTATTTTTATAAATACCCTATCTATCTCTCTCTTACTTTGTATATATATTCTAATTGTTGAAAAAGAAAATAAAAAATATAAAAATATAAAAAGAAAATATAAAATCAGAAATTAAAAATCAAAATACAAAATTAAAAACTAAAAATAAAATAAAAAATATAAAATTAAAACCCACAAGAAAATTGCACATTTGTAGACACTTAATCACATCTCATTTTTTGTGCATTATTTTCTGATCTATCTTGTTTGCTCCCTGAGTTCGACACTCTACATATAATTACACTATACACCTCTTTGTAGAGTTAAAATAAATTTAACTCCACATTTGTTTGTAATTTCTTGATTAATATTGTTGTGGGTTCATTATTGATTAAATCTGGATTTCTTTGCGGTCACCGCATACGATCGTAAGATTTTTGGAGTTATCAAATGGCGCCGTTGCCGGGGAGCAACAACGCATAGTTCGGGTTTTGCTTTGTGATTGTGATACTTGTCTATATTTTTGCCGTCTTCATTTGCTCATTTATTTGATATCATTGCTTGACTTGTCTAATCACTCTTCCTTGTTGGACTTTGTGCGAGGAACCGCGGATCGAGGGAGGCACTCCACCTTAGGCGTCGATGCACCCACGTGAAGGCGGCAGGAGATTTCTGACCTAGCATCAAAGGAGGCAGGGAGAACTTGAGAAGACAGTCATACTTTTGAGCATTTTTGTGTAGTATTTATTTTTGTAATTTTAGTGAGAGAGAGACTATATTTTTGTAATAATACAGGTACTCAGGACTGAACTTTCGGGCCCAATTTCCAAGTGCTTGTACACTTGGGGGATCACCGTGGTTTTTGTCGTATTTTCTACCGCTTGTCATTTTCCGGTTTTGTTTTATTTTTCCTTTCTTTTGTGGAATGAGCCCTTAGTCTTTAGGCTTGCTTGATCGAGTAAATTAGGTCCAAACACCCTAATAACCATTGCATGTACCTATAGTTCGTTTTGGACTTAGTTTAATTTAAACAGTCGCCTCATCGTCTTCAAACCTACGTGCCGCGAGCCCACCCTGTTAAGCGCTACTCCTGAACTCGATGTATCGAGAAGAGGAGGGGTGAGCCTAGACCGGACTCTTGGATTGAGGATCGGTGACCGACTTGTGGTTCTTCACGCTAATAGCAATTTCTGAACTTAGGGTGATTTCATCGACTTTGCATTTGCATATAGATAGGTTTCAATTCTGTTGAGCATCCTTGCATGTAGAGTGCTGGAGGCAAGGAGAGAATTTACGCTTTAGCATACAACATCGTTTTGCCGCTTGCACTGCTTTTCCGATTCTCTACCTCTGATTTTGCCAACATAGGTGCTAAGTAAAATTGACTCCTCGATAGGATCGTGCATTTCTCATTAAAAATCCAAAAAAAGTGATAATCAAATAAAATCGGGACCGCTAATATTACTTGACCCTAAAATCAACCAAAAAGAAAAATCTTGTATCGGGGCGAGTAATCCCCTCATTGTCTTCGCTTTTACTTGCTTGCGCACACACTAAGGATTAGTGCCAAAATCCCATTCAACCCCATAAGTGTTTGTGCAACTTTTGGACTTATCACCTAACTCTAACACAGACAAGATCAAAAGATCGCATTTTCGATCTCTACCGAGTTGAGTTGGTGAATTGAGGGTTTGCTTTGTGTGAGTTTGCTTGTGGTTGTTTGTGTGCATTCTAGATCATCTCTGCGCATTTGCGCCTTTCTTCACACTTCTCTTAACTTGACCTTCGTGCTCTCCCGAATCATTCTTCTCTTGTTTCGAGATGGCCGACTGGAGTGTATTTTATCCGGATTTTGTGGATCCTTCGTTCACTCCAGCCGATCCACCTCTTTTTTTAGGACTTTGCTCCTGACTTTTGTACATATCCACCTCAGCCGCAGTATCAGACATCGGACTTCTACCCACCTCCTCCTCCACTTGTATATTATCCACCTCCACCTTCACATCCACCCGAGTCTGACCTGTTGGAGTCACCTCCCTTCACGTGGACCAACCAGGTGGTTTGGACAGTTGACCGCGGGTCAACTGTTTGACCCCCCTGTCACTTCATCAGAACTCATTTTTTGTTCGCTTTTGTGGATTTTTCGAGGCTTCGTCTTGCATCCTTTGATGTCGAAGTCTTCACACCTTTTTGTCCTCGACGAACGATGGTTCACGCCCGAATGAAATGTCGGGGATTGGACCAGCGATTCGCTTGATCTGCTTCGATTTGTGGAGCGTCAGAGCCAATCCTTCAAAAACCCCCTTTGACCTCCATTTTGATTTTGATCCCTCTTCCTCCATTTTCGCCGCTTGTTCTTGAGTGTTGTGAGCTCCCGGTGACAGCAGGAATCCATAGCATCCGTCCTTGCATCGTTTGGAGTCGAATCGAGGTGTATCCTGCCCTCACCGGAGCTTCGCCCGAAGCTCAACCACTTTCGTATCCGGTGAGCCTCTTCCTCTTCTTTTTGTTTCATTTGATAGTTTAGGTCTAATATAGGCTAGGGTAGTAGCAGTTTCGCATTTTATTTAGTTTACTATCGTGATTTCATCAATCGAACCCACGGCGGAGCTCTGCTCCGCCTCCGCTTTCCGACTACACCACTGCATGAAGCCCGCTCCTTTCACCTCCATCTTCTTCCTCATCGCTCCGTCGCTCCGCTTCATCCCTCCATTCACCTCGATCTTGCTCGGATCAAGCCACCCGAGCTCCCATCTCCGTCGTACGTCGGAGCTCGTCACCCGACCCGAATTACGCTACCATTTCTTCATCTGAGGACACCCGTAGCTTCGCTTCTCTTTTGTGCTACTAACTCTGCAGGTCAGAGCCAAAGAGAAGGCTCTGTCGAGCCTCGAGATTCCAGAGAAGCAGCCCCAGGCGACCTCCCTCGTTAGAGCATCTCAGGCCATCTCAGCTCCGGCTGAGAAGTTCATTCGACGCAGACGATTCCCAGGACCATTCTGCCCCCGGTCCGGGGTTGGGGGAGGCCGTGTGTCGGCTGGAATCAACGATCCAAGCAGCTCCAGTCCGGTGTTCTTCGTGAGCCTCTTTGCGCCGTCAGATCAAGAACGGGCGCCAGAAGCTCCGGCCAACGTCCGATCTTTCGCTCCTCAGCCGTCGATCGCCACCAGCGCAATCTAATCTCAGCCGTCCGTGTCCAAGGGGTATCATTGCGCGATGTGCTAACACGTGTCCAAGTGAAGCATCGTCATCTGTCGGATTACGCCTCCTGGGTGTTTTGCACCGCAACCCAGCATCTTTTTTGTATTTAATTATTACCCCGCAAGACTTTTAGTGCTGTTTTAAAAATTTTGTAATAATTGCAGAAAGCCCCCCCCCCAAACTTTCAGTATTTACGCACCGATCCTTTGCCACGTCATCTCACGTGTCCGTGCGCGTGAGGGTGCAGGGCTTTTTGCAAGGACCTCTCTGGGCTTTCTTTATTTCATTTCATGCCGAAAACTTTTTAGTCACGTGTATTAGTTTCGGGAAAATTGCATGATAGCCCCCGTAATTTTGTAAAATTATTTTTTTGGTCTTTCCCAGACGCGTGCATATCACGTGCGACGGGGGGACATTTGCAGGAAGACCCTTGCGGGTTTGGCTATTTAGATTTAATCCAGGAACTCGTGTATTCAGTTTTATATTTTGTGTGAAAATTGCACTCTTGCCCTTGGATGTTTGCTTATTTACAGATATGCCCTTGCTAGTAGTGTAGTTTTTCCTTGTTGCCTTTATTTATTTAATGCATCTCTAAATTCCTAAAAATTACAAAAAATTTGCCTTGTGTTCCTGTTGTATCTTAGTATCATGCCATATTTTTATTTTGCATTTTTATTGCATTTTAGTATTTATAAAAATTCAAAAACATGCATTTTCAGCACTGTTTACATTAGAAAATCCATAAAAATTATAAAAACACTCAGAAAATTCCCAAAAAATATATCTTGCCTATTTTAGTGTTTTCTAACTTCAGTCCAAAAACCACTAAAAATTACAAAAGAAAACTCATAAAAATTACAAAACCCCAAAAACCTTTAGAAAATCCTAAAAATTCTACAAAAATCTTGAAAATACAAACTCTGTTTCCAAATTTTCTTTATTTTATTATCCTTGATTTAAAATTAATTTGAGGAATTTTGGATACTATTTGATATTTTTCATCCTCATTCTAATTTCAGCCAGCAACTTTTATTCACTATTTTCTAGTATTTTTGCCTTTAAAAATACCAAAAAAATAAGAAAAATCTAGAAAAACCACAAAAACATCAGAAAAATATAAAATTAACAAAAACATTTTATCTGATGTATTTTAAGTATTTTTCCCTATTTTTATCTCTCTCTCATCTCTCTTGTATTATATATTCCTTATATCTATTATATCTTTATTAAATAAAAAAAGAAATACAAAAATATAAAATACAAAAAGAAAATATAAAATCAGTAAAGTAAAAATCAGAATACAAAAATATAAAAATAAAAATTAAATAAAAAATATATAAATTAAAAACCCACGAAAATTTGCTAATTTGGCTAAGTGGCTACTGGACCTTGTGTGCTACTTCTGTTAGCTAGCTCTACACCCTTGTTTCCTGTGTTCGACCCCTACTTGCTTGCCACTATACATTCTTAGTAGGGTATAATAAATTTTGATCCTTGCTCTTGATTGCTTAATTAATTGTGTGGGTTTATTGTTGATCAACATGAAGGCTTGAGTAGTCGCTTCAGCGACAGTGAGTCTGATTTGTCAGACCATTATTTAGCGGCTCTCGTCTTCTCGTTTTTCAAATGGCACTGTTGTCAGGGAGCATCGGCTTGTAGAGTAGACTTGTGTCTTTTTATCTGCTTAGCCATTTTTGATTATCTGTTTCTATTGTATAATTTGTTTTGAACTGTCTGACAACCCTTTCTTGTTTTCTTGCGAGGGACCGCTGACCGAGGAGGATTGTCTAGGGGACCCTGAGCAGCCTTAGGAGGCGGAGCCGGCTATTCTACTCTAGCCGGCAGGAGAGAGCAGGAGGACTTGAGAGAGAGAGAGAGGATAGTTAGTTTTTTAGCCTTTTGTGAGAGAGAGAGAGAGACATTTGATTTAATTGTAATAATACAGGTACCCTGGACTTTGGACACTCGGGCCCAATTTCCAAGTGTTTGTTCACTTGGGGGCTCACCGTAGTTTTAACGCGTTTTCATCGCTTGTCATTTTACGGTTTTGTTTTCTTTTCTTACCTTTTGTGGATTGGGAGCTTAGTCTTTAGGATTGCTTGATCGTGTAATCTAAGGCCAAACACCTAACAACCATTGCATGTACCTATAGTCTTGGTATTTGGACTTAGATATAATTAATAGTTGAACATATAACTCGAAAGCACCGCGCCGGGAGGGGTCGTATACAGCGCGTGCAGGATCCATTGTGGTGGACACCGATCGGCCCCCAAGACCGGACTAGTAGGTTTCGCTTTGTGTGTTTAGCATTTGGTTTTTCACGCTAGCAATTGCCTGCTTAGGACGATTTCCGTGTGCATATCGGCATATAGTATAGGTTTATAAATTCTTGTTTTGCATCCCGCATGGAGAGAGCTGGGAAGCATTGTACGTCTTCTAACAAAGCATTCATCATTTAGGTACTAAGGTGAGATTTCCATCTTAGTGTCGCCTTGCATTTCTTTGCCGATCTTCTCCCTATGTTTTTGGATCAATAGGAATCAAAGAAAAGACAAAAATGTTAGGCGCTTGTATTGAATTTACTTAAAACAAGTGATAACACAAAAAAATAAAAAAGGGGCTATTAAAAATACTTGACCTTAATAAAATTGATTAATTGGACTCGTTGTCTTGGGGTGAGCAAAGCCCTCATTTGTTTTCAGGTTGCATGGGAAGGTTTCCTTCCAAGTGAGGTGAGCGACGTCGTAAGGATTAGAGCCCAAAACCCAGTCTGTGGCTGCCTTGTATATCTCCTGGATTTTCGAAGTATTGGCGCTTCTATCGTACGTAGATAAGTAGGGCTTGGTCGACAATTGACTCTATCTTGTGTAGAGCACTGACTTGTCCTAAGTATTGAGCATAGGCCACGCCTTCACAGGGGTGTCTGTCTCATCGTCTTGCGTCCGAGTAGTGGCTGAGTAGGGATCCAGGAAGTATTACAAGGACCTTAAAAAATGCAGACTACAGGTTACACATGAGGAGGACAAGTATGGGATACTTTTCTGGCAGTACTCTCTCTCCTATAGGCGTAGCTCTCTAAGGACTCGTGACAAGACAATTGCCTGAAAAACAAATCTAAAACTCACAAAGATAATTGTCGAACCTTCACGGCTTCACGGGTCGAGTTGGTGAATCCATTGCTTTGGGTTTGATTGATTAGTCGAGTTAAGGTCAAGATCAAAAACATCACGCCTTTGCGCCATTTTTGCTCTCCTTCCATTTGACCCTCGCTCATTGTGAGCCTTCTACTGTTTTACACTCTATTTGTTTCTTGTTGATCCCCGTATCTTTCATCCACATCGATCTTCCGCTTGACCTTCGAGATGGCGACGAATGGACAGTTCAGTCGAGACCCCGTCGACACCCACATCAGTTCCATCCGCTCGCCTTCTCTAATAATTCGGGGCGATTCCCGAGAAACCGGTTCAGCCTCTGTGAACCGATCTCCAGACTCCCCGTCTTCTTCAACAAACCGGGATCACTGTCCCGAACTCTGCCCGTTTTGGATGGCCATTGATTTCACTCCTTATACATCGCCATCCTTAACGAAGTTCTGTGTTGACCTTAACACATAATTTTTCTCTACTTCTGGTGCTATAATTCAGACTGATCTTGGCATTCTTCCGTGTGCAGACCTAGAGTCTAATCCCGAGTCAACGAGTCAAACAGAATCTAAGATGGCATGTAGAAGAGGAAATGGACCGCAACCCCAACCGGAAGCTGAAGCCGATCAGGGGGAAGGGCAGTACACTACACAGAATGAAGTTAACAGTCAATTGCTGGCTTCCATCCAAGCAATCCAGCAGCAGTTGACAAACCCAGCCCTGGCCCAGACCGCCTTCCAAGATATGCTGAATGACCTGAGGAGGAGGGCCGATGCAAGAGATGATCGACGAGAGGATGAGCCAGAGCAGGAGTTCCAGCCAAATGAAGATGGTTTTTCAGTGCGAGGTCCCGAGTATGATAGAGCGGATGCAGACCCACCGTAGCCAAAGCCAACACTGAAGGAAACATACTATCCCGGAGCGGGGCGCATCACTGAGTGGCTCCAAATTCCACGAATCCACGCCCACTTCGAGCTGAAGCCGCAGTTTTTGTCTCTGCTCCCGACTTTTCATGGGAATACAACTGAGGAACCATATATCTTTCTCAAGAAGTTTGGTCGCATTTGTGCTACCGCTCACTACCCTGGAATTCCTTTGGGGGTAGTCAAGATGACTGCTTTTCCCTTCAGCCTTCAAGACAAGGCCCTATATTGGGTCGACCACCTACGGAAGGTAGTCACGACTTGGGAGGAGCTGAAGTCTGCATTTCTCCATAAGTTCTATCCTCTCGGGCGATTGAATCAGATGCGTGTCCGAATCTCCAGTTTTTGCCAGCAGCCCCATGAGACTGTCCATGAAGCGTGGGAGAGATTCAAGGATCTTCAGGAGAAGTGTCCCCACCACGAAATCCCAAAGACCAGTCTTGTGCAACACTTCTTTGGTGGGCTTACACTTGAAAGACAAAAGCTCGTAGATGCCGCTTGTGGTGGTTCGCATTTCAACAAGGACGAGGACGTGGTATGGAATGTCTTCGAGGAAATGGCTGAAGGAGAAGCCGCTCAATCCTCGTCCACGAATCTACATGAAGGTGTCAACTCCCGTCAGCAAGCTAGTGAACATGGCATGTCACACCGAAGACAAGGATGAGAGCTCCAACTTGAGCATCATTGGGAGCCACCTGTCTAAGGTGGATATCATTGAGAAGAGGTCGCAGGACCTCGAGAAATTATCAGTCATTGAGAAGAGGACCCAGGGCTTGGAAAAGCTCAATGTGATTTCCCAACAGCTGCAGCAGCTTGTCCGTGCTTTGAATGCCAATATATGCAATGTTGTGTCTACTACTGTTGAGCCAATCGCTGAGAAGAAGGAGCCGATGCCATATCAAAACCCTCAACCGACGCCACCGTAGCCCCAGCCTATACAACACGTGTATTACTTGCAGGTTCCGGAGCAGTCCCCACAGTCACAGACACAAATGGTTGTGTATCAGCAAGAGCCCCAGCCAGTCTATCCCGAGCAGTTCTCTCCACCCCCGCCGATAATCCAAGAAATCAACGGTATATGGAATAATGAAGCGCAACTGACCCGTCCTCAGGGACACTCTCAGGGTCAGAACATGGGCAACATGCCCTATCACCAGCAGTAGCAGGGTGGGAGACCATTCCAGCCCTCATATCAGTAACAGCCTCCGTCTCAGGGAAATACCTGAAGGCAGAATTACCAGCATGGTCCTCAGCAGTCCGGTACCGCGGACAAGGATATCATCAGCAACCGACTACTACATATCACCAAAATTCACAATATTCCTCTAACCCTCCTCCTCCTCACCAATACTCTCAGGGTTACCAGTCGCAGTCTCAGCCATCATACCAACACTCTAGGCTCCAGCAGAGGGACTCTTCTGAGATTGTACCGGTTAATCCAACCCTGGCATGCCTCGAACAGTTGATAAAGAATATGGTTGAGATGAACCAGAAGATTGACGACTTGACAGCTGCGAAAACAGCCATCCCTGCTCAAGTTGAGGCAAATTCGAACAACTTCCGACGCAAGGAGCAGGTAGTCGGTAGTGTCCAACCTGATTCAGGTAAATTGAATTGTTTTTTATCTAATGTTGTTACTCTCAGGAGCGGTAGGACACTCCAGCCATCAGTTACTGCGAAGGGAAAGCATCTTGCATCTGACAGTGAATCGTCAGCCAGGCCAACGCCAGGGCCACAAAGCATTTTGGGAGCAGCACCATCCACCAGAAAATCACAAAAAGATGAAGAAAACAACAAAACACAAAAAGATAGCAGCAACCTCGGTGGAGATAGGCCAGCATTGGAGACGTCTGCACCTGCTACTGAGCCAGCCACAGACAGAAGAAATTTTGCACCTGCAGTGAGTCCAACGCCAGCACCCGACACTGAGCCTGTTGTTTTTGGTCCACATCTTGTAGATGATTCCGTTCCTTTTTGCCATCTACCTGTACACAACAATATGGACACTATTTTGAATGAAATTGATGAAGATTTTGTAAATATTCTGTTTCCAGAAGCAATGAAACACAAAAAAATGAAAATTTTGAAAAATGCTTTGTTTGATCCTGCCGTTATAGATTTTATCCAGAATTTGGTGTTGAACATGCCATTAATGAAAGCTCTCGAGTACATTGATGAATCTCCATTTCATCACCTTTATTCTATCATTTTGGCCTTAAAAACCCCAGCAAATGCATGTAAATAGCATCAATTTGTCCATTATAGCATTCATTATTTATTGTATTTATTGTACATAAAATAAGGTTTTCAATGCCAAAATTATAGAATAAAGAGAATAAAAGAAAAAGGAATAAAATATTGCAAATATTTTATGACCCTAACCCCGAGACCAAGGCCAGAATGGAATTGGTCGACAAGGAATAAAGTAGGGGGAGATAAGGGCCAATAATACAATAAATACCTTATTTATTTATTCATTCATTTATGCATTTTTGACACCTACTTTGTATTGAATTGTTTATACATCAAATAAAGAAACTTTGTACATGAAAGTTGTAGATAATAATGTAAATAAAAATACAAAATTGAGTTTGGACAAAAATGATATACAGTGTACATTTCATACACAGAATAAAAAGCCAGAATTTCAACTTCACAGACCCATATCTTGCAAATAAAAACTCAAAATCCACCAAAATCACCTTTAATTGTATACAGCTTTTCAAGAACTATTTAATAAAATTGGTTTCATAATTTTTGGAGCACATCTATGAAAGTTAGGTTTTTTGGCACTCACAGTACATAATACTGATTAAAATATTCAATTTATTTATTATCCATTATTTTTACAAACTTATATTTTTCGAATTTTGTAAATAATACATATAATACATGTACATAGTGAAAATAGAATAAAACCAAAAATAATTTGTAAAATAAAATAAGTCTATGTAATACATAGGCAAAATACCTATGTTATGCATGTACATAAATAAAAGGGGATTTTATTCTTTATTCATCTATGTTTTTATAATATTGTAAATATTATCCATACTTTATTAAAAATGTAAATCCAAAATAAAAGCCAATAAAATACGTTAAATAAATAAAATGTATATAAAATATAGGTAAAATACCTATAAGTATACCTACAGAATATATATACCTATTTATTTAAAAATGTAAATAAACTTATAAAAATTAGATAAAAATATATTTATACTCAAAAAATACAATTTATAAATATATATAATACGAAAATAAAATAATAAAATAAAATATACACAATAAAAATAAATTATACAAAATACATGTAAATACACTTATAAATACATCATTAAAATAAATTCATAATAAAATACATCAAAAAATAAATAAAAATTATAAATAAATACTACATTATTTAATAAACATTTTTTATTTTATAAGTAAAATTTAATAAATTAATTTATTATGATTAATAAATAGGTCAATATCTCGGTGATGTGGACCAATCGGGATTTTTCGCGCGTTGACCGCTCGATCAACTGCTTCCCCAGCTGCCCGATGTGACGCGTCTGTCTTGTCCACCCGTATTCGCCCTTTATTCCCGCTCGACACGTCCATCCTCTGACATTGCTTCCTTCACAAAAATTGCTCCCCGATCATTGTACATGCACGCCCATTCCTCTATTCTTTCGTACATAGCTTGTAACGCCGCCTACGTCCCGGTCAATAAGGGTGCGCCTCCTGTGTTTAAATAAAGAACCTCCGCCATTTCCGCAAAATTGGTCAGCCTTCACCCATTATCTCCCTCGTATTCGGTCCTGGATGTGCTCCTCGTGACAGGAGGACGCCGCCGGCACCTTGAATCGGCTGGAATAGGCGGAGGTTGCACCCAAGGCCGCCGCTCCGGCGAGGCCTCTACTCCTTGGTGCTTCACCAAGTGTGAGCTGCGCTTTTAATTATTTTCAGTAGTTTTTAATGTTAGCTTTTCATTCGTGCACTTAGATTAGTGGTTAGATCTTAGGGGTAGCGTAGTTAGGGCGATTCGAAGTTCGCCGGAGCAAACGTGATCCCGACTTGCTCCGCCCTCGCTTCCACCGCCACCTTCTTCTCCTTTCATTTCCCTACATCCCAGGCACCTTCGTTCACCCAGATCTGGAGCTCCGATCTCCTTCCTCCGCCCTTCGCCGGAGATCGCCGCCCCGCTCCACCATTCCTCATTCCACCTCCAATAAGTGCCCCAGCACTTGTTTTTGTGTCTTGAGCCTTCTTGCAGGAGCTGGGAGGCTAAAGGACCCCTGTTAGGGGTCGATTTTGAGTTAGAGCAGGTACCTGGGAGCCTCATTCTTCACCGACTCCGCTAGACCGCTCCGGTGAGCCTCCGACTCTTTTGAGCATCCCAATCGACAAAGCAAGCCCCCAGGAGCTTTTTGGACCTGCAGCAACCCGAGGAAGCGTTGGACGTGACTGCAGCACCGGATCGAAGCTCAGGAGGCATGGGGTTCGTCCCTGTTCTCCCGAGCACCTTCAGCGCCATCCGATCGTGGTCCCAGCCCAGATCAGAAGCCAACCGTCCGATGGAGCGATGCCACGACCGTCAGATCTCCCACGAGATCTAATCTCCAGCGCTCATCGGCGAAGCGTCATCGGGCGAGGAGGAGGCGACACGTGTCAAGTGGACGAAGCTCAACCGTCAGATCGCGCGCCTTTGGGGGTAAACTTCACATATACCCCCGCCTTTTGTGTATTTAATATTTAATGTTGTAAAATAAATAGTTAGTGTAAATAAAAATGTGATTTTTGCATGAGGGCCCCCGTATTTCCAGAAATTACTATTTGGTCCCTCCACGCCTCACGTGCAGTCCCACGTAAGGCGTGTGAAAATTGCATGTAAACCCTGGCGGATTTTGTTAATTGTAAATTAGTTCGAAAAATTTAAATAAATGTTTATTCCAGTAGGTATTTTTGCACTGTGCCCCCCTGTGAATTATTTTATTTGCAAAAATGCCCCTTCTAGGCTGTTTGTTTTTTATGTGTTTTATCTATTTATTAAAAATACCTATATTGCTCCTAAAAATCCACAAAAATTAGGTTAGATGTTTCATGCCTCATACTTTCACGCCACACATCCATTTTACATTTTTTGCATTTAACCTAATTATTAAAAATGAAAAAGGATCCATTTGTGCACTGTTTGAATTATAAAATAAAAAAATATAAAATGTTTTTGAAAAAAATCCAAAAAATATTATATATGGTATATTTATATATATATTGAGTCAGAAAATGAAAAACCTTAAAAAAGAGAAAAAGAAAATATAAAAATTTCAAGAAGCTCCAAAATCCTAAATAAATATATAAAAACCCTTAAAAACACCAAAAATATATTTTATCTTTTATAATTATCTATATATTATTATTTACATATTAAAATTAATTTAGGTAATTTTAGGACTTATCTTATATTTTTAAAACCCAAATTAATTTCAGCCTATTTAATTAGTCCCATATTATGGACATTTTTGGAGTTAAAAATACATAAAAATTAGTAAATTTCAGAAAAATAACCACCAAAAAATATAAAAATATAAAAAGCAAAAAATACTATATCTAATATATATAGATATGTTGAGTATTTATATAAATATATATATCCTTATATTGCTTCTCCCTCTTCTCTTATATATATATATATTATATGATTAAAAATATAAAAAATAAAATAAAGAAATTATAAAATATAAAAACAAAATAAAAATTATAAAAACCAAAATAAAATAAAAATATATAAAATTAAAAACCCACAAAAACAATAAGAATTGGACATGATCATTAAATTGAATAATTGCGCAACAAATTCCACCACAGAACCATTCGCCTCCCAGTGTTCGACCTCTACTTGTGATTACACCTATACACACTTGCATGTAGAGTTATAATAAATTTTAACTCCACATTTTTTATATTCATTGCTTGATTTATTATTGTGGGTTAACTGTTGATTGATTGAGGTCTTTTGTCGGTCGCCTCAACGACTGCGCTACCGCTTTGTGTGGAACGCAAGACCGATGGAAAATCTCAGTTATCACATGCCAGCTGTTAAGAAAGGGTTGAAAGAGGCATGTACAACCAAGCGCAGGCCGCACCCCATAACTCCAGAAGCAAAGGTGGTAAGTCCGAAAAGCATATCCTCACAATGGCCACAGTTAATGCCATCAGCAACCTCCCGGATAAAAAGCTTGATATGGGAGCACCTCTTGTGCGTTGTCAGATGTTTAATCAGCAGTTTAAACGAACACTTCTCGACAGCGGTTCTTCCGTCAATCTGATGCCAGCCTCACTGCTTACCGAATTCAAGTTTGGACCACTCAAGCCTACAAAGATGATTCTGCAGTTTGCAGACAAATCGGTCGAGCGACCTAGGGGCCTGTTGGAAGATGTAATAGTTACGGTTCAGGGAAAGCAGTTCCCAACCGATTTTGTGGTGCTAGATATGGACGTCCCCGCTCCATTGCTCCTCACCCCAATCATACTTGGTCGACCATTCCTGCGGACGTCGAACACAGTAGTTAATTATGGGACTGGAGAAATCACTTTTGGCGCTGGCAACGAAACAATCAGAGTGGAGACCCTGCCTGAGGGAGCACCAGCTGAACGAACATCTGCATCATGCGCAAGGGTGATTGAGCATTCTGATGACTGCGACTTTATTGCAGAAATTCAATATACCAACTTATTCTTGGATGATAATGAGATCCATGAACTCCTCTGCCCCGAGGAGGGAATGAAGACCGCAGTCGAATTTTCCTTTATCGATCAGGAAGAGGTGTTTGCTGACGCGCTGCATGAGACTGCCGTGGGGGTGATGTGCCTTCAAAACCAAGAGCAAATTTTTGAAGGATCTTGTGATGAAAAGGAAATTATCGAGTCATTCTGTCAAAATCTAAGTGAAGAGGCAGAACAGAGGTTGGTGGACACCGAACAGATGAAAGAATCGCCACCTGCATTAATAGCTGAAGTCACTACTGAAGCAGCTCCGACCCCACCAGAATTGAAACCCTTACCCTCCAACATGAAATATGCCTTCCTTGCGGGAGAACCGAACATGTACTCGGTCATTATTAATGCACATCTGACCGAAGACCAAGAATCTCGTCTGATGGAGGTTCTTGAACGCAACCGCAAGGCGATAGACTGGCGAACTTCGGATCTCCATGGGATCAATCCATCACTATGCTTGCATCGCATTTTTCTGGAAGATGATTGCAGGCCCTCTCGAGAACTGCAGAGAAGATTAAATCCTAATCTGCGGGAGGTTATTATGAAAGAGATTTAGAAATGGTGTGATGCGGGATTCATTTATCCCATCTCCGACAGCAAATGGGTGAGCCCTCTGCATGTGGTGCCAAAGAAATCAAGGATCAACATTGTGAAGAATGGCAAAGGAGAAGAGATCGCAACCAGAGTACCCACTTCTTGGCGAGTATGCGTGGATTACAGAAGGCTTAACCTCGCCACCAAGAAGGACCACTTTCCTTTACCCTTCATCGACCAAATCTTGGAGAGATTGGCCACGAAGGAATACTTTTGCTTCTTGGACGGATATTCTGGATACAATCAAGTTGCTATTGCTCCTGAAGATCAAGAGAAGACTACGTTCACATGTCCTTTTGGTACATATGCCTTCAGACGGATGCCGTTTGGGCTTTGCAACACCCCAACCACATTTCAGAGGTGTATGCTTGCAGTTTTTGTCGATATAGTGGATAGCTTTCTTGAGGTCTTTATGGACGACTTTTCAGTCTACGGGGATTCATTTGACTAATGTCTAGATTATTTAGACCGATTCTTGCAGAGGTGCTGCGAAGTAAATCTTGTGCTCTCGTGGGAGAAGAGCAACTTCATGGTGACCGAAGGAATCGTGCTGGGTCACGTTATTTCTAAACGTGGCATGGAGGTTGACCCGGCTAAGGTGGATGTTATTTCCAAACTTGAGCCACCTACGACAATCAAACAAGTCCGGTCATTTTTAGGCCATGTCGGTTTTTACCGACGATTCATCAAAGATTTTAGTAAACTGTCCAGACCGTTGACTGAGTTGCTCGGCAAGGAGAATGAATTCATTGTGGACGGCCGTGTACTCCTTGCCTTTAATCAGCTGAAAGAACTTATCACACATGCCCCTATCCTACAGCCACCGATAATGACCGATGCATCAGATTATGCTATTGGTGATGTTCTCGGACAGAGGAAAGACAATGTACCATTTGCGATTCACTACGCTAGTTGAACGCTCGATGAAGCTCAGCGCAACTACACTGTCACTGAAAAGGAGCTGCTAGCTGTAGTTTTTGCTTTGGAAAAATTCAGATCTTACCTCCTTGGATCCAAAGTGATTGTTTACACAGATCATTCAGCCATCCGGTACTTACAACAGAAGAAGGACGCCAAACCACGTCTTATTCGGTGGATCCTTCTCCTCCAGGAATTTGACTTGGAAATAAGAGATAAACCTGGGGTAAAGAATGTGGTGGCCAATCATCTATCAAGGCATCCTGAACCAGAATCTCCTGAGCCAAGCCTGTAGCCTATCCCAGAGACTTTTCCAGATGATGCAATTCTCTCAGTCACTTCGCTTCCATGGTATGCAGACATCGTGAATTATCTAGTGACCAGGAAGATCCCACAGGATTGGACGAAGTTGAAAATAGACAGATTCTTGTCTAAAATTCATTTCTACCAGTGGGAGGATCCGTACTTATTTCGTGAGGGAGCAGATTGTATTTGAAGAAGGTGCATTCCTCAGGAGGAAGTTCTGAGCGTCCACGCCTTATGTCATGACCAAGATTCTGAAGGACATCATTCAGGCAAACGAATGGCAGCAAAAGTTCTTCAAAGTGGCCTCTGGTGGTCTTCACTATTCAAAGATGCAGATGATTATGTTAAATGTTGCACTGACTGTCAGAAGATGGGCGGCACCATAGGAATGAGAGACACGATGCCTCTGAAATTCATTCAGATATCAGATGTCTTCGATGCATGGGGCATTGACTTTATGGGTCCATTTCCCAACAGTCAGGGCTATGAATATATTCTGCTTGTTGTCGACTATGTAAGTCGTTGGGTGGAGGTTATTCCCGCTCGAACCGCCGACAGTAGTACTGTCTATCGATTCTTGAGAGATCACATCATAGCACGGTTTGGTATTCCCAAGATCCTCATATCTGATGGGGGTAGACATTTCATAAACAAAGAGGTGAAGAAGTTGACCCAGGAATTCTGCATTGAACATCGTGTTGCTTCACCATACCACCCGCTGTCCAATGGCTTAGTTGAATGTTCAAACATGGAGATTAAGATAATTCTACAAAAGCTTGTGCGTCCGGATCGCAAGAACTGGTCTCAGCTGCTTGATTCCATTCTTTGGGATTACAGAACAACGTACAAGTCATCCTTGGTAATGTCTCCCTACCACCTTGTGTATGGCAAGCCATATCATCTGCCCGTTGAACTCATTCACAAATCTTTATGGGCCATTAACATATGTAATTTGGATTCCGAGAGAGCAGGGAAGAACAAAAAAATGGATCTGAACAGATTATTGGAATTCCGAGATTATGCATATAACAACAGCCTGATGTATAAGTTGAAGGTCAAAACATGGCATGACAAGCATATCCGCCGCAAGTCCTTCGAGCCGGGTCAGAAGGTGTGGTTGTTTGATGCAAAATTAAAGATCTTTCCAGGCAAATTGAAGAGCAAATGGACTGGGCCATTTATGGTTAGGCATGTGCGTGACAACATAATTGTATTGGTATCTAATTTGTCAGCTGACGCACAGCCATTTGTAGTCAATGGACAGCTTCTGAAGCCTTACGTTGAACATGATACATTCATATCTGTCGTTGACTCTATTCAAGTAATCTACATGGATGAGCTGAATACTTCCAAAATATCAGAGGAAGGCAAAGCAGAGAAAAATGTTTTTGAATGACTTTTCTTCTTTTCTTCTTTCCCTTTCATCCTATCTTATCCTACCGACATGAGGTCATCCCTTTCATCATTGCTACACTTAGGATGTACTTTATCCTAAGTGTAGGGGGATGAACAGCTCGAGTTGTTCTTTTCCACTTCCATCTCTTTTTCTTCTTTTCTTCTTTTCTGCTTTTCCTCTTCTATCTTCTTTATCTATCAAAAAGGTGTCGCCACTTTTTGTCAATCTTCTATACTTAGGGCGTACTTTGTCCTAAGTATAGGGGGGTGTGCACCCCAAGATCTTTTAGTCCTTGATCCTCTCCACTGACTCCTCTTCTTTTCTATACTTAGGGATATCTTACCCTAAGTATAGGGGGAGACAGTCTGAGTACAATCTGTTCATTCCCACCCTTGACCCTCCCTGCTTTGTGTACAGTCTGCTAAACTTAGGATTACTTGATCCTAAGTATAGGGGGAATGGTCAACTTCTTGTTCGTTCATTCATTTCCTTATTTATTTATTCTTTAGACTTGCCTATATTTAGTACGAGTTATGCCTTCTTTTTTCTCTCCGATCTATGAGGACATAGCTCAAGCTAAGTATAGGGGGGTTGTATATACTATGTATATACTTTAGCCATAACTCGTACTTTCATATTTTACTAATAACTATGGCTAATTACACTATTAAAATGCATTAAAAACATTAGAAAAAGATGTGATTATTCCACAAATTCTTTGTGTATCTACTGATTAATAAATCAGGTGAAAATATTTTTTGCAAAATGTTTGAAAAATAGTTTAAAAACATTCGTGAAAAATCTTTTGAAAACTATTTTGAAAATGTTTTGTTACATGTTTTCAACCTTTATAAACTCATTTTGATTGTAAAATTTATTTTCTTTGTGTGAAATAAAATGTTTGAAAAATGATTTGCAAAGGGTTTGAAAAATAGTTGCAAAAATATTTGAAAAATCTATTTATATGTTTGGAAAACCTTTGCAAAATGATTTTCAAATATGTGTAAATGTTGTAAAAATTGTTTGTAAAAATTAGTTTGGACTATAGTTTTCAAAATGATTTGAAAAAACCTTTGTCAAATAAGTTTGAGGAATACATACATCTCACCTAAAATTCTCTATGTATATATTTATAAAAGTGACCACTTACCCTCGTAAATCCTTCAAATCTACTTCTTGTAAATACAAGATGCACTCCCGTGTAAATATTTGCACCTAATTTTTGGCCAAAACCTTTTGTTTTTCAAAAATCCCAAAAACATTTGCAAAATTAATACCCAAAAACATTTGAAAAATCTTTTTGAAAAATCTAAAAAAATACATATGCATCATCTTTTCAAAAATCCATAAAAAGTTCAAAATCTTTGAAAATTGCATCAAAAAAATATTTTTTGCATAGCATTCGCATAGCATGAGCATTTTCTGGATTGAGATTGATAGTTGAACGAGTATAAGTAAAATCCGAAGATTGGAGCTTGGTTGGACCTTAAATCTACCTAATTAACAGGAACCTTATAGGAATTGGGATTGAGGTACTTCAGGTCTAGTTGACTTAATTCTTTGAGGATCACAAGACTTGGTTCAATGGATTCTTGACTGCCTAAGTAGAGTATTTCGGAGCACACGCACGACTCTTGTTGATAATGACCTATCTTGGACACCTGCACCTTTCACTTGGCTCAACTCAGTTGGAATGGTGAGGGGATTGGATTTACTGGTATGAGACGCACACAGGTGGAAACACTTTAGAAGGGAATACCCTGCTCCTTGAGGAATGAGTTGTTGGATTGGGGAATCATTGGGTTGTCATACTGGAGAAGTCAATCTCTTTTGTCATTTCAGTTGGGAAGAGCCACCATCACTTACACTGTACGAGTCAGATTCATAGTCATAAGGGTTTGCGTATGAGTTGAAATATTTCTGACCTGGCTATTGAGGAGACTTGAGCAGAGTTTTGGGATTCTTGAAGGATATTGGATTTCAAATCTGGTTCTCATTAAGGTTCTGCCCACACTAAAATTTCGAAGGTCCGACTTAAGATCCAAACTTTGATTTTGTGAAGACAAGTTTGATTGTTAAACTTAATCCAATTTTCTTCTTTTTCTTTTCTTTGTTTTACTTTTTCTGCACTTATTGCATAAGTGTTTGCGAGGGACCAGCAAAGGCAAGTATAGGGGGATGATGAAGCTACATTTCATCATCTTTATTCTATCATTTTGGCCTTAAAAATCCTAGTAAATGCGTGTAAATAGGCTTAATTTAGGCATTTTAGCATTCATGCATTATTGTGTAAATATTGTATAAAATATGGTTTTAAAGCCAAAATTATAATACAAAGACAAAGGAAAGAAAAAAAATAAAATATTGTAAATATTTTATAACCCGAAACCCCGAGACCTAGGCATCTCGATGACTAGGTCGACAAGGAATAAAGTAGGGGGAGATAAGGGCCAAAATACAATAAAATACCTTTTATTTAATCCATTCTTTATTCATTTTGGGACCTATTTTTGGTACCACTTTTTATACTTCAAATAAAGAAACTTTGTACATGAAAGTTGTGGATAATTAAATAAAGAAAAATACAAAATTGGTTTCACACAAAAATAATGTACAGATAAAATGTTATGATCTGAATAAGATTCCAGGATCCCAACTTCCCAGACATGTATCTCCCTAATAAAAACTCGAAATGTACCAAACTCACCTTTAATTGTATATAATTTCAAATAAGCTATTTAACGAAGGTAGTTTCATATTTTTCGGAGTTACGGTTTGAAAGTTGAGTTTTGGACCCCTATCGTATACTTGTACAGTTTAAAATATTCATTTTATTGTTTATTCATTATTTTTATAATTTTATATTTTTTTTGTGAATATTACTTATAATATATTTGTACATTGAAGTCAGAATAAAAATACCAAAGAAACTCAAAATAAAATATATGTATATAAAATATCTAGGTATAATACCAATACACACACCTATATAATTAACACTTCTATTTTATTAAGTATATAAAATACATCAGAAAAATAAAATAAAAATATATTCAAGTGTATAAAAATATTTTATAGATTTATAAAATAATAAACAAAAATAAATAAATTAAATACATAAAATAGAAATAAAATATTTAAATGCATAGATATGTATACCTATAAAGGGTATAAAAAGGGAACTTATAATTTTATACCTCATAAAAATAAATAAAAATCAGAATTAATACTTTACAAAATAATAAACATTTTTTATTTTATAACCAAAATTTAATAAATTCATCTACTATATTTAATTGATTTTTCAAATAATTTCTGAAAGGTTTTTCCTGGTTGGTCCACGTGGACCAACCAGGTGGTTCGGACAGTTGACCGCGGGTCAACTGTCTGACCCCCCTGTCACTTCGTCAGAACTCATTTTTTGTCTGCTTTTGCGGATTTTTCGAGGCTTCGTCTTGCATCCTTTGATGTCGAAGTCTTCACACATTTTTGTCCTCGACGAACGATGATTCACGCCCAGATGAAATGTCAGGGATTGGACCCACGATTCGCTTGATCTGCTTCGATTTGTGGAGTGCCAGTGCCACTCCTTCAAAAACCCCCCTTTGACATCCATTTTGATCTTGATCCCTCTTCCTCCATTTTCGCCGCTTGTTCTTGAGTGCTGTGAGCTCTCGGTGACAGCAGGAATCCATAGCATCCGTCCTTGCATCGTTTGGAGTCGAATCGAGGTGTATCCAGCCCTCACCGGAGCTTCACCCGAAGCTCAACCACTTCCGTATCCGGTGAGCCTCTTCCTCTTCTTTTTGTTTCATTTGATAGTTTAGGTCTAGTATAGGCCAGGGTAGTGGTAGTTTCACGTTTTATTTAATTTACTGTCGTGATTTCATCAATCGAACCCACGGCGGAGCTCCGCTCCGCCTCCGCTTTCCGACCACACCCCTGCACGAAGCCCGCTCCTTTCACCTCCATCTTCTTCCTCATCGCTCCGTCGCTCCGCTCCACCCCTCCATTCACCTCGATCTTGCTCGGATCGAGCCACCCGAGTTCCCATCTCCGCCGTACGCCGAAGCTCGTCGCCCGACCCAAATTACGCTGCCATTTCTTCATCTGAGGACACCTGTAGCTTCGCTTCGCTTTTGTGCTACTAACTCTGCAGGTCAGAGCCAAAGAGAAGGCTCTGTCGAGCCTCGACATTCCAGAGAAGCAGCCTCGAGCGACCTCCCTCGTGCAAAGCAAATCGAGAGAATCAGATTATAACATTTTCAGAGCAAAGACTGACACCGTATAAGAATAGGAAGATTAAGGAACAACTTAGCTAAACGTTTCCTTGATGCATAGAGAATTACTAAAGAATAGTTGAGTGTGAGTGAGTAGATAAATACTGTGCTTTTGATTTGTGTTAAATGCTATGTGATATGGATCCTTTTATATATTTAGAGAATGTCTAGGAATAGAGAAATTAGTTGAATTCACACATAAATGGATGAAAAACAATCTTCAGCAATTGATGCACCATTGAATATTCTGTTGTACTAGCACAATGATAATAAAACAAGTTTTTTGATATTGCTATCGAATAAGGTATACTGGTGCAACCATGCACATGTTTTATTGGTACAGTGACAAAAATGTACACGCTAAGATGATTAAGCTAAAAAATCTTACTGCAAAAATGTGTCAGCGTAAGGCAAGAATGCATCGGTGCAAGTGAAAATAATTCATTGGATAAACACGGGGATGTGAGATGTAAGGGTGCAACTAAAACTGTTATGTATCGATACAAGGAGAGGTGCAATAGTGCACCACACCATAAAATCACTTGTAAATATCGATAAGTGTGGAATTATATACAAGCGGTTGTCTGCAATGTAAAAATATTTTACATTGTTACGAAATAACTTAAGGAGAAGGCAGGAGAAAGATGGGAGAAGACCCAACCTTTATTCAATATGGTTTGATTAACCGTCATGAATCCAACCAAGTTGACTCAAGAATAGTCAAATTAATGGCATGAGTGTAGCATTAGACAGAGTATGTTTGCAGGGTTGAGATGATAATTACGTTATTTATATATCTGAGAAGATAATTGACAAGGTTTCCAGGGTTCATGGTGTAAAAATACCTTTGTTAAATTGCCAAATCTATCTATTAATATTACAAAAGCTGAGTTTTTGTCCCAGCATTTGCCACATGGATGGCCCCCCTACCCTGTTTGTTCTCCGTGGAGAATGTGGTTGCGTCTGCCTTTAATACTCTACATGGTACATGGATGCTTCTTTCCTCTTCCTCTCACCAAATTCTTAATAACTGTGTTTATATCCGAATCATATTTCCACTCTCCCTTCATTGAATTTCTCGATGACGTCTCGGCTTCAGCATCTTCAATGACGATGGGGAGCTGATACCACCCCTGGTTGAGATGATAATTACGTTATTTATATATCTGAGAAGATAATTGACAAGGTTTCTAGGGTTCATGGTGTAAAAATACCTTTGTTAAATTGCCAAATCTATCTATTAATATTACAAAAGCTGAGTTTTTGTCCCAGCATTTGCCACATGGATGGCCCCCTACCCTGTTTGTTCTCCGTGGAGAATGTGGTTGCGTCTGCCTTTAATACTCTACATGGTACATGGATGCTTCTTTCCTCTTCCTCTCACCAAATTCTTAATAACTGTGTTTATATCCGAATCATATTTCCACTCTCCCTTCATTGAATTTCTCGATGACGTCTCGGCTTCAGCATCTTCAATGTCGATGGGGAGCTGATACCACCCCTAGAGGAAACTCACCAACCATGAGTTCACCACCAAGATTCTCAAGGACTTGGTGGTTGTGGTGATGGAGTCTTAGGTCAAACAGAGGCTACTACCATTTCTCTCATCCACCCACATGCATGCGTATGCGGGATGAAAAATGGGTCTTTGCATTCGACACTATTTCAAGATTCTCTCTTGACGAGGAGCTTGGATGCATCTTTGTCGGACTCCGAATTCGCCAACGTGTTCGAGGTCGCAACATTTATAACACTCGGGGCATGGCGATCATCGTTCCCTCTATTTAGAAGTTCAAACATGCATTTGGGTTGGGTTCAGAAATAGTGCTGAATAGAAGATGCATATCATCTGAAGATCCATTGAGAGGTATCTTATCAAGTTTCTCTCAAAGTTATTGATCATAGTTCTGTACACTTTACATACATTGCACACGTAGTATATCTCTTGACATATTTAATTTATTGGTCTTAATACTTCTGAAGGTTGATGCCATCGAGCCATGCAGAGGAGATTGTGATGGATACGGTGGAGACATTTGTCATGATGTTGAGGGCTACAACCGCAATTGGGTTAGCATGGATACTCGAGCTCCTCTCTCTCACCATCCCTCGATAGAGGAAGTTACGGTAAAGGAGGTGTCAATGCTACTGGAAGGGAACAACTCTTTGAAGGACATGAAGATTGTCGAGCATGCATCTTGGAAACATTGAGGTTCTACCTCATGCTGTCATGGGACACGAAGCATGCGATGAATGAGTAGATTCTTCCTGGCAAGATGGTGGCAGAAAATAGGGACATGACATTCTACCCTTGGAGGCCCAGTGGGAGAAGACTGTGGCTGAGTTCCAAGCGAGGGATGCCGTGATATGATTGGGAGCCTCTTACCATTCCGAATACTTGGCATTGCAGGCAGAGTCAAGGGTGTGCATGGGAAGGAGATGACATTCACATAGATGAAGTACGTTGTGGTGGTAGTGCTGCGGTGGTTCCGGCAGAGACCTCTTGCTAGTGCTCCACCAATGTTCCTGCAATTGTTGACCGCATGTATGTCCAACAGGCTCATTATAAAGCACATTACCATGCTATGTCATAACATGTAAGAGACATGTGTGTGTAAAATACGAATAATAAAGTTTCATCGTCTTTCTTAAAATAAAATTATAATTAATGTCACTTTCTTATATTATCTATTCATAATTTTCAGCTAACAACAAACTTTTTTGGTTCCTTATAATATGTACATTCGTTGTGATATTGATGTATGCCCAACATTTTTCCATATGAAAAGAGATACACTATCCTCTTTACTTTAGGAGATGGACAAAAAATATCTAATACATATTATAGCATGTCTTTTTCATAATGTGTATTATTATATATTACTAAGTCATGAATGATTCTGACAATATTGATTAATCCACATTGTATCTATGGTAATTTCGTATTCTTTAAGGTGACTAACACTCCTTAGTACATGGAGCTATATAAGGCAATAAGATCCTTAATTCAAGGAGATTGATTTAATAATTTGATCTTCTATAGTTGCACCCAAAAATCATTTTTTATTTGGTTGAGAGAAAAGTTAGTCCAAGTTTTTGATCTCTTCATCTACTTTGTTGAGATGTTCAGATAAAATCAAACCTAAAAAACAAATTATGTATCTACTCGGTTGAAATTTTATATGCCTTTCTTAACCAAACCAATATGCTAATAGTTTTTTTCCAATTCTATATAAATAGAATTACCAACTATCCTTCAATTTAAAATCCTCAATTGACAATGAATATATTATAAGAATTAATATCTTGAAATGTCTGCTATTATTCATTCATTCAAATCATTTAATAAAAAACACATATAATTGATTTCATGTCTTTATATCCCAATGTTCCTTGTATTAATAAAGTATTACCCCCAGTTAAAGGTTAAAATATTACAAATAATCAATTGTTGTTACATCATTTACATCAAAAATATTTATTATTTTATGAATTTATGTATAATATAATATCGTTAGTTCATCTAAGTTAACTATTAGAAGTTATGTTTTTAAAGTACGTTGTATTGATAAAAAAATCTCAATAAAATATTAATATTGTAAATGAATATAATTAGCTATTTATATATCATTATAAATATCATTACATGTGGGAATAAATATCTATCTTATATGGCAAGGTTTACCGATTCGCATGTAACAACATTACATGAATGCTATTCGATCCATCATTCTTTCTCGGGATTTTTACCCCATGAACCTAGGACTGTCAGGAAAGCTCGAGCTCGATGAGCGCAATGCAGGCTCGGCTCGTTAAGGGCTCGTGAGTCTGACTCGAAACCTTAACGAGCCCAAGCTCGATTTGAGTTTTATAGCTCGTTAGCTTATCGAGTTGAGTCCGAGTTGGGCATTGTTCAACTCGGAAACTCGACTCGATAACCTGTTTTCCCTCTTAATAAAAACTTAAAATCATATATACCAAAACTTCTACATTGAGTTTGATATAAAATAGAGGTTAAAACATTTTTCTTGCCCAAAAGCTACAAAAAAGAGTATAAAAAATCAAAATTACAAATGTCATTTGCATAATTTAATGTATAAAATGGAACAATGACTCATTAAGAGGTTCATGAACCAGCTTATTTTAAAGCTCATGAGCCAACTCAGAAACTCATGACTTGATAAGAGGCTCGTGAGCCAGCTCATTTTGAGGCTAGTGAGCCAGCTCAGAAACTCGTGGCTCGATAAGAGGCTCGTGAGTCAACTCGAACTCGATGAGTTCGAGTTCGAGTTGGTGATCCAGGGCTCGATCCTTATCGAGCCCGAATTTGAGCCTTAGGTTTCGTATCGAGTTCGAGTCCGAGTTGAGGCCAACTTGACTCATTGAACTCGATAGACAACCCTACATAGACCTCAGAATCATTGTAAATTACATATCGTTATTACCCCCATCGCCCCCGTAATATTGCTCTGTCTTACCCCACGGTCCCTACCGTCAACTTTAACTTTATTTGAGTCTATTGGTTGAGTTAATCTAACCAAAAGATAATTGGATGGTGGATCTTCATACTTCCCATCTCCTTCTTCCTCATCCTCTCCTTCTTCATCCATTAATGCCACCATCAACGACCCTCCGTCATACTCCACTCCTCGAAGTGACTCCATAACCTGCTCCAGTGGGAAGTTGAGAGACACAGAGGGTTCCCTCGCGGTGAAGGCTGCCTGATCACGAGCGAGGACATTTTGCTCTCCATTCGGTCCAAGATCCCTATGATACCCTCCGTAGAATCGATCTGCTTCCTCTGGTGACCCTCCTCCTTATGAAGACTCTCCATCTTCCGCTGCAAGCTTGCCGCATTCTCCCGCCCACGCCTAAGTCTCCATCGATACTATGCAATTCAATACCAGCCATGTCCTCAATTAACCTAATAATGTGTTGGAGCTCAAGCTTCGTGACTTGTTCCTCCCTCATCTTCTCCTCCACATTCAAGTTCTCCAAGCTCGCAAGCACCCGTACCCGCGAGTCCGCGACCCCCTCATATCAATCGCCTTCTAGACAAATCCGCCTTGCTCCTTCTGCTTCTTAGCGAGTTGCTCCTTCACAGGTTGAGAAGAAGGCAACAGGTAAGGTTGTGCACACGAGTGAGCGGTTGTGGTCGAGGCAGAATCAAGGGAGGAGGAAGGTGCATGATGCCTCCTCATTGCTATTGAAGGTGTTGAACCAAACCCGGACGCCCTTCATGATGGAGTCACGGATCTCAATTGCGGGCTTTTTCCCAAGGGCGAAGTTGCACGCCACAACCTTAGGGAGGAGGACGAGGGTGAGAACGAGGGCAACAACCAAGGCAACGAGGGAGGAGAGGAGGGCGTGGGTGACTGTTGAACATAATTTTTCACAGATCTAAATATGCCTCACACAATGTGGAGACACAATCGCTATGGCGACCTGCAAGAAACCCTACGTCAAGCAACAATTAACCCACAACAATGATCAAACAATGAAAAGCGATGCAGAGTTAAAATTTATTATAACTCTACAACAAGGATGTGTATAGTACAAGTATGTGTAGAGTGTCGTACACAGGGAATGTGATGTATCTATCTATATGTGCTATTTTTGTGGGTTTTAAATTTTATAAATTTTTTATACTTTTGATTTTTATATTTTTATATTTTGATTTTTATTTTTCTGATTTGTATTTTCTTTTTATATTTTATATTTTTATATTTTATTTTCTTTTAAAATATGTAAACTATACAAAGGATATATATACATATACAATATAGTAAAGAGAGAGATAGTATATGTACAAAAATAGGTAAAAATAATCAAAATACAGGAAATAAAATATTTTTGCGCTTTTTACGTTGTTCTGGTGTTTTTATGTCTTTTCTGTATTTTTGCTAATTTTTTGATATTTTTAAAGTCAAAAAAATATTCAAAACAGGGAAGAAAATAAATACCCAAAATTAAATCAGAGATAGAAAATATCAAACAATTATCAAAATTCTCCAAATTAATTTTAAAATAAAGATAATAGTATAGAAAAAATTACAGATAGAAATTATATTTTTGGATTTTTTATGGATTTTTTATGTTTTTATAAAGGTCTTAAGGGTTTGTAATTTTTATGAGCTCTCTTTTATATTTTTTAGTGTTTTTTAGTCCGGAGATGCAAAATACGTGAATAAATATAAAATATATATTTTTTGGATTTTTTAAAAAGGTTTTATAATTTTTATGTAGTTTCTAATGCAAACAAGGACAAAAATGCATGTTTTTTATTTTTTTTATAAATAACAAAAAGCCTCAAAATGCAAAATAAAAATGTGGCATGAATGTGCAATGCAACATGAACTTAATCTATTTTTGTGGATTTTTTTCGAATTTTATAGATGCATGAAATAATTAGAGACAATAAAGAGAAACTACACTACTAGCAAGGGCATTTTTGTAAATAGATAAAAGTACACGGGCCATAGCATAAATGTCATAGAAACTTATAATTGAATATTCAAGTTACAGGGCCAATTACGAAATCCAAAACCCGTAGGGATATCTCTGCAAAAATGCCACAACTCATGTGTAGACACGTGAGCTTCTCGTGTTGGACGAAATGTATTTTTCCAAAACTCAGGGGCTTACTTGCAAAATGTCCAAAAAAATTATACCTGCAACAAAATAGTTTATGGGCTAAACTAAAATATGAAAAGTCCTACGGGGTCCAACCGCAAAATCGCCACCTCACGTGATGCGTCACGTGAGGTGATGTGGTGTGGACTGAAAAGAAATTATTAGAAGTACGGGGGGTAATGTAAAAGTTCCAAAATAAAATAACAGCAGATGATTGTTTGTAGTCTATTTAAGAAATACAAGAAGATCTTGGGTGAGTCTGCAAAATACCCTTAGCTAAAGGCAGATCGGACAGCGGGTGTTGATCAATCTTGACACGCATTGAGCCCTAGAGTGCCGATACCGATTCGTAGATGGAGGGCCACGATTAGAAGCCCCTAGTGGATCTGACAGTGAAGAGTGGGGATGATCTGACAGTTCCTGTAACCCTGGAAGTATGGCCTTCAATCCAACGGTAGAGAGGGAAGAAGGAAGAGCAGGGAGGCTCCTCCGGCGAGGCGAACTTCCCCGGCTTCGATCCTCCTCTTCCGTGGTTCTCTGATGCTCCAAAACGGCCTCGCCTCCTCTTGCAGGTGTTCTCTAAATGCCAGAAGCCTCAAAATGGCCGGAGAGGCGCTGTAGCGTGACCACGAAGGCGGCGAAGCTGAGTGCCTCTAGGTACCTCCGGCATATGATAAAAATGTTCCTGGCACGTGTGATACACAAGATACCTGCACAAAAATTGTTATAGGTCGAGGGCAAATTACCTCGACCTTGTAGCAAGGTGGATGGGAGCGGAAAGCGGCAGCTTGGAACCTTGCCGGAGCAAGCTCCGGCGAGGGGTGGACGAGGGTGAAGCACTCAATGGATCGGCAAAATAAACATGCTACTTGAACCAAAGACTACAACTAAGCTAAAAATGCAAGGAAGAAACTAAGAAAATGGACCTCACCGGCCGAAAGGCAGGGAAGATGGTACCTTGACGGTGGCTTCGCCGGAGATGGGTGGAACATGCCCAAAGACTTGTCAAACGCCGCCCAAATTGGCTGGAGCTGGTGCTGCCACCACTAGCTAGCCCTAATCACAAGAAAGGAGGAGAAAAATGGGTAAAAAGGGGTTCAAAATTCGAATGAGGAAGAGGGGAGGTTTTTGTATAGCTGGTTGAGATGGTGTGAAGAACGATGAATAACAGGAAGTGCAGCGATGCAATCCCCAAGGAAAGAGGATGCGTGCATCCTCGATCAAAGGGGAGAAAAAGTGCCGAAGACATCGACACGAGAAGGTACAAGGAAACGCCTCGAGAAATATGCAAAAACAGACAAAAACAAGGTACTGACACAGAGCAGAACTCACAGAGAGTTGACCGAGGTCAACCAACGAACCGATCTGGTTGGTCTTCATTGACCAACCAGGAAATTCCTGGTAAAAAAAGATTTGTAAATTAGATTAAAAATAATAAACGATATTATTAATTTTAAGTTATTAAATGAAAAATGATTATTATTTTTTTAATTATTTTATTATGATATTTATTTATATTTTCGAGGTTTGTAGTTACAAATTACCTTTTAAGGGCTATTTATAGGTATATTTGTCTATATATTTTAGTATTTTATTTTTATTTTGTATTTTTAATTTTATTAATTTAGTTTATTATTTTATAAATTAATAATTTAATTTTATACACCTAAATATATTTTTATTTTATTTTTTGATGTGATATATACAATTAAATAAATAGTTGTATTATCTATATATGTATAGATATAGGCAATTCATCTATATATTTTATACAATTATTTTATTATATTTTTCTTGATGTTTTTATTCTAATTTTAATATATAAATATATTATAAATAATATTTACAAAATTATAAATATATAAAATTATAAAAATAACGAGTAATAAATAAAATAGAATATTTTAATCGGTATACGTATACAATATGGTTCCAAAACCTAGCTTTCATACCGAAACTCCAAAAAATATGAAAACACCTTCATTAAATATCTCATTGAAAGTTATATACTATTAAAGGTGATTTTGATATATTTTGAGTTTTCATTTAAGAGATATGGGTATGGGAAGTTAGGATCTGGAATCTTATTTAGACTGTATTTTGTACATTGTATATTATTTTTGTATGAAATCAATTTTGTATTTTTCTACATTTAATTGTGTACAACTTACATGTTCAAAGTTTCTTTATTTGAAGTATAAAAAGTGGAACTAAATATAGATCCCAAAAATGAATAAAAAATGTATTAGATAAAAGGGATTTTTATTGTATTTTGGCCTCTATCTCCCCCTACTTTATTCCTTGTTGACCTACTCATCAAGATGCCTAGGTCTCGAGGTTTCAGATCATAAAATATTTTCAATATTTTATTCTTTTTCTTTTCTTTTCTTTATTATATAATTTTGGCTTAAAAAATCGTGTTTTATATACTATTTACACCACAATGCATGAATGATAAAATGCACGAATTAAACCTATTTACACGCATTTACTAGGTTTTTAAGGCCAACATGATAGAATGAAGATGATGAAACGAAGATTCATCAGCTACGGCCAAAATGTTGAGTGCATGGAGGAGGGAGAGGGAGGTGACTGTTCCGACGACGGGGAAGGTGAAGGCGGTAATCAGGGTGACGAGGGCGGAGATCGAATGGTGCGTGGAAGGAGAGGTAGTGCTAGAAATGGTCGACGGAGGTAGAGGGGAAGTGGATATAAGACAAAAGGTGAGGGAGGAAGAGGGATGGTATTTTTTTGTAAATTTGCTAAACAAAGAGGTTAACATGCACCTTTTAAATGGAATCTAGTTAAATTTAGTTTGTAAATGTATGTAAATGGATGAGAATTAACCATAGGGTTTGTGAGGTAAGGGTTAGCGAGCTTACATGGTCGAAGGGGTAATAATGACATTTAAAAGGTCGAGGAGGTAGTTTACAATGATTCTAGAATTCGTGAAGTCAAAATCCCTTCTTTCTTTGTTATACTAAACAATATTAAGACAAGGAATAAAGTAGTGAGAGATAAGGGCCAGAATACAATAAAAATACCTATTCATTTTATTCATTCTTTATACATTTTGGGACCTATTTTTGGTTCCACTTTTTATACATCAAATAAAGAAACCTTGTACATGAATGTTTTAGATAATTAAATAAATAAAAATACAAAATTGATTTCACACAAAAATAATATATAGATGAAAAGTTATGATCTGAAAAAGTCCAAAACCCCAACTTCCCATACCTGTATCTCCCAAATAAAAACTCCAACTTCATCAAATTCACCTTTAATTGTATATAATTTAATATAAGCTATTTAATGGCGGTGGTTTCGCATTTGGCGGAGCTACAGTTTGAAAATTGAATTTGGGACCCCTATTGTATACTTGTACATATTGAAATATTCATTGTATATTTTATCCATTATTTTTATAATTTTGTAAATATTATTATGATATATGTGTACACTAAAATCAGAATAAAAACCTAAATAAAATACAAAAATAAAATATTTGTATAGCATACCTAGGTATAAGACCTATATATATACCTATATAATTCACACTTTTTTTATTAAGTGTACAAAACACTCCAGAAAAATAAAATAAAAATATATTTAAGTGTATAAAAATACTTTATAAATTTATAAAATAATAGACAAAAATAATACAATTGAATACACAAAATAAAAATAAAATATTGAAATACTTAGATATATATACCTATACAAGCCTAAAAAGGTAACTTATAATTATAAGCCTCATAAAAATAATTAAAAATCATTTTAAAATACCTTAGAAAATAACAAATATTTTTCATTTTATAACCTAAAAATAATAAATCATTTTCTATTTTTAAATGATTTAATAAAACATTTATCAGGGATTTTCCCTGGTTGGTCCACGTGGACCTACGAGGGGGCAGTCCACGTTGACCGGCGGGTCAACTGGTTGTCCTCCCCCTCGGCCCCTTGTCAGACCTTGTTTCAACCCCTTTTTCTCGATTTTTTCGATGTCAAATCTTGCATTCTTTTGTGTTGCGACCTAATGGACTTTTGCTCCTCGATCCTTGCTCTTTCACGTCCTAGGCTTTCCTAGGGCCAAGGAGTGGCGATCCGAGCCATCTTCCTCGACCTTTGGAACATCAGAGTCGTAGAGTCAAACCCTTCATATTGAGCCGTGGCCTTCCATTCAAAGTTTGAACCCCTCTTCCACTGGCCCAGCTCCCTCTTTTACGCTCGCGAGATCGAGGAAGGTGACAGCTTCCTCTCCTGAGCTTCATGTCGGTCGAGTGACGCCCGAGGCGGCTCCAATCACCTCCGCCATCTCTGACATCGAGGAATACCTCCCTCTAGTTCTAACCATTAAGGCAGACCTCTTTCTTCATTCATTTTCCTTGCATTTTATTCGCCTTAGCATTAGGATCAAATTCCCCCAAGAATCTTCGAGTTCCATTCATTTACTCGCCCTAACGTTCATCCTCGCTGGAGCTCGCTCCGGCCACCCACCGTGCGGCGTCGCCCCTTGCCTCGTTTCCACCTCCTCGGGGTCCAGGCATTTTGCCCTGGACCCTTTCACACCTTTTTGCAGGTCACCGAGCATTAACTCGAGCCTGGGGCTCGTTTTGCATCTCGTTGGAGTTCCGTGGAGTTTCCCAGCTCCGCCGTCCTCCCCCGCGAGCCTCGGCCGTCGTCGAGGTTTTCTGGAGCCATCAGGAGATAGAGGAAGACCACAGGGGGCTGCAGACCATTTTTGGAGCCAGAAGACCGCCGGAGCCCGCCGATCGAGGGCGGGGAAGCTCGCTTCGTCGGCGACGCTTCCCTGTTCTTGCTCCATCCTCCTGCGCCATTCGATCAGGCCGTGCCTCTAGCCCTAGAAGCTGCCGTTGGATCTCCCAGCAGCCCAGTCGTTCGATCCATCTGAGGGGATCTAATCGTTACCGTCCATCCGTGAAGCGTCATCGGTCGTCCTTTACGTACCATGTGTCAAGTGGCCTCACCACCGCCGTCGGATCGCATTGCTTTGGGTATTTTGCATCTTTTACCCTGAGCATTTTTGTATTTATTTTTAGTCTATAAAATTTCATCTGTAGTTTAAATATTTTTGTAATATTTGCATCTAGGACCCCGAACTTTCGTTATTTGCATCTAGGTCCATTCCACGTCACCGAACGTGGTCTGTGCACGTGGGGTGGTGGTGTTTTTGCATTGGACCCCCTGCGGGTTTGGTTATTTCGCTTTAGTCCAAGAATTATTTTGTTATGTGTAATATTTTTGGGTATTTTGCATATTAGCCCTTGGGATTTTTGGATATTGCGTTTAGGTCCCTCTCAGGCGCGTGTAAACCACGTACTGGGTTGGGTTAATTGCAGGTGTGCCCCAGCAGCTTTTGTTATTTGTATTTGGGCCTGAAAATTGTTTTCTTAGTTATAATTTTTGTTAAAAAATTGCACGTTGGTCCCTGGATCTCTTTTTCTTTACAAATATGCCCCTGTCAGTTGTGTGGTTTTTATTTGTTGTTTGTAATTCTTTCATGCATCTATAAATTCCTGAAAATCACCAAACAAATTCAAGTTAAGTTCCTGTTGCATTATAGTTTCACGCTATCTTTTTAGTTTGCATTTTTATTGCATTTTCATATTTATAAAAATTCAAAAACATGCATTTTCAGTACTGTATGCATTAGAAAATCCATAAAAATTAGTAAAAGTTTTTGAAAAATTCCAAAAAAAATTATATTTTGCGTGTCTTATCATCTTTTAGTGTCACTCTAAAAATCACTAAAAAATTCAAAGTAAAACTCCTAAAAATTAGAAAACCTGTAAAAACTTCATAAAATTCTAAAAAATTCAAGAAAATCCCCAAAACATAATCTCAGTTTCTGTATTTTCCCTATTTTATTGCCTTTATTTTAAAATTAATTTGAGGAATGTTGTATACTTTTTGATATTTTTCATCCTCATTTTAAATTCGGCTAGTAAACTAGTTCACTGTTTCCTAGTATTTTTGCCTTTAAAAATATCAAAAGAATTCAGAAAAATCTATAAAAACCATAAAAACATTACAAAATTATAAAAAGCCCAAAAATATTTTATTTCCTGATTTTTGAGTATTTTTACCTATTTTTATAAAACCCTATCCTTCTCTTTTCTTATATTGTGTTTATATCCTATTTATAGAAGAAGAAAATATAAAAAAAGAAAATAAAATACAAAATTAGTAAATTAAAAATAAAAGTAAAAATATAAAAATTAAAAATCTAATAAAAGTTAAAAAAATTAAAACCCACAAAAATTTGCTTGTTGGTAGGCACTAGATCACATCACATTTTGTGCATTTTTGCTTGATCTATCTTGCTTGCTCCCTGTGTTCGACCTCTACACACTTGCACACTATACACATTTTTGTAGAGTTATAATAAATTTTGACTCCACCTCTATTTTCATTTCTTGATTTGATTGTCGTGGGTTGATTGTCGATTTAATCTGGATCTTGTGTGGTCGGTTCAGCGACTGAGTTCCTGCATTGTGTGGAACTTAGGACCACTGATTTTCGGGTTAATCAAATGGCACCGTTGCCGGAGAACAACAACGTATAGATCATATTTTGAGATTGATTGTGATTATTTGTTAGCCACCATTGCTTCACTTATTTTTCTTGTATTTGATTTGCAATTTTGAGCTATCTAACCTATTCTTTGTTGACTTCGTGCGAGGTATTGCGGATCGAGGGAGGCACCTTTCTCTAGGAGCCGATGCACCCACGTGAAGCCGGCTTCGGCCTGCTACTTGTGCACCAGTATTACATATCAGTTAAACAATTTGAACTTTTGTAAAAGAAGTCCCACTGACTCCTAAACAACCAAGAGAAAACTCTAGCAAGATCAAATCTCTAGAAGAAAGAGTTTGTGAATAATGGACAATTAATTGGGGTGTACCTTTCAAATCCAAGTGAATAATTGGGAAGGATGCCTTTTTATAGAGTTACTTGCAGATTACATAACTATTCAAGAGGATTTTCACAAGTTTAAATATGTCTCACACAGGGCGGAGACACAGTCGCTGTGGCAACCCACATGAAACCCTACCTCAGACAACAATTAACCCACAAATAATGATCAAGCAATGAAAATAAATATGGAGTTAAAATTTATTTTATTTAACTCTACAAAATGTGTGTATAATGCGAGTATGTAGAGGATCGAACACATGGAGCAAACTAGATATATTAGGCAACATGGAGCAAACTAGATAGATTGGGCAAATAAATGCACAAAAGTGATTGTGAAAGCTTTGTATATATGTCTTCTTTTAATTTTTTAAGAGTTTTCTTTTGTGATTTTTAGTGATTTTTGGTCTGAAGGTTAGAGATACATAAATATGCAAAATATATAGTTGGGGAATTTTTCAATAAATTTTTATATTTTTATGGGTTTTATAAGCCAAATAGGAAAAAATAGTGCTCTTTTTGAATTCTAATAAATAGATAAATAGGACAAAATACCTTAATAAAAAATATGTGATAAATATTAATATAAAGTATTTATTCTAATTTTTTTATTATTTTTTGAGCAACATAAGTAATTTTAATAAAACAAAATCAATAAAAATAAAAATCAACATGGTAGGAACTTAGTTTCAAATACAAGAAAATTTTAGCACTTAAAAGTAACCATATGCATAACTCTAGGAGCTTGGCGCACAAAATTTCTATAATATGAAACTAATTCATGCACAACAAGGGTATTTTTTCAACTATCAAAAAGTTTAAGGGCCAAGTTATAAAATAACCAGAAACGTTTACCCTACTTAAGTGATTTAAAGTACTGAATACAAATAGGAAAACCCATAGGGGTTCCTCCACAAAATGCATGTACCTTACGTGCACATGCATGCAAGGTGACGTAGCGGAGGGCCTAAGTGCAAATACCGATAGTTTGCGGGTGTTCTTTGCAAATATTACAAAATATTAAAGCTGCATAAGAAAGTGTAAGTATTAATAAGTAAATACAAAAAATGCTCAGGTAAAAGGGTGCAAAATACCCAAGCACAGGTGCGGATCCAATGGCGATGTGAGCTCCACTTGACACGCGTCGCGTTCAAATGCGGCGATGACGCTTCGCCTTGGATGCTCCTGATTAGATCCCTACAGATGATCGTACGGTGGTTGTGTGCGGAGGTCGGATGATAGCTGCTGCGCTGGAAGAACCGAGCCTGATCCAACGGCAGAGGAGGCGGGTCGATGAATTGGGAAGAACTCGACCGAGACGAAGTTCCACCGATCAGATCCCGCTCCTTCGGCGCATGTTGAAGCTTCAGAAGGGCTCAAGAGGTTCCTGGAAGGCTCCTCTATCTGAAGGGGGTGTCAAAAGGCCGCGAGATGCACTAGATATCCTCCATGACGCCATGGAAGAGGAGAAGTCCCAGGTGCCTCCAATGAGATCATAACTCCCCTCCAAACGTTGTTCTGTCCCAAGTTCATGCAAAAAAGGGGTTGAAAGGGTTGAGGGAAAACTGCCTCGATCCTCCAACATGCAAGGGGGCGGAAGGTGGAAAGGGCGGAGGTGCTCCGATGGCTGAAGGAGATGGAGCACCCAAAGCCAGATCCACAATGGATCTGGTGATCTGGAGGTGCGATGGATGATGAAGAAATGAAGGGGAAGAATAAGAGGTGGCTGGCGAAGTCGGAGAAAATGTGAGGGGAAGGTGACGTGGTTCGCCAGAGCTCAGCTCCAGAGAACTACGTTTTGGGATTTAAAGCTAAGTTACATGTTTAAAAGGCAAAAACAAAAGAATAAATTAACATAGGAACGAGTCTAAGCAAGAAAATGCAAGAAAGAATAGAGGGTACCTCACCGGCAGATCCGAGAAGCATGGACCTCTCGACGATGACCGAAGATGGGGTGGAAGCACCTAAAGTCCTCCCTCGACCCGCCTCAAGCAGCTGGAGGGGAGCCGTCACCTTCCTGATCCTGAGCACACAACGAAGATGAGCAAAAACGGGGCCAAAAGGTTTCAAAAGAGAGAGGAAGGCAGAGGAAGGTTTATGTACATGTTGACGAGGCAATGAGAAGATCGAGGAACATGAAGCGACACAGCGATCCAAAGCCCAAGGGAATCATCAGGCATGCATGTAAATGGATGAGGCACAATTGTACATAAGGAATCGAAGAGATTTGGTGAAAGGAGAGGCCGGGAAAATATCGAGAAGAAGGGCTAAGCGCTAGGTCTGACAAGGCACAGGGGGAGTCAAAGGAGTTGATCGCTGGTCAACTCCAGACTGCACCTAGTTGGTCTACGTGGACCAACAGAGAAAAACCCGGCCTAAAAAGATTAAAAAATAAGTATTAAATATAAATCAATTTTATTAATTTTAACTTATAAAATAAAAAATATTTATTATTTTTTGAAGTATTTTATTATGATGTTTTTTTATTTTTTAAAGGTATATAATTACAAATTACTTTTTAGGGCTAAATTATAGGTATATTTATTTATATGTTGTGACTTTTATTTTGATTTTATATTTTTGATTTCATTATTTTTATTATTTTATAAAATTATAACTTATTTTTATATACTTAAATATATTTTTATTATATTTTTTGATGTCATACATATAGTTAAATAAATATATTTGTTAAATACATGGCTATACTTATAGGTATTTCATCTATATATTTTATATACATATTTTCTTTAGTGTTTTCTTTGTGTTTTTGTTTTAGTTTTAATATGTACATATATTATAAATAATATTTACAAAATTATAAAAATATAAAAGTATAAAAATATAATAAATAAAATGAATATTTTAATCGGGTAAATTATACAATAGGAGTCCAAAAACTAACTTTCACACCTTAACTCAAAAAATATGAAACTACCTTCACTAAATAACTTATTAAAAGTTATATACAATTAAAGGTGATTTTGATATATTTTGAGTTTTTATTTAAGAGATATGGGTCTGGGATGTTGGGATTTTGGAAATTTATCCAGACTATAACTTGTACATTATATTATTTTTGTATGAAATCAATTTTATATTTTTTTATATTTTTTTATCTACAACTTTTATATATAAAGTTTATTTATTTGAGGTTTAAAAAGTGCAAAATAAAATAGGTCCAAAAATGAATAAATAATGAATAAATAAAGGGGAATTTTATTGTATCTTTGGCCCTTATCTCCCCCTATTTTATTCCTTGTCGAGCTAGTCATCGAGATGCTTGGTCCTGAGGATTTAGGGTCATAAAATATGTTTGATATTTTATTCTTTTTATTTTATTTTCTTTTTTTTATTCTATAATTTTTGCATCAAAAGCAACATTTTATACAATAATTACACAACAATGCATGAATGTTAATTGATGCAAATTAAGGGTATTTACATGCATTTACTAGGGGTTTTAAGGCAAAAGTAATAGAATAAAGGTGACAAAATGGAGATTCATCATTAACCCATTGATGAATCTACGTTTCATCATCTTTATTATATCATTTTGGCCTTAAAAACCCTAGTAAATGCGTGTAAATAGGCTTAATTTAGGCATTTTAGCATTCATGCATTATTGTGTAAATAGTGTATAAAATGCGGTTTTTAAAGCCAAAATTATAGAATAAAGAAAAGAAAAGAAAAATAATAAAATATTGTAAATATTTTATGACCCAAAACCCCGAGACCTAGGCATCTCGATGACTAGGTCGACAAGGAATAAAGTAGGGGGAGATAAGGGCCAAAATACAATAAAACCCCTTTTATTTAATTCATTCTTTATTCATTTTGGGACCTATTTTTGGTTCTACTTTTTATAAATCAAATAAAGAGACTTTGAACATGAAAATTGTAGATAATTAAATATAGAAAAATACAAAATTGATTTCATACAAAAATAATGTACAGATAAAAAGTTATGATCTGAATAAGATTCCAAAACTCCAACTTCCCAGACCCGTATCTTGCAAATAAAAACTCGTAATATACCAAATTCACCTTTAATTGTATATAGTTTAAAATAAGCTATTTAATGGCAGTAGTTTCGTATTTTTCAGAGTTATGGTTTGAAAGTTGAGTTTTGGACCCCTATTGTATACCTATACAGATTAAAATATTCATTTTATTATTTCTTCATTATTTTTATAATTTTATATTTTTATTATTTTGTAAAAATTACTTATGATATATTTGTACATTAAAATCAGAATAAAAATACAAAGGTAATTCAAAAACAAAAATACTTATATAATACATAGGTATAAGACCTATAAGTATACCTATATAACTTACACTTTTATATTATTAAGTGTACAAAATACTTCATAAAAATAAAGTAAAAATATATTTAAGTACATAAAAGTATTTTATAAATTTACAAAATAATAACTATAAATAAATAAATTAAAAACACAAAATAAAAATAAAATATCAAAATACACAGATATGTATACCTATAAAGGGTATAAAAGGCAACTTGTAAATTAATACCTCTGAAAAAAATAAAAATCGCCATAAAATAATTCATAAAATAATAACTTTTTTTTATTAAATAACAAAAAATAATAAATTCATTTACTAATTTAAAATGATTTTTTAAATAATTTCCTAGAGGTTTTTCCTGGTTGGTCCACGTGGACCAACCAGGTGGTCAGGACAGTTGACCGCGAGTCAACTATCTGACCCCCCTCAGCCGGAGTGTCAGAACGAGTTTTTGTCCGCTTTCGCAGATTTTTCGAGGCATGTCGTTGCATCCTTTGATGATCCTTCATTCATGACTTTTGTGGCCCAATTATACATGATTCACGCCCTTGGTTCTCTTGGGCCAGGCATCAACGATTCGGCGAAGATTTGCCTCGTTCTTTGGAGCTGGGCGAGCAGGCAGTCAAACCTTCAAATATGCACCCCCCGACTTTCCTCTCTTTTTTATCTCTCTTCCTCCATTGTTAGCCCTAAATCCCTAGCCCTTTGTACTCCTGGTGACAGCAGGAGGAGATTGGGCCCAAGGTTTAGCTCCGTGGAGTCGAATCGAGGTCGATCCAACCCCTCGCCGGAGCGCCGCCTGCAGCTCGCTGCAGCCCACGCCGGTGAGCCTCCCTCCTCTCTTCTTGCATTTTCTCGTAGCTTTCATTTACTATAACTTAGCTTAGTAGCAGTTTAGAGTTTCATTCACCCCCTCGCCGTGAATCCATAAATCACTTCACTCGCTTCCATCCTTATTAACTTCCCCTTCGCCTTCTTTCGCTCCGATGCACCTCAATACACCTCGATCTCGCTCAGATCGAGCCACCCGAGCTTCTTCTCCGTCGTTCGCCGGAGCTCCACGCCCGAGCCACGAACCGCCTCCATTCATCCCTGAAACACCCCCAGCTGCATCGCATTTTTGCTCCGCTTCTAACCCTGCAGAGAAGAGCCCAAGAGAAGGCTCTATCGAGCCTCAAAACCCCAGGGACGAAGCCTCCAGGTCACCTCCACCGTCCGACCGCTTCACGCCGTCTCAGGTTCGCCTGAGACCTTCACTCGACGCGGAACGCCCCCAGGACCCTTTTGCCCTTGGTCCTGGCGCGGGAGAGGCCGTGTGTCGGCCACAATCGACGATTGAAGCAGCCCCAGGCGGTGTTCTTCCAACACCCTCCACGACCGTCCGATCAAGAGCAAGCACCAGATTTGCCCTCGGCCGTTGATGATCGAGAGTAGCAGTCGTTGGATCTTCATCGACGATCTAATCACGGTCGTTGGAGACGAACCGTCATCGCGCCACTAGGGAGCGCCACGCGTCAAATGAAACCATCTCCGCCGTCCGCTCCCGCGCAAGGCTTGGGTATTTTGCACTTTCAACCCAAGACTTTTTGTATTTACGCTTTAGTCCAGAAACTTTAATTTCCAGTTCAAAAATATTTGTAATAATTGCAACTAAACCCTTTAATGTTTTTAGATTTGTACTTTAGTCCTCGTCCACGTCACCTCACGTGACTGAGACACGTGGTTTTTGGGTATTTTGTACTTTTGATCCTGCACTTTTTGATAATTGCATTTATGCCCCTGTGCATTTTAATTAAATATATTTTGGGTTATTTGCACTCCTGTCCTGCTGGTTTTTGTTATTTGCAAGAATACCCCTATGAACAGTAGATCACGTGCTTTGCGCGCGACTTTTTGGTGAAATTGAAATTCTTGCCCTGTAACTTTTAATATTTGCATTTATGCCCCTGCCAGCAATGTATTTTCTCTTTGTTTCCTTTACTTTTTGCATGCATCTATAAATCTCTAAAAAATCCGCTAAAATCAACTTAAGCTCTTGTTGCATAGTAGTATCATGGCATATTTTTATTTTGCATAATTATTGCATTTTATTATTTATACAAATTCAAAAACTCTCATTTTTAGCACTATTTGCATTATAAAACCCATAAAAATTATAAAACCACTTCAAAAAATTCCCAAAAAATATATTTTGCATATTTTAGTGTGTTTTAACTTCTGTCCAAAAATCAAAAAATATAGCAGAAAACCCCTCAAAATTATAAAACTCTAAAAATCTTTACAAAAATATATATAATTCATAAAAAAATCCTAAAAATATAATCTTTGTATCTGAATTTTCCTTATTTTATTATCTTTCATTTAAAATTAATTTGGGAAATTTTTGTTACTGTTTACTATTTTTCATTCCCATTTTAGTTTTAGATCTTCATTTTATTCACTATCTATAGTATTTTTTACTTTAAAAATACATAAAAAAATCAATAAAAATCTAGAAAAATCACAAAAATATTAGAAAAATATAAAAAAGCCAAAAACATTTTATTTCCTGAATTTTGAGTATTTTTGCTTATTTTTTGCAAATACTTTATTCCCCTCTTTACTTATTTTATATATATTCTATTTATTGAAAAGAAAATATAAAATATAAAATATAAAAAGAAAATATAAAATCAGAAAATTAGAAATCAAAATAAAAAAAATACAAAATCAAAAATAAAAAAATACAAAATTTAAAACCCACAAAAAATCCATGTTGGCTAAGTAGTTCATTAGACATAGGTCTTGACCTCTTGTTTTCTCACTCTACACCCTTGTTTCCTGTGTTCGACCCCTACTTGCTTGCCATTATACATTCTTAGTAGGGTAAAATAAATTTTAATCCTTGCTCTTGATTGCTTGATTAATTGTGTGAGTTAATTGTTGACGAACGTGAAGGCTTGAGTAGTCGCCCCAACGATAGTGAATCTGATTTGTCAGACCACTATTTAGCGGTCTCATCTTTTCGTTTTTCAAATGGCACCGTTGTCGGGGAGCATCGGCTTGTAGAGTAGACTTGTGTCCTTTAGCTGCTTAGTCATTTTTGATTATATGTTTTTATTGTATAATTTGTTGTGAACTATCTGACATCTCTTTATTGTTTTCTTGCGAGGGACCACTGACTGAGGAGGATCGCCTAGGGGATCCTGAGCAGCATTGGGAGGAGGAGCTGACTATTCTACCCTAGCCGACAGGAGAGAGCAGGAGAACTTGAGAGAGAGAGAGAGAGGATAGTTAGTTTTTTTAGTCTTTTGTGAGAGAGAGAGACATTCGATTTAATTGTAATAATACAGGTACCCTGGACTTTGGATGCTCGGGCCCAATTTCCAAGTGTTTGTTCACTTGGGGGCTCACCGCGGTTTTGACGCGTTTTACCGTCTGTCATTTTCCGGTTTTGTTTTATTTTTCCTTTCTTTTGTGGAATGAGCCCTTAGCTTTTAGGCTTGCTTGATCGAGTAAATTAGGTCCAAACACCCTAATAACCATTGCATGTACCTATAGTGCGTTTTGGACTTAGTTTAAATTAAACAATCGCCTCATCATCTTCAAGCCTACGTGCTGCGAGCCCACCCTATCAAGCGCTGCTCCTGAACTCGATGTGTCGAGAAGAGGAGGGGTGAGCCTAGACCGGACTCTTGGATTGAAGATTGATAATCAACTTGCGGTTCTTCACGCTAGCAATTGCCTACTTAGGACGATTTTCGTGTGCATATCGGCAATATAGAATAGGTTTATAAATTCCTGTTTTGCATCCCGCATGGAGAGAGCTGGGAGTCACTGTAAGTCTTCTATCTTAGCATCCATCATTTAGGCACTAAGGTGAGATTTCCATCTTAGTGCCAACTTGCATTGACTTTTTCCGACTCTTCTCCCTTTGTTTTTGGAACAAATAGGAATCAAAGAAAATACAAAAACGTTAGGCGCTTGTATTGAATTTACTCAAAATAAGTGATAACACAAAAAAATTTAAAAAAGGGAGTGCTAAAAATACTTGACCTTAATAAAATTGATTAATTGGACTCATTGCTTTGGGATGAGCAAAGCCCTCATTTGTTTTCAGGTTGCATGGGAAGGTCTCCTTCCAAGTGAGGTGAGCGACATCGTAAGGAATAGAGCCCAAAACCCAGTCTGTGGCTGCCTTGTGTATCACCTGGATTTCCGAAGTATTGGTGCTTCTATCGTACGTAGGCGAGTAGGGCTTGGTCGACAATAGTGACTCTCTATTGTGTAGAGCACTGACCTTGTCCGAAGTATTGAGTATAGGCCACGCCTTCACGGGGGTGTCTGTCTCATCGTCTTGCGTTCGAGTAGGTTCTTGCACGCTCATGGGTGATTCCATTACGAGCGAGTTCCGAAGTATCGGTTTCGCCTATTGGCTTCCTCTCTCTATTTCTTTGGCTGAGTAGGGATCCAGGAAGGGTTACAAGGACCTTAAAAAGTGCAGACTACAGGTTACACATGAGGAGGACAAGTACGGGATACTTTTCGGGCAGTACTCTCTCTCTCTTATAGGAGTAGAGCTCTAAGGACTCGTGACAAGATAATTGCCTGAAAGACAAATATATAACTTACAAAGATAATTGTCGAACCTTCACGGCTTCACGGGTTGAGTTGGTGAATCCATTGCTTTGGGTTTGATTGATTAGTCGAGTTAAGGTCAAGATCAAAAACATCGTGCCTTTGCGCCATTTTTGCCCTCCTTCCATTTGACCCTTGCTCATTGTGAGCCTTCTACTGTTTTACACTCCATTTGTTTCTTGTTGACCCCCGAATCTTTCATCCACATCGATCTTCCTCTTGATCTTCGAGATGGCAATGAATGGACAGTTTAGTCGAGGCTCTGTCGACACCCACATCAGTTCCATCCGATCGCCCTCTCTAATAATTCGGGGCGATTCCCGAGAACCCGGTTCAGGCTTCGTGAACCGATCTCCAGACTCCCCGTCTTCTTTAATAAACCGGGATCACTCTTATTCCAAACGCTATCCGTTTTGGATGGCCATTGATTTCACTCCTTACACATCGCCATCCTTAATAAAATTCGGTGTTGACCTTAACACAGAATTCTCCTCTACATCTGGTGCTGCAAATCAGACTGATCGGGGCATTCTTCCGTGCACAGATCTAGAGCTCGATCCCGAGCCAACAAGTCCAACAGAATCTGAGATGGTTGGTGGAAGAGGAAAGGGACCACAGCCCCAACCAGAAGATGAAGCCGATCAGGGGGAAGGGCAGTACACTACACAGAATGAAGTTAACAGTCAATTGCTGGCTTCCATCCAAGCCATCCAGCAACAATTGACTAATCAAGCTCTGGCCCAGACTGCCTTCCAAGATATGCTGAATGATCTGAGGAGGAGGGTCGATGCACGAGATGGTCGCAGGGAGGATGATCCGAATCAAGAGCTCAATTTCAAAGAGGTTAGAGATGAGTTCTCAGTGGAAGACCGGAATTTGATGCAACGGAAGCAGATCCACCGCAACCGAAGCCTATGCTGAAGGAGACATACAATCTAGGAGCGGGTCGCATCACTGAGTGGATCCAGATTCCATGTAGTCATGCCCACTTCGAGCTAAAGCCGCAATTTCTGTCTCTGCTTCCCACATTCCACGGGAATACCACTAAGGAGCCGTATATTCACCTCAAGAAGTTTGGCCGCATTTGTGCTACCGCTCATTACCCTGGAATTCCTGTGGAGGTAGTGAAGATGACCGCCTTTCCCTTAAGCCTTCAAGACAAGGCCCTATACTGGGTCGACCACCTAGGGAAGGTAGTCACGACCTGGGAGGAGTTGAAATCTGCATTTCTCCATAAGTTCTATCCTCTCGGGAGATTGAATCAGATGCGTGCTCGTATCTCTAGTTTTTGCCAGCAACCCCACGAGACTGTTCATGAAGCGTGGGAGAGATTCAAAGATCTTCAAGAGAAGTGTCCCCACCACGAAATCCCAAAGACCAGCCTTGTGCATCACTTCTTTGGTGGGATTACACTTGAAAGCCAAAAGCTCGTAGATGTCGCTTGAAGCGGTTCGCATTTCAATAAGGACGAGGACGTGGTATGGAACGTCTTCGAAGAAATGGCTGAAGGAGAAGCCGCTCATTCCTCGTCCCGAATCTACATGAAGGTGTCAACTGCCGTCAGCAAGCCAGTGAACATGGCTTCTCACACCGAAGACAAGGATGAAAGCTCCAACCTGAGCATCATAGGGAGCCACCTGTCTAAGGTGGATATCATTGAGAAGAGGTCGCAGGACCTCGAAAAATTATCTATCATTGAGAAGAGGACACAGGGCTTGGAAAAGTTTGATCTGATTTCCCAGCAGCTGGAGCAGCTCGTTCGTGCATTGAACGCCAACATGTGCAATGCTGTGTCTACCCCTGCCGAGCCGATAGCTAAGAAGAAGGAGCCTGTATTGCATCAGAACCCTCAGCCAACTCCACCGCAGCCCCAGCCTGTTCAACACGTGTATTACGTGCAGGTTTCGGAGTAGCCTCCGCAGTCTCAGACGTAGATGGTTGTATATCAACTTGAGTCCTAGCCAGCCTATTCCAAGCAGTTCTCTCCATCCCCACCACTGATCCAGGAAATCAATGGTCTATGGAACAATGAAGCGCAGCTGACCCGTCCTCAGGGATATCCTCAGGGTCAGAACATGGGCAACATGCCCTATCACCCGCAGCAGCAGGGTGGGAGATCCTTCCAGTCCACATATCAATACCAACCTCAGTCTCACGGCAACACATGGAGGCAGAACTACCAGCATGGTCCTCAGCAGTTCGGATACCGCGGACAAGGGTATCACTAGCAATCGGTTGCTACATATCCCCAGAATTCACAGTATTCCTCCAACCCTCCTCCTCACTAATTCTCTCAGGGTTACCAGTCGTAGTCTCAACCGTCATACCAGCATTTTAGGCCACAACAGGGGGATTCTTCTGAGATTGTGCCAGTTAATCCAACCCTAGCCTGCTTAGAACAGTTAATGAAGAACCTGACTGAGATGAACCAGAAGATCAACGACTTGACGGCTGCAAAAACAGCCATTCCTGCTCAAGTCGAGGCGAATCCGAATAATTTCCGACGCAAGGAGCAGGTAGCCGGTAGTGTCCAACCAAAATCAGGTGAATTAAATTGTTTTCTATCTAATGTTGTTACTCTCAAGAGCGGTAGGACACTCAAGACATCAGCAACCGCGAAGGGGAAACATCTTGCATCTGACGGGGAGTCGTCAGCCAAGCCAACACCAGGGCCACGAAGCATTTTTGGAGCAGCACCGTCACCCAGAAAATCACAAAAAAATGAAGAAAACAACAAAACACAAAAAGATAGCAACAACCTCGGTGGAGATAGGCCAGCATTGGAGACGTCTGCACCTGCTACAAAGCCAACCGCAGACAGAAGGGATTTTGCACCTGCAGCGAGTCCAACGCCAGCACCTGAAGCCGAGCCTGTTATTTTTGGTCCACATCTTGTAGATGATTCTATTCCTTTTTACCATCTACATGTAAAGAACAATATGGACAATATTTTGAATGACATTGGTGAAGAGTTTGTAAATATTCCTTTTCCAGAAGCAATGAAAAAACACAAAAAAATGAAAAATTTGAAAAATGCTTTGTCTGATCCTGTCATCATAGAAATCATCCAGAATTTAGTATTGAATATGCCATTGATGAAAGCTCTTGAGTACATGCCAGGTGTTAAGAAAGGATTGAAGGGACATGTACCACCAAGCGTAGGCCTCACCCTCACAACTCCAGAAGCAAGGGTGGCAAATCCGAAAAGCATATCCTCACAATGGCCACAGTTAATGCCATCAGCAACCTCCCATATAAAAAGCCAGATACGGGAGCACCTCTTGTGCGTTGTCAGATGTTCAATCAGGGGTTTGAACGAACGCTTCTCGACAGCGGGTCTTCTGTCAACTTAATTCCAGCTTTGCTACTTACAGAGTTCCGATTAGGACCGCTCGAGCCTACAAATATGATTTTGCAATTCGTAGACAAGTCAGTTAAGCAGCCTAGTGGCCTGTTGGAGGACGTGATAGTGACGGTTCAGGGAAAGCAGTTCCCGGCCGATTTTGTGGTACTAGACATGGACGTCCCCGCTCCATTGCTCCTTACCCCAATCATACTTGGAAGACCATTCCTACGGACGTCAAATGCAGTAGTGAACTATGGGACGGGAGAAATAACTTTTGGCGCTGGCAATGAAACAATCAGAGTGGAGACCCTGCCTGAGGGGACACCAGCCGAACGAACATCTGCATCATGTGCAAGGGTGATTGAGTATTCTGACGACTGCGACTTTCTAGCAGAAATTCAAGACCAACTTATTCTAGGATGACAATGAGATCCATGAACTCCTCTGCCCCGAGGAGGAAGTGGAGACCGCAGTCCAATTTCCCCTTATCGATCAGGATAAGGAACTCGCTAATGTGCTGAGTGAGACTATCGTGGAGGTGATGTGCCTTCAGAACAAAGAGCAAATTGTTGAAGAATCCTGTGATGAAGAGGAAATCATTGAGACATTCTGTCAAGATTGGAGAGAAGAGGTAGAACAGAGTATGGTGGACACTGAACAGATGAAAGAATCGCCACCTGCATTAATCGCTGAGGTTACTTCTGAAGCAGCTCATACTCTGCCAGAGTTAAAACCCTTGCCATCCAACATGAAATATGCCTTCCTTGCGGGATAAACGAACATGTACCCGGTCATTATCAATGCACATCTGACCAAAGAACAAGAATCTCGTCTGATGGAGGTTCTTGAACGCAACCACAAGGCGATAGGCTGGCGAACTTCGGATCTCCATGGGATCAATCCGTCACTGTGCTCGCCTCGCATTTTTCTGGAAGAAGATTGCAGACCCTCTCGAGAACTTCAGAGAAGATTAAAACCTAACATGTGGGTGGTTGTTATGAAAGAGATTCAGAAAAGGTGTGATGCGGGATACATCTATCCCATCTCTGATAGCAAATGGGTGAGCCCTCTGCATGTTGTGCCAAAGAAATTAGGGATCACCATTGTGAAGAATGACAAAGGAGAGGAGATCGCAACCAGAGTACCCACTTCTTGGCGAGTGTGCGTGGACTACAGAAGACTTAATCTCGCCACCAAGCCTTGCCTAGCAATTCAGTCAACGGTCTGGCCAGTTTGCTGAAATCTTTGATGAATCGTCGGTAAAAACCGACATGGACCAAGAATGACCTGACTTGTTTGATGGTTGTAGGTGGCTCAAGTTTGGAAATTACCTCCACCTTGGCTGGGTCAACCTCCATGCCACGTTTAGAAACTATGTGACCCAGCACGATTCCTTCGGTCACCATGAAGTTGCTCTTCTCCCATGAGAGCACAAGATTTACTTCGCAGCACCTCCGCAAAACTCGATCTAAATATTCTAGACATTGATCAAATGAATCCCCATAGACCGAAAAATCATCCATAAAGACCTCGAGAAAGTTGCCCACCATATCGGCAAAAACTGCAAGCATACACCTTTGAAATGTGGTCGGGGCATTGCAAAGCCCGAACGGCATCCGTCTGAAGGCATATGTACCAAAAGGACAGGTGAACGTGGTCTTTTCTTGGTCTTCAGGAGCAATAGAAACTTGATTGTATCCAGAGTATCCATCCAAGAAGCAAAAGTATTCCTTCGTGGTCAGTCTCTCCAAGATCTGGTCGATGAAGGGTAGAGGAAAGTATTCTTTAATGAATTCATTGTAGATGACCGTGTGCTCCTTGCCTTTAATCAGCGGAAGGAACTCATCACACAGGCCCCTGTCTTACAACCACCGATTTGGACTCAGCCTTTCGAGATAATGACCAACGCGCCAGATTATGCCATTGGTGCTGTACTTGGACAGAGAAAGGATAATGTACCATTTGCGATTCACTACGCTAGCCGAACGTTCGATGAAGCCCAGCGAAACTACACTGTCACTGAAAAGGAGCTGCTAGCGGTAGTTTTTTCCTTGGAGAATTTTCGATCCTACCTCCTTGGATCTAAAGTAATCGTTTACACTGATCATTCGTCCATCCGGTACTTACAGCAGAAGAAGGATGCCAAACCACGTCTCATTCGATGGATCCTTCTCCTCCAGGAATTTGACTTGGAAATTAAAGATAAACCTGGGGTAAAGAATGTGGTGGCCGATCATCTATCAAGGCTTCCTGAGCCGGAATCTCCTGAGCTGAACCTGCAGCCAATCACAGAGACATTTCCAGATGAGGCAGTTCTTTCCGTCGCCTCGCTTCCTTGGTATGCAGACATCGTAAATTATCTGGTGACCAAGAGAATCCCACAGGATTGGCCTAAGTTGAAAATGGATAGATTCTTGTCTAAATCTATTTCTACCAGTGGGAGGATCCGTATTTATTTCGTAAGGGGCAGATTGTATCTGGAGAAGGTGCATTCCTCAAGAGGAAGTTCCAAGTGTCCTCGCCTTATGTCATGACCAAGATTCTGGAGGACATCATTCAGGCAAACGAACGACAGCAAAAGTTCTTCAGAGTGGCCTCTGGTGGCCATCACTATTCAAAGATGCAGATGATTATGTCAAATGTTATACTGACTGTCAGAAGATGGGCGGAACCATAGGAATGAGAGACACGATGCCTCTGAAACACATTCAGATATCAGACGTCTTCGACGCATGGGGCATCGACTTTATGGGCCCCCAACAGCTAGGGTTATGAATATATTCTGCTTGCTGTCGACTATGTAAGTCGCTGGGTGGAGGCTATTCCCGCCCGAACCGTCGACAACATAACTGTCTATCGATTCTTGAGAGATCACATCATAGCACGGTTCGGGATTCTCAAGATTCTCATATCTGACGGGGGTAGTCATTTCATAAACAGATAAGTGAAGAAGCTGACCCAAGAATCCTGCATTGAACATCGTGTTGCTTCACCCTACCACTCGTAGTCCAATGGCTTAACTGAATGTTCAAACAGGGAGATTAAGACAATTCTACAGAAGCTTGTGCGTCCGGATCGCAAGAACTGGTCTCAACTGCTTGATTCCGTTCTTTGGGCTTATATAACAACGTACAAGTCACCCATGGGAATGTCTCCCTACCGCCTTGTGTATGGCAAGCCATGTCATCTGCCCATCGAATTAATTCATAAATCTCTATGGGCCATCAACATCTACAATTTGGACTCTAAGCAGGCAGGGAAGAACAGAAAATTGGATCTGAACAGATTATTGAAATTCAGAGATTATGCATATGACAACAACCTGATGTACAAGGAGAAGGTCAAAACGTGGCATGACAAGCATATCCGCCGCAAGTCCTTCGAGCCGGGTCAGAAGATGTGGTTGTTTGATGCGAAATTAAAGATCTTTCTAGGCAAATTGAAGAGTAAATGGACTGGGCCGTTTATGGTTAGGCAGGTGCGTGACAACGGAAGTGTATTGATATCCAATCTGTCAGCTGACGCACAACCATTTGTAGTCAATGGACAGCTTCTGAAGCCATACCTTGAACATGATGCATTCATAGCTGTCGTTGACTCGATTCAAGTAATCTACAGGGATAAATCAGACATCTCCAAAGAGGCAGAGGAAGGCCAAGCAAAGCAAAACATTTTTGAATGACTTTTCTTCTTTTCTTCTTCTTAGTCTCTTTTTTCTTACTCTACCGACATGATGACATCCCTTTCATCACTGCTACACTTAGGATGTACTTTATCCTAAGTGTAGGGGGGATGCGCATCCCGAGTTGTTCATATCCACTGTCATCTCTTTTATTCTTTTCTTCTTTTCCTTGTCTATTCGTTTTATCTATCTAAAGGCGTCGCACTCTTGTAGACAGTCTTCTATACTTAGGACATACTTCGTCCTAAGTATAGGGGGTGTGCACCCCGAGTTTCTCGATTCTTTGATCCTCTCCATTGTCTCCTCTTCTTGTCTATACTTAGGGATATCTTACCCTAAGTATAGGGGGAGATAGTCTGAGTACGATCTGTTCATTCCCACCCTTGACCCTCCCTGCTTTGTATACAGTCTGCTATACTTAGGATTATTTGATCCTAAGTATGGGGGGACGGTCAACTTCTCATTTCTTTATACTTTAGCTTTTTTTGTACTTAGTACGAGTTATGTCTTCTCTTTCTCTCTGATCTATGGGGACATAGCTCAAGCTAAGTATAAGGGGGTCGTATATACTACGTATATACTTTAGCCATAACTCGTACTTTCGTATTTTCTTAAATAATTATGGCTAGTGATTACAATTAAAATTCATTAAAAATCTTAAAAAAAGATGTGATTATTCCTCAAAGTTCTTTTCGTACTTACTGATTAATAAATCAGGTGAAAATATTTTTTGCAAAATGTTTGAAAAGTAGTTTGAAAACCTTTGTGAAAAATCTTTTGAAAACTATTTGGAAAATGTTTTGTTACATGTTTTCAACCTTTGTAAAAACATTTTGATTGTAAAATTATTTTCTTGGCGTGAAATAAAATGTTTGAAAAATAATTTGCAAATGGTTTGAAAAATGGTTGCAAAAATACTTTGAAAAATCTATATATACTGTTTGGAAAAACCTTTGCAAAATGATTTTCAAATGTGTGTACATGTGTGTAAAACTGTTTGTAAAAATTATTTTGGACTATAGTTTTCGAAAGTGTTTGAAAAACCTGTGTAAAATAAGTTTGAGGAATATATACATCACACCAAAATTCACTATATATATATATATTTACAAAATTGATCACTTACCCTTGTAAATTCTTAAAATCCACTTCTTGTATATACAAGATGCATCCCCTTGTAAATATTTGTACCTAGTTTTCATCCAAAAATCTTTGGATTTTCAAAAATCCCAAAAACATTTGCAAAATTAAAATCCAAAAACATTCAAAAAATCTTTTTGAAAAATCTAAAAATGCATATGCATCATCCTTCCCATAAAAAATTCAAAATCTTTGAAAATTGCATCACAAAAATATTTTCCGCATAACATTGGCATAGCATTCACATTTTTCGGATTGAGTTTGATAGTTGAACGAGTTTAAGTAAAATCCGGAGAGTGGAGCTTGGTTGGACCTTAAAAACTACCTAATTAACAGGAAACTTATAGGAGATGGAATTGAGGTACTTCAGGTCTAGTTGACTTAATTCTTTGAGGATTACGGGATTTGGTTCAATGGATTCTTGACTGCCTAAGTAGAGTATTTCGGAGCACACGCACGACTCTTGTTGATAATGACCTAACTTGGACACCTGCACCTTTCACATGGCTCAACTCAGTTGGAGTGGTGAGGGGGTTGGATTTGCTGGTATGAAACGCACACAGGTGGAAACACTTGTCCTCCTCTAGGGAGGGAAGTGCACCCCAACCCATTCAGTGATGATGAGTTTCGAGGATAGGAGACCGTGGGTTGCAATAAAGCTTCAAAAGAGGGATAGTCTACTGGCTCAAGAGGAAAAACTCCCTATGTAAATGCTGTTGTATATAGTATTCAAAAAAATGCAAAAGCAAAACTCCAAAAAAGTGGGCAGGCCTGTACAAAAATAAAAATGCATGTCGGAGTATACATATGTGCATAGTCAAATAAAGCAAGCTTGAGCTTCAAAGTCATATCATGTGAGCCTACAGCTGGATGACTTGACTACACTGGTCTTGCATCCTAGGATAGGTAGCTACACTGGCTACCGTCCATTCTTCTCTCCACACCCTCCTCTTGGGTTGGTTGCCATTTGAACTTAGAAGGGAATACCCTGCTCCTTGAGGAATGAGTTGTTGGATTGGGGAATCATTGGGTTGTCATATTGGATAAGTCAGTCCCTTTGTCATTTCAGTTGGGGAGAGCCACCATCACTTACACTATACGAGTCAGATTCATAGTCATAGGGGTTTGCGTATGAGTTGAAATATTTCTGACCGGGCTATTGAGGAGACTTGAGCAGAGTTTTGGGATTCTCGAAGGCTGTTGGATTTCAAATTCGGTTCCCATTAAGGTTCCACCCGCACTGAAATTCCGAAGGTCCGACTTAAGCTCCAAACTTTGATTTAACGAAGACAAGTTTGATTGTTAAACTTAATCCATTTTTCTTCTTTTTCTTTTCTTTATTTTTCTTTTTCTGGCCTTATTGCATAAGTGTTTGCTAGGGACTAGCAAAGGCAAGTACAGGGGGATGATGAATCTATGTTTCACCATCTTTATTCTATCAGTTTGGCCTTAAAAACCCTAGTAAATGCGTGTAAATAGGCTTAATTTAGGCATTTTAGCATTCATGCATTATTGTGTAAATAGTGTATAAAATGCGGTTTTTAAAGCCAAAATTATAGAATAAAGAAAAGAAAAGAAAAATAATAAAATATTGTAAATATTTAATGACCCGAAACCCTGAGACCTAAGCATCTCGATGACTAGGTCGATAAGGAATAAAGTAGGGGGAGATAAGGGCCAAAATACAACAAAAACCCATTTTATTTAATTCATTCTTTATTCATTTTAGGACCTATTTTTGGTTCCACTTTTTATACATCAAATAAAGAGACTTTGAACATGAAAGTTGTATATAATTAAATATAGAAAAATATAAAATTTATTTCATACATAAATAATTTACAGATAAAAAGTTATGATCTGAATAAGATTCCAAAACTCCAACTTCCCAGACCCGTATCTTGCAAATAAAAACTCGAAATGTACCAAACTCTTTAATTATATATAGTTTAAAATAAGCTATTTAGTGGCAGTAGTTTCGTATTTTTCAGAGTTACGGTTTGAAAGTTGAGTTTTGGACCCCTATTGTATACATATACAGATTAAAATATTCATTTTATTATTTATTCATTATTTTTATAATTTTATATTTTATTATTTTGTAAATATTACTTATAATATATTTGTACATTAAAATCAGAATAAAAATACAAAGGAAATTCAAAAATAAAAATACTTATATAATACATAGGTATAAGACCTATAAGTATACCTATATAACTTACACTTTTATTTTATTAAGTGTACAAAATACTTCATAAAAATAAAGTAAAAATATATTTAAGTACATAAAAGTATTTTATAAATTTACAAAATAATAACTAAAAATAAATAAATTAAAAACACAAAATAAAAATAAAATATCAAAATACACAGATATGTATACCTATAAAGGGTATAAAAGGCAACTTGTAAATTAATACCTCTGAAAAAAATAAAAATCGCCATAAAATAATTCATAAAATAATAACTATTTTTTATTAAATAACAAAAAATAATAAATTCATTTACTAATTTAAAATGATTTTTTAAATAATTTCCTAGAGGTTTTTCCTGGTTGGTCCACGTGGACCAACTAGGTGGTCAGGACAGTTGACCGCGGGTCAACTGTCTGACCCCCCTCAGCCAGAGGGTCAGAACGGGTTTTTGTTCGCTTTCGCGAATCTTTCGAGGCATGTCGTTGCATCCTTTGATGATCCTTCCTTCATGACTTTTGTGGCCCAATTATCCATGATTCACGCCCTTGGTTCTCTTGGGCCAGGCATCAACGATTCGGCGAAGATATGCCTCGTTCTTTGGAGCTGGGCAGGCAGGCAGTCAAACCTTCAAATATGCACCCCCCAACTTTCCTCTCTTTTTTGATCCCTCTTCCTCCATTTTTACCCTAAATCCCTAGCCCTTTGTACTCCTGGTGACAGCAGGAGGAGATTGAGCCCAAGGTTTAGCTCCGTGGAGTCAAATCGAGGTCGATCCAACCCCTCGCCGGAGCGTCGCCTGCAGCTCGTTGCAACCCACGTCGGTGAGCCTCCCTCCTCTCTTCTTGCATTTTCTCGTAGCTTTCATTTACTATAACTTAGCTTAGTAGCAGTTTAGAGTTTCATTCACCCCCTCGCCGTGAATCCATAAATCACTTCACGGCGGAGCTCCGCTCCGCCACCGTGTTTCGCCGCATCCACCCATTGAATCGACTCGCTTCCATCCTCATTAACTTCCCCTTTGCCTTCTCTCGCTCCAACGCACCTCCATACAACTCGATCTCGCTCAGATCGAGCCACCCGAGCTTCTTCTCCGCCGTTCGTCGGAGCTCCACGCCCGAGCCATGAAACACCCCAGCTGCATCGCATTTTTGCTCCGCTTATAACCTTGCAGAGAAGAGCCCAAGAGAAGGCTCTATCGAGCCTCGAAACCCCAGGGACAAAGCCTCCAGGTCACCTCCGCTGTCCGACCGCTTCACGCCGTCTCAGGTTCGCCTGAGACCTTCACTCGACGCGGAACGCCCCCAGGACCCTTTTGCCCTTGGTCCTGGCCCGGGAGAGGCCGTGTGTCGGCCACAATCAACGATTGAAGCAGTCCCAGGCGGTGTTCTTCCAACACCCTCCACGACCGTCCGATCAAGAGCAAGCACCAGATTCGCCCTCAGTCGTTGGACGATCGAGAGCAGCGACTGTTGGATCTTCATCGACGATCTAATCACGGCCGTTGGAGACGAACCGTCATCGTGCCACCAGGGAGCGCCACGCGTCAAGTGAAACCATCTCCGTCGTTCGCTGCCGCGCAAGGCTTGGGTATTTTGCACTTTCAACCCAAGACTTTTTATATTTACACTTTAGTCCAGAAACTTTAATTTCCAGTTCAAAAATATTTGTACCCTTTAACGTTTTTAGATTTGCACTTTAGTCCTCGTCCACGTCGCCTCACGTGACTGAGACACGTGGTTTTTGGGTATTTTGCACTTTTGATCCTGTACTTTTTGATAATTGCATTTATGCCCCTGTGCGTAGTTAATTAAATATATTTTGGGTTATTTGTACTCCTGCCCTGCCGGTTTTTGTTATTTGCAAGAATACCCCTGCGAACAGCAGATCACGTGCTTTGCGCGTGACTTTTTGGTGAAATTGAAATGCTTGCCCTGTAACTTTTAATATTTGCATTTATGCCCCTACCAGCAATATATTTTCTCTTTGTTTCCTTTAATTTTTGCATGCATTTATAAATCTCTAAAAAATCCGCAAAAATCAACTTAAGCTCCTGTTGCATAGTAGTATCATGGCATATTTTTATTTTGAATAATTATTGCATTTTATTATTTATAAAAATTCAAAACTCTCATTTTTAGCACTATTTGCATTATAAAACCCATAAAAATTACAAAACCACTTCAAAAAATTCCCCAAAAAATATATTTTGCATATTTTAGTGTGCTTTAACTTCAGTCCAAAAATCTTAAAAAATATAAAGAAAAACCCTAAAAATTATAAAACTCTAAAAATCTTCACAAAAATATATAAAATTCATAAAAAAATCCTAAAAATATAATCTTTGTATTTGAATTTTCCTTATTTTATTTTCTTTCATTTAAAATTAATTTGGGAAATTTTTGTTACTGTTTACTATTTTTCATTCCCATTTTAGTTTCAGATCTTCATTTTATTCACTGTCTGTAGTATTTTTGACTTTAAAAATACCAAAAAATCAAGAAAATCTAGAAAAATCAAAAAAACATTAGAAAAATATAAAAAAGCCAAAAACATTTTATTTCCTGAATTTTGAGTATTTTTGCTTATTTTTTTATAAATACTTTATTCCCCTCTTTACTTACTTTATATATATATTCTATTTATTGAAAAGAAAATAAAAAATATAAAATATAAAAAGAAAATATAAAATCAGAAAATTAAAAATCAAAATACAAAAATACAAGATCAAAAATAAAAAAAATACAAAATTAAAAACCCACAAAAAAATCCATGTTGGCTAAGTAGTTCATTAGACATAGGTCTTGACTTCTTGTTTGCTCACTCTACACCCTTGTTTCCTGTGTTCGACCCCTACTTGATTGCCATTATACATTCTTAGTAGGGTAAAATAAATTTTAATCCTTGCGCTTGATTGCTTCATTAATTGTGTGGGTTAATTGTTGACGAAGTGAAGGCCTGAGTAGTCGTCCCAGCGACAGTGAATCTGATTTGTCAGACCACTATTTAGCAGATCTCGTCTTTTCGTTTTTACCCATGAAATTTTTGGCAGGCTTATTATGATGTTGAGGGGATCCTCCCTCCATCTCATTGATGTATCGCCGAATTTCAAAGATTGAGAAAACTTTAGCCCGACATTGTCAAAAGAGAGCCAGGCGCTCGAATGAGGCAAGGTGAGGCCTTGGAGCCTCGCTTGAGTTATGCGAGGTGATTTGATATAGGAGTAATAGAGGCGAGCATCTTGATGAATGTGTGAGTCACTCGGGTGAGCACTTGATAGAAATTTAAATTTTTAGGGACTAATTGGATACCTCTTAGAGATCCGATTAAATTAAAATACAACGATCAAATCATTCATATCACAAACCCTCGCCTGCATCCTATTATGAAATCCTCCCGTGCCTGCAACCTTTTGTGATCTCCATCTCTCTAATCATCATCATTAGCTCCTCTGTCTTGTGGTTGCTCCTCCTCTCCACGGTTCTCATGTTACGACTACTCCTCTTATCACATAGAGGCATCACCCGATTCAATGACATCACCCCCAATATTTTCGGGTTAGGATTCCACCTTATCCCATGTGCCGGTCAGGTATGGTGGCACATGGGGCTAGACGGTTGGGTTCACATTCTAATAAAATGAGGATGTGAAGATTATATAAAAAATATGGCATGCTTATAGAGATTTATCATAGTATCTATATCTATGCTTATGTTAGAAACCTATGATGTTGATTTTGCAAATATTTTCATGTGTATTAAAAGTAGTTACGAGGAGTGGATTTGACATGGTTGAAGAAAGAACTTTTGAGAAAGATATCACATGGAGGTCTAATTATCTAAAAGGTCAAAAAGAACCGAACAATGCTTAGATGCATGTTTTGTGAGACGAACACTAAATGTGGAATTAATAGAGCCAAACAATATCAAATAGGATCTTTCAAGAATGCCACGGTTTGCAAGAAATACCCTCTAGAGGTAAAGGAAGAATTGCATACGTATACGAATGAGAGGAATTCTCAGAAAGATTCTTTTGAAGGTGGGAACACCGATGTGTATGACATGAATTTTGATGATGATTATGAATGTGAGGAACAAAATGTAATTGTGATTGGGAAGAGGGTTTGTCCAAGCGGCAATAGTGATTCTGTTTTGCAACCGATAAAAAAGGGAGTAAAGGACAGATGGATTCATTTGTGACCTTGAAAGTAACAAAAAAGGAGAGGAAAAGATCTAACAAGACAAACTTCCACGATGGAGGTTTGTATGGTCCTAACTTGAGGCCACCTTCATACCATGAGCTTAGAGTCTCATTACTTCACATTAAGAAGGATTTCACATCTGAATTGGTGACTGAACACAAAGAAACTTAGGGGAACTATGGATACTCTATCATGTCTGATACTTGGACTGATAAGAGAAATATAAGCACACTTAATTTGATGGTGAACTGTTCCAAATGTACGATGTTTGGAGTTTTGTCTTTTCAAAAATATATTTGAATGATGTCCATTTCATGCTAGTACTATACTTGTGTGATATTTTTATTTGGTATAAGTTATATAAATAATTTATTGTGTGTATATATTATGGGTAAAATGGGGTTGCCTCATAGGCAGGGGTGCACGCTATATGGTCCACCCATATAACCTAACAAAATCATTGAAAATGGGTCAAAATGATTTGGATCATTTGGGTTTTGAGTCGGGTTGGACCCAAATCATGTTCCTTCAATGGGTATTGGGTCAGTTGTTGGGTCTAATGTCTTCAACCCAACCCACCCAAAAATCCAAACTATTTCTTTGGATAACAAAATGTTTAATCCCACCCAACCCAACCGATAAATACTTAATATATAAATCAAGAATTCTAAACTCTTATATATTTGTAATGTACAACTCATATTCTCCCATCCAAGTTTTGAACTTGTTAACAACACTATCTTACTAAACATTATTTCAGTTGCTATTATGTGTTGTACTCAATGCATTTTTTCTCTATCATCCTTAATATGATCATTACATACTGTAAATAGTTGAGAGCATGCGTTATCACCGCATAACTATGCTCCAATCCTTACCGCGTCAGATGACATAAATTATTCTTGAAAATCCCATACTCTTGACTGAAAAACTCCATATCAACATGAACATATCACAACATTCTTCATCCATGTTGAACATATTCCTCCAACCTTCAGAGAGCGTGTCTTATTATCACACAACTATGCTCCAATATTTACCAACTTCAGGTGACATAAATTATTCTTGAAAATCCTTCAAACATATCCCAGACTTCTTCATCCATGTTGAACATATTTCTCCAAGATTCTTCTTCTCTATTGAGCTTAATATATGCGTACTTTGACATATTTTTAATATATCAATGACCCCATCACTACTTGACCTTCAATTAACGAGATTTTTGATATGGGTAATTTGATTTTCACCCAATTCAATCGGTTCAAACCGGCCACCCAAACATCTCAACCCAATCTAATTTGGTTGGGTGATGGGTGTTATTCTTTCAACGCAAATCAAATTCAACCGAAATCGAATAAATCCAAACCCACTCAAAATAGCCAAATACCCACCCTGTCATAGGGGGAGTTGACTAGGCTACCCTCACTCCATTTTCCTATTTTTATTTTTTTTGAAAAATGCTTCCGTGGAAATTCATCACTATATCCCTATATTATATCATTCATGTTTTGTGTGAAACAGATACTCTCAAGACAATCATTTTTTAACGATCACAGAATTATTGAAATTGATTCCGTCAGGATGGCGGTCCTAGAAGTCTGTTTCACACGAAACTTGAATGATATAATATAAATATATAGTTATGAAAATTTACAAAAGTATTTAGAAAAAAGCAAAAAAAACAAATAAATAAAGTTAGTTTTCCGAGACAAATATATTATATACCCTCGATTATCTTATACTAGCGCCTAGCGCCACTGCTTTAACCAACCATTTATTTCCATGGGCTGTGGGGAAGTTTTTCCTTTAGTTGCCTTTTTTATTGGCTGCATTTGCATTTTTTCATTGACATCCTAGGACTCACTGCCATCCTCCCTGCACGCCCCCTCGTCAGCCAACGTCAGCGAGATATGGGGGCCCGACACTTGAATACGAGCCTCCTATCCTCCCTAGCGGTAAAACTTGCTGCACTCCGCCTCGCCAGCCACGCCCATCCCGCCTTCCCCACTTCGAAGAAAAAAGGAGAAGAAGAGGGGGCGGGGGATGATGGCTCTTCTGCAGATCCAGAGCACATCCATGGAATGACTCCATTACATAGAGAAAAGGATAGTGCGGGTGGTGGAGCTCGCGGGCTTCGTCATGGACGAGCTGTCCAATCCCACCGGCCCCAGAATGGACACCCTCTCCCCTCACTCTCGCGAGTTCATGCAGTCCATCAAGGTTTATAGGGAAGTGCATTACGGAAGAGGGTGAACGATCGAGGAGGAGGGGTGTTACATGCAATGGGCGGAGGAGGGAAGTGGAGGCGGCGCATAACGGCCGGGAGCGTAGGAGGTGGCACTGCAGAGGGTGAACGACTGGAAGGAGAAGAAGGTCACGTGCTTGGCACATGATCAAGGGGCGACAAGAGAGAGAATGAGGGGTGACACGTGGCATGCCCTGAGGTTGCGACATGTCACCCCAAAAAAATCAAAATATAAAGCGGAATAAAAATAGAAAAAATAGATTGAGACCTCAGATCAAAAAATTTCCTTCACAAATGTAGTTCGTTTCGATAAGATCTACAACTTTCATGAAGGAACCAAGAATGAAAGACGCCATCTGTATAAAGTGGTATTTTTGGTGGTCTCCATATGTACAGAAAAACCTTTTTTTAGATTTTGCAATTTTCTAGTGATTTTAAAAGAGGATAAAAATCTAAAAAATACGATAAAATAAAAGACACTTAATTACACAAGTATTTTTAATAAATAAGATGATAGGGAAATAAAATAGAAGTACGAAATACGAGACTTCTGTGCAAACTTGATTACAGTCTTATTACACATTATTTCTTTGATTGTAGTCTTGATCTAGGTTTGTATTTTTATGCATCTTTATAAACCTTTCATCAAAGAACACAAATGAAAAAGAAATAAAATAAAAAGGGTTAATTATGTACATAAAAACTCATGTCAAAATCGTAAAAAGATAAAATGTGTACAAGAGGCCCAAAACCCACCTTTCTCATATGAGTTCCGAATTATATGAAATTGGTCTTGTTTTGAATGAATTCAAAATGGGGTACTTTAAAAGTGAATAGACCAAAATCTGATACTGTATGAGAAAGATATGCACGTTTTGGTCCGTCTGATGCGAAATTAAAGTTTAGGTTTATTTGTCACTTATTTGAGTTATAAGTTTCTTTATATTTTTAATTTATTCTTGTTAGTAATATCCACATAATGGAGGTGATTTGGGTCAATCGGAGTTAGGATGAATTGATTAAAAATAGGGGAAGTTAGCAGCTTTTTAGGCCAATTTACACATTATGCATGATGAAATGTGAATATTATTAACACATGTATGAATGTCAATGATGGTATATTAATTATTAAATACATATGGATTTTGGGGAGCATATCCTAATTGACCAATTTTAGCATGATGAGTCTGAGATTCATCAACCACCCATATGGGGTTGAGGTTGAGAGAAAGAGAGGAGGGAGTCAAGAAGTAATCTAAAGCAAATCATTGTCATGAAGAAAAGGAGGAAAAAGTTGTACCTCCCTCCTGATCGGCTTCAGGTAGACCCACCTTAATCTAGCTTTTCAAGATCCTCTCCTTTCATGTATTGGTATTAATGTGTAAGGAAGAAACCTGAGTATAGTGTTGTTTATACGTGGTGGCTCAACTGTCGGTGAACATTTGATTTTTGACATGCTTCACTCACCAATGTTATGAGGCATGTCGATTCTTCATTATATATTAATAATAGTGTTGTTAGGACATGTAAAAATTTGATTAACATCCTACTTGGGTGAGCACAACCTAGTCATCGGTGAACAATTGATTTTTCACATGCTTCATCCGCTCATGATGTAGGCATATAGATTCTTCATCATTTTCTCTTTTTTGATTCATTCTTTCCAAAGGCTTGCTGATTTTGTTGGAATTTTACTTCTATAAAAGAAAGCTCTATTGAACTTTTCTTTGAAATATAATCTGATATAAGGGAAGATTTTACTAATACTTCTTTAAAATATCATTTTATATAAAGAGAAGTTATATAAAAATGTCGAGAAAATTCATGTTCTTTGTGTTCTCAGTTCATTTACCGTGTTTTCTACGCATTCTTGATTTTTAAGTGTATATCGATCATCTCAGATGCCATTAATAATCCCAATTGAACAAAAATCTAAGTAAATAATAAGACACGTGAAATCATTCCTTTTGCTATTGGATTCTCAAGTTGTGTCATATTATTGATGTTTAACTCTTCGACGTCATGAAGAGCACTTACATGATTCTTACACGGAACTTTTGACTGATTGATTGAATCTTATTTACATCAACCATTCACTAAACTTGTTATTGACGTATACATGCAATCAATGAGATTCATGTGAGTTTAATAAATATTTAGATTATGGTAAGTCAATGTATGTGCGTGTCCACATCAATATGAATATCTTACTCTGTAGTGTAAAGTATGATACACAAAAGATATAACATTATATTATGTGAATTTGACATGGTTAATTGGATGAGACATAGGTTATGTTTTGTCTTCTAGGATAAGGATGAGTTGGAGTAGATACTACAAGTTGGGCAAGCAACTTGTAGATTTGTTAGAAGGAAATCGTATTGCATGCCAAACCTAGGTGTGGTACGGTTTCCCTAATATATTGAACATGTGAAATAACTTACTTGCAACACGTGGTACTCTGCTACCATCAAACGGATTACCTAACTAAATAAACAATAGTTGTGTCATGACAACATGTACCTTTAGTCATTTGTAAGAGGAACAAGTTTTTTCAAGCTTGTAGATTAAAAGAAACCGGCCCTTGAGGACGATAAGCTTCCTTATTAGTCTTGTTCACACTTTAAAAGATTTTGAATAATATACTGAAGGAAAAAACTTTAGGGTTGCATGGAGGATTGGTTTAGGCAATGCGCAACAACATAGACTCGATTCAATGAAACTCCAATCCTAGAATATCCACGACTTTAGAGTTCATATTGCATGCACTAACATCTAGTGTGGAATACAATGATTAGAAATCAACGGATTAATGGATGTAAAAAATAAATGAAATTTTTCAGGTATAATGAGCTTTCTAAATTATCACAGTTGATTACTTTTTGTTTCTTTGCTACTTGACACTCGCCATTACTATTCTCTATGTTTGGAAAATCCAATATGAATCGATGAGTCATCGCAAGGATAATAGTGAGTCATCTACCAATAGTTTCTTTGTAGTATCATGTAGTTAGCAGTTCTTTTGTGTTCTTTCTTTTCAGTCTGAGGTATATGTAAATGAGTATAGTGGGACATTGTTATGTAAGATCTATTTTGTGAATGGAAAAGTGTTGGATGCATTCTTTGTAGCTCTTTTTATTGTTGTTAGTTTCTAAATAGTAGTTATTATTGTTGGATAACATTATTGTTGAGTAATCATATCCGAAAAAATGACAAGATCTGATGACCCAGAATCGTTGTCATCATAAAGGTTAATGAAAGGGCATGTCCTAAGTCCCCCTCTAGCACTCCTCCCTTGCTATGAAGGGACACTTTGGCATTCTTCATCCCCCAAAATTGACAATAAATAAATCCCCAGATGAATATGAAGTCATTGCTTATAGAAATGAAATCTCTAATTAAGCAAAATAATGAGATCTTTGGTCAGCTCGAAGTTGTTAGGGTGATGTCTTTTGGGACTACTAATGTGAGACTACCACTACAAATTGCACCTCTATATGTTTTTGGTTCGAAAGGGAAAACACTTGTGTTACTTATCTTTATAACTTGATGAAAAGTAAACGGCTTATGGTGACTATGTACATGTCGTTGTGGAACTATCTTATAATATTAAAGATAAAAACTTCACGTGGTTGTTGTGGGAGAAAATGATAAACTTAATAATGTAAATAAATAGGAGTGCATCTAGATCGGATTTTATCTTAATCCATGTATAATACAACATTAAGGATTATAATGTTTCTTGGTCAAATAAAATCCATTAAATATTCAAATCCAAATCAATTCGATCCATCGGGATTATGGATTAGTTTTTTTGATACGCATATGTTCCTACCCTCGTGGTTTATCCTCATGTTATTAGCAATTAATAATTGGATTACTTTTTGATGTTGAAATCGACGTAAAAAGGTGTATTTTGCAATTGTATATTTGAGAATAAATATAAATGCTTGCTAAATACTATTGATTCCTTGCGTAGTTTTCTTAACTTTTACAAATCTAAACTTATTGCTCCCACTAATCCTTTATATGTCTCTTTGAAAAGGTGAAAAACCATAAATCTCTTATGGTAGGTCAAGCAAACCAATACCATCTCCTCTTCACATGATCCTTTTTTTTACATCATTTTTTTGCCTTACTCCAAGCCTATGGAGTTGCTCAAGGTTCTCATTATTTCGTATTGAATGCTATTACTTTGCAACTTTTGCTTCATGATGGGATATGGCAGACATGACATTGACTGGAATTATGTGATGTTGTTGTCATGTATAATCTGTGGTGGGGATGAATCTTAGGCATGTATAATGAGTGACATTTCTTTTCTGAGAGTGGTTGTCAATTATCTCGAAAGCCAGGAGCCAGAGTAGTCCTACAGATGGAAGGGAGTATATGCACATGCCATGGATCGTGACGAGTATACGAGGGAAATAATTAGGAAAAGCCTACTTTACTACAAATCTTATTTACTTGAGTAAAGCTTGAATATATCATTTTCTTTTCTGGAAGATCTAGGTTGAATCAACCTCTGAGAAAGAAAATGGTTAGAGAGTTTTTTTTTCTGCTCTTGCAACTGAATCGATTATTGCATATCAATTAGAAAATTTGAACTTTTGTAAAAGAATTCCCACTGACTCCCAAACAACCAAGAGACAACTCTACCGAGATCAAATCTCTGGAAGAAAGAGTTTGTGAATAATGGACAATTAACGGGGGTGTACCTTTCAAATCCAAGTGAATAATTGGGAAGGATGCCTTTTTATACAGTTACTTGCAGATTACATAACTATTGATTAGGATTTTCGCGGGTCTAAATATGTCTCACACAGGACGGAGACATAGTCGCTGTGGCGATCAACAAGAGACCCTAACTCAGACAGCAATTAGCCCACAAATAATGATCAAGTAATGAAAATAAATGTGGAGTTAAAATTTATTTTATTTAACTCTACAAAGTGTGTGTATAGTACGAGTCTATAGAGTATCAAACATAGGGAGCAAACTAGATAGATTGGGCAACAGGGAGCAAAATAGATAGATTGGGCAGATAAATGCACAAAAGTGATTGTGAAAGCTATGTCTATATGTCTTCTTTTAATTTTTTAAGAGTTTTCTTTTGTGATTTTTAGTGATTTTTGGTCTGAAGATTAGAAATACATAAATAAGCAAAATATAAACTTGGGGAATTTTTCAATAACTTTTTATATTTTTTTATGGGTTTTATATGCCAAACATGAAAAAATAGTGCTCTTTTTTAATTTTAATAGATAAATAGGATAAAATACCTTAATTAAAATATATGTGATAAATAATAATATAAGGATTGATTCTAATTTTCTATTAATTTTCAGAGCAAAGGAACTAATTTTAAGAAAACAAAATCAATAAAAATAAAAATCAACCTGGTAGGAACATAATTGCAAATACAAGAAAGTTTTAGCACTTAACAGTAACCTTATGCAAAATTCTAGGGGCTTGGCGCACAAAATTTCCAGAATATGAAACTAATTCTGCCTGACAAGTGTATTTTTACAATTATCAAATAGTCTAGGGGTGAAGTTATAAAATAACCAGAAATTTTTACTCTACTTAAGTGAATTAAAGTACTAAATACAAATAGGAAAATCCGTTGGGGTTCCTCCACAAAATGCTTGTACCTTACGCACACAGGCACACGAGGTGATGTAGCAGAGTGCCTAAGTGCAAATACCGATAGTTTGCAGGTGTTCTTTACAAATATTACAAAATATTAAAGTTTCATAAGAAAGTTTAAGTATTAATAAATAAATACAAAAAAATGCTCGGGTGAAAGGGCACAAAATACCCAAGCACAAGTGTGGATCCAACGGCGATGTCAGCTCCACTTGACATGCGTCACGCTCAGACGCGGCGATGACTCTTCGCCTTGGACGCTCCTGATTAGATCCCCACAAATGATCGTACGGTAGCTGTGCGTGGAGATCGGACGATAGCTGCTGCGCTGAAAGAACCGAGCCTGATCCAACGACGGAGGAGGCGGGTCGATGAATTGGGAAGAACTCCACCGAGACAAAGTTTTACTGATCAGATCTCTCTCCTCCGACACATTTGATGAGCGCTCCCGCACCCTTAGTTAATTTGGTCAAATTAATGGTCCAAATCCATTTTAAGTGTTCGTTGCAGTCGGATACGGAAGGTTGATCAAAAACCACTTAAATCAGATTTTGGTCAATTTTAAGCGGTGATATTTTTTTACTTGGTGGAGTCCAAGGTCGATCTCAGGGAGGCCACTGTCTCCTTAGGTGGATTACAGCAATTTTCAAGTGTTGATGTTCGAGGGTCAAAATTTTTTGGTCTTTTTATTTCTTATGCAGACAGATGCAGACAAATCTCAGCCAATTTAACTTTAAATTTAATTTATGTATCAAACGAAGTCCAAAAATAATGAAAATTGGCCAGATGGTTATTTATGATGAAAATGACCTACACTAATTTTTTTGGAATTTTTCGACTCAAAATAATTTTTCTATGAATTAAATAAACAGACAGAGTGATTTTCAGTGTTTAATTTTTAATAAATATCAAATCACAATTTTTCCAAGAACTAAAATTATCCTAGGAAGGTCTAATGATCAGGGACCTAGGAAAATTGACAGATCTAAAATTCACTGTGAAATGAATTAATTAAAATTAATTTAAGAAAATCACTAAACTATTTTATTTAGGCCTCGATATGCGTGCAAATGATATGAAATTTTTATGGAGTGTTAAAAATGATGTCCTTAAGCTACTGTGAATTTTTGGTGATTTTTGAAGGCACTGATAATTAATTAAAAATCAAAAGGCATCACTGGGCAAAATATGTCACAAATGAACCAATTAATTCATTGATAATTCAATTAAGCCAACAAAAATCAGACACGTGTACAAACAGATAGAGGACAAAATTCTCAACAACTTGCAATTTTTAGAATTTCAAAATGATGAAAAATGCATGCTATGGACACGTGCAAACATAAGGGTGTAAATGCAATACTGGAAAATAAAATTTCAATAAGTAAACGTGCTGACAGGGACTAAAATGCAATTACCAATAATATGCAGGACTTCTATGCACTTTTTCCACGAGACACGTGCTCCTCACGTGATGTCTGCTTCACAGGGACCTCTTCGTAATTTTTGAAAGCTCCAGGGGCGTCGGTGCAAATAACCCAGGTCGCACGTGCTCCTCACGTGGGGCGACCTAGGTTCGGAGGGCGTCTGAGGCTCGGAGTGAGGCTAGGGCCTTCTGGAGGTTCGGTCTCGCCTCGGTGCAGCTTCGGGTCACCCGAGCCTAGGCTTGGAGAGCCGAGGCTCGGACTCGCCTACGTGGCAGCCTGAAGGCCCTTGGATCAAGATAGATCCAAGGGATGTCGATGAAGGTGCGTGGCGGCTGGAGAGCCGTCTGATCCGAAGCGTGATCAACGGTCGAAGACGGGGGCGGCGAAGGGACGCGTGGCGGGGCGAGGGCCGTTCGATCAGACGATCGAACGGTTGCTGCTGCGTCGTCTCAACGGGTCCTCCGCCGCCTGCGGAGGAGAAGGCTGCGCTCCGGTGAAACTGATTTTGCTCCGCCTCGGTCACCAGGCGTCGGTGAGGAGCTTCTTCAGCTCCCACGTAGCTCAGAAGAAGCGGGAGTGTACGGCGAGCTCTCCGGTGGTCTCTGGATCCCTGGAGGAGTGCTGGAGCTCTGCGGCGATGAAGCTCGAAGGGAGCTCCGGCGAGGCTCCGGCCAATGAAGGATTGAAGACCTGCGAAGGGTTAGATGGATAGCCGAGGCGTGCAGGTGTTCGTGGAGGAAAGTGGAGTGCTCGGCGAGGCCTACGGGGAAGTGAGGTGGCCCGGCGAACGAGCTCCAGCCAAACGGCGGAGCTGTTGGTCGGAGGAGAGTGCAACTTGTCGTCGGAGAGCGCGGAAGATACTGCGAGGATCGGAGCTTCGACGCGAAGCTCGGCGAGGTGATTGGAAGGCGCGAGGATGGTCGTGGGTGGCGAATAAAATCGGAGAAGATGAACACGAAAATAAAGACGAAGATCAGAGGAGATGAAGGAGGTTACCTGGGGATTGGAGCTCTGCTGGGAGTTCCAGGGTCGTCGCTCGAGGGATCGGTAAGGTCCCGAGCTCTAGCAGCTGCTCGGAGGAGTGGCTGCGACACGGCGGTGGGCCGAGGATCTCGCCGGAGAAGAAGCTCTGTCGTCGCTCGACAAATCAGCCGATTGCTGTCACCAATAGGAAGCTTGGAGCTCGAGGGATCTCTCTGGAGTGGCGGATGGGGGTGAAGGTCGCTGGTGATGGCGTATTTATAAGGTGGAGTTGATGGCTGGAATGGGTGAGTGGCGAAGTTGGTGGCTGTCGTGGGGCGAGTGTGGCGGAGATGGTGGTGTTTGAGGGAGCTGGCGAGGGAGAGGGATGAGTGGGGTGTGTCGTGGGGAGGTCAGCGGCCGGAGGAGATGGCTGACGTGTGCCCAGAAAAGGAAAGGGGGCGCCCCTCCCGCAAGGCAAGGGACGTGGGGGAGAGGGGCGCCTGGAGGTAGGAGACGAAGTCCTCACCGTTGGATCCTGTGATCCAACGGTGGAGATCAGATCGTAGTGAGCGGGTGTGATTAGATCTGAGGTCCCAAGATGAGGGGTCATGAGCGAGCCACGTGGCGTATTGTGGCGAGGCGCAAGCGGATGGTTCAGATGAGAGGGTGGAACTGGTCTGAGGGTGCAGATGCGTCCACGTGGAGGGCTGAGAGAGCGGCGCGGATGGAGGGATCAGATGAAGCGAGGGGAGGATCTGACGGCCAGGCGAAGGGAAGCGCGTGGAAAGGCCTGGGCCGTTGGATCTGAAGCGAGATCCAACGGTGGAGGGCGCGGCGGACGAGGCGAAGGGCAGCGGGCCGCGTGGCGCAATCAGAGGGCGCCACGTGGCCTGCTGTGAATGGTTGGAGGGAAAAATGTGTGTAGATCGAAGAGGAAGCCGAATTTGGAAAAACTCAAAACATGAAAGTTGTAGATCTTGATGAGATCTACAAGTTTCATGTTGACCAAAGACGGAGATAAGGTCAAATATGGTACATAAATACAAGGATACATAAATGTACATATGTAGTATACAAAATGACCCAAAAACCCAAGTTTCTCATACAAGCTCCAATTGCAATGAAATTAGTCTCATTTTAAAGGTCTTTTCATATGTAGTATTCTAAGAGTGAGTAGACCTAATTATGGGTTTGTATGAGGGCTTTATGTGTGTTTTAATGTACACGGGTTCTCAGGATATTTGGCTATTTTACAAGGGTGATTTTTGGCATTCTTCCCTATATTATTAAGGAGTATATACATGTATTATAGAGAAGGGGTTATTTTGATGAAGAGGTCTTGTACAGGGGATTTTTGGCTTCTTATTTAAATGCAGATGAGCTGCTAAAATGCATGAATTATGGATGCATGCATGAGTGTTATTTATGCAAGATAAAAGGAAATATGCCTCTACTTTCTCGGGAACAAGGCTCTATTTTTGACTTTTGATGTGATGAATCACAGATTCATCAACCCCCTATACTTAAACCTTGCTCGTCCCCGAGCAACTAAAATGAAATGCAAGAGTGAAATGATTTTGGGTTCCATACCGAGGTCATGAACAAAAGTTGAAAATGGAGCCTGACTCGACCTTTGGATTAATTGTGTGGCGGAACCTTATTTGGACCTGAACTTAAGACCTAACAGACTTCAAGTTCCACAAGTCTTCTATTCAAGACGCCTTAACAGTCAGGTCAGAATAAATCCTCAACGCAAATTTCTGATGACTATGATTCTTACTTGTACTGTGTAAGTGAGATATAGCTCTCCATATCAGAAATGACTCGGAACCAGCCTCCTCTAACAAGGTAACTCAATAACCTGGTCCAGTAACTCTTTCCTCGGGGAGCGGGGTATTCCCTTCTAAGTTCAAGTGCGACCAACTCAAGAGGAGGGGGTAGAGAAAAGAATGGACGGTAGCCAGTGTAGCTAACCTATCCCGGGATGCCTGACCAGTGTAGCCAAGTCATCCAGCTGCAGACTTCTTGCTAATATACATACTCCGACAGGTATTTTTTTTTTTTTTGGACCTGTCTGATTTTTTTTTGGAGTTCTTGCATTTTTTTTTTCACACAACTATATACAAGGTGCAGCATGTACATCAGGAGTTTTTCCTCTTGAGCCAGTAGACTATCCCTCTTTTGAAGCATTATTGCAACCCACAGCATCCCGTCCTTAGCCTTCATCACCACTAGACCACGTTGAGACGCACTTCCTTCACTAGAAGAAGAAGAGAGGTTCCGCCTAGAAGTACTACCCTCATATGCTACCCCAAGCCAAAGGAAACTACTTCCTCAACACCTCATCAATGAAGAGCTATGTGCATTGTGCTTGTCCAAGTTAGGTCATTATCTAAAAGAATCCTGCGTATGCACGAGATATTCTACTTAGACTAATTAAGATGACATGTGAACATAGATTTGTGGACTCAAAGAATTAAGTCACTTGACCTGAGAAATCTTAACTCCAGTCCCTATAAGGTTCCTCTGAAATTAGGTGGATTAAGGTCAAATCAAGTCTATCCTCAATATCTACTCATGACTTGGTTCAGAACCCACTAGCTTTTCACTTTGCATATGCAAAGATATGCAGATGAGATGCAGATGACATGCTATGAAAATGCAAGACTCTTTTATGCAGAGATGATGTGCAAGAGTAAATAAGAAGCCTTTTTGTTTTATTTTATTTTTATTTTATTTATTTATTTATTTTTTTTTTTCAAAGTTTTACCCACCCGTAATTATTGTAAATATATACAAAAATACGCGAAAGTACGAGCTATGGGTAAAGTATATATGTAATATATACACGCCCCCCTATACTTAGCGTGTGCTATGTCCTCAGAGCACGAAGAGCGAGGAAAAGACATAGCTCGGGCTAAGCGTAGGAGAGCTAAAATAACAAAAAGTGTATAGAAGTCGTCTCGCCCCCCCTATACTTAGGCTCTGGCAGCCTAAGTGTAGAAGAAGATCAGAAATGGGGCGGACGAGGTTAAGAGGGGAAATGGAGGAGTATCAGTGCGGACATCGGTCCCCCCTATACTTAGGCTTAGGTCAGCCTAAGTATCGATAGGAAATGAGTATAAGGACCAATGTGATCTGAAGAATGTACAGTGAATCGACTCGGGTGACCCCTTCCCCCTATACTTAGGATCTGGTCATCCTAAGTACAGTCCGAGATAATGATTCGATGATGTGGGGACGGGTTACTAGAATCGTGGAGGTAAGGATAGGATATACAGGAAGAATGATATATATACAGCTGAGTCGGTCTGAATCTTTTGAAGATGCTGCTGATGGCTGGAGTTCATTGCTGCAAGGTCTCATACGCGGCTTGAGATGTATCTGCTGTATCTGTCTCGCATATGAATACAATCTCCTCCACATGGACTAACTGTTCATTGGATTCGACGAAGTGCTTCAACAGCTGCCCATTTACTAGGAATGTCGGTGCGTCATCTGCGAGATCTGAGATCTCGACACATCCACTATTATGCACCGTTCGGACAACGAATGGTCCCGTCCACTTAGACTTAAGTTTGCCTTGGAAAGTCTTTAGCCTGGCATTGAACAACCATACCTTCTGTCCAGGAACAAAGGTCTTTCGTCTGATATATCTATCATGCCAACGCTTTACCTTGTCCTTGTACACCACACTGTTGTCGTATGCTCGGTTTCTGACTTCCACAAGCTCATTCAGATCCATGTCTCTTTGTTTCTGGCCTAGGTGTGTGTTCCAGTTGACCTTCTTTATTGCCCATTCTGATTTGTGTACTAACTCTGCGGGCAAATGGCACGGCTTTCCGAATACCATTCGGAATGGGGAGGTGCCTAACGGTGTCTTGTAAGCCGTCCTATAAGCCCAGAGGACTTGATCCAAGATCTGAGACCAGTCCTTCCTGTCTGGGCGGACGAGCTTTTGCAATATGGTTTTCACCTCCCTATTCGACACCTCAGCCATACCATTGGTTTGTGGGTGGTAAGGACTAGCGACACGGTGTTCGATGCCGTAGTCCTTCAGGAGTTTCTTCACCTCCCGATTCACAAAGTGGCTACCCCCATCTGATATCATCATTTTGGGGATCCCGAACCTAGAGATTATGTGCTCTCTGATAAATTTACAGACAGTCCTGCTGTCTGCGGCTCGGGTCGGGATAGCCTCCACCCATCTGGACAGATAGTCAACCGCAAGAAGGATGTATTCAAACCCGTGGCTGACAGGGAATGGGCCCATGAAATCGATGCCCCAGGCGTCAAAGACATCACAAATGATGACTGGCTGCATTGGCATCTCATCCTTGGAACCAACGGTTCCTCCCATTCTCTGGCAAACTGGGCACGACTTCGCGAAGGCGGTGGCATCGCGAAACAGAGTCGGCCAGTAAAAGCCACATTGAAGTACCTTCCATGCGGTCCTCTTCCCGGAGTGGTGTCCTCCTGCCTCTAAGCTATGGCATAAAGAAAGGACACTCTGGTATTCCTCCTGAGGAATACAACGTCTCCAGACACAATCCGGTCCTTCAAAGAAAAGGATCGGATCCTCCCAATGGTAGTGTCTAGCGTCCGACTTTAGTCGGTCAATTTGCCTCTTGGGCCAATCCTCGGGAACTTTCTTGGAGACAAGATAGTTCACGATATTGGCGTACCATGGGAGTGAGTCGATAACAAAAATCGACTCGTCGGGGAAGGAGTCTCGAATTGGGGAAACCTCGGAAGTATTAAGATCTTCGAGACGAGAGAGATGATCGGCTACTACGTTCTTCTTTCCAGGTTTATCACGGATGTCCAAATCAAACTCCTGGATAAGTAAAATCCAACGAAGAAGACGCGCCTTCGCGTCCTTCTTCTCCATCAAATATCGTAGTGTCGTATGGTCTGTGAACACAGTTACCTTGGATCCGATTAAATGAGATCTGAATTTGTCCAAGGCAAACACTACCGCAAGCATTTCCTTTTCGGTAACTGTATAGTTACGCTGAGCTGCATCAAGCACTTTGCTTGCGTAGTGAATTGCAAACGGGACGCCGTCTCTTCTTTGTCCCAATACAGCCCCCACAGCATAATCTGAGGCGTCTGTCATGATCTCAAAAGGGAGAGACCAATCTGGGGCTTGTAAGATGGGTGCATCCATGATCATTCCTTGTAACCGCTTAAAGGCCTCAAGACATTTGTGATCGACAATAAACTCCGCGTCTTTGCCTAAAAGCTCAGTTAGCGGTCGGGCAATCTTAGAAAAATCCTTTATAAATCTCCGATAAAATCCGATATGCCCGAGGAACGACCGCAACTGCCGTACGTTGGTTGGTGGCTGGAGTCGTCTGATCACGTCCACCTTGGCAGGGTCAACCTCCATTCCTCTCTTGGAGATGACATGCCCCAACACTATGCCCTCCGTCACCATAAAGTGACTTTTCTCCCAGGAGAGCACCAGATTGACCTCACAACATCTTTTGAGGACTCGGTCCAGATTCCTAAGGCAGGAATCAAAGGAGTCGCCGTGGACCGAGAAGTCATCCATGAAGACTTCCAGGAATTCGCCGACCATTTCGGCGAATACAGCAATCATACACCTTTGAAAAGTACCTGGAGCATTGCATAGCCCAAAAGGCATGCGCCTGAAAGCATAGGTACCAAAGGGGCATGTGAACGTGGTCTTTTCCTGGTCCTCTGGAGCTATGGCTACTTGATTGTAGCCCGAGAACCCATCAAGAAAACAAAAGAATTCTTTCCCCGCTAGTCTTTCTAAAATCTGATCAATAAATGGTAGGGGGAAATGATCCTTTTTCGTCGCGGCATTCAGGCGTCTGTAATCCACACAGACGCGCCACGACGTGGGTACTCTTGTCACGATCTCCTCTCCGTCCTCATTGGTGGTCGTCTGAATTCCCGACTTTTTCGGGACAACATGGATTGGGGCCACCCACTTAGAATCGGAGATTGGGTAAATGAAACCCGCGTCGCACCATTTTTCTATCTCTTTCTTCACAACCTCTCGTAGATTTGGATTCAATCGACGTTGGAATTCACGAGAGGGTTTGGTTTCGTTCTCCAAATATATATGGTGCGAACACAGAGCGGGATTTATCCCGTGGAGATCGGAAATGCTCCAGCCTATTGCCTTGCGGTTCTTCTCCAGGATCTCTAGCAAGCGAGATTCCTGCTCCTCGGTCAATTGCGAACTGATAATGACCGGAAATTTCTTGTCTTGTCCCGCAAGGAAGGCATATTTCAGGGTTGTGGGTAAGGGTTTGAGCTCAGGGATGGTATGATCGTCTAAGAAGTCTGGCTCAATCTGATCTGGTTCGGTGTTGGAAGTGGCTGGATCCTGTTCTGCAGCGGCTGCCACCAAGCTCGGCTCTGGAGTCGGATCGTCAAAGGTCTCCATGCAATCGGCAAACGCCTCGTCCGACTCGTCATCCTCATCTTCCGATTGTCCTAAGGATGTAAGGACTGACAGGCCCACTTGGGCCTCTGTGTCATCGAAGATGTAGGGCGATGCAGGCTCAGAGCTGTACTCGTTCCTGAATATCTCGCAGACTGACTCATGCACTGGATCATCTTCAAAGGAGATGGACACATCGGTGCTGGCTGGGTTCTGTCTCCATGGCCCAACTAAGTCTACATGTTCACGGTCTGTTTCGATAGAAGAGTACTCGGTGCTGGATTCGGAGTCTGGTCTCTGCCATCTCGTCTGCTTCATCTCTAGTTCCTCATCTCCGCCTGGAGTTTGGAACTGAATTTTCCCATTCTTATAATCGAATAATGCCCCTGCTGTTCTGAGGAAGGGCCTACCCAAAATGATCTGGGAATCTCTCCAATTACGAGGGGTTTCCATATCGAGGACAGTGAAGTCCACCATGTATTCCTGCCCCTCGACTTTGATCACAATGTTCCTTAACTCTCCTTGGGACTTCTTAGTGGATTTGTCCGCGAACTGAAGAATAGCTCTAGATTTCCTAAGAGGTCCGAGATTGAGCCGCTCATAGAGGGCTGTGGGCATCAAGTTGATCGAGGAACCATTGTCCAGGAGAGTGCGTGCAAACGCGATGTCATCAACATGACTCACTACATAGTGTGCACCCATGTCTCTTCGTTTCCGAGGAAACGAGTTCTTTATTGCACAAGTCGTGGCTACGGATAGAACGTGTTTCTCAACACGGCTTTTGGTTTTCCTGCTAACCCTAGTAGGTGTGCATCTCACCTTAAGGTATTTTTGGAATGCAGGGGTCATTTCCACGAACTTGTCAAAGGGGATTGTGACCTTGATATGTTTGTTACAAAACTCAGCCATCTCAGGGTCATCTTTTTGGATTTTTTGTTTTTCTTCTTCCCATCCTTGAGAGCTTGGGGGAAAGGGATTATTAACTCAGGTTCTGGAACTGAAATATCTTCATTAGCTGCTGAAACTGAGTTCTGAACAAGACTCTGACTCGGACTTTTATACAGACTCTGACTCTGACTCTGACGAAAGGGAAAATGCTTGGGCGAAACCGGTGATGCTTCCTCCGCTTCTTCTGGCTGGTCCTCCTCAGATGGAGGTGCGGGCTCATCGGTGTCGTCGGACTCTGGATGACTGCGGGGCTGGTGCTTCGAGGACTCAGATGTCCTCTTCTTCTGCTGGTGGTGACGGTGGTGCTCCTCCTCTTCCTCCTCCGAATTCTCCTCAGGTCGAATTTCGGAGGTTCCTTCCTGTTGTGCCCGTGCCCGATCAGGTATGGTCACGGTCCTTCCGCTCCTGAGGGACATATGATTAACATTATCGTACGAAAGGATCTCATGTTCAGATAAATAGTTATCTGAATAGTATACCTGATCTCGGGGTCGGTTCTGGCCCTGCTGTATGCTATTTGGGTTGGCCTGAACCTGTGCGGGAATTGGAGTCCTTGGCGCCATTTGTTGGTCCTGAGCACGAGAGACCCGATTGATGTTGGTTCTCATGTCCAGGTAGTCGTTTTGCATCTGCTGGACCCTATCAGACAGGGTCTGGATCGCCAAGGTGAGGGACTCCAACTCGGTGGGCTGGGCTGGCAGCTGAGTGAATGCGGTCCTGAACTGGCCCTGCTGGCCGTGCCGATACTGCTGCTGATGGGGCGGTGCTGGCCCCTGCTGGTAGGTGCGCTGCTGCGGTTGGTACCCCTGTTCTGGCCTGGACTGATATCGCGGGATTGTGACGGGCCTGGTCTCCTGGTAAACTGGGGTTGGGCGGTGTGCCTGATCCTTCCCCATCTCGATTTGCCGGACTAGTGGGTCACGGCTATACCAGAGCCCGTTGATCTCGTAAACGGGCGGAGGCTCCTCGTACTCTGTCTCAACGGGTGGGGGTGCATGATGGTTCTGCTGGTTGTAAGTCTGATCCCAGCTGCTCTGAGACCCCGGTGCCTGTTCCTGTACAAGATGGACTCGATGTACAGGTACAGGTGGTGCAGAAGGGGTGGGTAGCTTAATCTTGGCTACCTTTTCAGAGAGTTCCTCCACCTTCTTGGGAAGGCTCGAAAGAGACTCCATCTCCGCGACTCTCTTGTGGATCTGCTCGACCATAGTAAGCTTGTCTGCAATCATCCCCATGCTGGGGATGAGGTCCTCTGTCAGATCTGCAACAGTCCTTCTAGTTGTCTCATTGGATAGAATCGAGGGAGACAACTGATAGGCCCTTGTGGCCTGCGACCTCCCGGTTTCTGCCATCTGCTCTAGAATTTTCCACACGGCGTGCTCGTTCTTGTTCAGGTAGCTTCCTCCGCAGGCGGCGCTGACTAACCCCTGCATCTCTGGGGTTAGGCCGCAGAACAAGGTCTGGACTAAGATCGCCTTAGAAATGCCGTGGCATGGGCATTTCTGTACTAAGTCATTGAACCTGTCCCACGCCTCGTGGAACGGTTCGCAGGGTCCTTGGGCGAAGCTGGCAATCTTCGTTCGCATCTGATTGGTTCTACTGAGTGGGTAGAACTTCTTCAAGAAGAGGTCCTTGAACTGCATCCAGGTAGTACATACCACCCCTAGGTTTTTCAGCCAATGTGCAGCCTTATCTCCTAAGGCAAACGGGGTGGCTTTCAGCCGGATATAATCTTGGCCAACAATGGGATGGCTCAGATTATTGCAAACTAGTTCGAAGTCACGGAGGAAAGTGTACGGCTCTTCGCTTAGGTTTCCGTTGAACTTCGGCAGCAGGCTAAGGAAGTGGGGCTTCAGCTCGAATGCCTGGTCGGGAACTGCAGGTGCTAGCCAATTCTGGATTTCATTCTCCGCCGGGTTATAGGTATCGACCATTGGTCGGTCGATCCCTTCAGCTACTATTATCCGCCCCATTCGTGCAGTGAGATCAGCATTTTTCTGTTCAGCTTCAGCAAGGCGTCTTAGAATCTGTCTCATCTGGTCTTCATCGGGCGGCATCTTTGGCGGCATTTCTTCCTCTACTTCTGGGGATTGGAAAATAAGGTCGGTGTTAGAGGTTGAATCAAGGATGGGATTACCGAGGAAATGATCTTCCTTGGTAATCTCAGAGGAGATAGAAGGGTAGGTTTGAGAGTAACCACCCTGAGCAGGAGGGAACCAGGACTCAAGAGGGTCATGAGTCCTGGGTGGTCCAAGGTGCGCTCGGACCGGAAAAGACGAGTTACTTGGGGGACTCATAGAGAGATCAGTGAACGGTGCGTCGAGATCTCCCCAATCACTCATCTTGGTGAAGCAAGAAGAAGATAGGATTTTACTCCTACCTGAAGCAAGCACAAGATCAATCCAAGACCCTGGATTCACACTCAACACAGTGAAGGACTCAAAGTTGAGTCCAATTTATCTTGTAGTTTTTAAGTGTGATTTTCAAGCAAATCTAGCAAGGATTACGCGGCCTAGAGGGAAGTCGGCTCAGAGCCGGATGCGTCTTCCCTGTCTATCCTGTCGTCTAAGATACCGCCGCTCCTTCCTTTCTTCGCTCCTATCCCAAGCCGATGGACTCAGTGACCACGCCCCTATCTACCTGCAAGCAGGCGGAGGCTGACAAGGCCGGAACTTCGCCCCGGAGGGTTACTGGCAACTTGTCGCGAAGTACCGCAATTTCGCCCCTATCTACCTGAGACAGGCGGAGGCTACTTGGTACTAGTCAAAGAATCTGAAAATATTCGGCTCGTGATATTTGCTAGGATCAGTTAGAACGTGATATGGAAGACGGGGATTTGGGCTCTACCTTAGGGTGTTCACACACACTCAGGTACCCTCACTCAGCCTGAAAACAAGGTCGGGGATTAGTCTCCCGCAAACAATTTTTAGCTTTTATTCCCTTTTTATGGTCAATACTGTTAGCAGTCCCGGTTTTAAAGTTAGGTTATCACTGTAATTAATCACCACAAAGCACGCCTATCGTACAGTCCCAATTTCCTTTTTAAATTAAGTGAGAAAATCAGAGAGGGAAATCGAGAAAAGCCGATGCAAGTTGAAATCGATGATGCGTATGCTGAGTACAGAATACTTACAGTGATCCTTCGCTTTTTGATGCAGGATGCTATACAGAATTGAAAACTTTACTCTACATGCAAATGCAAGTGATGAAAGCCGCTCCTAGACAGGCAGTTCTATTAGCGTGAAGAACAGTTTAATTTGAACTAAGTCCTGCGGTCTAGGTGCGTCTATTAAGTGTGTTGTGTGGTCCTATTGATTACGGGCACAAACAAGTCCTAGAGTGGCTCGAGGAGCCGCTAGTGCAAGCTAAATTACCAATCACCCACACAGCACACGGGACACGATTTTCCACTATATTTACACGCGCGAGATCCCAAACGGGAACCGCTGGAAATAATGCAAAGGAGAAAAATAAAAAGTACAATGCCTCTCTTTCTCTCAACACACTTTAAATGTTAAGTCCTTGAAGCGTCGCCGACTCCTCGCGGTCCTCGCACAAAAAATGAAATAGAGGTCAGAGAGTGACACAAAAATGAAGCAAAAAGAAAACAAATAAGAGAAATAATTACAAGAAAAACCGGGGGTCAGACTACCCGGGGATTAGAAATCAACCACTTCAAAAATATGCTACCAATTAACCTAAGCTGTGCCTCCCCGGCAACGGCGCCATTTTGATGAGCGCTCCCGCACCCTTAGTTAATTTGGTCAAATTAATGGTCCAAATCCATTTTAAGTGTTCGTTGCAGTCGGATACGGAAGGTTGATCAAAAACCACTTAAATCAGATTTTGGTCAATTTTAAGCGGTGATATTTTTTTACTTGGTGGAGTCCAAGGTCGATCTCAGGGAGGCCACTGTCTCCTTAGGTGGATTACAGCAATTTTCAAGTGTTGATGTTCGAGGGTCAAATTTTTTTGGTCTTTTTATTTCTTATGCAGACAGATGCAGACAAATCTCAGCCAATTTAACTTTAAATTTAATTTATGTATCAAACGAAGTCCAAAAATAATGAAAATTGGCCAGATGGTTATTTATGATGAAAATGACCTACACTAATTTTTTTGGAATTTTTCGACTCAAAATAATTTTTCTATGAATTAAATAAACAGACAGAGTGATTTTCAGTGTTTAATTTTTAATAAATATCAAATCACAATTTTTCCAAGAACTAAAATTATCCTAGGAAGGTCTAATGATCAGGGACCTAGGAAAATTAACAGATCTAAAATTCACTGTGAAATGAATTAATTAAAATTAATTTAAGAAAATCACTAAACTATTTTATTTAGGCCTCGATATGCGTGCAAATGATATGAAATTTTTATGGAGTGTTAAAAATGATGTCCTTAAGCTACTGTGAATTTTTGGTGATTTTTGAAGGCACTGATAATTAATTAAAAATCAAAAGGCATCACTGGGCAAAATATGTCACAAATGAACCAATTAATTCATTGATAATTCAATTAAGCCAACAAAAATCAGACACGTGTACAAACAGATAGAGGACAAAATTCTCAACAACTTGCAATTTTTAGAATTTCAAAATGATGAAAAATGCATGCTATGGACACGTGCAAACATAAGGGTGTAAATGCAATACTGGAAAATAAAATTTCAATAAGTAAACGTGCTGACAGGGACTAAAATGCAATTACCAATAATATGCAGGACTTCTATGCACTTTTTCCACGAGACACGTGCTCCTCACGTGATGTCTGCTTCACAGGGACCTCTTCGTAATTTTTGAAAGCTCCAGGGGCGTCGGTGCAAATAACCCAGGTCGCACGTGCTCCTCACGTGGGGCGACCTAGGTTCGGAGGGCGTCTGAGGCTCGGAGTGAGGCTAGGGCCTTCTGGAGGTTCGGTCTCGCCTCGGTGCAGCTTCGGGTCACCCGAGCCTAGGCTTGGAGAGCCGAGGCTCGGACTCGCCTACGTGGCAGCCTGAAGGCCCTTGGATCAAGATAGATCCAAGGGATGTCGATGAAGGTGCGTGGCGGCTGGAGAGCCGTCTGATCCGAAGCGTGATCAACGGTCGAAGACGGGGGCGGCGAAGGGACGCGTGGCGGGGCGAGGGCCGTTCGATCAGACGATCGAACGGTTGCTGCTGCGTCGTCTCAACGGGTCCTCCGCCGCCTGCGGAGGAGAAGGCTGCGCTCCGGTGAAACTGGTTTTGCTCCGCCTCGGTCACCAGGCGTCGGTGAGGAGCTTCTTCAGCTCCCACGTAGCTCAGAAGAAGCGGGAGTGTACGGCGAGCTCTCCGGTGGTCTCTGGATCCCTGGAGGAGTGCTGGAGCTCTGCGGCGATGAAGCTCGAAGGGAGCTCCGGCGAGGCTCCGGCCAATGAAGGATTGAAGACCTGCGAAGGGTTAGATGGATAGCCGAGGCGTGCAGGTGTTCGTGGAGGAAAGTGGAGTGCTCGGCGAGGCCTACGGGGAAGTGAGGTGGCCCGGCGAACGAGCTCCAGCCAAACGGCGGAGCTGTTGGTCGGAGGAGAGTGCAACTTGTCGTCGGAGAGCGCGGAAGATACTGCGAGGATCGGAGCTTCGACGCGAAGCTCGGCGAGGTGATTGGAAGGCGCGAGGATGGTCGTGGGTGGCGAATAAAATCGGAGAAGATGAACACGAAAATAAAGACGAAGATCGGAGGAGATGAAGGAGGTTACCTGGGGATTGGAGCTCTGCTGGGAGTTCCAGGGTCGTCGCTCGAGGGATCGGTAAGGTCCCGAGCTCTAGCAGCTGCTCGGAGGAGTGGCTGCGACACGGCGGTGGGCCGAGGATCTCGCCGGAGAAGAAGCTCTGTCGTCGCTCGACAAATCAGCCGATTGCTGTCACCAATAGGAAGCTTGGAGCTCGAGGGATCTCTCTGGAGTGGCGGATGGGGGTGAAGGTCGCTGGTGATGGCGTATTTATAAGGTGGAGTTGATGGCTGGAATGGGTGAGTGGCGAAGTTGGTGGCTGTCGTGGGGCGAGTGTGGCGGAGATGGTGGTGTTTGAGGGAGCTGGCGAGGGAGAGGGATGAGTGGGGTGTGTCGTGGGGAGGTCAGCGGCCGGAGGAGATGGCTGACGTGTGCCCAGAAAAGGAAAGGAGGCGCCCCTCCCGCAAGGCAAGGGACGTGGGGGAGAGGGGCGCCTGGAGGTAGGAGACGAAGTCCTCACCGTTGGATCATGTGATCCAACGGTGGAGATCAGATCGTAGTGAGCGGGTGTGATTAGATCTGAGGTCCCAAGATGAGGGGTCATGAGCGAGCCACGTGGCGTATTGTGGCGAGGCGCAAGCGGATGGTTCAGATGAGAGGGTGGAACTGGTCTGAGGGTGCAGATGCGTCCACGTGGAGGGCTGAGAGAGCGCGCGGATGGAGGGATCAGATGAAGCGAGGGGAGGATCTGACGGCCAGGCGAAGGGAAGCGCGTGGAAAGGCCTGGGCCGTTGGATCTGAAGCGAGATCCAACGGTGGAGGGCGCGGCGGACGAGGCGAAGGGCAGCGGGCCGCGTGGCGCAATCAGAGGGCGCCACGTGGCCTGCTGTGAATGGTTGGAGGGAAAAATGTGTGTAGATCGAAGAGGAAGCCGAATTTGGAAAAACTCAAAACATGAAAGTTGTAGATCTTGATGAGATCTACAAGTTTCATGTTGATCAAAGACGGAGATAAGGTCAAATATGGTACATAAATACAAGGATACATAAATGTACATATGTAGTATACAAAATGACCCAAAAACCCAAGTTTCTCATACAAGCTCCAATTGCAATGAAATTAGTCTCATTTTAAAGGTCTTTTCATATGTAGTATTCTAAGAGTGAGTAGACCTAATTATGGGTTTGTATGAGGGCTTTATGTGTGTTTTAATGTACACGGGTTCTCAGGATATTTGGCTATTTTACAAGGGTGATTTTTGGCATTCTTCCCTATATTATTAAGGAGTATATACATGTATTATAGAGAAGGGGTTATTTTGATGAAGAGGTCTTGTACAGGGGATTTTTGGCTTCTTATTTAAATGCAGATGAGCTGCTAAAATGCATGAATTATGGATGCATGCATGAGTGTTATTTATGCAAGATAAAAGGAAATATGCCTCTACTTTCTCGGGAACAAGGCTCTATTTTTGACTTTTGATGTGATGAATCACAGATTCATCAACATTGAAGCTCCAAAATGGCTCAAGAGGTTCATGGAAGGCTCCTCTATGTGAAGGGGGTGTTAAAAGGCCACAAGATGCACTTTAGATCCTCCACGACGCTGGGGAAGAGGAGAAGTCCCAGATGCCTCCAACGAGATATAATTCCCCTCCAGGCATTGTTCTGTCCCAGGTTCCTGCAAAAAAGGGGATAAGAGGGTCGAGGGAAAACTGCCTCGACCCTCCAGCATGGAAGGGGGCGAAAGGTGGAGAGGGGCGGAGGTGTTCCGGCTGAAGGAGGTGGAGCACCCAAAGCCAGATCCACAATGGATCTGGTGATATGGAGGTGCGATGGATGCTCAAGAAATGAAGGGGAAGAATAGGAGGTGGTTAGCGAAGTCAGAGAACACATGAGGGGCATGTGATGTGGTTCGCCAGAGCTCAGCTCCGGAGAACTATGTTTTGAGATTTAAAGCTAAGTTACGTGCTTAAAAGGTAAAAACAAAAGCGAAAATTAACATAGGAACGAGTCTAAGCAAGAAAATGCAAGAAAGAATAGAAGGTACCTCACCGGCAGATCCGAGAAGCATGGACCTCACGTCCGGTGACCGAAGATGGGGTGGAAGCACCTAAAGTCCACTCTCGAGACCACCTCAAGCAGCTGGAGGGGAGCTGTCACCTTCCCGATCCTGAGCACACGATGAAGAGGAGCAAAAATTGGGCCAAAAGGGTTCAAAAGAGAGAGGAAGGCAGAGGAAGGTTTATGTACATCTTGACGAGGCGATGAGAAGATCGAGGAACATGAAGCAACACAGCGATCCAAAGCCCAAGGGAATCATCAAGCATGTATGTAAATGGATGAGGCACAGTTGTGCATAAGGAATCGAAGCGATTTGGTGAAAGGTGAGGCCAAGAAAATATCGAGAAGAAGGTCTAAGCGGTAGGTCTGACAAGGCACATGGGGAGTCAAAGGAGCTGATTGCCGGTCAACTCCAGACCGCACATGGTTGGTCCACGTGGACCAACCGAGAAAAACCCGACCTAAAAAGATTAAAAAATAAGTATTAAATATAAATAGATTTTATTAATATTAACTTATAAAATAAAAAATATTTATTATTTTTCGAAGTATTTTATTATGATGTTTATTTATTTTTAAAGGTATATAATTACAAGGATTTAATGGGGCTGCCCCCGGGGGCAACCAACATGGTAGCCCCGTCCTTTATTTTCGGTGTTTTTTTATATTTTTTGAAAAATATCACCATGTCTATTCATCCCTATATCCTCCTATATGCCATTCAAATTTCGTCAGAAACAGAGACTCCTACGGCCTCCATCGAGATGGTGTCGATTTAAAAAATCATGTTACCATTAAAAAATGTCTGTCTGGATGGAGGTCATAAGAATCTCTGTTTCTAACAAAATTCGAATGTCATATAGGAGGGATACTGGGATGAATACAAATAGCGACATTTTTTGAAAAAAAAATAAAAAAAACACCGAAAATGGCGTGGGGACAGCCCTTGGGGCAACCCCATTAACCTCTAATTACAAATTACTTTTTAGGGATAAATTATAGGTATATTTATTTATATTTTGTGACTTTTATTTTGATTTTATATTTATAATTTTATTATTTTTATTATTTTATAAAATAGTAACTTATTTTATATACTTAAATATATTTTATTATAATTTTCTAATGTAATATATAGTTAAATAAATATAGGTGTTAAATACATGGCTATACTTTTAGGTATTTCATCTATATGTTTTATATACAAAATCTTTTTAGTGTTTTATTTATGTTTTTATTTTAATTTGAATATGTACATATATTATAAATAATATTTACAAAATTATAAAAATATAAAAATAAAAATTGGTGAATAATAAATAAAATGAATATTATAATCGGGTAAATGATACAATAGGGTCCAAAAACTAACTTTCACGCCTTAACTCCAAAAAATATGAAACCACCTTCATTAAATAGCTTATTAAAAGTTATATACAATTAAAGGTGATTTTGATATATTTTGAGTTTTTATTTGAGAGATATGGGTCTGGGATATTGGGATTTTGGAAATTTATTCAAACTATAACTTGTATATTGTATATTATTTTTGTATGAAATCAATTTTGTAATTTTTTTATATTTTATTGTCTACAACTTTCATGTACAAAATTTATTTATTTGAGGTATAAAAAATGGAAAATAAAATATGTCCAAAAAATAAATAAATAATGAATAAATAAAAGGGATTTTTATTGTATCTTTGACCCTTATCTCCCCTACTTTATTCCTTGTCAAGCTAGTCATCGAGATGCTTAGGTCTCAAGATTTAGGGTCATAAAATATCTTCGATATTTTATTCTTTTTATCTTCTTTTCTTTATTCTATAATTTTGGCATTAAAAACAACATTTTATATAATAATTACACAACAATACATGAATGTCCGTTTATGCAAATTAAGGGTATTTACATGAATTTACTAGGGTTTTAAGGCAAAAATGATAGAATAAAGGTGTTGAAATGGAGATTCGTCAATAAACCATGAAATTTTTCATGGGCTTATTATAATGTTGAGGGGATCCTCCCTCCATGTCATTGATGTATCGTTGAGTTTCAAAGATTGGGAATACTTTAGCCTGACATTGTCAAAAGAGAGCCATGCGCTCGAACGAGGCGAGGTGAGGCCTTGGATCCTCGCTTGGAGTCATGCGAGGTGATTTGATATAGGAGCAACAGAGGCGAGCGTCTTGATGAAAGTGTGAGGCACTCGGGTGAGCATCTAATAGAAATTCAAATTTTTAGGGACTAATTGGATATCTTTTAGAGATCCGATTAAATTAAAATACAACGATCAAACCATTCAAATCACAAACTCTCGCATGCCTGCAACCTTTTGTGATCTCCATCTCTCTAATCAACATCATTAGCTCCTCTGTCTTGTGGTTGCTCCTCTTTTCCACGGTTCTCATGTTACAACTACTCCTCTTATCACAGAGAGGCATCACCTGATTCAATGACATCACCCCCAATATTTTCGGGTTAGGATTCCACCTTATCCCATGTGCTGGTCGGGTATGATGGCACATTGGGTAGACAGTTGGGTTCACATGCTAATAACATGAGGATGTGAAGATTATATAAAAAATATGGCATGCTTATAGAGATTTATCATAGTATCTATATCTATGCTTATGTTAGAAACCTATGATGTTGATTTTGCAAATATTTTCATATGTATTAAAAGTAGTTATGGGGAGTCGATGTGACATGGTTGAAGAAAGAACTTTTGAGAAAGATATCACATGGAGGTCTAATTATATGAAAGGCCAAAAAGAACCGAACAATGTTAGATGCATGTTTTGTGAGATGAACACTAAATGTGGAATCTATAGATCTAAACAACATCAAATAGGATCCTTCAAGAATGCCATAGTTTGCAAGAAATACCCTCTAGAGGTAAAGGAAGAATTACATGCGTATACGAATGAGAGGAATTCTCAGAAAGATTCTTTTGAAGGTGGGAATGATGATGTGGATGACATGAATTTTGATGATGATAATGATGAATGTGATGAACAAAATGTAATTGCTATTAGGAAGAGGGTTTATCCAAGCAGCAATAGTGATCTTGTTTTGCAACCGATAAAAAAGGGTGTAAAGGATAGATGGATTCATTTGTGACCTCAAAAGTGACAAAAGGAAGAGGAAAAGCTCCGACGAGACAAACTTCCACGATAGAGGTTTGTATGGTCCGAACTTGAAGCCACCTACATACCATGAGCTTCAAGTCTCAGTACTTAACATTAAGAAGGATTTCACATCTGAATTGGTGGCTGAACACAAAGAAACTTAGGGAAAATATGGATACTCTATTATGTATGATACTTGGACTGGTAAGAGAAATATATGCACACTTAATTTGATAGTGAACTGTTCCAAAGGCACGATGTTTGGAGTTTTGTCTCTTCAAAAATTTATTTGAATGATGTTCATTTCATGCTAGTACTCTACTTTGTGATATTTTTATTTGGTATAAGTTATATAAATAATTCATTGTGTGTATATATTATGGGTAAAATGGAGTTGCCTCATAGGCAGGGGTGCGCATTATATGGGTCCACCCATATAACCCAATCAAATTATTGAAAATGGGTCAAAATGATTTGGGTCATTTGGGTTTTGGGTCGGATTGGGCCCAATTCATATTCCTTCAATGGGTATTGGGTCAGTTGGTGGGTCTAATGTCTTTAACCCAACCTACCCAAATAACCAAAACTATTTCTTTGGATAACAAAATGTTTAATCCCAACCAACCCAACCGATAAATACATAATATATAATATCAAGAATTCTAAACTCGTATATATTTGTAATGTACAACTCATATTCTCCCATTCAAGTTATGAACTTGTTAACAACCATGTCTTACTAAACATTATTTCAGTTGCTATTGCGTGTTATACTCAATGCATTTTTTCTCTATCATCCTTGATATGATCGTCACATACTGTAAATAGTCGAGAGCATGCCTTATTACCACACAACTATGTTCCAATCCTTACCACGTCAGATGACATAAATTGTTCTTGAAATTCCCGTACTCTTGATTGGACAACTCCATATCAACATGAACATATCACAACATTCTTCATCCACGTTGAACATATTCCTCCAACCTTCAGAGAGCATGTCTTATTATCACACAACTATGCTCCAATCTTTACCAACTTCAGGTGACATAAATTATTCTTGAAAATCCCTCAAACATATCCCAGCCTTCTTCATTCAGGATGAACATATTCCTCCAAGATTCTTCTTCTCTATTGAGCTTAATATATGCGTACTTTGACATATTTTTAATACATCAATGGCCCCATCACTACTTGACCTTCAATTAACGAGATTTTTGATATGGATAATTTGGTTTTCACCCAACCCAATCGGTCCAAACCGATCACCCAAATATCTCAACCCAATCTAATTTGGCTGGGTGATGGGTGTTATTCTTTCAACCCAAATCGAATAAATCCAAACCTACTCAAACCAGTCAAATACCCACCCTGCTCATAGGGAGAGTTGACTAGGCTCCTCTCGCTCTATTTTCCTATTTTTATTTTTTTTGAAAAATTCTTCTGTGGAAATTCATCACTATATCCCTGTATTATATCATTCATGTATTGTGAGAAACAGAGACTCCTAAGACAATCATTTTTTAACGATCACAGAATTGTTGAAATCGATTCCGTCTAGATGGAGTAACTAGAAGTCTGTTTCACACGAAATTTGAATGATATAATATAAAGATATAGTTATGAAAATTCATGAAAATATTAAAAAAAAGGGTAAAAAACAAGAAAAATAAAATTAGTTTCTCGAGACGAATATATTATATACACTCGATTGATTATCTTATACTAGCGCCTAGCGCCACTGCTTTAGCCAACTATTTATTTCCATGGGTTGGGGGCAAGTTTTTCCTTTGGTTGCCTTTTTTATTGGTTGCATTTGCATTTTTTCATTGACATCCCAGGACTCACTCCCATCCTCCCTGCACGCCCCCTCGTCAGCCAACGTCGGCGAGATCCGAGGGCCCGGCACTTGAATACGAGCCTTCTATCCTCCCCAGCGGTAGAACTTGCTGCACTCCGCCTCGCCAGCCACGCCCATCCCGCCTTCCCCACTTCGAAGAAAAAGGAGAAGAAGCGGGGGCGGGGGACGATGGCTCTTCCGCAGAGCCAGAGCACATCCATGGAACGGCTCCATTACGTAGAGAAAAGGATAGTGCGGGTGGTGGAGCTCGCGGGCTTCGTCATGGACGAGCTCTCCAATCCCACCGGCCCCAGAATGGACGCCCTCTCCGCTCACTCTCGCGAGTTCATGCAGTCCATCAAGGTTTGAATCCTTCGCCAACCTTCGAATGTTTCGGATGGTTAGATTTTTCATTCTCAGATCCTCCCAGGGGAATAAATAAAAAAATACTTCCAATTTTCCTATGAATACCTTCGTGATCACAGCATACACACACAATATAAATTGGTCCTTGAAAGTGCGTGCCTGATCAAAATACGCTCCTCCCGGTGGGAAAAAGTTTGCTTTTGCAACATCAAGTTTAGGCTGGATGTCCATCACTAATCATCGATATATATATGATCTACTTAAGCCCCAAAAAATAAGAAAACTCGAATAATTAAAAGGAAGAGATCCTTTTCTTAATTCTACGTTCTGCCATGTTTTGGAAAATATGCAAAACATATAAGTTGCTTTTATGCACGTTAATTTTCTCCGATACAATTCTTTTGATACACCTCTTTGAAATCTGCCAGCAATAAATCCCCTACATTTACTCTAACTGATTCATTGAATGTAAAAACAATGCTTCTCTGTTTTCTTGTTCTCCAAATCCCGCACTTTATATCCGTAGCTATCTATACTGTTGACAACAAAGATGCACTTCTTTGTTTTTAAGTCAAACTTTCCTCTATCTCCGTACTCTATGAGAAAATAAGAGATGCATTCAAAGACACAACAACAAAGCCTTTTGCCCACAATTAAGTAGGGTCCGCTAGATGGATTCTTCGCATCCATTCAGATCTATCTTGGGTCAATCCCGAACTTATATCCAAAAAACTAAGATCCCTTTGTATAGTCTCTTTCCAACACTTCTTGGGCCATCCTCGCCCTCTCTTAGCAGGCTCAACATCCCAACACTCGCATCTGCTAACTGGTGCATCAACTGATCTTCATTGTAAATGACCAAACCATCTTAAGTGGTTTTCTCGCATCTTATCCTCAATCGGAGCTACACCAACTTTCTTTTTGATTGCATCATTCAGAATCCGATCTTTACGTGTATGTCCACGCATCCACCTTAGCATTTTCATTTCTGCTACAACCATTCTCTGCACATGTCTATGGTTCATAGGCCAACATTCAACTCCATAGAGCATAGCAGGTCTCACAGCTGCTTTGTAAAACTTTCCTTTGATTTTTAAAAGAATTTTCTTATCACAGAGAACAACAGAGGCTCCTCTCCACTTTAGCCAGCCTGCATTTATTCTATTAGTAACATCTCCATCAATTTCCCCATCATGTTGCAAAATAGATCCGAGATATCTAAAAGAATCTCTCTTCCGAATGTTATCGTCACCGATCTTTACCTCGATTCCGTCACCGTTGCTTCCATCAAAGGTGCAGTCCATATATTCCGTCTTAGACCTACTTATGCGAAATCCTTTAGTCTCCAATGCATGTCTCCAGACCTCAAGCTTCTCATTTACTCCATCTCTAGTCTCATCAATCAACACAATATCATCACCAAATAACATACACCAAAGGTAACTCATCCTGAATGTGACTTGTCAACTCGTCCATAATCAAAGCAAAAGAAATGAACTCAAGGCTGAACCTTGATGTAAACCAATGTTGATGTCAAAATAGCCAGTCTTCCCAGAAGGGATCCTTACACAAGATAAAGCCCTATCATACACGCCCTTTATGAGGTTAATGTATAGGACATGTACTTGTCTCTTCTCCAAAACTCTCCATAATATCTCTCGTGGAACAGAATCATAAGTCTTCTCCAAATCAATAAAGACAATATGGAGGTTCTTCCTTTTAGCTCTATAAATCTCCATTGATCTCAAAAATGGAGGCTTCAATAGTTTTTTTGACACTCAAAAGAGGGGGAGACACTCATAGGTGTTCGCCCCATAGAAGGCTTCAATAGTTGAGCGACCTGACATGAATCCGAATTGGTTTTCTTTTACCTTGGAAACTTGCCCCAACCTTCTTTCGATTACACGTTCCCAAATTTTCATAGTGTGACTCATCAGCTTGATACCTCTGTAATTTGAATAATTTTGAATGTCTCATTTATTCTTATAAAGAGGCACCACGATACTCCTCCTCCAATCTTCATGCATTTTCTTGCTTCGCCAAATAGCATTGAATAGATTTGTAAGCCAAATCAAACTGCACTCACTTAAAGCTCTCCAAACTTCTACAGGGATGTCATCCGATCCTACACCTTTCTCAGGTCTCATAACCTTCAAAGCCTCCTCTACTTCATTTATTTGTATTTGTCTATAGCTTGCACGATTCAAGTAATTTTCACTACTAGCTAGATCACCCAAAGTGATCTCTCTATTTCCTTCCCTAACGAAAAGTTTATGGAAGTATTGCTCCCATCTAGTCTATATATCCCTCTGAGTAACAAGCACGTGACCTTCCTTGTCCTTAATGCATCTTACTTGAGAAAGGTCTTTGGTCTTTCTTTCTCTTGCTTTGGCCAACTTGAATATATCCTCTGGCCCTCCTTAGAGTCGAGATTTTTATACAAAACTTCATAAGTTTTTGACTTAGCTTCGCTTACAACCTTCTTTGCTTCCTTCTTTGCTATTTTATAGTTTGTGACAATTTCCTCTGTTCTATTCTTAGACATAGCTTTAAAGCATGCTCTTTTAATTTTTAGTTTTTCTTGCACGCCTTCACTCCACCACCAATCCTCCATTTGACTGGGAGCTCCTCCCTTGACTCGCCTAGCATCTCTTTGGCTACTTTTCGGATACAATGTGCTACTGCCACCCACATCTCGTTTGCACTTCTGCTACAATCCCAAGATAAGTCTTCTAAAACCTTCTCCTTGAAACTCGATTGCTTCAGTGGAAGATTCCGCCATTTCATTTATATCTCTTTCAAAGACATATAGATGAAAAAATATTACATCCTTTCCTGTCCATGCTTCTTCTGGAAGTTCTCCATCTAATGTGGAAAATGAACCTCAATTGATTAAGTATGTTGTGCTCACTTCATCAGTCCAGTGTCGCTTGGGTAGACCTACATGTATGCTCACGCTTCTCATATGCTCCAGAAGAGTCATGTTCATGCGTTCTATGCCACCATTGTGTTTGAGCTTTTATGTGATCGTTTTCAATCTCCTGATCATATTCTTGATGCAGTAGGATTCAAACTCCTCACCGATTCTCCCTCGTCTGGCCTGATTTGAGATATTTCAATTTTAAACCTATCCCATTATCAGCTAAAGCCTTCCACATCTTGAAGATCTCAAATAAATTGGATTTATATTTAATAAAATTAATCAACAATTTTCTAGTTGCATCATCAATGAAAATACCGAAATAATGAGATCCGCCAAAGTATGGCACCTAAGATGATCCCCATATCATATGAACCAATGCTAGTCTTTTAGTCTTCATCTTCTTCCAGTGTTTATGAAACTGAATTTTTCCTGCTTTCTTTAGAAATAATCTTCATAAAAATATAAATTATTAGTCCGCAATCCTGCCAGATTTTCCTTCTTCTATATGATTTTCATTCCCTTTTCGCTCATGTGACCAAGTCGTGGATGCCAAGTGCTAACATCACATCCTAAGGATGTACCCACTTAATGGTCTAGTGGTAGTACAATGTGTCTACTACACAATAGACCACGGTTCAAATCCCACTCTTGCAGGGGTTTCATTAGGTAGTCGACGACCAGCATAAAAAATAGTCAATCTTTTCAACATGGATTTGAGCAAGAATCCATGTAGCCGACCCTACTTATAGTGAGAGAAGGCTTAGTACTTTTTATATGAGCCTAAGTAATACATAGGATACCTTCTTTCTTACTTCGAGCCAGAATCAATGATCACATGGACATCTTCCATGAGTCTGCATCGAGAATGACATCACCACACCATTCTTTGATACCAATCCAACAGATATGACATTCTTTGTTAGATCATGTACATGCTTAACATTCTTTAATCTCAAGATGCCACCTTTGGGTTGGGAAATGCTAATGTCTCATTATCCTATTATGCTGCAACATTTATCATCTACTTGGTACACCTTTTCAAAATCACATTTCACAATATTTGGAGGATGCCCTTTTGTGGCGTGATATGAAATGAAACACCCAGATCCACAATCCAAGACTCACTTTAAGCATCTGCAACATATATCAAGGCATCACTATCCTCATCATTATTAAAATTTACAGTATTCTTACAGTTGTCATTTCTCCGTTTTGCTTTCTTGTGACTTTGCACTCTGTCTTGTAACAATCCTTTTGATCGCAATTCCCACATACCATGGATTTCAGATCTCTGGATTTGGATTTGCCTTTTTGTGACTTTCTGTTGGGGTACTTTTGACTCCTGTAGTTCTTCTTGCCTCTCCCTTCCATATTTAATGCAAAACCTAACAAGTGGTCTTCTCTAAATGTCTTTTTCCATGTCATGTCTCCTAGATAAATATTACCAAAACCTCCAACTTCAAATTTATAGAACTAGAGGAGTTGCTAACCGCAACAACCAATGCATTCCAATTGCCGGGTAAACTAGAAGGAAGTACAGTGGCTTTAAACTCATCAACAAACACGATGCTCGTACACTTTAATTGGCTGATGATGCTGTTTAGGTCATTTGAAACCACCATGAAGTTATCACTTATCTTTATATTGAAAAGCTTCTTCATCAAATACGTCTCATTTGATGCTCTCGTACGTCTTTTCAAGAGCTTTGAAAAGATTTTTCTTCATCGTCTCCTTCGCGATATTTGAAGACACCAATGGAGTAAGGCTGAGCTTTACTGATCCTAGAGCCTTTTGGCTTAGTCTCTTCCGCTCCTCATCATTTATAGCTTTAAGCTTCTTTCCTTCGATCAAAAGATGTAGATTCTTCTTGTACAAAACATCTCCGATATGCATCTTCGAGATCTAGAAGTTCTATATATTGAACTTCTCGATCTTGATATTTGATTTTTCTGCCATATGTTAGAGGTTGATTTCGAACCACATCTTTGATAGCAGTTGTTGGGGACGGATTAGATGAAGCACCATACAAATAAAACCATGACCAGAGAAGAAAAAATGTATATAATAGCAAAAGATAAGAATTTATAGTGGTTTGATAATGTGCCTGCTCCACTTTCTCATACCATAGTCTCTGTATTATTGCTTGAATTATTTAGGTACATCATTTGGTAGTGTCAAGGTCCATTTTATATACAGTGGTTTTGAATTATTTAGGTACATCATTTGGTAGTGCCAAGGTCCATTTTATACTGTAATAAAAAAATATCAATAGTACTCATCAATCCCTACCATTAGCACGAGGGATGTAAGTGGACGAATTCAGATACGGATATAGGTGTGAACCTATCCTTGTCCTTTTTATAATCTATACCAAAATTAAATATCTTGCGTATGGAAATAGATAATCATAATTCGGATACAACTATTTTACAGATGGGGATTAGGAATAAATATTTTTGTAAAGTTGAACTTAGTAGTTCATTAAATCAAAATTACATAAACTAAAAATATAATAAAATAAAAAGAAAATAAAATAATATATTAAACTAAAACTTTTAACAAATTAGTTAAATAACATAAAATATATGTTTGGGTAAATCTCCAAGAAAAAAAGGCCCGACTATGTCTCAATTCCAAATTAAGGGCCTTATTTTGGAAATGTTATAAAGAGGGTAATAACTTTCAAATTTATGCTTTAACATGGACATAAATGGGTCGTGGAAACTCACATAATCATGTATTTGAGACAAAAAATCATTGTTAAGTTTCCAAAATGAGGCCTTAATTGGGAATCAAGGTATAATTGGAGCTCTTTTGTGTAATTTACCACATATATTTTTCTTCTTGCATTTGGAATTGAATCTAAAACGCATTATGTTACATGTAACCTATATTATATTTAAATATTTTTTTATATACAGATTGGTATATGTCTATTGATACACACACCATATCTGTATCTATGTAACCATATATGTATCCATATCATCAAAAAGTTTGAAAATGGTATCTGTATCCATATATGTATCCGCAAAAAAAGTCATCTCCATATAAGTATCCATATATGCCAAAATAAAAAATACTTATTCGTATCCTCTTAAAACATATACAATGGCCGCCGGTTACGAATGTATCCGAATCCAGCTGCATCCCCAATCAGCACTTAACCGATCCGGATGCAAGAGAGGGATGATGCACTTTAGCATCTAATGCATCAGTTCTCAACCAATCATATTGCGAGAGAGGATCATGCATCTCAACAATCCAACTCATTAGCTCTTAATCAATCAGACTACATGATGGGAATCATGCATCTCAACAATCAGCATTTCTGCTTTCATCCAATCAGAAAGTAGGAGGGAGATCAACTATATTAACGATCCTCTCCACCAGTTCTCAGCTAACCAATTTTCACATACAGGATAAATCCCAATAAAGTGATGATGTGGTGGTGGTGATGAGTGGCAGATAATCAAGGGTTTTAAGGGTTGAATTGTCCTAGATTTTTCTATTTCTAAAGATGGATGTTATACGATAAGTTGGGAGCTACTATTCTGTTGCTTTCACACACTCATTATAGTAAGCATTCTTTCTAACTATCTTCGTGGGTGCTGGACTCCATCACTGATCCTACCTAGTTGTCTTCATTATGGGTTATCATATGATGGATATTGTGATCATGCCTTCTGAAATTATTGCGGATTGGAAGAAAAGGAGCATCAAGGTTGTATTGTGGAAGATTGTTTTGTGCAAGACATATGGTTGTGTTTATGGGAGGTTCATTGGTTTTCCTTTTCTTGGGTTTCCCAGATGAGCAAAGTGTGCGGATGAAAGGCGTTTAACGATAACCTTTTATTCTGTGTCGAGTAAGGGCCACAGGGAGGCTCTTTCAGATATAGAGCGGTGTTGGGCATGGGTATCAACTGGCGCTACTGCTTTTCATGTTGGCAGATGATACTCTCTCGAGAGTGGTTTTTCATGAGGTTTAGGTGGACATCTATGAGTGTTTAGTCTTGGTAATATTTCAGCCTTGTTGCTGCAATATTTTGATAACATTATTTTATTTATGAATAGAGTTTGCGGGAAGCAAAGGTAAATATTATGGTGCTGGAGTTATTTGGTGATGTTTTGGGGCTTATGGTAAACGGTGCTAAGCTGCTTTTATTTCTTTTGGCATAAATGAGGAAGAGGAAAGTTTGGCTTGTGGGAACATTCTACAGAAGCCACGTTGGGATCTTCTGATCAAATATATTGGTTTGCCTTTAACTTGGGGTTGCTTGCACCAATCGGATTAGTTGCTGATAAATATGTTATCTATCATCATATTATTTATTTATTATCCCTCTAACTTAAATAAATCAATAAGATTTATGATTAATTCACTAACATTAACAATTAACTCCTTGTTTATAATTAACCATAATTAATGTATATAAATAATTCTATTAATGTGCTTTTATTTTATGTGGTTTCTTAATATTAAAAATTCCATAAAAATTAGATTAATATTGTATATATTTGTTTTGACTATATTTATAAATCAAAATACAAAAAATCTCAAAAGAAATTAAAATAAGCATTTTTTACTTAAAAATACTTTCTAAAAGTATATTTATGTATATTGTGTATTCTTATTTTGAGTTTTACATGGAAATTGTAGATCTCGAAAAGATATACAACTTTCACGTTGAACACTTTTTAATTTGGAGCTTGTATATATTTTATTTTTATTTTACTAATTATTTTATATTTTCTAATTTTCCTATAGGGTCATGTGACTCCCTTTAGTTGAGCCACATGCTGCCTCTTCTTCATAGCCTGCCTCTACTTCTGACCTTTGGATGCAATCGATCAGATCACATCATGGTCATCCATCACGCTCCTCTTCCTGATTGTTTGATCTCCTTGATCGGGCGCATTAGAGCTGCCTGCACCTGCTCCTCTCTCAACCCTTGGATGCACATCATCCAATGACAGTGAGCCTTCTTCTTCCTCTTACTGCCTCTACATTGTGACATGACTCCTGTAACCACCCAATCTTCTCCATGTTTTTCTCAACCACCTCAGTCACCTCCTCTAACAACCAACTACGCCAAAACCAAGTCCTAACTCCCCTCGTCCACATTATTTTCCCCAACCCCAAGTTTCATCCAATATCTAGTAAAGGAGTAGCGGTTGAACATCGACAAAACCACCTGGAAACCACTTTTCTTCTTCTTCTTCTTCAAATATCCATTCACTGATTGTCATTGTCGGCTATCCACCTTTATACATAGGAGCCCCTAGTCCGTCTTCTCCCTCCCGTGATAGAGAGGAGATTAGATGGATGCTGATGGAGAGCACCATCTGGTGTTGACTCATGGTTGAATGCCATGTATATGACCCTAACCCGGTCGTTTGAGCTTCCATACACGGCTGGTAGGTTCAAGCGAAGACCCAAGGTCAGTTAGACCTCAAGCATAAACCACCACATCCGCTGCGATCCATCTTCAATTTTCCAGGTAAGTTTCTTTGTGTTTTTCTTTGGTTTCTTTATTTTTTTCCCATGCGGTACATTCATCACCACATCCGTTAGACCAATGTCAGATATTCACCGAGGATCAGGGATCCTCGTGGGAGACTTCACCCATCTTCCTCCTTCCTCTAGAGCCTCCACCGCTCCACCCCTATTCTTCGCCAACACGACGGAGGAACCCAACTAGGTCCCCACCTTCTCCGCCACTACGGACCTCCATTCACCTTACTCTTCCCCACTACCTCAACTATCCTCTAACCATTTTGCAGGTACCCTCCTTCGATGGCCGGACTTCGAGTGGGGCTCCGTTCTAGAACCTCGCCTCCGGTGAGTGATCATGGTCCTCGTCTTCCAGAAAGCTCTGACCCTCCTTCAACAACCGAGCATTATCGTCGAGATTCCTGGAACTCCAACATCCATAGAGGAGTGTGGTGGAGGTCGGGCATCCTTGTTGGAGCTCCAAGCGTGCCATCGTCGAAGGGAGGAGGAGCAGCCCAAAGGATATACATGTACCGTTGGATGACACCCTCCCGGTGCTCACCAAACGGCTAGGGAGATGCCACGTTGCATGCCAAAGCGTGAGAGGCTCGACGGGACCGAGCCACGTCTTGAGTCTCCTCGGACTGCCCACGTGGCTCGAGGCACCTGCATCGGCCTCGAACCACTGCCCATGCCTCCATTCGCATGCCCCACACATGCATGCTTGGGAAATTTGCAGCTATACATGCGAGCATCTTCAAATGTCTAACGATGTCCCACACACAAGAAATATTGCAGATAAGGCCTCACAACTTGTCTAATTTGCATATATACCTATTTGAGATGTTTTTGTAAATATTTTATGCATGTTTATTTGCACTTATACCCCTGGACTAAATAAGCAGTTTCTTAAGTATAATAACTTTGTTTTTAATGAAATCAATTCTATTTCGATGTTCGTTTTATAATCTGTCAGATGGCATGATTTGATCTTTTAATACATGGTATCATTTTAAATGCCATTAATTAAATATTACATCATTTAGGCATCGATTCGACTCTAATTTCAATTAAATATATTGCTCAAGTTATCACATTAATTCATGAGCATACTTGGGTTTGTAAACATATGTTTGCATTTAATCTCATTCTGTGCATTTTGTATTAATTTAACTGGCATGAAACTAAAATATAAAGGCATTATGTTTCATAAGTTTTATGTTGCACGGTTCTGTTCCTTTTGACCTAAGTAATATTTTTAATCACTTATATTAGGATTTAATTAATTATTGAGAGCTCATGACCCTGAGTTCGACCCTAGACTTATCCATGTTAAAATATTTAATCGAGCCTTTCTCGCAGAGATAATCGACTCGATTATGATAGATGGCTAAGTGACCGTATTACAACGAATACATTTTAGAATAGCTGTTCAACGATTCATCAGCTGCCTCTAGTGGAGAATTTGGGTCGTGGAATGGAGAGTCACACATTTGTATAAAGGGGTTCCTCGTTCTCGTGAGGGTTATTCTTTCTGCTATTCCTATCTTTTTCATGTCCTTATGCCTGCAACTTCTGGAGGGGGGGTGAGAAGGCTGCTTGAGTCGCTAATGGGACGTTCTTCCGTTCTACTTTGAGTGAGATGTCGATGTTACATTTGGTAAGCTAGTGAAGCTTTCGGGAGGGTGGTAGTCTAGGGGTGCTTAGCACGAAGAAGATGAACCAAGTGCTGCTCACCAAGTGAGTCACTCACATTTAGGACAATGATTCGAAATTGATGTGTAGATTGATGTAGGGCATCTATGGAATCTTGTAGAAATATTTTCATATTTTATGTACCCGTTTTATCATTTCTATTTCTTTGTACATGTTTTATGTAATTTATCCATAGGACACTCCTCTATATAAGAGAGGCTAGGGTTCTCAGAAATAATTAGCTATCGCTTTCTCCCAACATGGTATCAGAGTGAAGGTCCTAGACCGGAGCATGTATACCCTAACCCTATCCCCACCAGCCGCCCTCCTCTGGCACCGCCTCTCCTCCGGCACCGCACCCCCCTCACAGCACGCCACCTTCCAGCGTGCCGCCTCCCAACGCGCGTGCGCCTGCGCCACCTCCCAGCGCACGGGCTATCAGCGTGCGTGCACCTCCCAGCGCGTGACCTCCCAGCCTGCGTGTGCCTCCCAGCCCGCACGCGTCTCCCAGCGGCATGCGGCAACTCACAACGAGCCTTCTCCTCACGGTTGCGCGCGTGTGCCACCGACTCGAGGCGCGTGTGCGTGCATCTCGCTTGATGGATTTGATTGCATAGGTCTACATATGCAACCGAATCCTCACATGTTTGTGTAGACATCTTTCGTTGGTCTACAATATCCCTGTGATCTTCGGAAATATGTCAGACAACAAACTTGATGTACCCGCTACAAGTGCCTTCAGAGGTCCGGCACCAATTGTCATGATGGACGGGACGAACTATGAACTCTGGGCCATGTAGTTCTTGAGTCTTATGAAGTCAAACAGCAAGAAGCATATTCTTACCGATGATGAACCGGTGGAGAAAATAGGGATTCATGCCTCTTGGGATGTGAACGACGCATATGCTAAAGTCTGGTTGTCAGGTACATTGACGATTGATATCGCCAATGATGTGTTACATTAGCCTACGACCAAGGCCATGTGGGATACCAAGATACTCCAGTTGCAACATGATATTTTCATGATTAAGAAGAATGGAAGACCCTTACACTCACTATACACATCCTTGCGTGGAATGTTTGAGAAGCTCCACAGCTTCATGCCTCTGATGGCTACTCCTGAACAACAAAAGACTTACATGAATGCTACCATGGTTGGTGTATTCCTTGCTGCACTTGATCCAGAGTATGATGCTACCCGCTCTCAGATCCTTGTGGATGCCACTATTCCTCCTATGGAGGAAGCCTTTCGTCGACTTAGCAGGATTACCGTTCCAACTGCTAATACTGGTCAAACCTCTTCAGCAATGGCAACATCCAGAGGCAGAGGTGGTTTTTCATCTTTTCGTGGATGTGGACCCCGTGGTAGAGGGGGTCGAAAACGTCAGCCCTGTACTTATTGTCATCGTCCTGGCCATTCAGAAGATACATGCTATTCTAAGCATGATTTCCCGCATCAGTGCGAGTAGCAGAGCAAATCGGGTCATCTACACCGTCGACTTCTAATCACAGATTTGATGATCTTGTTGCCAGACTTCGAGATATCATGCCTCCTACATCATCTCCAGGAGGTCAATCATATGTAGCAGCTTCAACTTCTGCTAGTACATCTGCCTTTGCTAGTACATCAGGTTGCCCCTATGCCTTTACCTAATGTCATGGATCTGAGACTAAAGAATGGATTATGGACTCCGGAGCGACACACCACTTATGTGGTGACATGGAGCAACTAACAACCTGTAGACAGGTACCTCCAGGACGGACCGTAGTGATAGCTATGGGGACTCACTCCCCGATCACATGACAGGGGGAGATTACCTTGATGCCTTTCATGTGTCTACAGAATGTGTTACATACTCCGGATTTCTCTATGAACCTGTTGTCTATTAGCCAGCTTACAAAGGATTTACACTGCCGAGCGATATTTGACCCATCTTCTCTGGTTTTTCTAGTCATCCTTACGGGGCGCGTAATTGGGTGTGGCCGTGAGCAGAACGGACTTTATAGGCCGGTTCGCACACCTTTTGCAGGAGCTTCCCATCAATCATCTGGATTAGTCTCTCCCTATACGTGGCATTTACGTTTTGGTCATCTCTCTCTTCAAAAGAATTGTCACATCTTACCGCAGATCTCTCCTAGTTCTTCATTTCAGTGTGAAGCATGTCAGTTGGGAAAGCATCATCGGTCATCCTTTCCCAATCGTCAGAGTCGGAGCAAAAACTCCCTATTTGAGTTGTTTCATGTCGATATCTGGGGTCCAAGTCGTGTTCCTGATCATCAGGGACATCGTTTTTATCTAGTTGCTGTAGATGATTTTTTTCGTTTGTCGTGGGTTAATCTATTGAAGAATAAATTTAAAGTGGGTTATGTAATCAAAAACTTTATAAATGAAGTGCGAAATGTTTTCTTGGCATATGTGAAGTTTGTCAGGATTAACAATGCGTTGGAAATTTGCACTCGGTCTATCTCACAGTTTTTGTTGTCTCGTGGTATAATTCACCAAACGCCTTGCCCTTATAAATCTCAGCAAAATGGTGTTGCTGAGAGGAAGCATCGGCATTTACTCGACGTCACTCGGACCCTTCTTATTCAGATTCGTGCACCACACTCGTTTTGGGGAGATGTGGTCCTTACCACATGTTATCTTGTGAATCGTATGCCTTCGTCTGTCTTTGGGGAGAAAATTCCTTTCTCTATGGCTTTCCCTGAGAAGGAGTTGTTCACTCTCACTCCTCGCGTCTTTGGTTCGGTTACATTTGTTCACAATTTGACTCCTGGTCTTGACAAGCTCTCTGCTAAAGCTGTCAAATGTATGTTTGTTGGGTATTCCATGATACAGAAAGGATATCGCTGCCATGATCCATTACGGAGGTAGTACTATATTAGTGCTGATGTCACATTTTTTGAGTCTGTCATGTATTTCTCTCCTACATGTGATAGGTGGCCTCTTCAGAAAATGATACCGAGATCTACATGCCACTTCCACCTTCTACTCCTTTGTCTTCTCCTATTGTTACACCACCACCACCAGTACCACCGCCGCCACCACCACCACCAGTCCCCTCTACACAACCGCTTATGCAGTCTATCCCACCGTCACCCAAGTACTATACCCGCAGGTCAACTACTGCTCATGGTCATGGCCAATCATTCAGCATGCCCCATGTATGTCCTGATAACATGGTTTCTAACGATGGGAATGGTGATACTTATATACATGGATCAGTGTATGAGGAGGTTTTTGAGGACTTGGATATACCTATTGCTATTAGGAAGGAAAAGCATACATGTGCCTCGTATACAATTGCTTCATATGTATCCTTTCATCGCCTCACAGGGGAGTTTCACAACTTTGCAGTTGCTCTATCTGCTGAAGAAGTGCCTCGGACTTACCAGGATGCATTGAAAGACAATCACTGGCGTTCAACTATGGAAGAAGAGATGGCGGCCCTCCAATCAGGTGGTACCTGGAGCTTGGTGTCTGCACCTCCAGGTGCCTCCGTTGTCTGTTGCAAATAGGTATTTACCATTAAATATCATGCCGATGGGAGTCTCGATCGATACAAGGCAAGATTGGTGGCACAGGGGTTTACTCAAACCTATGGTGTCGATTATTTGGATACATTCTCTCCGGTTGCTCGTCATTCCACGTTACGTGTCCTGCTCTCAATTGTTGTGGTACGTGACTGGCCCTTATTTCAGATAGATGTTAAAAATACATTTTTGTATGGAGATCTACATGAGCAAGTGTGTACATGCAGCAGCCTCCGGGGTTTGCTGCTGAGGGGAGTGTCAACAAGTTTGTAGACTCCATAAGGCGATATATGGTCTTAAAAAAAGTCCAAGAGCTTCGTTTCAGAAGCTCTCATATCTAATTTTGAACAACATGGGTTCAAAAGGTCAAATGCAGATCATTCTCTATTTGTGCAGAGACCATCTAGAGGGATAGTTGTCATCATGGTTTATGTGGATGATATAATTGTTACAGGAGATGACACACAAGGAATAAAGATGGCAAAAGATTTTTTGGGCAGTCAGTTTTTTACTAAGGATTTGGGAACCTTAAGATATTTCCTAGGGTTGGAATTTACTAGGAATGCACATGGGCTGGTGGTGACCCAAAGGAAATATGGTTGCAGACTATCTACTACTCCTATGGACCCCAACATGAAGCTATACGATGGGGATACAGATGAAGTTGATAAGAGGAGATACAGAGAGATGGTGGGAAAACTCCTTTATGTTACTATTACTAGACCATATATTGCCTTTGCCGTGAGTCAAGTAAGCCAAGTCATGGAGCAACTCAGACAGGTGCATATGGATGCTATATACATGATATTAAGATATCTAAAATCTTCTCCAGGGACAGGATTGCTCTTCAAGAAAGGAACAACTCTTACCGTATCCACATGTGCTGACGCTGACTATGCAGGATGTCCTAAAGACACGAAGTCCACGTCAGGTTTTGCAGTATTTGTTGGCAGTTCCCTTGTTTCTTGGAAAAGCAAGAAACAAACCGTTGTGGTTAGATCAAGTGCCGAATCTGAATATAGGGCCATGACACGAGTATCGAAATGACGTGGGTTCGAGCAGTGTTGGCGGATATGCAAATAGAAGTTTCTCTACCTATGCAACTACAATGTGATAATCAAGCTGTTATGTTTATTGCAAACAACCCTGCATTCCATGAGAGAACTAAACATATTGAGGTAGGCTGCCACTATACAAGAGATATGATTCTGAAAGGGTTGACATCTACATCACATGTCTGTTCAGGAGAGCAAACTGCAGATATATTTACAAAAAGCATTACTCAGAGGGCCATTCTTGAAGTGTTCATCCAAGCTGAGCATGATTGACATCTATGCTCTAGCTTGAGGGGGAGTGTAGAAATATTTTCATATTTAATGTACCCGTTTTATCATTTGTATTACTCTGTACATGTTTTATGTAATTTACCCATATGACTCTCCTCTATATAAGAGAGCCTAGGGTTCTCAGAAATAATAAGCTATCGTTTTCTCCCAACAAATCTCATCCATGATGTCTGCATAGCCAGGTTTGGTTTGTTCACCTTTAGTTCTGGAATGAGATGTGCATGGTTCTGCCTGAGTTTTATTCTCGTTGAAACACATCTCAGGCGGTGGTTGTAGCTTTTAGCAGGATGGCTGGACCAATGTAGGGGCTCTTTGTAATAGATTCCCTAGTATGTTTGTGCTAGCAACAGATCAGGGAATCCATGTTGATGACGTCTGGCCTCTCAGATTTTGTTCTTACCTTTTTGATCAAAGAGTGATTGAGTTTTTGTTGATGACAGAGTTTTTGTCCGTCCGTTGGGAGGCATCACTGAGATTGTGTAGATGGGTTTTCTGTGAAGAAGGCATAAAATGTGATGTATGCTTCGACCCTCTTTGATCATGGGATTGCTTCCCTCGTTTGCAAATAGATTTAAGGTTAAAAGGTCTTTTGGAGTCGATTTTTCTCTGGTTATTGAGGAAAGAGAGGGTAATGTGTGCTTGGAGGGCGAGGTTCTTTACGGAGGTCTACCAGCATTGTGATTAGATTTTAGCAGACATTGAGCATCTCGTTTTAATCTTCATTACCTCAAAGGTAGTTGGAAGAGACTAACTTTAATGAGGTGGACTTTGGGAATGCTTTTACCTTATGAGAGTCAATTGGGTGGTCCAAGGGTGAGAGCACTTAGAAGCCATAGACTTTGGATGTGCTATTGGCGATCCGGATGGTGAGAACTAAAGTGATTTTTCGCAATGGGAGGTTTTATATTGAAATTGTGCTAGAGCATGCCAAGATCCTACAAGAGGCTTAGTTTTTATAACAGCAAACATAAAAATTGCGAATATAAAAAGTTTATGAGTGCCCATCTTTACAACACCCTTTTTCCTTTTAAAAAAAGGGTGGCTATAACTTGGTTGGGGCAATAGGTAGGTCTACCTTTTGCATCTTTTTTATTTGTTCTAGCAATGGATATGCTAGCATTTGGCATGCCAGTGGACCCCAGTCAGCTGTCCTGAAGGACTCACCAAGAGCAGAACAATATGTTCCAAAGGCAACTGTAGGTGCTCTGTATCCAATGCCCTTCAATACGTTGTTGCCTCCATCTACTCTGTCGAAATCCACAAAAGCAGATTTTTTGCTGCTCATTTTTAAGTTCAATGTATCCACAAATATCGCAAATGCCTTCGCTCTTTGCGCCCTCTGCGTAGATCCCTGGATAAAGTAGATCTTGTCATCTAAATAAAATCCTGTCATTTGGATACTCTCGCAAAGGAATCTGCTGCTATTATAAGAAGCCCAAGAGAAGCCGGAGAACAACCTTCCTCGATTTCGAGAAGAGGTTAGGAGGTTGGAGGTCAAAGCTGTTGTCCAAGGATGAGAATCTGTCCATCTTAGGTCCGGTCCTATCAGCTATTATTTTGTGTTATATGTTGATCTTCAGGATGCCTACGAAGGTGGGAAAAACAAACGACAGTTCCTGTGGAAGGTGGCTGTGGGGGAGGGAGGGTGTTACTTGTTTGGTTTTGGAGGAATGCTATGACTACGACTTATGCCTTTCCTTGGAGGTCGGGATAGTGTTACTGAGGAAGACCTCGGTGTTTTGGAAAGGCTTGATGTGCATACTACCAACAATCAAAGTGATCTTGCACTGACAATTGGGGAGTGGGAACGATTTCAGATTTTAGATGGACGATTGGTCCGGGCAAGGGGTACTGTCTGAGAGACTTCATAGGCTCACAACATTGGTTGATGCCAGACATTAAGTGGTGACATGGTGCTAGGATGGGGACGTACAATGCTGTTGGACGATGGATTTCTCGTTTTGTTATGTTGTTATTTGACAATGAGTTTTCCTTGGCAACCATGATGTTGGTTGGGGTTGCAGCACCTAGGGGAGGAGATTTTCTGTGACCAGGGTGTACGATGCCCTAAAGGGAGCATGCATTAATACATTATTTTAATTCCATAGGGAGCATGCATCAATACATTATTTGAATTCCATGTTGGACTTTCGTTTAATTTGAAAGGCTAAGGCATCTTTGTAATTAAGGTTGCAAGCATGGTTGGTGTGGCAAAGGAGGCTTGTTACCAAAGCACTTGGGAGTAGATGATGCATGGACCTAGGCACTTTCTCGATTTGTGGTGCTGAGGAGTATGTGGACTGCATGTGCTTCTTTTCCTGAGCTCGGTCATTGTGCGGGCGAGATCACATAGGTTGGCTCGAATGGGGCAGATTTTTCCGAACTAGCTTCAAATCCAAGAGGGTTGGTGGTGGTGATCGTATGTGTCAAAGATGGTAAGACCGGAGTGGACTGTTGGTTGTTCTTTGCATCTCGTGAGACTGCGAGTAATACGATGATGTTTAGAGGAGAGAGGGATTACATGGAGAGTATGGTGTGCAATGCAAAGACGTTGCCTGCATCATGGATGTCTTTGCATTGAAATTGAGTTGAAAGAGGAGATGGCTTCTTCCTAATGGAATTATGTTTACGGCATTTTTAATAACATTTGGATTTCATCTTATTCTGGATGATCATCTTTCATCTTCCTAAAACAATAGTATAAAGAGTCTGGCGTTTGCGGTGGCTGGGCTTTTTGAATATAAAGGAATGCCCTTGTTCTTAGGGTTGGACATCCCAATTTTAAATTTTGGTATATTTTTGCATGAACTTGAGGGCTACACAGATTTCAATGGAAGTTTTCGAGACATAATGTTTAAGGGAGGTGCATGTAAATTTCCTTTTACTAAATATATAGAACAGGCGACAACTATCTGTAATAGTCATCCCTTCTAATAGAAATATTTATCTTGGTTGAATACTAAGAAAAATACCTAATTAATTTTCAAAATCGAAAATATGTGTAATTTAAGGTGAAACGCTGTGCTATAGAGCTGGTAATGGTAATGGAGAACCTAAATGTAATGATCAAGTAGAACTAGTAGTTTGGACCAATATGAATATGGGAGAGGGACACCAATACTTGTTACATTTACATGGTAGCAACCGAATGAGGAGGAATTATATAAATAAGATGGTTCTGGGTGAGATAAAGCTTGAAGGGATGAAAGAGATTCGAAGAGTAATATAAGCACTTCTATGCTTGGGGCTCTCAGGTCCTCAACCTGGAGAGGGCATAGGGTGATGAGCTTTCCTGCGGCATTGGGGGGACAACATTCTATAGGAGGGGTGTTGCAGGAGGTTCTCAACCTTAAGGGTTGGAGTTTGACAGCTACTAGGTGAAGAAGTTCTGGCACTAGTCCACAAGTTCATATAAGAAAATGTTTTTGCTCGGAGCGAGTGTTTCTATCTTTGTCTCTTTCCTAAGAAGGCAATTGCCTAGAGGGTTGAAAGTGAATGTTCACGCCCTCCGTCCTTGAGAGTTTTGTTGTAGCTTCTGAGGCAGTTATAACATTTTAAAGTTTATATTTCGAGCCTTCATGTGAACGGTTTTTTCCGAGGACCTTCATGCGGAATGTTGACATCAGTAGATCTTGTCACACATTTACTTGGTTTTCTATATGGGCTTCATTTTAATGGTGGGTTTTCCGGAAAGGTGGATATTGTGAATAAAGTGTTGCGTCATTAATGTTTCATTCCTCATCCTTGTAAATAGGAGACTAGATGGTTGTTATGTACATTATAATATCCTTGGGGAGGCATTTGGATATTTGTAGTGGATGGCAGAAGCTCTGTTCCATTCAATTTGCTATGGATGCTAATGTGGCAGTGCGATGCGAAGACATCGTTACTACACTCGATTTATTATCTTTTTTTGCGCATGCCTCTGTTGGACTATGCTGCTAGGATGATTTATTGGGTCCACTGCTGAAAGAGAGTTGAAAAATGATCGAAGGGATGAGCCTCCAATATTGAACATGTAAGCTCCGGACGAGCCATTTAGAAATCATGTTATAGCGTTTTCATCATGTCGGAAATAAAGCACGTTTGAATTTGCATGATTAATCGTATCCCTCCGTATGTCTAGGGTTTCATACCTTGGTCACTTTGGATATCATATAGATTGTGATTTAAACAGTTAGATCGGAATAACTAATGGACAATAGTGATGATCTAAAGAGTTCATCAAGGATACAATTAACATCAGATAATATTTTCCCATAAAATGATCTCCAATTTTAGAAGAGATGGCAATCTTGATGTGAATGATCTGTTCTGTAGATAAAAAGTTTTTATAAGGTAATCTACACTTAGTATGGGTTTTTCAAGGGATTTGATCTGTTCATTTTTTGACATTTTTACGTAATTCCTGAGAGTTCATCCAAGATCCTAACCATGGTGCTAGTTAAGGTTCATCTATTTGTCTCTTCTGGTAAATTACTTGTCTGTCTTCAGATTGCTGGTGAAGTGAATAAATTGGACCTTCAAAGAAGAAGCTTCCTTTGGAACATGGGAAGAGGTAGAAATGTTGGTTGTGAAGGAACTGTGAACATTGTGCTTGTGCTGCTGTCGAAGTAGAAGGTAAGACTGATTGGAAGGGACTTTTTTCAATTTGGTCCTGTTCTCCTGCTAATAGAGAATCTTGGACTTATTGCAAGAGGGTTAGACTGCCTTCAAGAGATCCCCTTCTCATGAAGGGAGTTGCATCAGTATGTGGGTAATTTGGATGCCAATGAGTTCGGGATAAGTGGATATTTCCACTTTTGGCTGGGTTTTATCAGGTGCGGCCAGGCAGATTAGGTAAGATGTTCCCTAGACTGCCGGACTTAGCTTTGGATCTTTGATCCTTAGTGACCAGCTATAGGGCGAGCTCATTTGATGGTACCAAAACATGTATGCTGACTTTTGTTTCCCCAATATCAGATTATCGTTGTGCAACCTCCCGAGGCAACTCACCCAGCTTGAGAGCTTCAGGCCAGTGTCTGGTGGGAGAGACTTTTAGGAGTGAGTTGAAAGATAGTTTTTTTTTCAGTTGCCTGTTATGCACAACGTCCTATGATTACCCAGCAGAAGCTTAAGAGATCCTGCATTGTACCATGACTATGGCTGCATCTGGAGGACTAAGGTCCCTCTCTAGTTGATTTTGTTGACTGGTTGGTTGAGGAATTAGATGGGTACTAGATGCAGATGCAGAGATACTTGATGCTCTTTTTTGCCATTTGAGTCAAGAGAACATTAAGCTCCATTCCTTTAAGTGTCCTTTGTTGTGCATGAACAAGGCCTTGGACAGTGATTTGTGTGATTGTTTTGGAACCTTTATAGTGGGTCTAAGGGTAGGATCCATGGTTTCCTACCACCAGGATGGAAAGGGTGGGACTTTCATCATGATTTGAGCAATTTGACTTCAAAAGAAAGATGTGATACCTTTTTTTTTAAAAAAATGATGTGATATTTAGATCTTGCTGGCCATTCATAGAAAATGTTAGCCTACTTGTGTTACTAGGGGCTTTGGGAGGGGTGTCTTCTTGGTTGATCATTCTTGAACAGTGATTAACCTTTGCTTTAATGAATTATGGATGGCCACTTTAATGAATCATCATCCTTTGATTCTTTTAAAACCCTGATAAATTCAAGCCAACTCCTCCTAAAGTTGTATGAAAATAAGAACTAGTTTGAAAATGACTTCTAAGTCGACGGTTAACTACTATTGACGTTGCAATGGGAATTTGTGCATGTAGGTCTGTCCTATATTTCTTGAAGTGAATCTATTTATTACCAAAGTGGTGTACAGATCTGTTGATTGCGATCGTAAAGCTCTTTTAATGAGCCTATAATGCAACTTTGTTAGGCCTGGCTACCTAATCGTTGTCGGACAATTCTAACATAAGGTATACTTGAAAAGCTCATTCGAAACCATGTGCATTTATTTATAACGATTGCTGATCATTGCACAGAGCTTTTATATACGATCCAGGCAGGCCACTGTCATGTTCACTCCTCTTTAATGCTTTCAATCAACTTCCCAGGGAATTGCATAAATATTTAGATTACTCTATAACTATTTACTTTTGAGCAGGAGATCCAAGTGACTTTGCGCGAGGAGATTAAAAGTGCTTGCGAGTATCGTCCCTTCGAGAAGTGCGACTACAACGCAAGGATATCCAACGAGATAAGCTGCAGAAAATTGGAGTATATTATCGCGCAATTGTATGGGATAAAGCAGGTCACTGATCAATGTAAAGAGGAAGCCTAAGTAGCTGGTATATTCGAGATATGGGAGTATATGCTTCATTGCTTAATTAGGTATGGACGTACTGTATGCCATCCTATGCATTTGCTCTCATATTTTACTTGATAGATCCCTTGTTGACGATGACTAGTCAGGAATGATGCAAGTACATGAAAGATCCAATTACTACATCTTCATGCATTTGCACTGGGACTGAACACATGACATCATATATAGTTTAATCTCTAGAATTCTATGATTTTTGGAGTCCAGTTCCCTGTTTGAATTGCCGTATTTCAGCATAGCATAATCAGAAGCTGCAAGTTTGAGAGTTGAACAAAAATAAAACTCTCTTATTAGAGAGAGATTCTTTTGTAAGGTCTCTCTTTCAACTATCAGCAGAGCTTCCTTAATTTGCTCCAGCTTGGATCCATCAATACATAAAATGTTTACATTTTCTACTTTGAGTCAAATAGCATTTCTTGTGCTCATATCGAATTCGTGACGTGACCGTAGAGTGGTTTTGATATCGTTCTACAATGTTGATGTACGGCACCAGAATATGAACATGGATGTTTATGTTTAGCCTTTACCCAACCGAGTAAACATGGTAGTTCTTGGAGTAAGTCAGGTCGACCTATTATCCAATCTTGATGGATTCAGTCATAGTCACAATCTAATAGATCAGACGCCTGCCTGTCAACCTCTCTGTTTGCTTTCAGTTCCCAGATAATCACAGCTGAACTTCATTGCACCCAGTTCGTTGCTGAGCCATGGATTCCAGCCTCTAGGAAAAGTGTTCGCAAGGAAGAAGGCCTTTGGTTTATATAGCTTCTTTGAAAACCATAGTTTCTAGTTAATATTTCTTTTCTACCCCCCTTCTGTTATGGGTTAGGAGGGATTCGAACCCCTAACATTGCGGCTTGTAGCCACGTGCTCTAATTCTCTACGAGTGGCACCTATTTCAAAAATAAAAAGTCAACTTTCCTCTCAGGTTTGCAAGATGTGAAAAGCATCTTTCTCTCAAGAAGAACAGTTTTAAACTTTTAATGTGTGAAATGGAAGAGAAATTCATACCTGGGGTTAGCTAAAGTTTATGACAAAAAGTGAGGGCTTTGGCACATTCTTCAGCCTCAGCAAAGAGGTGAAGCGGAGCCTTGGTTTTCATCCCTAGGGCTCGTTTGGATACTGGGTTACCCCCCAGGATAACCCAGTTTACCCCCTATTTTCCCGGGTCATGCCTGGGTTGGATTTTCATCAAAAATCAATGTGATATCACACCACATTCCTTACTCTAACCCTCTACCAACCCTCATAACCATTCAAACAACTACTATTCACAGGAGGTTACTTCAACCAACCCCAACCCTTCAACCAAACGAGCCCCTAGGGTTCGATATAACTAGGGATGACTATACCCCCTACCCTCCATGAAATTCGATTCGAGGTTCATCAGTAAAATCGAGTGCTAAATGATGCTCTACAGGATACAACCTTGCCACTAGAAGATGATACAAGTCTTCAAATCGGCTTATTCTGCACTCCTCAGCTTGAGACGAGTATATCTATTTCCTTCTATACATAGAAACAGTTGCCGGTCTATATATATAAGGTGGTGGATAAGAAAGTCGTCGAAGCAAAACCATCGTATACAGTTGAGGAAAAAAAAATCATAGAGTAGTTAGAGCGACAATTGTGATGGTCTTTCTTCTACTGTCCAGGATTTGGCCGCTGATGTGCTGTTAAATCACGATCTTGATAAATTTATCATAAAAAGTACCAACCCTGCACCAACATTTTATATAGTATACATTAGAAGTCCCTAATATAATATAAATCTTAGATATCTAATTCCCATTGGTTCCTTTTTATGTGCAGTAGTAAAGTGAGTGCTGTAGTTCCCATTGATTCCTTTTTGTGTGCAGTACTAAAGTGAGTCCTACGTCAATTAGTTGATTCCCTGTATCAGTAGTTCTATCACCTCGTGCATGTGAAATATTCAGTTTGATCTGATCCCCTTTTTCAACCTCAGCTACATCTGAGTAGATACTAGCCCTTCCCTTGCTCAGATCTCGATCCTCGATCAGCTCCTGCGGGTCAGTTTTTCTGCCAGTGAGCAGCATGTTAGGAATCTACCACAGCACCCTGAGCATAGTTGCACATCTAGCAATCAAAAAGTGTGAGTCGGTTATAAGTAGGGAGGATCACAACACAACTTCACAACTTGAGCTTATACTTTTTGGGATGGTGTTCAGGGAACCCAGTTGAGCCTAGGCCCAATAAGTTGTGGCAGCAAGTTATTCTCGTTACGACTTAGGTTTAGGCTTGAAATGCTGCAAAAGGTATCAGGTCCAGGTTCAATCTAATAGTGGAGGCGGCTATCCAAGAGGTAGAGCCACCCCTATGAGAGAAACGAGAGGAAAGGGCTGTCTAGAGTGTGCCACCACCACTATTTCAGGGAACAAATGATGATTCATATGACCTAGTGGCTTCTACAAGAAAATACAAATAATAGATATAGATATTACATATATGGATGCGGGTTCAGATACTAGTGAATATGAAAAATATATTATCAAATCACTAAAAACAGATACGAATATGAAATGGGGATAGATCAGATGAGAAAAATAATATAAATCAATATTGTGCGTATTCGATTAAATTTACATGTGTGGGATTATATTCGTATACTTACATATAATTATTTCAAAATGGGCATACATATGGATGTCAAAATTAATGAATCAAATACGATCCAAATTGTTATATATCTATCATGGTATCCAAACATGATGATAATGTTTGCAATCGAATACAAATGGTATTGTATGTGTGTGCGCACGAGCACTTGTGTGTTTGTGCATTTATATATACGTAAAATGTATATGCTACCAGGGAGTAGCTAATTTGGCTACTTCCACCTTTTTATATTTTTCATGGTATTTTAAAAAAATCTTGGAGATTTAGATACCTATTGTGATGTTGTCATTCAAATTTCGTAAAAACATGCACTCCTAACATGTCCATCAAGCCTATCAAAATTTGATGGTCACAGAATTGCTGAAATTGACTCCCTTCCAGATGGACATATTAAGAGCGCCTGTTTTTTACGAAATTCAAATAATAACATCATGGTAATATGTGAACTAAATCCCCCCAGGAGTTTATTAAAAGATACCACGAGGAAAATAAAAAAGGGCGGGCTAGTCAAGTTAACTACTCCCTGGCAGCACACACATAGGTAAAAATGTGGTTGCTTCACGGGGTCAGCTAATGGGTTGTTCTTGGCCCATTTTCTGATGATTTTTTTCTTTTTTAGAAATTATTGCTATTTATTTTCATCACTATATCTCTCTATATGTCATTCCAATCTCGTCAGAAACAGAGACTCCAATGCCCTCCATTCAGAACAAGTCGATTACATCAAATGTAAGACCATTAAAAGTACATGTTCTGGATGGAAGGTATAGGAGTCTATTTCTGACGAAATTGGAATGATATATTAGAACGATATAGTGATAAAAAACATGGTGGTATTTTTCAAAAAAAATAAAAATCGTCAAAAAACAAGGTGGTAGCTGCTCGTTGCCATATATATATATATATATATATATATATATATATATGAAAAAATGGGCCTATTTTCTCATTTTTTATTTTTTTATAAAAATACTTCCTGAAAATTCATCAATGTATTCGTATATTATGTCATTCAAGTTCGTGCAAAAAAGAAACTCCTACGACCTCCATCCAGGCGATCAATTTTTAACGGCCGTAAAATAGTTGAAAACGACCCTGTCTGGATGAAGGCTATAGGAGTCTCTGTTTCATACAAAATTTTAATGGCATAATATAGGGATATATTTATGAAAATCCATGGAAACATTTAAAAAATTGAGAAAAATGGGACGGGGGAGTTAAGTTGGCTCCCGGGCAGTCACATTTCACACACACACATGCACACCCATGCACAAACGTAGGCACCCACGCATGCACTCACTCACTCACTCACACACGCACTTACACACACACACACACTCACATACACACGCACATGCACACACACGTACATGCCACACACGCACGCACGCACACGTACACACGCGCACGCACACACACACACATACACCTACGTACGCACGCACATGCGGCATGCGCGCACACACACACCCGTGCCACACGTACGCCCGTGCCCGCACACACGCGCACGTACACACACTACAAGGAAAACTAGATGTGGTTACAGAATTATGCCCACGGATGTGGGACTTGTGGTCACAGAATTGGGCTCTGTCCACAATACGTTGTGTCCTGTAGTTGTAGCTACAAATCTCGTCGCAGGAGTTCTCTAACCACGAATATGTCGTGGCCGCTGCAAGTAACCATACAAGTTGTCATGTTTGTTGTGGCCACAGTTCTTTCATGAATGTCCTCCTTACATCTTTAAAAACTTTGGCCACAGGATTGTAGCTACGGGAAACTAGTGGTCACACAATTATCGTGACCACAAGTTTCCGTAGCCACATTTTGTGACCACAACTCGTTTTTCTTGTAGTAACACACGCACACACCCCTACGTACACACACATGTATGTATCATATGTTATATGTATGTATGTACATACTTACATGTATGTATGTACATATGTTATATGTATGTATGTACATACTTACATACTCACATACATATATGTATGTATGTATGTACATTCATATACATGTAACATGCATGCATGTATGTATGCAGATGCGGGATGCGGTGAAGTTACGATCACCACCTGCGACATTGACGATGCCGTTTTTACAAAACCTTATCATCCTCACCCACGACTTGGCATTAGCATCAACGGTCCTTCTTCTGCCATAGTCCTGTGATGATGGCAACGATCGAAAGCACTCCTAAATCTAAGTCAAAATATGATTCAAGACAGTTATGTTTCGACGTACACGAAAAAACGTTGGGATCTCTATAGTGTGATTGCGGTTTAATTTGTGTTGGATTGAGACAGATTTTATTGATCATGTTATAATCTTGTACGAAATTAAATGTTCGAATGTTGGGTAATCTAACATCATCCCAGATTTTGAAGAAAGTGTCGCAAAAGGGAGATTACTACTTGTCGTAGTTATAAAAGTTACGATTAAAATACTCAGAGTAATCCTTGCATTACGTTATATATGTCTTTTAATAGGGTCATGCTTGCCAATATACGGAACTGATGCAAAGGGATGTAGTGTATTGTGTATCCCATATGATATCGTATCATCTTTACATAACTTTAATGCATTTAAAAGTTTTGATATTTATTTGTGAATGTGCATCAATTATTTAATGATCGATGTCCCCTGCGTTGGTTGATTACGTGGATAACAAAGTGGGGGGAAGAGAGGGAGAGATGGAAAAGAAGAGGCTCTAATATGGAATGGTTTCTACAAAGAGAATATGATGGCAATTAAAGTAACAATAAATGATTACATAGCAACATTTTATTTTGGTAAAAGTTAATGGTTGAAATCATTCATCTCATCATCTCATACATGGCTGATAGGTAGGGATAGGCATGGGAAGGGCCCAGGCCCAAGCCCATATAAAACTTTGGGCCTTAGGTCGGGCCTAGGCCCGCAGATTTTTTTTGGCTCGGCTCAAGCCCAGGCCCGACCCAATTTCATTGGGCCGGGCCGGTCCATTTATTGGTGCTAGGTCGGGATGGTACACAATCTTCATATTTGACCACAATCTTCTCTTACGAGAGACAAAATTTCAATATTTCTACGCTCTTATCTCCAGTTCTCTTACAGCTAAGTTCTCTAAAAAGGGAAAAAAGCTTCCTTCTTCACCAAAAACCTCACATTTTCTGCTTAATTAGACACCAAATGCTTGTCCATTAGCAAATATAACTTTATAGAAAACATCGATGCATCCACCTCTCCCATCTTTAAGCTAGATGACAACTTGAACCCTCAGTAGATTTATTGGTGGAGTTTAGCAATTTTTGTAATACTTTATTAGCAATTGTTCTGTAGCACAATTCCTGTTTTCCTTTTGATTTTTCCCTGTTTATACAAATTTTACATTTCTTAATCCTGAGGGTTGCAATAGTAGAAGCTTTCTTAAGAAAAAATCACATACTGGAATGCGAACATCATTTTACCCAACTAAAAAATCCAGCTTAATGATATGAAGAAGTTGTGGTTGTGATCACGCCATGCAAATAGCACTAAATACCACCTATATGTAGGAATGCCAGCCAGCAATGACCTTTTCATCTAATAAGAAGGAACTTAGGTGCATGGCATGGAGATTGGTTTGGGCTAGGCAGTGAGCTAATATCGGGCCGGGCCCTCAGGCCGGATCGGGCTGGGCCGAGCCAAGCCCGAGCCCGGCCCAAAAAAATTTCGGGCCCAATACTTTGGCCCAAGCCCGGCCCATTATCCATTCGGGCTTGGGCCGGGCCGGGTTTTTCGGGCTGGGCTTCGGACTGGGCCGGGCCGGCCCAACCCAATGCCCATCCCTACTTATAGGATCATTATTGTGTGTGTGTGTGTGTGTGTGTGCACATGTGCTTATGTTTCTGCGTGTATGCTGCTTCTTGGGGAAAGTTGTCGGAATGCTCCAACCTCATTTTTCGATGATTTTTCTTTTATTTTTTGAGAAATACCGAATGTATTTTCATTACTATATCACTTTATTATTTTATTCTAATTTCATCAGAAATAGTTCTTCATATGCCTTCTGTCTAGAATATATAATTTCAACGGTCTTAGAATTGTTGCAATCGGCATGTTCTAGATGGAGGACATAGGAGTCTCTGTTTCTGATGAAATTAAAATGACATTTAGAGAGATATAGTGATAAAAATACATGGCAGTATTTTCCAAAAAAATAAAAATAAGATAGGAGTGACCTAACATACACGCACACGCACACGCACATATTATATAGGGAAAACTTTAGATAAGATGGTCCTTTCCTAGATGCGTGGAAAGCTACATATCTTATCCATTCGCAATCAATATTGACTGTTACGGTTAATTGATTGTTATCTATATTTTTTAAGTATCGAAAAACTCATTATGGTCATTTTAACATATTCTATATTTAGAATGCAACAAATATCTCCTAAATTATCTCCCGCCTCTCTTTCTCTCGTCTCTCCCATCTCTCTCTCTCTCTCTCTCGATTGACAACGGCACACAGTTTGACGTGGAGGCGGCGATGGCACGTGGGGTTGGTTTGGCGGTCGACGACGGAAGGGGCCGTGTTAGGTGGATCAGGGTCCTTATGCGGGCGGGTGCTCCTACGGGCGGATCTGGATGGCGGCTATGGCATGCGGAGGTCGGCCCGAGGTACGAGGATGTGATGAATATGTGATTCATCACTCTTAAAGTTGAAAATAGAGCCTTGTTCCCAAGCAATTAGGAGCATATTTCCACAAAAATCACATAATTAGCATTCATGCATGCATTGATAAAATTTGCATCTGAATTACATGAGAAGCCCACATCACTTGCAAAATTCACCCTATATGTATATATTTTACACTAACTATACATCCCATAAATTCTCTCTATATTGTATATATTACTAACTAATAATACAAGAAAAATACCAAAAATTTGCTAACTTGAATAATTGCCCAATAAAACCCCAAACCAAGTTGGAAGTCATGGGCCTTAAAATGCACATATTTCTCTCATATAGCCTCTGATCTAGGTCTACTCACTTTTAAATAAATACACATTCAGAGACCTCCAAAATGAGACCAATTTCATTTGAATTGGAGGTTGTATGTAACACTTGGGTTTTGGGACCCCATTGTATGCTGTATGTATGTATAATTATACCCTTATATTTTAGTACTCTATTTGACCTCATTTCCGTTTTTGGTCAACATGAAACTCGTAGATCTCATTGAGATCTACAACTTTCATGTTTTGAGTTTTTCCAAATTAGGTCATCTTCTCCCTCTTATCTCACATTCGTTATCGACCAACCCAATTACGCCACGTGGTGCCCTCTGGTTGCACCACGCGGACCGATCCATTGGCCGCCACGCGCCTGCCCCTGGGCTGTTAGATCGCCTTCACCTCCTTCAGATCTCAACCCTCCATACCACATCATCTCTCCGCCATCCGATCCATTCCCAGATCTCATCAAGACCGCACGTCAGCGCCTTGCCCTCCGCTCTCCACGTGGCACACTCATGGCTATTGGATCTTCGCCATGATGATTAGATCTCACCTTCTCGTCCCCCACTCAATCACAACCCTTTGATCCTTCTACTGATCTAATCTCCGCCGTTCTTTAGCGCCGCGCTACCATCACGACACGTGGCACCCCTTGCGCCATTCGATCTCGCTGCCCCGATCTGATCTGGACCATCGCCTCGCACTTGACTCATGGCCGTTGGATCACTAGATCCAACGGCTGAGAGGTCGTCGTCTACCTCTAGCCCTCTCTCTTTCCCACGATCTCCACCTCGCGACGGCTCTGCCCCCGTTCTATTTCTGGCGCCATTGGAGTCACCATCTCCGCCCTCTAGCACCTCCACGACGTAGCCCATACTTCCCTCTTCCTTGCCAACCTCCACGACCTCCATGAGGCTCGCCCTCGTCACTCCATACGCCCCATGAAATCTCACCTCTCACCATCGCCACCTCCACCTTCTCTCTATAAATCCAACGCCTCCAGCCTCCTTTCACCCCATTCGCCATAGCAGGAGGTACCCCAGAGCTCTCCTATCCTCATCAGTGACAGCGATTAGGCCAACATCGAGTAAAGAAGGTGGTCTACCTCCGGCGAGATCCGTGACACATCTCTGCCATGTAGCAGCTCCTCCGACGAGCTGCACGAGATTGGGCCGCTACCGACCCTCGAGCGACGACCGAAGCTTCTTCCGCGAGCCTCCATTCCCAGGTAGCTTCATCCATTGTCCTTCAATCTTCTATATCTTTTCATCTCAATCTTCTCCCAATTTTCTCGCCATCTCCACTCGATTCCACTCCGCTTCGACTGTCCCCCGAGCTTCTCCTTGGAGCTCTCATCTTCGCACCTTCGTCAGATCGCCTTCACGACATATCGCACCATCTTCGACCACCGCTCTGTCGGCCACAGTAGACGAACACCACCGCCCGATCACCTTCTCGCCACAGGCCTCCCATTGCACTCCTTACACTTCCACGAGCATGAGCATTTGCTTTTTGGCACGACCTAACCCTGCAGGTGTTGGACATAAGAGCCAACGACGAGCCATTATGCAGTAAATGTTATTGTGAATATCATTCCCTAATCTGAAATGAAGAATGAATAATTTGCATAATAGGTCCTTTAGTACAATTAGGGTTATGTACCATGGCCATCTTGATGATCATACAGCTGTTGATTCAACTATTGAATCATAGAGGCTGGTGCTTGGATGAATATCTAAAGAGTTAGATTGAGGACTCATCAAGCTCCGTCAAATGATTGTTAAGAGATGATCTCCAGCCTAAGTAGGAGATGGCAATCCTTTCTCAATTAGGCAGATATCTGACCGATCTCTTGATGCAGATCCTCTGCATAGGAATAGAGATTCGGAGGTGTCAGATTAGTTAGGTCAAAGAATTGACTTAACGAGATCGAGATAACTGAAGTCCTATATCGTATACTGTCACGATACAGGCACGCATCCTCTGACCGGAGACAGATGTGTTACTATATGTCTGAGTATGTACATTTGGCAGACCAATAGGTTGATGACCTAACCAAGGTATACACCGGCTCGTTGGTGTGCATATAAGGGCATATGAGTAATACGATCTCTCAAAGGGATCATACATGTTCATTTACTGAACCGGAAGACATGAGCTCACTCATGAGATATTGGGAAGAATCAAATTCCGTGCACGGTCGTCTCGCTTTGGAGGCTTGACTGAATTTGTAGGTTTGATATATACTTTTGGAAATTATATGATCAAGACCTATGTACGATATATGCTTTTGGAAAGTATATGATCGATACCGACTTCCAATTATCGAATGAGAAACCTACTGATAAAAACCCTGAAGTAGACAGTATAAAGTTGATCTAATACTTCGGGTTTATTCTGAGTCTTCCAGTATACAGGATGTACAGGTATTGGGAATATCTGAGGGTGATGTGACCATAAATGATTGTATAACCCTGACGCTTCCATTCCTAGAGAGTGATGAAACGGGTTTGGATTTTAGTGACTCCTCTCAGTAGAGAAGTAATCTGATCTTGGTCCAAATGTTGGACATTGATTTGAATGTGATTCAGATGCAATGAGAAGATTAGATTTGCGGTCTTGATTTAATCAAGCATCTATGGGAGGCCCACGATCTGGATTTGAGATATGATCTCAATATCCAAGTCACTATACGTGGAACAATACAATCGCCCTGTCCTTATCTCCAAGCATTCGCGGAGAAAGCGCATTATCCTTGAAAGAGTTCAGGATAATTTCATTGTTGATATATGTATCCGAGCATTGAGGAAATTGATAATTAAATGTGATTTAATTATCATGAAAAATATGAATTTGATTCATATTATAAGGAGAGTTGTCTGAGATAATTAAATGTGATTTAATTATCAAAGATGTATGAATGTGATTCATATTATTTGAGAACAAGAGAATAGAGATCCAAGATAATTAAATGTGATTTAATTATCGTGGATATGAATAATGTTGATAGCAATATCCATATTAGTGATATATATTATAAATGTGATTTATAATATATAAGAGAGAGAGCTATTTGTAATTTACATTTGTTAATTAAATATTGATGTGAATTGAATTCACATTGGACAATTAATTTAAAATATAATTAACATTTTATTTTGGGTTGTGAATGTGATTCACAATTTCCCAATGGCAAGATTGCAATATTCACAAAATAATTATGTATTATTTTTGTAGAATAAATTACAACAATTGTTGTTGTAAATCTTGGAGATTTTCATGGAATAATGGAATCTCATGAGATCTCATGAGATTGCATGAGATTGCCACCAAATCCAATATTATGGAAGGAGGCAATCTTCATTCCAAAATCTCCATGCTTGATTGATTTAATTTGAGATTGATTTATATTGATTTATCAATATAGATTTGATCTAAATTAAATTAATTGTTGTTGGTTTTTACCAACACAAATCTTAGCCATTAAAAGAAACACAAATCAATGAGAGCCATTGGATTTGTGTTGCCCATGGATTGAGATCCATGGATCTCAAAATATTATAAATAGAAGGGCACCCCTTTGCTCTTCTTTACACAGAAGAGAACATAAGTCTCTCTCTCTTTCTCTCTCTACACGCCTACTCTCTTTCTCTCCCTCTCATGTGGCCGTCCATCATGGATGCCCTAGAGGGAGTCTCCATCGCCACAACGTCGTCGTTATGCTGCCCGACCATTTGCTCGTGGATCTCCATCTCCTTCAGTGCGCCTCACTCATGAAGAAGACGTCGGATCTCGTGTGTCGAGATCAGGAGATCCGCCGCTTGGATCATCAACATGGATTGCGAGAAGCACGTGATTCACCCCCGTGCTTGCAAGCGTCTCCTCCATCGGATCGGACTTGAGATAGGAGGTCTCTTCATTTAGAGACTCGATCGCAACCACGCTTTAAGAGGTAATCCTATTACTTGTTTGTGGTTTAGATGAAACGATCCGAGAAGTGTTCTTGGATCATGTGGTTTCGTCGCATGAAAAATTTTAATTTCCGCTGCATAGAACAACTAGTACAACTAGTCGTTCTTCGTCATATTCGATACGACGCTCATGCTTCCGTGATGCGCTTGAGGATCTAACGATATCCTTCAGCAGGTACACTCCTCGCGACTGGTCGGACATATCACCGGAGCACCTTCGAGCTTCCACGTCTCTGGCCTTCGGACTGCCTCCGCTTCCGCCATACATCCCGACGACTCCCCGACGCTCTCACGACCGATTATAGCTATTCAGGAGTCACTAGCGACCTTCACTGGCCATGAGGAAGGGCGGCAGAGCAACACCCTCTTCACCAGAGCCCTGCCAAGTACACCGCAGGAGGCGGCGGACCGGAGGAAAAAGAAGCACAACTACCGTCTGATCCCCTTGATCGGACGGTCCTGATCGAGCCACGTCGCCCGCCTCCTGCCCTCGTTGGATCAGGGGGATCCAACGGTCATCACTCTGCCACATCGACTTCATCAGCCATCGTTAGATCTATCTTGTTCTAACGGTCCCTAGGTGCACCACAACAACATCTCCAGCCTCCGTCGGATACATCTTGATCCAGCGGCCTACATCGCGCCACATTGCGAGCTCCGAGCCTCATCCCCAACCTTTGGCTCGGAGTATCCGAAGCTGATCCGAAGCTAGCCCGAGCCCCAGGAGCCATCTGCGCCTCTACCCGAGCCTCCGACTCCGTCCGAGCCTAGCCCCCTCATGCGTCCATCACGTGAGGGCTGGGCATATTATACAGAGCTCCCGGAACATTTCAGAAATTACAAGTTGGTCCCTGCCATGTGCCCCATGCGAGGAGCGCATGTCTTTGGGAATTTTGCATCCATCCCCCCTGTATTATAGGTAATTGCATTTAAGTCCTTGTTAGCACGTTTATTTTGAAGAAATTTTATTTTCTGTATTTGCATTTTGACCCTGTCTTTGCACGCATAATTTGTGTCCATATTTAATCATTTTTAAATTCTAAAAATTACATGTTGTATTTTAACTTGTCCTCTATCTGGTGTGACACTTGTCTTATTTTTGTGAGTCAATTGGAATTTAATAATAATATTTTGGTGAAATTTGCTATAGTTTACCCTCTGTGTGCCTTTTATTTAATATTAAATTCCTTGTTGCTCCAAAAATCATAAAAAATCACATTAGATCTAGGATAGATTACTCTACACTGTGCCCAAAAATCGTTGAATTTGCATGCATCCCGAGGCCTAAATAAATCTAACAATAATTTGCTTAATTAATTTTTAATAGGTCCAATTCACATAGATTTCTACGTTCACTAATTTTCCTAGATTCCTCTTACTTAAACCAATCTAGGATAATTTTTATATCTGGAAATAATATGCTTTGTATTTAATAAAATTAATTTTTGCAAAAATCACCCTGTATTCATCTTTAATTAAGCAAATTCATTTAGAGTCTAAAAATTCCAAAAAAAATTAAAGTAACTTAATTTCATTGTATTTCATATTCTGGCCAAGTTTCATGGTTTTTGGACTTAATCTGACAATCTTTCAAATTTAACCTTAAAATTTGGCTTGAAATCGCATTCTCTTCCTTTTAGATTGCATAAACAAATTATAAAAAGATCAAAAATATTCTTTTGAAAATAGACCTTTGAATTAACTGAAAACTGACCTAAGGAGAAAGTTGCATCCCTGAGTTCGACCTTGGGCTTGCTCAAGTAAAATAAAAATTCGACCACTTGCTATTAATTGATAATTATATTAAGTGGTTTTTGACACATCCGATTTGGCCAGCTACAACGCACTAAAACAACTTATTAAGAGGCCGATTTTGCGGTTCATCAGGATGCTGCGTGAGGGGTGCAGATGTTGTGTCGAGCGGATGTCCTTCGGGTGGAGGGCAGCGGTCTCCTCCAAGCGGTGGTTGGGTGGAGGAGGCGAGGAGCTCCTGGTGGTCGGTGGCGGGTGTTGGCGATGCAAAGTGGACAGGCGGTGTCGGCGACTGAAGGAGCTCGCGGGGGCGAGGTTCTTGTCGCTCAAGGCGAAGAAGGTACGATGAACGTGGATCAGCGAACAGGTGCCCGTTCTTCAAATGGTCGGCTGCGAAGAGGCAAGGACAGAGATCGTTTTTACACCGAGGAGGGTGAGCGTGGAGGAGGTGGGTCGTGGAGGAGAAGGGCAGAGGAGATGTAGGTGGAGGGGGATGCATGTGAGGGAGTACATGATTAGTTTTTACAATCTGAGATCGTTTTTTACAATATCAGATCTTTTTTTACTATATAAGATCTTTTTTTACAATTCACATGTCATTTTTACAATCATAATTTTTTTTACATTTACTTTTCTTTTATAAATTTTTAACAACCTCATTTTTTACAATCTCATATCGTTTTGTTCAATCCGAGATCGTTTCTTACAAATCTCAGTACGTTTCTTGCAATTTTGGATTGTCTTTTTACCTTTATTGTTTTGTTTTGTATTTCTAACAATATGTTTTTGTTCTATTTTTTTACAAATCTCATTTTTTACATTTTCCTTTTTCCGTGTAATAATTGTTGAGTCACTAACTATCTATTTTTTTGCATATCTCCAAACGAATATTACAAAAAAGTACGAAATTTTACAGATGCATTACTTAAATTACAATTACACCAATAAACATAATACTAACTTTTATTTTATTTTACAAAGCATGCTACAATCTTACAATGACAATGAGTATTTTATAAAGAGTTCCGTCATTCTACATACCATGAAAATGCTACTACATTAGTGAAACCTCATTGCATAAATATCAACAAAAATGTGGCAATTGAAGCAGGCTAAAAAAGGCAAAGTAAAAGGATTAAATGAAATTCAAATTTAAAATTAAAACACATGGACTAAAATACCCTTTTGGATAAAGATCCGTTAGATTGAGATCTAATGGATGAGATGGTTGGCTTTCCATACATTTATATGTGTATGCATGTATATGTATGTATGTATGTATGTACGTATGTATGTATGTGTGTGTGTGTGTCTATATATATGGGGTCCTTCCATCCCTAGGGAAAGCCAACAATCATAGCTACTATATTCAAATCTAATGACATCATCCCAAAAGGGTATTTATGTCTTCATTTTTTTAGATTAATTACATATACCATTTAATATTTTGAAATACTAAATGTAGCTAGATCTTGTTTTGGTATTTTTTTGCAGTGCTTTATTTAAATAATATCATATTTTATGTTGGGCAACATTACGTGGGGCGGATGTTTGTATCTAAGCATTTTTTTTATATAATTTGTGGTTCTTTTTGTAGTGATGGGATGTTTTTTTCATAGAATCCATGGTTCCTTAAAAATTCATCAGCTATTTATAAAGTTTCTATAGTACTTTGTAGAATATAATTTATATTAGCATTATATTAATTATGTTTATATTTTCTGCAAGTATATTTATGTTTTGGTGATTTATGTGAAATATGCAAATCTTTTGAAAATGTTGCATGTCATTCTACAAAGAAAACGTCGTAAGATATACATCCAAAATGTATAATACACATCCAAAATGTATAATACGCGTCCAAATGTATAATACATATCAAATATACAAGATGTATAAAAATTACAATTTTCATATGCGTCCAATCAATATGTAAAAATACATATACAATACATATAATACACATAAAATATATATCAAACACATAAAATATGTAAGATATAATGCTTGCAATCCCTTGCGCTGCCACCACCGTACTACACACGTCGTCATCCCGATTTATGTGTTGTCGTCGTTGCTTGCTGATGAATCCCTGATTCTCACTTTTTATTCTTTTATTTTATCTATTTATCTTGGCAAATCATCATGTAAATAGGTGTAAATACAATAAGTTAGCATTCTGCATGCATGTGTTAACATTGTATATTTAGCATGTATTTGTGCAAAAAAAAGAATAAAGGAAAAAGGAAGGAGGTATTTAGAATAAAAACAGAGTGACTTGAACCCCAAGAGAAGGTCAAGCATTAACATGATCGCGAAATAAAATAAGTAGAGAGAGATATGGCTTACTCTATGTGTATATATATTACCTATATATGTAAATAATTATTTTGGATAAAATAAAAATAAAATATTATTTCTAATTGTGTATAGTCTTAAAAATAAAATAAAGATAAAAATAAAAATCAGAAAAATAAAAATAAAATCCTCTCTCACTTGTGTAAAATACATGTATATATGTCTCACTCCCTATTTATTCTATACCTATAAATAAATCATAAAAATAAAATAAAAATTATTTTGTACTCCTAAAAATATGTTGAACATAAATAAAATATAAAATTGAGGTATTTATGTAAAAATATAAAATAAAAATACTTGTACAAAATGCATAGGTATATTATACCTGTATATAATACTATATATTGTATATAGACTAATTTATTTTTGGTCGACTTGCTCCAATTTCTATAGACCCGACCGGATCTCCTCTTCGCCTAAATTTTTGCTCCGGATTTATGGTGTGGATCCCTAACCCTGACTCGATGATCTCTTCCTCGATCTGCACCTCGGTTCGCAGACTGCGCCTCCATCTTCTCAGACCCCCACACCTATATATCATGTGCTACCCCTTCCTTTTCCAGCACCTTCGGCTACGCCACATCCTCCTGTGCTCCCGGCCACCTTCCCCAGAGTGACATCAAGCGAGAGGGAGGGCGAGGGACTCTTTTCGAGCGTGGAAACCCTAGGTCTGGCAAGGTTTGTCCTTAGCTCCGCCGCAAGGAGCCTAACCTCTAGAACCGCCGTCCATTGAGGCCATCAACTCCTTGGATTTCATCCACGACTCACAAACAATACTCCTCCACCTCTAGGTACTTCATTTCCCGCTTATTTCCCATGAATCCATCACAGCTCCGCCAAACAGATTAGCTTCGGTAAGCCTATGTTCTTCACATCTCTGCCACACCCGGACCTCACTCCGCCTCGCTTTGGCAGCCTATCACTTCTACATCCACTTTGCAACCCCTCACATGGCTCCAGCCATCAGGTTGGAGCCTCCTAGCAGGTTGAATCCCTCGCTTTGCCGGAAACCTGTCTGATCACCCTCCACCTCGGTTCCCATTGTTCGTAGATCCCTAACCACAGTCGGAGCTATTTCTCCGAGAACAATCATTTCTCCTGCATGGTTTGTGCACATACATACCTCATCTGGAGATCTTGAATAGTTCCAGGATACTCCGGGTTCACTGTGTCTCCCCAGAACCATCTCTTTAGTATTGGGCCCTTCTGAGCCTTCCAGCAGCTGCAGAGCACCTTTGCCAACTTCTTTCACATCTCAGCAGCTCGTGAAGACATCCGAGCCACACACTAGAGACGGTTGAAACTTGACTGAGGCGAGTTCTTCCCTAATCATCCAGACGTCGCATCTACCGTCCGATCGAGGTGTCTTCCAATTTTAATTAGAGCCATCCATCCTCGGGAGACTCTCGACCATTAGATCCAGCGGAGGATCTCATCTGCGCCCTCCATCGCTGAAGCGGTATCCTTCCATCCCAACCGCCCGATCATAAGTGGGATGCCATCGGTCGTTGGATAGCTCTTAATAGTGGGTAATTTACACTTAGGCCCTTGATATATTCTGTTATTATTTCCAGGTCATGTAAATATTTGTCATAGTTATTTTACTTTGGATATTTTGCAGTTGGTACCTTGAAATTTCTTATATTTGCATTTCAGTCCAATTTGTGTAAACTCATGTGTAGTCCCACGTGTTTTTTGGGTTAATTGCAATACTGATCCTGGACTTTATGATTATTGTAAAATGAAATGTTTAATAATTGTATTTGCATTTATATCCCTGCTTGTCTTGTTCATGTATTACGTATGTGCTTTCCTGAAAATTTTGCATTTTTGACCCTGAAGTTTCCAATTGTATTATTATTTGGCCTGTAACTTGTGAATAATTGCAAATAGGTCCCTACTTGCTATGTGTGTTGTTTTTAATCAGATAAATACTTAATTAATTCCAAAAATTCCATAAAAATTATAGTTAGCTTCTGAATGTAATATTTATGGTAATTTTTGTGTATTAATTTAGTTTTATTTGATATTTTCTAAAAATCAAAAACACCTAAAAAATATTCTGTCTATTTCATAAATAACATAAAAATTCGAAAAATTACCTAAAAAATCTATAAAAATTTGTTTATGTGTGCTTTTATATGCTTCGTATTATGTAACATTTTTGTTTGAAAATCCTTTATAAAAACCCTAAAAATCTAAAAACTCTAAAAATCTAGCAAAAATCATTAAAAATTCTAAAAAAAATCAGATTTCAGTTTTTGTAGGTAGATAGCTTTATTTACTTTTTCATAAAATTGCTATCCAGACATTAGGACATTTTAAGATTTTTAACTTGTAATTTCATCCTGATTGTGTACTGTTTTCCCTTCTTCATTTTTAGAAAATAATTTAAAAATTGAAAAAACACCAAAAATAAACAAAAACATCTGAATATTTTAAAATCTAAAAATATTTTTCTTTCTTGTTTTAGAGGCATTTTGACTGTAATAAAAATTGAAAGGCTTGCTTGTGTGTTCATCGTTCCTATTTTCTTGCTTGCCATCTTTTATTGAAAAATATAAAAAATGCAAATAAAAACCATAAAAATATATTTTTATTTCTCTGAATTCTGACTACTTTGTACATTTCTTTGCTCCTTAAGTTCGACCCTGGTCGTTATACCGGGTAAAATAAATAGCGGAGTCCGCTAATATTTCCTTGTTTTGACTGATTTATTTTTGAGTGGTTTCTATTTTTCTTGTTGATTACGCTTCGTGATTCGGGTTGCAATGACCCTTGATATTAACCCGAGTTGCGAGTCATGTCATCAGAATGGCGCTGTTGCCGGGGAGTACGACTTAGTAGTTGCTATTTCAGATTTTTGTTTTATAACTGCTATATGACACTTTCTCTGTTCAATTTTTGTGCGAGGAACTGCCCAGGGATGCTGTGGAGGAGATCCGTACTTGAGGGGGAGTAGAGGAGGATCATATAGTAGTTATAGCATCTGGAGTAGCTTAGCAGATTTCGTTTTATTGTTGCAATAATACAGGGACACAAACACTTTCTTGGACTCTTGGCATATTGGGGTTTGTTTCGTCGAGCACCGGTGTGCTCAGGGGATCTCTAGAATTTCTCCATCTCCTCCTCCAAATCAACTCCCTGTGCTCAGGGGACCTTTGGAATTTCTCCATCTCCTCCTCCAACCTCTGGAATTTCTCCATCTCCTCCTCCAAATCTCCTCCATCTCCACCTCCAACCTCTGGTGCTCAGGGTTGTGCAAATGGAATTATCTTCACATTTGTACCCAACTTCATGTATTTTTAACTAATTCATTCTAACTACAAATCACCTCAAATCAACTCCCTGTGTACATATTACTAATAAGATTAAAGGAAAAATACAAAAAATACTAACTCAAATAATTAGCCCTTGAGACAAAACTCCAATTTCAGACCAAACAGACTAAAACGCTCATATCTTCCTCATACAGTGTCCGATTTACATTTACTCACTTTTAAAGTAATACATATTCAAAGACCTTCAAGAAAAGACTAATTTCGTAAAAATCGAAGCTCGTATGTGAAAGTTGGGTTTTGGGCCTCTTTTGCGCGTTTTGTGTATTTTATGTACATAATTAACTCTTTTTCGCTTATTTCTTTTTCCTCTATATTCTTTGATGAAAGTTTTAATAAAAACCACAAAAATCCAAATCCAAATCAAGACTGAAATCAAAGAAACTAATTGAGTCCGAGTGTCATTTGTAAGTCTGTACAAATTTCTCAACTTTTTTCTTTATTTTATTTCTCTATTTTCTTATTTCCTAAAAATGCAAAAAATTAGATTATTTATATAAATATTTTTCTTTGATTTCATCATTATTTTTCTCAATTTTTCTCTTCATTAAAAATCACAGAAAAATTACAAAACCCCAAAATCAAGGTATTTTATGTACATAGAGTACCTCAAAAATACCATTTTTGCACAGATGACCTTTTTGCTCTTTATCTCTTCATGAAAGTTGTAGATCTCACCGAGACGAGCAACTTTGATGTTGAGTATTTTTTGGTCCGAGGTCATTTGCCATTTCTTTCATATTTATCTTTTTATTTAATTGTTGGATTTTTCTGGAGCTGACACATGGTAGCTCCTGGAGCTGCCACTTGTCATCTATTTTTAAACCTTTTATTTTCATTTTTATTAAAATAATATTAATTACCTCATTTGTTGTGTACGTGAAGGACCTTCCCCCTTCTCCAACGGCAGCACCTACCGTCCGTCTTCTTCTCCGTCGCGCCTCGCACGAGACCCGCAACCGTCGGGACCGTCCCTCTTTTATCTTCTCCACCGGCCGTCACACATACTCATAACCACCTCCCTCTCCCTCATGACTACCATGCAAACCACTACTATGCCTTTCCCCTCCTCTCTATATAAGGCCCACCAATCCTTCCCCAGAATATTATCTACCGGAAAAGAGAAGACAGCCATCAACTCCTCCTTGAGTTTCGGTGACAGCAAGACCTGAGGTTGGTATAGCAAAGATGATGTTCAACCATCCTTGCGACAAGATCCAGGGGAGCAACTAGCTCCTTTGTTGCGGCTTCATCAGCAACGAAGATCGCTATACTCTGAAGGCGTGCCCCTTCATCGAGCGATGATCTGAGCTTGTCTTCGAGCTCAGTTCCAGGGACTCCATTATTCCATCCATTTTCAGGTAACTATTTCTTTTTCTTCACCTCATTCCTCTACTTCTTCTTCCTCTATTCTCCTACGATATCCCCCTCCCTGTGACTTTTTCTTCTCTTCCTCCATTCATCACTTCCTCTATATTCACTTTTCCATTTCCCTGTTTCACCCTCTTTCCCCTGTTACCCCTATCGCAACCTCTGTCTCTCCCCCCCATGCCACCGCACGACCCCTACACCGCTCCTCGCGACTTCCTCTTTCACCCCAGCCAACCACCTTGCGCAATCCGTGCATCCACTGCTACCCCCTGGAGCCTCTCCACCTTCATCTAGGGCCCATGCCTTCACACCATCGCGCGACCGCTTGCTTCACAAACTTCCGACAACACCGCCCACGCGTGTTCCAACCTCCAGCCACATCGCCAAAGTCCAGTCACTTCTCGCCTTCCAGTTCCTCGAGAGTCCTCTGGCGGTGCTGCAACAAAGCACCCTCCATCTCGCGACCAGATGCCATTGACTCCAGATTCAGCCGCGCACCCGCGAGAGATCTGACAACCTAGGCCGACGCCTCCGAGCAGTGAAGGTCTATTGGACATGCGAGCCCACGGTGAACCATTATGCAATAATTGTTATTGTGAATATTATTCCCTAATCTGAAATGAAGAATAACTAATTGTCATAATAGTCCCTTAGTATAATTAGGGTTATGTACCATGGCCATCTTAATGATCATTCACCTTTTAATTCAATTAATAAATCATAGAGGTTGGTGCTTGGATGCATATCTAATGGGTTAGATTTAGGACTCATCAAGCACCATCAAATGATTGTTAAGAGAGGATCTCCAACCTAAAAAGGAGATGGTAATCTTTTCTCTAAAGGAAGATATTTGACCGACCTATTGATGTAGGTCCTTTGCATTGGAATAGAGATTCGGAGGTGCTAGATAAGTTAGGTCAAAGAGTTGACTTAACGAGATCGAGATAACTAAAGTCCATGTCGTATGATGTCACGATATAGGCATGCATCCTCTGACCGGAGACATATGTGTTACTATATGTCTGAGTATGTACATTTGGCAGACCAATAGGTTGATGACCTAACCAAGGTCTATATCCCGATGCGCTGGTGTGCATGCAAGGGTATATGAGTAATACGATCTCTCAAAGGGATCATACATGTTCATTTACTGCACTGAAAGACATGAGCTCACTCATGCGATATTAGGAAAAATCAAATTCCATGCACGGTCGTCTCTCTTTGGAAGCTTGACTGAATTTGTAGGTTTGATATATACTTTTGGAAAGTATATGATCAAGACCTAGGTATGATATATGCTTTTGGAAAGTATATGATCGATACGAACTCCCAATAATCGAATGAGAAACTTAATGATAAAACCTTGAAGGAGACAGTCTAAAAGAGATCTAATACTTTGGGTTTATTATGGGTCTTCCAATATGCATAATGTACAATTATTGGGAATACCTGAGGGTAATGTGATCATAAACGATTACGTAACCATGACGCTTCCATTCCGATGGAGTGATGAAACAAGTCTGGATTTTAGTGACTCCTCTCATAGAGAAGTGATCTAATCTTAGTCCAAATGTTGGGCATTGATCTGAATGTAATTCAGATACAATGAGAAGATTATATCTACAGCTTTTGATTTAATCAAACATCTATGGAAGGTCTGCAAGATTTGGATTTGAGACGTGATCTCAATATCCACGTCACTATACGTGGAACAATACAATCGCCATGTCCTTATCTCCAAGTATCCACAGAGAAAGAGCATTATCCTTGAAAGAGTTCATGGATAATTTCATTGTTGATATTTGTATCCAAGTATTGAGAAAATTGATAATTAAATGTGATTTAATTATCATGAATAATATGAATTTTGATTCATATTATAAGGAGAGTTATCTGAGATAACTAAATGTGATTTAATTATCAAAGATGTGAATAATGTGAATATGATTCATATTATTTGAGCACATGAGAATAGAGATACACGATGATTAAATGTGATTTAATTATCACGGATATGAATAATATGTATAGCACTATCCATATTAATCAGGTATATTATAAATGTGATTTATAATATATATATATATATATATATATTAGAGAGAGCATATTGTGATTTATATTTTTTAATTAATTATTCATATGAATTGGATTCACATTGGATGATTAATTGAAAATATAATTTACATTTTATTTTGAGATGTGAATGTGATTCACATTTTCCAATGGCATGATCGTAAATTTCACAAGATAATTATGAAATATTTTTATGAAGTAATTTACAACAATTGTTGTTGTAAATCTTGGATATATATCACGAGATAATGAGATCTCATGAGATGATGGTGGTCGTCCCCCCTTTTCAGAGGATGCGGTTAGTCTCCTCATTATCTTCAAGACTAGCCAATTGATTTTATCTGAAATTAACTTATATTGATTTATCAATATATATTAATTTAAATTAAATTAATTGTTGTTGTGTTTTTTACAACAAGGTCATAGCCATTGAAAGAAATACAAATCAATCTCACCCATTAATTGTGTGATGTCCATTGATTAGGATCCATGGACTCCCAAAACCCTATATAAGAAGAGGCACCCCGTGCTTGTCGAGATACTCAATTATGAATGCTCTCTCTCCCTCTCTATTTCTCCACACGTCAAGCCTCTCTCTCTCTCTATCATAATGGTCGTCCACCATGCATCCATTGTGAGAGTTGTCATGGCCGCAGGATCGTCGTAATGCTGCCGGATCATCTACTCGTGGATCTCCATCTCCTTCGGTGCGCCTGGCTCGTGAAGAAGATGTTGGATCTCATGTGATGAGATCAGGAGATCCATTGCTTGGGAAACTTGCCTCCACGCGAGTTCGTCCCAGTTCATCTAGGCCCCTTCGTAGCCGTCAGATCTGGAGGTCTCCCGGACGCGCCAGTCACCGTTAGATCTGAACGCTCTCCACCGTCGATCTTCGCCAACAGATCTAATCCTCGCCGCCGATCGCGAAGGGGCATCACATGCTTCGGTGCTGACACGTGTTCAAGTGGGCGGCCCACAGCCGCTCGATCTGCGCCAACCGTGGGTATTTTGCTTCCTCACCCCGATTTTTTTTGTATTAGTTTCTTAAAGACTAAAACTTTCATCTGCGTTGTATTAATTTTATATAGTTTACATTCAACCCCTCGCACTTTCCCTATTTACAAACAGGTCCTCGGCCACGTCACCTCACGTGCCTGTGCGCGTGAGGTGGGTGGCCATTTTGCAGAGAGGCCCCCAGGGTTTACTTATTGCACTTTAGTCCAGGAACTTTTATATGCAGTGTAACATTTTTGGGAATTTTGCATTTTGATCCGCAGACATTTTGCTAATTACATTTGTACCCCTGCCAGGCGCGCGTGCTTGCGCACGTGGATTTGGCGATTTTGCAAGGGTACCCTTACGGGTTTTGAGATTGTTATTTAGTCCTAGAAGTTGTTTAATACATTGTATACTTTGTGTGAAAATTACAATCTAGCCCTGGATGTTTTGATATTTGCACTTATATCCCTGCTAGGCTGTGTATTTTTGTATGCTTTGTCTTATTTATTTCACGCATCATATTAACTCCAAAACTTACCAAAAAATATCATAGCTTCCTGTTTGCTTGCTTGTTCACGCTATATTTTTGCATTGCATTTTTATTGCATTTTCATATTTATTAAAAATCAAAACATGCATTTTTTCTACTATTTGCATTAAAAAATCCATAAAATTATTAAAATGTTTTAAAAAATTCCAAAAAAATTATATTTTGTGTGTTTTATCATCTACTAGTGTCAATCCAAAAACCACTAAAAATTTCAAAACAAAAACCTTAAAAATTTAAAAACCCTAAAAATCTTCATAAAAATCTAAAAAATCAAAGAAAAATCCTAAAAATATAAACTCTGGTCCTGTAGCTTCTCTATTTTATTGTATTTATTTTAAAATTAATTTGGGAAAATTTTGCCACTGTTTGCTATTTTTCATTCCCATTTTGATTTCGACCAGAACCTTGATTCATTGTTTTCTTATATTTTGTCTTTTAAAAATACCAAAAACATTCTGAAAAATCCCCAAAAATCAAAAAAAATAGTAGAAAAATAAAAAATATCCAAAAAGATTTTATTTTCTAATTTTGAGTATTTTTTACCTTTTTTTCATAAATATCCTAACTCCTCTTTTCTTATATTGTATATATATTCCTATTATTGAAAAAGAAAATATAAAAAAATATAAAATATAAAAGGAAAATATAAAATCAGAAAACCAAAAATCAAAATAGAAAATTCAAAATTCAAAATAAAAAATTTAAAAATTAAAAACCCACAAAAACATTTGCATGTTGTAGACAATACATCACACACACACCCACGCACGCACGCACGCACGCACACACACACACATATGTTGATCTATCCTGCCTTGCTCCCTGTGTTCGAAATTTCTACATACTTACACCTATACACCTTGTTTGTTGAGTTAAAAATAAATTTGACTCCACGATTTATTTTCATTGCTTGATATTTATATTGTGGGTTCATTGTTGACTAAATTCGGATTTTTAGCAGTCACCGCAGCGACCTCTGTGTTCCCGCCTTGTGTGGATCATAAGACCGTTAGGAGTTCGTGTTTATCAATCATCAACATGGATTGCGAGGAGCACACGTCTCATCAACGCGCTCGCAAGCGTTTCCTCCATTGGATCGGACTTGAGACAGGAGGTCTCTTGATTTAGAGACTCGATCGCAACCACGCTTCAAGAGATAAACCTTATACCTATTTTTTTAAAGATGAAATGATCCAAGAAGTATTCTTGGATCATGTAGTTTCATCAATTTAATTTTTTAAAAATTCTGCTGCCTCGATCAACTAGTGTGACTAGTCTCTCCCGATCGCATTCGATGTGATCATTACGCTTCCGTGATGCACTTGAGTATGTTCGCATATCCTTCAAGTGGTATCAGAGCCTTAGGTCAGAGTTTTTAGATACGATCCATAATCCTAAGAAGACTTGGGTTCATAAGGGATTGTGAAAATTTTATCGCATTTCAATTTTTGCAGCCCTATTTTGTGATAAACTTCAACCATGTTTAAATGTTTAAACACGAAACTATCATTGGATAATGTTTCCCATTAAATAAGAAAAATGTAGGATTTGAGTTTGCATAAATTGGATTATGTTTGCTCAAGTTATGATCATTTTAATGACCATATGTCCATTGTTTCGGGGATGGCGAATAAGACGTAATGAAGGAGTTAATTACGGTTTTAAAATGCCTGAAAATCCGTGTTTATCACTTAAGTTCTGTTTTAAATCAAATTATCAAACTTTAGAAATTTATTTTTCTTAATTTAGGTTTAAATTGATTGAGATGTGTTAATTTTAGTAAGTGGGTGTCACTGTTGAAAATTACATACTCGATCATGAACATTGTGATTGTCATTTAAATAACTTGTGAAATTAATGGTTAATTTCCTTTAATAATTATAGATAATATTTAGGAAATATTTGATGATAATTAAACATTGCCTCAACCAATAAATGATTAGATATGATCTAGATCACCAATTAGTTGCTTGATACACTTTCACCAAACATGTTACATGAATAGGTTTTGGGATTTTGTTTAGAGAATTTCCTTATAATCAAAATGGTTTTGATTATTACTATATGGTATAATTTCGGTTGAAAAATCGATGAACATCTCAAACACACAATGATCTATTTTTAGCATTATCCTTTCCTAAGGCAGATATGGTGTCTAGTTGGGGAGCATTGGGGTAGCAGGTTGCACCGTGTGCGGTCTGTGCCACTCCCGTCGGTACTGCCCATGACAATGGGTAGAGACTCGATAATACTGGAGAAATCATGATGTATTTTCAAATTATTAAAATTCGAATAATACGTACTTTGAGATAATATCATTCTTTCAAGTAATAATCAAGTTTGTTGATTGAATTGGGTTGATAATTGATATAATGCAATTAAATTGATTATATCCAATTAAAACACTTTATTTTGAATAGAGTTGTTATTTCCCTTGTAAGAATTAATCATAAAATATGATTCATAGTAAATAATTAGAATTTGAATATGATATGGAGGATCACATAAGTGACATAGATGGTCTCACATCAAGGCGAAGGGTACCGTCACCAAAGATTGTATATAGGAGATGCCTGTCCGAAGTGACAGCTCATGTATGCAAGCGTATCTGGATCGGGCTCTTTGATTCTCGAAAGAGTAAGGCCGTATGCGTAGTGACCCTAATATTGAGTCCTCATATTATTGGGGCAATATTGGATTGCGCATATCGAGTACTAATCCTGTTAACGGTTGGTTCAATTAATGACGGGTCAACATCAACTTAGGGGTGGTGGACCCGGATGTTAAAGACCGAATTGGAAAATATAAGTTGGACTTGCAAGGCGGAATGAGTTCCCGCTTCTTTTTATCCGAGTTGCAAGTTCTCATATTATCGGGATGTAACGAAGATAAGGAAGGAGATCCCAGATCTTGCTTGAGATATAATGGCAAGTGTATCTCTTACAGTGAAAGTGATTAAGGGAATGAACTTTCAGTGTTGACAAGGGAAGACCACTTTGATATAAAAACATCTAAATCAAAGTAAAACATATATTTATGCAAATTTCTTATTTCAGATAATCCTTCATTAAACCCACTCAATACTATACTCAATAATAACCAGTAAAATATCATGGATTGGATTCATGATCAAGATATTGTACTTACAATCGAACACATAATGTATGTGGTTGCAATGTGTAAGTTTCCTCATAATAATGAGGAATGACAATTAAATAGATAATAGGACGACAACAACTTAGGATTTGTGTATCTCTATAGTCTTGATCTCTCATCGAATGTACTTTGGAAGTGACATGTCGATGATGATCATAATTATCAAATAATCCTTATAAAATCTAAGAAGATGTTTATGGCATACATATGTGATCTCGGCATTTAATCATGAACAACATGGTTCACTACATTATGCAGAATGGTGGCTCTATAAGAGATGATGTACTCAAAATGTTTAAGTACCTGCCCGAACCAATGAACTTTAAGAGTTAAGATGGACGTAGATATGATGAGTGTCATCATTCTACTGTCTGTACTCTAGTCATTCATGAAGCTTCATAATATTCACATTGTAGGAATTGAATGAAGCATGTATAAATATTGAAATAGTCTTATATTTAAATCTTTTGAATTTAATATAAGAGATCATTTATCTTAAGCAATGGTTATTTATAGATGAAGAGAGCGCAGTGGAAGCATGGGTCTAACCCATGTGAGAAGGAAAGTCAAAGAGTTGACTACACTTCTATGACTTCCATATGACATCCGAAGAGTTGGATAAATGCCATTACTGCTATAAGTCGATGTATTGATAGTGTGACTATCTAGTCTATCTAGGATTTTTAGAGAAGGACTCAGATAGTGCATCAGAATAATCTACATCTACATATAATCATTGAAATTGACTTTCTTATTTGATAAGATCAAAGTCTATTAATTATATCTCATTCTTCTAATGATACTTGCAATTGGTTGCATATGTATTAGAAGACTGGAATTTTGATCTTCAGGTTTAATAGTCAACTACATGGATATTGATGCAATTGTTGCAACAATCTCTATTGGATAGATGGACTTCATAATTTCAGTGGGAGAGCTCTTAGTCTTAGAGAGTGTCTCTATGACCTAGATATTAGAATACACATTATTTATTCTAAATGTTGGAAATAAACATGAATTCTGGAATAGACCTATCATAAAGAGTTATGATAGATATATTTCAGTTGGTAATCTGATATATGAAGGACTGTGATAAATTAGAATATTAGTGAATGGTTCATAAACTTTTCTAATAATGTAAATTTAAAACCTTAAAAGATCAATAGGAGGATGAAGATCATTTGCCATTGTTTTGGCATCAAGCCTTGGACATTTATTTGTTGATTTGATCAATAGACTAGTAAGAGATGAACCTTTAGAATGTCTAAAATTTCAAAACTTACATACTTATGAATATTGTATTCAAAGTAAAATATCCAATACATCCTTCTTTGGGAATGGTGTAAGATGTCAACATGTTCAAGATCTCATACATATTGATGTATGTGGATCATCTATATCAGAATAAACATTATGGATATGTGATATATACTAATGATTATTTGTGATATGAGATTTCTTTCCTTCACCTTAGTAAACTTTTAAGTGTTCAAAGATTTCACAATTTTGGTTTAGAACCAAAGTTTGAAGGAAGATGAAAAAGTAGATGAATTCATGGAATACCTTATGGAGATATGAATATCATTCCCATCTCACTCCTCCTGATACACCTAAACTCAATAGAGTTGTAGGGAGATACGATTGGATCATGTATGACATGATCTTATCAATGATGAATATTAGCATTATTACCTTTTAGTTTCCAGGTATATATGTAGTAGAGACTACAATATATATCCTTAAAGTATTCCATGTGAATCTAAACTCAAACATCCTCATAAGCTATGGTTTAGAACTTAGCCTAGTGTTGGACACTTGAGGATTGAGGGTTGCTTGGTCCATAATTTTGTCATGGATGCAAGTAAGTTGGAATCTAGCACAAAATAGTGCTACTTCATTAGGAAAATAAAGGATGGTATTGGATACCTACTTTATGACATTGAGATTCTTAAAAGTTCTCATCTCTAAGGATATGATTCTTAGAGGATGAGTCTCTTGAGAATCAAGATAAAAATAAAGTAAAGTAACTCATTTAGTCTTGAGAAGATAATGAGGCTCCTGAAATTGGAAACTAAAAGGATAACTAAAGATGAAACACTCATACCTCTTCAAATGAGTTTGAGGATGTATTCCATGTGTCCGTTAAGTCTGACAATGATCTGACTTCATGCGATGAAGCTTATGAGGATCATGACATGGAAAGATGGATGCTAGAAATAAAGTCTAAAGTAGACTTCATATACAAGTGTTGTATATGGACCCTCAAGGATTCACCTATATGGGTAAGACCTGTTAAGGTGTAAATGGATCTTCAAGAGAAAGAGGGAATCTGATGAGAAGGTAGGGACTTTCAAAGCACGGTTCATATCCTCAAGATACACACCGAAGAGAAGACATCGCTTGCGATGAGACTTGCTCTTCAGTGACCATGCTTATACCCATCAGAATATTACTAACTATAGCTATACAACTTGACTTTTACATCTTCAAGATGGAAGACAAGATTGCATTCCTCTATGAATTCCTCATCGAGGATATTCATATGAAGTAGCCCCAAGGCTTCATGGTTGAGGAAAGCAAGGTGTGCAAGCTGAATAACTCCATATATGGACTCAAATAAGTTTATTGTAGTTGGAACATAAGATTTGATGAAATTATAAAGTTATGACTTCAAATAGAATCTTGATGAACCATGTGAAGCATAATGGGAGTGCCATTGTGTTCATCATGCTGAATGTAGATGATATCCTAATCATTTGGAATGATATAAGGATAATAATAAGTGTTTTATAGACTGACTATTCCATAACTTGAGATAGGATCTCAAGGATACCTCTTGGATCTTAGTTCTAAAGTTATTTAGAAGCATAGAAAAGAGGGTATTGGGACCTCACATTAGTAGTACACCTTGGACATTCATTTTCTGGAAAATTCTAAGAAAGACTTATTTACCTCATGATATGGTTCTGACCTATCTAAAGGGATAGCACCTCAAGTAGTTGAGGAAGTGAATGCTAAAAGCCAAAAACTGCTTGCGCTTATGCATTAGTTATAAGAAGCTGAGTGTATGCTAGATGTGTACAAAAGTCAATTGTCTGCCATGCAGTGGGAGTAGTATATGTTACTAATCCTACTATGGAAATAAAACACTTGATTGCGGTAATAATAAAATCTTTAAAGATGACAAGACTTTAGAGATAGTGATCTCAAAGTCTTATCTTCAAGAATTTAAAACTTAATAGATAAAGATCTATAAGGTCTTAATTACAGATACCTTAGGAGATAGAGATCTCCAGGAATAAATGTATTCTGATAAGGATTATGGAAATATCGATAATAATAATTATTAAGTTGTAGTGTCAAGGATACTATAACTCACAAAATTGAGTATTGGTTGCATAAGATTCGCATTGGATGCGACCACTGTTACCGGGGGATATGCAAGTATCGTAAAAGGACTTGGCGTAGTATCTTGAGAACAGAGTGACTGATTAGCTTACCTAGCTATTTTTCTAAATAGCCTATGATTGTCACATGAGTAAAGGTTTAATGATTATCGTAGTAACACTGTTACCTAGCCCAAAGAGACATTAATTGTGCTAGGTATCCTGTAAATTTACTTACAGGGTCTACTTTTGCCATAAATTGAGGTGTCTCGAAAGATAAAACGACTTCTGATCAACTACTTTATCAACATTCTTTTAAGGCTCTTGGAGAAGGGTTGATAGTTGTTGATGATAATTTTCAGGACCAGGAGAAGGTTACAATGTTAGGAATGTGAACAATGATTTTTTTAGAGTGAGATTGCTTTTATTTTACTTGGGTTGATTGAATATGATTATAAATTCAGGACCAGGAAAGTGATATAATCTTAGTCCAAATGTTGGACATTGATCTGAATGTGATTCAGATATAATGAGAAGATTATATCTACAGCTTTTGATTCAATCAAACATCTATGGAAGGTCCGCAAGATCTGGATTTGAGATGTGATCTCAATATCCACGTCATTATACGTGGAACAATACAATCGTCATGTCCTTATCTCCAAGTATCCACATAGAAAGCGCATTATCCTTGAAAGAGTTCATGGATAATTTCATTGTTGATATGTGTATCCAAGCATTGAGAAAATTGATAATTAAATGTGATTTAATTATCATGAATAATATGAATTTCGATTCATATTATAAGGAGAGTTATCTGAGATAATTAAATGTGATTTAATTATCAAAGATGTGAATATTGTGAATGTGATTCATATTATTTGGGCACAAGAAAATAGAGATCCATGATGATTAAATGCGATTTAATTATCATGGATACGAATAATTTGGATAACACTATCCATATTAATCAGGTATATTATAAATGTGATTTATAATATATATTAGAGAGAGCATATTATGATTTATATTTGTTAATTAATTATCGATTTGAATTGGATTCACATTGGATGATTAAATGGAAATATAATTTACATTTTGTTTTGAGATGTGAATGTGATTCACATTTTTCCAATGGCATGATCACAAATTTCACAAGATAATTATGAATTATTTTTGTGAAATAATTTACAACAAGTGTTGTTGTAATCTTGGAGATATATCATGAGATAATGAGATCTCTTGAGATGACGGTGGTCGTTCGCCCTTTTTAGGGGATGTGGTTAGTCTCCTCATTATCTCAAAGACTAGCCAATTGTTTTGATTTGAAATTAACTTATATTGATTTATCAATGTATATTAATTTAAATTAAATTAATTGTTATTGTGTTATTTTACAACAAGATCATAGCCATTGAAAGAAACACAAATCAATGTCACCCATTGATTGTGTGATGTCCATGGATTGGGATCCATGCACTCCAAAAACCTATATAAAAAGAGGCACTCCTTGCTCTTCGAGATACTCAATTATGAATGCTCTCTCTCCCTCTCTATTTATCCACACGCCAAGCCTCTCTCTCTCTCTCATAATGGTCATCCTCCATGGAGCCATTGTGAGAGTCGTCATTGCCGCAACATCGTCGTTATGCTGCTAGATCGTCTACTCGTGGATCTCCATCTTCTCCGGTGTGCCTGGCTCGTGATGAAGATGTTGGATCTTGCAGGATATATGCCGCTAGGATCATCAACATGGATTGCGAGGAGCATGCATCTCATCTACGCGCTCGCAAGCGTCTCCTCCGTTGTATCAGACTTGAGACAGAAGGTCTCTTGGTTTAAAGATTCGATCGCAACCACGCTTCAAGAGGTAAACTTTATACCTATTTGTGGTTAAGATGAAATGATCCAAGAAGTGTTCTTGGATCATGTGGTTTCATCCATTTATTTTTTTAAATTCCGCTGCCTCGAGCCACTAGTGTGACTAGTCACTCCCGATTGCATTCGATGCGGTCCTCATGCTTTAGTGATGCGCTTGAGGATGTTCCCATATCCTTCAAGATTGTCACCCACACGACCGCCCTCGACATCCGTGACGGACACAGATGACCTACCCTTTAATGTCGTATAATTGACGGTTTCATTGCAGTCGGATAGATCCGCGTCGATCAAAAATAACCGCACGGCTCGATTAATCGTCGAATGAATTAATGCACGGTTTTATGTTTATTTAGCCTGGGCAAGTCCCATGGTCGACTCAAGGAGGCAAAGGAACAACTCGGGATTAGGTTAGAGGGATTAGATTGTGGTTTTCCAAGTGGGATTTTTTTTAATTTTTTATGCAATAAAAATGTCAAATGCAACAATACGGATGAATAAGGTAATAAGAAAACAAGCGATTTAGCCAAATTTAATTTTAACATGAAATTAATCCAAATTGGCCAATTTGTATTTTTCTTATAAACCTAATCCAATGGTGAATGCAAAATGTATTTTTTTGGGATATTAGGATTTAAAATGCACAAATGAAAAATACAAACTTTTTTGAGGTTTTTATGCAATGTTTCGTGCAAACGATACGCAAAAATTATGACAAAATTATTGGAAGTGCAATATGATGAAATGAAGCTATATTAATATTTTTGGAATTTTCTGACACTTTATGAATTTTTTATGAATTGTTTACTGAAAACTGAGCAATTATGAGTATTTAATTTGTAATAAATCCAAGAAGTAAATTATCCATAGAATGAATTATCTCAAAAAGATATTTCAATAAGGAATCCAGGAGCTTTGAAATTTCGCAAAAATGTTATTCGTGGAATTAATTAAAAATCAATTACAGAAATCACTCTACAATTTATTTTATGCACATGACAACTTCAAATTGGACGAACTTTGGACAGTAATTAAATTACAATTAGACGCACCACTCACAAGTTTTTCACAATTTTTGGAGCAATAAATAGGTCTGTGCGAATTTCAGAGATTAAATGGGCAAAATATTACTCAATTTCAATCTCTGATTTTTAATAAATAATCTGATGCTCACAAAAATATAAATAAATAGCCACAAGATAAAGAATTAGATGCTCATCAAAATGCTATTTTTGATTAAAAATTGATGCAAAAATAATGTCCAAATTAACGTTCAAATCCAGGGGTATCAATGCAATACTGAAAATGAAATAATAAATCAACATCTATGCCTAAGGGCACTTTTGCAACTCCTAAAACTTGAGAGGAAAAAAATGCAAATTTCACAAATATAAATAAAATAGACCTCTTATTCTTCTCCCTCAAGTTACGTAAGGGCATGGGCGGCTAGGGCTTGAGGGACTTCACGGCGGCGGCCTTCGAGGGGCGACGTACGACGAGGGCAAGGTGGCGCACGGGCGATGGCGAGTCGGTAGGTGCGGCGGTGCCGGGCACGTGTCAGCACACGGACGCGCTGGGTCGGTGAGGTGGAGGCCGCGCGCGCCGCGGCGAGCGGCGACGATGAGGCGGCGCGGAGCCCAGTTGAGTAGAGGAGGGATGGCGCACACGGCCGCGCGTGGTTGGTCGCGGGTGGGCGCGGCGGCGGCGCGCGCCGTGCAGTTTGGGAGCACGGGTGCGCGTGGAAGGCTGGAGCTGGGGCGACTTGGGCGGAAGCGGCCACGGGGAGCGGTGACACTGTGGACGGTGGGCGACAGCGGCTGGTGCCGCTGGCTGAGCACCAGGAGGTCGGAGGCGCGTGAAGAGCGGAGGGTGGAGACGCGCCTGGGGGGCTCGTAGGCCGAGGCGGTTGGAGTGGCGTACGCGATGGGCAGCTGAAGTGGTTGGCGCGAGGAGGCGGGGCGCGACGGAGGCGCACATGCGGGACGCTGGATCGAGGACGGCGGGCAGCGCAGGCGGCGGCCACGCGCGGAGGGAGCTCGAGGGGCGGCCGCAGAGGCAGCGCACCTTGGAGGCGGCGGTGCACGGGGGCTGTGTGCACACGCGCCTGGGCGGCGCGGCGAGGCTGTGCGCGCGGTGGTCAGGGGGGCGCTATTGGAGGGAGGAGAAGTGCGGCCCCGCAGGCGGCGATGGGGCGTGCGGCGCGCGCGCGGGCCGCGCGTGAGGTCAGTGGTGCCGCCGCGCCGTGCGCGGCTGGGAGGTGCGGAGGACGGCGTTCGGATATGGAGGAGGCGCTGGAGGCGGCGAAGGCCCGCGGAGGCTCGCGGCCCCGCTGGGATGTGGGGGCGGCGGTGCGCGCGACGGGAGGTCGGCGCGAGGGGCTGTTGACGCGTGGACGGACGCGCGGCTGCGCGTTGACGGGTCAGGGAAGGAGGCGTGGGCGCGCGCATCCGGGACGGCCGTGAGGACTTGCAGGGCCAGCGGTCAGCCGTGAAGCGCCGCTGGCGGTGGTGCACGGGGAGGGGGCAGCTACGGCTGCTTCTTCCCTGTGTTTTTTTATTTTTTTATTTTGTTTTGCAATTTTTTTTGTATTTTCTTTGTAAACAGCAATCAATGGTAGAAATGAATTAAAAAAGGTGAATGATGTGATGATGATAATAGTGGTGGTGGTGTATGATAAATGGTGTTGTTGTTTGGTGTGTGATTTTTTATGTAAATTGAAAACAAAATGCAATGGATGAGTGGTAGTTGTGTTTGATTTTTGTGATGGATGAAATGAAGATGATGATGTGGTTTTTTTTGTTGCGATGAACAAGATAAACAAATAGTGTTAGATAAAAATTTGACAAAGTGAAGATAGAGAATACTTACCTGCGGTTTGCCGAAAATGGAGCCGCGTCGTGCGGCTTCCGTCGTGGCCTCGAGAAGGATGGCGGAGTCCTTCGAAGCTGAGCGAGTCCAATTGGATCTCGCGACGCGACAATGGTGAAGCAGCGGATCTCGCCTTGAGGTTGTCGTCGCTCAACTCGTCTCCTGCAGCTGTCACTTGAAGGTTATAGGGGCTCGACCTCACTTCTCTCGAAAACGACGGATGATGAAAAATGGTGGAGGAGGTGATAATATAAAGAGGAGAGGGGAAGTTAGAAAAGAGGTGGAGAAGATGGAGGGATGGTGGAGGGAGTGGTGACATGGAATAGGGAGGAAGAAAAGAAGTGGTAAAAGGGGGATAAAATGAATTATTAATAAAATAATATAATAGGCTACTAAAAATAATTAAAATAACAATAGTAAAATAATAATAAATAATAAATCCGAAAATAATAAGATAAATCCGAAATTAATAAAATATTAAAAAAAATGGGTTGACACGTGGTGGCTCCAGGAGCTGCCACATGTCGCTCCTAGAAAATTTAAAAATTAAATGTAAAGAAAATTGAAAACAAATAACAAAAGGGATTAAATAAAAAAGTGGTCAACACAAAAGTTGCTCGTCTCGACGAGATCTACAACTTTCGTGAAGGGTCGAAAATCAAAGGAAATCGTATGTACAAAAATGTATTTTTCAGTGGTACCTTATAGATATAAAATACCGCATTTTATCTTTTGTAATTTTTTATCATTTTTCAATAAGAAAAAAATCAAAATAAAAATACAGAAAATATTAGAAGAATATCTACAACTTAATCTATATTTTTGTATTTTTAATAATGAATAAAATATAATGATAAAATACAGGGGTAAAATGGTCATTATGTACAATATACCAAAGGGGCCCAAAACTCAAGTTTTGCATACGAGCTCCGATTTTAGTGAAATTGGTCTTGTTTCGAAGGTCTCTGAATGTATATTACTTTAAAAGTGAGTAGACCTAATTCAGAGGTTGTATGAGAGAGATATGCGCATTTTAAGGTTCATGGTTTTTAACTTGGATTGGGGTTTTATTGGTCAATTTTACAAGTTAGTATTTTTTTTGATATTTTTCTTTGATTAATGTTAGTAATATATACACTATAGAGTTGATTTTATTAGATTTGGAGTTAGTATAAAATATATACAAATAGGGTATTTTAACTAATATACAGGTGAATATTTACAAGTAAAATGGGCTTCTTATTTTATGCAAATAGGAATGCTAAAATGCATATATTATGCTTGCATGCATGAATGTTAACTATGCAATATAAGTAGAAATATGACTTTAATTACTCGGGAACAAAGCTTTATTTTCAACTTTTAGAGTGATGAATCGCAGATTCATCAATCCGCCTCCACTCAAAGCCACATGTGGCACTGCCATTGCAGGGATCCCCTGCCTGTCGCCTCCAGTAGGGGACTCGCCTCCGCACTCCTTGGGGACATCAACGATAAAAAAAGGGGGAAAAACTCCTCTCACATTAGGAGCAACTTCTCCTTGGGTTAATTATGCCACATCCCCACAAGAGTGAATATTTCTATATGAGCCCCCATTCCACATGATCTGCACGTTCTAAAGGGGTCAATTGCATAGATGCCCTCGCCAGAACTCCATATTTCAGAGAGGTCCTGCCACTAGCACATGTTTCTTTGTAAATTTTGCAGAATCATCCCCTGGCATATAGGTAATTTCTCTTTAGTCATTCTTCTGCATATTTTTTTACGCTGTGTACTCTATTTATTTTGAGCAATCATTCGGCATCATCTTAATTATTTAAAAATTGCATGATGTTCTTCAATTAATTCTCTACAGTGTAGCATTTGCTTTATTTTTTGTGGCTTGTGGTTAATTACTGATTAATTTTCTTGTGAAAAATTGCATATTTTACCCATTCTGAGCTTAGAAACTTATAGATCATTAACCATAGTTCTAAAAATGGCAAAATTTCACCGATAATAGAGTTAATTGCTAGTAACATTGTTCCCAAAAAGAAATGCACTTGCATGCATGGTTTTCTCTCTAAAATTCATTTCATGCATTTCACTAATTAATTTTTAATAGGTATTAAATTCAACATTTTTAAGGTTTAGGATTTTTCTAGGATAGATCACTTTGTGGTATATCTTAGATAATTTTATTTCCTGAAAATAATAAGATTTGATATTCATTATAATTAATTATTGAAATTCTAGTTGTTTGCATTATTTTATTCATCGAAAATTCATTTCGCATCCGAAAATTCCAAAAAATTACATTGCATATTTTTCATTTCATTTCACATTCTGGACAAGTTTGAGGATTTTTGGAATTCACTCGATCGAAATTTATATTTCAACCCTCGAACTTCACCAAAATTACATAATGCACATTTATCGCATTTAAAAATACCAAAAAATTCTTCTTTGAAAACCTAAATTCGAGATCGACTTTACTATTACCTAAGGAGATAGTTGTCTCCCTGAGTTCGACCTTGGACTTCCCCAAGTAAAAAAATTGACTGCTCGCTTTAATTTGACATCAATTAAATTTGTGGTTTTTGATCAAACCTAATCTTATCCGCTTATAACGAAATCGTTAATTCAACATTATTAAAAGGGTGAATTCTGGGTTTGTCAAATGGCACTGTTGTCGGGGAGGCATGGCTTAGGTTGTTTTTAAGAACATCAAGTTTTGAGGTTTTCCATCCTCGAGTAGTCTAATCCTAAGTTTTCTTATAATTACTTCTCTATTTATTTTCAGGTTTTTATATCTTTAATTTTTGCATATTTTTCCAAGAACCTCTCTCTAATATTTGATTTTCTATTTTTCATGCGAGGTACCCTGTGAACTTGGAGCGGCTTTTCTTGGAGACTGATGCACCTCAGAGCGACCGAATATACACAAATTTTTAATTTTTGGAGAGGGAGTGTTTCCAGTTAATTGCTCATTTATAGCGGTTCTCGATCGGGTTCTCCCATGTGTAAAAAGGAGTGAACATTTTTTTGTGGTGTGTCGACCTGTTTCACCCTCCGGTGAGGGTGGGGTTCGACTTGAGTGATAAAATTAGGATATGCACACGGTAGTATAAACTCAAATTTTCTTGTGCCCTTCATAATTTAGGACCACACTTCACTATAATTATACACACTTTAAATCATTTTCACTTACTCAAATTCAACTCACTTCTTCCTCTAAGTAGAATTATCTGTTAGGTGCGGTTTCTGTGTTTGCATTTCATATAGTATAACTTTTTTCAATTCTGTATTGCATCCCATATGAAGAGTGCGATTATCACTGTAAGTCCTCTGAACTGAGCATGCATCATTGATTTTATCGTGCATTCTCTTTTCTCGACACTCCCTTGGTTTTATCACAAAAGGTTAAAGGAAATTGAAATTGTCCATTAGGCGTGCTTTGTTTGGTGAATTAAACTCAGTGAAAATTAAGCTTAAAATTGGGAGTGCTAATACAACGGGAACCCCAAAAATGCATTAAAACTGAAATTATTTTTCGGAGAGTAACCCGACCTTGATTTCAGGTTGAGTGAGGGTACAGAGAGTGTGTACACGCTAATATAGATCCCAAATCCCCACCTTCCTTATCAATGTACCCCACACTTCGCAAATATCACCGGCTGAAGTAATCGAAGTTCAACTGACCAGCACCAAGTAGCCTCCGCTTGCCTTGGCAAGTAGATAGGGGCGAACCAGCGGTGCAACACGATAAGTTGCTTAGTAACCCTCTCGACGGCGAAGTGACAAGCCTTGCCAGCCTCTGCCTACTGCGGTAGGTAGATAGGGGAAGGTCCCTAAACTTTATTGTGAAGGATATGGTATAATTCTCAAGCGCATCACGGAAGCGTGAGTGTCATATCGAATACGACGAGGAACGACTAGTCAGACTAGTTGTTCTATGTAGCGGAAATTAAAAAATTTTCAAGTGACGAAACCACATGATCCAAGAACACTTCTCGGATCGTTTCGTCTAAACCACAAACAAGTAATAGGATTACCTCTTGAAGCGTGGTTGCGATCGAGTCTCTAAATGAAGAGACCTCCTGTCTCAAGTCCGATCTGACGGAGGAGACACTTGCGAGCGCGGGGATGAACTGCATGCTTCTTGCAATCCATGTTGATGATCCAAGCGGTGGATCTCCAGATCTCGACACACGAGATCCGACGTCTTCTTCATGAGCGAGGCGCATCGAAGGAGACGTAGATCCATGAGCAAATAATCGGGCAGCATTACAACGACGCTGCGACCATGAAGAACCTCTCTAGGGCATCCATGGTGGACGGTCATGAGCGGGAGAGAGAGGGTTGTCGTGTAGAGAGAAAGAGAGAGAGAGAGAGAGAGAGAGAGAGAGAGAGAGAGTTTGCTCCAATATTGCATAGCACTAGAGAGCATGGTATGCCTCTCTATTTATAGGGTTTTGGGATCCATGGATCTCAATCCATGAGACATATAAAATCAATGGATGAGATTGATTTATGTCCAATCCAATGGTCAAGATTGTTGTTGGTAAAAACCAACAAATTATGATCTAATTTAGATTAAAATATATTTGACAAAATCAAATATAAATCAATCCTAAATTACACCAACAAATAAGGAGAGAATATACATGGAGATTACATCTCCATGTACATTCAAAAGTGGACGGCCCCATTCCAAGTAGGAATTGGGTGCCGCCCACACATTCCATATGGGAGGGCAATCTCATGAGATTTCATGAGATTGCATATCTCCATGAAATCTCCATTATTTTTATCCAATAACTTTTTGTTGTGATTTATTCTTCAAAAATAATTCACAATTAATTTTGAGAATATTGCAATCTTACCATTAAAAAATTGTGAATTACATTCACAACCCAAAATAAAATATAATTTACTTTTTCAATTAATTACACAATGTGTATCCAATACACATTAATAATTAATCAACAGATAAAAATTATAATTAGCTCTCTCTAATACATTATAAATCACATTTATAATATATTATGAATAATTGGATATTGCTATCCTCATTATTCACATCCATGATAATTAAATCATATTTAATCATCTTAGATCTCTTTTTCTTATGTGTTCAAATAATATGAATCACATTCACATTATTCACATCTTTGATAATTAAATCACAATCAATTATCTTAGATAACTCTCTTTATAATATGAATCAAATTCATATTACTCATGATAATTAAATCACATTTAATTATCCATTTTCTCAGGATACATAATATCAACAATGAAATTATCCTCAACCCTTTCAAGGATAATGCGCTTTCTCCGCGAATACCTGGAGATAAGGACAGGGTGATTGTATTGTTCCACGTATAGTGACTTGGATATTGAGATCGTATCTCAAATCCAGATCGTGGGCCTCCCATAGATGCTTGATTAAATCAAGACCGCAAATCTAATCTTCTCATTGTATCTAAATCACATTCAGATCAATGTCCAACATTTGGACCAAGATCAGATTACTTCTCTACTGAGAGGAGTCACTAAAATCCAAACCCGTTTCATCACTCCCTAGGAATGGAAGCGTCATGGTTATACAATCGTTTATGATAACATCACCCTCAGGTATTCCCAATACCTGTACATCCTGCATACTGAAAGACTCAGAATAAACCCGAAGTATTAGATCAACTTTATACTGTCTACTTCATGATTTTATCAGTAAGTTTCTCATTCGATCATTGGGAGTCGGTATCGATCATATACTTTCCAAAAAAGTGTATATCATACCTAGGTATTGATCATATACTTTCCAAAACTATATATCAAACCTACAAATTCAGTCAAGCTTCCAAAGCGAGACGACCATGCGCATGGAATTTGATTCTTCCCAATATCTCATGAGTGAGCTCATGCCTTCCGATTCAATAAATGAACCTGTATGATCCCTTTGAGAGATCGTATTACTCATATGCCCTTACATGCACACCAGCGCGTCGGTGTATAGACCTTGGTTAGGTCATCAACCTATTGGTCTGCCAAATGTACACACTTAGACATATAATAACACATCTATCCCCAGTCAGAGGATGCATGTTTGTATCGTGACAGCATACGATATAAGACTTTGGTTATCTCGATCTCGTTAAGTCAACTCTTTGACCTAACTAATCTGACACCTCCGAATCTCTATTCCTATGCAGAGGACCTGCATCAAGAGGTCGGTCAGATATCAACCTAAATTAGAAAGGATTGCCATCTCCTACTCAGGCTGGAGATCATCTCTTAACAATCATTTGACGGTGCTTGATGAGTCCTCAATCTAACTCTTTAGATATTCATCCAAGCACCAGCCTCTATGATTCAACAGTTGAATCAACAGTTGTATGATCATCAAGATAAACATGGTACATAACCCTAATTGTACTAAGGGACCTATTATGCAAATTATTTATTCTTCATTTCTGATCAGGGAATGATATTTGCAATAACATTTATTGCATAATGGCTCGCCGTGGGCTCGCATGTCCAACAATCTCCCACTAGCCCAAAGAGCCATCAATGGCTAATCATTTAAACCCACACTCATGTGACAATCATAGGCTATTTAGAAAATAGCTAGGTAAGCTGATCAGTCACTCTGTTCCCGCGAGACTACGCCAAGTCCTTTTACGGCACTTACATATCCCCAGTAACAGTGCTCGCATCAAAAGCGAATGTTGCATCTTATGCAACTAATACTCAATCTTGTTAGTTACAGTGTCCTACAACTTAACAATTATCATAACCAGTATTTCCATAATCCTTATCAAAATACCTTTATTCCTGGAGATCACTATCTCTTAAGATATCAACAGTTAAGACCTTTTAGATCTCTATCTATAAGGTCTTAAGTTTTTGAAGATAAGATTATCTCAAAAATCTTGTCATCTATGAAGATCTTGTTATTACTGCAATCAAGTGTTTTCTCAGTAGGATTAGCAATACTTTACTACTCCCACTACATGGCAGATATCTAGCTTTTGTACACATCTAGCATACACTCAGCTTCTCGTAACTAATGCACAAGTGCAAGTAGTTCTAGCATTCACTTCCTCAACTCTTTGAGGTGCTATCTCTTTAGATAGGTCAGTACCATATCTTAAGGTATGGAAGCCTTTCTTGAAATTTCCAAGAATGGAATATGTCCAAGGTGTACTACTATTGTGACAGTCCTAATACCCTCTTCTCTTTGCTTCTGAACATCTTCAGTACTAAGATCCAAGAGATATCCTTGAGATCATATCTCAAGTTATGGAACAACCAGATTATAAAACACTTATTATTATCATCCTTATATCATTTCAAATGATTAGGATATCATCTGCATTTAGCATGATGAACACAAAGGCACTCCCTCTAAGCTTCACATGGCTCATCAAGACTCTATCTGAAATCATACCATTTATAATTTCATCAAATCTTATGGTCCAACTTCAAGAAGCTTATTTGAGTCCATAGATGGATTTCTTAGCTTGCACACCTCGCTTTCCTCAACCATGAAGCCCTGGGGCTACTTCATGTGAATATCCTCCAAGAGGTATTTACAGAGGAATGCGATATTGACTTACATCTTGAAGATACAATAGTCAAGTTGTGTAGCTAAGGTTAGTAATATTCTGATGGTTTTAAGCATGGTTACCGAAGAGCAAGTCTCATCGCAAGCAATGTCTTCTTCCAGTGTGTAGCTCATGGCTACGAACCGTGCTTTGAAGGTCTCTACCTTCTCATCAAGTTCCCTTCTCTCTTGAAGATCCATTTACACCTTTACAGGTCTTACCCGTATAGGTGGATCCTTGAGGGTTCATACACAACACTTATATATGAAGTCTACATTAGACTTTTATTGCTAACATCCATCTATCCATGCTATTATCACATGAAGTTCGATCATTGTCAGATTTCTCTGACACATGGAATCCATCCTCAAACTCGTTTGAAGAGGTATTAGAGTTTCATCTCCAATTGTCCTTTTAGTTTCCAATTTCAGGAGCCTCGTTATCTTCTCAAGATTAAATGAGTTCCTACACTTCATTTTCATCTTGATTCTCAAGAATCTCAACCTTTAAGAATCACATTCTCAGAGATGAGATATTTTAAGAATCTCAAGGTCATAAAGTAGGTATCCAATAAAATCCTTTATTTTCCTAATGAAGCAGCACTCTCAAGTGCTCAATTCCAGCTTACTTGCATGGAATTACATTAAGGATATATAATGTAGTCTCTACTACATATATGCCTGGAAACCAAGAGGAAATTATGCTAAAATTCATCATTGATCAAATCATGTCACACATGATCCAATTGTATCTCCCTGTAACTCTTATTGAGTCAAGGTGTATTAGGATAATTGAGATAGAAATGATATTCATATCTCCATAAGGTATTCTTTGAATTTATCTAACAGGTACTTGCTACCTATATTAGATCAAATTTATTTTATCTTCCTTCAAACTTTGGTTGTAAACCAAAATAATGAAATTTTTGAACATTTCAAAGGTTTCTTTAGGTGAAGAGAAGAAATCTCATATCATATATAATCATCAATAGATATCACATATCCATAATGTTTACTATGATATAGATGATCCGCATACATCAAAATGTATGAGATCCTGAATACCTTGACATCTTACACCATTCCCAAAGAAGGGTGTATTGGACATTTTACTTTGAATACAATATTCATAAGTATGTAAGTTTTGAACCTTTAGACAATCTAAAGTTTCATCTCTCACTAGTCTATTGATCAAATCAACATACAAATGTACAAGGCTTGATACCAGATCATCGTCAAATGATCTTTATCCTCCTATTGATCTTTTAAGGTTTAATTTCAGTATTAGAAATGTTAATGAACCATTCATCAATTTTCTAATTTAGTGGAGTCTACTAGATTTTAGATTACTATCTGAAATATCTCCATCATATATCTTTATGATAGATTTATTACAGAATTTATGTTTATTTCCAACATTTAGAAATAAACAATGAGTGTATTCTAATATCTAGGTCATAGAGACATTCTCTAAGACTAAGGGCTCTCCCACTGAAATTATGAAGCCTTTCAATCCAATAGAGATTGTTGCAACAATTGCATCAATATCTATGTGGATGACTATAAGCCTTAAGATCAAATTTTCTAGTCTTCTAAAACATATGCAACCCATTGCAAGTGTTGTAGAAGATTGAGATACAATTACAAGACTTTATCTTATTCAATAAGCAAGTCAATATCAATGATTTATGTAGATTATTCTGATGCTCTATCCGAGTCCTTCTCTAAGAATTCTAGACAGACTTGATAGTCATACTATCAACAAATCAACTTATTGCAGTATTTTATCCAACTATTTGGATGTCATATGAAAGTCACAGAAGTACAACCAACTCTTTGACTATACTTCTCACTTGGGTCCAACCCATGCTTCCACTGTGCTCCCTTTATCTATAAGCAACCATTGCTCAGGACAAAGGATCTCTTATTTTAAATTCAAAAGAATTCAATGTAAGAGCATTTCAACATTTATACATGCTTTATTAAATTCATACAATATGAATATTATGAAGCTTCATGAATGCCTAGAGTATAGACAGTAGAATAATGACACTCATCATGTCTATATCCATCTAGACTCTTAAAACATTGGTTTAAGTAGGTATTCAAACATTTTGAATACATCATCTCTAATAGAGCCACCATTCTGCATGATGCAGTGAACTATCTTATTCATGATAAATGTCAAGAGCACATATGTATGCCAGAATATCTTCATTGATTTTACAACGATTATTTGACAATTGCGATCGTCATCGACATGTCACTTCCAAAGTACATCCGATGAGAGATCAAGATTATAGAGACATACAAACCCTACGGTTGTAGTCCTATTATCTATTTAATTGTCATTCCTCAATATTATGAGGAAACTTGCACATTGCAACCACGTCATTATGTGTCCAATGCAAGTACAATATCTGGATCATGTGTCCAATCCATGATATTTTACTGATTATTATTGAGTATAACATTGAGTGGGTTTAATGAAGGATTATCTGAAATAAAAAATTTGCATAAGTGTATATATTTATGTATATACATATTTTACTTTGATTTAGGAATTTTTATATCAAAGTTGTCTTGCCTTGTCAACATTGAAATTTCATTCCCTTAATCACTTTCAATGTAAGAGATATACTTACCATCATACCTCAGCAAGATCTGGGATCTCCTTTCATATCTTTGTTACATCCTAATAATATGAGAATCTGCAACTCCGATAAAAAGAAGCGGGAACACATTCTGCCTTGCAAGTCCAACTTGCATTCCCAATTCGGTCTTTAACACCCGGACCCACCATCCCTAAGGCGATGTTGACCCGTCATTAATTGAACCAACCATCAACATGAATAGTACTCGCTATGCGCAATCCAATATCGCCTCAATAATATGAGGATCCGATATTGGGGTCACTACGCATACAGCCTTACTCTTTCGAGAAGCAAAGAGCCCGATCCAGATGCGCTTACATGCAGGAGCTGTCACTTCGAACAGACGTCTCCCACATGCAATCCCTGGCGACGAAACTCTTTGCCTTAATGGGAGACCATGGATGTCACTTACGTGATCCTCCGCCTCGTATTCAAATTTTAATTAATTATCATGAATCATATTCATATAATTAATTCTCCCAAGGGAAATAACAACTCTATTCATAATAGAGTGTCTCAATTGGACATAACTAATTTAATCATATTAAATTAATTATCAATCCGATTCAATCAACAAACTTGATTATTTTACTTGAATATATATATGATAATATCTCAAAGTACGTATTAATTCGAATTTTAATAATTAGAAAATACACAGTGATTTTCTCCGGCATTATCGAGTCCCTACCCGCTGTCATGGCCAGTACCGATGAGAGTAGGACGGACCACATACGTTGCAACCCGCATCCCCAATGCTCTCCGACTAGACACCATATCCACCTCAGGAAAGGATAATGCCAAATATATCAATTTGTACTTTAGATGATCATCGGTTCTTCAACCGAAATTATACCATACAGTAATAATCAAAACATTTTTTATTATAAGGAAATTTGCTACACAAATTTCCAATCCTCTTCAAGCATCTTGATGATTGTGTTTCCAATTATGATCTAGATCAAATCTAATCAATTAATTAGTTGAGGCCATGTCAATTAAGGAAATAATCATATTCTAATATTTCGTAAATATTTTCCATAATTATTTCATGAAATTAACAATTAATTTCTCTAATTGACAATCACTTGGTTCTTGATTAGGACTGCAATTTTAGTAGTGACTCCTACTCACTAAAATTAACACATCTCAACCAATTTAAATTCAAATTAGAAAAACTTAATTTTCGAAGATTGCTAACTTGATTTAGTACAATACCCAAGTGATGTTTCATGCATTTCGAGGCGGATCAAAACAGTAATTAACTTTTTAATCATGTTAAGATCTACAGTTCCCGCAACAGTGCATACATGTTCATTAAAACAACCATATCTCAAGCATACAGAATCCGAATTACGCAAACTCAGATCCTATGGTTTCCTTATTTAATTGGGAACAAAATACAAATAAATAATTTGTGTTTAAACATTTTAAACATGGCCGAAATTATTTACTAAACAGATATGCGAAATCAAATGCGACAAAAAACTTTCGCGACCTTAACGAACCCAAGTCGTCCTCTATTTGCGAATCATATTCGAAACCGTCAACCTAAGGCTCTGATTCCACTTGAAGGATATGGTATAATCCTCAAGCGCATCACCGAAGCGTGAGTGTCATATCGAATACGACGAGGAACGACTAGTCGGACTAGTTGTTCTATGCAGCGAAAATTAAAATTTTTTCAAGCGACAAAACCACATGATCCAAGAACACTTCTCGGATCGTTTTGTCTAAACCACAAACAAGTAATAATATTATCTCTTGAAGCGTGGTTGCGATCGAGTCTCTAAATGAAGAGACCTCCTGTCTCAAGTCCGATCCGATGGAGAAGACGCTTGCGAGCGCGGGGATGAACCGCGTGCTTCTCGCAATTCATGTTGATGATCCAAGCGGTGGATCTCCTGATCTCGAAACACGAGATCCGACATCTTCTTCATGAGCGAGGCGCACCGAAGGAGACAGAGATCCATGAGCAAATAATCGGGCAGCATAACGACGACGCTGCGGCGATGAAGAACCTCTCTAGGGCACCCATGGTGGACGGTCATGAGAGGGAGAGAGAGGGCTGTCGTGTAGAGAGAAAGAGAGAGAGAGAGAGAGAGTTTGCTCCAATATTGCATAGCACTAGAAAGCATGGTATGCCTCTCTATTTATAGGGTTTTGGGATCCATGGATCTCAATCCATGGGACATATAAAATCAATGGATGAGATTGATTTATGTCCAATCCAATGGTCAAGATTGTTGTTGGTAAAAACCAATAAATTATGATCTAATTTAGATTAAAATATATTCGACAAAATCAAATATAAATCAATCCTAAATTACACCAACAAATAAGGAGAGAATATACATGGAGATTACATCTCCATGTACATTTAAAAGTGGACGGCCACCCATTCCAAGTAGGACTTGGGTGCCGCCCACACATTCCATATGGGAGGGCAATCTCACGAGATTTCATGAGATTGCATATCTCCATGAAATCTCCATTATTTTTATCCAACAACTTTTTGATGTGATTTATTCTTCAAAAATAATTTACAATTAATTTTGAGAATATTGCAATCTTGCCACTAAAAAAATGTGAATTACATTCACAACCTAAAACAAAATATAATTTACATTTCCAATTAATTACGTAATGTGTATCCAATACACATTAATAATTAATCAATAGATATAAATTATAATTAGCTCTCTCTAATACATTATAAATCACATTTATAATATATTATGAATAATTGGATATTGCTATCCACATTATTCACATCCATGATAATTAAATCATATTTAATCATCTTGGATCTCTTTTTCTTTTGTGTTCAAATAATATGAATCACATTCACATTATTCACATCTTTGATAATTAAATATCATTCAATTATCTTAGATATCTCTCTTTATAATATGAATCAAATTCATATTACTCATGATAATTAAATCACATTTAATTATCCATTTTCTCAATGCTTGGATACATAATATCAACAATGAAATTATCCTGAACCCTTTCAAGGATAATGCGCTTTCTCCGCGAATACTTGGAGATAAGGACAGGGCGATTGTATTGTTCCACGTATAGTGACTTGGATATTGAGATCGTATCTCAAATCCAGATCAAGGGCCTCCCATAGATGCTTGATTAAATCAAGATCGCAAATCTAATCTTCTCATTGTATCTGAATCACATTCAAATCAATGTCCAACATTTGGACCAAGATCAGATTACTTCTCTACTGATAGGAGTCACTAAAATCCAGACCCGTTTCATCACTCCCTAGGAATGGAAGCATCATGGTTATACAATCGTTTATGATCACATCACCCTCAGGTATTTCCAATACCTGTACATCCTACATGCTGGAAGACTCAGAATAAACCCGAAGTATTAGATCAACTTTATATTGTCTACTTCATGATTTTATCAGTAAGTTTCTCATTCGATCATTGGGAGTCGGTATCGATCATATACTTTCCAAAAAAGTGTATATCATACTTAGGTATTGATCATATACTTTCCAAAACTATATATCAAACCTACAAATTCAGTCAAGCTTCCAAAGCGAGACGACCATGCACACGGAATTTGATTCTTCCCAATATCTCATGAGTGAGCTCATGCCTTCCGGTTCAATAAATGAACATGTATGATCCCTTTGAGAGATTGTATTACTCATATGCCCTTATATGCACACCAGTGCACCGGTGTATAGACCTTGGTTATGTCATCAACCTATTGGTCTGCCAAATGTACATACTTAGACATATAGTAACACATCTGTCTCCGGTCAGAGGATGCGTGCCTGTATCGTGACAGCTTATGATATAGGACTTTGGTTATCTCGATCTCGTTAAGTCAACTCTTTGACCTAACTAATCTGACACCTTCGAATCTCTATTCCTATGCAGAGGACCTGCATCAAGAGTTCGGTCAGATATCAACCTAAATTAGAAAGGATTGCCATCTCCTACTCAGGCTGGAGATCATCTCTTAACAATCATTTGACGGTGCTTGATGAGTCCTCAATCTAACTCTTTAGATATTCATCCAAGCACCAGCCTCTATGTTTCAACAGTTGAATCAACAGATGTATGATCATTGAGATGGCCATGGCACATAACCCTAATTGTACTAAGGGACCTATTATGCAAATTATTTATTCTTCATTCCTGATCAGGAAATGATATTTGCAATAACATTTATTGCATAATGGCTCGCCGTGGGCTCGCATGTCCAACATATTGTATTAACTAAGCTTGTGATAGGAGCTAAGAGAGGAAGGGTATTGTGACGAGCGACCGTGCGATCAAGGTTAAGTTATATCAAGGGTCGCTGCGACCTTAATCGGCTAGCCCGACTCAACAAGAAAAAATCAAGACTACCAGATAAAACAATTAAGTACAAACTCAATGTTAGTGGTCTCCGCTATTTATTTAACCTGGTACAGCGTCGGGTCAAATTCAAGGAGCACTGAAATGTACAAAGTAGTCCGAATTCAGAGGAATAAAAACGTATTTTTGTAATTTTAATTTGCATTTTTTTATATTTTTAGAATAAGAAAACAAAGCAAGAAAATAAAGAGAATCAAGCTTAAACAATTTTAATTAAGACTAAAAATACTCAAAAACATGACATAAATTTTTTTATGTTTTTAAAATATGTAGATGTTTTAGGTGATTTTATGGTATTTTTATGAATTTTATGGGATTTTATAAAAATGAAAGAAATACAATTAGGGAATACAATGTACAGTCTGGACCAAAGGCAAGTTTAAAATATCAAAAATGCCTTAAAGTCTTGGGTGTGATTTTTATGAAAAAGAAAATAAAAATATTTAACTACATCAACTGAAATCCTATTTTTTTATTTTTCTAGAATTTTTAATGATTTTTTATAATATTTTTAGGATTTTTAGTTTTTAAGGGTTTTTCTAAAGATTAATGCAGCAAAAATGATACAAAAATAAAAGCACACAAAAACAAGTAGACATGAATTTTTATGGAATTTTTGAGAGCATTTTTGTTTTTTTTGGTATTTTAGAAAATAGACTGAATACTTTTTAAAGGCTTTTTATTTTTATAAAATACCAAATAAAACTAAATTAAGTCACAAAAATTACCATAAATATTACACATTAGCAGGAGCTAACCTTAATTTTTGTGGAATTTTTGAAGTTGATTTAGTAATTATTTGATTAAAAATAACACACAAAACACACAGGGACCTACTTGCAATTTTTGGAAAGTTCCTATGCCAAAATATAACAGATGTAAATAGATCAGATCTAGATTTGCAATTTAACCAACTAAATCATACACATGCAAAATAAACCGTGTACAGGGGTATAACTGCAAATACCCAAAAGTTGCTATTCAAACCATAATAGTCAAAAGCATAGGGGCATAACATGCAAATACAGCAGAAAAACACGTGAGACGGCATGTGAGTTCAGTGGAGCGGGACTAAAATGTAAATATTAAAAGTGCAAGGGTCTGACGGCAAAATTACCAAACTATTTTAAACTATTATGAATATTTATAGGACCGACTAATAAAGACATGAAAGATAAGGGCCTTTATTAAAAGCGATCCAATGACTGAAAGTGTTCCACTTAACAGATGGACGGTTGAGATCAAAGGATACCCCTCCGACGATGGACGACGGCTACACGATCCTCAGATGGATCCAACGATCGAGGCTCCTCCCGATAACGGATGGAGGAGATTAGAACTGGAGGGGGAGCTTGATCGGATGACAGAGGGGTGGTCTAGAAGAACTCGCCTCCGATGAGCTTTTGTCGTCAATGGTGCATGCCTCCTGCTGTCTTTCGAGCTACGGTGAAGTAGAATCGATCGAGAATGATGCTCCGCGGTGGCTGGAAGGCTCAGGCGGGCCCAGGGTCAGGCGAGAGGCCCTTGGGGTGAAGGGGGAAACTGGATCCTTCACTGTGGTACTTCGGCCTCCAGATGAGTCCCAAAGGGGCGCTCAAACCCTGGAGGATACACATGCGCTCGGAGGGGAGTACTCCTGCAAGGGTTAGAGCGTAAAAAACGTTCCAAACCAAGGGGTCGGTGAATGTAACATGTCACTACGAAGCGGGGGATGGGACCTGCTTAAACAACTCCAATCCGATGATTGGAGTTTCATGGAAGTTTGTGGAGCTAACATAGAAGCGGAGGGTAGTCGGGGCGAGGCGGAGTAACGTCAGAGGGGTGTGAAACATGGTATGGAATAGGGTAATTAGAGATGCTCTGTTTTGCGGATGTGAAATGGAATCGAATAGAAATGGAAGGTGAAGAGGGTACCTGAAGGTGAAGGAGGGTGCCTGGGGGTGTAGATGGAGTACACATGGGGTTATAGCCTCGATGGCAGGCACAACCAGGGGCTCGGCTCCTTGCGATGGATCTTGAGTTTCACCTCGCCGGACCTAGGGTCTGCACGCACGATATGCTCCCCTCGTCCCCTCTCTCTCTCCCTATCACTCTAGGAAAGGGAACATGTGCAACGGAAGAAGTGGCGTAGCCAAAAGGTGGAGGAAAAGAGAGTAGAAGGTGCAGGCTATATAGGTGCATGATGAGTGATCGAGAGACCAGGGTTAAGGGATATCAAAGGTCATTGCTGAAGGATACTATGAATCCTTGAGTGCATCACTGAAGCATGTTGATCGCATCGTATGCGATCGGGGCGACTAGTCGCACTAGTCGCGAGATGCAGCGGAAATTAAAAATTTTTTAATCTAATGATGAAACCACATGATCACGAGAACAATTCTCGAATCGTTTCATCAAACCACAAAGTATAAGGAATATCTCTTGGAGCGTGGTTGTGATCATGAGATCCCAAACAAGAGATCCTCCTGTCTTAAGTCCGATCCACGAAGAACGCACTTACGGGCGCGACGATGAGACACGTTCCTCCCGCAATCCTCGATGAAGATCCAAGCAATGAATCCCTTGATTTCATCAAACGAAATCTGTCGTCTTCCTCTAGAGCAAGCAACCCCAAAGAAGAAGGAGATCCCCGAGTCGTCGAAGGCGAAGGCGAGAGTCTCTCCTTCTCAACACAAAGTGGACGGCCACTTGATGGAGAAGAGAAAGAGAGAGGGCGAGAATGAGAGAGAGAGAGAGAGTAGTAGGATTCTACAACTCTTAGTAATGTACCATGAAAGTCTAGGCTAGCCCTCCTTTTATATTAGTTTAGGATCCAATGGATCTCAATCCATGGAACACATAGATCCAACGGCCATGGTAGACTATGTATTAATCAATGGCCAAGATTGTTGTTGGTTAAAAGATAACAACATTAATTTCTATTTAAATTAAAAACATATTGCAACATTATTAACAAAATTTAATTTAACATAAATTAATTATCAAGAGATAATAATATAATAAAAGGGAGATATAACAAATACCTCCTAAAAATGAAGGGGCGTCACCTTTGACTATGTCATTGGTGACGCCACCTCATAAGGTGGTTATTTATCTCTCTTTTATTTTGTATTATTATTTCTTAATGTATTCGTAATAATCTTTATCACAAAAATATCCACCAAATTAATTCCAAATTAATTTGTGACTATTTCAATCATGCCATTGAAAATATGTGAATCATATTCACAACCCAAATAATTTGTAAATTACATTTCCAAGTATTTAATTAATTAATGTGAATCCAATCTACATTAATAATTAATAAATGTTATTTACAGGAATTCTCTCTCTTCAATATATGTATATTATAAATCATATTTATAACACACAAATATTATGGATAGCATTATCCACATTCTCTAATCCTTGATAAATAAATCCTATTTAATTATCTTGGATAATTATTCTCACAATATGAATCACATTTATATTGTTCTTGACAACTAAATCTTATTTAATCATCAAGTTCTTCTTGCTTGGATATGTAATTCATCAAATGAATTATTCTTGAACCTTTCAAGAATAATGTGCTTTCTCCGTAGATAATTGGAGATAAGGACAGGGCGACTATATTGTTCCACGTATAGTGACTTGGATATTGAGATCTCATCTCAAATCCAGATCTTACGAACCTCCCACAGATGCTTGATTAAATCGAGATCGTAAATCTAATCTTCTCATCTAATGTCCAACACTTGGACTAAGATCAGATTGCTTCTCTACTGAAAGAAGTCACTAAAATCCAGACCTGTTTCATCACTCCCTCGGAATGGAAGCGTCATGGTTATAGAATCGTTTATGATCACATCACCCTCAGGTATTCCCAATACCTATACATCCTGCATACTGGAAAACCCATGGTCAACCTGAAGATCAAGATTAATTTTACACTGTCTTCTTCAGGGTTTGATCACTAAGTTTCTCAATCTTGGTCATTGGGAGTTGGTATCGATTATATGCTTTCCCAAAGCATATATCATACCTTCAAATTCATGTCATGCTTCCAAAGCACGACGACCATGCATGGAATTTGATCGGTCCCAATACCTCATGAGTGAACTCATGTCTTCCGATTCATAAGTGAACCTGTATGATCCCTTTGAGGGATCGTATTGCTCATATGCCCTTATATGCACACCAGCTCGTCGGTGTATATACCTTGGTTAGGTCATCAACCTATCGGTCTGCCAAATGTACATACTCAGACATATAGCAATACATCTGTCTCCGGTCAGAGGATGCGTTCCTATGCTGTGACAGCATTCAACATAGGACTTAGGTTATCTCGATCTTGTTCTGTCAACCCATTGACCTAACTAATCTGACACCTCCGAATCACTATTCCATGCAGAGGACCTGCATCAAGAGGTCAGTCAGATATCAGCCTATGTGAGAAAGGATTGCCATCTCCTACTCAGGCTGGAGATCTTCTCTTAATAATCATTTGACAATGCTTGATGAGTCCTATATCTAACTCCTTAGATATCCATCCAAACACCAACCTCTATAATTCATTTAATGAATCAACAGCTATACGATCATCAAGATGGCCATTACATAACCCTAATTTTCCATAGGGACCTTATAGTGCATTCATTCATTTAATTTCAGAAAGGGAGTGAAAACATCAATAACTTTTATTGATAAACAAACATATTACAATAACACTTATTGTAAGAATGGTTCGCCCAGGGCTCACATGTCTAACAATCTCTCACTAGTCCTCAGAACCATTTAGGTACAATCCGTAAACCCATACTCATTACATGATGGTCAAAAACCTTCTGTGTCAGACGTTTGGTAAGAGGATCAGCAATGTTGTCGGCAAAGGAGGCCTTGGTGATGATGATATCACCACGTTTTGAATCTCTCGAATGATGTGGTATTTCCTTTCCACGTGCTTGCTCTTTTGATGGCATCTGGGTTCCTTTGCCTGGGCAATGGCTCCCGTGTTATCGCAGAGTAACGGGATGGGAGTATCAGAGGAAACTATGCCAAGCTCCAAGATGAACTTGCGCAACCACACCGCCTCCTTTGTAGCATCCGATGCGGCAATGTATTCGGCTTCTGTTGTTGAATCCGCCATAGTGTCCTGCTTCTTGCTTCTCCAGCTCACAGCACCACCGTTCAACAGGAATACAAACCTTGATGTCGACTTTCGATCATCAATATCTGACTGGAAGTCTGAATCTGTATATCTCTAGACTTGGAGATCACCATGCCCATAGACCAAGATGTAATATTGCATCCGTCTCAGATATTTGAATATGTTCTTTTCTGCATTCCAGTGTTTATCTCCATAGCAGGTTTGGTAACGACTTACCACTCCCACTGCATGGCAGATGTCTGGCCTAGTGCACATCATGGCATATATCAACCTTCCTACAGCTGATGCGTAAGGGCATCCAGCCATGGCTTTCCTTTCCTCAACACTTTGAGGAGCCATCCCTTTGAACAGATGGATACCATGTCCTAAGGAGAGGAATCCTTTCTTGTAACTATCCATATGGAATCGTTCAAGAATCTTCTTGATGTATCCATGTTGTGATAATCCCAATATCCTCTTTTCTTGATTTCTGAACAACTTCAGGCCTAAGATGTAAGAGGCTTATCCAAGACCTTTCGTATCGAATGTATGGGATAGCCAAATCTTTACACTGGTTATCATTCATGTATCATTCCCAATGATAAGGATAGCATCTACGTAAAGCACGATGAACACAATGGCGCTCCCACTAAGCTTCTTGTACACACAAGGTTCATCAGGATTCTGCACAAAATCATAACTCTTTATGGTTTCATCAAATCTGATGTTCCAGCTACGATAAGCTTGTTTGAGCCCATAGATGGATTTCTTCAGCTTGCATACTTTTCCATCCTCAACTATGAAGCCCTGGGGCTGCTCCATATAGATAACCTCCTCGAGGTATCCATTGAGGAAAGTTGTCTTGACGTCCATTTGTCAGATGTCGTAGTCAAGAGATGCATCTATAGCTAGCAGTGTCCTGATGGACTTAAGCATAGACACAGGAGAGAACGTCTCATCGTAGTCGATGCCTTCTCTCTGTGTGTAGCCCTTGACTACGAGTCGTGCCTTGAAAGTCTCTATTTCCCATCAGGTTCCCTTTTTCTCTTGAAGATCCATTTACACCCAATGGGTTTCACCCCTTTAGGTGGATCCTTTAGGGTCCATACACCATTCTTATGCATGGAGTCAATTTCTGACTTCATTGCTAGCATCCATCTATCCATGTCATGATCCGCGAGTGCTTCATCAAATGAAGAAGGATCATTGTCAGCCTCACCTGACACATGGAATCCATACCTTTCAGGTGGTGCAACCACCCCCGAACTCCTTTGAAGAGGTATGGGTGTTTCATCTTTATTTATCTCTTCAGTTTTTGGTTCAGGAATCTCAGAATCCTCAGGGGATTCAATGATTTCCTCTACTTCATTTCTATCTTGACCTTTAGGGAAATCATCCTCTAGAAATTTCACATCCCTAGAGACAAAAACCTTTTGGGTCTCAGGGTCATAAAGCTGGTATCCGAAACCATCTTTAACATACCCAATGAAGTAGCACTCACGAATGCGAGATTCTAGCTTACTTGCGTCCACGTTCTTCGCATGGACCAAGCATCCCCAAACCCTCAAGTGTTTAACACTAGGTTTGGTACCATACCAGAGCTCGTGAGGAGTCTTGGGTACAGACTTGCTAGGAATCTTGTTCAGGATATATATCGCAGTCTCTACTGCATATCCCCAGAAACTAAGAGATAAACGTGCTTTGCTCATCATTGAACAGACCATGTCCATGATGGTCCTGTTGCGTTTTTCAGCAACACCATTAAGTTGGGGAGTTCCAGGGGGAGTGAGATTGGAGACAATTCCATTCTCTTTAAGATATTCTTTGAATTCATCTGAGAGGTACTCACCACCTCGGTCAAATCAAATCCGTTTGATCTTCCTATCGGTTTGGTTCTCAACCAAAGCCTTAAACTCTTTGAACTTTTCAAAGGTTTCATATTTATGACGTAGGAAGACAAACCCGTATCGCGAATGGTCATCAATAAATATCAAATAATATCGATATCCATTTCTAGTCGTGGTACTGAAGGGACCACATACATCAGTATGTATTAGGTCAAGAATACCTTCGCATCTTTTAACCTTGTTACGGAAAGGTGTTCTAGTCATTTTACCTCGAATGCAATGTTTGCAGGTAGGTAAAGATTGAACCTGTAGAAAATCTAAAGGTCTATCCTTTATCAATCTATTGATCCGATCAACAGAAAAATGACCAAGCCTTTGATGCCAAATCATATTCGAATGATTTGCATCCTCTCTGGATCTCTTGGGTTTTCATTATTAGTGGTAGTAACATTCATGACATATTCATCAATGCACAGTTCATAGAGTCCACCAGAAGTCAAAATACCATACGCAATATATTTATCATAACGGTTTATGATTAATTTATTACAGAACAGGAAGGAGTATCCATGTCTAACATGCTTAGATACAGATATCAAATTCCTCCTGACTTCAGGTACATAAAGACAATCTTTAAGTACTATGACTCAACCACTAGATAATGATAGTCTGCAGGACCCGATGGCGGTTGCTGCAACACTTCCATCAGATCCCATCTAGATGACTATCTCCCCATGCTCCAGATTCCTAGTTTCCTGAAACAAATGCAACGAATTGCATACATGAACAGAAGCACCGGAATCTACAACCCAACTTCCTTCTCGTCCAATGAGAAAGCTAGTTTCAATGACGAAAATAGATTTCGTACCTGTTGGGGCTTTACCTTTGTCAACAGACTTCAGGTAATCCAGGCAGTTACGTCGCCAGTGCCCTGGCTTCTTGCAGTAGTGACAGACATCGGACTTTTTTCGATGTCATCAGTGTGGAAGCACTAGAAGACGAACCAACTCCTTGATTCTTCTTCTTTCTCTTTTGGTCGGGCCCTTCCAAGAACCTTGCTTCCACCCGCGCTTTCCTCTCACTTGTGCAACCATTGCACTAGCAGAGGGGTCGTCCTTCTTCATCACGTCTTCTGCAAACTTCAATGCAGCTAACAACCCAGCGTTAGTGAAATCACCTTTGCTCATGTGATAAGACACGACAAAGTTGTTGAAAGACTTAGGGAGCGATAGGAGAATAAAATCATCCTGCATGTCAGAATCCATGTAGGCTCCCATGGTTTCCAATTCAGAGAGGTACCCAAACACTTTGAGTATGTGTTCTCTGACAGAGGTCCCTTCCTGCATCTTGCAGCGAATAAGCTCTTTCATCATGTTGTAACACTGTGTGCGGTTTATGTCACCGAACATTTCCTTCAGATTCAGCGTAATCTCTTTGCAATGGTTCATTTCCACATGTTGCTTCTGAAGCACATTGGATAATGACCCAAGGATGTAACACCTTGCCAGATTATGGTCTTCATCATATTTCTCATTATATGATTTATCTTCTGCAGTCTTAGGGTTTGCTATCTTGTCCTTGGTGAGCACGTACGAGATGCGCTCCACAGATAGGACAAGATCCAAATTTCGGATCCAATCCGAATAATTTGGTCTGGTCAATTGGTTGACCTCCAGGAGCCTGCAAAGTGGGTTCATGGACTTCATTTTTTGAAATTAAGAATGCACTATATTAGAATACATAAATAATTATATATTCATGTTAAGATATTTGATTAAGGCATTTTAAACTAAATTCGTCTTGCTATGTCAACTTTGAAAGATTATTCCCTTATTTTTCTTTCAAAGTAAGAGATACACTTATCGTTATATCTCAAGCAAGATCTGGGATCTCCTTTCCTATCTTTGTCACATCCCGATAATATGAGAACTTGCGACTCCGATAAAAAGAAGCGGGAACTCATTCCGCCTTACAAGTCCAACTTGCATTTCACAATTCGGTCTTTAACACCCGGGCCCACCACCCCTAAGATGATGTTGACCCGTTGCTAATTGAACCAACCGTCAACATGATTAGAACTCGCTATTTGCAATCTAACATCGCCCCAATAATATGAGGACTCGATATTGGGGTCACTACGCATACGACCTTACTCTTTCGAGAAGCAAAGAGCCTGATCCAGATGCGCTTGCATACATGAACTGTCACTTCAGAGAGGCGTCTCCTACATACAATCCCTGGTGATGGAACCCTTCGCCTTGACGGGAGACCATGGATGTCACTTATGTGATCCTCCATCTCATATTCAAATTTTATAATTAATTATCGTGAATCATATTCACATAATTAACTCTTCCAAGGGAAATACACATCTATTCATAATAGAGTGTTTATTGGATATAACTAATTTAATAACATTAAATTAATCATTAATCCAATCATCAATCAACAAACGTGATTATTACTTGAATAGTAGGTATAATCTCAAATTACATATTATTCGTATTTTAATAATTAGAAAAATACACTCTGACTTCTCCAGCATTATCGAGTCCCTACCCGTTGTCATGGCCAGTGCCGATGAGAGTGGGACGGACCACATACGTTGCAACCTGCGACCCCAATGCTCTCTGACTATGCACCTTATCCACCTCGGGAAAGGATAATGCCAGATAGATCATCATGTACTTTGAGATGCTCATCGGTTTTTTAACCGAAATTATACCATATAATATACATCAAAACAATTTTGATTATATTATAAGGAGATTTAAACAAATCCCCAATCCTATTCAAGCAAGAGGGTTTTTCATGTAAAAGTTGTCCTACAACTATTGTAGGATTAACTAAGGTTTTTCATGAAATCAATGTTTGTTGATGAATTCATATCAACCAATGATCAAGATCAATTATCTTATCATCATGGTTAGGCAAATGTCATTCAATGAAATAATTATGTCTTTAAATATTTCACAAATATTTATCACTAATTATTTCAGAAAATTAACCATTAATTTTCATCATCATATTTGAATGACTTATCACAAGGTTCATGATCAAAAGATGTCAATTTCCAGCAGTGACCCCCAATCACTAAAATTAACTTATCTTGATCAATTTAAATCCAAAAATTGCAAAATCAGTTTCTTAAGATTGTCAATTTGATTTATTAAAGAAACCAAGTGATAATACACGCATTTCGAGGCAAATTAAAATCGTAATTAACTCATTAATCACGTTTAAATCTGTTGTTCCCGCCACAGTGAATATATGCATATTCAAAAGGACATATCTTGAGCAAATGAAATTCAAATTTCGTAAACTCAGATCCTATGGTTTCCTTATTTAATGGAGAACAAAATACAATTGAAACTTTTGTATTTAAACATTTTAAACAGTACTAAAAATTTCAATTAGACAGAGGTGCGAAAATTGAAAATGCGACAAAACTTTCGCGACCCTTTCAAGCCCAAGTCATCCTAGGTGATCATATCCAAAACCTTATTCGAACTATGGATCTGATACCACTTGAAGGATATTAAGAATCCTTAAGCGCATCACGGAAGCGTGTTGATTGCATCGTATGTGATCGGAGCGACTAGTCGCACTAGTCGCGAGATGCAGCAGAAATTAAAAAATTTTAATCTAAAGATAAAACCACATGATCATGAGAATAATTCTCGAAACGTTTCATCAAACCACAAAGTATAAAGAATACCTCTTGGATCACGGTTGTGATCATGAGATTCCAAACAAGAGATCCTCCTATCTTAAGTCTGATCCACGAAGAACGCACTTGCAGGCACGATGATGAGACGCGTTCCTCCCACAATCCTCGATGAAGATCCAGGCAATGAATCCCCTGATCGTCAAACAAAATCCGTCATCTTCCTCTAGAGCAAGCAACCCCAAAGAAGAAGGAGATCCCCGAGTCGTCGAAGGCGAAGGCGAGAGTCTCTCCTTCTCAACACAAAGTGGACGACTACTTGATGGAGAAGAGAAAGAGAGAGGGCGAGAATGAATGAGAGAGAGAGTAGTAGGCTTCTACAACTCTTAGTAATGTACCATGAAAGGCTAGGCTAGCCCTCCTTTTATATTAGTTTAGGATCCAATGGATCTCAATCCATGGGACACATAGATCCAACGACCATGGTGGACTATGTATTAATCAATGGCCAAGATTGATGTTGGTTAAAAGCCAACAACATTAATTTATATTGAAATTAACTATATGTTGCAACATTATCAACACAATTTAATTTAACATAAATTAATTATCAAGAGAAAATAATATAATAAAAGGGAGATATAACAAATACCTCCTAAAAATGAGGGGGCGTCACCTTTGACTATGTCATTGGTGACGCCACCTCATAAGGTGGTTATTTATCTCTCTTTTATTTTGTATTATTATTTCTTAATGTATTTGTAATAATCTTTATCACAAAAATATCCACCAAATTAATTCCAAATTAATTTGTGAATATTTCAATCATGCCATTAAAAATATGTGAATCATATTCACAACCCAAACTAATTTGTTAATTACATTTCCAATTAATTAATTAATGTGAATCCAATCCACAATAATAATTAACAAATACTATTTACTGGAATTCTCTCTCTTCAATATATGTATATTATAATCATATTTATAACACACAAGTATTATGGATAACATTATCCACATTCTCTAATCCTTGATAATTAAATCCTATTTAATTATCTTGGATAATTATTCTCACAATATGAATCTCATTCATATTATGCTTGATAATTAAATCTCATTTAATCATCAAGTCCTTCTTGCTCGGATATGTAATTCATCAAATGAATTATTCTTGAACCCTTTGAAGAATAATGTGCTTTCTCCGTAGATACTTGGACATAAGGACAAGGCGACTGTGTTGTTCCACGTATAGTGACTTGGATATTGAGATCTCATCTCAAATTCAGATCTTACGAACCTCCCACAGATGCTTGATTAAATAAAGACCGCAAATCTAATCTTCTCATTGTATCTGAATCTTATTCACACCAATGTCCAACACTTGGACTAAGATCAGATTGCTTCTCTACTGAAAGGAGTCACTAAAATCCAGACCTGTTTCATCACTCCCTCGTAATGGAAGCATCATGGTTATAGAATTGTTTATGATCACATCACCCTCAGGTATTCCCAATACCTATACATCCTGCATACTGGAAAACCCATGGTCAACCCGAAGATCAAGATCAATTTTACATTGTCTTCTTCAGGGTTTGATCACTAAGTTTCTCAATCTTGGTCATTGGGAGTTGGTATCGATCATATGCTTTCCCAAAGCATATATCATACTTTAAAATTCATGTCATGCTTCCAAACCACGACGACCATGCATGGAATTTGATCGGTCCCAATACCTCATGAGTGAGCTCATGTCTTCCGGTTCGTAAGTGAACCTTTATGATCCCTTTGAGAGATCATATTGCTCATATGCCCTTATATGCACACCAGCTCGCCGGTGTATAGACCTTGGTTAGGCCATCAACCTATCGGTCTGCCAAATGTACATACTCAGACATATAGCAATACATTTGTCTCTGGTCAGAGGATGTGTGCCTATGCTGTGACAGCATTCGACATAGGACATAGGTTATCTCGATCTCGTTATGTCAACCCATTGGCCTAACTAATCTGATATCTCCGAATCACTATTCCATGCAGAGGACCTGCATCAAGAGGTCGGTCAGATATCAGCCTATGTGAGAAAGGATTGCCATCTCCTACTCAGGCTGGAGATCATCTCTTAATAATCATTTGACAATGCTTGATGAGTACTCTATCTAACTCCTTAGATATTTATCCAAACACCATCCTCTATGATTCATTTAAAGAATCAACATCTATATGATCATCAAGATGCCATCGTACATAACCCTAATTGTACAGAGGGACCTTATAGTGCATTCATTCATTTAATTTCAGAAAGGGAGTGAAAACACCAATAACTTTTATTGATAAACAAACATATTACAATAGCACTTATTGTAAGAATGGCTCACATGTCTAACAGTTGCGACCTCAATCACTCGATCGGACTCAACAAGAAAAATATAAGACCACAAAATAAACAATCATGGCACGAAATCTAATGTAGCGATGTCCTCTATTTATTTAAACTGGTATAGCGACCAGGATCGAACACAAGGAGTACGAGAAAATCCTACGAAGTAGTCGAGAATGAGGAAATAGAAGACATATTTTTGTGGTTTTTAATGTGCAATTTTTTTTATTTTCTAATAAAAAAGTGAATACAAAGATAAAGAAAATCAAACTTAAACAATTTTTATTAAGAGTAAAAGTGCTTAAAAATTAGAAATAAAATATTTTTTTAAAATATGCAAGTATTTTTGGTAATTTAATGGTATTTTCAGATTTTTACATGATTTTTTTAAAAATAAAACAAATACAAAATAGAAATACATTGTTCAACCCTAATCAAAATGCAAAATTAAAATGCTAAAATTGCCCCAAAATCCTGGTTACGATTTTTATGATACAGTAGGTAAAAATACCTAAATACTGAACTTAAAATTTCCATTTTTTATTTTTGTAGAACTTTTAATGATTTTTATAAGATTTTTGGTCTTCTATGTTTTTTAGGATTTTTTTATAGAAGATAATGGCACAAAAATGACACTGGAGTGAGAAAACATACTAAAATAAATATATAGAAATTTTTATGGATTTTTGAGCCTATTTTTATAATTTTTTGTATTTTATTAAATAGACAGATACGTTTTTATGGGATTTTAATTTTTAGAAAATAAAATAAAATCAAATTGAGTCAAAAATATTACCAAAAATATTACACATTCGCATGAGCTAATGGTAAATTTTGTGGAATTTTTCATGTTGGTTTAATAATTATTTGATTAAAAATAAGGGACACAAGTTGTAGGGACCTAGTTGTAATTATCCTAAAGTTTTCGGACTAATCAGTAACACATCCAAAAAGTCCAGGGGTATTAATGCAAAAAGCCCATGAAATTAATGCACATGTCAATTACTCATACACAGAGGCATAAATGCAAATATAGAAAACATTTCATTCAAACTGTAACCATCAGAAAGTGCAGTATACATCGTGCAAAAATACCACAAAGGCACGTGAGTGTGCACGTGTTTTCAGGCTTGGAGGACGAAAGTAAAAATACTGGAAACCTCAGGGTCTAATATGGAAAAAGTTCATACTACAACTTTATTTAACAAACTAGAAAATAAAGCATAAAAACTACAGGGAAACTAATGCAATATACCCTCAGCAGGCACATACGGTACGCGTGAGTGGGACGCGTGGCGGTCACTGTAGGCGTGTGGACGTGTGACTCAGATCCTCTACAATGTCAGATCTGATGCCCTAGAGAATGTCAGGGATGTGGGGTGCAGATGTGTCAAGCGTCAGATCCAACGACGCAAAAGCTGCGGCGGTCGGCGGCTGAGATCTGATCTGGTGGACGAAGGCTGATCTTGCACATCTGAAGGGGTCTGGAAGAACTGGAGACTGACGAACTTCACCAGAGCCTCGGAAGGGATCCAAGGGTCCGATGATCGATCGGGAGTGCTCCGCACGGTCGTGGAAGTCATCCGCGTCTAATGGACGGATCCGATGGGAGAGCTAACGGTCAGATGTACGTGGCAACGAAGGTGGACCTGGAGCTGCTCCGACGAACCCTCTGAAGGATCGAACTAGACTCCCTGCATGCACAAACACCTGCGGAGGAAAGCTTGACTCGGGGCGAAGCTCCGGTCGAGATTATTTGACTAGAAATGGAAAGATGTGGCGTGGGGTGAGGTTCAATCTCCAACGAAGGTAATAGAGGAGATTTGGTCCTTAATTTCGACCCAAGGGACGAGCCTAAGGGTTATTAGGTTGCGATGTGAGGTGGAGCGTGCGTTGGGGGTTTGATCGGAGCGGATGGATGTGGATATCGGGGCTCCGACCAGCTTGTCGGAGCAGATGAACGTGCGACAACGGTGAATGAAATGAATGAATCAAACAAGGAAATAGACGAGGAATAAAGGGTACCTGGCGGCGGTGCACGTTGGCCACGAGCTGAGCAGTGCGACTGCTCCTCCAAACTTCGATCCGAAGGGAGCCTCTAGAAGTTGTCACTCAACCAGAGGTGGTTAGGGCTGAAGGGAGGTGCGAGGCACAAGCTGCCACTCCATGGTGGCGGAAGAAGATTATTTATAGGATTCCCAGAGGCTGGGAGAATTGGGCAGAGGCACACAACCCTAGGAAGATATGCGCCTTCCTAGGAATCCGTGAAGATCATGGATCCACGAGGAAGGCACGGACGAAGAATAGAGGAGAAGGGATGTGTGATCCGACTGGAAGAATTGGGAGAAAATGGTCCGGCGAACGAGATCGGGTCGGGCAAAGCTTGGAAGAGGGTGTTGACCCGAGTCAACAAAGTGTTGTGGGCCAATCAGATAATTCGAATGTACAAAATACTTACAAACTCAATAAAAATAAATCATTTTAAATCAAAAAGTGTATAAAATGAAAAATCTTTGTAACTTTTCAAATTATTTTCTGTGATTTTTATTTATTTTTATGAAAAATAAATTAATCTTTATACAATATAATGTTTTGTATACAAGTGTAATATACTTATGTATTTTGTACAATCATTTTTATATTTTTATTTTTACACAAATACCCAAATTTTATATTTTATTTATTTACAACATGCTTTTAGAAGTAAAAAAATATTTTTTTATTTATTTTTTACTGGTGTCTAATAAATAGAGAGTAAGACATATATACTTGTATTTTGCACAAGAGAGAGAGGATTTTATTTTTATTTTATTTTTCTGATTTTTGTTGTATATTTAGGACTATAAGAAAGGAGGTAAGAAGAATATTTTATTTTTATTTTATCCAAAAATAATTATCTACATAGGTAAATGGTATATACAATATAGAATAGGCCATATCTCTCTCTACTTATTTTATTTGGCGATCAGGTCAATGTTTGACCTTCTCTTGGGGTTTCGGTCACTTTGTATTTATTCTAAATACATCCTTCCTTTTTATTTTCCTTTATTCTTCTATTTTTTGCACAAATACATGCTAAATATATACATTTAATATATGCATGCCAAATGCTAACTTATTGCATTTATACTTATCTACATGAGGCTTTGCCAAGATAAATAGCTAAAATAAAAAAATAAAAACTAAGAATCAGGGATTCATCAGTGCACATGTCTGAGAAGAAGGAAGAGTATCCTACGAATCGAGGCGCGGATCGATCAGGAGAAGATTGGGCGTGGATTAGGGATATGTGCCTCGCAATCGGAGCTCGGAATCGGGGGAGAAGGAGCCATGATCGGGTTACAAAAAAATCGAGGAAAATGGGTCAAATCCTACTAGGGCGAAAGAGAGGAAGGGGGGGACCAGTTGACCTCGGTCAACAAACCGAGGTGGACCAATCACGGGCCGCCTAGGATGCAGACAAAAACCGCTAAAGGACAAAACAAAGAAGAAGATAAGGAAATTATATTAAAAATAATAAATGAATTTAAATTTTAAAATGAATAAAATTAAAAATGTTTATTATTTCTCAAGGAAATTTTTCTACGATTTTTAATTATTTTTATGAAAAATATATTATTGCATATACAATATATAACATTATATATTTTTCTACGATTTTTAACTATTGCATATACAATATATTTTTCAAATATAGCATTATATTATACCTATGTATTTTTGTACAATTGTTTTTATTTTGTTATTTTTATACAAATACCCCAACCTTGTATTTTATTTATTTTCAACATATTTTTAGGAGTATAAAATAATTTTTATTTTTATGAGCTATGTATAATTTTGAAATAAATAGGAGATGCTACCTATATACATGTATTTTGTACAAGTAAGAAGGATTTTATTTTTTTTAATTTTCTTTTTCTGATTTTTATTTTATTTCTCGAACTATATACAGGGAGGTAGAAAGAATATTTTATTTTTATTTTTATCCAAAATAATTATTCATAGATATAAGTAATATGTACAATATAGAGTAGGCCCTATCATTCTACTTATTTTGTTTGGCGATCAGGTCAAGACTTGACCTTCTCTTCGGGTTCGGGTCACTCTGTATTTATTCTAAATACCTCCTTCCTTTTTCTTTTCCTTTATTCTTTTATTTTTACACAAATACAAGCTAAATACATAATGTTAACATATGCATGTTGAATGCTAACATATTGTATTTACACCTATTTACGTGATGCTTTGCCAAGATAAATAGCTAAAATAAAAGAATAAAGAGTGAGAATCAGATATTCATCACCCCCTACTTTACCTTTGCTAGTCCCTTAGCAAACACTTATTTGAAAAGAAGTGAAAAAGTGAAGAAAAGAAAAAGAAGGAGAATCTAAGGTTGATTATTAAACTTATCTTCATTAAATTGAAGTATGGAGCGCAATCAGACCTTTGGATTATTACTTTGTCGGAATCTTATTTGGACTTAAGTTTAAGACTCAACAGCCTCTAAGTTTCACCAATCTATGGTCAAGACTCCTCAATAATCCAGGTCAGAACAAGTCTACATAAACAAACTCTAATGACCATGAATCTTTTCTTGTACAGTGTTAGTGATATGTAGCTCCCCACCTCAGAAATGACAAAAAAACAACCCCCCTTAACAAGATAACTCTAATTCCCTAGTCAACAGCTCTTTCCTTGAGGAGCGGGATATTCGCTTATAAGTTCAAGTTCAACCGACTCAAGAAGAGGGGAAAGAAGAGAATGGACCATGACCAGTGTAGCCATGTATCCCTAGGAGCCTAACTAGTGTAGCTAAGTCTCCCGCTGCAAGCTTCATGAGATGCAAAGGTGTAACATAAGCTTTGCTTTATTTGACTATATATAGTCCGATAGACATTTTATTTTCAATCAGGCCTGTCCAATTTTTTGGAGTTTTTGTTTTTGCACATTTTTTATGTGGATATGTACAATATATCCACATGGTGCAACATATATGCATAAGGACTTTTTCCTCTTGAGCCAGTAGACTATCCCTCTTTTGAAGCAATATTGCAACCCACAACTCCTGTCTTTAGACCTCAACATCGCCAGAACAAGTTGAGGCGCACTTCCTTCCCTAAAGGAAGATGAGAGGTTTTGCCTAGAATTACTACCCTCGTATGCTACCTCATGCCAAGGAAACTGCCTCCTCACCACCTCATCCGTACAGAGCTATGTGCAAGGTGTTGGTGCAAGTAAAGCCATTTCTGTGAGAGTCATGTGTGTGTTGTTAAATGTTCTACTTAGGCTCATCAAGATGACATGTGAACATAGCCTAGTGGACTCAAAGAATAAATGCTCTAATGGACCTGAAAAGTCTTATCCCTAAATCCTTTAAGGTTCCTTTTAGACTTATCCATGCTCCATTTTCTAATTTAATTCCAGAATAGTTTAAATGTCAACTATGATTCAGAAGAATATACAAGTATTTATAAAAATCTTTTTATGCAAAGTTTTTCAAAATATGCAAAATTTTTGAAAATATTTGAATGCATGCATGAATGCGGAAGTTTTGCAAAGTAATTACAAACATTTACACAAGAGTTTTTGCAAACTTTTCTTTTTCAAACATTTTACAAAAATTTTGTACTACATACATAATTTTGATATAGAAATATTTACAAACATTTTACAAGCAAAATATTTTTACCAACATTTGTACAAAAATATTTTTTATAAATAGCTATGTATGTGCAAGACATGATTTTATTTACAAGAAAATTTTTATTTTTTTGTGATTTTTAGGTTATGGATTTTATCCATTTTATTTATTAACACACTCACACAAAGTATGAGTTATGGATAAAGTATATATGTAATATATATGACACCCCCCTATACTTAGTCGAATGATGTCCTCAGAGTGATCAACAAGCGATGAAGAAGACATAACTCGTGCTTTGTATAAGAAAGTGAAAAGGAATTCTATACTACAATGACGAATAAAAGAATAGAATGAGTACATCTCGGTGATCCCCCTATACTTAGGATCAAGTAATCCTAAGAATAGCATATTGTACACAAAGGGGAAACTGAGGGTTAGGATGTACAGGATCTACCTCCCCTATACTTAGGGTAAAATATCCCTAAGTATAGGAAGCAAAATAGAGGTAAAAAGAAGCAAAAGAATACTCAGAAACACGACACCCCCCATACTTAGGGTAAAGTAAACCCTAAGTATAGCATAATAAAAAGATGCAGACGGGGTGTTAGACTAAAGAATGACATGATATGGACATCTGGATCTATACAGGACGGAAGACAGCGATAATCATGCATGAGATGCAAATGATGTGAGTCAAAGACCACATCTCACGCAAAATGAATCGGGATGCATCAACAATCAGCGGATCATGATCTAGATATGCTTGAGGCGCTGACCGTTGATGCGAAATGTGGACTCAGATGACATCTCGGATATGTCGTTACTACCATTGTCATGCACCTTTCAGACTAGGTATGGTCCCTTCCACTTACCCTGTAACTTCCTTGGAAATAATCTAAGCCTAGCATCAAACAACCATGCTCTCTGATCTAGCTCAAACTTCTTATGGTTGATATGGGAATCATGCCATATCTTCACTCGCTCCTTATACTGTAGGCTGTTTGAAAAGGTTGTGTCTCTAAGCTCCTCCAGGGCTGCTAATTCGGCCTTTCTTTGATCTCGTATACTCTTTGGATCCAATAATATCTCACTGACTATAATGACTTATGCTTAATCTCAACAGGTAAATGGCAGGGCTTGCCATAAACGAGATGAAAGGGAGATGTACCCCAAGGAGTCTTGAAGGAAGACTGATATGCCCACAAGACTGAGTCCAAAAGCTGTGACCAATCCTTTCGGTCTGGGCAGACTACCTTCAACAATATCGTCTTGATATCCATATTTGACATTTCAGCAAGACCATTAGTCTGAGGATGATATGGAGTGGCAACTCGATGGTATATGCTAAACTCATTAGCAAGGGCCTTTACCTTATCATTGATAAAGTGAGACCCCCCGTCAGATATCAATACTCTAGGCACCCCGAACCGTGAAATGATATTCTTCCTCAAAAATCAGCAAACGGTCTTAGCATCTATGTTCAGGTAGGTATGGCCTCAACCCAACGACTCATATAATCAACTGCCAACATAATGTACTTGAATCCCAAACTCTTAGGGAATGAATCCATGAAATCAGTGCCCCGTGCATCAAAAACCTCACAGAAGTGAATGGGTTGTATCGGCATCATATTACGTTGTCCACAAGTGCCCATCCTCTGACAGTCAGTACAACTCTTCACGAAATCATCAGAATCTATGAAGAGGGTAGGCCACCATAGGTCGGATTGGTGCACTTTCTATGTTGTTCTCCTCCCAGAATGATGTCCTCCTGCCTCTAGCTTGTGTCAGTATGTGAGTACGTTGTGGTGCTCCTCCTGAGGAATGCACCAACACCAGATGTTATCCCCTCCTTCATGATAAAGGATGGTATCCTCCCAATGGTAGGACTTGGCCTTCACAAGGAAAGTCTCAAATCGCTGCCTGGGCCAATCTTGTAGAACTTTCTTGGCAACAAGATAGTTCACAATATTAGCATACCATGGGAGAGAGGTGATACCAGGGATCACCTCATATGGGAAGGTCTCTGTAATAGGATCAATCTGCTCAGATTTCTCAAGATTTTCCAAATGGAAGAGATGATCCGCCATCACATTCTTGACTAGGCTTATCATTAATCTCAATATCAAATTCCTGGAGTAGAATGATCCATCTAGTCTTGCTTTGGCATCCTTCTCGGCCATAAGGTACCTGATGGCGGTATAATCAGTAAAGATAGTCACTTTGGATCCAAGAATATACGATCTGAACTTGTCCAAGGCGAAAACTATGGCTAGCATCTCTTTCTCTGTGACAATATAATTCCGTTGAGCGGCATCTAATGTTCGGATAGCGTAGTGAATGACAAATGGTATTCCATCCCTCCTCTGTCCCAACACGGCCCCAATGGCAAAATCGGAGGCATCCGTCATGATTTCGAATGGGAGGGACCAATCAGGTGGCTGAAGGACAAGAGCCTCAACAACTATGATCTTGAGAGTCTCAAATGATGCAAGACACTTATCATCTACAATGAACTTGGTGTCTTTCCTCAGCACATCAATCAATGGTCGGGCAATCTTGCTAAAGTCATGAATAAAATATCGGTACAACCCGACACGCCCCAAAAAAGACCATAACTGCCGCAAGTTGGACGACCGGTGGATTGAGATTCCTGATGATATCCACCTTGGCCGGATCAACCTTCATGCCCCTGTTGGAGATGACATGACCAAGCATCTTTCCCCGAGTCACCATGAAGTGACTCTTCTCCCAAGATAAAACAAGATGGACCTCTATGCAGCGTTGAAAAATACGGTCTAGGCAATCAAGACAAGCATTAAACCCATCACTGTAGACCAAAAAGTCATCCATGAAGACCTCTAAATAGTACCCACCATGTCCGAGAAGATGGATAATATGCACCTTTGGAATGTCGCGGGGGCGTTATATAGACCAAAGGGCATCCGTCTGAAAGCATAAGTCCCAAACGGACAGGTGAATATCATTTTGTCCTGGTCCTCGGGTCCTATGGTCACCTGATTGTAACCGGAGTACCCTTCAAGAAAGCAATAGTGACTCTTCCCAGCTAGACTCTTTATAATCTGATCGATAAAAGGCAGCGGGAAATGACCCTTTTTGATGGCCTAATTCAATCATTTGTAGTCCACACATACCCTCCAAGAAGTGGGTACCCGATAGCTATCTCCTCTCCAGACTCTCTCACAACTGTGGTGATGCTCGTCTTCTTGGGCAACACATGCAATGAACTAACTCACTTGGAGTCAGAGATGGGGTAGATAAAATTGACGCTCCACCATTTCGATATTTACTTCATAACCACCTCTCGAAGATTCGGGTTCAACCGTCGTTGGAACACACACGATGGCTTGGCGTCCTCCACGAGATAGATATGGTGCGAGCACAGAGCTGGACTTATCCCCTGGAGATCATCTACGCTCCATCCTATCACCTTGCGTGTTCTTTCAAGAACCTCCATCAAATGAGATTCTTGCTCTCCAGTCAAATCTGTTGAGATAATGACTGGGTACATCTCATGCTCACCCACTAGGAATCGTTACTTCAACCACTGTAACAAAGGCTTCAGTTCTGGGCAACTGGGAGCTGGCAAATCTAGCCTCTAAAAGGTATGAGTGAAGACAACCAGATCTGAATGAGAGAACTCTCGCTGATCATGTAAAATTGGTGGAGACAGCCCTGCTGGTGTATCTGTACTCGGTGTTGGCACTGTCTCTACCCTAGTTGTTGGCTCTGTGGAAATCAGACAAGGTAAGAAACCATCAAACTCTGCCCAGTCTATGCTTGAATCCGAGAGATTTGAATCAGAATCACATGATATATATTCTGCCTTGCTATCCTGAATGCGATCGTCAACCTCGAAAATGTCCTCGGCCAAGAGTATGCTCTCCGAACTCTCCTCTGCTGGAAACTGTGGATTTGCAACATCCGAAGGTGAGAGAAGGGCTCGTGAAATAGGATCGGACCAAGCGGCTTCATCATCAGTGATCACAAAGTCACACTCCTTGTGGACGTCTCGCTCTGCCTCTGTCATCTGCTCTGCATCGTTGAATTGCTCTGAGTAAGTTGAGTCTCGCACTCTGGTCTCGTCAATCATCTCTATTTGTATCCTCTCGTCCTCAACGTGAAAGTACACCTTCCCACTATCATGGTCGGACACTGCCTTGGATGTGGCCAAGAATGGACATCCTTGAATGATGGGGGTATCGGTCACAGATTCAGGGATCTCCATGTCCAACACAAAGAAGTCTACGGGAATTTCTGGCCCTGAATTGTGACAACCATGTCCTTCAACAATCCCTTTGACAGATTTATCGGTAAACTGAAGGACAGTCATGCTCTGTCGAAGAGGGTCGAACTCAAATCGGTCGAGTAAGGCTGTCAGGAGGAGGTTGATAGAAGAGTTGTTGTCCAATAGAGTATGATCGAATCTCTTCTCATGAATGTGGCATCTGACATAGGGAGCTCCTGCATCTGGCCCCTTGGTTGGCAGACGATTCTAAATAGCGAAGCATGTGGCACGAATCAGCACATGGATCTCTGCTTGATGGTTCCTCTTCTTCCTACGGATAGTGGTCTTCTCTCTTAAATTCTTTAGGAAGAGAGGGATGTACTCAAGTGCCTCCTATAGAGTCAGCTGGATATGGAATCTATCAATCATATGATGGTTGAACTCTAGCTGATGATCTTTTTTGGATTTCTTTTTTATTCTCCTTTGCCAAGCGAAGTGCTTGAGGAAAGGGGATGGTTGGGCCCTCTTCAGATAGAGGGATAGGAAGAGGTTTCTGTTGCTGAGAAGGCGTGGAATCCATACAAGTATCATCAATCATTACATATGGACTCAAAGATGAAGAAACCTTTCCTTTATTAATTTTTTTTGTATTTTTCATATAGCCCCAAGGTACAGAAACTGGAGAAAACACAGCTAGAATAGAAGGGGTGGCCTCAGTACCACCCATGACATCACGTATTACGGCATCAGCACTGCACTCTAGCTCAACATCATGGAATCTGGTGGCATCAGTACCACCCTCTGCATCTGGAGAAGAGACGGCCTCAGTACCGTCAGGTAGATCAACATCCTTGGTGGCTTCAGCACCACCGTCATCATCATCATCCTTAGCGGCATCAGCACCACTATCCTCCTCGTCTGGTACTCCTGAATCCTCATGGTGTTGTTGCTCAGGCGAGATGTCGCTGACTGGAATCCTACCGCTCCAAAGTGACACAAAAGCAGCATCAAATGTGTATGAAGAAATGTCACCCAACAAATCACTAGGAGTGGTGGTCTTTATGAACTGTACCTTCTCAGATTTTCTCTTCAGATTGTTCGGGTTGGGCTCAATCTGAGTGGGTATGACGGCCTGTAAAGACTTGAACTTAGCATCTCTCGGATCCTATATCATAAGATCCAGCTCGTCAAGAGGAAAACAACGGAGTTTATTTCGCGTGAATCAGATTTCATTTCGATTTGTTATGATTTTCGGAAGAAAGAGAAGTAAAGAGGTTTAAGACGTCATTAACCCATAATGACTATCATTAAGACTAGTTAAACATGATTAAAGAAACTAATGATTAATTGAAAACTACTAATGATCATTAGGGAACACTAATCAATAGTTAGCAAAAGATAAACGTAAGCCGCGGAAGTTAAATCATGATTAGTGAAGGTTAATTACGATTAGTGTTAATTAAGCATCATTAGCGAATATAGAATCCTCTGAAACGTTCTAACTTAAGCTCTATGTTTCGGATAAGTTTGACCAAAATCATGGGCCAAAACCATGGCTGTTAACCGTTGTCAAGGTCTAAACCATGATTTTCTAACCATAGTTAGCGATTTTCTGGATCCTGTAAATACCCCCTACCCATTCATTCTCTACTATTTCCACTACCACCACCACCCCAAGGGATAGGGTCAAGAGGTCGGGAGGAGGAGTAGGAGGCGAGGAAGGAGCGCTAGCGAAGCAATGTCGGGAGAATGAGGAGGAGGAAGGTACGATCCTCTATTAGTTTGCTTTGTGAGTTAGGTTTTTGATTCATGTTCAGTTTCCTTGTTGTTTTTCTTTCAGTGATTTTATAAGGGGAAACTCTATCAAATTTTTCCTAGAATTATATCCCGATATAAGGGGAAACTCTATCGAAATTTTTATAGAAATATGTCCCAGTATAAGGGGAAACTCTGTTGAAATTTTCTTAGAAATATCACCCTATATAAGGGGAAGTTCTGCCAAAATTTTAATAGAAAATTATGTTCTTCGTGTTCTTCATGGTTCTTCACGTTCTTCGTTCGTTCTTCGTGTTCTTGGCACGTTCTTAGTGTTTTTGATACAAAAATGAAATTTGATCAAGGAGCTATAAATCATCCTGTTGAAAAAGAATCACGATAAAGCACTGTATACGAGAGAGAGGGAGCTTGATTAGGTAACGAAATCCTTCCTTTTGCTATTGGATTTCATACGAGATTATTGAAATTCATGATTTTATATTCTTCACTATGAAAAACCCTAAGTTTTGCTATTTTTGAGAAAATATGAAAAGTTGCTTTGTGATTTCAATTAAAATAAGGTCTAGGCATCGAATGGATGCAATGGCTCGAAAAGTTAGGTTTTAGAAATTAAAATGAGCATAAATATGAGTTTACAAATATATAAATTAATTTATATGTAAATCTATAGTCAGTATTATGTTTATGCAAATCTAAGACTTAGTGGAGGAATTACAACATGGAAATTGATGTTTTTGAGTTGGATCCTGAAAAGGGATTGGGTCTTACGTTAAGAATGACTAGGAGTAGAACTATAGGTCGGACATGCAACCTGTAGGTTTGTCGGAAAGGACCCATATTGATTTTGCCCTACCTAGATGGTACACAGTTGTCTGATTATGATAAGTGCGCACAAAATGAATGATGTGCAACACGTGATACCGGGAGCCAATATATTCAGGTTGAATGACGGAAGATGTGGTCGTGCCATGTGGAGGTACGGGTGGTTCAATAGTGGTTGGATCATGATAACATGTATTTAAAGACGCTAGCTTATGTGATTAACAGTTAGCTCGAGGTTTTAAGCAAACGGGTCCTCGAGGACGGTATCCTCCTTTATTTTTGAGGCTGAGGGTTTGTGACCCTGATTAATAAAGGAAAAGGAAAATTGTCAGGGTAGTATTGGAGGATTGGTTGAGGTGACGTACGGTAACATAAGCTCACCAGATAAATGCAATCCCCAATCTCGAAGTATTTACAGCTTCGGAGTCCAAGTGATGTGGAAAAAAGGGAATAGGACTTAAACTAATGAGAATAAACGAAACTTTTTATGCTAACAACTTTTTTGAAAAAATACACAATTGTTTCGTTTTCTCTTCTTCGTTACTTAGCACTTGCTAATTGTTATCCTATCATTTATGGAAACCCAACAGGTGTCGGTGGCCATCGCAAAGACTTTAATAATCCAACCATCTAATATAGTCATCCAATTAGCCACAGTAGTTTTTTCTAAGGTGGTTAGTAATCTTTTTGTGTATTTTCCTTTCAAGCTGATGTACATGTAAATAGTTATAGTGGGATAATGTATCATGTGAACTTTATTTTGTGAATGGAAAAGTGTTGAAATACTTTCTTCTGTGGATTTTTATTTGCAGTCTGTTTCTGAATGTTAGTTGTGATTGTTGAATAAATTATTGCTGAGTTATTAGATCCGGATATAGGAGGATCCGACAGCTCGGAATCGAGGTCACGATAGTTTGGTATCAGAGCCTGGTTACTTCATTAATTTACTCAATAATTGATAACTATGAGCGGTATTAAAAAAACTAATGTGGTCTTAAGATCCTTTGATCTTAATATGTGACTGCATTACCATTCACAAATCATTGTCCCTTATGTGCATCATACAAAAACATATATGATCTGACCTTTGGCCTCGATTCATCACAGGATCATGGCATACCAAGATGTGTCTAGACAATTAGCGGTTATGATGACAATGCTCCAATACATGGGGTAAAGGCAGCAAGCATTGGAGGAGAGGCTTGGTGCATAAGCTGAGATACCCGAGGCATCCAGACCCTTGGATGCTAAAGTTGAGGGTTATATTCACCCATATAAGAAAGAGTCTAGATAGCATCAGTCCATAGAACTTGTTTGCCCCTACTCTATTTGGATGAGTAGTATAGGAGGTGCTTTGTATGAAGAAAAGAAAAGAAAAGAAGAAGAATATTTTATTTCTATTCTAAGGATAAGATTCCGATAAAAGCACAAAATCATTATATGAGTAAGGAACTATGAGTTCAATTATAATTCAAGAAGATCTTAGATGACTATGTAGGATAGATTGCCGGACATCAATCACCTGCTTATCTGCTACTTATCGAAATAAATTATTTTGATCCCATCCTAGCGATGGATTAGCTTGAAAGGCATCATGCATGCCTTGATTGTTTCCAGAAGATAGTAACTTTCCACATTCCTAACTCGATAGAGTTCCATCAGATTTATTGGAAAGACATCTAGTGATGATGTCAAATACATCTCTACTTTGAAGGCACAACAGTTGTTAGAGCAAGGGTGCCAAGGTTATTTAGCCTATGTAACCACTACATCTGGGTCAGACGGAATGATGGAAGATGTACCTATAGTGTGCGAGTTTCCTTATGTATTTCCAGAGGAACTACCTGGATTACCACCTGAGCGAGAGATTGAATTTGAAATCTCTCTCATACCTGATACTCACCCTGTCTCTATCCCTCCATATACGATGGCACTGGCGGAGTTATATGAGTTAAAGATACAATAACAAGAACTGTTAGACAAAGGCTTCATTCGTCCTAGCATTTCACCATGAGATGCACATGTTTTGTTTGTAAGGAAGAAGGATGGGTCGATGCGGTTTTTCATTGACTATAGACAACTAAACAAGAGGATAATTAAGAACAAGTATCATCTACCAAGAATAGATGATCTCTTTGATCAGTTACATGGTTCAACTGTGTATTCCAACATTGACTTAAGATATGGATACCATCTATTGAATATTAAGGATGCGGATATCCCCAAGACAGTCTTTCGAACTGATATGGACATTATGAATTCTTAGTTATGCCTTTTGGACTGACAAATGCCCCAGCAGCCTTCATGGATCTCATGAATATAGTATTCAAGGAGTTTCTAGATCACTTTGTAGTAGAATTTATTGATGATGTGCTTATTTACTCCAAGGATAAGTTTCAGCATGAACACCATCTCCGGCAGGCACTTGAAACTCTAAGGAAGAATAAATTGTACGCTAAATATAGCAAATGTGACTTCTCACTATCTGAAGTATCTTTTTTAGGCCATGTTATTTCTGCAGAAGGTATATCCGTTGATCCTACAAAGGTTAGTGCAGTGATGTGTTGGGAATGCCTGAAGACTGTCACAGAAATACGATCGTGAAGGACTTTTCACGAATAGCATTGCTAATGACTAGGCTGACTCAGAAGGAAGTCCCATTCATATGGTCTGATGCATGTGAAACTAGTTTCTAAACACTGAAAAGATGCCTAACATCTGCACCCATCCTTACTCTACCCTCCGAGAACGAAGGGTTTACAGTGTACACTGACGCATCTAAAGAAAGACTTGGGGCAGCTCTTATGCAACATGGTAAAGTAGTTGCATATGCATCACGACAGCTCAGGACACATGAGAAGAACTATCCAACACATGACTTTGAATTAGTTATCATAGTTTTCGCTTTAAAGATATGGAGACACTACCTCTATGGTATTACTTTGCAAATCTTCATCGATCATAAAAGCTTGAAATATTTGTTTGATCAGAAGGAACTCAATATGAGACAGAGACAATGGCTAAAGTTGTTGAAAGACTATGATTACACTATCTCCTACCACCCTGATAAGGTGAACGTCGTAGCAGATGCCCTTAGCAGAAGAGCTAATGCACTTGGGTTGGTGAGTACTATCCACTTTCGGGGTTTACTATTAATCTTAAGTGAATGGAAAACATTTGATAGTAGTATCGATACTATAACTATTCCTCACCAATACAAACTAGAGATCTGGGATAGAATAAAGAAAGGACAGGAGGATGATCTAGTCCTTAAAGATTTGAGACAACAACTTGAGAAGAATGAGATAGAGGGGTTCCAGATACAAGATGGGTTACTATATAACCATCATATAACTTGCGTACTAGATACACCTAAACTAAGGAAGGATATCTTACATGAAGCACATTGTTCTAGATTATATATTCATCCAGGAATTACGAAGATGTATAAGGATCTTCATTCATACTTTTGGTGGTCGGGAATGAAGAAAGATGTTGTTGAGTTTGTGATTCATGTTTCACTTGCCAAAAGGTAAAAGCTTCACATCAAAAGCTGCTAGGATTGTTACAACCCCTCCCCATACCTGAGTGGAAATGGGAAAGCATTTCCATGGACTTCGTTACTGGCTTACCTCAGACAACTGGTGGTAAAGAGAGTATCTGGGTTATAATAGATCGTTTGACCAAGATAGTACAATTTATTCCAATAAGTTTATCTTTCACTCCAGATCAGTTTGCTGAGTTATATATTACACATGTGATCCACCTCAATGGTATCCCAAAGGAAGTAGTTTCCGGTCGAGATTCACGATTCACCTCACACTATTGAGAGAACTTCATGAAAGACTTAGGCACACAATTATGCTTGAGCACAACATATCATCTAGAAAGCGATGGTCAATCAGAACGTACTATTCAGATTTTAGAGGATATGTTACGAGCATGTGACTTAGAATGGAAAGGATCATGGTTGAAACATTTGCCTCTTGCAGAATTCACATACAACAATATTTACCATACAAATATTGGCATGGCATCATTTATAACACTTTATGGACATAGGTGTACTACTCCTTTGTATTGGCAAAGGTCGGGATAAAGAATTATGATTTAGATAGACTGTAAGAGACATGGGAAGCTGTAGAGCTTGCTCGAAAAAGACTATTGACTGCTCAAAGTCGTAAGAAAATCTATAGTGATACCAGGCAAAGAGACCTTGAGTTTGAGGTAGGTGACTTTGTATTTCTCAAAATACCGCCTATGAAGGGAGTTAAGAGGTTTAGCTTGCGTGGAAAATTGGCACCCAGGTTCGTGGGTCCCTTTGAAATCATTCAACATATTGGAAAAGTGGCATATAGACTTGTGCTTCCTCCACATCTTTCGGCAATACATGATGTTTTTCATGTATCAAATATGAGAAAGTATATTAGGGATCCAGAGCATAAGATAAGTTATGATGATTTACATGTTGAGCAAGACTTGACATACGAAGAAATACATGTGGAAATACTAGACAGAGATATCAAGAAGTTGAGGAATACAGAGGTGCATCTAGATAAAATATTGTGGTGGAACCAAGAGTTTGAAGAAGTCGCATGGGAACCTGAGGCGAAAATGAGAGAGAGATACCCCTATCTGTTTGAGTGATAACACTATGTGTTGTATATCTTCATTATAAATTAAATTGTATTCATTCTCTTTGAGGTTGTTATAGTTTCAATCTTCTTTAAGGTTGTTATGCCTGCATTTCGAGTCTCGAGAATGAGACTTCCTTTAAGGTTGTTATAATTGTAAAGCCTTGAACTTAGCATCTCTCAGATCCTATATCATAAGATCTGGCTCGTCATGAGGAAATCAGCGGAATTGTTTCGTGTGAATCGGACTTCATTTTGATTTGTTATGATTTTCGGAAGAAAGAGAAGTAAGGAGGTTTACAACGTCATTAACTTGTAATGGTTGTCATTAAGGCTAATTAAATATGATTAATGAAACTAATGATGGATTGAAAACCGTTAATGACCATTAGCGAACACTAATCAATAGCTAGCAAAAGATAAATGTAAGACACGAAAGTTAAATCGTGATTAGTGAAGGTTAATCACGATTAACTTTAATTAAGCATCATTAGCAAATCTAGAATCCTATATAATGTTCTAACTTAAGCTCTAAGTTTCGGATAAGTTTTGGCCAAAATCATGGGCTAAAATCATGGGCCGCTAACCACAGTTAAGGTCCAAACCATGATTTTCTAACCTTGGTTAGAGGTTTTCTGGAGCCTATAAATACCCCCTACCCATTCATTCTCTATGATTTCCACTACCACCACCACCCCAAGGGCTAGGGTCGAGAGGTCGGGAGGAGGAGTAGGAGGCGAGGAAGGAGCGCTAGCGAAGCGCTGCCGAGAGAACAAAGACAAGGAGGGTGCGATCCTCTCTTAGTTTGCTTCGTGAGTTAGGTTTTCGATTCATGTTCAGTTTCCTTGTTGTTTTCCTTTCGATGATTTTATAAGGGGAAACTCTGTCGAATTTTTCCTAGAAATATGTCTCGATATAAGGGGAAATTCTTTTGAAATTTTTATAGAAATATGTCCCAGTATAAGGGGAAACTCTGCTGAAATTTTTTTAGAAATATCACCCGATATAAAGAGAAATCCTTTCGAAATTTTAAGAGAAAATTATGTTCTTCACGTTCTTCGTTGTTTGTGTGCTCTTCACGTTCTTCGTGTTCTTCATTCGTTCTTCATGTTCTTGGCATGTTCTTAATGTTTTTGATACGAAAATGAAAAATCCTTTTAGGAGCTATAAATCATCTTGTTGAAAAAGAATCATGATAAAGCATTGTATACGAGATAGAGAGGTCGATTGGGTAACAAAATCATTCCTTTTGTTGTTGGGTTTTCATATGAGATTATTGAAATTCCTAATTTTATGTTCTTCCTACGAAGAACCCTAAGTTTAGCTATTTTTGAGAAAATATGAAAAGTTGCTTTGTGATTTCTACTAAAATAAGGTCTAAGCATCGAATGGATGCAGTGGCTCGGAAAGTTAGGATTTGGAAGTTAAAATGAGCATAAATATGAGTTTACAAATATATGAATTAAGTTATGTGTGATACTATACTCAGTATTATGTTTATGCAAATCTAAGGCTTAACGGAGGAGTTACATCATGAGAATTGATGTGTTTTGAGTTGGATCTTGAAAAAGGATTGGGTCTTACGTTAAGAATGACTGGGAGTAGAACTACAGGTTGGGCATGCAACCTGTAGGTTTATTGGAAGGAATCCGTATTGGTTTTGCCCTACCTAGGTGGTATACGGTTGCCCGGTTATGATAAGTGCACACGAAATAAATGATTTGCAATGCATGGTACCGGGAGCCAATATATTCGGGTTGAATGATGGAAGATGTGGTCGTGCCATGTGGAGGAATGGGTGGTTCAATAACGGATGGGTCATGATAACATGTATTTAAAGCCGCTACGTTATGTGATTAACGGTTAGCCTGAGGTTTTAAGCAACTGGGTCCTCAAGGACGGTGTGCTCCTTTGTTTTCCAGACTGAGGGTTTTAGACCCTGATTAATAAAAGAAAAGGAAAATTATTAGGCTAACATTGGAGGATTGGTTAAGGTGACATGCAGCGGCATAAGCTCACTAAATCAACGCAGTCTCTAATCCCGAAGTATTCACAACTTCGAAGTCCAAGAATGATGGGGGTCCCCTGGACTAATCCATGATGTGGAATAGAAGGAATATGACTTAAATTAAAACTTTTTTTGCTAACAACTTTTTTGAAGAATTACACAATTGTTTACTTTTCTCTTCTTCATTAGTTAGCACTCGCTAATTGTTATCCTATGATTTATGGAAAACCTAATAGGTGTCAGTGAGCCATCGCAAGGACTTTAATAATCCAGCTAACATAGTCATCTAACCATCCACAGTAGTTTTTTTCTAAGGTGGTTAGTAATCTTTTTGTGTATTTTCCTTTCAAGTTGTTGTACATGTAAATGGTTATATTGGGACAATCTAACTTTATTTTTTGAATGTAAAAGTACTGAAATACTTTCTTCTGAGTATTTTTATTTGCATCCTATTTCTGAATGTTAGTTGTGATTGCTGAATAAATTATTGATGAGTAACCAGATCCAGATATGGTAGGATTCGATGGTCCAAAATCGAGGTCGCAATACGACCTTTCCCATGATGATCTCCCTCATCTCTGATGAAACTCATCCATTTCCCGCCTAAAGTATGCTTATTGGTCTAAGAGTAGGCGGGCTAGATCGTCAAGAGATGGATTTTCAGAGGCTGGCCCATGAGAATCGGACAGGTTGTCTCGCTAAAAGGGAGGGGGCTACTGGAAGTGATGAGGGGGAGGCTGAGGATACTTATGAGGTTGCTGCTAGTGTTGCCTCCAATGTTATCCCTATTGGTAGGGACGAGGACCTGGCTAGAAATGTTGTTGTGGCTGGTGGGAAAACCGGGGTTGTTATTGTGACTGCTGGTAGAATTGTCCACCCTGATCTGGAGGCTGCTACTGGGATGAGGTACCTCCGGTCGACCACCTGAATCCAGGATGATCTCGGTGGATCCTAGGTTGTTGTTGGACGTACCAAATACCATTGACTTCTATCAACGACTCCTGCTCGTACAGGGGTGGAGAGAAAACTCCCAGTGGTTGATCCTGTTGATACACCACCATATGAGTGTCCTGAAATGGCGGTGGCTGAGAGTATTGGTGTTGCAGCTGCTGGTACGGCTCCACCTGGATGTAGTGAACTTGTTGAAGCAGGGCGGGGTGCTGGGACAAACTGCTATTGCTGGGATCAACCCGTGAACTGAGACGAGGCTGAGAAGCCGTCTATACCTCTTGGAGACACATGATATGGGTCTTCAAGTCACTCAAAGTCTGTGCCAACTGATCGATCTGAATCATGCCCTGGCACTGCTTCTTCTCAATAATCTCGATGCAGTCCAACTTCTCTCTGATGATGTCCATATCAGCGGCTGACGATTCTGCCTATGCTGTGGCTGTTGAAGAGGTGATGGACATGCATCAACTCTGCTATCCTCTGATAGGACACGACATGGGGTGAGAGATTCCCCTAAGTGTAGAAACGGGTCTGGGACATCACTGTGTAGTTCTCGGCCATCTCCTCATAAATGACCCTGACCTGGTCTTCATCTTTGAAAAAATAGGAGCCCCCGAAAGAAGCGTTCACAAGCCCCTACAGCTCCGGTGTCAGCCCACAAAAGAATCTATGCACTAAGTTGGGTTCGAAAATATCATGATGTAGACACCGGTCAATGAGCTCACGGAATCGATCCCACACCTCATGGAATTTCTCGTTAGGGATTATGGAGAAATTGTTGATCAGAGCCCGCTATTTAACCCAAAAATCGGTGATCTTAAGTTCCACACAGGGCGGGAACTCAGTCGTTGAATCGACCACACGAAATCCGGATTAAAACAATAATTAACCCACAACAAGTAATTCAAGCAATGAAAGTAAATGTGTGGAGTTAAAATTTATTATAACTCTACAACAAGATGTGTATAGGTGCAAGTATGTGTAGAGGTCGAACACATGGAGAAGACAGGTAGAACGGGGCAAAATGCTCAAAATGTGAATGTGAAGACTTGTCTATTTATGCTATTTTTGTGGGTTTTTGATTTTATATTTTTTATTCAATTTTTGATTTTATATTTTTATATTTTGATTTTTAATTTAATGATTTTTTATTTTGTTTTTATATTTTGTATATCTCTTTTTTTCCTTTTTTTCTTTTATGAACGATATAATATATAAGGGATATATATAAAAACTAGAGATAAGAGAGAGATAAAAATAGGGAAAAAAACACTTGAAATACAGGAAATAAAATATTTTTGGGGTTTTTATATTTTTCTAATGTTTTTATGATTTTTCTATATTTTTTCCTAATTTTTTTGGTATTTTTAAAGTCAAAAATACTAAAAACAATAAATAAATGTTGCTGGCCAAATTAAAATGAGGTTAAAATTAACAAACAGTGTCCAAAATTTCTCAAATTAGTTTTAAACTAAAGACAATAAAATAGAGGAAATAAAAAAACTGAAATTGCATTTTTAGGATTTTTGTAGAATTTTTAAGATTTTTAGGAAGATTTTTGGGGTTTTATAATTTTTAGGAGTTTTCTTTTGTATTTTTTAGTGATTTTTGGACTGGAGTTTAAAAACACAGAAATACACAAAATGTATTTTTTTGGGAACTTTCTGGGATGTTTTTATAATTTTTATGTATTTTATAATGCAAACAGTGTTGAAAATACGTGTTTTTGATTTTTTATAAATTTGAAAATGCAAAATAAATATATGGCTGCAAGGTCAACTAAACAGGATCTTAACTTGATTTTTTTGTGATTTATAGAAATTTATGGACGCATGAAATAAATAGAAGCAACAAAGAGAAAATACACATCTGGCAGGGGTATAAATGTAAATATCCAGAAGTTCAGGGCCAACGTGAAATTTTCCACAACATTTATAATGCAATAAAAGTCTTTATAGACCAAAGTGAAGTAAAAGAACCCCCAGGGGCTTCGCTACAAAAATGCCAAAGGACCACGTGACTAGCACGTGGCTGGCGAGGACCTTTTAGTAATTAACAAAACAATAGGGGCTCGAATGCAAATTATCCAAAACCCTAATAACTTAATAAACAATCGTATGGACTTAATACAAATATCGAGTTCTCAAGGGACCTGTCCGCAAAATGTCACGCCTCACGCGGTCGCCCACGTGAGGTGAGCTGGCCAGGACGGAATTGTAAAATTGGAAACTATGAGGGGTCTTTAGCAAATGTTGCAAAGTTATAAGCGACAGATGAAAGTTTGTAGGTTCAGATTCAAATACAAAAATGGACTGGGTTCGTAATGCAAAATACCCAATCCTCAGAAGGATCCGACGTTGCAGATTCGTCACTAAAGCCACGTGTCGGCCTCACGAAGCGCGATACCCCTTCGCGTGCAAATGGCTGGGATTAGATGATCGTCGGATGAAGAACGGCCCAGGCGCGCTTGATCCAACGGCGGCTGAGAGCGTTGGAAGAACACCGGAGATTGGACGTCACAAAGCGGCTCAAGAAGAACAGGGCCGAAGCTTGGTTCCTCCGAGCTTTGATCGACCAGGGTGTACGCTCCAGACCTCCAAACCTGCAACAAAAATCTCCAAAAGCCTCCTGGAGAGTTCCTCGAGTGAACGGCGGCGGCAAAATGGCGGGGAAACCGTCGGTGGACCGTTGTGGCGTCGAGGAGAAGTTACGGCCCCATGTACCTCAAATGCAGCAAAACTCGGCTCCAGAAGGGGCCCTTTGGCTCCTAGCCCTGCAAGAATCGTTCCAGAAAACCAGAGGAGGGCTCGGGGCACGGATTGGGTAGGTAGAGCGGCTGGGGGGATGAAATCAAAGCTCGCCGGAGCATGCTCCGGCGAGGTGGCTGGTGAAGGAGATTGAGGAGGTTTCGACCGAAGGCGAGAGTGTGAATCTAATCCTAAGGATAAGGCAAGCAAAAACAAAAAAAATAAAGAAATAGATACCTCGAAGGCCAGAAGCTCGAGATTCGTACCTCATGGCCACGCGTGGCCGGAGATGGTGGAACGGCCGCTAAGGGCCTCGTCGTACCATGCCTGGACTGCTGGAGGGGAGCTGTCACCTCCCCGGTCCGGAGCAAGGAGCCAGGAGGGTTTGGAGAAGGTCAAAAGGGGTTCAAGGGAAGAAGGAAGGTTTGGGGGGTTTTTTTAAAGGATGGTCAGGGTGCTCCAGAGATCGAGGCATGGTGGTCGCATCAATGATCCACGCCCCAATATGAACCATGGGCATGTGTCCTCGATAAGAGAGGATGAAAAGTCGTGAAGAAACTAAGACAAGATGGTGAAAGTGTTGGCCTCGAAAAATCCAAGAAGATGGGACAAAAGCCAATTCTGACACTGCTACAGGAGTGGGTCCGAGAGTTGACCCGCTGGTCAACTCTCCAGACCCCCTGGTTGGTCCACGTGGACCAACCAGGAAAAATCCTGAAAAAACTCTTTGTAAAATCAATTTAAATTAGTAAACGATTTTATTATTTTTTGGTTATTTAATAAAAAATATTTGTTATTTTGTAAAGTATTTTATGGTGACTTTTACTCATTTTTATGAGGTTTATAATTACAAGTTACCATTTATAGCCTATATAGGAATATTCTTATATTTATTTTATTATTTTATTTTTATTTTGTATATTTAATTTATTTATTTTTTTTATTTTATAAATTTATAATATATTTTTATACACTTAAATATATTTTTGTTTTATTTTTCTGAAGTGTTTTGTGCACTTAATAAAATAGAAGAATCAATTATATAGGTATATTTATAGGCATTATACCTAGGTATGTTGCATACAAGTATTTTATTTTGTATTTTCTTTGAGTTTTTATTCTAATTTTAATGTATATATATTATAACTAATATTTACAAAATTATAAAAATATAAAATTATAGAAATAATGAATAATAAATAAAATGAATATTTTAATATGTACAAGTATACTAGTAGGGGTCCAAAACTCAACTTTAAAACCGTAATTCCGCAAAATACAAAACTACTGCCATCAAATAGCTTATTTAAAATTATATACAATTAAAGGTGAGATTGGTGCATTTCGAGTTTTTATTTGCAGGATACAGGTTTGGGAAGTTGGGATTCTGGAATCTTATTCACATCATATCTTTTTATCTATAAATTATTTTTGCATGAAATCAATTTTGTATTTTTCTATATTTAATTATCTACAACTTTCATGTTCAAAGTTTCTTTATTTGATGTATAAAAAGTGTAACCAAAAATAGGTCCCAAGATGAATAAAGAATGAATTAATTAAAAGGTATTTTTATTGTATTTTTGCCCTTATCTCCCCCTACTTCATTTCTTGTCGACCTAGTCATCGAGATGCCTAGGTCTCGTGGTTTCGGGTCATAAAATATTTACAATATTTTATTCTTTTTCTTTTCTTTTCTTTATTCTATAATTTTGGCTTTAAAAATCGCATTTTATATACTATTTACACAATGATGCATGAATGCTAAAATGCCTAAATTACGCCTATTTACACGCATTTACTAGGGTTTTTAAGGCTAAAATGATAGAATAAAGATGATGAAATGTAGATTCATCACCCGCACTGCATTTGTCTGGTCGAGTGGATAGTACTTGTTCAAGTACTCGGTCCGGAGCTGTTTCGACGAAGTGACATTTCTCCCTAAATGTTTTAGCTAGTAGACTGCTCTGTCGACCAGGGAGAATGGAAAAGCCAACATCTTGATGGTGTCCTCATCCATATATCTGTCGTGGACAGTGTTGCAGATCATCTTGAATTCCTTTAAGTGAAGATGCAACTCCTCGATGGCAAGCCTGTGGAATTTGGGCAAAAGCTGAATGGTCTGAGGAGGGAGCTTGAAATCTCTCAGAATCTGAATCCAACAGTGCGTAAGAGTTGCAACAGGGTTGTGCAACTCCCTCATTGGCCTAGCTGGTCGGACGGGATCCTGAGGATCCTCTGGATGTCCTCCATCTCCTCCTCCAAACTCTGGAATCTCTCCACCGCCTACTCGGTTTGGCTCTCCTATGTTGGCTCGCATATGTGCCATCCCTCAGCGTACCTCTTCCATGAAGGCTCCCTGGTCTCTAATTTGCCTCTGCATCGTCTACAGGGGGATAATAAGGTGTTGTTGATGGCATCCTGGTCTAGAATATATGTGGTATTCTATGGTTGTCCATTGATGCGCTCCTCGCTACTGGCCATCTCGTGGGTCTCTACAAAGGCAAAATAGACCAACTTAGGTGCCATCAAATGAACAAATATATGTGTTGGTCTCTGCTCGGGCACCTCGAGACTGGAAGAAGGGTGATCGAGGGGGAACAGGGCATAATCGAACTCGGGTTCGGAGAATGAGTCGACGCTCTCCGGAACCTGCCTAGATGAATGGGGCGGAGTGCTCGAGAGGGGTGCAGCCAAAGGCTGTCTAAGGGACCTCCGTCCAATCATCATGATCTAAAAGAAAGGCGGATGAGATCTAGAAATAAACAAGATCGGCAGTCAAACCCCCAATTCACCTACACAACGCGGAGCTGATGACCGTAAGGGTTCGGTCTTTTATCTTGTCAATTTTATTTAAGGTGATAAGTCAGTCTTGCAGGGCGATTAAGCAACATGTTAGGTACCCGATGCTCCCAAGAGACTGACCCAATCCCAAAGCTAGATCTTTCCCAGCAAGTACAAGTTGCGGACCGTTTACCGGCTACCCGATCAATTCGCTCTGCTAAGTATATCGTGGCCTGCTTTACCATAAACCGAAGCGATCCTTACTGAAGAACAATTAACCCCCAAGATCAATAGTCTAATGAGAGTTCAGGTGTGGCTCTAACCTAGTGTGCGGGTCACTCTTTCATACAAGCAAACCAAACAATGAGGGGATGAATCTCCCAAGACAAATTTTTAGGTGAGGTATCTTTTTATGATCAAGTTTGTTTAGCAGTTCCAATTTTATGGTTATCCCCTTTTATGGTATTTTTCAATAAGAAAACAAATGCCTAACAAATTTTTCGATCTTTTGATTATTTTAAGTCCAAAAATAGGGGGAGAAGTTGAAAAAGCCGAGGTGCGATCAAACACTATGATGCATACAAAGTAAGATATGCGTACATATCACCAGTAATCTACATGCAAGGTGATCCGCACATAAGTTTAAAGAAAGAATTTAAACTAATCTAAATGATGCAAGAAGAAACCGATCTTAGATGAGTAATTTCTACACGCGAAAATAGTAGCTAGCTAACTAGACTAAGTCGGAGTCCAATCTTGGGAACCGTTAGGTGCCCCCCATAGCAGGTCCTGCTAGCATTGTATGTGGTTCCTCATGGTACGTGGACTCAAGTCTAGTTAAATTAACTTTTTATTATGAGTTATAATAAGGTCCAATTACGAAACTATAGGTGCAAGCAAGATATTAGGGATTGGGCCTTAATTATTTACATCGCAAGCAAAGAAATTCCCAATCTAAGGACCAAATTCTTCGAGAATCAACGGAAATAAAATGTAATGAATCAAAACCGGTTTGAATTTTTAGATCACATGCAAGGCAGCAGAGGAAAGCTATTACTGTACAAAAACATGGATGTAGCATGAGGGAATAATTGTACATTGACCACTATAAACAGTGAACTATAGGTTCAAAGTAAACATGATGATTACTGAACTTTATTCCAACTAAACTTTACATTCTCTTCAAATTTTCGGGCAATTTAAGAGATTAAAACAGGCATGGAAGGCAGCAAGAGGAGGGGGCTTAGATGTACCTTGGATCCTCAAAGATTGGAGGGTCAATCATGCAGGCAGGAGGGCTGCAGTTGCAGCAACTTCCAGGTGAAGAGGAGTGGTTTCTATTGTTCAAATTTTGGCTCCAGTAGCACTAGTAACTGATGGCAGCAGCTACCACAGTTGGGGAGGCTCCAACTAGAGGATTTGGAGGTTCCAAGGAGTCCTTTCAACTGCAGCAAAAGGGTTTGCTGGCAGCTGTAGCAGATTTTTAGCCTAAAATGGAGGAGAAAGAGGTATATTTGTTGAGAATCTCAGGGAAAATTGAGAAGAGAAGGAAAGGGGATTTGGGGGAAAAAGAATAGGAAGCAAGGAAGAAGATTGTACCTCTATTGGTCTCAAATTTGGAGAAGATCATTCATGCAGTGACTTCAAAAGTAAGGAGCAGCAGCTGGGAGGCCTTCCAACAGCAGCTAAAAGGTTTCTTGGAAGAGGAAACTTGCAGCCTTCCCTCTGGAGGCAGTAACAACACCAGGTACTACTTGGACAGCAGCAGTTTGGCTGCTGGGAGCTGCTCCAGGGGAGGAGGAGGGGCTCCAGCAGGGCCCAAGTGACTCAAGGACAAAAGCTAGAAGCTGCCGAAGCTGCAGACATACCTCCCGCTGCTTGGACAACAGCTGAACGGGAAGGAGAATGGCGGGGAGAGACCCCTTCGGTGGTATTCCTTGGGGAAGAATTGGGAGAATTATAGAGGGTTTGGGGTTATATTTATAAGGGAGTAAGGGTTTTAACATGTCAAACATTTCTCTTCATGGGAGATATACGTAGAAACAACCTATCTCCTTTCTTAAACTCCAAAACTCTTCTCCGACTATCTGCAAAATTATTCTAGCAGCTTTGTATCGTCAGAAACATTCACTTTACAAGATCAACAATCCTTACAGACTCTTCCAAGAGATATGCAGCGTAAATAGTGTGTTCACCTATCTCATGCTATCTGAGAGTTGCGAGGCATTTCTGTCAAATAGAACTTCAATTGGTGCCATAATAATATTGAAATGATGGTTGTTGTTGTACGGGAATTCTACCAATGGCAGGTAGCCCTTCCAAGACCCTTTCTTATCTAGAGTACATACATGTAACAAATAGAAAGGCAATGACTTAAATATGGATCATATGATGGTTGTATATCAATGATTAATGTGGGTAATTAGGGTAGGATGAGTAGAATGGAGTTTTACATACCAAACCGCGATGAGGTCCCCCTAACACACCGGTTCTCAATGAAACAGACCCCGATATGCAATTCCAGAAAGTCTGAGTGTCCCTGTATTATTACAATAATAAATGGAATATGCTAAAGAGTAAACTAATATATGCTAATCTATACGCTATAACTAATTCTAATCTGGCTCCTGCTCCTCTTCGGGCGTCTGTCCCCTCAAAAGCATCCCCTTGGCGGTTCCTCATACAAAAAGCAAAACTAAAGCTGGTCAGAAACAGTTAGAACATATAGATATCAAGAAATCTGAAAAGACCACTAAGTCGTGCTCCCCGACAACAGTGCCATTCTGATGAGCGGCCAGGAGATCAAGGTTAAGTTATATCAAGGGTTGTTGCGACCTCAATCAGCCAACCAGACTCAACGAGAAAAAAATCAAGACTACCAAATAAAACAATCAAGTACAAAATCAATGTTACCGGTCTCCGCTATTTATTTAACATAGTATAGTGACCAGGGTCGAACTTAAGGAGCACGGAAATGTACGAAGTAGTTGGAATTCAGAGGAATAAAATCATATTTTTGTGATTTTTAATTTGTAATTTTTTATATTTTCAGAATAAGAAAACAAAGCAAGGAAATAAAGAGAAGCAAGCTTAAACAATTTTTATTAAGACTAAAAATGCACAAAAATAGGACAAAAATACTTTTCTTTTTTTCAAATATGTAGATGTTTTAGGTTACTTTATGGTATTTTTCTGATTTTTATGGGATTTTCTAAAAAGAAAAAAGAAGACAAACATGGAATACAATGTATAGCCTAGACCAAAGGCAAGTTTAAAATATCAAAAATTCATTAAAGTCCTAGGTGTGTTTTTTATGAAAAAAAATAAAAAAAACTAGCTACAACAATTGAAATCCTAATTTTTTTATTTTTCTAGAATTTTTTAAGATTTTTATAAGATTTTTAGGATTTTTCGCTTTTTAGAGTTTTTCTAAAGATTAATACAACAAAAATGGTACAGAAATGAAAGCACACAAAAACAAGCAAACATGATTTTTTTTGGAATTTTTTAGACCATTTTTGTGTTTTTCGGTATTTGAGAAAATAGATAGAACACTTTTTAAAGGTTTTTTATTTTTAGAAAATAAAATTAAATTAATTCAAACAAATTATCATAAATATTACACATTAGCAGGAGCTAACTATAATTTTTATGGAATTTTTGGAGTTGATTTAGTAATTATTTTGTTAAAAATAACACACAAAATGCACAGAGACCTACTTGCAATTATTGGAAACTTTCTAGGACAAAATATAGCAGACGTAAATAGTTCAAGGCTAGATTTGCAATTTAACCAACTAAATCACGCACATGTAGAATAAAACACGCATAGGGGTATAATTGCAAATACCTAAAAGTTTCTATTTAAAGCGTAACAGTCAAAAGCACAAGGGCATAGCATGCAAATACACTAGACAGGCACATAAGTTTAGTGGATCGGGACTAAAATGCAAATATTAAAAGGGCAAGGGTTTGACTGCAAAACTACCTAACTATTTTAAATTACTATGAATATTTGCAGGACCGACTAATAAAGTTATGAAAGATAAGGGCCTAAGTGCAAGTTACCCTTTATTAAAAGCGATCTAACAACCGAGAGTGTTCCACTTAACGGATGGGCGACTGAGATCAAGGGATACCCCTTCGGTGATGGACGACAGCTACACGATCCTCAGATGGATCCAACGATTGAGGCTCCTCCCGATGACGGGCAGAGGAGATTAGAACTGGAGGGGGAGACTGATCAGACGGTAGAGGGGCAGTCTGGAAGAACTCGCCTCCGACGAGCTTCTATCGTCAATGGTGAATGCCTCCTGTTGTCTCTCAAGCTGTGGCGGAGTAGAATCGGTCCAGAATGATGCTCCACGATGGTTGGAAGGCTCAGATGGGCCTAGGGTCAGGCGAGAGGCCCTAGGGGTGAAGGGGGATACTAAAGCCTTCCCTGTGGTACTTCAGCCTCCAGATGAGGCCCAAAGGGGCGCTCAAACCCTGCAGGATACACGTGTGCTCAGAGGGGAGTACTCCGGCGAGGGTTAGAGCGTCAAAAACGTTCCGAACCAAGGGGGTCGGTGAATGGAACATGTCACTACGAAGTAAGGGATGGGACCTGCTTAAACAACTCTAATCTGATGATTGAAGTTTCTTAGAAGTTTGTGGAGCTAACGTAGAAGCGGAGGATATTCGGGGCGAGGTGGAGTACTGTCCGAGGGGAGTAAAACAGGGTATGGAATAGGGTAATTGGAGATGCTATGTTTTGCGAATGTAAGATGGATTCGAATAGAAATCGAAGGTGAAGAGGGTACTTGAAGGCGAAGTAGGGTGCATGGGGGTGTAGAAGGAGTCCACAGGGGGTTATAACCTCGATGGACGGCACATCCAGGGGCTCTCCTCTTTATGGTGGAGCTTGTGTTTCACCTCATCGGACCTAGGGTTTGCACGCACGATATGCTCCCCCCGTCCCCTCTCTCTCTTGTTGTCACTCTGGGAAAGGGAAACGGGTGCATCGGAAGAAGTGGCGCAGCCAAAAGGTGGAGGAAAAGAGAGGGGAAAGTGCAGGCTATATAGATGCACATGTCCGAGAAGAAGGAAGAGTAGCCCGCGAACCGAGGCACGGATCGATCAAGAGAAGAGAAGATCAGGCGTGGATTAGGGATCCGCACCTCGCAATCGGAGCTTGGAATCTGGGGAGAAGGAGCCATGATCAGGTTACGAAAAATTGAGGAAAATCGGGTCAAACCCAACTCGGGCAAAAGAGAGGAAGGGGGGACCAGTTAACCTCGGTCAACAAATTGAGGTGGACCAATCAGGGGCCGCCTAGGATGCGGACAAAAACCGCTAAAGGACAAAACAAAGAAGAAAATTAGAAAATTAGATTAAAATAATAAATGAATTTAAATTTAAAAATGAATAAAATGAAACATGTTTATAATTTTTCAAGGAATTTTTCTATGACTTTTAATTATTTTTATGAAAAATAAATTCTTGCATATACAATATATAACATTATATACAGGTATATTATACCTATGTATTTTGTACAATTATTAATATAATGTTATTTTTATAAAAATACCCCAATTTTGTATTTTATTTATTTTAAACATATTTTTAGGAGTATAAAATAATTTTTATTTTATTTTTATGAGTTATGTATAATTTTGAAATAAATAGGGGATGTTACCTATATACATGTATTTTGTACAAGTAAGAAGGATTTTATTTTTGTTTTGATTTTATTTTTTAGTTTTTTTATTTCTAGGATTATATACAAGAAGGTAAAAAGGATATTTTATTTTTATTTTATCCAAAATAATTATTCACAGATATAAGTAATATGTACAATATAGAGTAGGCCCTATCTCTCTCTACTTATTTTGTTTGGCGATCAGGTTAAGGCTTGACCTTCTCTTTGGGTTCGGGTCACTCTGTATTTGTTCTAAATATCTCATTTCTTTTTCTTTTCCTTTATTCTTTTATTTTTGCACAAATACGAGCTAAATACACAATGTTAACATATGCATGTTGAATGCTAACTTATTGTATTTACACTTATTTATGTGATGCTTTGCCAAGAAAAATAGCTAAAATAAAAGAATAAAGAGTGAAAATCAAATATTCATCACGTTGGTATGCTAGGCGATAGGTTAAACAGGAGGATCTGATTTCCCTACAGGCCATCACGCAATGCTTGCCAACTTTGCTTGAAATCACACTTAAAATCAACTAGATTAATCGGACCCAGTTTCAAGTCCTTCATTGTATTGAATTGGAAAAATTGGGGTTTGCTTTGTATTTGCATTCAGAGGTGTGTGTCCACAAGACTACAATCTCAACAACCTTCCATTCACATTGTGTTCTTAACCTTTTGATATCAAGAATGGTGGATTGGATTGATTCTATTACAGACTCCGCGAGCCTCTTGCATGTCTCTCCAAACCGATCATCCTCACAAGTTCAGGGACACTCTACCCCTGAATTTCTTTGGTTTCATGGACACTCTTTCTGTGGGACTAGAATCAATAATTCTTGTTTCATTTCGAAGACTCTTACCAACCCTCTTTTATCTTACCACGTCGAGGAAGACTCTCACCTCGATGCATCTAGATCACCTTCTTGCCCAACTATTAATTCAAACCCTTCTCATTATGAAGGTGAAGAAGATCAAGATAGCAAGATGCCTCCCAAGAAAAGCATAAACGATGAGGGTGATCACGACACACTGAGGAAAATACTAGCCAGACTTGCACAATCCGAGCAAAGAAATGACTTACTTAGATAAGAGCTGTACAGTTAAGAAATGATGGAGGATCAATGAGAGATGCCTACAATCCCAGTACCGCATAGAATGAGAATGGGCTTAGCCCAGTAGTACTGTCAAATGTTCGAGAATTAAAGCCTCACTTCTTGACACTTTTACCAAAATTCTATGGCAATGCAGTAGAGGAGCCATGTATGTTCCTACAAGAATTTGAAATGGTGTGTGACAATCTAGGATGACCTGATATAGTACAGGATTACATACGTCTTAGAGCCTTCCCCTTTGTTGTAGCAGATAAGGCCGCCTATTGGCTAAAAAATTTGGGGAGGGTATTCACCACATGGGCTGTATTGCAGGACTTGTTCCTCAAGAAGTTCTACCCGTTGAGTAGAAATAATCAAATAAGGTCCCAAATATCAAGTTTCACGCAGATGTCACATGAGCCCTTCCACGAGGCCTAGGAGAGATTCAAGGATCTGATTCAGAAATGCCCGGGTCATGATATTGACCGACCAATCTTGGTCAAGAACCTGTACAGTGTCTGACTCCAGAGGTCCAAGGATTGTTGAATGCCTCCTCGATGCTCAAATCCAAAAGTACAAATGTGTAGGTCCCTAAGCGTGATGAAGGAAAGGGATAAATCCCAGATCTGTGATGGATCTGGGGTGAGTAGGATGCAAGGGGGAAAATTCGAAGATTGTGCATGATGGGGGGAGTCGAAGTGGATTTCGTAACAAATTGAAGAGAATACGGTGGAGAAGAGAGAAAATTGATAATCAAAATAAGGAGTACATGGGAGATTATCTACCTGGAATGTGAATTGGATGTGATGAATGTAGTGCTCGCCTAGGATCTGGAGTTGATGCTCCGAGGTTGTCGCCTCTAACGCAGCGACGATGAACCGTGGAGGCTCTGGACACGACGGAGTGAAGCTCACACCAGAGACCTGATCTTGCTAGAGCCTCCACCTCTCTCGACCTCACTCGCGAACGGAGATGCTCTCATGTCACTAGAGCTCGTCAAGTTCAAGGAGAAAGTGAAATGAAAATGTCGGATGGATTGGGGATTTTGGGGTCTAGGGCTTTTTATATAGTAGGTGGAGTGGAGCCCAAGGAACTGGCTATGGTCGTCAGAGAGGAATCTGATGACCAGAGTTAGTTAGGCTACTGACCTAATGGCCGATAGTTGTGGTGGAGGAAGAAGAATCGAGGGAGGCGACGGCATGTCCAGGAGGAAGAAGGTGACGTAGGAGAAGGAAGAATAGAGGAGACAGAAAGTTAAAAAATAAAATTAATTAAATAATTAATAGTTACGTAATTAAATTAATAATTAAATAGATTAATTAAAGAACAAGAAATAATTAATTAAGTAATTAAATAAATAAATAATTAATAATTAGTAATGAAATAATAAATAACTTATTTGATAAATTAATAGATACTAAAATAATTTTTATTTAATTTAATAATAGAATATTAAAAAGTGTATAAAAAATAAATCGTATATTAGATAATATAAACTAAGGTACATTGTACAATATATATATAAATATGGTCTCGAACCTCGTATTTTTCATACTAACTTCGATTTTAGCGAAATCAGTGTCATTGGTAGATAATTCAATAAAATGAATTTTGAAACTGAGTTTGCCCAATTCAAAGTTCACATAACCAAGTTATGATGGCCGAAAAATTTAGGTAACGACTTCGTGGTTGCAGGATTTATTGACTTTTTGTGATGCCCTCGGATCTGGGCACTCGTTTATGCTGCATTCGTAATATAATATTCCCTAAACATCGCATTAAGTATGAAGATATGTGAATTTTTTTCGCGTTTTGCTTTTGCATATAACATTCAATCCACATTCACAGCCATAGAGCTAATAAAGGCAACAAGAGTAACATGTGCCACCAATATTCCATTAATTTGCATAATTTATCTATGTACAAAAGAGGTGACATTGTATACATCTACCCCCGGTATATAGAGAAGAGAAAGAAAGAAAATACATAATGAACTGATCAAAAACAATGACAAAAGAAACAATATCTTCTAGAATATACCCGATCACCAGGAATCATCAACTCGCTAGTGTGTTGCAAGATGCTTGCCTGCCACACATGAAAGGAAGAAGAGGCATTAGAGAGCATTGGTATTTCCATAATCTTATTAAAATAAGCAGGCATTTAATATATTCAAAAGAAAGCAAGTAGACAGACATTTATGAATTTCAAATCTACCACTACCTACGTAGAAAAAGGATTTCTAATTATTCTGCATTCAATTCCCCCATATTACACATTATCCCAATATTTCCCATTTATAACATTTCCCAATTGTAATTGAGGCTAGTAAGTATATGTTGTTTACTTTGAGATTAGGTTATGGATCTTAATAAGGAGTTAGTGGGGTGATACTTTATTTTACTCTTAATTTATTGATAATGGAAAGGATAAAAATCAGGTTTTCAATTCTATCTGTCTTTTCAAGTCTATTGGATAGTCAATGATCTTGGTCTATGTGGTGTTCTAAGGCGTGAATAATGCCTTAGGGTTGGGGTGCTTCCATCGACATGTGGTGTTGTGTAATGCATCTTAACTAAATTCCGAACACGTCCACTAGCATGTAGGGATTTTGAATCCAATTTAATTATAGTTACTTCAAACCAACTCCACTTATCATTGATTTCATCTCTTAATCTAGATATATTATAAACCAATCAACTTTAATTGTAACTTCTCCCATCAACTATAACTGACTCAGATGTAACCCTAGATGATTTAGATGTAATTATGGATGATTCAGATGTAGCATTGTCAAGCCTATTTGCGGAAAGTAACCAAAAACTCAAACGGTCAAGTAACCTGCTAAGAGGCTCTTCTGTCTCATCCTCTAATTGAAAGTGCAGTCCAATAGAGGGAAAGGTCTACCCCAAAATTACACCCCAGAAATGGGTGAGAGTGACTCTCTGAAAAACTCGCTCTAGAAAAATGACCCCACTAGTACGGGCTAATGAGCTCGTACAAAAAACTAAAAACTGAGGATTCCCCACATGGGTATCCTAAAACATAGGGTCAGCGGAGCTGGTCAAAAGTCAGGATCCCAATGAGGTGTAAAAATATTGCGAGCTCGCGTAAAAACCGTGAAAGGGACTGGTATCTTAGACCCGCGCACTTGGCAGCTACTGCCTGAACTGGGCTTCCTAATCTCCCGCCCAGTTGAGAGTCACCACACCCTCGCACATTCAGGTATAAAAGTCACCGTGATTGGCATTATTAACTGATGATACTTATTCACTATCATGTTTTCTTACTTAATTACTCAATTCTTTCCCAACCTCTTCTCTGATCATATTAACTGGTTTAGGTATCTTGTCAACAATTTTTATCAATAGTAATCTATTGAATTAGATGATATACAAGGATCAAATTGTTTAATATCGTTTAACATTAATATGTGTGTTCCAAATCTACCTTGATAACGTAATGACTCCAATATCTTACTTCTGCTAAGGAAAGATATTTGATTCAAGACACCCTGACAAAGTCTTCCCGAATATGATATTACTTGTAATTATCACTAAACAACCAATCATGCTTGTATATACTATTGACAGGTACAACCTTCAAGAACCAGTGTTTACTAAATAAATTTGAATTCAGAATGACTCTAATCATATTGATATGAGGGGTCTTAATTCATAAGTAAGGATACTTTCAATCACTTCAATGAGGAAGCTAAGGTGTTACATAATCACAAGATAAGGATGGAAAAAGGTAGGATTAATTAGGAACTCGAAAACGGTTATTATACAAGACAATAATAGAATGTTGAATCAAATTTTGTTTCATCTTACGTACCTGAAGGATAATTTCGAAAAATTCTAAGCATTTTAACAAAGGTATTGTTGGAAATATATAAAAGATCTGGTACTAATATAATTATATTATATTTAGCACAAAACAACAGTCAGAGATTTTGTGAAGATCTCCAGAGAATTTCTGATCTAATTTAACAGGGGTACTTATCTAAATTTATGCATTGTAATAAGGTTTTTATGAAAAATAATAGATCTGGCATTAATAGGATTAATTTTTATGTTGTATAAAATAAAAGTCAGGAGTTTCGTAAAGATTTCTAGAGAGTATTGGTGTAATAATCCACCTTATACTGATCCAAAAATCGGCCAAAACACGTGAAATTTCTAAAATCTAAATCACCAAACCCTTCTTATAGTAAACCATATAGGTTAAATGGATGTGCTATGATCTCTATAGAGTGCAGACACGTATTTTCATAGTATATACTTCAAGTAATCTTGTTATAAGTTGGTTAATGGGAAACTAATATGATGTCTTCCACATCCAGGATAGGAAGTATTCCAATTATTCTATCGAAATAAAAAAATTATACACCCAAACCTAAGAAGAAAGATTTGCCAGATTTTTTATACTGTAAACAGGTCCTTTCTATTTCAAATTGAAATTTTCTCGATTTAGAAAATGGGTGATTTGAAATATCATTGGGGAAATATGCCTTTAAAATATACAGTCTTCCCAGCTTTTCAATACAAACTGAATCCACTATCGTTAGGCAGCAACCAGATTGACACATAGAATGGAAGATTTTGTGGGAAAAGAACATGCATAGCAGCAAAGAGGATGATAATGGATAGTACCTTAGTTTTCTCCAAAAATTGGAGAAAATCTCATGCAAATAGAGATGGAAATCTAAAGCAGCAGTGATCTGCTGCTCTGGGACAACAACATGAGAAGGAAAGGCTGGGAAGGACTTCAGGGGCTCCAGTTGCAGCCTTTACAGCTGACGGACAACAGCTCATGAAGAAAAAAAATCTTCAATCCTTGGTTGCAGCAAGTCTCTTTGGTGGAAATTTAGGAAAGAATTTGGGCGTAAATTAGAAGGAAAGAAATGTGGTTATATAGACAATAGAAGGGGTTTAATTATGGTCAAGTGGAAAGAAGAAATATTCCAAGTGGAGGGTGAAAAGAAAGGCTAATTGGTTGGATTTTGCGCAGTTTGTAATAAAAAATTTATTTATTTATGTTTTTTTCTTGTTCGCTTCTTTTATTGGATATATTAGAGTTAATCGTATTTTCATCTCGAGTGTCAGATTTTGATAGGCAATGGCTTGATTCGTTCATCTCCGAACAACGATCAAAAAGAGTATAATATTGATACACTTTTGATTGTGTTTGTATCCCCGAAATTCTCGAGATAAGGTTTTGATTTGGGGTTAATTTTGTGAAATTAAATGTCAAACATTTTCTAACTGATGAACGATCGATTCTATTGATCTTTTTCGTCAAATCCGATTCTATGACAGTCTAAATTCATTTTTGCATTTTCTGAATTTACGTCGCAGCTTTTCCGCGACACACATTACGATGCAATTGGTTTTTCATCGACTTCATCCGAACGACTTTTGATTCACAATCAATTGATTGATTTGATCATTTAATGTTGATTGATAATTTTATCAGGTTATACAAACCCTAATCAGGTCGATTTCGGGTTTGTGCATATTGGGGTGTTACAAATATAAAAACCTCAAAGGGACAAGACTCGAGTCAAGGTTATTAAGTGTCTTGTTTGGAATCCATCCAAATATAAAAACTTCAAAGGATTTTGAACCCATAAAAACTTGAAAGCAAAAAAAGCCATATTTTTATCATTTATATAATTACAAATGCTTATTCAATGAGTACCTGAGAAGAGTTGTGTGTTTCTTGCTCGTATGTCAGCTTCGATCTCTCACGTTGCCTCTTCGACGTTGTGTCGGTGACACAACACCTTTACCAATGGAATTTCCTTGTTGTGAAGTTTCTTCACAACACTATCTAGGATATGTAATGGTCTCTCCTCGTATGTCAAATTTGACTCCACCTCAAGATTCTCATAGCTGATGACGTGTCGAGGATTGTGCACATACCTCCTTAAGTTGGACACATGGAAGACGTCATGAATATCTGAAATATATGGAGGAAGGGCTATTCGGTAATCCACTTTCCCTACTCTAGCTAAAATCTCGAATGCTCTAACATATCGTGGGTCCAGCTTGCCACGAACGCCAAATTTTTGTATTCTCTTCATGGGAGATACACAGAGAAATACCAATCTCCCACTTGCAATTACAGGAATATGTTTATATTAAGTTAAAACTTATTAAGACATGTTTTTCAAAGGAGTAAGAGAAGAGGATTGGATACCTGAAACTCTAAGTCCCTTCTCCGATAGTCTGCATAGATTTTTTGGTGGCTTTGTGCTGTCAGAAGCTTCCGCCTCACAAGATCAACATCTCTCATAGTCTCCTCCAAGAGATCTACAGAGTAGAGAACATGACCACCTACATCACGCTAACTGAGAGGTGTGAGGCATCTTCGCCCGTATAGATCTTCGAACTGTGTCATGTCGATGCTGGAATGATAGTTGTTGTTGTGCGTGAATTCTATTAAAGGCAGATGGTCCTTCCAGAACCCTTTCCACTCCAAAGTGCATGCTCATAGCAAATCCTCGAGTGTATGAATGGTGCGCTCACACTCCGTCCATCTGTCTGTGGATGATAAGGGAAACTCATCATCAGCTCTGCTTGTAGTGCTAACATGAACTGATGCCAATAATGCGACGTAAACCTCAAGTCTCTGCCAGACACCACCTCACATGGTATACCATGGAGTCTGATGATATTCTGTACATATATCCTGGACAATCTGGATGGTGTATAGGTCATGCTGACAGGTATGAAATGAGCTGATTTAGTCAATCTATCAATCATAACCCAAATAGAATCATAGTCACTTGGTGTCTTCCACAATACCATGACGAATTCCATAGAGATAGTCTCCCATTTCCACTTGGGAATGGGGACAGACTGTAATAGCCTTGGTGGTCTCATGTGCTTGGCCTTGACCATCTGACAGGTCATGCATCTGTTAACATGTTGAGCCACATTGCGCTTCATTCCATCCCACCAGAATGTCGACGCAGATCATGATACATCTTGGTGCTACCCAGATGAATAGATAATTGTGAACTGTGTGTCTCATCTAGAATGTCTCTATGCAACTGTTCATTGTTAGGTACAACTACCCATCCTTCTTTCCATAAAATAGACTCTGTCACAACAAAATGATCAACCTCATCCTTGACAGCTTGCATGTATCTATCTCTAATCTAAGGATATGTCTTCTAACCATCGACGATGTGATCCCAAAGACTATTAAATCATGGAGGTATGGCTATGGATATGGATGGACTCTCCTTAGGATGCCAATTTATCAAAGCTGCGAGCATATCCCACGTGTATAACCAGTTTGTCGTACACTGTGCATGAGCTCTCCTACTAAGTGCATCTGCAACCACATTTCCCTTACCGGGATGGTAAGAGATCGTGCAGTCATAATCCTTCAGTATCTCGAGCCACTTGCGATGTCTCATGTTCAGCTCCTTTTGATAAAAGATATACTTCAAACTTTTATTGTTTGTGAAGATCTCGAAGTTCACGACATAAGAAAAAAGGTGCCAGATTTTAAAGATGAAGACAACTGCTGCCAACTCCAAGTCATGTGTGGGGTAGGTCTGCTCATGCGGTCTCAACTGTCATGATGCATAAGAAATCACATGACCTCTCTGCATCAATACTACTCCTAAACCATTTCCAGATGCATCTGTGTAGACTACATAGTCTTGGGTGCCTGAAGGAAGAGCAAGAATGTGTGTTGTAGTCAATCTCTTCTTCGGTTTTTTGAAGACCTGTTCGCATGAATTGTCCCAAATGAATGGAACTCCCTTCTGCATCAATCATGCTAAAGGATGAACAATGCGTAAAAATCCGCTGATAAAGCGTCTGTAATAACCCGCTAGCCCAAGAAAGCTCTGAATCTGAGTAACTGTCTTAGGTTGCTCCTAAGACATGACCGCCTCAATCTTCTCTAGATCAACGTCGATGTCTGCTACAAAAATGACATGCCCCATAAATGAGACCTGGGATAACCAGAACTTGTACTTGCTTAGCTTGGCGTATAGCTTGTGCTCTCGTAATGAGTTCAAAACAATCCTCGGATCATTTGCATGATCTTATTCATTCCAAGAATATATGAGCACATCATCAATGAACACCACCACAACCTTTTCCAAGTATGGATGGAAGATTTGGTTCATCATATCCATGAAAGTTGCATGTACATTGGTGAGCCTAAATGGTGTCACCACAAACTCGTAATGTCCATAGTGAGTCTTGAAGGTTGTCTTCGGAATATCGAACTCTCAAATCATCAGCTGATGATAACCTGAATGAAGATCGATCTTCGAGAATGCTGAATATTCTTGGAACTGGTCAAACAAATCATCAATGCACGATACAGGATAATGATTTTTCACTGTTCTCTTATTCAACTGTCGTTAATCAATGCACAATCTCATGGAACCATCCTTCTTCTTGACAAATAGAACGGGAGCATCCCAAGATGAAGTGATGGGTCTCACAAATCCCAAGCTAACTCTTGCAACTGCACTTTCAGCTCTCTCAACTCAGTTGGTGCCATGTGGTAAGGAGCCATCGAGATCGATTGTGTGTCTAGTAGCAATGTGATCTCAAACTCGATCTCTTTCTCTCAGGAGGTAATCCTGGTATCTCATTGACGAGTCGTTAAATACGATATTTAATTTGGTCACGTTGTAATACGTGTACTTAGCGATTCGGTCAGAACCGAGAGAAGATCTCCGTGAAGAGTGTCTCGGCTTAATTTATATCCCGGGCAAGTCTGGGGTCGAACTCAGGGAGGCAAAGGAACAACTTCAGGATAATTTGAAAATTAAGTTTTAGACTTCAGTGCGGTATTTTTTTTATTTTTTTATGCAAAAACCAAAGCAAATGCAAAATGGGGGTGAATTAAATACTAAGAAATCACACAACTTAGCCAAATTAATTTTAATGTCAAATTAATCCAATTCAGCCAAATTATATTTTTCCTAGAGTCCTAATCCAGAGATGAATGCAAGATACTTTTTTTGGAATTTTAGGGGTTAAAATGCAACAACTAAAAATGTACACTTTTTATGGGTTTTTTCGCAATTTATCACACAAACAGTAAGTAAAAATCATGAAAACTTTACTGGAACATAAACATGATGCAAGGAAGCTACAGTAATATTTTTGGATTTTTTTGACAAGTTATGAATTTTTTATAGATTTTTTAGTGAAATCAGAGTGACAGTGAGTAAATAATTTCTAATAAATCCACCTTATCAACTTAATCAGAGTGCGAATTATCTCAGAACGATATTTAAATAAGCAATCCAAGAGATTTGAAATTTCGCAAAAATGATATCCGTGGATTTAATTAAAAATCAAATACTAAATTCACTCTACAAATTATTTAAGGCACAAGACAACTCCATTTTCGATGAAATTTGGACAGTAAATTCATCACATTTCAAGGCATCATTCTTAATTTTTGTGGATTTTTTGGAGCAACCGTGTATGAGGTGTAATTTTAAGATCACTGATTGGGTAAAATATCCAATATTTCAGTTAGACAATTTTATATAATTACCCACAACTCACAAAAATACAAATAAATACTCAGATGACAGAGAATAAGTTGCTCCACACAATGCTATTTTTCGTTAAATAAAAAGATGCCAAAATAAGGTCCAAATTAATGCATGAACATAGGGGTCTTTGTGCAAAACAGAAATTAACAATATTTACAACAAAGTATGTACAGGGACCTAATTGTAATTATATAAACTATATAAGAATTTTATACAATTTTTACAATAAAAAATTACCTTCTTCTTCCTCCTTAGATACACGATGGAAAGAACCCAAAGTGATGGATGGCGGCGGCGGCGTCGGATGCGGCCGGCGGAGGTTGCGCGACCGCGCCCCTGTCGTGACGGAGAGGGAGGCGAACGGCGGTGACGGCGAGGCGGAGGGGTCGAGGAGGTCGGCGTGCGGCGCGGCCGCGCCTCACGGCGGAGGGGCGGATCTGGAGCTCGTGCGCCGCCGCGCGACCTGGGGTTGCTCGCGGACGCGCGGAGGTGTGCGGCGGCCGCGCTGGTTGGCGGCGGAGGCTAGCCGCGGGGGCGGCGGCTGTGGAAGGAGGAAGGGGGGTGGCAGGCGGCGCCGCCTACCCGTGGAAGGAGGGGGGCGGCGCTGGCTGCTGCCCTTTTTTAAAATTTTTTTATTTTTTTTAAATCAATTTCTGTTGTTCTAAAAGATTTCTTTTTTTGTTTTAATTTGTTTTATATTTTTTAATAATTTTTTTAATAGGAATACAAATAAAAAAACAAAGATGGTGTGGTGATGATGGGGTAAACAAAATAGGATGTGGTGATGGTGATGATGTGAACAATTTAAACAAATGGAGGGGAATGGTAATGGGATGTACTAAAAAAATGCAAAAAAACAAGATGAACTAAAATTACCTACGATGAACGCGGGTGCCTATGGAGTGCTCTCGTGAGCACGGTCTTCGTTCAAATCGTCGGCGTGCGATGAGCTCGAGCAGTGCGCGGTTGCGGCTGCGATGTTGGCCAAAAACCAACGGATCTCACCGGAGAGAGGGTCGTCGTCGCTCGACCGCGGTTGCGTCGCTGTCACCGATTCAACTCTAGGAACTTGGCTCTCCTCACATAAAGATGGATCCAAGGCAAATTGAGGAGGATGGGATGTATATATAGATGATGAAATGAGAGGTTATTAAAGTGGTGGAAGGTTATATTATTAATGGAGTTGAATGGGAGGTTTAAAAAATGGTGGAGTTGAATGGAGGTTGGTGGTAAAGAGTTGAATGGTGGTTATTGTAGAGAATGGAAATTAAATAAATAAATGAAATAAAGTTGGCTACTTTAATTACAATAATTTAAAAAGAGAAGACAAAAAGTGGAGAATTTACAAAAGAAGACAAAACACCATGTACAATTTTTGTTTACTTTTCTAATTTGTATTTTTTGGTCTTTTTAATAAGAGATATTTACAACAGAAAAATACAATAAAATAGTACAATTAAAATACAACACAATCATGATATTTTTGTATTTTTAGTAATTATGAAAGATACAATAAAAATTAAAGAAAGAATGAATATATACAAGGTATACAATGTACATCTAGGTCCCAAAACCCAACTTTTGCAAATGAGCTCCGATTTTAATGAAACCACTTCCGTTGGATAGATAATTTTCTAACTTGAACTTTAAAAGTGAGTTTGATGAATTTGAAGTTCATACGGAGCGGGAATTTAGCTTGAAAGTTGGACTTTACGGCTTTTTCCCATTGGGATCTAGGAGTATTTATTTGAGGTAAAATTTGTTTTGTATTTTTGTATTTTTATATACATTGATCTGAATATGTTGGAGAAAGAATTAGCCAAAAAGGAGTTGATATGAAATTACTAAAAATAGATGAAGTTTTGAGCTATTTACAGGTGAAAAACTCCTTTGATTTTGCGGCTTTTTATTGTTAGTTTATTTTATACAATCTAATATACAATAATTAGTGTGTTTTATTTACAAGAGACATTTTGTTAATTTAATGAATTTATGTACATTTTTATGAGCTTTTACTCAGGGATTTTGCTAAGATCAAGATATTGAGATGATGAATCGTGGATTCATCACTCATCAAGAAACACATCTAGGTAGTCTGATACTACTCGGATGTCATGTACCATCAACTCATGATTAGATACCTCTCAAACAAATGCTAGATAGGAATCACAATCCTGATCAACAAGTATCTGAGATCTCAACATTGAAATGTATTCCATTTTGGAGTCATGTAAGGTGCCCTCAAAAGTGAACTCAGGTAAATCTGGAATCCTGAAGACAATTGTCTTCTTAAAGAAATCAACAAGAGCATGATGTGCTGATAACCAATTCATGCGCCTAGAATCAATTCAAACTAATCAATCTGGAGTAGTAAACTATATGCAATCATCTCATGACCACTAATCAGTACTGGAAGTGCCTGACTATTAGGGAAATGACAAACAACTGGCCACCTAGCCTACGGATGTAATATGGAGAAGATAGAGTTTCTACGACTCTACCTAAAGAAGATAGTAGCCTCGAAGCAAGGAAAGAATGTATCACTCCAGAATCAAACAAAACATGGAAAGGTGGACCCAAGACTGAGACTATACCTTTCACCACAGTAGTTGTTGAGCATGCCTGCTCCTCGATTAGTGAGTGTAGCTGACCCTGTCTAGCTGGTGCAATACTGGAACTTACCATACTCTTTGTCTCTCTCTGATGTTGCCTCATGAAGTTGGAGTTTCTACCACGGGAACTCCCATTATGTTGTGTCTGTGGCTATGACGACTATGGTTGTGGGTGAGGCTCACCAGATCTTTGGAGGCATTGATGCTGATAATGTCCAACTCATGGAACAAGTAACATCGGACTGGTCGGGTCATAGGAGTGGTCGTGCTAGTGCTCCGAGTCAATCTTGTCGGGGGTCTGTCCGCCCACTGCGACCCAGATGGTCGAGAAGAATTTATGTCATGCCCGGTAAGTTCTCCTCCTAAAGTAGTCGATGGAGATGAGCGAGCACTGCCTGAAAATGTTGAACTTGTTGGTTGGAATCGTCCGGCTGACCTCTGCTGCTGGAATGGTCGACGTATCAACCCAAAAGATCGTTGTGGTCTAGGCATCGCTCCAAATGAGCTCCCAAATCGTCGCTCTCGGATATCCTCAAACTTTTATGCTGCGTCAGTAGACTCGAAGATAGAAGTGATATGCAATCCGATCAACTTCTCCTGTACCTCCTCCCGCATGCCTCTGATGAACTTTTCCATATTCTCCTCTGGAAATGCGGCAGCTGTTGGTGTGTGTCGAGATCGTTATCTATATCGGACAAAGTAATCTTTGGTTGTAATCCGTCCCTGGTGAAGCTCTGCAAACAAACAGTGCTGGGACTCCTTTCATTTTGCAGAAAAGAAGTGGGATATGAACCATGTCTCAAAATCGTCCTGTGTAGGCTCGCGGCCAAAGTCAGAAACTATTGCATCCTACCATCTCTCAACGAAATCTGTCAGTGAGTATTCCATGAAAGATAACCTTGTGTCTCGTAGTGTGCGAATCATCCTCAACGCCTTCGTGACCCTCTTGAGCCACTGCTCAATAACATCTGACATACCGATGCCATCAAACATGGGCACATTGGCTAGAGGTAAGATGTAAATACGGACGAATGCCAGTAGATAACATCATACTCATGTGTGTCCTCATCTGCAAAGTCAACAAGGTACTGCTCCCTGTCAAAGTCTCCATCCTCAGCTCCATTCTTTGGTATATCCTCAAGTGGAACATTGAAATGAGGTTGATGTACCTCTATCGACTATCGATGGTCCTACCGTGAGACGTCGTGAGATGGATGGTAGGTGGAATCTGACAGCTCCTCAAATTTGAGCTCCATGTTCGTCTGTCTGTCAACAATCTCCATTTGTTGAGCCAAATCTAATCATGCTGATCTCGCATAGCAGCTTGTTGCTGCTTGAAGATCGGTGAGAGCAGTCAATATGTGTGCTAGCTGGTCAGTCGTCTCGTGGCCTGGTTGGGATGCCATGTCTATGCATAAGAACCATTTTTAGTCATAAGCAGTGCTATTCGCGGATACTTATCATATATAGTTTTTCTCTTCTTGAGATATAATATGAAAATTAATGAAATTGGTGACATCTGTGGCTATTGAATTTGAATATCATATTTCCCTTCTCAGACTCACGACAATGCGTATCGGGGTATCACGGCTCTGATACCAAATTATGACGCCTTCGGATCTGGACACCCGTTTACACAGAATTCGTGGTACAATATTTCCTAAACATCACATTAAGTATGAAAATATGGTAATTTCTTTCGTGTTTTGCTTTTGCATAGGCCATTCAATCCACATTCACAATCACGAAACTAATAAAGACAACAATAGTAACATGTGCCACTAATATTCCATTAATTTCATAATTTATATACGTACAAAAGATATGACATTGTAACATCTATCCTCAATATATAGAGGAGAGAAAGAAAGCAAATACATAATGAATTCATCAAAAATAGTGACAAAAGAAACATTATCCTCTAAAATATACCCGATCACAAGGAATCATCAACTCGCTACTATGTTGCAGGCTGCTTGCCTGCACACATGAAAGGAAGAAGAGCCGTCAATGAGCGTTGGTACTTTCATAATCTTATTTAAATAAACATGCATTTAATATGTTCAAAAGAAAGCGAGTAGACATATATTTATGTATATAAAATCTACCACTACCCAATATTTCTTTTTATTCTGGTAATTATTCTGCAAGCATTTCCCCTTATTACACATTATCCCAATATTTCTTTTTTATAACATTTTCCTTTAATTATTGAGTCCAGTAAGTACATATTGTTTACTTATCATTGAGATTAGGTTATGGATCTTAATAAGGAGTTCGTGAGGTGATACTTTATTTATTCTTAATTTATTGATGATGGAACGGATAATATATTTATCGAATTTTCAATTCTATCTATCTTTTAAAGTCTGGTGTATAGTCTGTGATCATGATCTATATATATATCCTCACACTATGACTCTAAGGCGTGAATAATGCCCTAAGGTTGGGGTGCCTCCGTCGACATGCGGTGTTATGTAATGCATCTTAACTAAGTTCCCAACACGTTCACTAGCATGTAGGGATTTCGAATCCAATTAATTTGGTCACTTCAAACCAATGACACTTATCATTGATTTCATCTCTTAATCTAGATATATTATAAACCAATCAATTTTGATTGTAACTCCTCCCACCTTTGACTACAGCTGACTCAGATGTAACCCTAGATGATTTAGATGAAATCATGGATGATTCTGATGTAGCATTGCCAAGCCTATTTGCATAAAGTAACCAAAAACTCAAACGATGAGGTAGCCTCCTAAGAGGTTCTTCCGTCTCGCCCTCTAATTGGAAGTGCAGTCCAACAGAGGGAAAGTCTACTCCAAAACTACGCCCCAGAGATGGGTGAGAGAGACTCTTTGGAAAAGCCACTCTAGAAAAACGACCCGACTAATACGGGCTAACGAGCTCGTGCGAAAAACTAAAAACCGAAAATCCCCCATATGGGTATCCTAAAATAGAGGGTCAGCGGAGCTGGTCAAAAGTCAGAATCCCAACGAGGTGTAAAGATACTACGAGCTCGCGTAAAAACCGTGAAAGGGACTGCGATCCTAGACTCGCGCACTTGGCGGCCATTGCCTGAACTGGGCTTCCTAATCTGCCGCCCAGTTGAGGGTCACCGCACCCTCGCACAGTCAGGTATAAAAATCATCGAGACCGGCATTATTAACTGATATTACTTATTCATTATCATGTTTTCTTACTTAATTACTCAATTCTTTCCCAACCTCTTCTCTGAGATCATGTTTAGGTATCTTGTCAACATTTTTTTATCAATAGTAATTTATTGAATTAGATGATATACAAGGATCAAATTGTTTAATATAATATAACGCCGATATGTGTGTTCCAAATCTACCATGATAAGGTAATGATTCCAACATCTTTTCTGCCAAGGAAAGATATTTGATTCAGGACACCCTGGCAAGTCTTCCCGAATATGATATTACTTATAATTATCACTAAACAACCAACCATGTTTGTATATACCTATTGACAGGTACAACCTTCAAGAACCAATGTTTACTAAATAAATTTGAATTCAGAATGACTCCGATCATATTGATATGAGGGGTCTTAATTCATATGTAAGGATACTTTCAATCACATCAAAGAGGAACTAAGGTGTTACATAATCACAAGATAAGGATGGAAAAAGGTAGGATTAATTAGGCACTTGAAAATATTTACTATAAAGACAATAATAGAATGTTGAATCAAATTTTATTTCATCTTAAGTATCTGAAGGATAATTTAGAAAAAAAATCTAAGCATTTTAACAAAGGTATTGTTGGAAATATATATATATATAAGAGATCTGGAACTACTATAATTATATTATATTTCGCACAAAACAACAGTCAAGGATTTTGTGAAGATCTCCAGAGAATTTCTGATCTAATTTAGCAGCGATACTTATCTAAATTTAAGCTTTGTAATAAGGTTTTATTTAAAAAATAACAGATATGGCATCAATAGGATTAATTTATATCCTGTATAAAATAAAAGTAAGGAGTTTCATAAAGATTTCTAGGGAGTGTTGGTGTAATAATCCACCTTTTACTGATCCAAAAATCGACAAAAATACATGAAATTTCTAAAATCCAAATCACCAAACCCTTCTTGTACTAAACCATATAGGTAAATGGATGTGTTATGATCTCTATAGAGTGTAGACACGTATTTTCATAGTAAATACTTCAAGTAATCTTGTGAAAAGTTGGCTAATGGGAAATTAATATGATAGCTTCGACATCCAGGCCAGGAAGTATTCCAATTGTTCAATCGAAATAAAAAAAAATAAACACCTAAACCCAGGAAGGAAGATTTGTCAGATTTTTATAATGTAAACATGCCCTTTCTATTTCAAAATGAAATTTTCTCGATTTAGATAATAGCTGATTTGAAATATCAATAGGGAAGTATGCCCTGAAAATATACAGTCTTCCCAATTTTTCAATACAAACTGAATCCATTATTAGGCAGCAACCAGATCGACACAAAGAATGGAAGATTTGGTGGGAAAAGAACTTGCATTGCAACAAAGAGAAGGATAATGGATACTACCATAGTTTTCTCCAAATATTGGTGAAAATCTCATGCAAATAGAGCTGGAAATCTGGAGCAGCAGTGATCTGCTACTTTGGGATAACAACATGTGAAGGGAAGGCTATGGAGGACTCCAAGGGCTCCAGTTGGAGCCTCTAGAGCTGATGGATAATAGCTCATGAAGAGAAAAAATCTCTAGTCCTTGGTTGCAGCAGAGCTCTTAGGTGGAACTTTGAGAAAGAATTTAGGAGTAAATTAGAAGGAAAGGAATGTGGTTATGTAGATAATAGAAGGGGTTTAATTACGGCTAAGTGTAAAGAAGAAATGGTCTAAGTGGAGGGTGAAAAGAAAAGCCAATTTGGTGGACTGTGTGTAGTATGTAAAAAAAATTATTTATATTTTTTCCTCTTTTACTTCTTCTATTGGAGATATTAAAATTAATAGTACTTTCATCTTGAGTGTCAGATTTTGATACGTAATGTCTTGATTCGTTCGTCTCTAAACGACGATTAAAATGAGTATAATATTGATATACTTTCGATCGGGTTTGCATCCCTGAAATTCTCGAGATCGATGGTCCTACCGTGAGACGTCGTGAGATGGATGGTAGGTGGAATGTGACAGCTCCTCAAATTTGACCTCCATGTTCGTCTGTCTGTCAACAATCTCCATTTGTTGAGCCAAATCTAATCATGCTGATATCGCATAGCAGCTTGTTGCTGCTTGAAGATCGGTGAGAGCGGTCAATATGTGTGCTAGCTGGTCAGTCGTCTCCTGGCCTGGTTTGGATGCCATGTCTCTGCATAATAACCATTTTTAGTCATAAGCAGTGCTATTTGCAGATACTTATCATATATAGTTTTTCTCTTCTTGGGATATAATATGAAAATTAATGAAATTGGTGACATCTATGGTTATTGAATTTGAATATCATATTTCCCTTCTCAGACTCACGACAAGTCGGAAGACTGTCTCTATTCGAGAACTTAATGCAATCAGAATTGTAATATTGTAAATGTGTGTATCGGGGTACCACGGCTCTGATACCAAATTATGAGCCTTCGGATCTGGACACCCGTTTATACTGAATTCGCGGTACAATATTTCCTAAACATCGCATTAAGTATGAAAATATGGGAATTTTTTTCGTGTTTTGCTTTTGCATAGTCCATTCAATCCACATTCACAATCACGAAACTAATAAAGACAACAATAGTAACATGTGCCACTAATATTCCATTAATTTCATAATTTATACATGTACAAAAGATATGACATTATAAAATCTATCCTCAATATATAGAGGAGAGAAAGAAAAGCAAATACATAATGAACTGATCAAAAATAGTGACAAAAGAAACATTATCCTCTAAAATATACCCGATCACAAGGAATCATCAACTCGCTACTATGTTGCAGGCTGCTTGCCTGCCACACATGAAAGGAAGAAGAGCCGTCAATGAGCGTTGGTACTTTCATAATCTTTTTTAAATAAACATGCATTTAATATGTTCAAAAGAAAGCGAGTAGACATATATTTATGAATTTAAAATCTACCACTACCTACATTAAAAAGGTTTTCAAATTATTCTGCAAGCATTTTCCCTTATTACACATTATCCCAATATTTCCTTTTTATAACATTTTCCTATAGTAATTGAGTCCAGTAAGTACATATTGTTCACTTATCATTGAGATTAGGTTATGGATCTTAATAAGGAGTTCGTGAGGTGATTCTTTATTTATTCTTAATTTATTGATGATGGAACAGATAATATATTTATCGAATTTTCAATTCTATCTATCTTTTAAAGTCTGGTGTATAGTCTGTGGTCTTGATCTATGTATAACCTCACACTATGACTCTAAGGCGTGAATAATGCCCTAAGGTTGGGGTGCCTCCGTCGACATGTGGTGTTGTGTAATGCATCTTAACTAAGTTCCCAGCACGTTCACTAGCATGTAGGGATTTTGAATCCAATTTAATTTGGTCACTTCAAACCAATGACACTTATCATTAATTTCATCTCTTAATCTAGATATATTATAAACCAATCAACTTTGATTGTAACTCCCCCCACCTTTGATTATAGCTGACTCAGATGTAACCCTAGATGATTTAGATGTAATCATGGATGATTCCGATGTTGCATTGCCAAGCCTATTTGCAGAAAGTAACCAAAAACTCAAACAGTGAGGAAGCCTCCTAAGAGGTTCTTCCGTCTCGCCCTCTAACTGGAAGTGCGATCCAATAGAGGGAAAGGTCTACTCCAAAACTACGCCCCAGAGATGGGTGAGAGAGACTCTTTGGAAAAGCCACTCTAGAAAAATGACCCGACTAGTACGGGCTAACGAGCTCGCGCGAAAAACTAAAAACCGAAAATCCCCCATATGGGTATACTAAAATAGAGGGTCAGCGGAGCTGGTCAAAAGTCAGAATCCCAACGAGGTGCAAAAATACTACAAGCTCGCTTAAAAACCGTGAAAGGGATTGGGATCCTAGACTCGCGCACTTGGCGGCCATTGCCCGAACTGGGCTTCCTAATCTCCCGCCCAGTTGAGCGTCACCACACCCTCGCACAGTCAGGTATAAAAGTCACCGAGGCCGGCATTATTAACTGATATTACTTATCATTATCATGTTTTCTTACTTAATTACTCAATTCTTTCCCAACCTCTTCTCTGAGATCATGTTTAGGTATCTTGTCAACATTTTTTTATCAATAGTAATTTATTGAATTAGATGATATATAAGGATCAAATTGTTTAATATCATATAACGTCGATATGTGTGTTCCAAATCTACCATGATAAGGTAATGATTCCAACATCTTTTCTGCCAAGGAAAGATATTTGATTCAGGACACCCTAGCAAGTCTTCCCGAATATGATATTACTTATAATTATCATTAAACAACCAACCATGTTTGTATATACTATTGACAGGTACAACCTTCAAGAACCAATGTTTACTAAATAAATTTGAATTCAGAATGACTCTGATCATATTGATATGAGGGGTCTTAATTCATATGTAAGGATACTTTCAATCACATCAAAGAGGAACTAAGGTGTTACATAATCACAAGATAAGGATGGAAAAAGGTAGGATTAATTAAACACTTGAAAATATTTACTATACAAGACAATAATAGAATGTTAAATCAAATTTTATTTCATCTTAAGTATCTGAAGGATAATTTAGAAAAAAATCTAAGCATTTTAACAAAGGTATTGTTGGAAATATATATATAAGAGATCTGGAACTACTATAATTATATTATATTTCGCACAAAACAACAGTCAAGGATTTCGTGAAGATCTCCAGAGAATTTCTGATCTAATTTAACATCGATACTTATCTAAATTTAAGCTTTGTAATAAGGTTTTATTTAAAAAAATAACAGATCTGGCATAAATAAGATTAATTTATATCCTGTATAAAATAAAAGTAAGGAGTTTCATAAAGATTTCTAGGGAGTGTTGGTGTAATAATCCACCTTTTACTGATCCAAAAATCGACGAAAATACATGAAATTTCTAAAATCCAAATCACCAAATCCTTCTTGTAGTAAATCTTATAGGTAAATGGATGTGTTATGATCTCTATAGAGTGTAGACACGTATTTTCATAGTATATACTACAAGTAATCTTGTGAAAAGTTGGCTAATGGGAAATTAATATGATAGCTTCTACATCCAGGCCAGGAAGTATTCCAATTATTCAATCGAAATAAAAAAAATAAACACCTAAACCCAGGAAGGAAGATTTGTCAGATTTTTATAATGTAAACATGTCCTTTCTATTTCAAAATGAAATTTTCTCGATTTAGATAATAGCTGATTTGAAATATCAATGGGGAAGTATTCCCTGAAAATATACAGTATTCCCAATTTTTCAATACAAACTGAATCCATTATTAGGCAGCAACCAGATCGACACAAAGAATGGAAGATTTGGTGGCAAAAGAACATGCATTGCAACAAAGAGGATGATAATGGATACTACCTTAGTTTTCTCCAAAAATTGGTGAAAATCTCATGAAAATAGAGCTGGAAATCTGGAGCAGCAGTGATCTGCTACTTTGGGACAACAACATGAGAAGGGAAGGCTATGGAGGACTCCAGGGGCTCCAGTTGGAGCCTCTAGAGCTGATGGATAATACCTCGTGAAGAAAAAAATCTCAAGTCCTTGGTTGCAGCAGAGCTCTTCGGTGGAACTTTGAGAAAGAATTTAGGAGTAAATTAGAAGGAAAGGAATGTGGTTATGTAGATAATAGAAGGGGTTTAATTACGTCTAAGTGTAAAGAAGAAATGGTCTAAGTGGAGGGTGAAAAGAAAGGCCAATTCGGTGGATTGTGTGTAGTATGTAATAAAAAATTTATTTATTGTTTTTCCTCTTTTACTTCTTCTATTGGAGATGTTAGAATTAACCGTACTTTCATCTTGAGTGTCAGAATTCGGTGGCTTGATTCGTTCGTCTCTAAATGACGATTAAAATGAGTATAATATTGATATACTTTCGATCGGGTTTGCATCCCTGAAATTCTCTAGATCGATGGTGCTACTGTGAGACGTCGTGAGATGGATGGTAGGTGGAATCTGACAGCTCCTCAATCTTGAGCTCCATGTTCGTCTGTCTGTCAACAATCTCCATTTGCTGAGACAAATCTAATCATGATGATCTCGCATAGCAGCTTGTTGCTGCTTGAAGAACGGTGAGAGCGGTCAATATGTGTGCTAGTTGGTCAGTCGTCTCCTGGCTTGGTTGGGATTCCATGTCTCTGCATAAGAACCATTTTTAGTCATAGGCAATGATATTCGCGGATACTTATCATATATAGTTTTTCTCTTCTTGGGATATAATATGAAAATTAATGAAATTGGTAACATCTGTGGTTATTGAATTTGAATATCATATTTCCCTTCTCAGACTCACGACAAGTCGGGAGACTGTCGCTATTCGAGAACTTAATGCGATCGGAATTGTAATACTGTAAGTGTGTGTATCGGGGTACCACGGTTCTGATACCAAATTATGACGCCTTCGGATCTGGACACCCGTTTACACTGAATTCGCGGTACAATATTTCCTAAACATCGCATTAAGTATGAAAATATGGGAATTTTTTTCGTGTTTTGCTTTTGCATAGGCCATTCAATCCACATTCACAATCACGAAGCTAATAAAGACAACAATAGTAACATGTGCCACTAATATTCCATTAATTTCATAATTTATACATGTACAAAAGATATGACATTGTAACATCTATCCTCAATATATAGAGGAGAGAAAGAAAGCAAATACATAATGAACTGATCAAAAATAGCGACAAAAGAAACATTATCCTCTAAAATACTATCTGATCACAAGGAATCATCAACTCGCTACTATGTTGCAGGATGCTTGCCTGCCACACATGAAAGGAAGAAGAGCCATCAATGAGCGTTGGTACTTTCATAATCTTATTTAAATAAACATGCATTTAATATGTTCAAAAGAAAGCAAGTAGACATATATTTATGAGTTTAAAATCTACCACTACCTACACAGAAAAATATTTTCAAATTATTCTGCAAGCATTTCCCCCTTATTACGCATTATCCCAATATTTCCTTTTTATAATATTTTCCTATAGTAATTGAGTCCAGTAAGTACGTATTGTTTACTTATCATTGAGATTAGGTTATGGATCTTATTATGGAGTTCGTGAGGTGAAACTTTATTTATTCTTAATTTATTGATGATGGAACGGATAATATGTTAATCGAAATTTCAATTCTATCTATCTTTTAAAGTCGGGTGTATAGTCTATGATCTCGACTATGTATAACCTCACACTATGACTCTAAGGCGTGAATAATGCCCTAAGGTTGGGGTGCCTCCGTCGACATGCGGTGTTGTGTAATGCATCTTAACTAAGTTCCCAACACGTTGACTAGCATGTAGGGATTTCGAATCCAATTTAATTTGGTCACGTCAAACCAATGACGCTTATCATTGATTTCATCTCTTAATCTAGATATATTATAAACCAATCAACTTTGATTGTAACTCCTCCCACCTTTGACTACAATTGACTCAGATGTAACCCTAGATGATTTAGATGTAATCATGGATGATTCCGATGTAGCATTGCCAAGCCTATTTGCAGAAAGTAACCAAAAACTCAAACAATGAGGTAGCCTCCTAAGAGGTTCTTCCGTCTCGCCCTCTAATTGGAAGTGCGGTCCAATAGAGGGAAAGGTCTACTCCAAAACTATGCCCCAGAGATGGGTGAGAGAGACTCTTTGGAAAAGCCACTCTAGAAAAACGACCCGACTAGTACGGGCTAACGAGCTCGTGCGAAAAAATAAAAATCGAAAATCCCCCATATGGGTATCCTAAAATAGAGGGTCAGCGGAGATGGTCAAAAGTCAGAATCCCAACGAGGTGTAAAAATACTAGGAGCTTGCGTAAAAACCGTGAAAGGGACTGGGATCCTAGACTCGCGCACTTGGCCGCCATTACCCGAACTGGGCTTCCTAATCTCCCGCCCAGTTGAGGGTCACTGCACCCTCGCACAGTCAGGTATAAAAGTCACCGAGGCTGGCATTATTAACTGATATTACTTATTCATTATCATGTTTTCTTACTTAATTACTCAATTCTTTCCCAACCTCTTCTCTGAGATCAGGTTTAGGTATCTTGTCAACATTTTTTATCAATAGTAATTTATTGAATTAGATGATATACAAGGATCAAATTATTTAATATCATATAACGTCGATATGTGTGTTCCAAATCTACCATGATAAGGTAATGATTCCAACATCTTACTTCTGCCAAGGAAAGATATTTGATTCAAGACACCCTGGCAAGTCTTCCCGAATATGATATTACTTATAATTATCACTAAACAACCAACCATATTCTTATATACTATTGACAGGTACAACCTTCAAGAACCAATGTTTACTAAATAAATTTGAATTCAGAATGACTCTGATCATATTGATATGAGGGGTCTTAATTCATATGTAAGGATACTTTCAATCACATCAAAGAGGAACTAAGGTGTTACATAATCACAAGATAAGGACGGAAAAAGGTAGGATTAATTAGGCACTTGAAAATATTTACTATACAAGACAATAATAGAATGTTGAATCAAATTTTATTTCATCTTGAGTATCTGAAGGATAATTTAGAAAAAAAAATCTAAGCATTTTAACAAAGGTATTGTTGGAAATATATATATAAGAGATCTGGAACTACTATAATTATATTATATATAGCACAAAACAACATTCAAGGATTTCGTGAAGATCTCCAAAGAATTTCTGATCTAATTTAACAACGATACTTATCTAAATTTAAGCTTTGTAATAAGGTTTTATTTAAAAAATAATAGATCTGGCATTAATAGGATTAATTTATATCCTTCATAAAATAAAAGTAAGGAGTTTCATAAAGATTTCTAGGGAGTGTTGGTGTAATAATCCACCTTTTACTGATCCATAAATCGACCAAAATACATGAAATTTCTAAAATCCAAATCACCAAACCCTTCTTGTAGTAAACCATACAGGTAAATGGATGTGTTATGATCTCTATAGAGTGTAGACTCGTACTTTCATAGTATATACTACAAGTAATCTTGTGAAAAGTTGGCTAATGGGAAATTAATATGATAGCTTCTGCATCCAGGCCAGGAAGTATTCCAATTGTTCAATCGAAATAAAAAAGCCAGGAAGTATTCCAATTGTTCAATCGAAATAAAAAAGATAAACACCTAAAGCCAGGAAGGAAGATTTGTCAGATTTTTATAATGTAAATATGCCATTTCTATTTCAAAATAAAATTTTCTCGATTTAGATAATAGCTGATTTGAAATATCAATGGGGAAGTATGCTCTGAAAATATACAGTCTTCCCAATTTTTCAATACAAACTGAATCCGTTATCAGGCAGCAACCAGATCGACACAAAGAATGGAAGATTTGGTGGGAAAAGAACATGCATTGCAATAAAGAGGAGGATAATGGATACTACCTTAGTTTTCTCCAAAAATTGGTGAAAATCTCATGCAAATAGAGCTAGAAATCTGGAGCAGCAGTGATCTGCTACTTTGGGACAACAACATGAGAAGGGAAGGCTATGGAGGACTCCAGGGGCTCCAGCTGGAGCCTCTAGAGCTGATGGATAATAGCTCATGAAGAAAAAAATCTCTAGTCCTTGGTTGCAGCAGAGCTCGTCGGTGGAACTTTGAGAAAGAATTTAGGAGTAAATTAGAAGGAAAGGATTGTGGTTATGTAGATAATAAAAGGGGGTTAATTACGACTAAGTGTATAGAAGAAATGGTCTAAGTGGAGGGTGAAAAGAAAGGCCAATTTAGTGGACTGTGTGTAGTATGTAATATTTTTCCTCTTTTACTTCTTCTATTGGAGATATTAGAATTAATCGTACTTTCATCTTGAGTGTCAGATTTTGATACATAACGGCTTGATTCGTTCGTCTCTAAACGACGATTAAAATGAGTATAATATTGATATACTTTCGATCGGGTTTGCATCCTTGAAATTCTCGAGATCGATGGTGCTACCGTGAGACATCGTGAGATGGATGGTAGGTGGAATCTGACAGCTCCTCAAATTTGAGCTCCATGTTCGTCTGTCTGTCAACAATCTCCATTTGCTGAACCAAATCTAATCATGTTGATCTCTCATAGCAGCTTGTTGTTGCTTGTAGATCGGTGAGAGCAGTCAATATGTGTGCTAGCTGGTCAGTCGTCTCCTGGCCTGGTTGCGATGCCATGTCTCTGCATAAGAACCATTTTTAGTCATAAGCAGTGCTATTCGCGGATACTTATCATATATAGTTTTTCTCTTCTTGGGATATAATATGAAAATTAATGAAATTGGTGACATCTGTTGTTATTGAATTTGAATATCATATTTCCCTTCTCAGACTCACGACAAGTCGGGAGACTGTCGCTATTCGAGAACTTAATGCGATTGGAATTGTAATATTGTAAATGTGTGTATCGGGGTACCACGGCTTTGATACAAAATTATGACACCTTCAGAACTGGACGCCCGTTTACACTGAATTCGCGGTACAATATTTCCTAAACATCGCATTGAGTATGAAAATATGGGAATTTTTTTCGTGTTTGCTTTTGCATAGGCCATTCAATCCACATTCACAACCACGAAACTAATGAAGACAACAATAGTAACATGTGCCACTAATATTCCATTAATTTCTTAATTTATACATGTACAAAAGATATGACATTGTAACATCTATCCTCAATATATAGAGGAGAGAAAGAAAAGCAAATACATAATGAACTGGTCAAAAATAGTGACAAAAGAAACATTATCCTCTAAAATATAACCGATCACAAGGAATCATCAACTCGCTAGTATGTTGTAGGATGCTTGCCTGCCACACATGAAAGGAAGAAGAGCCGTCAATAAGTATTGGTACTTTCATAATCTTATTTAAATAAACATGCATTTAATATGTTCAAAAGAAAGCGAATAGACATATATTTATGAGTTTAAAATCTACCACTACCTACATAGAAAAAGGTTTTCAAATTATTCTGCAAGCATTTCCCCCTTATTACACATTATCCCAATATTTCCTTTTTGTAACATTTTCCTATAGTAATTGAGTCCAGTAAGTACATATTGTTTACTTATCATTTTACTTATCATTAGGAGTAAATTAGAAGGAAAGGAATGTGGTTATGTAGATAATAGAAGGGGTTTAATTACGGCTAAGTGTAAAGAAGAAATTGTCTAAGTGGAGGGTGAAAAGAAAGGCCAATTCGGTGGACTGTGTGTAGTATATAATAAAAAATTTATTTATATTTTTTCCTCTTTTACTTCTTCTATTGGAGATATTAGAATTAACCATGCTTTCATCCTGAGTGTCAGATTTTGATACGTAATGGCTTGATTCGTTCATCTCTAAACGACGACTAAAATGAGTATAATATTGATATACTTTCGATCGGGTTTGCATCCCTGAAATTCTCGAGATACGATTTTGGTTTGGGGTTAAATTTTGTGAAATTAAAATGTCAAACAATCTCCAATTGACAAACGGTTGATTCTGTTGGTCTTGTTTCGTCGAATCGGATTTTATGACAGTCCCGGTTCGTTTTTGTGGTTTCTGAATTTATGTCACAGCTTTTCCACGATACGTGTTACAGTACGACTGATTTTTCGTCGATTTCACTCGAACGATTTTTGATTCATGATCAATTGATCGATTTGATCATTTATTGTTGAATGATAACTTTATCGGGTTATACAGACCCTAATCGGGTCAGGGTCCGGTTTGTGCATATCTGGATGTTACACTTTTTAACTTAAAATATATTTTTATAGTTTTTATTGATTTTTAGAAATATATAGAAAATAAATTAAGTTAAACTGAGTTAAAGATAATCAATTATAAAATTAAACAGATTTTACATATAATACATATATACCACGAGGCACAAACGTCAAAACTCACATGTTTTATTCTAATATTTTTTTGATATTTTTAACAAATAGTATTAGGTATAAAATGAAGTTTAATAGTGAGTTTGGTCGTTTTGAAGTTCTCTATAAATAGTTATGAACCTTAGAAGTCAGTTTTTCGGTTCATTATAATATTTTTTATTAAATTAATTTTCAGATATTCTTATAAAATAATATATATATATATGAATAACTTTTGTAAGGAAAGTGTTTTGATTTGAAATTTTCAAAGTGATAAATAAATTATATGAAATATTTACAAGGTGAAAAATGTATTTATGTATTTTTGGTATTGATTTTCTAATATTTTTATAACTTAAGATCCTTATCTCCCCCTACTTATTTATTTAACGATCAAGTAATATTGACCTGGTATCGGGATTAGGATCAATCTGTGTATATTTTATATACATCCTTCTTTTCTTTTATTTTTCTTTTTCCCTTTATTATTTTATTTTGGATAAAATGAGTGTTAAATATATAATACTAATATTTGTGGTTAGAATGTTAAGTAATAAAAATTAGTGGATATTTACATGTATTTTACCAAGAATTTTAGCCAAAATGAAAGAATAAAGACAATGAGGCATACGTTCATCAATAACGATAAATCAAGGTCGATATTGCCATTGTGTGATCGTTGTTTTCAATTCGAATATGGATTTGCATTCTTTATGCAAATGAGTATCTCTCATTGTTATTTGTTTCTGATGGGATCCATTGAAGCATACTTTTACAAGCATGCATATATATATGGGTTTTTATCAGTTGTGCCCCTCTGAAATATCGTATTTCAGTTATGCCCTCCCTTTTGGGAATATAAGTTCTTCCCTCGACTTCTTACCATTTTATCACGTGTTCTCTTCCGTAATGTTAGTCGTCACTAAGTTTAACTTGACCATGGCTTTTCAAACCATAGTCAGGGTAAGATGTGTATAACTATCCAAAAATTCCTCCCACCCATCATCCTCCTTCGGGTCCTCCTCCACCGTCTCGCCGACGACATCTCCCTACCTTCCATCGCCTCCCTTCCCTCCAATGTCTACATAAGATCAAGAAGCTCTGCACGCATTATTGCTTTGAGTACGCCCAAACCCCGACCTACTCCTGGGTTTTCCACAAGGACTCCATGGAGCATGGTGTTAACCCCTCTGGTACAGTCACCACTAGCATCGTCCTCGAACCCTAGGGTTGGAGGATAAGGAATCGGGAGGGGGAGAGGAGGCTATGGGTGGAGGGTAGAGGAGGCTGGGGGCAGAGGGAGAGCGAGGTCACATGGAGAGCAGGGGTGGAGAAGCTAGGATAGCGGGGGGAGGAGCAGGGGCAGAGGGGTGCGGAGGGGGACCGTAGGCGGAGGGGTGCGGAGTGGGGAGGAGGGGGTGGAGGGGAACCATGAACAGAGGGAGGTCAAAGGGCAGCTAAGGTGGGGAGATGTTGGGGTGGAGCATCTAGGGTGAGGCGAGAGAGGGGGAAGCCGGTGCTGGGGGAGGAGCAGGGATGTCAGAGGAAGAGTTGGAGGCTGGATGAAGGTGGGAGGTTGGGGACGGAGGAAGGGGGAAGAGGGGGAGGCGCGGGGGCAGGAGAGGCGGAGGAGGAGGCTGTTGGCGGGGGGTGAGGCTAGGGGCAGAGAGGGGAAGGGGGGGAGGTCGGAATGGAGCAGGGGGAGTGGGCGAAGGAGGGGGTTGTTGGCAGATGGGGGAGAGGGAGGTTGGGGGCGGAGGAGGGGGAAGAGGGTTAGGCACAGGGGCGGGAGAGGTGGAGGAGGAGGATGTTGGCGGGGGGTACGAGGCTGGGGGTGGAGGGAGGAGGGGGAGGAGGAGGTCGGGGATGGAGGAGGGGGGAGCGGGGCATAGCAGGGGGGAGGAGCTCAATGCGCAGGAGGTGGCAGGGGAGCTCGGGGCGGAGGAGGTGGCAGAGGAGGAATGAGGGTGGAGGGGAAGGTCCTGGGGAAGGAGGAGGAGCTGATGGCAGAGGGAGGAGCTGGGGTTGGCAGGAGGAGGTGGCGGAGGAGAATCAAGAGTTTGGGGGAGGAGGAAGAGAAGGGGAGGAAGAGGAAGAAGATGCAGGAGGAGGAAGATGATGTGGAAGACATTTCAGCCCTTGTTTTTAAATTTAATTTCGATGGTGTCCTTAAAGTTAACGTCCGTTTGCGTTAGGTATGGACGGCCACTAACCCGAGGGACACAAGTGATAAAATGACAAGAAATCGAGGGCAGAACTGATATTACCAAAAAAGGGAGAGGCATAACTAAAATTGTGATATCTCATAAGAGCACAACCGGTAGAAACCCTATATTTATTGAACTCACGTAGTCTACAGTCTACACTCGCATACATTATTTATTTAGCTGCTAAAACTAATGAGACGATAATGTACAATGACGGCCCTGATTAGGTCACATTGAATCAATAATAATAACCTGATATGACTCTCTCTGTACATATCGTTATCGTCTCCTGATAGCAAAGACAACGGGAAAATTGGTTAATCAAGCCTTTTGGTTTATGATATTTATTCCCTAGTGATCATAGAGGGAAAATATTAAGAAGAATACCACAGTTACCTACCCATGTAACGTAATTGCTAGATAGTTAGATGTAGTTTAGCACATGTAAAATTAGATCTAACAAGATCATGAGTAGTTTAGTACCATGATTTGGCAACTTAACTAATCAATATTAATATTGAGATGTAATTTAAATTTAAGGAAAGGATTCGATAACAAAAAGATCACGCACAGATGTTCCCTCCAATCCTTTTACATCCAACGTAAGGCTGTAATCCGACCCAGTTCGATAGGTAATATTTTTACAATAAGGAGGTAGTAGCCTCGATGATCCTCTGAAGGTACTCCTCGGCATGATGCATCATGCCGGGGCTCAGCCTCACCATGAGGATGCAGAACTCGGTCTGGCTAAGGACGCCGTCTCCGTCGAGGTCTCCTTCTTTCACCATACCCTCGGCCTCCTCCGCGGTCATCCCCTCCATCCCCAGCACGGCGCCCGCGTTCTTCCTTAGGCTCTCCGCCGTTATCGCCCCTCGCGACGTGTCCATCAGCACGTGGAAGCCCCCGAGCAGCTCCGCCATGAATCCCTCCGCGTCCAGCCTCCCGGCCATCACTTCCAGCAGATCCTCGTACTCCTCCGCCATCGACTTCAACCAACTGGTGGTGCGATCCCGATGCAGTGCTCTCCTCTTGTTTATATAGAATAAAAACGGAGTGAGCTCCGATCCCTTGCACATCGTGTGTGGATGTGGGCGAGTGACGTCGACCGGATATTAATAATGATAAGGTGGATGTGAGCTTCGTGGAAGCTGCGAGGGTTGGCATCACAACTCACGTCGATCGACGACAGTGCGCGCATCTACATCTCGTGGTGCAGTGGTTGCCGGTGTGGGCTTCCCTCGAAGCTTCCTTCTTGGATCTATCTCATGTAAATTTTTAACGTGACTAGATGAAATGGAAAGGGAGAAATCAGATGCCCTTGTTAAATAGATACATTTTACGAAAAAACCCCGTTTCTTTGAAAATTTTCTGTCAATTATCTCGGGGTGCCCTCTTTCTTCCTCGAGCACTCCCATACGTGTGCTTGAATATGTCAAAGTGTGACCTTACGCTCAAACCACTGCTGGCAGTTGCACGAGCCGGTGGCTGCGGGAAGGCCGAGTCACAACCCGAGTGCGGCAAGTGAGGGGTAGACTACATGAAGAGTTTCATGCCTATAAATGGAGGGGAATGATCGTCGGATCCCAGCCTTGTCATCAGGAGTCCTCATCCTAAATTGACAGGTTTCTCTCCTCTCTCATTCTATGTCTAAACTTAGTGATGTATTTAATGGTAATATAATTGGATTTTAACTTATTAAACTTATGCAATTACATTGAATTTATAAATTGATTTCAAGTGGGAAGTCAAATTGTTTTGGAAGGAAAGTTGTGTATTCTAAAATTTGAAACAATGTGAGTTTGGGTGAAGTTTAGTATCATCTGGCAGTACTGCAGCTTTGATGGACTTTTGTATGAGTTTACACCACAAGTTTTGTAGCAATTGTAGAGGTGAGGAATGGAAGATCACACATATGCGAGGGCTCTGCTCCGTCTCCAGCTCGTTAGAGTCAATTGGATCTCAATTTTAACTTATTAAACCTATGCAATTACATTGAATTTATAAATTGATTTCAAGTGGGAAGTCAAATTGTTTTGGAGGGAAAGTTGGGTATTCTAAAATTTGAAACAATGTGAGTTTGGGTGAAGTTTAGTATCATCCGGCAGTACTACAACTTTGATGGACTTTTGTATGAGTTTACACCACAAGTTTTGTAGCAATTGTAGAGGTGAGGAATGGAAGATCACACATATGCGAGGGCTCTGCTCCGTCTCCAGCTCGTTAAAGTCAATTGGATCCCAATAATTTTGCTGTGGGTTTCATTTAGCAGGTCAGATAAATTAGTCCAATAGATTAATTGTGGGTAGACCATTGTGGGAATCTGACTTAATCTAACGACTCAGACTTAGCCGTTTCAGAATCTGAAGAGGCACCCATTGAGAGGGTGATTTCGGAATTCGAAAGGCAGCACATTAAGCCTTCTTAAATCCATTTATGGACATCTTTTCTTCACACGCAAGAAAAACTCTCTCGTTTTCTCTATTCTTCCACGGTGAGAAACTATTTTTCATTCTCTTCTATCGCCTGTAATTCTTTGAGGTACTTTCGGAATTCGAAGGACGGTGCGTTAAGTCAAATTTTGAGGAAAGTAAAAAATCAATCTCATCAATAATTATTTTGTCATGTAAAAAATTGCCCTGAAAAACAAGAAATCGTCGTGCGTTCCAGATCCAAAACCAAATCAATGTCGTCCAACTGGGAGCTGCCAATGGGTGCGGGCATTATTCCTCGTTAAACCTTTGGCGAACGAAATTTCAAAGACGATCAAATCCATTAAAACTTTTAAATGTTGAAAGTCGAAAGAATCATTTTGATGAACTCACAATCTTTGAAAAGATTATATTAGTTTTCTCACTGTTGTTACACAAGTGACATATGTTGTGCGAAGTTATTTTAGCTTCTATAAGAGATTTTTTAAAATAATATGACACTAGGTATTTCATTTCATTTCAAGTTGCAAACGTAACATTTTACATAGAGACTATTGGGAGACGGGCAACAAGCTGCACCGTCAATCCCTTTTAGATGGCAAATCCAATTCTTCGAAACACAGCATCCATAGACCTAGGAGCCATGCTATGCATAATTTTCTGGACCCTCTTAAGGAGATCTACACCTTCAGTCGTCAAGAACCCAAAGGTATCAAACCCGAAAGGGATAAAAACATGTTGATTGTCAATACAGACCTTCTCATGTTTTACAACTTTGGTTGAGGCAGCTTTCTGTGCAGCATAACCCGGAATGAAATCACTTTTGATCAAATCAACTAACGGAGACACTCTAGTCAAATCAACACATGCATGTTTTCCTCCAGCTCAACCAAAGATTAAAACATATGTTGGTCTGAGTGTGGATCTCCCCTCGTGTGTAGGGATGAGCATGGGCCGGGCTGGGCCGGGTTTTGAAGGGTCCAGGCCCAAGCCCGCTTAAAAATTTCGGGCCTTGGGCTGGGCTTAGGCCCGCAAATTTTTTTTTTGTTCGGCCTAAGCCCAGGCCCGGTCCAATTCCTTTGGGCCGGGCTTGGGCCGTGCCGGACCATCTCCCAATTAGATATTATTAACTTTGACTCTTTTGTTTCAAGTTAATCTCTACTCAAGTTAAACAAGCCAAAATTGTTTAAAACATGTACCATAATACTTGTGAAACAACTAAAATTCAATTCTACTAAATCCGAAGTTCTCATTTTACACATGTGCACTCAATGCTAGATACCATGAATGTCTCTCATTTACAGAAATTAAAAGAGTGAACCAAACTTGCCCAGTTAACAATAATAGGTGCGCCAGATCCTACATGTTAAAAAATGAGTATAAGACCCATATTGAATAAATATACAATAATAGAAAATGTTTCGATTGAAAAAAAATAAATACTAACAAATTCAAACCAAAAGAATCTAAACCAAATACTAATTAAGGAAAATTAATTCTTAATTGAAATATATTGATCATAAACTCATGTCACACGCTTGACTTTCTTGATTTATAAACATTGTATGAAGACATGATACAAGAAGAGAGTGCACATGAAATAGGTGGGAGTTTTCATGCATATAGGATGTGGGAAAGGATTGGGGCCCTCTTCGGGCCGGGCCCTTGGGCCGAGTCGGGCTGGGCCGAGCCAAGCCCGAGCCCGGCCCAAAAAATATTAAGCCTAAATGTTGGGCCCAAGCCCGGTCCAATATTCCTTTGGGCCTGGGTCGGGTCGGACTTTTTGGGATGGGCTTCGGGCTGGGCTGTGCCGGCCCAGTCTAATGCTCATCCCTACTCGTGTGGATCAGTCAAAAAATTCACAGGTGTTTATTTCTTTGATGCAACCCCATCCTTCTTGAGTACATTATAAAGGACATCTCTGACAAGATCATGTCTATATTTGAAACTTGGGAGTTCACGGTAATGAACGGCATACTCTCCAAAGGTGTCTAGGCAAGATTTGTGGTATATTGGACATGCCTCGTCTGCTGGGAATAGAGGAATCATAAGGAGATATCTGAGAATAGTACGATACTCAATAGGTGACAAGACCATCAGTAGGAATAGCTACAAGAAAATCTTGAGCAAGGTCAGATTACAAACATTGAAAAATCACCTTTTGTCTAGTTGTCATGTCAAATTCAACCTCAATTTCTTTGACAATTTTGCTAAAAAAGGGAACTTGCCAAAGCATTCTAGGTTGTAGGGGGGACGGTATCCTTGTTAGCAAAACATGTAAGATCTAAAAATGGAAGTTTGACACGTAGACCCTTCAAGGCATCTAAATAATCAGAATCCATATCACATACCCATTGTCTCGTAAAGTGTGGTCTTAAAGCACCCAAGATTGAGCTATAGAGCCCACAAAAGCATATGAAGAAGCCTCAATAGCGGAGTGGAGGCCTAATCCACCGAGCTTGATTGGTAGGGATGTCACCCGCCATTGAAGGTCGTCAAAGAAAGGGCTTCCACAAACCACAATGTTCTCAATAGCCTCACATAGCCCTCTGTCAAAAAAAGTAATGGCTTGATCCATACATGTGGGTTGGCATGTCCTTAAACCAAACATGAGCTCGGTTGAACCCATATAAGATCGTAGTAAAAGAAGTTCACTTTGTAGATCATCCAACTGAGGAAGTAATTGCATTAATTCAACAGCTTTGTTGACCTTCGTCATAGCCAAGTCTTCAACAAATCCTTTGTCCAGACTCACTACACCTCCAAGCAGTTTCACTCCTAGCACAGGCCTCCCAATATCAGTAGGAAACAACCCTTTGTGGACCTTCTGTCCATCACATGAAGGCAAAAAAAGCTCAGTTTTCTTGATATTCAAAACAAGTCTCAACTCCAGGCTTCTGCATTGTATAATGTCGAGCACCTTGGCCATCTCTAATGTGTCCATGATGATAGTCCCATCATCAATATCTGGCGTGTAAATCTTTCTATGAGCAAATAGACCAAGTAGAAAGGAGACTCGCGGATCAAAAATCTTAGACAAGAATTTTACTGCAAACGATGAGTTCATTCCACCATCATTGAAAAGTCAATAAATGGATTTTTTCATAGCTATTTGTTTATTTTCCTATATAATGGGAAGAAGATTGAATCATCCCATACTAGATGTAATGAGTAACTTAATTCTCGGAGCTTTTCTTTTAAGGACTTGAAATCCCTAAAGAGGGTCTTATGAAATCGAGCATCTTTTGTTTTTGACTTCCACATGGATGGAAAGGATGATTGGAATGAGGTGAGGACATTCAGAGAACCATTCCCTGTTAGGATTAGAGTCATATCAGCATTAGGAATCCTAATAGGATTGGACTCCTAATCCTAATAGTAGTTGAGTTGTAATCTATTTAATGTTCTATTGGGAATACGACTATGGGGTTGTATTTGACTATATAAAGAGGGGGATAGAGGCATTGCCTCTACACCACAGTAAGAGGGAATACCACAAGAGAAAAGAGAGAGAGGAGATATATATATATATATATATATATATATATATAAGAGAGCGAGGGAACAGAGAGAGTTGTACTCGTCTTCTTATAGTGGTCTTTCTTTTCCAGTGGTCGTGAGAGGTGACCGACAACCGTTATATATGGTTTTTCTTTTTTTTCACGTGCTTCCATGGTGGTGATTGATTACGCATCTATCCAAAGGAGTTCGTATCCCCAACAACCAGTATCCGAGAGAAGACGATATCGCTTGATCGTGTCCCTTCAACCGATATCAGAGCTTGGTTTGACGACATATAATGATACGATGTGGTAGATCAGAGTGAGATTTGACATCGAGGAGAGGATGCAACACAACAAGTGCGCTTTCTTTAAAGGCAGTTAAGATTCAACTGTTACAGTGAATCGTTGATATCGAGAACATATGGAGTCCGATTGAGATGATCCAAGAGTCTAGATAGGGTTTTTGCGCATTCTGGACGAGTTGGATGGTTCGGATCGAGAAGATTCTGCTTCGATTTTTCAGATTGTATAAGGAGGTATGATAGGAAAGCGATGGTAAAATTTTCATCGAACGGTGCATCATTCTCCGTGGAACCCTTCAATGGAAAAAAGGACTTCACCTTATGCCAACAACGGGTGAAGAACATGCTCACGAGACAAGAACTTGTGAAAACTCTCCATGATAAAGAAAAAGAGCTAGAGAAGATGAAAGAGGAATAGTGGAAGGAGATAAGGGATCTCACGAATACTACAATATAGTTGTTCCTGGCAGACAACACTCTTTGCGAAGTCATCAGCCTGGAGGATTCAATAGAGGTTTGGATGAAGTTCGAGAGATGATACAAGTCCAAATCTTTGACGAATCGGTTACTTATGAAGAAGAAGCTATATGGTCTAAAGATCAACGATGGGACAAAGCTCAGAGTGCACTTGGATGAATTCAACAAGATTTCAACAGATGTGCTCACACTTAATAAGAAGAATGCGAAAGGAGGATCTCTCTTCAAGGAGGAGGATAAGGCACTGATCTTGTCGGGTTCCCTTCCATCTTCCTATGATCGTATTGTGACGACATTACCCTATGGAAAGGAGACCATCACATTGGATGAAACAGTTGCTTCGATGCTTATACATGAGTCTCAACGAAGGTCGACGGATGAGGCAACGAATGATGAAGGTCATGTGCTGGCAACCAAGGCTAGACACTCAAGATCAAGGGAGACAGGATTCAGATGTCGATCCAAGTCACAAGGTTTGATCAAATGCTTCTATTGTGACAAGGAGGGCCACAAGATAGATGATTGTCCAAGACGTGACAAGGAGAAAGGAAAGAAGAAGTTTGGTGATTCTAAATCTGATCAAAAAGATTCCACCACAGTCTACAGGGGAGACTTGCTTGCGTTCTCTATGGAGATGAAGGTAGATTTCAGATGGCTTCTGAACTCAACACGTTCAGATCATGTATGCTCATCCATAGAGCAGTTCAGCACATATCAGGTGTGCAATGATGGCACGGTCAAGATAAAAGATGGAGAGGTTCACCACGTCAAGGGGATTGGATCAGTGCAATTCTGCATATTTGATGGAGCAGTACGAACTCCTAACAGATGTTAGACACATTCCGAGAACAAAGAAAAATCAGATTTCACTGGGAACAATCGAGTCATGAGGACATCAAGTCACTATTGAAGGGGAAGTTCTCAGAGAGAGCAAGGGAGCACGTGTGGTAATGCATGGGACGAGGATGTCGAACAAGATGTATAAGCTAGAGGGAAGGGTCGTAATAGGTGATGGATCTCCAGTTATTCCAAAGATGAGAAGTATGATGAGAGAGCGGCAGGTTATCAACATCTCTGCCGCAGAAGTACGCAAAAATGAGAAGTGAGTGTGATTCACTTTACCACAGGATACAATCTCTAGTCACGACAGATTTGTGGTGTTGCGTCACGAGGCACAATGCTGAGTTGTGCGAGTGCCCAAGAGGGGCACATCGAGGGCGCCCGGTGACGGTTGCGTCATCCAGACTTGTTGAGATCATGCTAACAAGACCTGCAGATGAAGAGGATGGACCAATGCAGACTCAATATGATGACGAGATCCTGATGGAATTCAACTCAAGGAAGAAATTTTCAAGATTAGAGTCAAATTAGGATTAGGAATCCCAATGGAATTGGACTCCTAATCCTAATAGTTGTTAAGTTGTATTTTATTTAAAATCCTATAGGGAATAGGACTATTGGGTTGTATTTGGGTTATATAAAGAGGGAGGTGGAGAGCATTGCCTCTACACCACAACAAGAGGGAATACCACAAGAGAGAGAGAGAGAGAGATAAGAGAGCGAGGGAATGGAGAGAGTTGTACTTGTCTTCTTATCGTCATCTTTCTTCTCCGATGGTCGTGGGAGGTAACCGATCATTGTTATATCTTGTTGTTCTTTTCTTCACGTGCTTCCGTGGTGGTAGGTGAATGTGCATCGACATCCATCTAAGAGGGTTTGTATCCCCAACAATCGGTATCCGAAAAAAGACAATACCGACAGGTTGTGTTCCCAACACCCTGGTCGTGAACTCTAATCTTAAATCGATAATTTTATGTGACAATGGACAACTCATGTAATTCATGGGAAAGTTCCCAATCTTCCAATTCAAGGCTCGAGATTTTATGGAAGATCATGAGCATCGAGACTATTGTTCCCGAAGAGTCTTCGTCATATTCAATGAAGAGCAAATCATATATAAATTGGACGTTGGTGACCATACTGTTTATCCCCACTTTGAAAAAGCCTCATCTGTTATAGGAGGATGCAAGTTTGTTTACGATAGCTTCAAGCATTAAGAGAGAATTTATGGATAGAAGTGGGGATATGGGACCCCCTTAGTCCACATCGTGATTTGGTAGTATGAGACTTCACATGAGATCCATTTAGCTTGAAAGAGATTGTAGAAATGTTTGGAAACCACAATAAGGTATGACTAAAGTAAAGGAATGCTATTTCTATATTATAAAACGTTTAAGATGCAAAAAGTGAGACTATCAAGGATATGAATGTTCGAATCAATACAACAGTGAATCGACTAGGAAATCTAGAAGAACCTTCCTACCAATAGAATTCACATGAAAAATCAATACTTCACTATCTGGATTGGGATAATAAAGTAACTGCAATTGAAGTGTCAATAGATTTTAATCTACTTCACTTGAGGATCTCATAGGATATAACAAAACTAGAAAATAGTTAGAAAGAAGAGGACATGCTGCAAACGAGTCTAGCACATGAAACTAGCAAGGAAACAAGGGGAGGATCTGATTTATGATGGTGATATTGCATTCATCACCCAACTATTCACACCTTTTCCGAAGCAAAAGGGTAGGGAAGAAAAAAGAAAGAGAAATGAGATGCTTTTATTGTGAGAAGGTAGGGCACGTGAAGAAGGATTGTCCTCAACTAGAGAAAATTTTAGATTTGAGAAGAAGTTCAAAAATAAAACTATGTAAGTGGCGTAGGAAGATTCAAGCAGCAGTAAAGAAAAATATGAAAGTACGCGCATAGGATTGGTTGCATTGGTTGAGTCGGACTCATTCTATTCCAATGACTCATATGATGAGGCAAGCAATTTTCATAAGATGAACATTATAATACTTCTCAGGATCTTTTAAATAAGTTATGAAATATGAGAAGAAAATGAGTTCTTTAAAAAGATTAACAATCAATTAGAAAATGGTAAAATATCTCTTGTTAAATGGTTTACATACTCTGAAAAAGAAAAATGAATTGCGTGGAAATGATCTTAGTAGCTTTAAAGTCAAAAATTATAATTTGAAAAAGATATTGGAAAGCTTAAAAGACATATGACTTTTGTGTCTGATAATGGAAAAGGAAAATAAGTTGATGGCTATGCTTCTAATAGAAGTCAAAAATACTTGGGTACTTAAAGGTATATTGCAATCTAACCCCTCAAGGACCTAGAAAAGAAATGGTACCAAAATGTAGGCATCTAAAATCAAGGGAAAAGAAATAACATAAGAGGAGGTCTTATCGATATCAGCATCCAAGATGGATCTCTCAAAACTCAAATGCTTGCCAAATGCAAAATGGATGCAATCGCCATGGAGAAAGTATCAAAGCGGGAAAAGTCCACCTCAAAGAACATTAGGTGACTTCTTAAGTTGTTTATTGAGTTGATCATATGTACCATGCATTGGGGATGAGTTCTCGTCTCTAGTCTTTAAGGGGAGTCTTTAATTAAAGATTAAGGGGAGCTCTAACTTAAGGAACACTCGTATCAAAAATAATACTTTCAAAGGAGGGGTAAGAAGAATATCTTAATTAATTTTTGGTATATTCTTAGAATTTTTGATAATGTCAAAAAGGGGGATAGAAAGTTGTTTTTCAAAAAGATAGAGGGAGAAAAAAGTTTTTTTTTCAAAATATTTTCATGCATGCACATACACAATTTTATGGAAATCATAAGATATTTTCTCTTCATAAAAAAGGTGGAGAATGATAGTTAAGCATGAACATGCATATTTTAATGATAATAAAATGTGTGTATTTAGCTTGAAGCTAGGTTACAAGTTAAAGGATCAAGAGAAGATCGAGTGTGAGGAACTCAAGCCTATACAATAAAGAACATCCTAGAGCATCCCGCATTATCAATTTCAAACCTAAAAAAATCACTTTCAAGTCATAAAACATGACTATTCATGTTTGAAGTATTTAATTTCTAATTTTCTTGGTTTTATTTCTTGAATATTTTTATGCTTACTTATGTGTTAATTTGTGCTTATTTTTAACTGTCTTTACGATAATATGATATTAGGATGAAAATGCATGTACTTTTTAAGGTTTTAAGCTTAATTTACAGTGTGAAACACGGGTTCATCAAACCCAAATTGATCGATCACCATTCTTCACTAATCAACCAACTCTTGACCGAGCAACATTTTATCGATTCAACTTTTGAATTGTGACTGGCCAATTTTGTTAACTAATAAATTGATTTATTTTTTAGGAATATTTTTTAATTTGATTTCATTCCTAGTTTGAATCCCAACAGTCATATTAAGCCTCATCAGCTATGATCACCTAAAGTCAGAAATTGGTTCTTAGACCACAAATGCTCTGTCATTTGGCATTCATCTTACGAGAATTCTCCTAGCTATGCAAGATCTTTCTTGATTTTACCTCACTTTTTATTTTTATATTATTTTTAAGATTTCAGGTCCTCGTATTGTTATACCAACGATTAGAGTTGCGGTTAGATGTCTTGCATAAGCAATCCATGTTAGTGGAAAGACATAATTGGCTCGGGATGAGAGGTCTGATTCTAGAGATGGCTTTTATTTTTACCTAGATGGGTTTCCACGTTAAATCATTGTGTCACTTATGGTTCGCATGATTCAACTTTTATCTTATGATTGACAAGTTCTACGTAACATTTTTTATATTTGAGATTTTTTGCATTCGTAGTGATCCTGATTGTACGATGTGCTCATGTTTTAACAAAACCTCCATCAGTTGTCCCTTTTGAGCTTCACCTCCAACAAGGAGGTAGTTATTAAAGTCACCGAGATGGAGGTTATACAAAGTAGGATACTTGGAGGCCACTTTTATCAGCCTCAATAGTCAAATACATTCTCATCGATACTTCTACCATTCTTGAAGAATCGTTTCATCTTGTTATGGCAGACTCATTTCTGTAGATTCTTTATCTTAGCCATGTAGTCACTCGTGTTTCCACTACAATCACTCACGTCACTTCAATGTCAAGTGTCCTCTGGAAGCTAACACTTAGGTTTCTCTCAATAGAGTATTTTGATTTGTCCATTAGTTTGTTCAATCTCAGGGATTGGCTTTTTACTGGGAAGTTGAGGTTCCCAACATCATCCACTACATTCGACTAATTACAAGGATGTGGTCTTTGATGAATCTCATATTCATCACTCTAAAAATGACTAATTAAGCTCAAATTCCTAAAATTTATTGGCATTTCTTCATTTATATTTCATAATTAATATTCATGTATGTATTAATAATAATTGCATTTTATCACTCATTATTGTATATAATAAGAAGCCAAAACTCCCAACAAAATTGATCTATAAAATAGACTAACATCCCTGATTTTTATCTAATTTATGCTAACTCCAAATGACCCGAAACTACCTCCATTTGTACATATTACTAACAAGAATAAATAAAAAAATACAAAAAAAACAATAACCTAAGTAAGTGGACCAGAAACCCAAGCCCTAACTACAAGATTCTCGAACTTAAACCTCGATATCTTCCTCATCCAGTGTCCGATTTGATCCTACTCACTTTTGAACTAATGTACATTCAATTGTCTTCAAAATAAAAGTTCAAGTGAATCAGAGCTCATATGTGAAAGTTAGATTTTGGGTCTCTTTTTTACATTTTGCTTTTTAGAAGTTTTTAACCTAGTATTTTATGTGCATAATTAACTCATTTTATTTAATTTCTCTTTCATTTATTTTCTTTGATGAAAGTTTTATTAAAATGCATAACAATATAAATCCAAAATGAGCTTGAAATCAAAGAAATCAACTGAGTCCGAGTCTTCACAAACGGTATGTACAAAAGTTGTAGTTTTCGTATTTTATTTTATTTCTTCTTTTTTTCTTAATAAAAATATTAAAAATATATATTAATGTGTAAATATTTATCTTTGAAATTATCATATTTTTTACGGATTTTTATCTGATTTAAAAATAACAAAAATATTATAAAACCTAAAAATCAAGGTATTCTATGTACATGGAGTACCCCAAAAATATCACTTTGTACAATTGACCGATTTTGATTTTGATCTTTTAATGAAATTGTAGATCTCATCGAGATGAGCAACTTTTGTGAAGAAACTTTATTGATCCGAGAACATTTGCTATTTATTTCTGATCTATCTTTATAATTTATTTTCAATTTTTTTGGAGGTGCCACGTGGCAGCTCCTGTAGCCACCACGTGGCACCCATTTTTGAGCTTTTTATAAATTCGTTTTACAAAAAAATATAAAATAAATAATAATAATAAAACTAAAAGCCCCGTAACGTCATCTAGGCATTCCGATCTCGACCGATTGGACGGCCTAGGAACCATCTTCAACCTCCGTCAATTCCCACCACTTTCTTCTTCTGCGACGGCGCAACCGCCCAACTTTCCAAAATTGGTCGTCGCTCTCCTCTTCTGACCGAGCATCAACCGCCTTCCATCCTCGACTACCCCGCCCCTTTCAAATCGACTCTCAATCAGATCGCCTCCGCGTCGCGACACCCCGCGAATCTCTCTTTCTCAATCACATGTATCCCGAATCAGACGCTGATCCCTTTCCCATATCGCACCACCGTTTGCCAAACCCTCCATCGTCGGCCGTCTGTCTTGACCCTATTTAAACTACAGCACTGCCCCCCTTTAGGATTCACCCGTCGATTCACGCAACTCGAAGGGATGGCCCACTGGTGACAGCCCGACCCCCTCTCCTTCTTCAGCGAGATCCGAGCCTCGCAGCTCGTCGCAGTCCCCGACCGAGCCCTCTCGTGATGCTGCTGCTCTGCTCCGACCTCGGTCATTGAGCCAACAACGTCAACTTCAACCACTTCAACACCTCTGTGTTCCGCCTTCTTCAAACTCCGCATTTCAACGACTTCTCTGACACTTCCACTTCATCGACCATTTAGCCACCACCTTCGTGCTTCTTCACCAACATCTCTGACGCCTCCATTGCCATCGACAACCACTTCCTCCACCAATGCACTCCATTTTGCCTTTCCTCCGGCGGGCGGTCCCCTCGAAGACCCTCTAATTCCAGAAGACATCAAACCCCTAACGTGATCCGCGTAGGTGGTGGAAGGGATTTTGCAGCTTAGCCCCTGGACGTCAACTTATTTCTAGAACCAACCCCAGGGCACGTGTTGAGCACATGACTACTTCGAAAATTTCGCAGATCTCCCCCCTATAGTTTAGATAATATTGTTTAACCCATGTTCTGCATTTTCTGTATTATTTAATTATTGCAATATTGCATTGACACCCATGTGTTCCCCTTTTATTTAGAACCTCTACGTTGCATATTTTTATTATTTAAAAATTAGCATGATGTTCTACAATTAATTCTCTACATTATGGCATCAGCTTGATATTTTTATGATCTGTGGTTAATTAATACTTAATAATCTTGTGATAAATTGCATATTTTGCCCATCTTATTCTTCAAAATTCATAAGTAATTAACCATAGCTTGAAAAATAGCCAAAATTTTGTGAATCATAGAATTAATTGTATATCATCTGTCAATATGTAGTTTGCTCTTTCGACACCTACTATATTTATTGATCTTCCATATCATGCTTTATGTGTATATAAAGAGAAAGATTCACCAGTCTTCTCCGATGCTTCCCTATCCTTCGAGCCACTCGCTTCCCACTTCCAGGCACAGTCGTGACACCTTCGTGGGAGACCTTCTATGGAAATACCTTTCTTTTGAGCTCAATCACAACTCTTTCCACTCCAGGATCTTTCTAACCATCCGGGAAGGTGGAATTGGCATTCTCTTCCCCGTTAGAGCATCATGAGGACCCGACATGACCGACAGACCGTTGCCCCCCCCCCCATGATGAATCTGTGATTCATCACTCTTAAAGTTGAAAATGGAGCCTTCTTCCCGGGTAATTAGGAGCATATTTCCATAAAAAATGCATTAGCATTCATGCATGCATTGATAACATCTGCATCTTAGCATTTGTATTTGCATTAAATAAGAAGCCAAATTGACTAGTAAAAATCACCTGTATATTCACCAGATTTCGCCTATTTGTATATATACTCATTCCAAAATCAATAAAACTAACCCTATATTGTATATATTCTTGACAAAAATAATACAAGGAAAATACCAAAAATTGCTAACTTGAATAATTACCCAATAAAACCGCAAATCAAGTTGGAAATCATGGAATTTAGAATGAGCATATCTCTCTCATACAACCTACGATTTAGGTCTACTCATTTTTAAATTAATACACATTCAGAGACCTTCAAAATGAGACCAATCTCATTTAAATCGAAGCTCATATGCAAAACTTGGATTTTGGGACCCCATTATACACTATATGTATGTATATTTGTATCATTGAATTTTATTATTTTATTTGACCTCATTTCTATTTTTGGTCAGCTTGAAACTTATAGATCGCTTTCATGTTTTGAGTTTTTCCAAATTCGGCCATCTTCTCCCCCTTATCTCACTTTCCTTTTCAGCCATCCAGATTGGGCCACGTGGTGCCCTCTGCTTGCGCCATGCAGCCCACTCCATCGCCCGCCACGTGCATCGCCTCTGGGTCGTCAAATCATCCTCACTACCTTCAGATCTGGGCCCTTCATACCGCTTCATCCTTCAGCCATTCGATCGTTCCCCCAGATCTCATCTCGGTCGTTAACGCCAGCCTCATCCATAGCCCTCCACATGGCATGCTCGTGGCCATTGGATCATCATCTTAAGGATTAGATCTCACCTGTTCTTGACCATCCGATCAAAAGTCAGATCGAATCATGGCCCTCCTTTAGCGCCTCATCCTAAGGGCTCCACGTGGTGAGTTCTCCACCATTCGATCACCCTTCAGATATAATATGGACCGTTCTTTAGCACCACACTTCTAGGCTGCCACGTGATTACATCACATCCTTCTGATTGCATCGCCCCGATCTGATCTGGACCATCACCTCGCACCCGACTCATGGCTGTTGGATCACTAGATCCAACGGCTGAGAATCGTATTCTACCTCCGGCCCTCTCTCTTTCCCACGATCTCCACCTCACGACGGCTCTGCCCCCTTTCTATTTCTGGCGCCACTCCAGTCACCATCTCCACGCTCTAGCACCTCCATTTCGTAGCCCATACCTCCCTTATCCTCACCAGCCTCCATGATCTCCATAAAGGTCGTCCTTGTCGCTCCACGACCTTCATGAACCTCGTCGCCCCATCACCCGCATTTCCACCTTCTCCCTTTAAATACTTCACCATCATCCACTTTCCACATCATCCGCCATAGCGAGAGCTGCCCTCGAGCTCTTGGCTTTTCATTGGTGATAGAAATTGAGGGCAAAATCGAGCGATGACAGGACTCCACCTCAGGCGAGATCCACGGCAAAACTCCACCGTGTCGCAGATCCTTTGACGAGCTGCACGAGCTCGGGATGCTACCGACCCTTGAGCGAAGACCACGAAGTTCCTTTCCGAGCTTCTGACCCCAGGTAGACTCCTCCATCATCTTCTCCGATCTCCATCTTCTTCTTCCTTGCTTTTCTCGTAATTTATTCCGCCCCGTTGATCATTGTCCCGCTTCTCCGACCATCCACCGAGCTCCACCTCGGAGCTCCCACCTTCGCGTGCCACTCTTTTCACTCAGACAACACCTCGCACCTCCCTCTGACTAAAGCTCCGCCGTACGGCAGAGGAGAGTCACCAAACCACCCTCGCTTAGTTCCAGGCTCACTGTACCCACACTCACCTCACGAGCACATCGCACATATTCCCTTGCACAGACTAACCTTACAGGTACCTTTGTCTTCATTGGTCGGACCCCACGCCGGAGCTGCTTCGAGCTTCACCTCCATCGGCCTTCGATTGACTCCAATCGCTTCCAGACCCTCCGGCAGACCCCTTACATTCCCACGATCATCCTGAGCCATCTAGGGGTCACCGGCGAGTTTCATCAACCACACGCGAAGGAGGCGGAGCAAGGAGCCCATAGTCGGAGCCCGCCAAGACTGTCACAGGAGACGACGGACCAAAGAAGACAACGCAAAGATACCGTTGGATCTTCCTGATCTGATGGTTCTGATCAAGACACATCACCCGCTTCCTGCCACCGTTGGATCAGGAGGATCCCACGACCATTACGTTGCCACGTCGCCATCGCCTTCGACTTCCATCCACCATCACATCTCGCAAGGATCTGACGCATCACATCACGCCACGTCGACTTCATCACCACCTTAAACCATCTCGATCTGACGGTCCCTAGGTGCGCCACGACAGCAGCTCTAGCCGTCGTTGGATGCATCTTGATCCAACGGCCTGCATCGTGCCACGTTGCGAGCTCCGAGCCTCTTCCCCGACCCTAGGCTCGGAGGACCCGAAGCTGATCCGAAGCAAGCCTAAGCCTCAGGAGCCACCCGATCCTCTGCCCGAGCCTCCAACTCCGTCTGAGCCTAGCCCCCTCACGTGTCTGTCATGTGAGGGCTAGGTAAATTACACAGAGACCCCGGAACATTTTCGAAATTGCAAATTGGTTCCTGCCAGGCGTGTCACGCGAGGAGCGCGTGTCTTTGTAGAAATTTTGCTTCCACCCCCTTCACATTATAGGTAATTGCAGTTAAGTCCCTGTCAATACATTTGATTTTAAATTTCATTTTCTGTATTCGCATTTTGCCCCCTATCTTTGCACGCATAATTAGGTGCCCATTTATCATCATTTTTAAATTCAAAAAATTGCATGTTGTAGTTTAACTTGTCCTCTACCTTGTGAGACACTTGTTTTATTTTTGTGAGTGATATGGACTTTAATAATATTAAATTGGTGAAATTTTGTATATTTTTCCCACTGTGTGCCTTTTAATTCATATTAAATTCCTTGTTGCTCCGAAAATACCATAAAATTACATTAGACCTAGGATAAACTACTCTACATTTTGCCCAAAAATCATTACATTTACATACATCATGAGGCGAATAAATCAAACAGTGATTTGCTTAATTGATTTTTAATAGGTCCATCTCACATAGAATTTTAGGTTTATTAATTTTCCTGGATTCATCATACTTAGATCCATCTAGCATAATTCTTATATATGGAAGTAATGTGTTTTGGTATTTATTAAAATTGATTTTGTGAAAATTACCCCACATTCATATTTTATTCATAGTTAGTTCATCTAGAGTCTGAAAATTCCAAAAACATTTTAGACACTTAGGTTCATAGCATTCCATTATTTGGCCAAGTTTCGTTAATTTTAGACTCCATTTGATCATCTTTATAATTTAACTTGTAAAGTGGGCCTGAAATTGCATTGTTTTTATTTCATTGCATAAAAATTTCAAAAAAAATACTAAAAATATTCTACTGAAAATTTGACCTCAAAATTAACTGAAAATGTACCTAAGGAGAGAGTTACCTCCTTGAGTTCGACCTTGGGAGTGCCCAAGTAAAATAAATCTGCTGCTTGAACTTGATATTCCATTAGATTTGAGTGGTTTTCGATGAAGTCTCGTTTACCCGACTGCAACGAACCTAACTTTTAATTTGACCATTAACTCGCTCGAATTAACAAGGGTAGACGAGGCGGCTTCACCCCCACAAGGTACATCTCGTGCCTATGGGCCTCCCTAACTATCCAAGAAGACACTCAAAACTCTCACCTGGTTCCCTTCTATTCTAGGCTTGCGCATCGCTCTCCTTTCTCACTCTCGCTCACCTGCATATACTTTGTGCATATATAATGCTCGTTCTTTCTCTTTTTTGATAGGAGGCACCCAGGACCTGATGATGGGTCCTGGCTCACATCGCTTTGCTTATATATCGCATATAAATAGCCGTCTGTGTAGACTATTCACCTATTTCCGCTCTGCACCGTCAGCATTGTTTAAGATAATAGTCCCCTTGCCTCTACGCCTCACCAACACCCTGAGAGGTACGACTGCTATCTACTAGAAGGTTGTTAGCTTTTCTAAGGCATAAGCATCGCTTGCCGTGCAAAACTCTCCTGACTTACTCCTGTTTTCTCTGATCATTCACCTGAGGAAGGTCCTCCCCTGTCGGTCGAGCCTTTCAAGAAGAGCCCCAGGCCTCTTCATCCTCTAAAACTGTATCGGGGAGGTGAGGATGGTGGCGTTGAAAATGGAGTGGAAACTTGGGTTTTCCCAACTTCCTGATAGTAGTAGGTGGTCATCAAACCGTAGGGATTCTAAGGATGAACCTCCTCTTCTGCCAAACTGAGAGTCTAGCATATTCCAACTCTTCCCGTTCAATTTACGCTCTTCTTTCTTGTTCTGGAACTAGAATAATGTGTCAGGATTCACAGCAGAGGTAGGAGTTCTAGTTAAGAACAAGCACCTCCCATGCATTTCTCATCTTACACAGGAGCATCTAAGAGCCTTACTCAATAGATTCTTCCAAAAGGTCTGAGAGCGGGCCTCTCATGCCGAGTAGCGTCTTTCTTTTTTCGGGTTCAAGTTGAATTCCAATCTCCGTCTCGCAAGTCCCTTGTTCTTTGGATACAATTTGATCATTCTATGGCTAAATTTCAATTTGTGGAAAGCATATTACACTTTATTGAGCTTCCTTATGCTCGCCAAGAAGTACTTGGTACAACTATTGTTGGAGGAACAATACCTATCCCCAAGGATGATCCAGAATCTTTTCGATTCTGTGCGAGAAATAACTCCAGATCATACATACTACCTTCAAAGTTCGGACGGGCAGAAAAGGCATTGATCCATTGGCGCTTTCAGGTATCATCCTAGGATTCGACGTATGAGAAGCTTCTACTATATATCCTGGTGGGTGCGGGACTGGAAGGAGCTTATACCTTCCCTGATGAGAGACCTCGCCTCCGAAGTGTATTTACTGAATCTATATGCGATGAGCAAGGTCTGTTAAAGCAAAGGCCGTAATCATTCCTTTTCTTCTTCTTTCCCATTATATATGACAGATCGAGACAAATATCTCATTTTTCATCAAATAATAAAGAAATTGGCTATGGTTTTTTTTTACTTTTCCGAGGGTCTGCGAAAGGCATGCATCTCGGTCTTAGGTGTACGAGCCTAGTTTAGGAAGTGTGCGAGGGGGTCAGCCAGAGAATCTGGAAGTAGCTATACCGCTTCGATCTTCGAAGGCTACAGCGAAATGAGACCTCTCATAAGTGAAAAACTGGAAGATGGGAAGGAAGACCAGAGACGAGATCCGAGGGTAGAAGCGGTTGAGACCAAGGGGGCGAACTGAAGGGCTGAGCCTCAACTTGGATTAGATATTAGGGGTTCATTCCTTAGTTGAGAAGCCCTGTAGATTCGTTCCCATGGTTCGATCCTTCCAAGTAAAACGTGGTGTGTTCGAGATTGCTTTTACGCTCAACATCGTGCCCAAAAAGAATTACATTTTCATGCATGGTTTGCTCTATAAAAATTATTTTTCATATTTCAATCTTTAATTTTTAATAGGTATTAAAACTCGTATTTTTGAGGTTTAAGATTTTTCTGAAATCAATCACCTAGTGATATATCTTGGATAATTTTATTCCTTGAAAATAAATAGGTTTAATATTTATTATAATTAAATATTGAAATTCACATCATTTGCATTCATAAATTCACTTAAATATTCATTTTGCATTAGAAAATTCCAAAAAATTTATAGTGCATTCCTTTCATCATAAGATACATCTTGACCAAGTTCCATAATTTTTGAAAATCGTTTAATAGGAAATTTATTTTAGTCCCTAAAATTATCCCCATTTTCATTTTACATTTCAAATTGCATTAAAAATACAAAAAATATCACCTTGAAAACTGTGCATGAACTTTGATAGACAAAATTCTAGGTTGCTCCTTTGCCTCCTTGAGTTCGACCTTGGAACTTGTCCAAGTAAAATAAACATAAAACCACGCCGATTAAAAATTGAATAAATTATTGTGGTTATTTTTTTGATCGATTCTGAATTCTCGCCTACAATGAAACGACAAATTAAATGATAATTCAAGAAAATTAAAAGAGGATTTTCACGACTCATCAGTCCTAGCATGCAACCATTGTCCTAGGAACAATTAAACACAATGACCTAGGAACAGGCTCATGCCTTTGGATCCATTATTTGAGGCATGTTTTTAGATGCATGTTTTGTCTTTACATTTCGTGTTAGATGTAGGAACCACACATCCTAGAAGAACGACTAGTGCCTACTTTAGGCAAAGCTTCAATGTATATTTTACCTCAAAACCTTATCACGTGTCTTGAGGGCCAACTAATCATAGTATTCATGTAATCAAGGACATCACATATGTATTAGTGAAAAATGTATGCGGGCATTTCATATATTCATCCAACTAGATTGATGTCAAATTCATATGGATTGGATCGATAGCCATCATGCATATATAGACTATTTTGAGAAGATGATAGTTTTACATCTAATATATGTGCTAGATTTTTAATTTAATGGATGCAACAAAAACATGAAGGTCTTGTACTTTAATGCTTTGAGGGCACAACAATTTCTCAGTTATAGTTGCATGGATTTCCTTACCTATTGTGTTAAGTCATCTTCCTATTATTAGGTTTTTGATAATTTCATGAATATAAGAAACTTTCCTGATGTATTTTCAAATGACCAAAGAGGGAGATTCAATTTGATATTACTTTAGTACCCAACACATAGTTTGTTTATATCCATTCATACCATGTGGCACATATCGAGCTCAAGGAGCTAAAGGTCCAATTATAGAAACTGATAAAGATGGGATTTATCTACCATGGTACATCACTCTAGAGAACACCAGTCCTCTTTTTGAAGAATGATATATCTATGAGATCGTGCATTGACTACAAATAGATAAAGAAAACTTAATCAAGAACCGTTGCCTACTCCCAGGAATAGTTGATCACTTTAATAAATTATGGGGAGTGATGGCTCTTTTCAATATCGATATGCACTTTGGATACCACCAACTATGTATCAAGGATGCCAATGTACTAAAATATGTGTTCCATACTGTATAAAACCACTACGAGTGGATGGTCACCTTTTGGACTCATGAATGTTCTTATCACATTCATGGATGATATGAGGAGAGTCTTTCCACATGTTCATAGTGGTATTCATCGGTGATGTCTTAATTTACTCGTATGACAAGCACGAGGAAGATCAACATCTACGCATAGCAATCAAGACCCTTAGATGTCACTACTTGTAGTCAACAAGTACATTTGTTGACTTTCAGAGGTGGATTTTCTTTATTTTATGGTCTCAAAGGTCAGTATGGATGTGGGCCTTGTTGAGATGAAGGTAGTAATGTCATGAGAACAGCCTAATATAGTGAGAAATATATATAGGTTCATAGGTATCTCCAGGTACTAAAGACATTTTGTGAATTCACCTAACTAACCCTACCTCTTACATGATTGAAGTGGAAAAATGCCCCCTTTTTAGAGAAACAAGCAAGAGTTGAGTTTTTCCACGTTTAAGGAGTAATGGACTAGTTCTACTATTCTTTTTCCTTTTAGTACCTTAAGCATCACAGTAAACATGGATGCACTCAAGGAGTGTTCAAGCATTGCATTGAAGTTGCAAGGAAAGGTTTTGCCACACACATCACAATAGTTAAAAAATCATAAAAAGAATTATCTCATGCATGATTATGATTTGGCATCCATGGTGGCATCACATGTATCTGGTCACGTTTGGGATTTTTAAAGATTACAAAAGTACTAATGTGAAATCCTGAAATATTAAAAACACTAAAATTTAATTATAGACCCGATCCAGTATCCAAATTGAAAAATAAAAATTTTATCTTGTAGTACTCTTCAAGACCTTTCCAATAAGCCTAAGAACAAGAAAAACGAACACCATATGCAAAAGTTACGCATATAAAATACGACGATTTACTGCTTTTGAGCCACGAACCCAAGCCTATATAGGGCAAAGTGGTTTAGCCACTTAGCCATTATATCCAAGCCCGCTAGAGCTTTGCCCCGAAGATTGTTGGAGCTCCACCATCGGTAACTTCCGACCTTCTATCAAAATCCAAAGGTGATGTTTCGAAGAGGACAATGACGTCCACATTGCGCTAGTGTGCATTTCACGCTAAGCACCTCCAAATCGTAGATTTCGAAGTGGAGGAGATATTCAGGGAACGACCTCTGAAGGTACAAATTTTGATTTTCAGCATTGTTGCCGGGTTGCACGTCTATTGTACACCACATATTCATATTTTTCAAGTCAATCTCATGTTTGGATAATACGAGATCGTGCATGCAAAGTCAGATTTCAGATCGCACCATCGACTTCCATCGTGATTTTCAAGAGGTTCGGTGATCTGAAAAATATGAAACTTAGGTCATATTATCCTTGTTCCATGATCTATACACACATGTCATTTATTTTGAAATCAGAGATGAAAAATCATACATGATATTAGACCATACACCGCATTCAATTATATTTTTCGAGAGTTTCTGTAATCGGAAAAATATGAAGTATATGTCAGATTTATCCTTGTTGAATGCTCTGTCCACACATCTAAATAATTTTTCAATCTAAAAAAAAGGTTGCACATAAAATTGGAGCACCAACTCACAATCTACGGCTCAACCATACAAGTGATTTGAGTGATATATGAGTCGTTGCCTTGGAAAATGTTAGCACTCTAATAAGTTAAATTACCTAACTATAGTGAGAACCTTTTACAAATAAATCCTAAGTGGAGTAAATGAGGAATAATAGTATATGATCTGGATGTCAATTGGATAAGAATGAAATCGAGTAACTAAATGAAAGCCTTGTTCATTGTAAAAATATATTCCTATCTAAGTACTTTGAACATGTGTGACATCTGGTTTCACTGCTGTTGGACCTCATGCCCCGCGTGCCTTGTGCATTGGTGATCTCCATGGTCGAGGAGTTCTCTTGTGTTGAGGGTGGTTGTGTGCACGATTCAATTTTCCATGTCATCCTATGTAGAGGAGTAGATGCTTCCAAGGGATGGGCTATCACCCTTGGGGCCCTTGATAGAAGAGTAGATGGCCGCGACCCCTGTTGAATTGAATGGATGACACATAGTTCTCGATGCCGCTCCAAGGTTCTTGCTAGGTTATCGCGAGATGTTTCCTAGATGCATACCTGGTAGTCTGGTCTTTACTTTACATCATATAATTAACATGAGTGACTAATGAGGATCGATTACTCGAGCTGGTTGATCATCTTGGTTCTATGAGGGGAGTTTCGAAATGTAGTTAGCGAAGGAGGTATTCTTATCGATTTGCCCTGTATCCAAAGAAAACCTGAAGGTGGTCTTGGGTCCAAATATAATTTGAGTTAAAAGTCATATCTTATAATCCTAAATCTCACTTGAGTGTTGCATGCATCGAGGAATCTTGCCAAGGCATAGTGGTTGTCAACTGAGTTGCTTCGATCAGTCTCACTATAGTAGTGTTAGATTACTCGAAAGAGAATTTGGTTGGATATTAGATAGATATAGTTGAAATGTGATTCATTTTGGAAGACAAGAGATCTATAAGGAAATGAAAATGATAATCTAGAAAGAAAGTGGGGATGTCGGTAAAGGAAAGTGTTGAGAACTTGGTTAGGACGTATCTATTTCATGCATGCCTACGGAGGCCCTGTCAACCCTAAGATACGATGTAACTTGGAGATAAAGTGTGAGACCCTTGTGGTCAGGACTACAGACTATTTACATTACCAATAGTTGTGTCAGAAATCCTTAAAAGAAAATAACAACCTAAAAACTAATAATAATCTGAGGGTAGGATCCACTTGTAGGTTCTACTTCTGAGAGTGAGATTCATGTTCAAGTGCACTTGTTTCAGTTCAGTAGGTACATTGCTTGCTACTTTTATCGAGTTACCTGTTGTTTTACATGTCATTTAAGTAAATATGTACAGGACAACTTTGCTCATGCATACCCTTTTTCATGTGATCCAACAGGTCCGCAGGACCTACCGCAACAGTAGGGTGTGTACTTGATGGTTCTTAGTAGCTTTTAACTCATGCTTTTGTACCTTTGAGGGACAGCTTATGTATTTACACTCCAATGGACAGTTTTATGTTTTGTACATATTGAGTACATGGTGCTATTGGTATCTTGTCGGTATATCGTGATGTGAATGGAATGAATTATGCTCATGCATTTCCTTCTTTACTTGACTATTTTCTTGCAATAGATACATTTGTTAAAATGTGTGTTCTGAATGTGAGTGGCATTTATGGGATGGTTGCTAAGTACCATGATCCGTGGGATGCGACATTCAATTATATTGTTAACTAGCTAGAGTTGAACATAATTTAGAATTGATACATGGAACTGTTGAAGGATTATGATTGTATGATCTCTTAGTCTCTTGGTAAGGAGAATGTTATTGTAGTTCTCTTGACTAGATGAGTACGTACAATGAATGGCATCTATTTGGTAGCACCTTGTATGTCTTGACCAAATGAGCACCTAGAGTAAGTAGCATCTATTTGATAGCACCTCATTCAAGGTGCTTATACGAGTTCACTATAGTAGTTAATGGAACCAAATTATCTAGGGCCAACCGACAGATCATGGACTACACGATTTTAATCATCCTTTCTTGAAGGATGATTTTGATAGATTCAAAGTTTACAAGTCCATTTTGTCGAAGGTCCATCGTTTTTATGTACCTAAGGACAAGGATCGGAGGAGAAAAACTTAGATGGGGTACATGACTCTAGATTAGTTATCCATCAACAAAGCACTAAGTTGTACCAAGTGATTGGGACATGTTGCAGATCATGTCAATCATTGCCTCACCTATCGTGTGGTCAAGGCAGAGCTTAAAAATCCTCCTAGCTTTTTGTAGTCTCTTGCTATGTCCATGTGGATGTACGTATGAGAGCATATCCATAGATTTAGTGGCATTGTTGTCTCGCATCACATGCGGACATGGTACGAGATGGGTGATAGTTCACTAGTTAGTCAAGCCATCCCATATCATCTCGCTCAAGATCATCTGCATGCTACTATAGATGGTCAAGCTACAAATTTTAAATGTTATCTATGTTCAAGGGATTCCCAAGGAGGTGGTGTTGATAGAGGTCCATGTTTTACATGACACTACTGAGGAGAGTTCATTATGTGCATTTGAATGGGAAGGATCCTAGAAGGATCGCATTCACCTAGTTAAGTTTACGTACAATAATAATTACCGCTCGAATGTTGGACCGGCTCTTTTGAAGCCTTATTATACATGTATGTGAGTACTACACCATTATGTTGGACGGAAGCGGGCGACAAGAAAATCTATACTATCTAAATAATTGATGATACCACAAGGGTTGTGTAGATGACATGGAAGAAGTTGCTAGCTACTTAAAGCCAGTAGAAGAGCTATGTTGATCATAAGTGTCGAGACCTCGAATCCTAGATCTAGGGTTTTGTTTATTGAAGGGGTCCTCGATGAAGGGGATTTAGAAATTAATCATAAGGTCAAATTAGCACTACAATTTGTTGATTCTTTTGAGATTTGACTCGTATTGGGAATGTGGTGTATATATACTGACCCTTCCCCCACACATGTAAGGTGTGTGTATCGTGTTTAAGACAACTAACATGTGGATGTACAATCTTCCCCCACACATGTAAGGTGTGTGTATTGTGTTTAACACAACTAACATGTGGATGTACAATCAATACACCATACACATCATTTCTATGACTTGAAAGTTGAGATTAATCTTTAAGATCGTGGACTGTGCAATCAACAAGTTGTGGTGAAAGGATATCCTATTGGTCAAGATTCCATTGCAGAGCTAGAATACCGAGGCAACGCAAAATCCCTGCAGATAAGCGTCAAAAATTACAAGCCATTGTTGATCTTTTATCATCCAGCTTTCTTATTTTTTCGGAATCTTTAAGGATAAATGAACCAGAGGGTTGGGTTAATGGACAATAACGTAGGCTAGATTCATAGGCCTTATGACAGGTTGAAAGAATATCATAATAAAGAGACTGGCAATATCAATTTCAATATAAGAGGACCACAATGTGCTCGCACCAGTCATTAGTTTCCATTCCACAATACTTGTTATTTCCATAGCCATCAAACTTGTAAAACGAGGAGGAACGATAAATCTAATTGATTCCTCCTTATTTCTTACCCCTCGTCCAAAATGCTTTATCATTTCCCTCGAAAGGTACAAATTCACTTCCCAACTTGGGAAATGCCACCTCCATTTAGCCATGTTACCAAAAAACTCTGATAAAGCATCCAAAAACATAGCAAGTTATAAGCAGACATAACTAAGATGAAACAAGAGAGCTTTGCTGCGCTCCATCATCTCAAACATAGGAAAGTCATTCAGAGTTAATTACGATATCACACACTTAAGAAAACTTAGTCTTGATGTTACATAAAGGAAAGCAGGTTCCTAAGCGCCCGGTTACTATTCCTCGTCAGTAGCATGAGACCTAACACAGCTTCTTTCAACTATGGGGATCTTATGCCGACATGTAGCATGGTGCTCGATTCTTGCACATTGTTCAGCTTCTAGGCCTGCTAATGGGCGACCGGCTGCTCACGAGCAAAAGGAGTAGATGTCATGCTTTGATAATGAAATGGTATGTTCAAGTAGCAAACATTATACTCAATATCAGGAAGATAGGAACATACTTATCTGAACTGAATACTTAAAAAAGTATCTAAACTAAATACCTCATCGTTTTAGGACAACAATATGTCACAGCAAAAGCATCTCCAACAGCATCCCCAATATGAGAAAAGGGTGGTATACTACTACTTCGATAAGATTTGATAAAAACAGGTTTTCAATTTTCTATTCTTAAATAACCAGTTGATTAAAAATATAACAGAGCTCATATCCAGAGGTATTATAAACAATAATATAAGTCTGGTATACTACTACTACTTAGACTTTCCATGGGATATAGATACTTGAGTATATAGATCCAACCATGGGGACAAGAAGTAGTAGAGATAATTCGTTAACACATATACATGACTGCACCAGAATACCTTCCCAATTCAGTTTTAAATGAATAATTTGTTTTAAGTGAATAAAATATCATATATGTCTGCATTCGCATTAGGAATATATGACATCAACATTGTAAGGACAATCAAAGAAGATGATTGATAAGTGATGTAGCAAGCATCGTGTAAATTCTCCAATTTCAGAAAAGAATGACGATTTTTTTCTTGCAAACAGTTGAGGCATATGTTATGAACTAAATTGCAGCCAATCTTCTGATAAATTGTACCTTCTCTGTCGACCAAATTCTGGACTATGGTCTCTATCATACTGAGGTCCGCTGTACCTATCATAGTCCGGACTGCGAGCACGGCCATAATCAGGACTTGGGCGACTGCGACGGGCAGGGCTTGGAGATCGGCCATAAGGACTACCACCACGCCTCCCATATCCTCCTCCTCTTGGGCTCCCCCTTGACTCCCGCTCACCATCATCCCTAAGGGCATACTCGACTGAAATCACCCTGTCTAGTATCTTGCTGAAAAAGAAAGCAAACCAAATGGGAATCAACCACTGGGGATTCTCTTAAAAGGCTCACATAAAACATTCAAATAAGTGAATACCAAAAAAAGATTCTCAGGGCAAAAAATAACAAATAAAAGAAAACAGCACGAGGATTACGGTCGAAAATGTAAAAATCATAAAATAAACAAATGCTCATCATGCTGCAGATTCGAACAAACCAAAGAAAAAATATAATAATGCCCACAAGACAAATGCAGAAATATCATTTCCAGTATAGAAAAGCATCCAAGACGACCTCTCAAAATGTCCCAGGTTTGGTATTCAGATTTTTTTACAAGGGGATAATCCAATTTTTAAGCAAACATGAAATCTCACAAAAAGTTATGCCTGGTGCAGCATATTCTCCTTTCTCTTCCTAATCCCACCCCTTCCTCCTCGATCAGATACTCCATAACCCATACATAGCTCTCTCCATTGACAGCACCTATAGCACCATGCCTCAGCTTATGATTAGACCAGCCAGTTACAAAGTCTGAGTTTAGGTCATGATTAGAAGGCTGTGGCCCTCAAAGAATGTCATCTATAACCACCCTGAGAAATGTGGTAACAGGATCTAATTGTGACCTCCAATTCAACACTCAAGAAACTGAACCAAACCATTCAAATCTCATACCAAAACCCACATGACTCTCCTCACTGCAAACACAGCCTTCGACCTCAGGTCCTCAGTGGGCTCCTCTCCAGCATAAATTCAGTTGTCAAGCACATTGCATTCACGGCACCCCATCATATCCTTCCAAATGGTTAAATGGATAAAAGACTGACACCAAATTGGCAAATAGATGTGGTGCATGGAAAAGGTGAGAATGGCAATGTAGGTGAAGAGGGCACTGGATCCTCAATAAGAAAAGGCAGTTCACATCAAATCATTCTTTAAAAACCTTATGCTGGTGTTAATACAACAAAGCCTTTCCCCACAATTAAGTAGGGTTAAATGTTTGCTTAAATCCACGTTGAAAAGATCCGACCGTCTTCAGGCAATTTCCAAAATAATGTTCTCAAATTCCTTCCTCGTGGAAAATCTCACTTCCAAAACATCCCTTCTACTCATGCCTCCAGGAACAAAAGAGATGTTTATCAGCTTCTTGGGAATTCAGAAAGGTGCTAGGGTTGCTGCACTCTCCTGTTGGAATCTGACTACAAGGACAATATAATGACTCACTAACAACATATATTAACAATACATCATTATACAATACAACACCCAAAGTATACACCACTTCACATACACTCACTCACTTAGACTCTCTAACTATACAACACTCAAGTTCTCTGTACTTTTCTCTCCAATAAATTTGGTGGCTCTCTAACTCTTGATTCTTCTCTTGGTTCCTTCTGTTGGGTTGAATACACTCCAACCTCATGGGTCCTATTTATAGAGGCCAATGAAGTACACTAGTGTGGTGTTGGCTTCTTAAAGAAGCCAACTTTGGAGATGACTTCTCAAGGAAGCCAACAATAGCTTCTCAAGGAAGCTAATAATATCTTCTCAAGTAAACCAACTTAGAAGTGGCTTCTCAAAGAGGCCAACATAAAGATTTCTCTAGAAGCTTGTTTAATTAGAGGCGATGTTGATTTTTAACACTCCCCCTCAACATCGACTTTTCTTATGCATGCTAGGTCAAATCCAAAGCTTGCTTCAAACCATATAATGTCTTCTTCAATTTGCAAACATACCATTGGTCTTTCTCATCTTTGAATCTTTTGCATTGGCTCGTATAAATCTCTCGATCAAGTTGTCCATGAAGAAAAACATTGTTCTCTTTCATTTGCTGCAGCTTCCTTGCTTTACTAGCTATCGAGTCTAGCATAGGACTTAATGCACTCATCTTCACAACTGGGCTGAATATTTAATTATAGTCCTCACTATACTGTTTAGGAAATTCTTGAGCTTCATAACTTTTGGTAGATCCATCTGGATATGTCTTTAATTTGTTAGATCACTTGAAAGATATCGGCTTTACGTCACCTGGTTTAAGAGAAAGATCCCATGTTTGATTCTCCTACAATACCTCGATTTCTTCTTCCATTGCATTGCTCCACTTTGTAGCGGGTTCCTGCAATCCTTCATCTTCAATATCTATAGTATCAACATACCTGAAATTTGATTTGTGTAGTTCAGTAAATCCTAGAAGTGGCGTTCTTGAATCTTCATTGATTTTATTCTGAATAGGCTGAGATTCTTGTAAATTTACTTCATGAATTCCATTTTCTTGGGTACTAATTGTCTTCGCAACAACCTTAAGTACTTCTTCGTCTTTTCCTTTAAGGACATATTTTGTGTGTTGAAGCTGCCCTTCATTTTCTTCTAATTGATTTTTTGAAGTCCTCATAACTTGAGGTTCAACCTCCCGAGGTGACCACCAAGAGGATGCTTCATAGAAAATCGATTCATCTTCTTGCTTGATTGCCATAGAAGCCTCCTTGTCCCAATCATCTTTTGATAAATCCTCGTACAACGCGATCATTGTATATGCCTCCTCATCCCAATCTTCTTCACTAAGATCTTCTATGTAATAGTTTGACACTGCAGCATTGCTCTTTATTGTCTTTTTCTCGATTCTACAACCTCGCGCAAAAAGTCCCTTTCGTCCGCAATTGATGCATTCTCCATTTTTCCTTTTCAGCAAAGAATCATTTGGCCTTTGTGATCGGCCATACGAAGCTCCCTCTGTCTTGAAGCTCCTCTGCGAATGTTGCTTCCACTAAGGAGCTGAGTCTTTTTGATGCAGCTCCTTCAGCTTCCCCCGTTTATGTGCACTAAACAGTGCTTCTTCGCCACGTTTTACTGACAGACTAGCCATTCAATTAGCTAAAGTCTCTTGATTTGCTAAGAGACTTTCAAATTCCAAGAGAGTTGTTGTTTAGACCAACCGGATATGGCTGTTACGAGAGTGTCATATTCTGGTCATAATCTATGATTGATGATCCTTCGCATTCGTGACTCACTAATCTTTGATTCTGGATCTAATTGAGAGATTTCATGACATAGAGAACATACCTTGTTGAAATAATGATTGATTGTCATCTCTCCTTATTGAGAGACATCAGATCGTTCTCCAAGAATTGAAGTCGAGCATCATTCTTGCGTGAGAACAATGTGGCAAATGTGTCCCATGCTTCCCTTGGTGTAGCGACTTCTCGGATATGCTCGATCAGCTCCTTCTCGATCGTGATCTTTAATACGAACATTGCCTTACCGGTCTTGATCTTCCATTTCCTTAAGACATCGGCATTCTCCTTTGGTGGTGGTGGTGTATAATCTCCTCCAACAATCTCCCAGAGAAATTGTCCTTGTAGATAAGATTCGACGCAGGTCCTCCAATAACAGTAATTGTACCCATTCAACTTCTTGATCCCAAAACCAGAGTTGAAAGGGTCTGCCATATTCTGGGGGAAAGTACATTTTTCCTTCGCCCAACGAAGTTGGTCCTAGACCTATCCCGATTACAGTCCCTGACTGCATAGGGATAGAATTTCCCCTTACCAAAACTCAAGGCTTGACCGGACACACAAACAAAGGCTCCCCTAATTTGTTTAAAGACCTCTACTGCAACTGGATGGACTTGGTTTTCTACAATGCGGGGATTGTACCCTTACCAATTAGGACCCTAACAAGGCTCTGATATCAGTTGTCGGAATCTGACTATAAGGACAATATAATGACTCACTAACAACATACATTAACAATACACCATTATACAATACAATATCCAAGTACACCACTTCACATATACTCACTCACTTGGACTCTCTAACTATATAACACTCGAGCTCTATATACCTCCCTCTCCAACATATTTGGTGGCTCTCTAACTCTCTCAATTCTTCTCTTGGTTCTTTTCCTTGCGTTGATTACACTCCGACCTCATTGGTCCTATTTATAAAGGCCAATGGAGTACATTAGAACAAGTGATGGCTTCTTAAAGAAACCAACTTTAGAGATGGCTTCTCAAGGAAGCCAAAAATAGCTTCTCAAGTAAGTCAATAGTAGCTTCTCAAAGAAGCTAACTTAGAAGTGGCTTCTCAAAGATGCCAATATAAAGATTTCTCTAGAAGCTTATTTAATTAGAGGAGATGTTGATTTTTAACATCTCCTTCCTGCACTCTTCTGACAGAAAAGGCTTTGATCATGTTATAAAATCTAAACAACAAGAGTAATATAAATGTTGGTGGGACCATACATCAAGAAGTAAAAAAACAGAACAGTACGAAGGAAAGCAATTATGGTGCAGAACCTATAAATGTAAAGGTACTTCAAGAAAACTAAATGGCGGGATAAAAGGTACGGAAGACAATATGCATCTAAAAGAGTAGTTCTGACTATTGCATAAACCTTCCATACTCTCCGAAAATGGACTAATAGGAAATGTGTGGTAACTGGTACTAAAATGATAGGATGCTAGCGTATATGGGTGCATTGGTTTTTGGCAGCAGGGACTGTGATTTTCATCACAAGATAAAAAATCTAAAAAGTGTATCATGTATGAGAGAGCAATTTAGTTACCAAAACAGACTCAGGATATTAAGAAAGATCATCCATGCCTTCCATCTTTTTTGAGTGTACAATACTCTCTACAAACACACTGTGGAAAGATAGAATGTGCTGAAATGTCATCAGCAGATGAACGGATACCAAGTCTTGATAGTTGAAGCAGACATATCAAGATCATCATGAAGTCAGCCCCTTAGGTACCGTTCGGGTGACTTACCCCCCTTAACCCACATCCCCCTCTCTCCCCGTGGGCCCCACTTTATTCTATTTCTGAAAAATTAAATAAATCATTTTTACATCATTAATCCTATCAAAAAAATAATATATTATATCATCATATCATATAAAAAATTATAAACTACTCCACTTCTACTCACTTTTCCAAACTTCAATATCACCCAAACCCACTTCTAACTCACCCCCAGTTTAACCCTCTATCCAAACACCAAAATCCAAAAACGGGTTACCCTTTACCAGTTTAACCCGCCTTAACCCGTCAACCAAACGCACCCTTACATATTCCAATGCCACATGCAACACATATGGAATGGAAGGAAGGTACAAATTAATGTATTTTAAGCTAATAAATTGTTTTCTCAAACTACAAGGTTATATAACTTGCAATAACATTGCAAAATACAATGTTCTGACAGATTTATATGATGTTTGACATGTCTGTCATATATGGAAAAATCGAACCATTCTCACCGGGGCATCATTTAGATAAAAAAGGGAGGTAAATTACTTTGTGTACACTGCAAGCCCCTGTTTGGTAGAAGAATGTAAACGTCAGAGCAGACGAAAATATGGGAACTAAGAATATTTTCCCGTTTGCACTGGAATTAGCAGTTCCACATATTTTCTTTTATTACCATTGATCAGATCAAGGTACTCCAATGGTCGGGAGATATAAATATGGAAGGATATTCCCTCCAGTTTTCAGAGGTATATGGAGCATTTAATTAAAATTTAATGAGAAGTATGAGAGAAAGTATCACGAGTTGGAGAAATATCCAATCATTCAGATACTGCAGAAAGCATACATAAGCACAGTATAACAATTACGTATAGACCATGCTTAATTGTTTAACAGCATTAGCATCCAATGGTGAACTTTAAAATTAAAAGAATTAATGAACTGACCTCATGTTGGTGGCTTCAAGTGCTCTGGTAGCCTCCTCCTGAGTTGCAAATTGGACAAAAGCAAAGTTCCTTCTGACACGCACGTTTAACACTTTGCCATAAGGTTCAAAGTGCCTTTCGATATCACTCAATCTTGTATTAACAGGATCAAAATGTATAACAAACAATGTCCTCGTAGGTCTCATGCTCGCCGCAGATCTCGAACTATCGCGGAAACGAGGCCCACGATCACCCTAATTAAAGATGGACATCATAACCATGTAAATGAAGTGAATATCTTCAGCCAGTTAAAAATATAAAAGATAACTCTGTCCAGACAACTCAAACAATAAACAGTACAAATGTAAAATCACAGAAATCGCACCCTTGCCCATTCTACCGAGAGTCTTCTTCTGCTATATCCAAAAGGCATATTGTCCAACCGCCGAACGGCATCCTCTCCATCACGCTCGTCATCAAAATAAATGAATGCAAAGCCTGCAAATCCCAACATAAGATATCTAAAAGAAAATGTGTGTGTGTGTGTGTCATTAAGTATGTGGTGATTTTTAGATTTTCTGCATAAGCATTATGGTGCAATTAATTCTGTTATAACAGAATAATACAGCACCTGCGGATTTTAGCAGACTGATGGACAATAGGACGTCAATTATGAAGTCCTTGCATTGTATACTCTATCATGATGACAGAAAATCTAAACCAAAGTCAAGTATATGAAGACATTTCCGAGCATGCATCACCACAACAGGGCGTTATCATTCAGTAGGCAAGGTATGTTGACAGAATTCCTCAATGGCATGCTTGGCAAATGGCAACTTTGGGATGTGCTAGGTGCGAAACTGATGGACAGGTGATGGAAACAGAGGAAGCCCATGGAACATCAAAGGAACTGATGTGCTTGCGCAGAAAGATTTGCTGGCATAGAATTTTTTGCACGAAAGTGAACTCAGAGTGAGCTTGATTTCGTTGGTTCCTGCGTCAAAACAAACATTTAAATATGGATGTCTTTTTATACATTTGAGTGCATTGTTATCCCGTTTATCTCATAGACTGTGAATTGCAAATTTTGGAAGTGCAAACCAAATCAGAGTTTTTAACTTGAGATCTCGTTTATGGATTTCTTTCATTTGCTACTTACCAGATTCCTTGGGCATTGCAGGAGCGTGAAGCAAATGGTATGATTAGAGGAAGAAATAAATCTCAAAACAAACTCGAAGTTACCACTATCTGCATAACTAGATTGGGGAAAAAATACCCAGGCTCATAAATTATGTTTGAGCAACAAATTCAAAGGTTTGCTTACTACAAAAAGAAAGTTGGCATGAAAAACTGTGCAGAGAACGACAAAAAACTCCATGCATGCCAGGCCGAACCCTACTAGAAAAGGATGGGTGATTGCTTCCTTCAACAGGTAAAACAACTAATTAAAGTGGACTAACTGAAATCATTTACTGTTCAATGAAAAACATTCAAGTGTGCATTGACCTCATACAAAGTCATTGACTGTTTGCAAAAAAGTAGGATGCTAATAACTCACAACAAACATTCAACACTGTAAAGATGAAAAAAATTATCATGCCACGCATTGTCCCAGACTAAAATGTATAGTTTATAGAAAGGTTTTAGCTGTTCATTGTAGAGTTGGTTGTAAACAAATAGTACTCATTAATGGGTTAGAAGAGGTCATGAGTTAAACACTCGCCACTGCCATTGTTATTTTAATTGTGGGAAAAGGCTTTGTTGTTGTTGTGTTGTAGAGTTAGTTGTCCTAGAGCCAGCAAATACAATTTATCAAACAATCTACTAAACTAAACTTTCACGTGTTTAGAAGTAAAAAAAACTCGGTTCTCAACTTTAACATTCAAACGAGAGTAAAAAATCCTAAAATTAAAAATTCAAGCAAAATAAAGGAGACTACTTCTGCAGCTCTGCTGATGTTAAGAAGAAAACATGACACAACAATTAGTTGCGGTTTAAAAAAAGCTCAAGAAGCATCCGAAAGATAGAATATATCCTAGAGAACTGCCAGCTTATCTGATTAACGTGCAGACCTATCAGGGTGAGCGCCTCAACAGTCAACAGTGTCAGCCTTTTTTCTTTAAAAAAAACAGAGATTTGAAGTTTTATATTCAGTTTACATTAAAAAATATAAGCTTCATTTCTTTAGTGTGAAGCACAAGCTTCATTTGTAATCAAATGTATATTAGAAAATGGCCAAAAGAGTTTTACTTGTTTGTTGTAGAGTTAGTTGTCCTAGAGCCAGCAAATACAATTTATCAAAAACAATCTACTAAACTAAACCTTCACATGATTAGAAGTAAAAAAAATTGGTTCTCAACTTTAACGTTCAAACGAGAATAAAAAATCCTAAAGTTAAAAATTCAAGCAAAATAAAGAGGACTACTTCTGCAGCTCCGCTGATGTTAAGAAGAAAACATGACCCAAAACAATTAGTTGCGGTTTAAGAAAAAGCTCAAGAAGCATCCAAAATATAGAACATATCCTAGAGAACTGTCATTTTATCTGATTAACACACAGGACTATCAGGTGAGCACATCAACAGTGTCAGCCTTTTTCTTTGAAAAAGGGGAGACTCAAAGTTTTATATTCAGTTTACATTAACAAGTAGAAGCTCCATTTCTTTAGTGTGAAGCACAAGCTTCATTTGTAATTAAATGTATATTAGAAAATGGCAAAAATGCCAAGGTAACATCAACTTGGCACAAATATTGAGACAAATCTTCCACTGTGTTATGGTGTTTGCGTACTCAAAAATCAAATGAGGATGTATTTCATGTTACAGCGAGCAGGAAATGATGTATTGATAAGTAGAACATTTCAGAAAGGAAGGATGTAAACCAACTGTGCACATTGAATACCAATGATAGATTTTGGAAGTGGCATTATGATCACATTTGATTGATCTATCTCCATGGATTTATCATTGGGAGTTTAAGTCTGATTTAGTCTGCAGTTCAGTTTCATAATCTTCCACAAGTTTAGCCCGATTAGCTTGAATTTCAAAAAAAATGTAATTGCGAGTAAATAATCGCTATAAACACATTGATTGATAATATCATCGCCTGACAAATATAGCAAGAAGTCAACAAAAATTCCATATCAACAAAAATACAAGTGTTTCATTTGGGTTATGAATAAGGTATTAACACCAAACTTGGCAGCAAAAAGGATGAATTCGACTAAAAATTAGTTATAATTTCTATTCAGTTGTTTAATCTTTAGAAAAACTGAAGCAGAGAGAAACAGTGGAGAAAGCAGTTGTAAAACATCGATTTTTCCATTTCTCCTGGTGCCAGGAACCTCCATTACTAAAAATTGTCGGTGCTCATAATAATACCAGCGTATAAATTAACTAAAAATCCAAGCTTTCCAGTAGAAACCACCCTCGGGTTCAGTAAAAATAGCGTGTACCACCTATCAAACGGAAGAGGCAAAAAAGGCAACTTTCCAAATGAAACATTTTCAACCGTACGAGAGGCCCCCGCAGAAACAAGAACAAATAGCCGAGTATCGGAAAATAGCAGGATCCAATCACACGCACGTCGCTGATACCAAAATTTTGGGGCCTCGAATAGGAAGGCGATCGATAGTGGCGCTTACCGGACTTCATGTCTACTCGATCCACACGCCCGTATTTGCCGAACAACCGCTCGAGATCGGAAACGCGCGTGTCGTAGTCGATGTTCCCGCAGAAGACAGGCCTCATTGTGGCGGGGGTGAGATAGATCCGGACAACCCCGAGATTAAGAGAACAAACAGCAGCGATAGTTCGAGATTTTGGGTCGAGGAGATGGAGATAAAGATCACGGCTCCTTTAGCGGAACCCTAGAAACATATTGGAAGGGGCGCGGGACGTCTCTTTAAATAGCACATCGGCTTTTGCACGCGGTGTAAGAGCAAGTCCCCGTGTTCGAGTTCGAGTCAACTTGAAAGGGGCGCCTTCCTACGTTTGATGGAATATCCCCCCATTTTTCTCTTTACTATGAAATTTACTCGCGCTTTGCTGAAGACAACAAAGATTTATATATAACTTCTAATGGATATATTTGAAAAATATTATCGTGGATAAGGAAACATGTATAAAGTATCACATAATTGAACATAATTCTATTTTACTTGTAAAAAAAGAATTATCATTTGAGGTCAATTTTTCCACTTCTTCAAGAGAAATATACATAATAACAAATTCACACAATTAAATATTTTGACCTATTCATCTAGATGCCTAGGTCTCGGGGTTTCGGGTCATAAAATATTTACAATATTTTATTCTTTTTCTTTTCTTTTATTTATTCTATAATTTTGGCTTTAAAAACTGTATTTTATACACTATTTATATGCACATGCATAGATGCTAAGATGCTGGAATTAATGGTATTTACACGCATTTGCCAGGATTTTTGAGGCCAAAATGATAGAATAAAGATGATGAAATGTGGATTCATCAAATACTCGGTTCGGTTGCAAGAGCAGAAAAAAACCCTCTAACCATTTTCTTTCTCAGAGGTTGATTCAAGATCTTCCAAATAAGAAAATGATGTATTCAAGCTTTACTCAAGTAAATGAGATTTGTAGTAAAGTAGGCTTTTCCTATTTTTTTCCCTCATATACTCGTCACGATCCATGGCATGTGCATATACTTCCTTCCATTTGTAGGACTAATCTGGCTCCTGGCTTTCAAGATAATTGACAACAACTCTTAGAAAAGAAATGTCACTCATTATACATGCCTAAGATTCATCCCCACCAACGGATTACATAGGACAACAACTTCCCATAATTCCAGTCAATGTCATGTTTGCCACATCCACCATGAAGCAAAAGTTGCAAAGTAATAGCATTCAATACGAAATAATGAGAACCTTGAGCAACTCCATAGGCTTGGAGTAGGGCAAAAAAATGATGTAAAAAAAGGATCATGTGAAGAGGAGATGGTATTGGTTTACGTGACTGATGAGCCGAAAATCCCACAAAATCCAAGTAGGAATAAAATCAATCAAGGGTCGTTGCAATCCGGATCTCACAGATCGGACTCAACAAGAAAAATCAGACCACCAAATAAGAATAATCAGTCAAAAACCGAAAAAGCGGTCTTGCTATTTATTTAACCTGGCATAGCGACCAGGGTCGAACTCAAGGAGCACGGATTGGCCAAGTAGCCTACGAAGTAGTCGAAAAATGAAATAAAAAGATAAAATATTTTTAGGTGGTTTTTATGGGTTTTAATTTTTTTTGTATTTATAATTATAAAGGAATAAGGGAAAAGGGGTAAAAGCACAAAAACAACAATTTATTAAACACTAAAAAACAAGCCACAAAATTAAACTAAAATTATTTTTGTGTTTTTTATATTTTTAGATGTTTTTTGGTAATTTTCTCATAATTTTGTATTTTTAGTCGATTTTATAAAAATAGTAAAAGGCTAAAAATCAGAATCAATGTGCAACTAGATTTGAAAGGCTAACTAAAAATATATAATAAGCTCTAAAAATATGGAGACAATTTTTATGGAAACTAGAAATAAAAACTAAGCTACAGAAACCAAAATTGCATTTTTTTTATTTTATAGAATTTTTATAAGATATTTAGGGTTTTGAGATTTTTAGGTGTTTAATAAATCCAAATTCAACCAAAATTGGACTAAAGCTAAAAGACAATAAAAGAAACAGTAAGTAATTTTTTTAGAAATTTCTAAGGTTTTTTATATTTTTAATTGATTTTTCAATTCAAATAGTAACAAAAATGTGTGTTTTTGAATTTTTAAAAATATCAAAACAACACAAAAATGTCCCAAAAATCTTGTGAAATTTTGCACAGTGGCAGGAGCCTCGTATCCAAGTTTCACTTGATTTGGAATTAATTTGATATTTTATTCAACCAAGACAAAAGCCACAGCACACAGGGACCAAAGTGCAATTAGTAAAAACCTGTCAGTCAATTGATAACTTGTTCAATAAACCCAGGACTGAACTTGCAAGAAGCCCAATCAGGCACGCGTCTGACACGTGATTCACACTTAGAGGGACTAAAATGCCATTCCTATTAATAAAGATGTAAACAATAACACCACTAAATCCCAAGATGAAATATGCAATTAACCCACGAGTCATGTGTCGATGCACGTGCTCCACATACAGAGGGGCTGATTTGCAAATAAAACAAACACATGGTCCAAGATGCAAATATTCCAAAATAAAAACAACTAAAACTAATATTTACAAGCCTAAACTACAAATGCCAAAGGAGAAGGGGCCTAAGGGAAATTAACCCCTTTATTATCATCCAACGGACAAGGGGCGTCTGTGCTATTATTGTGGCTGAGGTCGTCTGTGCTGGAGGTCGGGGACCTCCGGGGGTCGTCGCCTCGATGGTTCGACGTGTCCAGAGGCTCAGGCTCGCTTGGTAGCGGAGCACGGCGGCGAAGATCACCGGATCAGTGGTTCCCGGCTGCTCGTCCCTCTCTGCGACTCTCTCGCACGCGGCTGTCACTCAGGTGAAGGAGAGGAGGTCATCAGAGTCGATGGGGAAGGCCAAAGATCGGAGTGAAGTCGGTTGGGGCTTCCGTTATATATTGGTGCAGGTCCGATAAGATGGGAGTGTAGCTCGTGGATCGAGGTACGGAGCCCTAGCGAGAAGGTCGGGCGAGGATCATGGATCTTTCCTAGACATTCGAAGCCTCAGATCAATGAGAATGGTGGGTGGATCGGTTCAGCGAAACTCGGAGAAAATGGGTCAAAAATCAGATCCGTGGAGAGTGGTCCTGGGGGGCAGTTTACCAGGGGTCAACGTTCCCCCGTGGACCAATGAGAAATCAGGGATTTGGAAATTATTTAAAAATTCAGAATAAAATATAAGAAAATTTTATTTCAAACTATTTACAAAATAAAAATTGTTTATTTATTTTCAAAGTATTTTTTAGTGATTTTTATTTATTTTTTTAAAAATAAATTATGTATATACACTATATATTATTATATAAAGGTATATGTACTTAGGTGTTTTTATTTTTATTTTTAGTTATTTTATTTTTGTACAATTATCCCTATTTTATACTTTATTTATTTACATTACAAAATTTGGGATATAAAATAAGTTTTATTTTATTTTTATTAATTATTTACAAGGGTAAAATAAATAATTCTTTTATTCTTATATACATGGTATATGTTTACTGAGGAGAGAGAATTTATTTTCTTTTTGTTTTTATTTATTTTTATGATTTTTATTTTATTTTTATAAATATATATAAATTAATAAAAACTCATTTTTATGTATGTTATATTTAAAAAAATAAAATATATACATGAAGGAGTATGTACATGGTGAATGGCCATATCTCTCTCTACTTGGTTTCTTTTGCGGTCAGGCCAATGCTTGGTCCTCCCTTGGGTTCGAGTCACCCGATATTTATTCTAAATATCTCCTTCTTTTTCTTTCTTCTTTATTCTTTTATTTTTTGCACAAAAACATGCTAACTATTGAATATTAACAAAAGCATGTAGTTTGGTAATTTATGATATTTACAAGTATCTACATGGTGTTTTGCAAAGTTTTGTAGCTAAAATAAAAGAATAACGAGCGATGAATGAGGATTCATCACCCCCCTATACTTTACTTTTGCTAGTCCCTTAGCAAACACGTATTTGAAAAAGAAGTGCAAAAGAGAAAGAAAAAGATGGGAAATCAAGGTTGATTATTAAATTTTCCTTCATTAAATTGAAATATGGAGCTCAGACCTTTGGATTATTAATTTGTCGGAACCTTATTTGGACTTGAGCTTAAAACTTAACAACCTCTAAGTTCCATTAATCTATGTTCAAGACTCATCAATAAACCGGATCAGAATAAGTCTACATACACAAACTCTAATGACCATGAATCTTTCCTTGTATCGTGTAAGTGATATGTAGCTCCCCACCTCAGAAGTGACAAAGAAACAACCTCCCTCAACCTGGTAGCTCTAATGCCTCGGTCTAGCAACTCTTTCCTCGAGGAGCAGGGTATTCCCTTCTAAGTTCAAGTACAACCAGCTCAAGAAGAGGGGGAAGAAGAGAATGGACCATGACCAGTGTAGCCATGTATCCTTGGGAGCTCTAACCAGTGTAGCTGAGTCTCCCGCTGCAAGCTTCACGAGATGGTCATGTGTAACATAAGCTTTGCTTTATTTGACTATATACACTCCGGTGGGATTATTAAATTTTCAATCCGACCCACCACTTTTTTGGTGTTTTTCTTTCTTTACACGCATTTTTTATGTGCGTATGTACAACATATCTACATGGTGCAACATATATACATAAGGAGTTTTTCCTCTTGAGCCAGTAGACTATCCCTCTTTTGAAGCTTTATTGCAACCCACAACTCCTGTCTTTAGACTTCATCACCACCAGACCAAGCTGAGACACACTTCCTTCACTATAAGAAGAAGAGAGGTTCCGCCTAGAAGTACTACCCTCATATGCTATCCCAAGCCAAAGGAGACTGCCTCCTCACCACCTCATCCGTGGAGAGCTATGTGTAAAGTTCTTGTGCAAGTAAAGCCACTGTTTCTGAGAATCATGTGTGCGTTGTTAAGTGATCTACTTAGTCTCATCAATATGGCATATGCTCATAGCCTAGTGGACTCAAAGAATTAAGTCCCAATGGATCTGAAAAGTCTTAATCCTAAGCCCTATAAGGTTCCTCTTAGAATTAGGTGGATTAAGGTCTTAACCAAGCTCCATTTGCCAATTTAATCCAGGCCAGTTTAAATGTCAATTATGATTTGGAAAAACTGTACTAATATTTACAAAGATGTAATTTTATAAATTTTTACAAATGTGAAAAATTTTTGAAAAAATGTTTGAAAACATGGATGTATGCATGAATGCAAAGTTTTGCAAAATATTTATAAAAATTTACACAAGGTTTTTGCAAACTTTTTGTTTTCCAAACATTTTACAAAAATTTTGTACTATATACATAATTTTGGTATGACAATATTTACAAACTATTTACACAAATCATTTTTACAAATATTTGTACAAAAATAATTTTTATAAATAGATAGGTATGTGCAAGAAGAATTTTATGTACAAGGGAAATTTTTAAATTTTTATGGATTTTTAGCCGTTATTTATTTACACACTCACGCAAAGTATGAGTTATGGATAAAGTATATATGAAATATATACGACACCCCCATATACTTAGCTCGAATGATGTCCTCAGAGTGATCAAGAGCGATGAAGAAGACATAACTCATGCTTAGTATAGGGAAGTGAAAAGGAATGTTAGGTACAAAAATGAATCAAAGAATAGAATGAAGAGGACTCGGTGTTTCCCCATATACTTAGGATCAAGTAATCCTAAGTATAGCAACCTATACATGAAGGGAAATTCAAGTAGAAGGATGTACAGGGTCTACCCCCCTATACTTAGGGTAAAATATACCTAAGTATAGGCATCAAAACAGAGGTAGAAAGATACAAAGAAGATAAATATCTACAAGATGGAAGGAACGGCATCACTCCCCTATACTTAGGGTGAAGACTCCCTAAGTATAGGCAATGACAGGAGTAATGAAACAGAACGATAATGAGCAACTCGGTGTTTACACCCCCCTATACTTAGGATGAGGTATATCCTAAGTATGGCAAAGATAATCCTATACGAAACCTGGGGTGAAAACAAGGCGGAAGAGACAAAGATCAAATCATGGCAAAACACGTATATGCAAAGAGAACAATGTTGAGGTGCCTCTCAACAAGCGCTAGATTTTATGCCCTTAGCTGGGCGCAAAGGCTAGGATAAAGCAGTGTCAAGGTTCAGGACGACATCTGTAAGGCGAATGTCGTATTGTCGTTGCAATCTCGGTTTGAGCACAATGATGAAATCAACAATGTCAGAAATGAAACCCAGGTAGGCAATCAGGCGGATATCTGCTACTGGCCAAGGATATGGGAATATGTGATTGATGAATCTCTGATTCATCATACTAATATGCTTAAATATTGCTTGTCTTAAGCGACTTTCACGTGATTTTGTGCGTTGAATGACCTAACTTGAGTCAACATGATTTCGAGTCACATGGTAACAATAGGGTATAAGTGAGCATGCTTAAACCACTGATCGCATTGATTAGCTTTATCACTAGATCTCCATCAATCAAAACCTAAGTAATTCTTATCACATACAGGAACCAAACCATATTAACTTAGAGAGCGAGGGAGCATAAACAATAGAAATACACGGTTATATCCACAACCGTATGAAGGTGTAGATATACATAATACCATCCTAAGAAGAAAACATATTTTAGTAATAACATTAATAATAAGCTATTAGAATATAATATATATGGCAACTCACGTATCCATACAAAAAGATTAGATATATATAAGAAAGATGCATAGTTGTCATACATGTAATATTGGAGTACGTACATAAATATCCCATGCACATTTCAATAGTCTCCTTTCTGGGATTTTTAATTACAACCCCCTCCATTTTTCTGTTTGGTCTAATGCGCCCATATCCTGGAAAGACACCATAATATTTTTAAGGGCAAGAACCCGTACGCCATTACACAGGAGAATAGGGCTAACGAGAGAAATACACCTTCCCTAGCAGGTTTTCTTCCGGCCAAACGCAAAACCCATGGCCTCCCACCTCGCGCCCATAGCTACTGCACGCTGCCCTCTCCTCATCTTTTCTCTTCAAGCAGCGGGCGCCATCCCTTCCCCCATGAATCCTATATGCGCTCGATTACTTCCAACGAGCTCTGCTACAATCGCAGTCTCAAACCATGGTTTCTAAACCTCAAAGACCACAGTCCAAGGTACAACCCAACGGCTGGCTAACCTCCCAACTGAAGGGCGCCGCCCTGCCCCTCCTACCTTGCGTGAATCCATCTCCTTCCCGCCCACTACTTCCACGATTTGCTCTCGTGCATCCATAGTGTCTGTACTGGTTTTGGTTGCCCCTGTTTCACACCCATAGCAGCCCATATTATGTCCGGCAAGAAAATATACTTAATAATCAATTTAGCTCTTGCCCATCCCGTATCCACTCTATAAATACAGATGCAAACTTGTTTTGTGAGGCATCCAGCATTAACGTGTGTATCTCCTTTCGTGCAGGAAACGAGAGCTCGAGAAGGACCACCTAGTTGCCTTCGGCCCAGCTCATCGACGGCCGCTTCCCTTGCTCGTGGTAGTGACAGTACCACAACGTGAGACGTTGGCCATTCCCTTGCCGAAAGATACCTTGAGTTGCTGCGATCAGACCCATTACGTGGGTCTCCGGTGAAGCCACACGGGCCTCATCTCCCTTGCCGTGAGAAGAAGGCTGGCGCCAACTACCGACGTCATACCCGCTTCGTGGAGTCATTTGGCAACCAACAACTGGGCAACATCGACATCCATCACTGCCATCACCATTGTTCTACATCTGCACCATCGCCACCACAGTTCGAGCATTGTTACAACAATGCACCCGACTGCAACAGGGCCTCGTGCATCATGCTACCTTGGTGAAGGGGAACGATTATGACTGTTTATTTTGGCGAAGTTTTCTTTTCACATAGTTTATCTGTCATCTTTTGCTATAATTCGAACCGTAATTTTATTGCATGCTTTTATCTGCACTCCATAACTGTTACATATTACACCTCCTTAGCATAATAGTGAAGTAATATGTTTTGGTTTTTCATCGCATTACTCTATTTACGCGTACATTATTCCCCTGTGTCTCATCATCGCATTCGCGTTCTATATTAGCAGATGAAAAGAGAAAACACAACCCTCGCATAAGTCTCTCTGTGGTTCGACCCGATACTCACCACTGAACACTTGCACGCATATATTGTGTTGAGTTTTACTTTATTGAGATCGGTACTTTTATTATTGACTCGAGCTAGGATTGTGTCACACAACGATACGTGTTTCACACGTTTTAGCACCACGATTCGAGCCCGATCAGTGATCGGGATCCGATAGCACAAAAGAAATCATCGGCTCAAGATCAGACTAGAGTGGAAGTGTGGAGCCGAAGAAATCAAATGTGGAGAAGGATGTATCAGTCATGGAATCCTCCACGTCAATCAGTGTCTCAAAAAGGTGTGGAAAATCAAGATCAGGAGACTCTCTACGAAAACTGATATTCGATGCATAAAATGGAGAGAAATCAGACAGATCATCGAATATCACAAGGATCGGCTCATCCTCGCGAGGGTCGTCGAGGTGAGACAACTCAGAAGTAGAAGGATCAGAAGACTCAGTTTTGTGGTCCGACATATCGGATACACTCACAAAAAATGAAACCAAGTATACCTCATGTATGGCATTCTCCCGCAGATAACCCTCGAGGAGAAATGCAAGATCATTAGTGAGGAGTAGAGGATTAGGATCTATAAGGGCATCTGCGCTGCTGTCAAGCACCCACTCTGTGCACCAGGATGCATCATCATCTGAAGTCTGGCTCTGGTCAATCTGGAAGCAGGAGAAGGTACTGGTCAACACCGCAGAGGCTGGCAATGTGGCTGAAATTGATCCTCGCTCTGCGGTAATGCTGGCTGTCATTTGGTCCTCAGAAAATGTATCTGTCTCATCAAAGTGGAGGACAAAAGGCTCTAATATGGGACTCTCTATATCAGTCATCCCCAAGTGTAGTCCTGTATCAAGTTGTGGTTGCTAGAAGGAGTCATGATATCTGTCTGAGTCCGAGAAGTATCTCTGCAAAATGGAAGCTGAGTCATCTGGAACTGGACACTGAAATGGCCGGATCGATGGATGTAGTAGTGGGGGCTCCTCTATCTCCTGGAATATCAGAAGATCTGATATCCAAGACTCGACGACTGAAAACTCTAGGGCTAACTCGAACTCTAGATGGAAGTCCAACAGGAACTCGAGTAGACTCTGGGTCAGAACCTCCACTGTGGTAGTCATGTCATCCATCATCTATGCCACATCAAAATCCATGTCCTCGGTCTGGTGTGTAGAAGCTGTATCCTCATGAAGTGCAACACACCCAACTGGTACTGCATCATCCTCGTGTGTTGTTCTGACTACTTCATCCTGTGAAGATGGCCTTTGTGAAAGTGATCTGGAGATGGGATCAAGTAACTCAATCTCGGAACTGTGGTGTGAACCACCACACGAGGTCATGATGAATCCCCATTCATCACTCTTTATTCCTATATTTTAGATAGAAACCTTGTGAAATACCATGTAAATGTTTGTAAATACAATAATTTGTCAAAATGCATGCATCATGTAAATAGCCATAATTAGGATGTTTTTGCACCAAAATAAAGGGATAAAGAATTAAAGAAAAAGAGGGAAATATTTAGAATAAATATTGAGTGACCTGGACCCAAGGGAGGGCTCCACAAGGGCCTGACCGCAAAATAAAATAAGTAGAGAGAGATAGGGTGACTCAACATGGTGTAAATATCCCTCTATGTGTAAATATTCTATTTTCTCAAAATAAAAATATTTATGTGATTCCCATATTTTATATATAATTATAAAAATAAAAACAAAATAAAATGGGAAAAATAAAAGAAAAATAAAAATAAATACTTTTTCTCTCATCAATGTATATATACCATGTACATAGAATAAAAGATGTATTTATTTCCCCCTTGTAATTAATTAATAAAAATACAATAAAAATCTTTTTATTTTCCATATTTATGTTATTATTAAATAAAATATAAAATTGGAATAAATATACATAAATAAAATAATAAAAATAAAAATAAAAATAAAAAAATACATAGGTATCCATACATGTTTATAATAATAATATATTATAAATATGCAATTTATTTTTCAAAAAAATAAATAAAAATCATGAAAAAATATTTCAAAATAAATAAACATTTTTATGTTAGAAATATTTCGAAATAAAATCATTTACTATTTTTAAATAATTTCCCAATGAATTTTTCTCATTGGTCCACGGGGGATTGTTGACCCCCGGTCAACTCTCCCCCCAGGAACACACGCTTGCGGATCCGTGTTTTGACCCAATTTCACCCAAATTTCTAGACGTGATCCGCCAACCATTTCCTTAAACCCTGGGCCCCGATTAACCTTGATTCATCCCTGATCCATGCCTGGGGATCTTCCTAGGGATCCGTGCACCAGAATTCCATGCCCAACTCCTTCTTTATCGGATCCCAACCACTATATAGTCTCATCTTCCTCCGCCATTTGCGGTACCTTTGGCTCTCGTCTTCGACTCCCAGGACCTCCACCGTGTTCCTTAAGTGACAGCGAGTGAGTGCGGGTGTTTGAGTGAGGATTTGGAGGTGCGTAGCCCAGGTCCGGCGACCATCGTCGTCGTGCTCCACCGCCGGCGAAGCCCGAGCCTTTGGAGGCGACGCTCCATCGAGGTGAAGACCACCGGAGAACCAGCGTCTCCGCCCTAATCGACGTCGGCCATCATGTAGACTCTTTAGCTTCTAGTCCATCGCTCATCTTCGATTTTCACCTTTCAGCTCCGCCAGCTCCGCCTTAGTGGCCGGAGCCCCGCCAGTTCACCTCATCCGTATCGATCGACTCTTCGACCCATCGCCACCTTCCCTACGCGGTCTGATCACCTCGAGCTGGACCATCTGAGTCCAGATCGAGTCGGGTTCCTTCTACCACCTTCGCCGGAACCCCCCGTAGCCCATCCACGCCGCTTCGCTTTATCTTTTAGCTAATAACCTATGTCGGAGCATCCCTCGAGCAGGAGCTTCTTTCTGTAGGTCAATGAGCGCGGGAGACCCCCTCTTGGACGCGTTTCCACCCTTCGTCGGAGCTGCTCCGGGTCCCTCCTCCCTCGACGGAGGATCCGACCGTTGGGGCCCTCATCGGAGGCCACCACCCGACGCGGAACACCATCGCGAGGAGAACCCACCTCTCCGATCTTCCATCGGTCGTTTGGATCGCCTCTAGATACCCGAAGAAGCTCGCCCATAAGGAGTTCTTCCTGATCCTCTCGCATCTGTCGGATCGCCCCTCTGCGCCAATTCTTATCTCAGCCGTACGTAGCCTGCCACCGTCAGACCGTCAGATCTATGATCTGATGGCCACGTTTCACCCACATTCGCCCTCGCGCTAGCACCGTTGGATCCTCCAGAGGGCTTCATCCGGACCGTGCATCCGCCGCCATCCACAACTCGACACCTGGCATGCATGCGCCCCTCACGCGCCTCGGCTGGGTAACTTGTGCCCATACCCCTGCAATTTTCTTTAGTTTTTATTTAGTCTATTAAATAAATGTGCCTGGTTAAATTGCATATATGGACCTCTAGTTTAGTGTATTTGCATTTTAGTCCATGTTTGTGTAGAACACGTGCTTCGACACGTGCTTTTGTGGACTTTTTGTAGTATCTATCCTATAGTTTTGAGGTGTTACGGTTTACACGTTTATTAATTAGAATGATATTTTGGTCCCTGCGAATGTGAGACACGTGCTTAGCACGTGATTTTTGGGCTTTTTGCCTTATTTGGGCTAAAGTTTCTGACTGTTCGGGATTGGAATTTATATTTTGAAAATTACATTTATACCCCAGTGCGTGTTGTATTCGACATGTGTGGAAATTGATGTGATTTTTGCATTGATGCCCTTATAATTTTAGCACATGTTACATTTTAGCCCCCAGAACTATGTTTTCTTGCACTTAGGTCCTTGTGTGTTGTATGTCTTATATTGGTTGAATAAAATATCAGATAAACTCCAAATCAAGTGAAATTTGATTATGTGGCTCTTGCCACTGAGTAAAAATTTCACTAATTTTTTGGGACATTTTTGTTGCTTTTTGCTATTTTAAAAAATCAAAAACCTTCATTTTTGCTAATGTTTGGAATAGAAAATCAACTAAAAATAAAAAAACTTTTCTAAACATTTAAAAAAATAATACTTGCTTGTTTTGTTGTTTTTGAGCTTCTTTCCAATTTTTAGCCTATTTGGACTTAAAAAACCCATAAAAATTGAAAAACCCTACAAACCTTATAAAAATTATTAAAAATTATATAAAAAATAAAAAAATGCAATTTTGATTTCTGTAGTTTAGTGTTTATTTCCACTTTTCATGAAAATTGCCTTCAAATTTTTATAGGCTAATTTCTTTTTTTTAATTAGCCTTTCAAATCTGACTGCATAGTTCTTCACTGTTTTCCCTTTTTTATTTTTATAAAATCAACTAAAAATAAAAAAAAATCTTGAGAAAATTGTCAAAAACACTTAAAAATATAAAAAAAACACAAAAACAATTTTATTTGAATTTTCTGAGCATGTTTAAGTGTTTAATAAATTGTGGAATTGTCCTTTTTAGCTCTTTTCTTATATTTTATTTATAATTAAAAACACAAAAAAATAAAAATACATAAAATCCACCAAAAATATTTTGTCTTTTTATTTTATCTTTAGACTACTTCGTAGGCTCTTTTGAGCCAATCCGTGCTCCTTGAGTTCGACCCTGTTCGCTATACCAGGTTAAATAAATAGCAGGACCTATTATTCAGATTTCGTTTCTGGTTATTTTTGATTTGGTGGTCTCTTTTTCTTGTTGAGTCCGATCTGTGAGTGAAGGATATGGTATTATCCTCAAGCGCATCAAGGAAGCGTGATCGTCGTATCGGATACGATGCAGAACGACTAGTCGTACTAGTTGTTCTGTGCAGCGGAATTTAAAAATTTTCATGCGATGAAACCACATGATCCAAGAACAATTCTCGGATCATTTCATCTATAACCACAACAAGTATAAAGGAATACCTCTTGGAGCGTGGTTGATCGAGTCTCTAAGAAAAGAGACCTCCTGTCTCAAGTCCGATCGTCGGAGAGATTGCTTGCGAGCGCGGGGATGAACCGCGTGATCCTCGCAATCCAACAAGTTGATCCAAGCATGGTTCGTTGATCTCGTCGTACGAGATCAGACGTCTACTTTGTGAGATTAGCACTCCAAGAAGATGAAGAATCGAAGAACGTCGAAGCGGCGGTGCGGTGGCGATGGCGTCGACGAACTTCTCCTCTAGAGTTTGGTGGACGGCCACCAAGAAGAGGGAGAGAGGGATGGCATGTGAGAAGAAAGAGAGAGAGAGAGAGAGAGAGAGAGAGAGAGAGAAAGAGAGAGAGAGAGAGTTTGCTCCAATATTGCATAGCCCTAGAGAGCATGGTATGCCTCTCTATTTATAGGGTTTTGGGATCCATGGATCTCAATCCATGGGACATATAAAATCAATGGATGAGATTGATTTATGTCCAATCAAATGGTCAAGATTGTTGTTGGTGAAACCAACAAATTATGATCTAATTTAGATTAAAATATATTTGACAAAATCAAATATAAATCAATCCTAAATTACACTAACAAATAAGGAGAGAATATACATGGAGATTACATCTCCCATGTATATTCAACGTGGACGACCCCCATTCCAAATAGGACATGGGTGCTGACCACTCCATTCCATATGGAGGCAATCTCATGAGATTTCATGAGATTGCATATCTCCATGGAAATCTCTCATTATTTATTTCCAACAATTTTGTTGTGATATATTCTTCAAAAAATAATTCACAATTATATTTGAGAATATAGCAATCTTGCCATTGAAAAATTGTGAATCACATTCACAACCCAAAACAACATATAATTTACATTATCAATTAATTACACAATGTGTATCCAATACACATAATAATTAATCAACAAATATAAATTATAATTATCTCTCTCTAATACATTATAAATCACATTTATAATATATTATGAATAATTGGATATTTCTATCCACATTATTCTTATCCACAATAATTAAATCACATTTAGTTATATTGGATAATTTCTACACACATCAAGATGATTAAATCACATTTAATCATTATTTCTTTGATGCTTAGATCTTATGGAATTATTCTTGAACCCTTTCGAGAATAATGTGATTTCTCCGCAGATACTTGGAGATAAGGACATGGCGTATAGTGACCTGGATGTTGAGATCATATCTCAAATCCAGATCCCATGGACCTCCCGCAGATGCTTGATCAAATCAAGACTGTAGACCTAATCTTCTCATTGCATCTGAATCTCATTTAGATCAATGTCTAGTACATGGACTAAGATTAGGTTACTTCTCTAATGAGAGGAGTCACTAAAATCCAAACATGCTTCATCACTCCCTCGGAATGGAAGTGTCATGGTTATACAATCGTTTATGGTCACATCACCCTCATGTATTCCCAATACCTGTACATCCTGCATACTGGAAGACCTATGATCATTCTGAAGAAAAAGATCACTTTTACACCGTCATCCTCAGGGTTTGATCATTAAGTTTCTCAATCTTGGTCAATGGGAATTGGTATAGATCATATGCTTTCCCAAAGCATATATCTTACCTTCAAATTCATGTTATGCTTCCAAAGCACGATGACCATGCATGGAATTTGATCGGTCCCAATACCTCATGAGTGAGCTCATGTCTCCCGATTCATAAGTGAGCCTGTATGATCCCTTTTAGAGATCGTGTTACTCATATGCCCTTACATGCATACCAGCTCGCCAGTGTATAGACCTTGGTTAGGTCATCAACCTATTGGTCTGCCAAATGTACATACTCAGACATATAGCAACACATCTGTCTCCGGTCATAGGATGCATGCCTATGATGTGACAGCATTCAACATAGGTCTTTGGTTATCTCGATCTCATTAAGTCAACCCATTGACTCAACTAATCTGACATCTCCGAATCACTATTCCCATGTAGAGGACCTGCATCAAGAGGTCAGTCAGATATCAGCCATTTGAGAAAGGATTGCCATCTCCTACTCAGTCTGGAGATCATCACTTAACAATCATTTGACGATGCTTGATGAATCCTCTATCTAACTCCTTAGATATTCATCCAAGCATCAGCCTCTATGATTCATTCAGTGAATCAACAGCTGTGTGATCATCAAGTTGGCCATGGTACATAACCCTTATTGTATAGAGGGACCTTATAGTGCATTCATTCATTCAATCTCAGAAAGGGAGTGAAAAATAATCAATAACTTTTATTGATAAATCATTTATTACAATAACATTTATTGTAGGAATGGTTCGCCCGGGGCTCACATTGCTAACAAATATCCCACTGGCCCTCAGAACCATTCAGGTACAATCCTTAAACCCATACTCATTACATGTTGGTCGAAAACCTTATGTGTCAGAGGTTTCGTAAGATGATCAGCAATGTTGTCGGCAGAGGCCACCTAGGTGATGATGATGTCACCACGCTTTTGTATCTCTCGAATGATGTGGTATTTCCTTTCCACGTGCTTGCTCTTCTGATGCCATCTGGGTTCCTTTGCCTGGGCCATGGCTCCCATGTTATCACAGAGTAACGGGATGGGAGTATCAGAGGAAACTACGCCAAGCTCTAAGACAAACTTGCGCAACCACACCACCTCCTTTGCAACATCCTATGTGGCAATGTACTCGGCTTCCGTTGTTGAATCTGCAGTAGTGTCCTGCTTCTTGCTTCTCGAGCTCACAACACCACCATTCAACACGAACACGAACCCTGATGTCGACTTTCGATCATCAACATCTAATTGGAAGTCAGAATCTGTATATCCCAAGACTTGGAGATCACCATCTCCATAGACCAAGATGTAATCTTGAGTCTGTCTTAGATATTTGAATATGTTCTTTACCGCATTCCAGTGTTGTTCTCCATAGCAGGATTGGTAATGACTTACCACTCCCACTACATGGCAGATATCTGGCCTAATACACATCATGGCATACATTAAGCTTCCTACAGCTGATGGACATCCAGCCATGGCCTTCTTTTCCTCAACAGTTTGAGGAGCCATTCCTTTAGACAGGTGGATACCATGTCTTAAGGGTAGGAATCCTTTCTTAGAACTATCCATACGAAATCGTTCAAGAATCATTTTAATGTATCCATGTTGTGACAATCCCAAAATCCTCTTTTCTCGGTTTCTGAACAACTTCAGGCCTAAGATGTAAGAGGCTTCTCCAAGATCTTTCATCTCAAAGGTATTGGATAGCCAAATCTTCACATTGGTCATCATCCCTATATCATTCCCAATGATAAGGATATCATCTACGTAAAGCACGATGAACACAATGGAGCTCCCACTAAGCTTCTTGTATACACAAGGTTCATCAGGATTTTGCACAAAATCATAACTCTTTATGGTTTCGTGAAATCTGATGTTCCAGCTACGAGAAGCTTGCTTGAGCCCATAGATGGATTTCCTCAGCTTGCAACACCATGAAGTTGAGGAGTTCCAGGAGGAGTGAGATTGCAAACAATTCCATTCTCCTTAAGATATTCTTTGAATTCATCTGAGAGGTACTCGATCAGATCAAATCCGTTTAATCTTCCTATCGGTTTGGTTCTCAACCAAAGCCTTGAACTCTTTGAACTTTTCAAAGGTTTCAGATTTATGATGTAATAGGAAGACAAACACGAATCGCGAATGGTCATCGATAAATGTCAAATAATATCGATATCCATTTCGAGTCGCGGTACTGAAGGGACCACATACATCGGTATGTATTAGGTCAATAATACCTTCGCATCTTGTAACCTTGTTAGGTCAAAAACGACTACTAAGTCGTGCTTCCCGGCAACGGCGTCATTCTGATGAGCCACAAATCCCACAAAATTCGAGTAGGAATAAAATCAATCAAGGGTCATTGTGACCCAAATCTCGCAGATCGGACTCAACAAGAAAAATCAGACCACCAAACAAGAATAATCAGTCAAAAACCAAATAAGAGGTCTTGCTATTTATTTAACCTGGTATAGCGACCAGGGTCCAAATCAAGGAGCACGGATTGGCCAAGTGGCCTATGAAGTAGTCGAAAAATGAAATAAAAAGATAAAATATTTTTAGGTGGTTTTAATGGGTTTTAATTTTTTTGTATTTTTAATTATAAAGGAATAAGGGAAAAGGGTAAAAGCACACAAACAACAATTTATTAAACACTAAAAAACAAGCCAAAAAATTAAACTAAAATTATTTGTTTTTTATATTTTTAAGTGTTTTTGGTAATTTTCTCAGAATTTTATAATTTTTAGTTGATTTTATAAAAAATATGAAAAGGCTGAAAATCAAAATCAATGTGCACCCAGATTTGAAAGGCTTATTAAAAATATATAATTAGCCTCTAAAAATCTGGAGACAATTTTTATGAAACTAAAAATAAAAACTAAGCTACAGAAAACAAAATTACATTTTTTATATTTTATAGAATTTTTAAGAATTTTATAAGATTTTTAGGGTTTTGAGATTTTTAGGTGTTTTATAAATCCAAATTCAACCAAAATTGGACTGAAGCTAAAAGACACTAAAAGAAACAGCAAGTAATTTTTTTAGAATTGTTTAAAGGTTTTTTATATTTTTAATTGATTTTTCAATTCAAACAGTAACAATAATGCGTGTTTTTAAATTTTTAAAAATATCAAAACAACACAAAAATGTCCCAAAAATCTTGTGAAATTTTTATACAGTGGCAGGAGCCACATATCCAAATTTCACTTGATTTGGAATTAATTTGATATTTTATTCAACCAAGACAAAAGCCACAGCACATAGGGACCAAAGTGTAATTTATAAAAACATGTCAGTCAATTGATAATTTGTTCAATAATCCCAGGATTGAACTTACAAAAAGTCCAATCAGGCATGCGTCTGACACATGATTCACACTTAGAGGGACTAAAATGTCATTCCTATTAATAAAGATGTAAACAATAACAGCACTAAATCCAAGGATGAAATATGCAATTAACCCACCGGTCACGTGTCGATGCATGTGCTCCACATACAGAGGGGCTGATTTGCAAATAAAACAAATACAGGGTCCAAGATGCAAATATTCCAAAATAAAAACAACTAAAACTAATATTTACAAGACTAAACTACAAATATCAAAGGAGAAGGGGCCTAAGGGAAATTTACCCCTTTATTATCATCTAACGGACAAGGGGCGTCCACGTATGATCTGACGATGGAGAGCGGACGACGCCCCTTTAGCGATGAGCGGCCTGGATCTGATCCGCAGATGGATCATCGGTCAATATCTCCCCAGGAACAAACGGGGGCGACTAGAACTGGTGCTGGGGCAAGATCTAACGACGGAGAAGGGTCCCGGATGAACTGCTCTCCGACGACTTTCGCCGAGCCAATATGCGTGCTGGGGTCCTCTGATGCTGCTCGGAGAGGGGAAATGAAGCTCGAAATGCTCCACAATGAACGGTATGCTCCAATTGGGTCGAGAGCGTCTAGAGAGCTCCTGCGAGGTAAGGGACCTGGAGCCTCCTGTGCTTCCGAGTTGGACCTCCAGATGAGGTCTCTTTGACTCTTCAACCTGCATAGGCAAACCATTGGGTTGAAGGAAAATGCCTCGACCCGTTAGAGCATGAGATAGGTGAAGGATGGGGCGAGGCATGACCCTCCGGCGAGGTGGAGGCGGAGGGGAGTCGCTACCCTGTTCCAGGGCAAACCAGGGGGAATGGCTGGGCGGAGAAGATGGAGAGGGGTCTGGCGAAGGTGAAGGAATGGTCGAGAGGTGAAGTGGGAGAACGGAGCAGTGTGGATTGGCCGGCGGCACGAAATCTGAAAATCCAAAATCAGAAGAAACTAAAAAGGATCTAACCTAATAGGTGGCTGAGGTCGTCTGTGCTAGAGGTCGGGGACCTCCAGGGGTTGTCACCTCAATGGTTAGACGGGTCTAGAGGCTCAGGCTCGCTTGGTGGCGGAGCACGACGGTGAAGACTGTCAGATCAGTAGTTCCCGGCTGCTCGTCCCTCTCTGCGACTCTCTCGCACGTGCTGTCACTCAGGTGAAGGAGAGGAGGTCATTGGAGGCAAGGGGGAAGGCCAAAGATCGGAGTGAAGTCGGTCGGGGCTTCCGTTATATATCGGTGCAGGTCCGATAAGATGGGAGTGTAGCTCGCGGATCGAGGTACGGAGCCCTAGCGAGTAGGCCGGGCGAGGATCATGGATCTTTCCATGACATTCGGAGCCTCGGATCGATGAGAATGGTGGGCGGATCGGTTCAGAAAAATTCGGAGAAAATGGGTCAAAAACCAGATCCGCGGAGAGTGGTCCTGGGGGGGGAAGTTAACTTGGGGTCAACGTTCCCCCGTGGACCAATGAGAAATCAAGGATTTGGAAATTATTTGAAAATTCAGTATAAAATAGAAGAAAATTTTATTTCAAAATATTTACAAAATAAAAAATGTTTATTTATTTTCAAAGTATTTTTTAGTGATTTTTATTTATTTTTTAAAAAATAAATTATGCATATACACTATATATTATTATATAAAGGTATATGTACCTATGTGTTTTGATTTTTACTTTTAATTATTTTATTTTTGTACAATTATCCCTATTTTATATTTTTTTTATTTACATCACAAAATTTGGGATATAAAATAATTTTTATTTTATTTTTATTAACTATTTACAAAGGTAAAATAAATAGTTCTTTTATTCTTATATACATGGTATATGTTCACTGAGGAGAGAGAATTTATTTTGTTTTTATTTTTATTTAATTTTTCTGATTTTTATTTTATTTTTATAAATATATATAAATTAATAAAAACCCATTTTTATATATGTTATATTTTAATAAAATAAAATATATACATGAAGGAGTATGTACATGGTGAATGGCCCTATCTCTCTCTACTTGGTTTCTTTTGCGGTCAGGCCAATGCTTTGCCCTCCCTTGGGTTCGGGTCACTCGATATTTATTCTAAATATCTCCTTCTTTTTCTTTCTTATTTATTCTTTTATTTTTGCACAAAAACATGCTAATTATTGAATATTAACAAAAGCATGTAGTTTGGTAATTTATTATATTTACAAGTATTTACATGGTGTTTTACAAAGTTTTGTAGCTAATATAAAAGAATAAAGAGCGATGAATGAGGATTCATCAGTTACATACCATAAGAGATTTATGATTTTCACCTTTTCAAAGAGACATATAAAGGATTAGTGGGAGCAATAAGTTTAGATTTTCAAAAGTTAAGAAAACTAGGCAAAGAATTAATAGTATTTAGCAAAGCATTTATATTTATTCTCAAATATACAATTGGAAACTACACTTTTTTACATCAATTTAACATCAAAAAGTAATCCAAATGTTAATTGCTAATAACATGAGGATAAACCACGAGGGTGGGAATATATGCATATCAAAAAACTAATCCATAATCTCGATGGATCGAATTGATTTGGATTTGAATATTTAATGGATTTCATTTGACCAAGAAACATTATAATCCTTAAGGTTGTATTAGACATGGATTAAGATAAAATCTGATCTAGATGCACTCATATTTATTTACATTATTAAGTGTATCATTTTCTCACACAACAACCACGTGAAGTTTTTATCTTTAATATTTTAAGATAGTTCCACAATGACATATACATAGTCACCATAAGCCGTTTACTTTTCATCAAGTTATAAAGATAAGTAACAAAAGTATTTTCCCTTTTGAACCAAAAACATATAGAGGTGCAATTTGCAGTGGTAGTCCCATATTAGTGTTCCCAAAAGACATCACCCTAACAGCTTCGAGGAGCTGACCAATGATCTCATTATTTTACTTAATTAGAGATTTCATATTTCTATAAGCAATGACTTCATATTCATCAGGGCATTTATTTATTTTCAAATTTGGGGGATGAAATATGGCAAAGTGTCCCTTCAGATCAATGGAGGAGTGCCAGAGGGAGACTTAGGACATGTCCCTCGATGAATCACCATTCATCACTCTTTATTCCTTTATTTTAGCAAGAAACCTCAGTAAAATACCATGTAAATGTTTGTAAATAGAATGAATTGTCAAAATGCATGCTTCATGTAAATAACCATAATTAGCATGTTTTTGCGCAAAAATAAAGGAATAAAGAAATAAAGAAAAATAGGGAAATATTTAGAATAAATATTGAGTGACCCAAACCCAAGGGAAGGCCAATCATTGGCCTGACCGCAAAATAAAACAAGTAGAGAGAGATAGGGCCATTCATCTTTGTGCAAATATTCTCCCTTATATATTATTATTTTCATAAAATAAAAATGTTTATGTGTCCCTCATAATGTGTATATATTTATAAAAATAAAATAAAAATAAAACAAAAATAAAAATAAAACAAAAATAAATTCTCTTTCTTCCCCTTGTATATACCATGTATATATGTACTTATATATATTTATTTTACCCTTGTAAATACACAATAAAAACTAAATAAAAAATTATTTTGAATCCCATATTTTCTGTTGAAAACAAATAAAATATAAAATAGAGATAATTATAAAAAAATAAACAACTAAAAATAAAAGTAAAAAATACATAGGTACATATACTTGTATATAATATAAGGAAAAAATGGGGTTGCCCCCAACATGGCTGCCCCCGCCCCATTTTTCGGCGTTTTTTTATTTTTTTTGAAAAATAAAATCATGTGTATTCACCCCTATATCCCTCCTACATGCCATTCAAATTTCGTCAGAAACAGAGACTCCTACGACCTCCATCGAGATGATGTCGATTTAAAAAATTATGTTACCGTTAAAAAATGACTGTCTGGATGAAGGCCGTAGGAGTCTCTGTTTCTGACGAAATTCGAGTGGTATATAGGAAGGATATAGGGATGAATGTACATGGTGTTATTTTCAAAAAAATAAAAAAAATATCCCAAATAAGGCGGGGGCAGCCACATATGACCCATAATATAATACTATGTATATACATTAGTTTTTTTTTCAAAAAAATAAATAAAATCACTAAAAATTACTTTGAAAAATAATAAATATTTTTCATGGTGAAATTATTTCGAAATAAAATAATTTACTATTTTAAAATGAATTTTTAAATAATTTTCCAATGGATTTTTCCATTGGTCCACGGGGGATTGTTGACCCCCGGTCAACTCTCCCCCCTGGACCACTTCTAGGCAGATCTTCGCATTGACCCAACTTCTCCGAATTATAGCGCCTCGATCCGAATGCCATCCACCCATACCCCGGGCTCTGACTGCTGACGTATGATCCATGACACACGCCCGCCATTCTTCCTAGGGATCCGTGCACCACAATTGCTCGCCCGACTCCAATCTTGCCAACCCTTGCCACTATATAGCCTGAGCCTCCACCGCATTTTCACGCATATTTGGCCATCCCCTTTGGTTCTCAGGACCTCCCTTCCTTCTCCTTGAGTGACAGCAAGCGAGAGGGATCGATTGCAGCGAGGACCAAGGCTGGTAGCCTCAGATCCGGTGGTCATCGTTGCCGTACTCCGCCCATCGGTGAGCTCGAACCTCTGGAGGCGTTGCTCCATTGAGGCAAGGACACCAGGAGAACCAGGACCTCCAGCATAGACGTTTGCACCCATCATGTATCCTCGATATCCCTTAGATTTGCTTTAATCTTGATTCTTCGATTTTGCACCGCCGGCCTCCGCTGGCCGATCCACTCCGTTCCGACCGTCCTTTCGATCATCCGACTGTCGCATCGTCTTCACGAGACCTCTCCGCACCAGCTACGCACCTCCGATCATCTTGGTTCGCCCCGGAACCAAGACTTAGGTCTCCTCCACCGTCGCCTCACCGGAGACCCCCGCTCCGCCTCATCTGATCACCCCCTTCTCCCACTAATGGGTCGAGGCAGTTTGCCCTCAACCCCTCTTGCTTCATGTACATGTACCAAGGCTTAAGAGCCTCACCTGGACGCTCGACTATCCAGGAACAACTGCTCCAGTTCATCCCCGTCGCTTGAGCTCCTCCGTCGCTCCCGGCACCATCCGAGTAGTCCACCAGCTGCGGATCACCTCCGGCTTCCATTCCCATATCACAGCAACAGCAGAGGGCCTCCTGATCGCTCGTATTAGACCGGTGAAACTCACGGCGACTTGTTCTTTGAAGGTCCTCCAGCACCGTTCGATCGAACCCCTCGCTCCAGACTAGATCTCCACCATTCATCTGCGTGGGGCTTTCAACCGTTGATCCATCCGAGGATCGAATCAGAGACGTCCATCGCTGAAGAGGCATCCACCATCAACAGCCGTCAGATCTTACACGTGGACCTCCTTCAGTCGTGGATCTTAATAAAGGGGTAATTATCTCTTAGGCCCCTGTTCTTTTTGCATTTATAGTTTAGTCCTGTAAATATTAAGTGTAGTTGTTTTTATTTTTGTTAATTTGCATTGTGGACATTATACTTTTTCGTATTTGCGATTTAGTCTCTGTGAGTGTGGAACACGTGCTTCGACACGTGAGTTTTGTGGGCTAATTGCATGTAAGGGCTTGGGTTTTCTATCTGTTATGGATTGAAGTTATCTTTCGGATATTTGCATATATAGCCCTGTGCGTACTGGAATTGGAGCATGTGTGGAAATTGATGTGAAATTTGTGTTAATACCCTTATAGTTCCTGCACGTGTTTTGTTTTAGCCCTGAAACTTTGTTTTTCTCGCAAATAGGTCCTTGTGTATTGTTGCTTGTTTTGTGAGTGAATAAAATATCAAATAAACTCCAAATCTTGTGAAATTTGGATACGTGGCTCGTACCACTGTGTATAAATTTCACTATTTTTGGGAACATTTTTATTACTGTTTGCTATTTTTAAAAATTCAAAAACCCTCATTTTTGCCATTGTTTGAATTATAAAATCGACTAAAAATATAAAAAATCATCTAAAAATTATAAAAAATTAGGTACTGTTTATTTTGTTGTTTACTTGCGTCAATCCAAATTTTGCATGATTTGGATTTATAAAACACCTAAAAATCACAAAACCCTAAAATTCTTATAAAAATTCTTAAAAATTTAAAAAAAAATCAAAAAAATGTAATTTTTATTCCTGTAGCTTAGTTTTCACTTCTAGTTGTCATAAAAATTGTCTCCAGATTTTTAGAGGCTAATTATATATTTTTAATTAGCCTTTAAAATACGGTTGCACATTGATTCTGATTTTGAGCCTTTTCCTATTTTTATAAAATCAATTAAAAATTACAAAATTCTGAGAAAATTACCAAAAACACTTAAAAATATAAAAAAACACAAAAAAAATTATTTTAATTTTTTGGCTTGTTTTTGAGTGTTTAATAAATAGTTGATTGTGTGCTTTTTACCCTTTTCCCTTATTTCCTTCACAATTAAAAATCATAAAAAAATTTAAAAATATAAAATCCACCAAAGGATTACATTTTATTACTTTATTCATTTTCTGATTACTTCGTAGGCCAATTCGCCAATCCGTGCTCCGTGAGTTCGATCCTGGTCCTTATACCGGGTTAAATAAATAGCGAGACCGCTATTCGGATTCCTTGTCTGATTACTTATTTATTGGTCTAATTTTCTTGATTGATCGATTTTTGAGGGATTGAGGTCACAACGACCCGTGATATTTATCTCCCTTAGTCTCTTGTTGATTTATTGGGCCTTGTCAGAATGGCGTCGTTGCCGGGAAGCACGGCTTAGTAGTCGTTTTTTTCGCGGTTTTCTTTTTTTCTCTGATTTTTCTTGCATATTTTTATAATAATCTGTGTCTGATACATTCTTGTTTGACTTCTTACAATGGCTCGAGGACCGATACTGTTTTTTCGGAAGCCGAAGCAACCGCTGAAGTCGGAGTCAGAGGCGGCTCTTTTCTACATAGAGCCGCAAGAGAGAGCGAGGAGCAGAGCAAGAGTGCGGGAGCCGCAGAATAGCCGCAAATAACCGTAGAATAGTCGTAGTATAGTGTAGTTTTATTTTCAGCAGACTATTATTGTAATAATACAGGGACTGACACTTGGACTTTATCGGCGTGGTCTGTTTTGCCGAGCACTGGTGTACTCGGGGGACCTCGCCGCGTTTTTCACCGGTTTTCAGGTTTTCTCGCATTTTATTATAATTGCCTGTCTGATTTACACGATTTTGACCTTAGCTTAGGATTTTCTTCTGATTGTGACGTAATTGATTAGGATCCAATCCCTAATTATCTGCTTGTTTCTATTAGATCGTAATTGGACCTAATTAATTAACTCATAAGAAAAATCCAGATTACTTAGATTCTAGTCCACGTGCCTTGAGAAGTCACATACAACACATGCAGGATCCATTGTGGCGGACACCGAGTGGCTCCCAAGATAGGACTCCGGACTTAGGTTTGAGTACCCGACTACTGTTCTTATCGTCTAGAAATTGCTCTGTTTAAGGCCGATTTCGCGTGCATCATATAGGTAGTTTATTTTCAGTCTTTACTTTTATGCGTAGATCACTCTGCATGTAGACTGCTGGAGTCAGGTACGCATCTCTTACTCTGCATGCATCATTGATTTCTTCACGCATCGGCTTTTTCGTCTTCTCTCCCTGTTTTCGAACTTAAATAATCAGAAGAACCGAAAAATTCGTTAGGCGTTATTTGCATTGAAAACACATAAAAAGAAAAAAGTATAAAATTGGGACCACTAAACACACTTGACCCTAAAACACACTTCATCTAAAAATCTGTCTTGGGGAGAACAACCCCCTCCTTGTTTGGTTTGGATAAGCGAGAGAGCGACCCACACACTAGGCTAGAGCCATATCTGATCTCCGATCAGACTACCGACCCTTTATATGGGACAATCTGTTGGGAGGATTGGATTCCCATCAGCTTGCGTAACCGCTCTGATAGACTGACTTGATCACCTAAATAAAATTGACAAGATAATTGACCGAACCTTTACGGTCTTCAGCTCTGCATTGCGTAGGTGAATCGGGGGTTTGTTTTCTCATCTTGTATGTTTTCCAGATCTCATCCGCCTGACTCGTCAGATCAAGATGATGGGCAAGAGGTCTCTTAGGCATCCTCTGGCTGCATCGCTTTTCAGCACTCCGGCACGTTCATCTAGGTTGGTTCGTGAAAGCAGCGACCCGCTCTCTGAACTCGAGTTCGATTCTGCCCTATTCCCCCTTGACCATCCGATTCTAAGATACCAGTGTTGTAGCCAGATCAGAGACAACAAACAGATGATTTATCGGAACCTGAGTTTGGATCTTTTGCCTTTGTAGAGATCATGGCCAGCAGTGAGGAGCGCACCGAGGGTCAGAGATCAGAGATGACGACATACGTTTTGGACCAGGGTGCGATCAACAACACCCTATTGGCTTCCCTCGAGACGATGCGACGCCAGATACAGGATCATGGATCCTTCATGGTGGAGATGAGGAGAGAGATGGAGAGGCTGAGGACAGCGCGAGACCAGTCGAGAGCCGCGGAAGAGAGGGATCCAGATCAGCCAGAGGAGCCAGTCCACCCGGCAGCAACAACCATACCGATGCGGGAGTTGCACAACCCCGGATCGACACTTACACACCGATAGATCGTACTTCCGACGATCATGGGGGACTTCAAATTCCCCCCACAGACACTTCAGCTTCTTCCCCTCTTCGACGGGCTCGCCACTTGGGAGCCCCATCTGCATCTCCAGGAATTTGAGATGATCTGCAGCACCATCCACGATCGGCAGGTGGTCGAGGACATTATTCGGATGATTGCCTTCCCCTTCTCCCTTGTTGATAGAGCAACCAACTGGCTGAAGCATTTGGGGAGATTTGTATACACCTGGGAGTAGCTCCGCACAGAGTACTTGAACAAGTACTATCCACTCGGGCGGACCAATGCAACGAGGGCCCTGATCAGCAATTTCTCCATGCTCCCCAACGAGCAGTTTCACGAGGCATGGGAGAGGTTTAGAGAGCTTACCGACAGATGCCCGCACCATGACATCACGAAGCCGAACATAGTTCAGAGCTTCTTTTGCGGACTGACACCAAAGCAGTAGGGCCTGGTGAATGCTTCTTGTGGCGGTTCTTACTTCACCAAGGATGAGGATCAGGTCTGGGCCATCTATGAGGAGATGGCCGAGAACTACACCGTAATGTCCCAGACCCGCCTCTACACTCAGGGACGTCCCCAGCCACAAGCTGTGCAGTTTCAGAGGATAGCACGAGTCGATGCCGGTCCTTCCACTTCGTCTGCAGCAGTCGCACAGGCAGAGTCTACAGCCGCAGATACGGGCATTTTCAGCGAGAAGCTGGACCGGATCGAGTTGATCGAGAAGAAGCAGTGCCAGGGCATCATGCAGATGGATCAGATGGCACAGACACTAAGAGACCTGAAGACACAACTCATATGTCTCCAGGAGGCACAGACGGCTTCTCAGCCCCGTCTCAGGTTACAAGGAGATCCGAGCAGCAGTGGTAGCTCGTCCCAGCACTCCAGTCAGCCTAAATAGGTTCACCTTGTACAGACGGAGTCGTACTAGCAGCCACCGCAATTTTACCAGCCACCACCATCCCAGGACACTCAGATATCGGTCTACCAACCAGATCAGCTCCTGACAGTACTCCCTCACCCATCTATGAGCAGGAGCCGTTGATGGATGTCAACGGGATTTGGTATGACCGACCCCAGCCCGGTATCCGACGAGACCATCACGAGGCCGAAGGGGTTGCTGAAAGACGTTGTCGTCACGATTCAGGGCCTGAAATTCGTCGTGGACTTCGTTGTGTTGGACATGGAGATCCCTGAGTCCGTGACTGATACCCCGATCATTCTAGGATGCCCGTTCTAGGCCACAGCCAAGGCAGTGTCCGACCATGATAGCGGGAAGGTGTACTTTCGCGTCGAGGGCAAGAGTATACAAATAGAGACGGACGAGGAGACTAGAGCCAGAGATTCAGCTTGCTCAGAGCTGACTTCCAATCCAGAGCAGATGACAGAGGTAGGGCGAGACATCCACTAGGACTGCGATTTTGTGATTACAGATGACGAGGCAGTTTGGGAAGATCCAGTAGCACAGGCCATCCTTTCACCTTCAGAGTTTGCTGATGCAGAGTGATAAACTGCAAAATCGGCCCTTTAAGAGAGTGTCTTTAGCACTTCAACAAGTCGTAGCAGTCGGGCCAATTCGGGCTCATAAAAAAGATCGTCTCATTTAGATAAGTGTATGATAAGTCAAAATGAGACGATCATGATTTATTTTACTTGGTAAGATACCAAGGTCGCACTCAGGGACACGAGCCTCTCTCATATTAATAAGATTTAAGTCTATTTAATTAAGTGTTGAATTGAAGCAAATATAGGTCAAAGCATGCGAGAAGACAACAATGCAATAACAATAAAGTAAACATGCATTTTTTATCAAATTTTATCACGCAAATAATCGCCATGAAATGCAATGAAAATATGCCCTAGGTAAAAATAAAGAGCAACATTAAATAAGAGTTAATTTCGAGTTTAATTAAAAAGGCAGAAGTGATGAACAAGTTTAAGTAAGGCATCAGTGCAAGCTCAAATAGACACATGGCTATAAAATAATACATAAAAATCATTGTGTCCAAGACAACAAATAAGCATGCCATTAGGAAGATCATCAAACCAGCTTTAAAATGAAACTGAAATCATCACAATCGGATGTACATAGCTCAAGATATGCTAGAATGAAAACAAGGGCATAACTGAAAGAAAACATGAAAAAGATAACTACAAAAGGGTCCCTGGGAGGGACTAAAAAGTAATAAAAATAAAGCACGAGTCCTTCCCTGTAAATATACCAAACGCATGGGGATCTTTTTGCAAATTGAAGAAACTTGGAGGGCGTCTCTGTAAATTACCCAGGCGCGTGCCATCTAGGTTCGGACGAAGGAGCGGGTACAGCAGAGGCTCGGCATAGCTTCGGCTAGGCTTGGATACTGGTCCGGGCTCGAGAGCAGGCTCGTGAAGGCTCGGGAGCTTCCAAGCCTAAAGGCTTGGATGCTGAGGCTCGGAGTAGTCCTGATGAAGACACGTGGCCGAAGATGGGCCATCCGATTGTAACGATCGGATGGCTGCTGTGAACTCCTGGTTGGACGACGTGGTTGCACGAAGGCCATTGGATCTAGACGATCCATTGGTTGCTGGAGAAGATGACGCGGCCTCGTCTGGACCGTTGGATGGTCGCTGAGGGAAGACCATCCGACGGTCCCTGTGATTCCTCCTTCGCCAAGGACTGGCGGCGATTTTGGAGCTCCGGCGAGGGAGCTCCTCCTCCGCCGCTCCATGTTGGGCACGGTGAATCTCCCCCGAGCTCGCGGATAGATCGTCGATGAAGAGGGAAACGCGGGGGAGATCCAGGACCCTCTGGCGTGGGCCTTCAGATCGCTGATGTCGAGAATCGATGACGACGAAGATGGCCCGGTGATCTCTCCTGCCATTGAGTAGGGAATCGACCTGCAGCGTTAATACACATAGCCGAAGCAAGGTGGAGTGTTGTGCGTGCGACATGGAGTGGAGTGAGAGCTCTGCGGATGGAGAAGGTGGGAGCTCGTAGCTCCTCCGCAGTGGGTGGCGGAGGAGATGGGTTGGAGTGGTCTGGGGATCTGGAGGAAGGGGAATATGATCTGGGGGAGGCGCGTGAACGGGGGAAGTGTTGCGAAGCTTTTGAAGGGGTTAATGGTGCGAGAGGTCGGCCGGAGAGGCCTAATTAACTCTAAGAAATCGAATAAAAAAATAAAGGAAGATCGGAGGGACTTACCGGACCGGAGGTGGAGGCAGAGCTTGTGCGCGAGCTCCAAGGTGGAGCCCTGGTCTTCGCTGGACCTCCGCAGCAACTGGAGGCAGCTCAAGCGGTCGCGAGACGCCGCAGCTCCGCTGTGATCGGCGGAGGGTCGACACCGGGAAGATTCGTCGTCTTCGCTCAATCCTGCCACCTCCCCCTGTCACAGGGAGGTGGAGGAGGGCTGGGCAAACTCCCTCGTAAAGGTGGACAGGCTGTAATGGTGAGGGGGGCGGTGTATTTGAAGGGAAGGTGGCCGGTCATGGAGGTGGTCGATGTGGTTCGTGAGGGGATTGTGGCGCGACTGAGATGAGTTCGTGGATCGTGGAGTTATGCATGGGGTAGAGGGATGATGGGGGAAGACCAGAAGGTGGTTGGTGAGATGCGAGGTTGACTGGAATGGCGGGGGAAAAAGGAGAGGGGAGAGTGGTGCGCAAGTCAGATCGTGGGAGAGAGAGAGGGATCTGGAGGTAGACGATGGCTGTCGGCCGTTGGATCTGGAGATCCAACGGCTGATAATTAGGCGCTAAGCGACGGGTGAGATCAGATCTGAAGTGAAGTGATCGGCGGACCATGGAGCTGCCACGTGTCGTGAAGAGGCAGTGGCGCGAACTAGCGGCGCGGATGGAATCTGGGCGATGCGAACGAAGGGCATCGGCTATGCCACGTGTCTGATCGAAAGAGAGGCGCTAAAGGACGGTGGCGATTAGAAGTTAGGGCTGATCGAGCGGTTAGGAACAGATAGCGGGTTGAGCGGCTCAGATCAGGTCCGGGGTGAAGTGATCAAAGGGCTGCAGAGCAACCACGTGGCAAGCTGAGGCGTGCGCGCTAGCGGACGGCCTAGATGGGGTGTGGGGCAGATCTGATGGCTAGGGATTGAGGCATGTGTGGAAAGGACACGGCCGTTGGATCAAGAGGTGATCCAACGTCCAAGGATGCAGGCGGATAAGGCAAAGAGGGCGGGGCCACGTGGCTCACCCAGATTGGGCCACGTGGCCCAATCAGATTATTCAGATTGTATTTGTGATTTTTGAAGGCTTAATTGGTCGAATTTGAGAAAACTCAAAACATAAAAATTGTAGATCTTGATGAGATCTACAAGTTTTATGTTGACCAAAACTGGAGATGAAATAAAACAAAGGCCCGAAATATTTTTGAGGGTATTTTTAAGTCTAAAAAAACACGAATTTTTGTTGTCATTTTTTTGTGATTTTTAATTTATTTAGGACTCTGTTAATTACAAAACTTTAACTGGGTTTTATTGACACTCAGCTTAAGCAAGGGGGTTAAAAATGAGAAATAAAGATGATGAAATCGAGTTTCATCACCCCCTATACTTAAACTATGCTCGTCCTCGAGCTTCAAAAAGAATGACTAAGTTGGATTAACCCCCTTGTGCATGTGAATACAGGATCCAATCTGATCAAGTCGACTCGACTTTAGAGATCCAAAATTCTAGAGTTCAACCCAGCCTTAATCAAGAGGCTTCCAATTCCTCTACTTCTCTAGACTCTCTCTGATGTACATATAAACTAAAGGATATGAAGTTTAGTGTTGACTGCAATTCTGAGAGTAGAGTCAATTCGTCACCCAAAATCTTGGTCCGAGAAAATCTCCTAAGGACCCAATCCTCAGCACTAGGGAATAAATCAAATCTTGCATTCAGTCCACCATCTCTTTAGTTGTCAGACTTAGAAAATGTAGATGGCAGGCCAGAAATGGAGGGCATGGGATTGTGTCAATTCTTCTCTCCCTCTCATTGGAACAAGGATTCTCTCTAGTGCCTTTTTACGCAACACATTTTTTTGGTGTTGATCAGTGCGTCCGTCAAGAGAAGTTGGAGCCATCTGCACTTGTTTTCCTGGGAGTACACCGGGGTGTGTCTCTTTTGAGTACCTATCGTACCTTCGACACCCAGACTTGTAGCATTTACGATGCAGAGCCCTTTTTTGGTGCAAGCCCGACTCCTGGTCCTAATAGCGGTGGTCCAAGTGGACACTTTGAAAAGTTTGGGAGCGCTCGCCTTTGGTGGAATCTCTTTGATATGTAACTTTATGGAATGAGAGCTTTTCTTTGAAATTTCATTGACTTGTATAATTTGTGGCTAGCTCCACCGCTTTTACCAAAAGTTGGCGCACACTGATCAACATTTTTTTATTTATTTCACACCCTGGCACTTAGGTCAATGTCAAGAGATTAGTATAAGAACCAAGTTCTCATACTGGCTAATATTGCTGGCACTCAGGTTTCATGAAGCCTCCAAAGACTTTATCTCATCCTCGAGCATCATTAGATCAAATCCAAACTTGACTTCCTCATCCCAATCCCTCAGGTGAAAAATAAACTCATCTCATCAAAAACCACAGTCGTGCATGTGATGTGCTGATCATATTCTTTTTTGTCTGAGACTAAGCATGGAATATAGCATGCAAATCTAGAAACCTAGAGAAATATGGACGATTAAGTCAATGACCCTGATGGCTAAGGCTGGTTAATCCTAAAATCTCAAAGACCTCAAAAGTTAAGTTTTCGTGATCATTTCAGATCCTGGGTGAAAGTGTAGGTGTAGAGGATTAATCCAACTTCTTCATTCAAAAACAAGACACATTTTTTATTTCATTTTTTTCTTTTTTTGAACTTCAAGAGATATTAGAACTTCCTAAACTCAATTGAGCATCTGCAATTCAGCCAGTATGGATGTAAGTACAGGCCGAAGCCCGTTGCTTGAGGACGGGGCCTTGCGCGATGTCCTCTAAACCATCCAATCTGCTAAGGGAGAACCCTCACTGAATGCGGCTTACTTAATTGGGTTTAATAGTCACCAATGACTCTTAAAGGATTTTAAGGTTTTTCTCATTTTTATGGATTTTAATAAAGGTTAAAACACAAGTTAGACTCAACTTTCCTTGAAACGAGATTTTCAAAACCATGTCACACAAATACAAAGTTTTCAAAACATTTCCAAACGAATTTTTCAAGACAAGGAAAAAAACATTTTTGAAATTTTTTTTATAAAAATAGCGTAACATAGTATCGAAAAGCCGTGAAATCATTTGAGTTCTCTTAGTCCAAAGAATTTTACCTTAGCCAAAAAGTTTTAAAATTTTTCAAAATTTTCAGTTTATAGCTAAAGTATGTATACGGTATATATGGTATACCCCCCTATACTTAAACTTTGCTATGTCCTCATAGCACTAGATGTTACAAGTACAAAGGTCCATTTAAGTATAGTGAAATATACGGGAGCTAAGAGGGGCTCCCCCTATACTTAGGTTAGAAATAACCTAAGTATAAAGGCAAGAAAAGAAGAGTAGAGAAATCACAGGGACTTGGGTCCCCCCTATACTTAGGTTGAGATTAGCCTAAGTATAAAGATGGGAATTGATGTTGGGAGGGACCCAAGGTGAACAAAGAAGAGGAATGGATCTACAAGTGAGCGGTTGTATCTTCGGAGATGAAATGGAGTGACTCAGGTTTTAGGGTGTGTATCGAATCAAACATGGCTCAATCAATCAAGCAAAACCCTTAGTTTCACCAACTCACACATGAAACCAACCAAGGTTGGTTTATTATCTTGTCGGTTTTATTGGTGATAAAACATTATATATTTACGCGAAGAAAATGTGAAGTGAAAATCAAGGCGTATGCGTGGGTGTTGCTCTCCCAAAACCAAAGTTTTACTCTATTTTATGTTTGACTTGCAATTAACAGCCCCGATTTTTTTAAAGTTATCACTGAATTATGGTTAGCTCAAAATCAAGCAATCATCGTCTACCGTTCATTCCCATTTTCCATTAATCCTAGGTGATCAAGCTAGGAAAAGAAAGCCGAGAAAACATGTATTCGATAAAAATACGCGATCTAAGCTAAGCGATAAATCATGCAGTGATTTGACGATAAATCCGTGAAAAAACTGGGCCGTTTTGAAAACCAAATTCAACATGTATGCAAGTCGAAAAAGTCGCACCTAATCATGCATCTATTAGAGGTGATTGATCTACATTAATTTTAGCTAAGTGATGCGAGATTATGTGCGTCTAAATTTAAAGTGTGTCCTACCTACGATCAAGCACATAAAAATATGAAAAATAAAAACCGCTCAAAGAGCCGCGTGCCTGGTCCTAGGTCGACACTCAAGTGGGGACGGTCCCCACACAACCACGATCGTTCGAGTACAACCGCGAGTCTTCAATCGAAGACCGCTGTAAACGACAAATTTATTACATGGAGAAAATGCAAGACAATTTCTTTTTTTTTTTCGACGTACTCCAAGCATGCTTCTGCGGCTCCTCACAACGGGAAGCATCATGCTCCTCGTCTCCTTGAACCATCAAGGGCCCTGCCACAAAAGCAATAGTTAGAGATCGATAGAGGAGAAAATTTTACAATGCAAAATGAATTGACATTTTGACCTATAAAATGAACACTAAATTAAATAAAAAAATCCAATAAATACAAGAAATGAGCCGTGTCCCCGGCAACGGCGCCATTTGATAATCCGCGAAATCAGCCCTTTAAGAGAGTGTTTTTAGCACTTCAACAAGTCGTAGCAGTCGGGCCAATTCGGGCTCATCAAAAAGATTGTCTCATTTAGATAAGTGTATGATAAGTCAAAATGAGACGATCATGATTTATTTTACTTGGTAAGATACCAAGGTCGAACTCAGGGACACGAGCCTCTCTCATATTAATAAGATTTAAGTCTATTTAATTAAGAGTTGAATTGAAGACAATATAGGTCAAAGCATGCGAGAAGACAACAATGCAATAACAATAAAGTAAACATGCATTTTTTTATCAAATTTTATCATGCAAATAAATTCCATGAAATACAATTAAAATATGCCCTAGATAAAAATAAAGAGCAATATTAAATAAGAGTTAATTTCGAGTTTAATTAAAAAGACAGAAGTGATGAACAAGTTTAAGTAAGGCATCAGTGCAAGCTCAAATAGACACATGGCTATAAAATAATACATAAAAATCATTTTGTCCAAGACAACAAATAAGCATGCCATTAGGAAGATTATCAAACCAGCTTTAAAACGAAACTGAAATCATCTCAATCGGATGTACGAAGCTCAAGATATGCTAGAATGAAAACAAGGGCATAACTGAAAGAAAACATGAAAAAGATAACTACAAAAGGGTCCCTGGGAGGGACTAAAAAGTAATAAAAATAAAGCGCGAGTCCTTCCCTGTAAATATACCAAACGCACGGGGACCTTTTTGCAAATTGAAGAAATTTGGAGGGCGTCTCTGCAAATTACCCAGACGTGCACGTGCTAAGCACGTGCCATCTAGGTTCAGACGAAGGAGAGGGTACAGCAGAGGCTCGGCATAGCTTTGGCTAGGCTTGGATACTGGTCCGGGCTCGGGAGCAGGCTCGTGAAGGCTCGGGAGCTTCCAAGCCTAAAGGCTCGGATGCTGAGGCTCGGAGTAGTCCTGATGAAGACACGTGGCCGAAGATGGGCCATCCGATTGTAACGATAGGATGGCTGCTGTGAACTCCTGGTTGGACAACGTGGTTGCACGAAGGCCATTGGATCTAGACGATCCAACGGTTGCTGGAGAAGATGACGCCGCCTCGCCTGGACCGTTGGATGGTCGCTGAGGGAAGACCATCCGACAGTCCCTGTGCTTCCTCCTTCGCCAAGGACTGGCGGCGATTTTGGAGCTCCGGCGAGGGAGCTCCTCCTCCGCCGCTCCATGTTGGGCACGGTGAATCTCCCACGAGCTCGCGGATAGATCGTCGATGAAGAGGGAAATCGGGGGGAGATCCAGGACCCTCTGGCGTGGGCCTTCGGATCGCTGATGTCGAGAATCGATGACGATGAAGATGGCCCGGTGAGCTCTCCGGCCATTGAGTAGGGAATCGACCTGCAACATTAATACACATAGCCGAAGCAAGGTGGAGTGTTGTGCGTGCGACATGCAGTGGAGTGAGAGCTCTGCGGATGGAGAAGGTGGGAGCTCGTAGCTCCTCCGCCGTGGGTGGCGGAGGAGATGGGTCGGAGTGGTCTGGGGATCTGTAGGAAGGGGAATATGATCTGGGGGAGGCACGTGAACGGGGAAAGTGTTGCGAAGCTTTTGAAGGGGTTAATGGTGCGAGAGCTCGGCCGGAGAGGCCTAATTAACTCTAAGAAATCGAATAAAAAATAAAGGAAGATCGGAGGGACTTACCGGACCGGAGGTGGAGGCAGAGCTTGTGCACGAGCTCCAAGGTGGAGCCCTGGTCTTCGTTGGACCTCCGCAGCAACTGGAGGCAGCTCAAGCGGTCGCGAGACGCCGCAGCTCCACCGTGATCGGCGGAGGGTCGACACCGGGATGATTCGTCGTCTTCGCTCAATCCTGCCACCTCCCCCTGTCACAGGGAGGTGGAGGAGGGCTGGGCGAACTCCCTCGTAAAGGTGGACAGGCTGTAATGGTGAGGGGGCGGTGTATTTGAAGGGGAAGGTGGCCGGTCATGGAGGTGGTCGACGTGGTTCGTGAGGGGATTGTGGGGCGACTGAGATGAGTTCGTGGATCGTGGAGTTATGCGCGGGTAGAGGGATGATGGGGGAAGACCGGAAGGTGGTTGGTGAGATGCGAGGTTGACTGGAATGGCGGGGGAAAAAGGCGAGGGGAGAGTGGTGCGCAAGTCAGATCGTGGGAGAGAGAGAGGGATCTGGAGGTAGACGATGGCTGTCGGCCGTTGGATCTGGAGATCCAACGGCTGACAATTAGGCGCTAAGCGACGGGTGAGATCAGATCTGAAGCGAAGTGATCGGCGGGCCATGGAGCTGCCACGTGTCGTGAAGAGGCAGCGACGCGAACGAGTGGCGCGGATGGAATCTGGGCGATGCGAACGAAGGGCATCAGCTATGCCACGTGTCTGATCGAAAGCGAGGCGCTAAAGGACGGTGGCGATTAGAAGTTAGGGCTGATCGAGCAGTTAGGAACTGATAGCAGGTTGAGCGGCTCAGATCAGGTCCGGGGTGAAGTGATCAAAGGGCTGCAGAGCAGCCACATGGCAAGCTGAGGCGTGCGCGCTAGCGGACGGCCTAGATGGGGTGTGGGGCAGATCTGATGGCTAGGGATTGAGGCATGCGTGGAAAGGACACGACCGTTGGATCAAGAGGTGATCCGACGGCCAAGGATGCAGGCGGATAAGGCAAAGAGGGTGGGGCCACGTGGCTCACCCAGATTGGGCCACGTGGCCCAATCAGATTATTCAGATTCAATTTTTGATTTTTGAAGGCTTAATTGGTCGAATTTGAGAAAACTCAAAACATGAAAATTGTAGATCTTGATGAGATCTACAAGTTTCATGTTGACCAAAACTAGAGATGAAATCAAACAAAGGCCCGAAATATTTTTGAAGGTATTTTTAAGTCTAAAAAAACATGAATTTTTGTTTTGTCATTTTTTGTGATTTTTAATTTATTTAGGACTCTGTTAATTACAAAACTTTAACTGGGTTTTATTGAGACTCAGCTTAAGCAAGGGGGTTAAAAATGACAAATAAAGATGATGAAATCGAGTTTCATCACAGAGATGCTAGCAGAGGAGAGCTTGGATAGCGCATTCCTGGTCCAGGATACATCTCAGGCAGCATATTAGGTTCCCGATCATGAGGTGGATTTTTGTGATTCTGATACAGATCCCTCGGAGTCAGATATTGATTAGGCAGAGTTTGACTATTTGACACCATGTCTGACTTCCACTGAGCCTACAACTAGGGAGGAGGTTGATTCCATACAGAGCCGAGACAATCCAGCAGAGCAGCCTTCGCCAGATTCAGATTTCGAGCGAGAGTTTTCATTCTCCATGCAGATTTGGTCGCATTCACTCAGACTTTTTAGAGGCCAGATCCACCAGCACCTACTTGTCCAGAGCTAAAGCTGCTACTGTCGTCGCTAAAGTATAGGTTCCTTGCGGGTGAGCATGAGATGTACCCAATCATTATCTCCGTTGATTTGACTGGAGAGCAAGAATCTCGTCTGATGGGGGTTCTAGAAAAGAACCGCAAGGCGATAGGATGGAGTGTAGCCGATCTCCAGGGGATAAGTCCGGCCATGTGCTCTCACCATATCTATCTCGAGGAGGATACGAAGCCGTCACGTGAGTTCCAGCGGCGGCTAAACCCGAATCTTCGAGATGTTGTCATGAAGGAGATCTCGAAATGGTAGAGCGATGATTTTATCTACCCCATCTCCGACTCCAAATGGGTCAGTCCGTTACATGTGTTGCCCAAGAAGACGGACATCACCACAGTTGTTAGTGAGTCTGGAGAGGAGATCGCTACCCGGGTACCCACTTCTTGGCGAGTCTGTGTGGACTACAGATGATTGAATCAGGCCACCAAGAAGGATCATTTCCCCATGCCCTTTATTGATCAGATTATAGAGAGGCTGGCAGGGAAGAGCCATTACTGTTTCTTGGACGGGTATTCCGGATATAATCAGGTGGCCATTGCGCTAGAGGACCAGGACAAGACCACCTTCACCTGTCCCTTCGGGACATATGCCTTCAGACGCATGCCATTTGGATTGTGCAACGCTCTGACGACATTCTAGATATGCATGATGTCCATCTTTTTCGGACATGCTGGGGGAGTGCTTGGAGGTCTTCATGGATGATTTCTCGGTCTACGGCGACGGATTCGATTCTTGTCTTGACTGCCTAGACCGAGTCCTTCAGTGATGCATAGAGGTTCACCTTGTGTTGTCTTGGGAGAAGAGTCACTTCATGGTGACTCAGGGGACGGTGCTTGGCCATATCATATCCAACAGGGGCATGGAGGTTGATCCGACCAAGGTGGAAGTCATTAGAAAACTCAATCCACCGTCTAATTTGCGGTAGTTACGATCTTTTCTGGGGCGTCGGTTTCTACCGATGATTCATTCATGATTTTAGCAGGATCGCTCGACCATGACTGATCTGCTGACGAAAGACACCGAGTTCCTTGTTGATGATATGTGTCTATCGTCGTTTGAGACTCTCAAGAGTCGTGTTGTAGAGACTCCCTTTCTCCAGCCGCCCGAATGGTCTCTCCCATTCGAGATCATGATGGATGCCTCAGATTTTGCCATGGGGGCCGTGCTGGGACAGAGGAGGGATGGAGTCCCCTTTTCTATTCACTGTGCTAGCCGTACTTTAGATGCCGCTCAGCGGAACTACACAGTCACTGAGAAGGAGATGCTATCCGTAGTTTTCACCCTAGATAAGTTCAGATCTTACATCATTGGATCTAGAGTGACCATCTATACTGAGCATACTGCCATCAGGTACCTCATGGCAAAGAAGGATGCTAAAGCCAGATTGACCAGATGGATCCTTCTACTCCAGGAGTTTGACATAGAGATCAAGGATAAGCCTGGAGTCAAGAATGTGGTGGCGGATAGAGTATCTTGAGGGTTCTGAGAAGACTGAGCCTATATGTGAGACCTTCCCAGATGAGGCGATCCTTGCTATCGTCTCTCTCCCATGGTATGCCGATATTGTGAACTATCTTGTCTCCAAGAAAGTTCCACAAGATTGGCCCAGGCAGAAACTTGAGACCTTCCTCGCGAAGGCCAAGTTTTACCATTGGGAGGATCCCGTCCTTTATCATGAAGGAGGGGATAGTATCTGGCGTCGGTGCATTCCTCAGGAGGAGCACCACAGCATCCTTACTTACTGCTACAAGCTTGAGGCAGGAGGACATCATTTTGGGAGGAGAACGGCACAGAAAGTGCTCCAATCCGGCCTATGGTGGCCTACTCTCTTCAGGGACTCTGATGAGTTCGTGAAGAGATGTACTAACTTTCAGAGGAAGGGCACTTGTGGACAGCGTGATATGATGCCGATGCAGCCCATACACTTCTGTGAGGTTTTTGACACATGGGTCATCGATTTCATGGGTCCATTCCCTAAGAGTCAGGGATTTGAGTACATTTTGTTGGCTGTGGATTATGTGAGTCGTTGGGTTGAGGTCATCCCCGCCCGAACCGTAGACGCTAGCACTGTTTGCAGATTTTTGAGGAAAAATATCATTTCACGGTTCGGGGTACCTCGTGTTGATTTCTGACGGGGGGTCTCATTTCGTCAACGACAAGGTAAAGGCCCTTGCTAGCGAGTTCAGCATAGACCATCGAGTAGCCACTACATACCACTCTCAGACGAATGGTCTTGCTGAAGTGTTGAACAGGGAGATCAAGACTATATTGCAGAAAGTCGTCCGCCCTGATCGAAAGGATTGGTCATAGCTTTTGGACTCGGTCTTGTGGGCATATAGGACGTCTTTCAAGACTCCTTCGGGTATATCTCCCTTTCGCCTCATTTATGGCAAGCCCTGCCATTTACCTGTTGAGCTGAGACATAGGTCACCTTGGGTTGTTACTGATATACTTATGGATCCAGTGAGTGTAGGAGATCAGAGGAGGGCAGAGTTAGCAGCCCTGGAGGAGCTTCGTGATGCCGCCTTTTCGAACAGCCTACAATATAAGGAGAGAGTGAAGGAGTGGCGTGATTCTCATATCAACCACAAGTAGTTTGAGCCAGGACAGAGAGCATGGTTGTTTGATGCTAGGCTTCGTTTATTTCCAGGGAAGCTACAGAGCAAATGGAAGGGACCCTATTTGGTTCGAAAGGTACATGACAATGGGAGTATTGACATATCTGAGTTGTCTTATGATGTTATCTTTCGTGTTAACGGCCAGCGGCTCAAGCCATATCTAGATCATGAGCCGCGGGTCGTTGACGTTGCCCCGATTTACTTTGTGTGAGATGTGGTCTCTTGACTCACATCTATTGCATCTCACGCTTGATTATCACTGTTCTTCCAACTTGTATAGATCCAGTTATCCATATCACTCTATTATTTAGTCCCACACCATTTCTCATCTTATGATTATGCTATACTTAGGGTGTACTTTACCCTAAGTGTAGGAGGGGTGTAGGACTCTCGGGTATTCTATTCATTCTTTCTACCTCTGTTTTGCTGCCTATACTTAGGGATATTTTACCCTAAGTATAGTGGGGTAGACCCTGTACATCCTTTTACTCAGATTTCCCTTCATGTACAGCTTGTTATACTTAGGATTACTTGATCCTAAGTACAGGGGGAAACACCGAGTCCTCTTCATTATATTCTTTGATTCGTCTTTGTATATACCATTCCTTTTCACTTCCTTATACTAAGCACGAGTTATGTCTTCTTCATCGCTCTTGATCACTCTGAGGACATCGTTCGAGCTAAGTATAGGGGGCGTCGTATATATTTCATATATACTTTAGCCATAACTTGTACTTTGTGTGAGTGTGTTAATAAATAAAATGGCTAAAAATCCATAAAAATTAAAAAAATTCCTTGTACATAAAATTCTTCTTGCACATACCTATCTATTTATAAAAACTATTTTTGTACAAATGATTGTAAAAATGATTTGTGTACATAGTTTGTAAATATTTTCATACCAAAATTATGTATGTAATACAAAATTTTAGTAGAATGTTTGGAAAACAAAAAGTTTGCAAAAACCTTGTGTAAATTTTTGTGAATATTTTGCAAAACTTCGCATTCATGCATACATCCATGTTTTCAAACATTTTTCAAAAATTTTGCACATTTGTAAAAATTTGTAAAATTGCATCTTTGTAAATGTTTGTACAATGTTTCCAAATCATAGTTGACATTTAAACTGAACTGGAATTAAATTGACAAATGAAGCTTGGTTAAGACCTTAATCCACCTAATTATAAGGGGAACCTTATAGGGCTTTGGATTAAGACTTTTCAGGTCCATTCGGACTTAATTCTTTGAGTCCACTAGGCTATGAGCATATATCATCTTGATGAGACTAAGTAGAGCACTTAACAACGCATGCATGACTCTCAGAGACAATGGCTTTACTTGCACCAGCACTTTACACATAGCTCTCCACGGATGAGGTGGTGAGGAGGCAATTTCCTTTGGCTTGGGGTAGCATATGAGGGTAGTAATTCAAGGCGAAACCTCTCTTCTTCTTATAGTGAAGGAAGTGCGTCTCAGCTTGGTCTGGTGGTGATGAATCTAAAGACAGGAGTTGTGGGTTGCAATAAACCTTCAAAAGAGGGATAGTCTACTGGCTCAAGAGGAAAAATTCCTTATGTATATATGCTGCACCATGTAGATATGTTGTATATACGCACATCAAAAAAATGTGTGCAAATAAAGAAAAACTCCAAAGAAGTGGTGGGTCGGATTGAAAATTTAATAATCCCACCGGAGTGTATATAGTCAAATAAAGCAAAGCTTATGTTACACATGACCATCTCATGAAGCTTGCAGCAGGAGACTCGGGTACACTGTTTAAAGCTCCAAAGGATACATGGCTACACTGGTCATGGTCCATTCTCTTCTTCCCCCTCTTCTTGAGCCGGTTGTACTTGAACTTAGAAGGGAATACCCTGCTCCTCGAGGAAAGAGTTGTTAAACCGAGGCATTAGAGTTACCAGGTTGAGGGAGGTTGTTTCTTTGTCACTTCTGAGGTGGGGAGCTACATATCACTTACACTGTACAAGGGAAGACTCATGGACATTAGAGTTTGTGTATGTAGACTTGTTCTGATCTAGTTTATTGAGGAGTCTTGACCATAGATTGGTGGAACTTAGAGGATGTTAAGGTTTAAGCTTAAGTCCAAATAAGGTTCCGATAAATGAATAATCCAAAGGTCTGACTGAACTCCATATTTCAATTTAATGAAGGAAAGTTTCATAATCAACCTTGATTTCCTCTCCTTTTCTTTTTCTTTCTCTTTTGCACTTCTTTTTCAAATAAGTGTTTGCTAAGGGAATAGCAAAAGTAAAGTTAGTGGGGTGATGAATCACCATTCTCCCTCTTTATTCCTTTATTTTAGCTAGAAACCTTGGTAAAATACCATGTAAATGTTTGTAAATAAAATGAATTGTCAAAATGCATGCTTCATGTAAATAACCATAATTAGCATGTTTTTGCACAAAAATAAAGGAATAAAGGAATAAAGAAAAAGAGGGAAATATTTAGAATAAATATTGAGTGACCCAAACCCAAGGGAAGGCCAATCATTGGTCTGACCGCAAAATAAAACAAGTAGAGAGAGATAGGGCCATTCATCTTTGTGCAAATATTCCCCCTTTTATGTATATATTACTATTTTCATCAAATAAAAATATTTATGTGTCCCTCATAATGTGTATATATTTATAAAAATAAAATAAAAATAAGAAAAATAAAAATAAAACAAAAATAAATTCTCTCTCTCTCTCTCTTCCCCTTATATACCATGTATATATGTACCTATATATATATTTATTTATTTTACCCTTGTAAATACACAATAAAAATTAAATAAAAAAATTATTTTGAATCCCATATTTTATGTTGAAAATAACTAAAATATAAAATAGGGATAATTATAAAAAAAAGCAAATAAAAATAAAAGTAAAAAATACATAAGTACATATACTTGTATATAATATAATACTATGTATAGACATTAATTTATTTTTCAAAAAAATAAATAAAAATCACTAAAAATTACTATGAAAAAATAAAAAAAATTCATGTTGAAAATTTTTCGAAATAAAATCATTTACGATTTTTAAAAAAATAAATAATTTTCTAATGGAATTTTTCTATTGGTCCACAGGGGATTGTTGACCCCCGATCAACTCTCCCCCTGGACCACTTCTAGGCGGATCTTCGCGCCGACCCGACTTCTCCGAATTATAGCACCTCGATCCGACCACCATTCACCCATACCCCAGGCTCCGATTGCTGACATATGATCCATGATACACACTCGCCATTCTTCCTAGGGATCCGTGCACCACAATTTCTCACCCGACTCCAATATTGTCGGACCACTGCCACTATATAGCCTGAGCCTCCGCCGCATTTTCACGCATCTTTGGTCATACCCTTCGGTTCCCAGGACCTCCCTTCCTTCTCCTTGAGTGACAGCAAGCGAGAGGGATCGATTGCAGCGAGGACCAAGGCCGGTAGCCTCAGATCCGGTGGTTATCGACGTCGTGCTCCGCCCATCAACGAGCTCGAGCCTCTGGAGGCGTCGCTCCATTGAGGCAAGGACCCCAGGAGGACCAGGACCTCGAGCATAGACGTTTGCACCCATCAGGTAGCCTCGATATCCCTTCGATTCTTCGATTTTGCACCACCGGCCTCCACCGGCCAATCCACTCCGCTCCGACCATCCTTTCGACCATCCGACTGTCGCATCATCTTCAAGAGACCACTCTGCACCTTCTACGCCCCTCCGATCATCTTGGTTCGCCCCGGAACCAAGACTTAGGTCTCCTCCGACGTTGCCTCGTCGGAAACCCCCGCTCCACCTCATCCGATCACCCCCTTCGCCCGCTAATGGGTCGAGGCAGTTTGCCCTCGACCCCTCTTGCTTCCTGTGCAGGTACCAAGGCTTAAGAGCCTCGCCTGGAGGCTCGACTATCCAGGAACAACTGGTCCAGTTCATCCCCGTCACCGGAGCTCCTCCGTCGCTCCCGGCACCATCCGAGCAGTCCACCAGCTGCGGATCATCTTCGGCTTCCATTCCCATATCTCAGCAGTAGAGTGCCTCCTGATCGCGTGTATTGGACCAGCGAAACTCGTCGATGACTTGTTCTTCAAGGGTCCTCCAGCACCGTTCGATCGAACCCCTAGCTCTAGATTAGATCTCCACCATTCATCTGCGCGAGGCTTTAGACCTTTGATCCATCTGAGGATCGAATCATAGATGTCCATCGTTGAAGAGGCATCCACCATCCACAGCCGTCAGATCTTACACGTGGACCCCTTCAGCCGTGGATCTTAATAAAGGGGTAATTATCTCTTAGGCCCCTGTTCTTTTTGCATTTATAGTTTAGTCCTGTAAATATTAAGTGTAGTTGTTTTTATTTTGGTTAATTTGCACTGTAGACCTTATACTTTCTCGTATTTACGATTTAGTCCCTGTGAGTGTGGAACACGTGCTTCGACACTTGAGTTTTTGGAGCATGTGTGGAAATTGATGTGAAATTTGCGTTAATACCCTTATAGTTCCTGCACATGTTTTGTTTTAGCCATGAAACTTTGTTTTTCTCGCAAATAGGTCCGTGTGTACTGTTGCTTGTTTTATGAGTGAATAAAATATCAAATAAACTCCAAATATTGTGAAATTTGGACACGTGGTTCTTGCCACTATGTACAAATTTCACTATTTTTTGGGACATTTTTATTACTGTTTGCTATTTTCAAATTCAAAAATCCTTGTTTTTTTGCTATTTGAATTACAAAATCCACTAAAAATATAAAAAATCATCTAAAATTTATAAAAAATTAGATACTATTTTTTTGTTGTTTACTTGCTTCAGTCCAATTTTGGCTTGATTTGGATTTATAAAACACCTAAACAACACAAAACCCTAAAAATCTTATAAAATTATTTAAAAATTCTAAAAAAATAAAAAAAAATGCAATTTTTGTTCCTGTAGCTTAGTTTTCACTTCTAGTTGCATAAAAATTGTCTCCAGATTTTTAGAGGTTAATTATATATTTTTAATTAGCCTTTCAAATCTGACTGCACATTGATTCTGATTTTGAGCCTTTTCCTTTTTATAAAATCAATTAAAAATTACAAAATTCTGAGAAAATTATGAAAAAACACTTAAAATTATATAAAAACACAAAAATAATTTTATTTTAATTTTCTAGCTTGTTTTGAGCATTTAATGAATGGTTGATTGTGTGCTTTTTACCCTTTTTCCTTATTTCCTTCTCAATTAAAAATCATAAAAAAATTAAAAATATAAAATCCAACAAAAAATATATTTTATTACTTTATTCATTTTTTGACTACTTCGTAGGCCACTTGGTCAATCCGTGCTCCTTGAGTTCGACCCTGGTCGCTATACCAGGTTAAATAAATAGTGAGACCGCTATTCGGATTCCTTGTCTGATTACTTATTTGGTGGTCTAATTTTCTTGATTGATCGATTTTCGAGGGATTGAGGTCAGAACGACCCGTGATATTTATCTCCCTTAGTCTCTCGTTGATTTTTCAGGCCATCATCCCTTCATTAACCTTTATGACGAAATCGATTATGGGTCATCAGATCTTGCCATTTTTCCGGATATGATTACTCAACAATAATATTATTCAACAACAATAACTAATATTTAGAAGCTGACAACAATAGAAAGAGCTACAAAGAATGCATCCAACACTTTTCCATTCACAAAATAAATCTTACATAACAATGTCCCACTATACCCATTTACATATACCTCAAGCTGAAAAGAAAGAATACAAAAGAACTGCTAACTACATGATACTACAAAAAAACTATTGCTAGATGACGAACTATTATCTTTGTGATGACTCGCCGATTCATATTGGATTTTCCAAACATAGAGAATAGTGATGGTGAGTGTCAAGTAGCAAAGAAACAAAAAGTAATCAACTGTGATAATTTAGAAAGCTCATCATACCTGAAAAACTTCATTTATTTTTTACATCCATTAATCCATTGATTTCTAATCATTCTATTCCACAGTAGATGTTAGTGCATGCAGTATGAACTCTAAAGTTGTGGATATTCTAGGATTGGAGTCTCATTGAATCAAGTCTATGCTGTTGTGCATTGCCTCAACTAATCCTCCATGCTAGCCTAAAGTTTTTTCCTTCAGTATTTTGTTCAAAATCTTTTAAAGTATAAACAAGACTAGCAAGGAAGCTTATCGTCCTCAAGGGCTGGTTGCTTTTAATCTACAAGCTTGAAGACACTTATTCCTCTTACAAATGACTAAAGGTACATGTTATCATGACACAACTATTATTTATTCAGTTAGGCAATCCGTCTGATGGTATCAGAGTACCATGTGTTGCAAGTTATTGTTGCAAGTTATTTCACGTGTTCAATATATCAGGGAAACCATACCACACCTAGGTTTGGCATGACATACAAATTCATTCTAACAAATCAACAAGTTGCGTACCAACTTGTACTATCTACTCCAAGTCATACTTATCCTAGAAGACAAAACATAACTATCGTCTGATCCAATTAACCATGTCAAATTCACATAATATAATGTTATATCATTTTGTGTATCACACTTTAAACTATAGAGTAAGATATTCATATTGATGTGGATACACACATACATTGACTTCCCATAATCTAAATATTTACCAAACTCACATGAATCTCATTGATTGCATGTATACATCAATAACAAGTTTAGTTAATGGTTGATGTAAATAAGATTTAATCATCAGTCAAAAGTTTCGTGTAAGAATCGTGTAAGTGATCTTCATGACATTGAAGGTTAGACATTAATAATATGATGCAACTTGAGAGTCCAATAGCAAAAGGAATGATTTCACGTGTCTTATTATTTACTTAGATTTTTGTTTAATTGGGATTATTAATGGCATCTGAAATGACCAATATACACTTAAAAATCAACAATACGCAGAAAACATGGTAAAACACATGAATTTTCTCGACATTTTTATATAATTTCTCTCTATATAAAGTGATATTTTAAAGAAATATTAGTAGAATCTTCCCTTATATCAGATTATATTTCAAAGAAAAGTTCAATGGAGCTTTCTTTTACAGAAGTAAAATTCCAACGAAATCAACAAGTCTCTTGGAAAGAATGAATCAAAAAAGAGAAAATGGTGAAGAACCTGTACGTCTGCATCATGAGAAGATGAAGCATGTGGAGAATCAATTGTTCACCGATGACTGGGTTGCGCTCACCCAAGTAGGATGTTAATCAAATTTTAAATGTCATAACAACACTATTATTAATATATAATGAAGAATTGACATGCCTCATAACATTGGTGAGTGAAGAGCCACCACATATAAACAACACTATATTCAGGTTTCTTCCTTACACATTAATACCAATACACGAAAGGAGAGGATCTTGAAAAGCTAGATTAAGGCGGATCTACCTGAAACCGATCAGGAGCGAGGTACAACTTTTTCCTCCTTTTCTTCATAACAACGATTTGCTTCAAATTATTTCTTGACTTCCTCCTCTCTTTCTCTCAACCTCAACCCCATATGGGTGGTTGATGAATCTCAGACTCATCATGCTAAAATTGGTCAATTAGGCTATACTTCTCAAATGCATTTAATAATTAATATAGCATTACCTTCAAAGTCAAATCATGTTTGCTAGGTAGGACTCAAGCCCTAGTCGCATTCCTTGACTTTCAGAGAGAGTGGCTAGTTGGTGAGGCAATGTCTTACTGCTGGTCCGAGAGGATGATCATCCACATTGGGACTGAGACAGGGCCCAGAGTCTTACGGGAGGCAGCTATGTTTTCTGCGACTTTTCTCTTGCTCCTGGATTTGTATTAATAATATTCACATTTTCATCATGCATAATTGCATAATGTGTAAAAAGCTGCTAACTTTCCCTATTTTTAATTAATTCATCCTAACTCTGATTGGACCAAACCACCTCTATTATGTGGATATTACTAAGAAGAAAATAAAAAATAAACTTCTATCTCAAATAAGTGACAAATAAACCTAAAGTTTAATTTCGCATCAGTCATACTAAAATGCGCATATCTTCCTCATACAGTGTCAGATTTTGGTCTATTCACTTTTAAAGTACTCTATTTTTAATTACCTTTTAAACAAGATCAATTTCATAAAATTCGGAGTTCATATGTGAAAGGTGGGGTTTGGGCCTCTTTTACGCATTTTATCTTTTTGCAGTTTTGACCTGAGTTTTTATGTACATAATTAACCCTTTTTATTTTATTACTTTTTCATTTGTGTTCTTTGATGAAAGTTTTATCAAGATCCATAAAAAAATACAAATCTAGATCAAGACTGCAATCAAAGAAATTAATTGTGTTCGAGTGTCCTTTGTAAGTTTGTACAAAAGTCTCGTATTTCGTACTCCTATTTTATTTCACTATTATCTTATTTATTAAAAATACAAAAATAGATTAATGTGTAATTAGGTATCTTTTATTTTATCATATTTTTTTAGATTTTTATCCTCTTTTAAAATCACTAAAAAATTGCAAAATCCCAAAAAACGGTTTTCTGTACACATGGAGACCACCAAAAATACCACTTTATACATATGACCACTTTCGCTCATAGTTCCTTCATGAAAGCTGTAGATCTTATCGAAAAAACTACATTTGTAAAGGAAATTTTTCGATCCGGTGTCTCAATCTATTTTTTTCTATTTTTATTCCTCTTTATATTTTGAATTTTTTTGGGGGTGACATGTCGCAACCTCAGGGCATGCCATGTGTCACCCCTCATTCTCTCTCATGTCACCCCTTGATTACATGCCAAGCACGTGACCTTCTTCTCCTTCCAATCATTCACACTCTGCAATGCCACCTCTTCCACTCCCGACCGTTACGCACCGCCTCCACTTACCTCCTCCGCCCGTTGCATGTAACACCCCTCCTCCTCGACCGTTCATCATCTCCCATAATGCGCTTCCCTATAAAGCTCTATCGTCCTCCACCCACAATTCCATCCGCCATCTCCATATCTATAGAGGAGAAAGAGAGAAAGCTTGAGGAGGGCTGATGACAACGGCTCCGTTCCTCATTAGCGAAGTCCTCCTGGTGTGATCCGTGGTGTGCCTCACCGTGTAGCATTCCTTCATGACGCTACAGAGTCGCGTTGTGCTCTGCCCACGACCACCGGCAACAACCAGGAGGCATCCCTCTACTACTCCTTCTTCCAGGTGAACTCCTCCTCCTCCTCTTCATGCTTTTCCCACATATCCGTACACAGCCACTGCGCCACCCTCCAGCACTCGCCTTCGACTCTGCCGCACTCCACCCTCGTGCCCTTCTCTAGTGTCGCCTTATGCGGCAGCTCCACCTCACGCCTGCACTGACCACCAAGTGGAGCCCTTGCCTCGATCACCGATGCCACTGCCAGCCAACTCTGTTACCGTCCTCACCTCCGACAGCTCCCCAGTCACCCTCGACGTACGCCTTCGCCAGGTCACCATAAGTTCGGTTAGCAGGCCACCACCCTCACTCGCTCTGCCAGCCATAGCTCACCCTCCAGTCGCTCGATCGTGCGTCGACCGAGCCCGAGCTCCTCCACCCTCGACCGTTTCGCTAGCCTCCTCCAACCTCCACCACAACGGAGGCCCTCCGCCCTCCACCACAGCCTCGTTGATGCCCCTGCCTCTCGACATCCATCGCCTCTCACCACCTCAGAAGGCACGCTCGCAACAACTCTTATCGCCCATGCCTCCCCCTCACGTGATGAGCACGTGAGGTGGGGGCAAAATTTGCATCAGGCCCCCCAAAGCACCAACAAAACACATCGCCCCCCGCTGATGTCATCTTCATGTGCAGGGTACATGACATGGAAAAATTGTAGTAGACCTCCTGCAGTTCCAGCCAATTTCATAAGAGCACATCCTTGGTGACGTCAGCAACACGTGCTTGGCACGTGCTTTTAAAAGGAAATTGCACCAGAGCCCACAATATTATACATATTTGCAGATAAGTCCTCCAGGCATTATTTTGAGAAGATAACTTCTTTTATTTGCAATTTAGTCCATAGAACTTCATTATTGCATAACTTTCTCATACAAACTCAGTTTTATAATATGTCGTTTTGAGGCTATGTTTGTGCTCTATCATTTTATCTTGTTGACAGATCTGAGGTAATTTCTTGATGATGAATATTTGAGGAGCATTTTGATTTATGCAGGCTAAAAATTGACATATTTATGCCATTCTCTATTGAGAAAATCCTTGAATTTACTTGCAGGGAATTAAGTGTGAGAACCTAAATTATTTGAATATCTTATACAGATATTGATATTCTTGAGGATTTAATCTCTTCAAGTGATTAATTAAGATTTATTCTTTAAATATTATTGATTATTATTTGAGGAATAAATCATAGAATTTCTTTATACATACACGGCTTCGACATCATCAATGATATAATTAGCGGGAATTAATCTATCGATCTTGTGGCCTGCAGCTTGAATTTGATTAAAAATTCATATCTTCTCTTCCTATTTGTGGTAGTTTTTCAGGATTAATTAATTTATATCTTAATGATTTAATTCTTATTAAATCATAGATCATGTGCTCCATTTATTCACTTCTGTTTATTTTATCTGCTTTGCATCTTCATCATTGCATTGCATTTTTATTTTTTGATACAGAAGTTACCTTAGCAATTAATTAATTATTTAATATAATTTAAAGATCACACAACTAAAAATCATCGTTCCCTGTATTCGACCTTGGTAGGCTTACCAAGAAAAATTATCCACAACATTCAATGATTGTGGTTTTTATTGAATCAAATTTCGTCTCCTACACTACAATTCTCGATTATTAAAGAGGTGATTTTCGAAGTCATCGGTGGTATATAGAATGGATGGATATATAATTGATGGGTAGAGATATTTATAGGCCTCCCCCTATGTGTCATCCTAGACAACATTCGATCATTGTAATCGGTGAATCATGGTTCGCTTGTTGCACGAGATGCTCCAACAACCATGTCATTGCCAAAATCACGAGCTAGATCCATTGGCTATCTAACATATGATTTTGCCCATTTCTATCACAGGGCACCTTTTTTTCTAATGAATCTTAATTAGCGCTAGTCATTACTAATTTAGGCTAAGTGTGATTAATTATTCATAGCTACAATTAACATATACTAATATATAACTAAAATTATCTAATTATAACTAACCTCATTGTTGTTAGCTAATCATAACTAATTAATGTTAATAACAATGGTTAAGAGTTAATGATGTTCCATTAATTACAAATTCATAAAAATTTATAATGACGTCTGAATGAAATGAAATATGCTCTATTGGATCCTTCTCGATGGCATGTATCTAAAAATCGATAAGTACATATCCAAGAGAGTTGATTTTAAGACTTCACAACTTTGAAACTGATTTGAAGCTATAATGGTTTTAAAGGCATTAATGATGCATGGGTAAACTGTAGCACCTCAATATAGTATCGCATCTAGTTATCGCAAAGTATAGTAGTAGCGGCTACTACTAGTCAGCCTGGGCTTAAGCATTTTGGGATGTAGACATGGGCTTCAGTCGGGCCCAAGTCCAACAGGTTTTCTGGGCCAGTAATCCCCTATAACGGGTCAAGCTTAGGACTTGGGACATTACATAACCTAATAATATAACTCATAGATGGTATGGTGGTAGAGCAGTATGCATACCGCCCAAAGGATCATGGTTCAAACCCCCTCCCCTTACCACATTTATCTACTAAAAAATTTAGTAGTGGGGTAACCCTTTTTCCGAGGGATAAACTAGCGGGTAAGCTGTTTGTTTATGGATAGTTGTTTTGGGATTGCTTGTAATGGTACATTTTTATTGAAATCTAGAGAAGTGATTAGGTTTTAATTATTTTATAAATTTTTAGATAATAATATGCAATGGTAAAATATTTTTTAAATTGTGTGTGTGAGAGAAAAGAGATAAATAAGCGATGATAGCGAGTTGTTGTCCAAATAAGAAAGAGAGGGGATGATAATGGTGAGTAATTAAGAGAGAGAGGGTCTTGTCTGGGGTTAAATGGAAGAGAGGAGAAAGAGGGTTGCATATAATACATGCATGGTATCTCAATGAATTTATAAGGATACCTAGGGAATTATCATTGTCAACCTAGAATCGAACGCATTTCGAGTTATTCCACAACTATTAGGGTTGAAATTAATATGATGGGTCTTATACATTACATTTACTATCCCAATCTTCTTAGCCATCCAACACGTATTATTTACAAAAAGGTTGCCCAACTTACTAACCTTCCATATAAAGCTTGCTTCAATCTAACCCAACCCACCTACAAAATGAGAGTTTATTTGAGGAAGTTTGATATGATCATGAACTGAATTGATCGATATTCATTTTGAATGAGTATGTAGATGAATTATTCTAAACATTCGTATCTTTCAATCGATTTCATCAACACTAAGGTTCAAAAAGATGCATGAAGTTTAATGTAGTGGAGCTGTAAACTCACGCAGTTGATCCGTAGAGGATATGAATTGAAGTCCATCTCAAGCAATGGCATAGTACGTGAATAAATGAGTAATCTCAATTGGTAAAGATGTAAAGGCAATATGTTACACAGTTCAAGTTTCCCTTTTTAACGCAAGTCCGTTACTATATTACAACCACAGAGTCTTCCGCCGACCTCCATTTGTTTCTCTTTTCAAAATTCCATTTGTATCCCGATCAGTTTCTTTCCAGCAGCTTTTTGTCTTAAAACTAGAGTGCACACCCGTGCTTTACACGAGTAAGAAGGATTTTGGCTGTTTTTTAATAACATGAGAGAAACTTTATTTTTTTATTATATTATAAAGTCAGCTTTGTAAAAAAACAATTATTAGAATGTTTAAATAACGTTTATCAAAACTTTGATACATGGCAAAGTATAAACTCTTAAAGTACGCATAAATTTAATATCATTTTCAGTAACATATTTAATGATATAAAATAGTTGTAATGATATTTATGAAGAATTTAAGAATAAATCATAATTGTGTTAATTTTCTAAAGAGTCATTAATATAGGAAAGCCGATAAATTTGTATTATTCCAAATGTTATTCAATATCATACTAAATATATGATTATAATCCATTCATTAATCATGTCCAACAACACAACTAACATATCTAAATAAGAAATTATATATAAGATTCAGAATGCCGACAGGTATTTTGTCCGAGATCATTCCTTGCTACATAATTTATGTTGTCATGGCATCTAATTATGTAGGTAACTAGTATATTTGCTCGAGCTCCGCAACGAGTCGATTGAATTTTTTGAAAATTTTCAAAATTATAAAAATTAATCAAGACATTATAATGTATAATTTTTTAATAGAATAAATAAGTGAATGTAACATTTTTGGAACAATATCATAATAGTTAATAACAACCCTGTATCACATGAGCAATATGTATTATATCATACATGGGATAGCATAAATTTATTTGTTTTTTTCAAAGAAATGACTACGAAAAATAGAGAATAAGGTAGATAGCTTAACATTATTATCACCAAATCTACAACAAAGTGATCTAAATAATATAAATCTAACAACCAATGAAGTAATTATAGACATCAAAAAATAACTGATAAGTTATAGGTCAGAAAAAATTAAAAAGAGAGAGAGTTATGATAGAGTGGTTTTCCAAAATAATATTGTTCATGCGACAATGTTGATCATCTATATTTGCATGGGAAATTTATGTAAGTAAACCTTTTAGATTTAGGTAATTTTAAAAGATATACATGGCTTACACAGGTTTCATGGTTTTTATATGTTTTTAAAAAATACATACTTATGCAATAAGTTTTATACATTTTTACACATAATATATGTGTGCCAGAAATTATTATTTGAGTGTCATAAGTTCTAATTTATTTTCATAACATCATAATTTTTAAATATAATCAAATGAGTATTTTGAAATGTATTTAATGGAAATACAACTCATCTATAATCTGTTGATATTATAATGTGTTATAATAATTTTACGTAGCTATACAACTCATTTTTTCGGAAACTACAAAAAACAATTAATTACTTCTAATACTGATTAAACTTCAATTTCCTTGATCTCATTCTCAAATGAAAGAAACAATAGAAAAAACCCCAAAAGTAAAATGTAATAATGTGATACTTACCTTTCCCACATATTATTTTATTGTTTAATCTTATACTAATCATTGCTATATTGTAGTAGTTAACGATGAAGATGAAGACTATTTTACATTTAATATTATTTTTTCAAAGTATTTTTGGTTATCTAACCATAATAGCAATAATGAGCTTTTATGAGTTAGTTACATTCTCCATTCAATATATTTTTAATCGAATTTATTATTCACATCAGGTTTTGATGCTTATATTGTGATTTTGATAAGAAAACACTCGTAAATTGATTGCAATAAAAAGTTCAAATTACTTTACAATTGATTCACTTGGAAGGATAAAAAATTTATTATGTATGTATTACATAAGGGATTAAAAAACGATGGGGGGAAAATAAGTTATGTATGTATTACATATAAAAAAATTTACTATTATTAAATTTTACATTATTTTTAAAAATTTTATTAATAAACTATTGATATAAGTATAATTTCATCATTATATAATCATAAGTTAATTTTATTTTTATTATGTATTGAATTATCTGTATTACATATTAATTTAAACATCAACTGGAAATTATTTTCAAATTATACATTTTTATTGCATTATTATAAGATTTATATATGCAAATTTAAGTTTGATTTAATTTTTTAAATTAGTATTGTATTTCACAGTTAATTTTGTTTTAAACTATTTTTAAATTATATTGTATTTCACAAATTTTGCATGACATATAAATATGATATAATTTTAGTATAATAATAAAATATATATTCATGTATTTTTTCCCACATTGATTACAAAATCTAAATTTGAACAAATTACTAAGTTTGTAAAAAAATTGTAACCAATTTTTACATCACATAAAAAATGTAACTTTATATGAGATTTAAAAATTTCAATATAATAAATATATAAATGTTATATACATTAATATGATAAATATAAAGAAAAATATGATATTTGTAATTTTAAATTTAACAAATATATTAAAGGAGAGAGAAAAAGATGAGCAAGGGAGAAAGAGGGAAAGGGGAGGAGTTAGAGGAGAGAGAGAAAAAAAGAGGAGAGAGGGGGAGAAAGATGGGTACGTTTGAGAGAGAGGAGAAATTGAGAGGAAAGAGGGTGAAAGAATTAGTGGGGAGAGAGAGGAAGAGGGAATGAGTGGAGAGAGAGAGGAGAAATGGAGAGGAAAGAGCGAGAGAGAGGGAGAGAGAAGAGCTTTTTCCCACTCAGGGCATGCCTACCATCAGAATACCCTGTCAGGGCATGGTAGTTTCGAATTACCTAGTCAGGGCATTGATCGGCGAACCATTTGCCGATCGGCAAATGGTTTGCCGATCAATGTACATAATATATTTTAATATTGATTTCATAACTATTGGCGGACGGATATGAATGTATTATTAAATATTTGTTAAAAATATACATGTTGCGTGCAAACCGAACTCATTTGTCGTTTTCACGTAACATATATATATATATATTTAAAATTTATATCCATCATATATTATTATTATTAAATATATAATAGGTTGCATGCATCACGTAACATACGTAACATATATGTTAAATATATTATATGTTGCATGCAAACAGCAAACCATTTGCCGTTTTCATGCAACATATATATTTAATAATAAAATTCATGTCCGTCGGCCAATATTTACGAAATCAATATTAAAATATGTTCTGTTACATTGATCGGCAAACCATTTGCCGATCGGTAAATGGTTCGCCGATCAATGCCCTGACTGGGTAATTCGAAATGGCCATGCCCTGACAGGGTATTCTGATGGTAGCCATGCCCTGAGTGGGAAAAAGCTCGAGAGAGAATGAGCGGAGAGAGAGAAAGAGGGAGAGAGAGTGGGAGATTGAATGGAGAGAGAGATAAAGATGGAGAGAGTGAAAGAAACGAAAAAAAGAAGGGGAAGATAGGGTAATTTGGTGAGATTTGGAGTTGCCACGTGGCAGATGTAGAAGAGGGAGGGGAAAACTTTGTATTAGTTAAAGTTATAAACGTAAAATATTCTAAGGATGTGTCACAAAAAAGTGTCACAAAACATGTACAATATGAGAAGTTGTCACAGCAGATACCAAAACATACAAGTAGGGAATGATGATTTTAGATACATTTTAACAAAGAGCGCATATCTTTTGTCTTTTGCAATGTAGATACTATTAAGATTTCATATCATTACAGGTAAATTACGAACTCTATGAACGGAGAAAAGATCTAATTTGCCATAATCATGAGTGTCTTTCATTCGTTATCGGATCAAACTTATCGTTTATCCATTGAACACGAATGAATTCCTCTTATAACAATTGAGAAAAAAATCAGAAATGAATCTTCTCCATTCGTATTTCTCCATTCAAACAAAAAATACTGACTCCGAGTGTTAACAAATTCTCAACTTTCATAAATTTGAAGACTAATAGTAATCATATTCAATGTGGTGTGACTCATGGTCGATTTGAGAATACACATGAAGATATTATTTCAGAAGGAATCATCTTTTTGACTTAGACCATTGATGGGTTGCATCGGTGCATTCAACCACATGTTGGGTCCTTTCTCGGGATCAACTCGATTTGTCTGGAAGTAAGCCAACCATCTTTGTAATCTTAGTATAGTATATAATTTCATGTGTTCTATCCAATATCTTTATTGTTATTATATAGATTTATATCTTCCTCATATGATCAAATTGGGGTTTCCCCTCTTTCTTTTATATTATCAAGGTTAGTTCGACGTCTACTAAATGTACGATTTTCTCGGCAATATGCCTTGTATTGGATTCCTAAAAAGAGAAGATTTTCTGATGTTGATGACCCCGTGTAGAGTCGAGCAAACGTATTTCTTGTTCTTACTGGAGGTCGAGGTATATATCTATCACTATGCTTTGGAAAGGAAGGATGTCATATAAAGAGAATACAAATAAAAATTGGGATGAGTGCATAACACAAGTGGTCTTCCTTTTTCCCCTCACAAATCCGTGGAAAATTGTTAGTAGATTAAATGTCTAGTTTCATATTTTCAACCTCTTAAGTTTTTCTTAGTAGCGTCACAACACTCTTTTTTATTAGTGTTCTCTACCCAACAAACATTGTCATATTACGTGATATATCAGTATTAAATTAAGCATGTCTAGTGCATATATCGTTCAATATTACCAAAACTAATTATACAAGTAATCAAGTAATTTTAGTTATTTAAAGTGCCACAGTATAGTTTGTTAACGTTGGTAATGTTTGTTAACTGTTGGTAATGTTTGCATTTGACGTGATTTTTTTTCTCGGATTAAATATGTAAATTACTATATATAATACCTGTATGTAATACTTATAGTTTAACGAATTTATATCTATTGACATCCTACCTCTATTACAACTATATATTATACTTATAGTTTTTACGATTTACTTTCGTTAAACAAATAGTTGTGTTTCCGAAATTACTAACATAACCATCTGTTATCGAAACGGAGGTTCACATCAACCCACATCCACCATAATAATACCATAGTGAGCAGGACCAACATTTCCCAGTTTTTTAGCAGATCTAAAAATCTGCAAGCATTTCTGCAACGAACTCCTTCACAGGTATAGTCTATAGCTTAACATCAACCTACTCGGCAAGATAATCCACAAATCCTACGTACGTATAGACTCCCTTATCAAGGACATGGTACTGGAAATTGATATTATAAACAATTGGTCAGCTCTTCAATGGAAAAGAACTACGTAGACTTGTGCGTGCTTGCGAGATGAAGACAATCTGTTTGATTATTTATGCATACACTCCTGCAATCAACTGACACGTAGGTAAATACGAGCTTAACATTGGCCTATCTGCCATGATAACATGCTCAGAACATGTGTATCTTCTTGCTTCTGAATCAGGAAGTTGCTTCCAATGGGCCAAAAACACAGAAAGAAAATCAATTTGAAGTGGAATATAATGTCAAGGCGCGAACATTTGCGATGAGAAATAGAGTGATTGTACCTTAGAACCGAGATATGACAAGAGGAAGATGAACGATGACAAAGCAAAGGCAGAATCGTCGTAGACGACCAGCAGAAATCTAAGCAAACGTGAACTGACAAAATACATCAATAAAATTGTCACCCAAATCATGTTCGGACATCAAGATTTATGCAGGACGGAGCTATAGTAACAGTGAGATGTGGGACAACTAACTCACCTTGATGATTTCAACGGAGACGAAGAGCAGCGGTAACGTGAAAGCACGGGGAAGATGAACTGCTACCGAAGGTTGATGATGGCATAAATAGGCAGAGCTCCAATGCAATTGTCGGTAGGAGCAAGTTATGTGCATGGGGGAAAAGAGATAAACCATTAGACGCAATCCACGTTTCGCATGCAACGACTGCATGGCGTAGGTGGAGTATTCGACGGACACGTCAAGGAGCCATGCAATGGGAAAAGGTAAAGATGTAATAGAAAAGGCGACAGTGAGGAAATCAGCTGGAAATTTCCCGATGCATAAATATTTTATATGTATCAAACAAACAGGGGTCCATCCAATTTCTCGGATGTAAAATTGCTACAGTATAAGAGGTAAGATTCCATTTATACAATTATCCTCGTCGCATGTCTGCCACATTATCTGCTCCACAGTTTATGCCATTGACGCCTGTCCACCCCGTTCTCCACCCTGACATGTCTCCCATCTATTCCTCAGCGCATACCCACCGACAACCTGACGACGAATCCGTACCCCGTCAGGCCTTGACCCTTCACCGACTATGGCTACAAACATCTTCATCTTCCCTTGGCAACTGTTAGCTCGAGGACACTTGCACGACAACCTCTTCCGTCATTGTTTTCCTAAAAATTACATTTAAAATCTATTTGAAGAACGATAGTTATTCCTTGAGACCCGGAGTATCTCTAGGTGTTGCTGATCATTAACTATACTTTGAATTCTGACATCCAATCTTTCTTAAAATCTTGCCAAAATTGTCGATAGTCCCTTCCAATGCTCCGTTCCTTGCGGATGTGTCTAGTTGATGTCACCTAGTCGTTTGTTTGTTGTTGTCGGGGGTTTTAGATGTTAATGCTTTCCCTTATCGTCTACTACAGGTGATAATAATGTAGATTACGTAGATGTATTCGATTCCTCATATATCTTTCTGCCTAATTACATTCGATTCCGTTACGTTTATTTAGTGAAAAGTAGTTCCAATTTCAGGAACTAATATTCGGAGAGTTTCGGTGGAGCCATCCCAACTGGGATGGAGGGGATTTTTAATCTCGATATATTGCAAGATGAGTAAAAGTTATTAGTCGGAGTAAAATTAACCCATGTATGCTTGATCTGATTCAATTCTACTGCTCATGTTCAGCGATTTTATCCAGCAATGATTTCTAATGGAACAATTCCTGAACAACCGATCGATGATCTAAAGCATATTTTCCAATCGTGGGTATTCTACACTAATATCTTTCGGCTTACGAACACAGATTCATTCTCCCATGGGATTCCTCTTGAGTCGGTCAGCTGCAAAGTTAGGAATCCATGTATGTGCCCAGACCTCCCTCTACTCCACCCTTCAGAAGCCTCTCGGCAACCTAATCCTCCTCCCTAGGAAGAAGCCCCAGAGGAAGAAGAAGCTCATGTTCGTCGTCGTAGCGTATGTCATCGGTGACTCTCCTCTTCCTGATGAAGATATAACCACTACAATCTCGAATGTCTGTCGAGGGTGGTTTAGCGACATAGCCAAAGTCCCCGACGGATATCAAAACTACATACAAGTACTATTCTGTGAAACCCTAATATCCAGAGGGTGAGGGAAGGGTAGGGATGAGCATCGAGCCGGGTCGGGCTAAGCCCAACCTAGTCCAGCCCGAGCCTGATTTCAACTTACGGGCTTACGGGCCGGGCCTAGGCCCGTTGAATTTCAGAAATTACTGCCCAAGCTCGAGCCCAGCCCGCAAGTACATGGGTCGGGCTCAGATCGGACCGGCCCTCTATATTAAAAAAATTTAAAAAGTGAATATAATACACATTTAATATGTAAATATACAAATTGAATATGTATTTCTTCAAAACATGAACATAGTTGATGTGTAAATAGCATAGAATAATGGCGATTTAAGAAGGAAGATCAAATATGATATTATAAATCATAAATTACATATGGAAAAACATTTGGCTTATATAGGTCCTACACTCGGGCTTATACTCGGGTCGACCCACGGGCTTCGGGCTCGAGCCCAAGCTTGCCCGAACCCGACCCAAAAATTGGACCGGACCAAAAATCAAGCCCAAGCCCGCACATTTATCATTCGAGCTCGGGCAGACGAGCAGGGCACCGAGCTGGGCCGGGTCGGCCCTATCCAATGCTCATCCGTAAATAATGTTCACCTTTAAGTGGCACTAGAGAAGTCAGATCTGTTTCTATAATGCTATAGAACAAACGCTGAGTTTACTGGTTAGAAATAAGATTATGACATCGAAATAATTAAGTCTGACTGTGATGCTGGTATGCTGTGTTCAGAGTTGTATTAGTATTTGCAATTATTTGTGCTCTAGTAACATGAATCGGGCAAACATCACCAATTTAGATGAATAAAGGTTAGCCTATCATATTCTCTTCCAACCTGTTTTAGGAATTGATAAACTAAAATAATGCATTCGATGACATTATTTGTAGATATCTTGCCTCTTTATGTTTCCATTTTACACATCCTATGAGCAATTCCTATACATAATATATATTTTCACATGTACAAAAATATAGTCCTCTTATATATATGAGATGCTTTGGAGCCTTTCAATACGACTTGAAAGGGCTCGTTTCCTATTTTTGAAGGGGCTTCCACTCGAATCCTATCGCATAACAAGGTCCCCATTCGGTACAACACACATTGACCCCACATAATTTAATGAGTATTAGGAAAACATCGATGGATAACATTGTAAAATGATTAACTGCTAGGTAGATAACAAGTGATACAATTTTTATTGCGAATTTAAGGAATCAAAATCTCTATTCTAGCATCAAACAAATTAGGCAATCCCCTGGTCATGATATATTTCGATTTTTTGCCTTATCTAAAGGGGTGATTAACTTATTTAAGTGTAGTGCATAATCAAATGCTATCATTTCAACAATTCTCTTACAAGGTTTTGCATGTTGCAAGAATGATATTGCATCCTTGCACCCTTCCCTCTTACTCGACGTACCTCGACCGTCGTGACGTCCCGCACAGGGAGACCTCGCCCTTTCGCCACCTTCAACCTTACTTATTTCCCCAATATAAGAATATCATGTGTTGGGATTCAACCATATACGAATATATCTTTATCTGTTTTTACACGAATATTGATGAATATATGCATGTTTTTAAAAGTATATGAATAAATTTTTTATTTCAATCAAAACGTCTACTAATAATACCATGCCATTTTATTTTTTTCAATATGGATTCATATAATGGTACAAGAAATTTCTTCCCCGTTATGGAGCCCACATTGTGCACATGGCTACCTATCATTTGGTGAATAATGTTGATAACATAATATCTACAGATTTCTCTATTTTATTACTATTGTTGTTGATTAGTATTTTATTTTACCGATATATCGTCAAAGTCATTTGATCCAATATATTTGACATGTCATTCTTTCATCGTACACCCAATATATTCTTTATATATTAAATAACATGTAGGCATGTAGGTATGGCTTCAATTGATAAAAATATATTCGTATTCATCTATAATTGTATTCATTTTTAAGCGAATGTGAATATTTTTTTTGCATCGATATTTTTATAAGATTTTATTAATTCGAGGATATAGATATAGATCATATATGGATATGTTTGTACATAGATATTTCAACTAAAAATATGATTACAATAATTAATCAAGAGTTCTAATAAATAATTTTATCACAACCATGATTTGATCATTACAGATGATTTCATCAATAGTTGATTTACAAATGTGTACTTAGGGTTCCTTTTATACGTGTAATTCTCATCAGCATAGTCGTGTTTCTAGAATTCAATGGAAAACGCACACGCGTTGGATTAGGCAGAGGGGATTATACCTCCACTTTAAGCCAATGGAAAAGGCAACAGGACCGCCTCTTCTGCTCCCGAACTCCACGTCAATGGCTTGAGAACTTCAGGAGCTCCCATCACGAGGTAACCGCCCCAAAACCCTAGTTCTCCTTCCCCGATCAACCACGATCCCGTCACGGACCTTCCAAATCGAATTCGGCAGTTGTTCTCCTCTGTCGCTGCTAGGTGGAAGTGTCACTAATCTTTGCCGCATATCAGCTCCCTGGTTATTCGAGTGCGATGATCGGAAAGTTGCCTCGACTTCGATCATCGGATATGGATTTCTTTTATCTTTTCTGTTTCTTTTGTTTGTTGTGCAGCTAAATATTTTGATCTGTTACTGCTTTGGGGGTTTAACAATCGGGTGTAAGGATTCTGCGAGCTTATGGAGGAGGCGATTTTGGGTCCCCGTTTTTACAGCTGTTGCAATTGCCGCAATCGTGTGGGCCTACACGATGACATCGTCTCGAAAGCTTTCCAGGTGAAGCGCGCATTGTTGTCTTGATTCTCTCTCGTGCGTTAATGTTGTTTCCTTATCGGGGGGTTGATTCTGATTTCATGCCACAATCAAACTGAATGTGTGTAGTAATTTGTTTCTATGGGGGGGGGGGGGGGAGGAAAGGAGATAAAGGAAGGAGCTTGGTAAAAGAATCCGGTGGTTGGATAGAAGGGAAAGGGAAAGTGAAAGAAAGGTTTTTGATGTTTATTGAACATATTGATACGTCTGATTTGGGAGGGAAAGAAGTCTTTTTTTTGCGGGCAATGTCCTTTACGTTACATATGTAGAAATAGACCTTGAAAAACATGCATATAAACGTGATTCTAATATATCTATACAAGTATGTTTAAAGTTTTCTGGTTAATTATAATAAACATAAATTGGGACAAGATAAGAGATAGCGTAAACATGTGGCTTGAGCTTTGGACGGAGGCTATGAGATTTCAAGGTTTATGACAATAGAACAAAAAAAGGCGTCATAGCGGAGTGGAGCATCGAGGAGCTGGAGAGGGAAGGATGGTGTATGTGTTTTAGGCAACGACTCCTCAACGTCCTCATGACATGGTCCGATTCAGGTGTTGGGTAATCGATCACTTGATGAGAGATCACATGACGCCATGTAGTGCCTCCTTTGTCTAGGTGTTGGCCACCATTGGGTATCATGCTCGAGGTGTGGCTTGGTAGGGAGGGAGGGTGATCTAGATTGGTGGAAATTGGGTGGTGCCATGGTTGCAACTTGCAGTGCAGGTGGGTCATTGGGTTGGGAGGCTTGCATGGCATTTTAGGTCATGTCTGGTTGGGGAGGAGGTTAGGGGAGACCTCACATTGGTGGTGGTTTGACATGTATATTCAAAGTTTCTTATGGTTTTAGGGCAGTGCTTCGACACACCTGCATTGTTGTCATTTTTGCTATTACTATGGAGGATGACTTTGACCAAGTAGGAGTCGGATTGTGGGAGGTTTGTTGGTCTCTAAGAGGGATGCCAACTGCGGTGGAGGGGCCTAAAAGTGATCGACGGGGCCATGGTGGTTGGCAACTTCAATGGTGATGCCTCGATGGTCTGACTAGCAGTGACAATCCATGTTGGGAAAAAGGTCCAAAGGCTTATGTGGTTGGTTTGGGAGGGCAACCTTTTCTTGATGGATGTTTGAGCTATAAAAAAGATCCAATAGAAAATTTCCATTGATCTCTAAGCTCATTAGGAGTGTAGTAAGCACCATCTTTTTTATGAGTGTTTACAATCATATTAAGCAAAATATTTATTATTTTACTAATGTTAGATCATATTCTTACTATTAATGATCATTTTATAAATAGAAAACCTTAAAATAATATGGAATAATCATTTATAAATTAGATAGACATCTATATAAACAAAGTTACAATAATATAAGGTGTGATTTTTCTGAAAATGATCATTACTAGTAAGAATATGATATGTCATCAATACATATTTTATTCAAAATGAATGTAAATATTTTCTAAAATGGGGGTGCCATTACAATCTAGTGAGCCTAGAGTTCATTAAAAAAGCCCCCTAGATATTCTAAACATATGGTCATTGGTTAATAAGATAAAAGCTCCAATTGATTTTTAGACATTCAAAATGCACAAATTGGTGGGTTGAAAAATGCATCATAATTTTTATTTAGGTTGTTGAGAAAGAGATGAGGGTAGCGGTTGAGTTTGTAGAGGGGAACTTTTGCTTTGATCAGGTCAACTGATCATTTATTTTTTTACTTCCCGAGAAGGATGTTGCCACAAGACTTGAAGATTATAGATCGATTGCGCTATCTAATGCAATTTATTTGATTTTGGCAAGAGTGTTGGCCAACTATCTGAGGGGGTGTTGAATACAATTATTTTGCTAGCTCAATGCCTTTTTGTCTGACATGCAGCTCATTGATAATGTGGGTTTTGTTTCTGAGATTGTGGCGGACTAGCACATGAGGAAAGCTAAGGGAGTTCTATGTAAGGTGGATTTCTTGAAGGCCTATGATTGTGTGGACTAGCGTTTCCTTTGTGCCTCTTTGTACTGGCATGATTTTCCTGATAAGTGGATTTCGTGGATGAAGAGGTGCATCACGATTGCTTCTTGTGCTGTTCTTGTGAATGATCACCTAAATGTGGGTTACTTCCAGCTTCAATGCGATGTTCGTTAAGGTTGTCCTCTGTCGCCTCTTTTTTTCGTTTTTGCGACTGATGCCTCATCGATAATGGTAGATTGTGTAGTCTCGGAGGGTTTTTATTGTGGTTAATTAACGATGAAATATCTGTTCCCATCCTTTATTATGCAGATGACACGATAATATTTGCAGAGGGTGGCATCGACAGTTGCAGAGGTCTGGATATTTTCAATGATGCGTCTAGGTTGAGATTTAACAGAGATGGAGTTCGTTCCTTTTGGCTTGGTGGATGCAGAGATTGAGTTATGTGCAGTTTGGTTGTGTTCGTTTCTTAGGGATTTGGCGTCACGTTATGTTGGTATGCCTCTGATTGCTAGGAAGATGTGTGTGGCGGATTGGTTACCGATGATTGAGAAAATAGAGCAGAGGCTGGTAGGGTGGAAGCCTGGTTGCTTGTCCAGAGGTGGCATGTTAGTTTTATTGCAATCAGTTCTCAATGTTTGGAGGAGCTTTTGATGTTGCTTGAGGAGCTTGAGGGTGTGGTCGGGCCCACTGATGGCTGGGATTGTTAGATCTGGTATGATGGTTTTTTCTCTGTAAGAAAGTCTTACATGATTTTGAAGGGCCTGTTGGCTTTTGATTCTAAAGGGTGTGCAATGGATTGGAAGCGGATCCAGAAGTGGAAAGTTTCAACTCGTGTGAAGCTTTTCTTGTGGTTGTTTAGGAGGGAAAGGTTGCTGATCACTTATTCATCACTTGTGTGAGAAGGCTTGGATCCTTTTTGGGAATCAAGCAGTGTGTACTGACAACGTATTTGATTTAAGGAACTCCATCGGGGCGAATTAGAATGATACAGAGAAGGAGTTGACTGCAGTATGTGGCACTGATTTGTACGCTTTGGCTGGCTAAAAATGGGGTGGTGTTCCACCAGGACCATTTCTAGGGTGAAAATGTTGTGGCGCATGGTAGAGCGATGGCTAAGAGTTGGAACTTTTAATTTATCTTTGTGTATAACCTGTAATAGGCTTGTGATACTTTTTGATAATTAATGGTGAAGTTTTGGGGCACACACCTATACGGTGGATGCCCTTTTTTTGTTCAAAAAAATCATAATTTCTATTTACTCATGATAGTTTTTTAAAAAAGGAGACCATCGGGAAACTAAGCTGGAGATTTGACATTATGGTGATATTGGGATAAATCATAGCCTATAGAAATAAATAATTTTTCTCAGTGGTCAACAAATAGTTGGCTGAATAATCAAACTGTATATTCAGTCGAATCAAATATTTACTAAATACTATTTATGCAATCGAATCAAATATTTACTAAATACTATTTATGCAGTCAGTCACCATATCACACCTCAGAAACAAACCGACTGTTTGGTCTAGTCGATCGACTATTGCAACAACGTGGTTTCCTGAACCATTTGATGAATGAATAGCAGATACCCATTGCTTGATATTAATGGTGCTAAATACCATTAACTTGACAATATAAAGAAAATATACGAAGAAATAGTAGGAGTGCTACAGAAGCACCGAATAGAGTTGTAGTAGGACACCTTCGTACGTGCAGAGCATTCGAATGCTGAGGTAATGTCTATATTTAAAGCATAAATACCACGAAATGGTACAAAATTATATGGGAATTGCATTGTGAGGATGAAAAAACTGCTATGCAGATTGTAGTGGAATTGTTAAAGATGACTGGTCTCAGTTGACTACTAGGACTGTAGGAGCTAGAGCTGTAAGAGGGTGTTATGCCACTCGAGGCAATTGAGGATGCAACAAATGGCTGGAGCCGCAAGGGATGACATGACCGAGGCGGATGGGCCAAAAGGGACCTCCGTGGTCATAAGGGGTGGGTGGGTGACAAAAGGGCGACATAAGCCACTTAGGGTGGTGAAGCCGTGGGCTAGTTGGCAAGCCATAATAGTCATCGAGCCGTTGTGCATGATGGTGGCTACTGACTAGTGGTGGTGGATTTTTTGTACAAGAAAGAGGTAGGCAAGTAGGTATGAACATGGCCTTTCATTTCGGTCGGTCATCGAAATGGTGTTCGGGACTGAAATTTAGGATCTTGGGTATGAAACATTGACCTGGGATATGTTCTTTGAAATGTTGAGAGATAGTTTATATTTCCTTGTTTTATGTACTTTTATTTTCTCTCATCTCTAATATGTAATTTGGCCAACGGGAGTTTTCTTCTCTATATAAGAGAACTCCAGTGTCTCGTGAATAATCAATTCATTTATTTCCCTCAACATAGTATTAGAGCGATGATCCTAGACCAAGGTTCTCTTACCCCAAACCCTAACCCTATATGACGCCCATCACATCTGTCGATGTTGGCCCACTGTTGCTATTGTCGACACCTTTTCCTGACCTCGCCTACCACTGTACGATTTCCAGTAAGGCTCGTACACCGCCCAACGTGGTTCCACATAGCACTGTGCATCGCCCAACGCCTCCTCGAGCACTGTTGTGCACTGCCGCATGGCCTGTGCCACCAGTATGTGCCGCTCATCGCATTGTAGCGCTTTTGCAGTGCTTCCTAGGACACCACCACAGATCCATGCGCCTCACCCTCACGATCACCTAGGCCTTCTTTCTTGGCATCCGAGGATAGTTGTGGTCCGATTTTGGCCGGAAAAGGATGATTTTAGATTAATAAATCACCTCTCAGGCCCTTGAGCGAAAACTTGGGATAGATGAGAACAATTGTGGCATGAGTTTACATACACAACTGATTCCTTATATGTCCGTGTAGACACATTTGTTCCAGTCTACAACCTAGTTTTCGTCGATCATCGATGTCATGTCAGAGAACTAGCCTGGTGTCCCATCCTTGGGTGCCTTCAAAGGTCCGACACCCATTGTCTAGATGGATTGGACTCAAGGCCTCAAATGTCGGATTTCGGTTTCGTTTCGGTAAGCCCAGAAAAGGAATTTCGGTGAAATGGCCGGAAATTGGGAAAATGACTTGAAAACTCATTTTTTCAAAATTTAAGATTTGTAATGTTGTTTAATCAATAAAAGAGGCATAAATACAAGTTTTTTTGCTTATAATAAGATGTTATAATGTTCAGTACCTTAAAATAATGATTTCGATCATCATATCAATGACCGTCCAGAGTGAAATTTCATATTTCAGTACACGGTTAAATTTTGGCATTCAATTTTTCTATCAATTCTCAAAAGAATCATAATACTTTTATTTAAAAATAAAACAAGACACACACACAAACACGAATATTTTAACATGTATGCCAAAATAAGTGCATAGTAGAGCTTGTGATCGTAAAATGTATGTTATACGAGACTTGGAATTTGGAAACTTGGCTCTCCAAGACTTAAGTTAGGTTGTGAATCGTGACTTGTGAAGTTGTGAGATGGAATGAGAACATATACATTATATTTATTGGGTTTAAATAGGACCCTTAATGGCCTTATTTATTACAATGGTGGTTGGAATAGTGGCTTATATTGCAATGGTGGTTGAAATAGTGACCTATAAATTTCATTTAGTGACCAAATAGTACCTATGGATATCAATAAGTGGCCTAGGCATGACATATGGTGACCTAGAACAATTTCAGTCGAAATGGACCGAAATGGACCGAAATGAACCGAAATTCCACCGAAATCCGAGAAATTTGTGAACAATTTCCACCGAAATGGACCGAAATGACCGAAATTCGGCCGAAATTTCGGCCGAAATCCTGGAAACAGATATTATACATGGTTTCGATGTCGGTATCGCCACGAAACCGAATTTCGACCGAATTTCGGTCGAAATTCGCCGAAATTTAAGGCCATGATTGGACTAACTATGATTTGCAGGTCATACAGTTTATGCACCTAATGCAGTGCAACGGAAGAAGCACATCATGCCAAGAGGAGTCGATTGATAAGATTGGGCCTAATGCCTCGTGGGAGGTAGATGATGCGTACACGCATGTATGGCTATTTGATACTCTAATTGTGGAGATAACCAATGATATCTTACATCAGCCTACAACTAAGGCGATGTGGGACATCCTCGCAGTCGATACTCTCCGGCAAGGAATGAGACAAAGATATTGCAGCTCCTACATTATATCTTTACAATTAAGCATAATAACTGCCCCAAGGCCCTAAATGTCGGTTTCGGTCACCATTTCGGTATCAACCAAAACAGAATTTCGATGGAATTTCGGTGGAATTTCGATCGAAATTTCGGTCATTTCGGTCATTTTTTGTATTAGGAACCCCATATTTCGGTCATTTCGATCATTTCGGTCGAATTTCGATTTCGACTAGATATCGATATTCGACAGAAATTCGATCGAATTTCGCTGAAATTTGAGGCCATGAACTGCCCTCTTCATACCCTATACACATCTCATGGGTATGTTCGAGAAGCTATACAGCTTCATGTCTCGCGGTGACATTGGATCAATAGTAGTCATACAGGAATGTCACCATGGTCGGTGTCTTTGTGGCGGCCCTTGATCCTGAGTATGATGCTACACAGTCCCAGTTACTTGCTGATGCTATTATACCTCTTGTTGGATGAAAGATAATCTATGTTATTCATGAGACCCTAGGGCTCTCTTTTATAGAGGAGAATCCTAATATGTAAATTACACACTATAGATAAAAGAAATAGAAAATACATAAACTATATGAAAATATATAAATCTCTCTGCACTCCCCCCTCAAGATGGAGCATGGACGTCGATCATGCTATGCTTGTATCCACACTTCTGAAACGTGCCTCTGGTCAAGGCCTTGGTGAAGATATATGTAGTTTGCTTCCTTGAACTGACATGAGAGGTGGAGGTAAAACCTTTCTGAATCATGTCACGCCTATAGTGATATTTCACCTCAATATGCTTCGTCCTCTCATGAAAAGCATGATTATTGGCAATAAATAGCGTAGCCTGGTTGTCACATTGTAAGTACATGGGAAGTGGTACCGCAATGTCAAGGTCTATAAGGATCGACATGACCCACATCATCTCAGTGGTCCCCTGTGCCATAACTATGCACTCTGATTTTGCGGTGGATCTGACAACCATTGTCTGCTTCTTGCTCTTCCATGATACCAAAGAGTCACCAATAAATACTGCAAACCTTGAGGTAGACTTTTTGTCCTTAGGGGATCCTGTATAGTTTGCATCTGTACAAGCTGGGACATTGAGGGATGCTCCTTTCCTGAAACTAGCCATGCACCTAGAGGTGACTTCAAGTGCCTCGAAATCATATGAATTGCATCCATATGTACGTGTTTAGTTGCTCCACGAACTGGCTGACTTGATTAACCGCAAATGAGATGTCTGGTCTAGTGATTGTAACATAAAGTAGCTTCCCAATTAGCTTTTTGTATCTCCTCTTATTCATTTCTTTTTTATCATCGTCGTATAGCCTCACGCTTGGGACCATGGGAGTAGTAGCAGGTTTGCACCCGCTCACACATGTCTCTGCCAAAAGGTATATAACATACTTCCTTTGGGTCATCACATAACCTTGCTGGTTCATTGTGAACTCTAATCCAAAGAAGTATCATAGAGGACCAGGATACTTAGTAACAAATTGTTCCCAAAGGAACTCCTTAACCTTGCTAATCCCTTGCACATCATCTCCTGTAATAATGATATCAACAACATAAACCTTAGTAACAATCGTAGCTCTATGGATTCTCTGGACAAACAATGAGTGATCTGCATTTGACCTCGTAAACCCTTTATGCTAAATCAAGTCTGAGAGCTTCTGGAACCATGCTATTGTACTTTGTTTAATGCCATAGATAGCCTTGTGAACTCTCTAATGGAGTGGACCTTGGTGATTCAACCTTTGGCTAACAATGGCCTTGATGTTGAGGTTGAACAAAATGAATAAGGTCTTGCTTTTGAAGTGAGGATGCGAATATATGGCAAGGTGAGGATTTCCTCTTCTGCTTGTTGGAGAGGTATATATGCCCTTTCATCTAGCCTTGACATGTTGTCGACTCCTTTTACTTGGCATCAACTTTCTAGAGGGAGTATGGACATAAGCGGTTCGTGATTGGAGCGGAATCAATAACCCAAAATCCATACACATTTATAAAACCACTATCCAAACATACTCATTTTTTAAACGAGTAATATTTATACACGACCCAAAGGATACCCATACACACAATGGGTAATAACCGACATAAAATCAATCCTAAAGCAGTCACAGCTACATGCCAGAGTATTGCGATTCATATTTCATGTGAAACAGAGATCCTAATTCGTGCATCTAAAATGGGTCGATTTCAGCAATTTTGAGACTGTTAAAATTTGTCAGGCTTGATGGATGGGACATGAGTCTCGAATTGAGTCGAAATTTGAATGAAAGCATGTTGTCATATATTGATCTAAGTACCCCCAAGTGTTTTCAGAAAATACCTTAAAAACAAGAAAAATAAGGGTAGCGCTAGCGAAGTTGGCTCTTATATGGGGGTAGCCCCATTAAACCCATATATGTGCATTCGTGTGTGCGTGTGTGTGTATGTGTGTGTTAGGTGGTTATTTCTTTTGTGTTGGTGTTTATCGCAGATATAAAAAATAGCCAAGTCTCAGTGGATGGAGGGTGAAAATTGAGTTGTACGTTTAGATGTGTAGATTGGGAACTGTTAGATTTGGATTAGGTTTGACTAGTTTGACCAAGTACATTGACTAGTATGACCGAAGCACAACACATACCTTTATATTTATATTTGGGTTTGCAACAAATTCGGATTCGGTTATGTTGCGATTTCTACATTCGTATGTACCTTTCCAGCTATTTTATTTCTTCATGTCTATCTTATGTAATTTACCCATATGTCTCTTTTCTATATAAGAGAGCCTAGGGTTTCAAGAATAAACAACTCTCTTGTTTTATCCAACATGGTATCAGAGCTGTGGTCCTAGACCGGAGCTCTCATATCCAAAACCCTAACCCTACCTCTCCCCCCGCCGCAGCGTGCCACCCTCGACTTCGCGCACCGCCCCCCGCCTCCGCGCGTCGCCCCCCCTCGCACACCGCGTTGCCCGTGCGTGCCCGTACATCCGCCAGTGCATCACCCTTACGTAGCCCACGTATCCGCGCGTGTCGCTCATGCCTCCCCGCGCACCGTCCCTTCGCACGCGACCCCTCAGCAATGCCGCGCCTACACACGCCGATGTCACGCTCTTTATTTGGTTGATGAATTTGGGTGCATAAGTCTACATATGCATTTAAATCCCCGTATGTTTGTGTATACAATAACTCTTTGGTTTACAAAATCCTAATCTTCTACATTCAACATTATGTCTGAGAACAAAGTCGATGTACCCGCTGCATGTATTCAGAGGTCCAACGCCTATTGTCAAAATGGACGGGACAAATTATGAGCTATGGGCTATGCAATTCATGAGCCTGATGAAGTCAAATGGTAAGAAATATATTCTTACCGACGAGGAGCCGATGAAGAAGACTGGGGTAAATGCCTCATGGGAGGTGGACGACGATTATGCCAAAGTTTGACTCTCTGGTACATTGACGTTTGAGATCACCAATTATATGTTACATCAGCCTACTGCTAAGGCGATGTGGGATATCCTTGCAGCAACATATTCTCAAGTGAGGAACGAGACGAAGATCCTCCAACTCCAGCATGACATATTCACTATCAAGCAGAACAAACACCCTCTGCATTCACTGTATACATCCTTGCGTGGGATGTTTGAGAAGCTCCACAGTTTCATGCCTCTAACGACGACTCCTGAGCAATAGAAGACATATATGAATGCTACCATGGTTGGGGTATTCCTAGCAGCCCTTGATTCTGAATATGATGCTGCTCGCTCCCAGATTCTAGCGGATGCCACTATTCCTCCCATGGAGGAAGCGTTCTGCAGGCTCAACATGAATCAGGATTACTATTCCAGCTTCTCGAGGAAGAAGAGACTCTTCTACCTTTCGTGAATACGGACCTCGTGGTAGAGGAGGTCGCATTCGTCAGCCCTGCACTTTTTGTCATCACACATGTCATATCAAGGAGACATGCTACTCCAAGCATGGTTTTCCGGCATCAACCCACTTTGATCACCTTGTGGCCAGACTGAGGTGTTGGGAAAAATAAGAGACTTGTTTATTCCGTACACCCTAGGCTCTCTTATATAGGAGAGTAGCCTATGGGTAAATTACATCAATAGTCCAGAGGAAAAGAAAAATATGAAACAATACAAAATAACATAACATATATCTCTACACTCTCCCTCAAGATGGAGCATAGATGTCGATCATGCTTAGCTTGGACGAGCACTTATGGAATGGCCCTCTAAGTAATGCTTTGGTAAAGATATATGCAGTTTGGTCCCCTGAGCTAACATGAGATGTAGAAGTAAACCCCTTCTGAATCATATCTCGTATAAAGTGACAATCAAACTCAATGTGCTTGGTTCGTTCATGAAATGCTGGATTATTGGTAATAAATATAGTAGCTTGATTGTCACATTCCAGAGCCATAGGAAGTGGGACCTCTATATATAGATATGTAAGAACAACTTTCACCCACATCATTTCTGTACTAACCTGGGCCATAGCCCTGTATTCAGATTCAGCACTGGATCTGGCTACAACAATTTGCTTCTTGCTTCTCCATGAGATGAGAGAGTTTCCAACTTACACAACAAATCCAGTGGTGGACTTCCTATCCTTGGAGCATCCTGCATAATCTGCTTCTGCACATGCTGAAATAGCAATCTCCTTGTCTTTCTTGAACAACAGACCTGCACCTGGAGATGATTTAAGGTGCCTGAGTATCATATGTATGTCATCCATATGTACCTGACGTGGTTGCTCCATGAACTGGCTTACCCGACTAACAAGAAAAGAAATATCGGGCATGGTAATGGTAACATACAGAAGCTTTCCCACCAGTTCTCTGTATCTTCTCCTATTTACCTCATCAGTGTCATCATCATATAATTTCATGCTTGGATACATAGGTGTAGTGGCCGGTCGGCATCCAAGCATTCCTGTTTCACTCAGCAGGTCAGTGACATATTTTCTCTGGGTCATTACAAGTCTATGTGGATTTCTGGCGAACTCCGGCCCAGAAAATATCTAAGGACTCCAAGACAAGGCCCTAAATGTCGGTTTCGGTCACCATTTTGGTATCGACCAAAACAGAATTTCAATGGAATTTTGGTGGAATTTCGACCGAAATTTCGGTCATTTCGGTCATTTTTTGTACTAGGACCCCATATTTCGGTCATTTCGATCATTTCGGTCAAATTTCGATTTCGACTGGATATTGATATTTGACAGAAATTCGATTGAATTTCGCTGAAATTTGAGGCCATGCTCCAAGATCTTTGGTGACAAATTCACGACCCAACATTTCTTTCGCCCTCTGAATTCCTTGTTCATCATCACCTGTAATCAGAATATCATCTACATACACCATAATTCCAATAATACCTCTGGATGTTTTCTGTATAAACAGGGAATGATCTGCATTGGAACGTCTGTACTCCTGTTTTTCAAACAAGTCTGAGAGCTTCTGGAACCAAGCTCTAGGGCTCTGCTTAAGGCCATAGATGTCCTTATGAAGTCTACACACCTTGGAACACTCCCGTTCAACAACAAAACCGGGTGGATGTTGCATGTAGACTTCCTCCTGCAAGTCACCATATAAAAAGCATTCTTAACATCTAATTAGAATAATGGCCAATCACGAGTAACCACAACAGAAAGAAGGATCCATAAGATGGAATGGCGAGCAACTGGCGAGAATGTATCAAGATAATCCACTCCATATGTCCGTCTAAACCCACGAGCAACCACATGCCTTGTATCTGTCAATGCTGCCATCTGCATACTGCGTAACCGTGAAGACCCACTTACAGTTCACTGTAGACACACCGGTATGTGCAGGAACAAGGCTCCAGGTACCTCTTGATTGAAGAGCAACCATCTCTTCTTCCATTGCTAAACGACATCTTCTGTCCTTCAATGCATCTTGGTAATTCCGTGGAATATCTACAGCAGATAGTGCAATGGCAAAGCTCCTGAGTTCACCCGATAAACGGTCAAAGGAAACCATGGATGCTATTAGATATGTCACGCAGCTATGCTTCTGTTTCCGAAGTGCAATAGGTAGATCCAAATCACTTGCATCCTCATCCGTTCTCTGTAACACAGCCTGCTCAGGTAAATCATTAGATCCATCATTATTGATTATATTCTCAGAACATACCTCAGACAATCTAGATGATGAGCGGTGACTATGAGCAGAAGCAGGTCGACGGGTATAGTGGAGTGGTAATGGGGGAACCGGAACTGTAACAGGAGGTGTAGGTGGTGTAGATGATGTAGGTGCTAGTGGAGGTGATGATGGTGGTGGTGGCATGTATATGGCTTCGTCAACGTCTGAGGATACCAACTGATCACCTTTAGGAGAGAAGTACATAACGGACTCAAAAAAGGTGATATCAACACTAACAAAGTATTTCCTGTGTAATGGATCATAACACCTGTACCCTTTCTGTGTTCTGGAGTACTCGACAAAAACACACTTGACAGCCCTAGGAGAGAGCTTGTCAACTCCTGGAGACAACTGGTGGACAAAGGCAACCGAACCATATACACGTGGAGTAAGGGAAAACAATTCTTTGTCAGGAAAAACAAGGGAGAAAGGAATCTTCTCACCTAAGACAGACGACGACATGTGATTAATGAGATAACATGCCGTTAGGACAACATCGCCCCAGAAAGAATGAGGAGCATGACTCTGTATTGAAGCGACCTGGTGACATCAAGTAAATGACGGTGTTTCCTTTCTGCAACTCCATTTTGTTGGGAAGTATAGGCACAAGATGTTTGGTGGATAATCCCTTGTATGAGTGCAAAATTCCAAGGCATTATCACTTCTCACAATCTTAACAGATGCAGAAAAAACATTACAAACTTCATTTATGAAATTTATGATAATGTTCCCAGCTTCAGATTATTCTTTAACAAAAAAGACTCAAGATACACGGGAAAAATCATCCACAATGACCATATAAAACCTGTGTCCCTGATGATCAGGAACACGACTAGGACCCCATATATCAACATGAAACAACTCAAACTTGGAGCTACTACTCCGACTCTGACGACTGGGAGAGGTAGACCAATGATGCTTTCCCAACTGACAAGCCTCACATTGGATGGACATATGAGGTGAAACCTGAGGTAAAACACAACACAATTTCTGAAGCGGTAGATGGCCAAAGCGCAAATGCCACAGGAATGGAGAGATAGATCCAGCAGGAAGAGAGGAGAGTCCGACATATGGGGTCCGACTGAGACGATATAGGCCACCCTGCTCATAACCACGTCCAATTACATTGCCAGTAAGGATGTCCTGAAAAATGAGAGAAGATGGATCAAAAATTGCTCGGCAATGTATATCCTTTGTAATTTGGCTAATGGACAACAAGTTCATAGAGAAATCAGGTGCGTGCAGCACATTCTTGAGGTGCATAGATGATGTCAAGCTAATCTCCCCCTGACCAGTAATCGGGGAGTGCGTCCCATTAGCAATAATCATAGTACGACCTGGAGGAACCTGTCGGTAGGATGTAAGGAGACCTCGATCACCACACAGATGGTGTGTGGCACCAGAGTCCATAATCCATTCTAAAGTATCAGATCCACTACTACTAGTGAATGCATAAGTACTACGTGAGGTATTGGTGAATGCAGAGGCAACACCCTTAGAATGATTCTTGGAAGCATGCACTGATGCAACGAGACCGGATGGAGGAATGATACCCAGCAGACGAGCTACAAGATCATCAAATTGCTGATCCAGAGAGGAAGCAGAAGAAGGTTCAATTTGTTCAGCTACTCATGTAGAAGTAAGAAATCCATATTTGGAATAACACGTGTCCTCGTTATGTCCAGAACAGTGGCAGAAGGTGCATGATGGCCGAACACGATCTCCTCTACCTCGAGGTCCACGACCACGAAACTGATGATGGCCCCCACGACCTCGAGATGCTGCTATAGCTGAGGTGGTTTAATTGTCAGTAAATGAAGGAACAGTAATACGACTCAGTCTATGAAAGGCTTCCTCTACCGGAGGTATAATGGAATCTGCCAAGATCTAAGAACGTGCTGCCTCGTACTCTGGATCAAGGGATGCCAGGAATACGACAACCATAGTGGCATTTCGGTATGTCTTTTGTTGCTCAGGAGTGGCTGTGAGAGACATGAAGTTGTAGAGTTTCTCAAACATTCCACGTAAAGACGTGTATAATGAGTGTAGAGGCCGACCATTCTGTTTGATTGCGAAGATCTTCGTCTCATTCTTTGCCTATGAATATATAGTAGCCAGAATATCCCACATTGCTTTTGCAGTGGGCTGATGGAGAATATCATCGGCAATCTCAATTGCCAAAGTTCCTGATAGCCAAACCTTGGTATATGCATCATTTGCCTCCCACGAGGTGTTGACCCCAGTTTTCTCAACAGACTCTTCCTCAGTAAGAATGTGCTTCTTACCGGTTGCCTTCATCATACTCATGAACTGCATTGCCCACAGTTCGTAATTTGACCCGTCCATCTTCACAATAGGTGCAGGACCTCTGAAGGTGCCTGTAGATGGGATATCTGCCTTGCTTTCTGACATGATAATAATAGAAGACTAGGGTTGTAGACTGAAGATATGATCGCCTACACTGACATTCACGGGTTTAGTTGCATGTGTAGACTCAAGCAACCAAACCCATTAACGTGGAAATGCGGGCGAGAGTCTCCTCTATAACGATGATACCCTAGGGTTAGCCGGACCCTAGGATGTGGGACTGCTCGCAAGTCCTAAGAGGACGACGCGTGACAATGCACGGAGGGCCGAGATGCGCTGGAATAGCGTACAACACAGGGCATGGAGATGCGCTGGAATACGTAGGAATAGCGCACAACACACGGTGCAAGCGCACGATGCTGGATGGACACTGCACGCGCGCGGGATCGGGGCTGGAGGTGTGGGACCGTGACTAGGGCCGGGGCGGTGCGAGCGCGGGGCCGAGGGCCTGGGAGGCGGCGCGTGCGGAGGGCTTGAAGGTGGATGCTAGGGTTAGGGTTTGGTTCGAGAACTCCGGTTTAGGACTGTTGCTCTGATACCATGTTGGGAAAAATAAGAGACTTGTTTATTCCATACGCCTTAGGCTCTCTTCTATAGGAGAGTAGCCTATGGGTAAATTACATCAATAGTCCAGAGGAAAAGAAAAATATGAAACAATATAAAATAACATAACATATATCTCTACATGAGGAATATTATACCTCCTTCCGCCTCATCATCTTCGGGAGGTCATTCAGATGTGGCAGCCTCAACTTTGCTAGTACTTATGCTACAGCTAGAATCTCGGGTACTTATGCTTTACATCCTGTCATGGATTTGAGATTACGTAGTGGATTATGGACTCCGGTGCAACACATCACTTATGTAAAGACAAATAACAACTTACGTCATATAGACATGTTCCGCCAGGGAGAATTATTGTGATAACTGATGGGCTCATTTCCCAATAACAGGACATGTGGAGATCACTTCAACGCCTTCGATGCATTTGCAGAATGTGCTACATGATTCTGATTTCTCTATAAATTGGCTTTCTGTTAGTCAGATTACAAAGGATTTGCACCGCCAAGCTATTTTTGACCCATCATCTCTTGTTTTTCAAGGCATTTTTACGGACAGAGTGATTGGGTGTGGCTGTGAGGAGGGTGGCATTTATCGCATGGTTCGGACTACCTATGCATGCATATCTTCTCATTCGTCTGGATCAGTCTCTCCGTTCACTTGGCATCTTCGGTTTGGTCATCTCCCTCTTCAGAAGATGGGTCATATGCTATCGCAGATTTCACCTGGTTCTTTCTTTCAGTGCGAGGCTTGTCAGTTGGGAAAGCATCATCGGTCTGCTTTTCCCAGTCATCAGAGTCGAAATAGTGGCTCTCTTTTTGAGTTATTTCATGTCGACATTTGGTGTCCGAGTCATGTTGCTGATCACCATCATATATTTTATCTTGTGGATGTGGATGATTTTTCACGGTTGTCATGGCTGTTTCTTTAAAAAAATAATTCTGAAGCAGATTATGTGATCAACCTTTATTAATAAAGTGCAGAATGTTTTGTTTACCTCTGTGGAGTTTATGCGAACTTATAATGTTTTGGAATTTGTACTCATGCTTTATCTCATTTTCTTTCATCTCGAGGGATTATTCATCAAACATCTTGTGCTTATACTTCTCAGCAAAATAGTGTTGCTAAGAGAAAGCATCGTCATCTTCTTGATGTGACTTAGGCTCTTCTCATTCAGAATTGTGCACCACATTCGTTTTGGGGTGACGCGGTTCTCACAACATGCTATTTGGTGAATCACATGCCATTATCTGTTTTGGGTGAGAAATTCATTTCTCCATAGCTTTCCCTGAGAAGGAGTTATTCTTACTCATTCCTCATATGTTCGGATCTATTACTTTTGTTCACCGGCTGATTCCAGGTCTTGACAAGCTCTCTTCTAGAGTTGTCGAATGTGTGTTTGTTGGGTACTCCAAGACTCAGAAGGGATACCGTTGTTATGACCCTTTGTGCAAAAAACACTATATCCATGTTGATGTCACATTTTTTGAGTATGTGATGTACTTCTCTCCTACATGTAATAGGTTGGCTTCATCGGACTCAGATGATGAGGTCTATATGCCACTTCCTCCTACGAGCTATTCACCACCTCCTTATGTGTCTGTTGTCCCACCTCCTCCTCAAGCTCCACCAGTACCACTACCTTCTCCACCCCCTCCTACCACCCACTCACATGCACCACTTGTTCCATCTTTACCTAAATTCTATACTTGTTGGACTGCTTCTGCTCATGGTCATCACCAATCATCTAGTATGCCCTAGGTTTGTTTTGATAAAATAGCTTCTAACAATAGGTCTTGAGATATATCTGTGCATGAATCATTCAAGGAAAATAGCCCACAGATGAAAGACGTTCCCTCTGACCTGGATATTCCTATCGCAGTTTGAAAGCAGAAGCGATCTTGTGCTTCCTACCCCCTTGTTCCTCAGGTCTCCTTTCATCGTCTAACAGAGGATTTTTAGAGATTGCAATGTCTCTATTTGTCGTGGAAATTCCACGGAATTATGAGGAGGAATTGAAGGATAGTTGCTGGCGCTTGGCTATGAAGGAGGAGATGGCCGTACTATAGTCACGGGGCACGTGGAGTCTTGTTTGTACTCCAGTTGATGCATCCGTTGTGGGATGCAAGTGGGTCTTCACTGTGAAACACCATGCGGATGGTAGTGTGTATGACTATAAGGCGAGACTATGGTACATAGGTTCACCTAGACATATGGGTTGGACTATCAGGATACTTACTCTCCAATTGCCAGACATTCTACTCTGCGTATTCTACTTTCCATTGCCGTGACACGAGATTGACCGCTGTATCAGCTTGATGTGAAGAATGCCTTCCTCTATGTAATCTACGTGAGAAGATCTACATGCAACAGTTACCTGGGTTTGCTGCTGAGGGGGAGTGTCAGAAGGTTTACAGGCTACACAAGGTTATCTATGGCCTTAAGCAGAGTCCAAGAGCATGGTTCCAGAGGCTCTCGAACTTAATAGAGTAGCAACAGTTTGTGCGATCGACCGCCGATCACTCTTTATTTGTACAGAGGACTTAGAGAGGTACTATTGTCATTCTTGTTTACGTTGATGACATTGTTGTTACATGGGATGACGAGCATGACATTCATGGTACCAAAGACTTCCTAGATCAACAGTTTGTGACCAAGGACCTTGGACATTTACGTTACTTCCTTGGGATGGAGTTTGTCAGGAACCAACGAGGTCTTGTGATGACCCAGAGGAAGTATGTTACTGATCTTTTATAGACATGCATGGCAGATTGCAGACCTGCCACAATTGCTATCGACCCGAGCATGAAGCTCGACGATGATAACACTGATGAGGTCGATAAGAGGAGGTATAGGGAGCTTGTTGGCAAGCTACTATATGTGTGACTATTACCAGGCTCGACATATCCTTTGCCATGAGCAAAGTGAGTCAGTTTATGGAGCAGCCCATACAGACACATATGGATGCAGTTCATATGATTTTGAGATACTTGAATATTTCACCTAGTACGGGACTTCTTTCAGTAGGGGTAAATCTCTCTCAGTTACATCATATGCAGATGCATATTATGCTGGGTGTCCAAAAGATAGAAAGTCTACCTCGGGCTTTGCTACATTTATACGGAATTCTCTGGTTTCACAGAAGAGCAAAAAGCAAACTGTGGTTGCCAGATCGAGTGCTGAGTCAGAATACAAGGCCATGGCGCAGGCTAGCACATAGATGATGTGGGTCAGATCTGTTCTTACTGACCTGACTATAGAGGTGCCTCTTCCCATGCACCTCCAATGTGACAATCAGGTTGCTCTTTTCATTGCTAACAACCCCGCATTCCATGAGAGAACAAAACATATTGAGGTAGACTGCCATTATACTAGAGATATCAATGTTCAGGAAGGCGCTATACGTGTTCAGTCGAAGGGGTCACTGCATAGAGAGTATGTGGCATGCAGGAAAGTATGCGGGGAGTATGCGGTTTTGTGCGGTTCGATATTTTTTATTATTAAAAATATAAATTAATATTTAATATTATGTTAATATTTTCTGTCGGGAGAGTATGCAGTTTTATGCGAGGAGTATGCAGTTTTATGCGGGGAGTATGCAGTTTTATGTTATTATGCGGGTGGGGTTATTTGGTTTTAGTTTAAATAAAAAAGTTCTATCAGAAAAGCGACTGAGTATGCGGCCTCATATGGGGTATACTCGGCTGAGTATGCGGGTCAACCCGCATACATGGCCGTTTCATCATACTCGAAGCGGCAAGGCCCCCGAGTACGAGTATGCGGCCGAGGATGCGGCTTACTCGGTTGCTTTCCAGAACACTGAGAGATATGATCCAAAAGGGTTTGATTTCTACCTCTCATGTTACTTTAGGAGAGCAAACAATAGATGTCTTTACCAAGGCATTACTTAGACGACCATTTCAGAAGTTTTCCATCTTGTGGGGGAGTGTTGAGATATTTCTACATTCCTATGTACCTTTCTGGTTATTTTTATTGCTTTATGTGTATCTTATGTAATTACCAATATGTATCTCCTCTATATAAGAGAGCCTAGGTTTTTAGGAATAAATAACTCTCTTATTTTATCCAATGGGTCATGCATAAAGAAACCCCAAACCCAAACCCATACCCGCATGGGTAGTAAGTTTAAAACTCAAAAACACAAAAATAAATGAGAATTTTTTTGAAAAATAAATGAGAAAAAAAACAAATGAGATAACTTTCAGGTTCTTAAATGGAGCGAGTTCAGATCAAGTATCCATTGGGTAGATCCAAATTGACATCCCTAGGAGGAAACTTTGCTTTGTTGTCCAAGATAACGCTAGCTATTTGAAGTTTGTGACCTCTTTTAATTTATGGAAGGATGGCTGATCTAAAAAGGGCATGCTGTGTGATCTTTTCCCCCATTGCGTTGCAAATCAGAACCCGAGCATCATTGAGGCATGGCCTATTGAATGTGGATTCCTTTTGATTTTGGTTGGTTCCTATCAACATAGATGCATGATTACGTGAATCTGGCGTAATTTTGGGTGCTGTGGAGGGACCTACTAAGGGTCCTGACCGCTGGATCTTTATAGATGGCAACTTCGTGTTAAGAAAGCATGCAAACCTTTTTTTGCTCCTGAATTTTCATGTCGGAGACATAATGATGGATAACGGACTTCTTTGAGATCCCAAGATGACACACAAAGTGAATGTCATCTTGTGCTCCTAAAGAGGAATATGGTGATAAGGTGGTACACCTGGGATTCCAGATGCGCTCTGAAGGAAGTCCCTGAGGATGTGTGAACACCTCTTCTTCTCACGTCGTAGGCTAGAGATGTATGACAGACTACGGCTCTTGATTGGGCACCTTCACAAGGTTGGATAGCTTTCGCGGATCTCTTGGTGTGACGGTCTTCAGATTAAGCTTTTGTGTAGGCGATTTGGTTGGCTAGAAATTGTATGATTTTATGTAAGGAAATGTTCAATGCTGCAATAGTTGGCTGACTATACCACTCATGGAAGGCCGTATCGATATCGATATCATTTCAGTCTGTCTAAAAATAGATATGTCGGGATATATCGTTGATACATCGATGATATCGGTGGAAATGTCGAAAATGGATCAAGAAAACCTATTTTTTGTCATTTTTTTGCAGAAATTAAGATCACCCAAGATATTAAAAAACCAAATAACTTACAAATACACACTTATGTCACATATATCGGTCATTTATAGCCCATATATCGCACATATCGATCACATCGAACATATGACTGTTAATGTTTATTCCTGACCTATACATATTGGAAATGGATTCTATTCAAGTTCTTATAAGTTATAACATTAAATAACTTATAAATATACACTTAGATGACACATATAGATCATTTGTGAAGACTATGATCCTTATATAGCACATATCAGTCATATCGAACATATCGCTGGTACTGTTAGTTGTTGACTTATATATATTGAAAATGGAGTTCATTCAAGTTCTTAGATCACTAAATAACTTACAAATATACTCTTAGATCACACACGTCGATCATCTATGAAGCTTATATCACATATATTGATCATTTCGAACATATCGATATTAATGTTGATTCTTGACTTGTAGTTATTTTTTTGAAGAATTGACTTATAGATATTGGGAATGGATTTCATTCAAGTTCTTTACAATATGAAATAACTTACAAATATACTCCAAGTTGAAGAACCATTGTATGCACCCTCCTGTCGCACAATACCCTACTAGTACGGGGGTCTCGCTGCCCAGTCAACGAGCCTCGGGGACTAGGGGGCCCAGGTTGGCTTCCCCCCCTTGCGGGGGTGTGGGGAATGCGCCCTCGACCCGAAACAATATATATAAATCATTGTGTATTTTAATACTAGGTTTAGCTAGATATGTATTTTAATACTTGGTGTAGCTAGATAAGTAGTGGAATCAATCTTGCATGCATAATAACATTGATATATAGAGATATCGGCGAAATATCGATCGATAATCCGGGATTTTTTATACTAAAACCAGTCATTTTGACCGATATAAGCCGATATGGCGATATATCGTCGATATCCTTGTAAAGGTATATACTGGGTAATTTCGATACCTTTCTGTAGATATATATATTATTCACTTATGTATCTTTATTGTTATTTTACTTTCCCGTTGGACTCTTTATGTAGTTTACCCATATGCTACTCTCCTATATAAGAGAGCCTAGGGATGATAGAATAAATAAGTTCTCTTATTTTCCCAACATGGTATCAGAGCGACGGTCCAAGACCGGAGTTCTTGAACCAAAACCCTAACCCTAGCCCCCCACCTTCGAGCCTCTCCCGCGCCTCCGATCTCGGTCTTCCTCGCCTCATCGCGTGAGCATGCATTGATCGTGAGCGTGCGCTGATCGCTCACGGCCTACATCGCCTAGCGCGCGATCGTGTGCTACTGAGCGGCTTCGCGCTGCACGCGCTGCACACAAGCGTGTGATCGCTGTACGCGTTGCACGCAAGCGCTGCATGCAAGCACGTGCTCCTCCTGCAGGGGTTCTGCGGGCGATCTGCGTGCTTGCTCGCAGGGACTCCGTGCGTGACCTCGCGCGTTCCAGTGCGCATCTTCTTCCCTGTGTGAGATCTTCCTACGCACAACTATGCATGTAAAGACTTCAACCCTAGTGCACATGCAACACTAGGTCTAGCGCGTGCGTGTGCTCAGAACTTGGTTCGCGCGCACTTCCAATTAATGGTGTTGATTGTTTGAGTCTACACATCCAACCAATCCCGTTCATGTTCGTGTAGACGATCATATCTTCAGTCTACCACCCCAGTCCTCCAATATCAATATGTCAGAAAGCAAGGCAGATATTCCATCCATAGGCGCCTTCAGAGGTCCAACGCCGATCGTGAAGATGGATGGTTTTAACTATGAAATGTGGGCAATGCAGTTCATGAGTATGATAAAGTCAACCGGTAAGAAACATATTCTTACTGAAGAAGAGCCTGCTGAGAAGACTGGAGCCAATGCCTCATGGGAGGCAGATGATGCATATGCCAAAGTTTGGCTATCTGGAATTCTGGCAATTGAAATTGCCAATGATATTCTTCACTAGCACTGCCAAAGCAATGTGGGATATTTTGGCCGCTACGTATTCTCAGGCAAAGAATGAGACGAAGATACTGCAACTCCAGCATGACATATTTACTATTAAGCAGAATGGACGACCTCTGCACTCACTGTACACATCTTTACGAGGAATGTTTGATAAGCTTTATAGCTTCATGCCCTTGACAGCCACTCCAAAGCAACAGAAGACCTACCAGAATGCTACTATGGTAGGAGTTTTTCTCGCTGCCCTTGATCCTGAGTATGAGGCAGCACGTTCCCAGGTATTGGCGGATTCCACTATTCCTCCTATGGAGGAAGCTTTTCACAGATTGAGTCGTATTACTGTTCCTTCTTCGACTACTAATCAGACTGCCTCAGCTATGACAACCAATCGAGGTCGTGGAGGTCACCATCATCAGGTTCGTGGCCGTGGACTTCGTGGCAGAGGAGGCCGTATTCGACCAACATGTACCTTTTGCCATCGCACTGGACATACCGAAGACACATGCTACTCTAAGCATGGATTTCCTGCTTCTGCACGAGTCGCTGAACAGATCGAGCCCCCATCTGCTTCTTCTATGGATCAACGCTTTCATGATCTTGTAGCTCGTCTAAGGGGCATCATTCCTCCATCTGGCCCAGTTGCTTCAACACCTACTCCTGAGAGCCACTTTGATGTTGCCGCATCTGCCTCTGCATCCACCAGTGCATCAGGTAGCACATATGCATTTACTAGCAGTAGTGGATCAGATACTTTAGCATGGATTATGGACTCTGGTGCCACACATCATCTATGTGGTGATCAAAGTCTACTTACATGGTACAAACATATCTCTCCAGGTCGTACAGTGGTTATTGCTATCTATGCATCTCAAGAATGTGTTACATGCACCTGATTTTTCGATGAATTTGTTGTCCATTAGTCAAATTACTAAGGATTTACAGTGTCGGGCGATTTTTGATCCATCTTCTCTTGTTTTTCAGGACATCCTTACGGGCAACGTGATTAGGCGTGGCTATGAGCAAGGCGGTCTCTATCGCCTCAGTCGGACTCCTTTTGCTGGAACCTCATCCCTACCTGCTGGACCCATCTCTCCATTACTATGGCACCTGCGCTTTGGACATCTACCGCTTCAAAAACTGCGTCGTGTGTTACCTCAGGTTTCGCCTCACATGTCTATTCAATGTGAGGCTTGTCAGTTGGGAAAGCATCATCGGTCTACCTTTCTCGGTCGTCAGTGTCGGAGTAGTACCTCCAAGTTTGAGTTGTTTCACATCGATATCTGGGATCCTAGTCGTGTTCCTGATCATCAGGGACACAGGTTTTATATAGCTATTATGGATGATTTCTCTCGTGTGTCATGGGTATTTCTGTTAAAGAATAAATCTGAAGCAGGGAATATTATCATCAATTTCCTTAATGAAGTTCGTAATGCATTTTCTGCATCTGTAATGCCCTGGAATTTTGTACTCATACCCTATCCAGTTATTTCTCATCCCAAGGGATCATCCACCAGACATCACGTGCCTATACCTCCCAACAGTATGTGGCTGCTGAAAGGAAACATCGCAATTTGCTTGATGTAACCAGGTCGCTTTTTATACAGAGTCATGCTCCTCACTCTTTCTGGGGTGATGCTGTTCTTACAGCATGTTACCTTATCAATCGTATGCCATCATCTGTTCTAGGTGAGAAGATTCCTTTCTCTCTTGTTATAAAATATGAAGAACGCGGAAGCGATTGATAAACAGAGCATAAAGAACAAGAAAGATAGAACATGAAACACCATGATTTTACGTGGAACCCTACTCCCTGAGGAGCGGGATGAAACCACGGGAGAAGCCCTCAAAGGGGCATGCTATGCATTGCTTTTTCTCAATGAGTACAGAAGGTCTGGGGCTCCTTATATAGCCTCTCCAGAGCCTCCAAGTCCCACTACTGGACGATATGGGACTAAACACTGGATAACGGTAAATGGATCTTCTCCAGGATCCATTTACCTTGCTACAACTCAATGGACGCACATAACAATACTCCAACACTCCCCCTCAAGCTGGAGCATGCAATGCTCAGCTTGGACAAACAGAAAGAGACTCAACTCAACACTACAGGACACTACGGACAATATCAACCCAACGCACACATTGCTGCAGTCAAGGACGTTGCTTCTCATGTCGTGCAGGTGAGGAGGACGAACGGGATGGAGTGTGAGTCTGCTGAATCTCCTCGTCGGAGAGCATGCGCTCTGAACTGCGCCTGTCAGAGTCGTTGCAACTGGAAATGAGTCTCCTCGTCGGAGTACTCTGGCCCGCCACAATAATGTGGACAACTGCTCCATCTCTGAAAAGAGGGCCGAACTGAAATGGGCCGTGGCTGTGCAATCCTCGTCGGAGTCCACGGTCGCTGGAGAATGGAGTCTGAAAAGTCTCCTCGTCGGAGAACTGGGTCTCTCCCATCTGGCTCAGAGAATGGTGCACTGCTCTGGTGTACCTATGATACCACTTGAAAATCCTTGCCAACATGGCATAGGAAATGGTCCTCTACTATGGAGTCTCTATGGCTCATATGAAAACTCTGGTCGACAAAACCACAAGAATGATGGGGATCTCGAACAAATGATGGCAACATATGCTCATCTGAAAATGACCGCAACCATATGCGTGTCTGAAACTGGAGACTCGGAATCAATCGTCGAGTCTAAAACCGAACTGTAGAGTCTGATCATCTGGCTGGTCTGGAGACTGATATCTGAATATGAAATCTAGATCTATACCTGTGACTCTACATATATACTCCCCTTTTCTCCCATACTTGTCGGAAAATTGACATCGACTAAGTTGGGAGAAGACAAGATAAAATGGGGGTAAACAGAACATGAAATTTGCGGCTTTTCCTCTTTTTTTTAAGCCGTCATTCCCCTTTTTTTATAAGCCGTTTTATTTTTTTCGGCTTTTCAATTTTTTTTAAATTTGCGTACGGGTTTTTTTTGTACGCACCTTTTTTTCTTTCACTACTCGGCCCATTTGGGCCCAAAAACATGTAACAACCCAACTGGGCTTACTTTCTCTCTTCCCCTTTTTTTCTTTTCCTTTTTTTTTATTTTAAAGTCACGGCCCACTTGGGGCTACAGGAACCAACACACATTTTTTTTAATCGGCCCACGCTGCCCGCACTTCTATTTAGGGTTCCACTAGGAACCCCCTCCTACGAATCCCGCTCCCCTGGGGATTTACGATTGCCGCCGCCGATGGGGACTCACCTATCTGGAGGATGCGTGCTCTGCAGATTGCGCAGATGCTGGAAGTTGTGCGGTAGCAGGCCTGGCTGCGGCGAGTCACTGACAGGAGATCGGCTGAGGGCAGCGACGCCTGGACTTGGCGATTTGGGAGATGCGGGGAGATCGGCCACCGCCTGGCGGCTTCGCCTGGAGACAGCGGCAGGGAGTGCCGCCGAACTGGGTCCACTGCTTGGATGCCTCGCCGCCTGGACGTGAAAGAAGACTGTTGGAGGCGCGGAACCTCGCTTGGGCTGCGCGAGATCGGACTGAGGTTTTGCGGGAGGAGGAGCGCCGCCAGGAGCGGCTTTGGCATCATCGGATGCCGCCAGGAGGGTGCAGTGGCAGCTAGGGCTCGCAGTCGGAGGACTTCGCACGGGTTCGGAGATTGTGCGCCATGGAGAGGCTTCAGCGCCAGGGAGGGTCTGCTTCGCTGCGCGGAAGAGTTGGAGTTGTCAACAGAACTCCTTTCTTTTGCTTCACGGAACACCGCGCCTCCTATGGAGAGGGGTTCCTGGATCTCGTCGCAGGAGCCATGAACAGAGAATAGGGTTCCAGAACGGAAGCCTGAAGCTAGAACACGGTGAGAAGGCGCAGAGGAGCCCGCCGCCTCCGCATGCAGAAGATGCTGGTGCCTCCGAAGCCGCAGCATCTGGAGGGTTGCGCGAGGTCTGATATCGCCACCGTATAGAGATCTCGATCTATGCGAGGAAGGAGAAGTTGCGTGCAGCACAGATCTAGGGTTTGGAAGAACCCTTAAAAAATATCTCTCTCCGAATATGAACAATAATCTTCAATATCAACATCGATTATCGAAAAAAATAAAGAACATGAAAACCTCGAGAATCGAACCCGCTCTGATACCATGTTATAAAATATGAAGAACGCGGAAGCGATTGATAAACAGAGCATAAAGAAAAAGAAAGAACATGGAACACCATGATTTTACGTGGAACCCTACTCCGTGAGGAGCGGGATGAAACCACGAGAGAAGCCCTCAAAGGGGCATGCTATGCATTGCTTTTTCTCAATGAGTACAGGAGGTCTGGGGGCTCCTTATATAGCCTCTCTAGAGCCTCCAAGTTCCACCACTGGACGATGTGGGACTAAACACTGGATGAGGGTAAATGGATCTTCTCCAGTATCCATTTACCCTGCTATAACTCAATGGGCGCACATAACAATACTCCAACATCTCTTATTTTCCCTGACAAAGAATTGTTCTCCCTTACTCCTCGTGTGTTCGGTTCGGTCGCCTTTGTCCACTAGTTGTCTCCCGGGACTGACAAGCTCTCTCCTAGGGCTGTCAAGTGTGTCTTCGTCGGGTACTCCAGAACTCAGAAAGGGTACAAGTGTTACGATCCATTGCGCAAGCGGTACCTTGTCAGTGCTGATGTTACATTTTTTGAATCTGTTATGTATTTCTCAGCTTCAGGTGATCAGTTGATACCCCTTGATAATACTAATGCTATATACATGCCACCACTACCACCATCATCACAAGAACCGTTACCATCTTCTACACCTCCTGTCATTGTGCCTATTTCACCATTACCATTTCACTGTACCCGCAGGCCTGCTTCAACTCATGGTCATTGCTCATCATCTAGCTCGCATGAGGTATGTACTGAAGATGTTACTATTGATGGATCTGATGATTTTCCTGAGCAGGATGTATTACAGAGGCCAGACGAGGACACAGGTGATTTGGATGTTCCTATTGCCCTACGAAAGCCGAAGCAGAGCTGCGCATCATATCCTATAGCATCTTCGACGTCATTTGATCGACTAACTGGAGATTTCAGGAACTTCGTAGTTGCATTGTCAGCAGTGGCCATTCCATGGAATTACCAAGACGCGCTGAAGGATAGTAGATGACGTTTAGCCATGGAGGAAGAAATGACAACTCTTCAGTCTAGAGGTACCTGGAATCTGGTTCCTGCACCCGCTGATGTGTCTTCAGTGAGCTGCAAGCGGGTATTTACAGTCTAGCAGAATGCAGATGGTAGTATTGACAGATACAAGGCTCGTCGTGTTGCTCATGGCTTTACACAGACATATGGGGTGGATTATCTTGATACATTCTCGCCGGTGGCCCGCCACTCCACTCTACGGATCCTGCTTTCTGTTGCGGTCACTCGTGATTGGCCGCTATACAGTTGGATGTGAAGAATGCGCTCTTATATAGTGACTTACAGGAGGAAGTCTACATGCAACAACCACCTGGTTTTGCCGTGAATTTGTTACCAAGGACCTTGGAGTTCTTAGATATTTTCTGGGACTGGAGTTCGCCAGAAATCCTTATGGGTTGGTAATGTCTCAGAGGAAATACGTCACTGACCTGTTGAGTGAAACAGGAATGCTTGGTTGCTGACCTGATACCACACCTATGGATCCTAGTATGAAATTATATGATGGTGACACGGATGAGGTGGATAGGAGAAGATACAGAGAACTGGTGGGCAAACTTCTTTATGTTACTATTACCATGCCCGATATATCCTTTGCTGTGAGTCGAGTGAGCCAGTTCATGGAGCAACCACGTCAGGTACACATGGATGCAATACATATGATACTCAGGTACCTCAAGTCATCTCCAGGTGCGGGTTTACTGTTTAAGAAAGGCAAGGTGATTACTATCTCAGCCTGTGTAGATGCAGATTACGCAGAGTGTCCCTAGGACAGGTAAGTCCACCTCTGGGTTTGCTGTGTATGTTGGAGATTCTCTTGTCTCATGGAGGAATAAGAAACAAACTGTTGTGGCAAGGTCTAGTGCTGAATCTGAATATAGGGCTATAGTCCAGGTCAGTACAGAAATGATGTGGGTAAAGGCTGTGCTTACAGATTTACATATAGATGTCCCACTTCCTATGGCTTTGGAATGTGACAATCAGGCGGCCTTATTCATTGCAAATAACCCAGCATTTCATGAACGAACCAAGCACATTGAAATTGACTGCCACTTTATACGTGATATGATTCAGAAGGGATTTATTGCTACATCCCATCTTAGCTCAGAGGATCAAACGGTAGACATTTTTACCAAGGCACTACTTCGAGGGACGTTCCAGAAGTGCTCGTCCAAGCTGAGCATGATTGATATCTATGCTCCATCTTGAGGGGGAGTGTAGATATATATTATTCACTTATATATCTTTATTGTTATTTTACTTTCCCGTTGGACTCTTTATGTAGTTTACCCATAGGCTACTCTCCTATATAAGAGAGCCTAGGGCTGATGGAATAAACAAGTTCTCTTATTTTCCCAACACTGTCCTTGTCGAAATCGATATATTAGCGATATATCGCTGATACGGCCTTCTTGGATACCACTTAATTGGGGGCATCACTGGCCCCATTTAACCATCCTATAAGATGAACTGATACGTGTTGGACTAGGTGGGTACCAGTGCTGCCCCACAACTCCTAGCCTCCTCCTGATTCATGCCTAAAGTCATAAATAAGGACATGCAATAATAACTGTAAGCTTCAACTCTTTTTGAAAGATCTGCATGTGCCCTAATGTGATGTGACTATATGTCCCAAACATGGATGAATAACACTGCATCATCAGTATAATGGCAAAGCCTTCTCCCACTATAAGCAGGGTCGACCACATGGATTCTTGCTCAAATCCATGTTGAAAAGATCCAACTAATTTTTACGCTCTGTCAGCTTCATAATGCAACCCCCGCAAGGGGGGATTATCTTTTGGATGGTAGGCACATTGCACAATCACCGGATCACAATATATTGAAGAATTAGGACCTAAGTGAAACATGCTTCTGACCATTTCATTCTTTACAGAAGCCTGAGAATAACCTCTACTCTCATTCGTGGACAGAGTCCAGGGCCCATGACGTAAGCAAGTACAACTTAGACACGCGAGGCATCTCTCTCACAAGTCCTCTCAGAGTACAGCCACCTTAGACTTGTCTTTCAGTAGGATATAAAAAGACACTGGTGATGCATTTCTTCATCTAAGAAAACCAGACATCAAAAAATCCATACGGCCCATTCCTCTGCAGTGTGCTAAAAAAGAACGACTAGTCCTCCCAAGTTCTTGCAAAATCAATATCTCACGTGAGGCCCTTCAGATCTTTTCAGGGCTATATTTTTTTAACAATCACATATTTATCCATCATGGTTCCAGTAGAAATAAAGGTTGATTTGCCGGGCATAAAGAGACTGCTTAAAAAGAAATATATTCTTACATATCACTACTATGAGATATTGCTTTGAATGAAGTAAATTTGCAGGATGTTATTGTGGAACTTTGGATTTTCATTTTATAAGCATGAGAGAGAGAGAGAGAGAGTTTCGGGGTGTTTCCTAATTCCTACCACAGGAGATACAGCAGATATGTGTAAAATGGATTTTGATGATAGATTGTTCTCGCCTTCAACCATCCAAGTGATCCGACAGTTCAACATCGTCATCCAAATTTATTGTCTTTGGGAAATGCCAGAATCAGTTATATTCATTGCATAGGGAAAGGACTGTCCCTTTGATAATATTGATGATGCCTGTGCAACTGCCATACACATTTTTCTTTAGCAGTTTTTTGCATTAATAAAAATATTTCTCCTTGCTCATGACACTCAGGGAAGAAATGGTCGCGCTTTTCTGTTTTCCCATGCAATGAATGTTGTTGTGGGTCCAAGGGAGGACAGACAACTCATGACTGGCCTGCACACAGTTGCTGATGTATACTGCGAAGATTGCCGCGAGGTATTGGGATGGAAGTATGAGAGGGCTTATGAAGAGACACAGAAATACAAAGAGGGGAAATTCATATTGGAGAAGTCAAAGATCAGTATGGAGAGCTGCTAAATCCACGATTGATCCACTGGACAACCAATGGATCTAATTGCGATTTTCTTGTATATTCTGTCGTCCATACGTAACTGTGCAAAAAATATATCCCCCTAGAATGTAAATAAATAAATCTAGATGCAACAATATATTCATCTCAGAGATCCAATCATTGAGAAACGTAGCCTTGCCACAGCTTTGTTAGAAAACGTATGGTTGGTTGTGAATGGTATTGTATGTATGTGAATAGAATGTGCTTTCTGTGTGGGCAGTTTGTGAAACAACAAGAAATGATCTGATTGTGGTTTTTAGAGGTGATGGATCTACGATTCGTCATCTCTATTTATTTATTTTAGCTTAAAATCTCTTATAAAATACCAGTATATAACATTAACTTCATATTCTTACTAACTTGCATCTATGTATAAATATTGAATATTTGTTTATTATTTTAACCTAAAATAAATAAATAAAGAAAGAAAGAAAAAATAAAAAAAGTAAGACTGTATATATATGTAATAGATATAGGCTGATCCGAACCCCGAGAGAAGGTCAAGACTTGATCTGATCGACCAGGAATAAAGTAGGGGGAGATAGGGTCCTCAATTAGAAAATCCAAAAAAATTATGAGCTGTGTATATTTGTATACTACACTACTTTATTTGTACATTAATTGACCTCAAATCAAATAACTTTCAAAATCAAAGTTGTAAATAAAAATGTGTTCTAATTAATAAAAACAATGCACAATTAAATCATGTACCACACTTGGAAAAAGCCACTAAGTACTAATTGAAAGACCAATTCTGGCTCCATATGAACTCAAAATTGAACCAATCTCACTTCCATTGGATTCTAAATTAAATTATCTTTAAAATGACTGTATTTTCATAATTTTTGAAGTTACAAGTAAAAAGTTGGTTTTCTGGGGTGGTTTGTGCAATTATCCATGTATTTGTACATATTGTACTTATATATATTTGTAAATATTTTACTAAATATTTGAAAAAAATTATTTAAAAAATAAAAAATAATAAAAATTTAAAAGAAAAGAAAGAAGCTAAGTTGCTCATTTACCCATGTATATAATGTCATATATGTATATGGGGTTGATGGGGGGCTGCCCCTTGGGGGCAGCCACTATGGTTGCCCCGCCCCTTTTTTCGCAAATTTTTTTATTTTTTTGAAAAATATCGACATGTATATTCATCCCTATATCCCTCCTATATGCCATTCGAATTTCGTCAGAAACAGAGACTCCTACGGCATCCATCCAAACAGAGTCGATTTAAAAAATCCTGCGACCGTTAAAAAAATGACATATGGATGGAGGTCGTAGGAGTCTCTGTTTTTGATGAAATTCGCATGACATATAGGAGGGATATAGGGATGAATGCACATGATTTTATTTTTCCAAAAAAATAAAAAAATTTGCCAAAAAATAGGGTGGGGGCAGCCATGTTGGCTACCCCTAGGAGACAGCCTCATTTTTCCCTATGTATATAGTATATGTATATAATTGCTATTCTTAATTAACCTTTATAAAAAAATAAAAAATAATATTTTTATTCAAATAAATAAAGTGATGAAAATTCAAAAAAATTAGTTAATTTTGTAAATAGTTTTGTCTCTCTTTATCTTTATCTCATTTCAATTTTCATCTCTCTTATATCTTTATCCAAAAAGTCAAAAATTCAAATTTCTTCTCCATTATCTTTTCTATTTATATGGTTCCTTCTTGCTCATTCCAACTTGATCAATCTTTGGTGAGAGGAGCTCGATCTCCGAAAGTCTTCTTGTCGTAGAAGGATGCCTAGCCTCCGAGCCGTCCGGTGACAGCGCGTCAGCCTTCGTCGAGGTGATCACGGTCCATCTGCTCCTAAGGTGAGATCCGTCATTTTCTTCTTATTTTTATCCTAGATTAACCTTAGTTTGAATTCTCGCATCTTTATTTCACCATCATTTTTTAGATTTTAAAATCCATCACGATTTGATCGCCACCAACTCGATTTTTCATCCCACTTTCTCGACCTCTATGCATTCTTTTCTACCTCGCACAACCTCTCACCTCCGACCACGCACGGTAGTCAGAGTCACCGATCTCTCTTCCATATCGCAAGATCTGAACTCTTCACACATCCTCTTTTGTTTATAAATAAAATGAATAAATAAAAAAACACATATATTGTTTTGATCTTTAACCTTTGTTTTGCTGGTTCATATAAAGAAATAAAAAAAGAAATAAAAAATATTTTTTTAAAAAAGAGAAATTTTAGTTACCGTTCACAGTTTACTGTTATTTTTTTTTTAAAAATACTTTCATTATCAGTTCTGATTACATTAAAAAAATAAAAAAATAAATAAAATAAAAAGGGGGCAGCAGGTAGCGCCAGGCTTGTCCCCGCCGCACAAACCTCCTAGCGCAAGGCGCGCCACCAGCCCTCGGCTGCGACCGCCCCCTCAACCCCGCGTCCTCCAACCGCCGCGCAAGACGGCGCGCCACCAGGCTTCCTACTTCCAGCAGCTACCCCGCGACGCCCCAGCTCCTCTCGCCTCCGCTCCAGCTGCCTCCCGCGGCCTCCTCCTCGAAGCTCCCGTGGAAGCGCCTCCGCACGCCGAGGATCTCCTCGCCCCGCGCGAGCCCCCTTCTCCGCAGGCCCTCCGCTCACCGACGACCCCCTGCGCGGCTACGCGGGCGTACGCGCGCGACTTCAGCCTCCGAACCTTCCGCGTGGTGGCCCGCACCTCCCGCTCTCCTGCCGATCTCCTCCGTGGCGGCGGGCGGTAGTCTTGTGCTTGAAGAAAGGAACGAAGGATTCTAGAACACTAGCTTTAAAATAAGAATTTCTATTTATGTAATTTGCGGATCCATCCCCGAAAGTTCCTAAATTTGCAAAAACGTCCCCACCTCGAGGAACGTTCCACGTGCTATGTGGGTAAATTACACATTTCCCCCTCTATTTTATTTCTTTTATTCATTTATGCAAAAATACGAACTATTTACACTTTAGTCCTTCTGTGTCCAGACCATTTGTTTGCATCTTTTTCTTTTTGAAATAAATATTTTTCTTGCTCAATAAATTATGCAACAATCATATTATTCTCCTGACTAGTTCCTCTTCATTGCATAAATTTTTCATTTCATTTTGTTATCATTTATTATTATTTAAAATAAAAAACAATATCTTTTTCTCTTTCAGAAATTCAAAAATTTATAAAAATTTGAATATTGCTCCAAAAATTCCAAAAAAATAGAATACTTTTATTTCATTATCTTTTAATTTCTTTCCAAATTTTGTGCATTAACTATTTACAAAACCCCAAAAAAATTGAAAAATACTAAAAAACTTATAAATTCATAAAATATTCTACAAAAATACAAAAAATAGTGATTTCATATTCTGTTTGTAGATAATTGTCCTTATTTTATCATAAAAATAATTGACAGGAGTTTTGGGCACTCAAATATTTTTAAGTTGCAAATTACTCAAGGATGTGCAATGTTTCTCAGGACAACGACTTCGTGATTTATTTTCTACCTTAGTCACGTCGATTTTCATCTCATCACTGGTGCAAGTAAAGACATTGTCTCTTAGAGTCATGAGTACGTTGTTAAGTATTCTACTTAGGCTCAACAAGATGACATATGATCATAGCCTAGTGAACTCAAAGAATTAAGTCTCAAATGAACCTGAAAAATCCTAACTCTAAGCCTTATAAGGTCCACCATTTTTACCACTGTTTGATTTTTAGAAAATACAAAAACATCTGAAAATTCTACAAAAAATTCTCAAAAATATTTCAAAATCTTTAAAACATAAAAAATATTTTCTCTGAATTTTTCTGAGCATTTTTGATATAATTAAAATTACAAAAAGAGTTGGTATGCGTATTTCTTGTCTTGTGCTTATTACTCTTTATTTTAAAAAAATTTAAAAATTAAAATCACTAAAATTTGAAAATCATAGAAATAAAAAATAGAAATAAAAAAATATTACAAAATTTAAAAAGAGAAAAATTCCATAATAACCAAGGATAGTTTGCCTTTGAGATTTCCTTTTTCTTTAATTGATTTTTTTATCCATTAATTGAATAACCCTTGGGAATCGTAACCTCCCTGAGTTCGATCCTGTCCGCTATACATGTAAATAAGTAGAAAAAAATTGTTTGTTTGTAACGAGATTTTTTTGGGGATAGCAATGACATATATCATTAATATCCGACCCTCGAATTTCACGTGATAACAAAATGGCACCGTTGCCGGGGAGGCACATGGAGGGTAGTTAGGTTTCTCTTTTGACCTACTATTCTTGGTTGTAAATAATCTTACCACATTATTCCATTTTTCATATTCACTGCATTTGTTACATTTGTCTTTCTCATATTTGATAATTGTGTTTCTTACACATTCTCTTTTCTTTTTCTTGCGAGGGCCTGCGGAGCGAAGGAGGCGATCTTAGGAGAGCCGAAGCACCCAAGCGAAGCGGAGGCGGCTTGATTCTTCACCAAGCCGCAGGATAGCGTGAGAAGAGGAGAGAAAAGAGAGAGGGAGAGAGAAAGAGAGATTTTTTTCTAGCACTTGAACTCTTGTAAACTGACATTCATTTTTTGCGCGGTCTGTTTCGCCAAGTGCCGGTGCACTTGGGAGACCTCACCGATTTTGTTTTCATCGACTTTATTTTTCTTTGTTTCCCGCGGATTTCGTGAGCTACCTCTTGATTGCTTTAATTAATTTGCTTGAGCCATGTAATTAATTAGGTCCAAACACTCTAAACAAGAATTTCTGTACCTATAGAGTATAGCGTAATTTGGACTTAGTCAAATTAACTTGTTCTCGCCCATTAATAGGAGCTATCATCTAGGACGGTTCACTTGCATCATATAGGTTAATTTATTTTTTTGTATTTAAATTCTGCGCGGATCACTTGCATGTAGAGTGCTGGCGACAAGGAACGCATCTCTAACCCCCGCATGCATCATTGTTTTTGATAGCGCATTGGCATTTCTGATCTCCTTCCTTGTTTTCACTTACATAAGTTAAAAAAGAAATTGGACACTCGGTAGGCGATTCTTTGAAAATAATTTAACCAAGTGATAACTGCCTAAAATATATGACTGCTAAAGAAAACTCGACCCTAAAATAAAAATAAGGAAAAATCATTGTTTTGGGGAGAGTAACCCCCTCATTGTTTGATTTGTATGTAGCGAGAGAGCGACCTGCATACTAGGATAGAACCACGCCCGAACTCTTTTCAGACTACTATCTTGGGTTAATCGTTCTCCAGTGAGGATCTCTCCAGTAGTCGGTAAAGCGGCCCGCGACGTCCTTAACAGATTGAATTGATCGGGTAGCCGGTAAACGGTCCGCAATTCATACTGTCTGGGAAAGATTTAACTTTAGGATTAGGCCAATCTCCACAGAGCATTGGGCTCCTAACAACCCGCTTTAACCGCTCTGATATATTGTATTATCATCAAACTCTAAAATTGACAAGATAATTGACCGAACCTTCACGGTCTTCACATTGAGTTGAGTTGGTGAACTGGGGATTTGTATTGTGTTTTCTTATTAGTGCTAAAGATCCTTCTGCGGGGTTTTGCTCCTTCATTCACTTTCACTCTTGCATTGACCTTCGTGCTCTCGCATCATACCTATTGATTTCGAAGATGTCGGACCGAAGTATTTGTCGTTCGGACTTCGCGAACTCATTCTACGCTCCGAGCCGTTCACCTTCTATTCGAGAAGACTCACTTCACGAATATTCCTCTTTCCCCACTTCACAATTCACAACATCCATGAATCCACTATTTGGGATTGACTTTAATCTCGAATTAATATCTGCGGCTCCATCAATTTCGAGCACTAATCGAGTGGCATATACATTTTCAGAGTCAGAAGCCAGACACTTAATGTCACCAAAGGGAAAGGGAACCATGTCGGAGAAGAGCGAGATCAACAGTACCATGTTAGCCTCCATTCAATCAATTCAAGCACAGTTAACAGAGCAGGCTAATTTTCAAGCCACACTGAGAGATATGATTCTCGAGATGAGACAAGAAAGAGAAGACAGGAGAGAGGGGGATAGCAGAAACCCTGGAGGTGGGAATGGGGGAGATAAACCTCACATAGAACCTGGGGCTAAGCCTACATTAAAGGATGCTTACAATCCAGGGGCAGGACAGCCAAATTCTTGGATACAAATCCCTACGGTTCATGGGCATTTTGAGCTTAAGCCTACTATTTTACCTCTTCTCCTAATATTCCATGGAAACACTAATGAAGAAACTTATATACACCTCCAACAGTTTGATCACATTTGTGAAACAATACACTACCCAAATGTCCCATTAGAGGTAGTGCAGATGATCGCCTTTCCTTTCAGTCTGATGGACAAAGATTTATATTGGTTAAATCACTTGGGGAAGGTTGTCACTACTTGGGAAGAGTTGAGGTCTGCATTCCTAAACAAGTATTATCCACTTGGACGCCTCAACCAAATGCGATCCTTGATTGCTAATTTCTCCCAGATACCCCAAGAGCCTATTCACGAGGCATGGGAAAGATTCAAAGATCTAATGGAGAAATGCCCCCATCCTGATATTCCAAAGACCAACATTGTACAAAATTTCTTTGGGGGTTTAAGCATTGAGAATCAAAAGCTGGTAGATGCCGCTTGTGGGAGGAGCCACTTCAACAAGGATGAGGATGTCCTGTATCAAATTTTTGAGGGATGGTGGAGAGTTCAATAGCTCTTTCTTCTTCACGTGCTTTTCAGAAGCACCCCATCACCGCTCCTGCAATACCCCACAAGGATGTCAACATGACGACATCACATGAAGTGGATAGGGTGGATAGTTCTGATTTGACCATTATTGGAAATCACCTATCCAAAGTAGACATTATTGAGAAACGATCAAAGGAGCTTGAGAAGCTTCATATGATCGAGCAGAGGACGAAGAACCTGGATAAGATGGATGAGATAACAAAGCATATGGAGCTTCTTGTGAGTACGATCAGTTCAGTCCACAGTAAGAGTGCAGCAGCTGACGCCTCTACTAGGGAGCAGACTTCTTCCACCCAACAGAGTAGCAGAGGACCATCTACAGTTCAGCATGTCTACTACGTGCAGACACCTGATCAAGCTCAACAACATGCACATCAGATAATTCCGTACCAGCAAGAAGTAGCCTACATTCCTGAGCAGCAGTCTCCACCTCCACCTATCATTCAGGAGGTGAATGGAATCTGGTTCGACTGTGAGTGAAACTAGCCCCATCCGTCAGGGCAAGGCTAGTTGGGTTCAGAACAGGGTCAGAGACCTGCCCACCGGCTTCAGGGAGGCAGACAACAGCAGTACCAACATCAGCAGTTCCAACCTCACTTTCAGTCTCTACCGCAGTTCCAAAATTGGAGACAAGACCAGCCACAGTAACAGTCTATGTACTTTCCCCAGCCTAACTAGCAACAGACGGCATATTATGGAAAATATCCTTTCCTCCTCCTCCTCATTACCAGAATCCGTACGGTTACCAACAACCTTCACACTATCAGTCTCAGCGACAACCAGTCAATGAGCAACCTGAGTCCCCTTCAGTCAATCCAGCATTGGACCAACTTGCATTGCTTATGAAGAACATGAATGAACTGACTCAGCGGATTGATGACCTGACCACCACCAAGACACTGATTTCAGCACAGGTCGAAGCCAACCCCAACCATTTTAGACGCAAGGAGCAGGTATCCAAAAGTCTACCCACCCCGAGACAGGTATGTCCCTTGATTTTACATGTTATCTGACGCCAATCATCTCAAGAGCGGTAGGAGTTTGTAGCCGCCTACACACCAGTTGGGGTTGGGAGATCGAGCCACTGAGAGAGCATCATCTTCTACATCATCTCCTTCACCAACAGCCGAGAGGACTAGTGTAGCAGCACCCAAGTCTGGAGTTTCACCACCTTCATCACCACCTTCAGTAGGCAGATGTAGATCAGCATCAGCAAGGGAGAATATACCAGTCGTACATTCTTCCTCTTCACCAGCAGTAGCATCCCGTTCTGTTTTAGATTCTACTTTTCCTTCACCTAGTTTGGACAACACTGTACAGACTGATTCTGGCTGTCCTCTTGTATACGAGGATTCTACTTTGAATAAAGGAAATGAACGTTTGCCTGTTTATTCTTATTCGGTGCCATTTCCTTCTTCTCTCAAAGCTAAAAAAATTCAAAAATTGAAAACAACACTATCTTATCCTGGAGTGGTTGACTTACAGAATATCTTTTTAAAGATGCCACTCCTCAAGGCCATGGAATACATGCCTACAGTAAAAAAGGGAATGAAAGAGGCATGTACTCAAAAGCATCAACCAAGGAATAACAGACGAAAGGAAACAGAAAAACACACCTTGACTATGGTCACAGTTCATGCCATCAGTAACCTTTCTCATAAAAAGAAAGACAAGGGAGCACCTCACATTTGTTGCCATATCTTTGATCAAGAATTTGATCGTACTCTTCTCGATAGCGGTTCCTCCATTAATCTCATGCCTTCATCTTTATTAACTGAATTCCAATTACGACCTCCTAAAACAACCAGAATGATCCTTCAATTTGGTGATAGATCGATTACGAGGCCAAGAGGTATTTTAGAGAACGTTATTGTAATGGTGCAGGGAATGAAATTCCCTGTTGATTTTGTTGTCATTGATATGGATACCCTGATCATACTAAGTTGACTGTTCCTTCGAACGGTCGAAGCAGTAGTTGATTATAGTACATGAGAGATCATCTTTCACTCTCGTAGTGATAAGGTGAAAATTGAGACGATCTCTAATCCTAGACCATCACCGCCCCAGCAGCAGATGATACATAGAAAGTTTTATGAAAGCCACATGACTGTGATTTTCTTGTTGAATTCAGAGAGAGATCTTTTCACGGATTTTATATATACCTATGAGTTCATTTCCCAAAAGAAGACATGAGTTCCTTGGTGGTCCAATTGAGATAGTTGCCGATGAGCAGTTTGAGCAGAGTTCTGAGGACCAGATATCTGATCAATTCGTTGAATTTCTTGATTTATGCACTGATGAGAGACATCTTTCTAAGATTATTGCTGAGATATTTGAGCCGTTAATTGATAAGAATATTGAACATCCTGATGAGCCCTTCCTTTCTGAGCAGAGATCATTCATTACAGATCTATCAAATATTCTATTTGCAGAGCCATCAATAGCCAAGGTGGATAGTCTACAGAGCACAGATCACATGCCGTCTACCAGTACAGTAGAAGAGGTTATTGCAAAGCCGATTCAGACCCCACCTGAGCTCAATGTTTTACCATCAACGTTGAAATATGCCTTCCTTGCGGGTCCTCCCAAATGTTTCCGATCATCCTCAGCTCGCAGTTGACCGCTGAACAAGAATCTCGCGTGCTAGAGGTTCTTGAGAGAAGACGCAAGGCCATAGGATGAAATATCTTGGATCTCCATGGGATTAATGTTGTGCTCGCATCATATCTACCTAGAGGATGACTGTAAACCCTCCCGTGAATGTCAGCGCTGTCTAAATCCAAATCTAAGGGAGGTTGTCATGAAGGAGATCAAGAAATGGTGTGATGTTGGCTTTATATATATCCCATTTCGGATAGACTAGAAGGTAGTTGGGTCTTCTATATAAGAAAAGCGATCCACAGTCCTAAGGGATTTTCGAGCGAGGTTTTCAAAGCAAGCAAGGAAGTTTTAGTAGAAAGTGTCTTCGGAGAGAGCTCTATCAGCATATCACAGGCTTATATAATCAGAACTGAGTCGACAGTTAGTGAAGAGAAAAAAAGGTAGTCCTTTGCATAGGATGTTGGGCATGTTGCTTGCGGCGGGATTGAGGTCTCCCCGCTTGTTCGTCAAATCCCTCTATAAAAGCGCACCTCACACTCTAGACCGCCTGCCCTGCTATCACTGTAGTACCCTTAACCTTGCTTCCCGCAACTAGATTATAGGCTTCTTATAAAAGTTTCTAGCTTTGCACTTCATAGTTGCTTCCATGATCACTTTATCCGCACCCTAGTAGCACAGTGAAGTTGAGGTTCTGACTTCCGCCAAGAAAGACACCTGCTGCCACTTTGCATTGCTGCCTCGCAACTGTCCGCTCACTTGACTCCTTTCCTCACGGAAGATAGGCATTTCTATTAAATACAATAATCATAATTGGAATCATTGTACCACTTCTTCTCGGAGTAGCCTTTTCAGTGCTAGCGGAATGTAAAGTCATGGCTTTTGTGCAACGTCGAAAGGGTCCTGATGTAGTGGGATCGTTCGGATTGTTACAACCTCTAGTAGATGGTTCAAAATTGATTATAAAAGAACCTATTTCACCAAGTAGTGCTAATTTCTCCCTTTTTAGAATGGCTCCAGTGGCTATATTTATGTTAAGTCTGGCCGCTCGGGCCGTTGTACCTTTTGATTATGGTATGGTATTGTCAGATCTGAACATAGGGCTACTTTATTTGTTTGCCATATCTTCTCTAGGTGTTTATGGAATTATTATAGCAAGTCGGTCTAGTAATTAGGGGGCGGTCGTTCGGTCGCCTATGATCCCCGGACCTCTCAGTCAAAAATGGGTTTGTGCCGCAGGTGTTGAACGATCTACTCTACACAGGTGTGGGCTTACAGGTCCCGGGAAAGTAAACGAAAAGAGTAATAAGAAATGAAAAGGACAGATACACTTCCCAACTAGAAAGCAAAGTTCCCACTAATGGTATACTTTGTGTTAGCGAGCTCCAAGATCACATCTTTGGAATAAAATCCAGTTAGAAAAGGAGATCCAATTAGAGATAAGATGCCAATGAGCATTATAGCATAGGTAAAAGGAAACGAGGAGGCAAGCCCCCCATCTTCCGCACATCTTGCTCATCCGACATGGCATGAATCACCGAACCTGCACTCAGGAATAGGGAGGCTTTGAAAAAGGCGTGATTCATTAAGTGAAAGACTCCCACCGAATATTCCGAGATGCCACAAGCAAAGATCAATAGACTATGGGAGATTTCATTGAGAGGAATCAGACAACCTGAAAGATCAGGGCAGACAACCGGATAAAACCAAAAAAAACACAGACTAGGACGCGAAGAGGAGAAGAAAATGCCCTTATCTAGGAGAGTTGACTGGGTACGGGAAGATGGTTTCCCCACTATTCTAAGGGAATCACAAGGTCTATTAAGATAATGGATTTTGACTTATCAGATAGCCCTCCGTCTGACTGTGTGTCATCCAGGAGCAGCTAGACTGACCATCAATCAAGCTAACTTATATACAATGAGATAGAATGAGGAATAAGACTCAGATGCACCTGGTCCTATGGAGGGAAAGTTTCAGACCAAGAAGGCTCAAGGCTAAGAAGTCAAAGTACCATAGAGACTTTAGTCGAACCCGATCCACCATAGATGATGTTGACCACTTTCGTAGACGATGACCCCATTTATAGACGCATAGAAAGTTGTACTCACTAGAAGAGGAAAACATAGAGGATAGTCACCACTAGAAGAAGAAGACAACCCAAGGCGATGGGACTAGCATTTCTGCTTGAGACTAACGTAATAGGGCTAAGTGAGAATCTTTCTTTTTTCCACTTCTTCTCACAGGGCTACCTCTCACACAGAGGCTAAACAAAGCATATCCTCCCCCACTAGGACGGTTAGAGCCATGACAATCAACGGATTCAGAGGTTCTGATGTCTGCTTCCTTTGGTCGTCGTGATCGGCTGGCGCTCCGTAGCTCCTCCCATGGTATCCAATGCTAGACGATTAGGGTGATTGAGACCTCATAATAGCTGGTTTATCTTCCTATAAAACCGTCCGATGATCTGATAGTTATCTAGTTCTTGTTCCGCTGACGCTTGCTTAGTGCCTGGGCCTGAACCTCCTCGCGGATACTCTTCCCTCAACTCAGCTGGACTGCCTGATTCATCATATAATTCTTGCTACCACGACGGATCATACCTCATCCTTGCTTTGATCCCCATCCCTTACCACTGCATCGGCTATCCAAGGAGGAGCCTCTCTACCCCGCCTATTCGCCTCAGCTCTCTTTCAACAGCTTTCGATCAGTGGCTCTCTTTGCCTATCGAAGGATACTGACTGCTTGTGCTTGATTTCGAACGGTTTTTACGGCCAGTGGAAATGACTCTTCAGACCTACGCATCGACTGTCGGATGATATGTACATCTTGATTGTCCCATTGACCAGTTGACCTCCTATTTGCTCCGAGCTATATATATGGACAAGATTCCCAGCATCGAGCTTTTCCTCTTCTTCTAATCCGCAAACTCATTGTGCTTCTCCTCTTCCTCCTTGTGAACAGCGGAAATGGGAAAAGCATCCTAGGCGTCAATCACTATTAGCTTCTATTTGGCTGCAACTACAGCTTTTTCTTGAGTGAGACATCAGATCAGCGCTCGAAAACTTGCTCCCAAGGGAAAGGCTTTTTGATAGTCAGGTGTGAGTGGAGTTGGTTCTTTGAATTGGACAGCATCCACATGTCTAAACAGGTCAAGCTAATCCTCGCGCTAAACACTCTGAGACTTTTGCCTCGTTGATGTTTATGTATACTCTGTCATGGTCCAACCTATAGAACCTTGATGCTTCCCTTCGCTATACGCTCATTGCTTCTCTGGAATCGCGTCGTACTGATTCACCACTAGCTGTGAGATTGAGTGAGACTACTCGTTGTTGACGTAGGTATCACACACGAGGCTTTCTCGTTGGCTAGCCTACCTCATCTGTGCGAACCTGTGAGAGCTTCCATATCCCACCTTTCAAACCTGAGCTTGTAGTAGCCTCAGCTATGACTCTGAGACTGGCCCTTACTAGATATGTAGCCCTCAGTCAGCCACTTCCCCCGCCGAGCTTCAAATGGTGCTGGGTCAGTAGTGACGCTGCTCAAACTACTACTGCTGCTACACCGAGCACCTCGTACTTTCCCTTGTAGTTACTAGAGCTCCTTTGGACCCCAAGATATATGCGGACAGTCCACCAGCTCTTTAGAGACTCATGAAGCACCCTTTTTCGAGTGATTCACTTCAGGCAAAGCCCCAGGGATCAATCGATAGAATGACCGAGGAGACGTCATGCTTGTCCATTCTATGATTCCCGATTGATAGTGGGAGGAATTATTATGACGTGATGGACTAGCCCTGGAAAGCCCACTGATGAGACAGCCGAAGGCACTAAGAAAGTCTTTCAAAGAAAGGCTAGCAATATATGTATAGTCAGGGCCCTAGCCATAGTATATATGTGTGAGGGGTGAGAGAGAGATAAGGACTCTGACATGCTTTCCCAATGGCAGAGGTCTTCTTTGACTACTAGATTTGATGCTTCTTCGCTTCCTATCTGGCTGTATCTGGGAATGCGCTGTAGTCCCTTCGGACGATCTTGATATTTGGTTAGATCTCTAAGGGCCAACTAAAAGATCTCGGTTCTAGCACCTTTTTAGTCAAAAAATGAAAAGAAGAAAAGGTAGCCCACTCCGCGGTTAACCACAACCCTTTACATGTGGTCCCGAAGAAATCCGGGATTACGATCGTAAAGAATGACCGCGGTGAGGAGATTCTGACCCAGGTACCTACTTCATGGCGTGTCTATGTAGATTACCGACGTCTGAACTCGGCTACCAAGAAGGATCACTTTCCACTGCCCTTTACTGATCATATTATTAAGAGGCTGGTAGGGAAAGAGTTCTTTTGCTTCTTGGATGGGTACTCGGGATACAACCAAGTTGCTATCGCCACTGAGGATCAAGAGAAAACTACTTTCACTTGTCCGTTTGGCACCTATGCCTTTAGATGGATGCCCTTTGGATTGTGTAACACCCCCGCTACATTTCAAAGGTGTATGTTGGCCATTTTTGCCGACATGCTGGGTAATTTTCTTGAAGTCTTTATGGATGATTTCTCGGTCTACGGGGATAGTTTTGATACATGTCTTGCTCATTTAGACCGAGTTCTTCGACGTTGTTGTGAGGTAAACCTGGTGCTCTCGTGGTAGAAGAGTCACTTTATGGTGACTAATGGGATTCTATTTGGCCATGTCATCTCCAAACATGGTATGGAGGTTGAACCGGCTAAGATTGATGTAATTTCCAAGTTACATCCACCACAGAATTTGAAGCAATTGAGGTCATTTTTAGGACACGTAGGATTCTATAGGAGATTCATAAAGGACTTCAGCAAAATCGCTAGACCTTTGACCGAGCTTCTGTGTAAGGAGACTGATATTTTTGTCGATGCGAAAGTCCTCCTTGCATTCAATCAGATGAAAGAAATGGTTACTAGTGCTCTTGTCTTACATCCACGTGATTGGTCTCTTCCTTTTGAGATCATGACAAATGCCTCAGATTTCGCAGTTGGAGCTATTTTATGACAGAGAAGGGATGGGATACCATTTGCTAAACACTATGCTAGCAAGACTCTGGATGAAGCACAACAGAATTATACAGTTACAGAGAAGGAGATGTTAGCAGTTGTGTTTGGGCTAGAAAAGTTCAGATCTTACCTCATCGATTCACACGTTATTGTGTACACGGATCACACTGCCATACGATACTTGCAGGCAAAGAAGGATGCCAAACCACGCCTTATCAGATGGATCCTTCTTCTCCAGGAATTTGGTTTAGAGATTCGAGATAAATGTGTAGTGAAAAATATTGTGGCAGATCACCTTTCCTGTATCACAGATACAAAGACCTCTGAGCAGAACATGATTCCTATTTCCGAAACCTTTCCAGATGAGGCCATTTTGTATGTGGACTCACTCCCATGGTATGCTGATATTGTGAACTATCTTGTCTCCAAGAAAGTTCCACAAGATTGGCCAAAGTACAAGGTAGATAGATTTCTGTCAAAGATTCCTATTTCACGAGGGTGCGGATTGTATTTGGAGAAGGTGCATTCCTCAGGAGGAACACACCATTGTACTTGAGTACTGTCACAAACTAGAATCTAGTGAGCATCACTCGGGGAAACACACGACAACAAAGGTTTTACAGAGTGGCCTATGGTGGCCCACATTATTTAAGGATGGTACAGAGTATGTTCGGGGTTGTACTGATTGTCTGAAAATGGGAGGAACTATTGGTTCCAAAGATACCATGCCCCTAAGATATATACAGATTTCTGATATTTTTGATGCTTGGGGCATAGACTTCATGGGCCCATTTCCTGTCAATCACGGATTTCAGTACATCCTGTTTGTCGTGGATTATGTTAGTCGATGGGTGGAGGCTATCCCCACCCGAGTCGCAGATAGTCGTACAATGTGTTCCTTTCTCAAGGACCATATTATTGCACGGTTCAGTATTCCCAAAATACTGATTTCAGATGGGGGAAGCCATTTCATTAATAAAAAAATAAAGAAGCTTGTGAAGGAGTACGCCATTGAGTACAGAGTTGCGTCCACGTACCACCCTCAGACTAATGGCTTGGCAGAAATTTCAAATAGGGAGATCAAGATGATATTGCAAAAACTTGTACATCCAGATAGTAAGATATGGTCCCAGAGTTTTATGAGCTTATCGGACGACGTACAAGTCTCCTTTGGGTATGTCTCCCTACAGATTGGTGTATGGAAAGCCTTGCCACCTGTCAGTGGAATTAATTCACAAATCTTTATGGGCACTCCGTGTATGCAATTTAGATTATGAGAAGGCAGGAAAGAACATGAATTTGGATTTGAACAAATTACTGGAGTTCTGAGACTTTGCATATGATAACTCACTTATGTATAAGGATAATGTCAAGCGCTGACATGATAAACACAGTTGAAGAGATACTTTTTGTCCTGATCAAAAAGTTTGGTTATTTGATGCTAAGTTGATGTTGTTTACAGGAATATTGAAAAGCAAGTGGTCAGGACCGTTCGTCGTGAGAGCTGTGCGTGACAATGAGAGTACTGTCATATCTGGGTTGTCATCTGACGCACAACCATTTATTGTGAACGGACAGTTGCTGAAGCCATGTTTGGATCATGATACATTCTTGTCCGTTGTGGATTCTATATCTTTGGTATCAGACAGTGATCTTTTGATTCCATCTTCTGCGTCTGATGCATGAGCTCACTAACTCTTGTATATCCTTCCGTTTCACTCTTTCTTCTTCCATTTTATCATTCATCCCTTTTCCGTATGTATATATGCTATACTTAGGATGTGCTTTATCCTAAGTATAGGGAGATGATGGATTTGTGTTGTTCATATTCGTCCTGTTTATCACTCTTATTGTTGCCTATACTTAGGGATACTCTACCCTAAGTATGGGGGGTGATGTTGTACATATCATTTTTTTGTATTTTCCATTGAGTTTGTACATTCTCTTCATTGGTTTTTTCTTTTATACACTCTACCATACATAGGATTACTTGATCCTATGTGTATAGGGGGGATCACCAACTTCTCTTCTTTTTATCTTTTCTTTAAGTCGTTGTAGCATAGGAGTCTTTTCACTTTTCTATACTTAGCACGAGTTATGTCTTCCTTTGTCGCTCTCTGATCACTATGAGGACATAGCTCGAGATAAGTATATGTAGGTGTCGTATATTTGTATATATACTTTAGACATAACTCGTACTTGTAATATAATTATTTTGGGGGGATATGTATATAAATTAATAAAATCCACGTGTGTGTATATAAACTTCGATCATTTAAAAAAACTCTCATGCATGTGCATCATTTTCCTTTCCAAAAATCCATAAAAAGTTCAAAATTAGAAAACTGTTTCAAAAAAAAGAAGAGTGTTCTTTTCACATATGTATCATATTGTTTCAAAAAAATGTGTTCTTTTCACATGTGCATCATTTCTAAAAAAATCATTCTTTGCATTGTTCATATTTTCTTGCATTTGCATGTGCATTTTTCAGGATAATATTGACATTTAAACTAAGTCTGGAATACAATTGAAGAATGGAGCTTAGTTGGAGCTTAATCTACTTAATTTCAGAGGAACCTTATAAGAAATGGAGTTAAGACTTTTCAGGTCCTAGTGACTTAATTCTTTGAGTCCATAAGACCATGTTCACATGTCATCTTGAGTAGTCTAAGTAGAATATTTAACAACACACGCATGATTCTTAAAGACCGTGGCTTATCTTGGACAAAGCACTCTACACATAGCTCTTCATGGATGAGGTAGTGAGGAGGCATAATCTTTTGGCTTGGGGTAGTATATGAGGGTAGTACATCTAGGTGGAACCTCTCGTCTTCCTCTAGGGAAGGAAGTGCATCTCAACCTGGTCTAGAGATGCTGAGGTCTAAAGACAGGAACTGTGGGGTTGCAATAATGCTTAAAAAGAGGGATAGTCTACTGGTTCAAGAAGAAAAACTCCTTATGTACATGCCGCACCTTGTATATACTTTAAAAAAAAGAAGTATGGAAAAATGCAAAGTCTCCAAAAGTGGGCAGACCTGATTGAAAAGTAAAATGCCCGCCTGAGTGTATATACAAGGATAAAAAATATAATAAGAGCTTCAAAGTCAATTTTTTGTAAGCTTGCAGTGGATGACTTGGCTACACTGGTCTTGCGTCCAAGGATAGGTAGCTACACTGGTCTTGCATCCAAGGATAGGTAGCTACACTGGTTACCATCCATTCTTTTCTACATCCCCTCTTCTTGAGCTGGTTGTACTTGAACTTAGAAGGGAATATCTCCGCTTCTCGAGGAAAGAGTTGCAAGATCGGGGAACTAGAGTTACCTTGTTGAGGGAGGTTGTTTCTTTGCTACTTCTGAGATGGGGAGCTATACCTCACTTACACCGTACAAGTAAAGATTCATAGTCATAAGAATTGGCGTAAGTAAAATTGTTTTGACCTGACTATTGAGGAGACCTGAATAGGAGTCCTGTGGAACTTAGAGGCTGTTAGGTCTTAAATATATCTCTCATTAAGGTTCCGACACACTAATAAGCTAAAGGTCCGACAGAGCTACAAACTACAATTTTATGAAGATAAGTTTAATACTCAATATTGTCCTACTTTCTTTATTTTCTTTTTCTTTTTCTTCACTTATTCTTTCAAATAAGTGTTTGGTAAGGGACTAGCAAAGGTAAAGCATAGGGGTATGATTATGACTCGTCATCTTTATTAATTTATTTTAGCTTAAAATTCCTTATAAAACCCCTGTATCTAACTCCATATTCTTACTAACTTGCATCTGCGTGTAAATATTGTATATTTGTATATTATTTTAATCTAAAATAAATAAATAAATAAAGGAAAAATAAACAAAAGAGAATAAAAAAGAAGACTGTATATATGTAATAGATACAGGCTGACCCGAACCTCGAGAGAAGGTCAAGACTTGACCTGATCGATCAGGAATAAAATAGGGGGAGATAGGGTCCTCAATTAGAAAATTCAAAAAAATTGTGAACTGTGTATATTTGTATAGTACACTACTTTATTTGTACATTAATTGACCTCAAATAAAATAACTTTAAAAACAAAAGTTGTAAATAAAAATGTGTTCTAATTAATAAAAATAATTGCACAATTAAATCATGTATAGAATAAAAGCAACCACACTTGGAAAAAGCCACTAAGTACTAATTGAAAGACCAAATCCAACTCCATATGAACTCAAAATTGAACCAATCTCACTTCTATTGGATTCTAAATTAAATTATCTTTAAAATGGCTGTATTTTCATAATTTTTAGAGTTACAAGTAAAAAGTTAATTTTCTGAGGTGGTTTGTGTAGTTTTCCCATGTATTTTATACATATTGTATTTGTATATATTTGTAAATATTTTTACTAATTATTTGAAATAAAAAAGTTAACTAAAAAATTAAAATAATAATAATTTAAAAAAAGAAAGAAAGAAGCTAATTTGCTCATTTGCCCACGTATATAATGTCATATTTGTATATAGTATATGTATATAGTTGTTATTCTTTATTAACCATCATAAAAAAAATAAAAAAATAACATTTTTTATTCAAATAAATAAAGTGACGAAAATTCAAAAAATTAGTTAATTTTATAAATAGTTTTATCTCTCTTTATCTTTATCTCATTTCAATTTTCATCTCTCTTATCTCTTTATCCAAAAAGTCTAAAATTCAAATTTCATCTCCATTATCTTTTCTTTTTATATTGCTCATTCTCCCTCATTCCAACTATATCAATCTTTGGTGAGAGGAGCCCGATCTCCGAGAGTCTTCTTGTCGTAGAAGGGTGCCTAGCCTCCAAGCTGTCCGGTGACAGCGTGTTGACCTTCGTCCAGGTGATCACGGTCCATCCGCTCCTAAGGTGAGATCCGTCATTTTCTTCTTATTTTTATCCTAGATTAACCTTAGTTTGATTTCTCGCATCTTCATTTCACCATCATTTTTTAGATTTCAAAATCCATCACGATTTGATCGCCACCAACTTAGATTTTTCATCCCACTTTCTCGACCTCTACGTGTTCTTTTGTATCTCGCACAACCTCTCATTTCCGACCACGCATGATGGTCGGAGTCACGGTTCTCTCTTCAATATCGCAAGATCCGAACTGTTCACGCATCCTCTTTTGTTTATAAATAAAATGAATAAATAAAAAAACACATATTGTTTTGCTCTCTAACCTTTGTTTTGCAGGTTCATCTAAAGAAATAAAAAAAATAAATAAATAATATTTGAGAAAAGAGAAATTTTAGTTCCTGTTTCACAACTTACTGTTAATTTTTTTTTAAAAAAATTCTTTCATTATCAGTTCTCATTACATAAAAAACAAAAATAAATAAAATAAAAAAGGGGACGACAGGTAACGCTAGGCTCCTCCCCGCCGCACAACTTCCTAGCACAAGGCGGCGCGCCACAGGCCCTCGGTCGCGACCACCCCCTCAACCACGCGTCCTCCAGCCACCGCGTAAGGCGGTGCGCCACCGGCCTTCCTACTTCCAGCAGCTACCCCGCGATGCCCCAGCTCCTCTCGCCTCCGTTCCAGCCGCCTCCCACGACCTCCTCCTCGAAGCTCCTGCGAAAGCGCCTCTGCACGTCAAGGATCTCCTCGCCCCGCACGAGCCCTCTTCGCCGCAGGCTCTCTTCTTGTCGCCGACCCCCTCCGCGACCGCATGGGCGTACGTGCGCGCCTTCAGCCTCCGAACCGTCCGCACGGTGGCCCGCGCCTCCCGCTCTCCCGCCGATCTCCTCCGTGGTAGCGGGCGGTAGTCTTGTGCTTGAAGAAAGGAACGTAGGATTCCATAACCCTAGCTTTAAAATAAGAATTTCTATTTGGGTAATTTGCACATCCATCCCTGAAAGTTCCTAAATTTGCAAGATTGTCCCCGCCTCAAGGAACAAGCACGTGCAACACACATGCTATCTGGGTAAATTACACATTCCCCCTTTTTTATTTCTTTTATTCATTTAATGCAAAAACAAGAACTATTTACACTTTAGTGATGAATACCCATTCATCACTCTTTATTCTTCTATTTTAGCTACAAAAACCCTTTGCAAATACATGTAGATATGTGTAAATACAGATAATTACCAAAAGCATGCATTGTGTAAAAACCTATAATTAGCATGTTTTTGTGCACAAAATAAAAGAATAAAGAGCAAAAAGAAAAAGAGGGAAATATTTAGAATAAATATTGAGCAACCTAACCCAAGGGAGGGCTCAGCATGGGCCTGACCGCATAAAAGCCAAAGTAGAGGGAGATAGGGGCTCACATGTATATACTTCTGTAAATAAATGAAATTATATTTTCCTCACCCAAAAATATGTTTGTCCATATTGTGTGTATATTTAGAAACTATTAAAAACAAAATAAAAAGATAAAAAGCAAAAAGATCAAAAATATCCTTCCTTCACCATGTACATAAACCACACCAATGTATTTATTTAACCCTATAAATAAATTTATTTATTTTCAAAACTTTTTGTAAATATTCTATGTTACATATTGTAAATATATAAAATAACAAGAAACAAAACAAAAATCAAATAAAAATTACAAAATTGAAAATACAAAAATACATTGTATAAATACCATGTGTATAAATGTATTCAACCATTTATTTCACCCTTGTATATAAGTGATAAAAATAGAATAAAAATATTCTTTTATTCCTCATTTTATCTTGTAAATAAATAAAATACAAAATGAGCATAAAAATACATAAAAATAACAAATAAAAAAATCAAAAATAAAAATTCATATAGTGTACATATACCTATATATATAGGTACCCTATTTTTATTCCCAAAAATTAATTAAAAATCACCAAAAAATAGAAAAAAATAAAAGAAAAATATTTCATGTTTTGAGTTTTCTTTAATTCGGCCTATTTCTACCCTAAAATAAATAAACAAAAATCGCGTACACGTGGCCGCTTCTGATTGGTCCACGGGGGACTGTTGACCCCGGTCAACTCCCCCGCGGACTCCTTCCTTTTCTGGAAGATGCGTGCCGCGCCTCCTTCGCCGATTTATCCACGCGTCTCCAGGCTGTCACCCACTCAACCCCCGTGCTCGGATTCTTCGCCAATCATCCATCATCCTCGCCGGATCTTCCGCCATCAAATCCACGCCTTCTATAGCTGTCGCCACTCAACCCTAATCGTCCCTGTCACCATTTATATCCCGACCTCCGCCGCCTCCGCGCCCCATCTTTGGCCCTTCTCCTCCTTCCCAGTGACCTCCATAGGCTTCGCGAGAGTGACAGCAAGCGTCTGCCCTTGTTGCAGTGAGGCGAGGAAGTGAATCCATTGATCCGGCGATTCTCGCCGTCTTTGCTCCGCCGCCGGCGTCGAGCATCGAGCCTCAGGCCTTGACGCCCTTCGAGGCTACGACCAGGAGCAAGATCAGCTCCAGCATAGTCTACTGCAGCCACCAGGTAGCCGATTCGACCTTCCATTTAGCGTAATTTTTGATTTCGCCCAATTCATATCTCCGACGCATATCTCCGATTCCGACCATCTCACGCAATATCTCGACCATTCGACCCGATCATCATCTCCGCCGTACCCTCACGCACCTTCTACGCACTTTCACTCAACCCAGATCGCACAGGATCTGGGAGTCGAGCTCCACCGTCTCCACCTCGCCGGAGCTCTTCCGCCCCACCGCACTGTTCACCGTCACCTCGCTTTCTTGGGTCGAGGCATTTTGCCCTCGACCCGCGAACCTTCGTGTTTACTTTGCAGGTCCAAAGGGAGGCATCTGAGCCCCCCTACAGTTCAGACCGGAGCTTCGCGCCGCCAGGCCTCGCCGGAGCCCCTCCAGGGCTCGGTTGGGCCATTGGCCACCACCAGCAGCTGCGGGACAGTCCAGCGGAGCTTCTCCGATCATTTGCAGCAGCTGAGGAGGACCGGAGTCCACGCACGAGGCCGGCGAAGTTCGCCGGCCATCAGTTCTTCCTCCATCTTCCAGAGCCGTCCGATGAAGCCCTCGCTCCAGTTCTAATCCCAGCCGTCGATCTGTAGAGGAGCAGCAGCCGTCGATCCATCTGAGGATCTCATCTGGACCGTTGTAGCCGAGGAGAGAGCACCCGAGCCCAGTACCGCTTGATCATCCACGTGGACCTCTCTCGACCATCCGATCTGAGCCTGGTTTCCTTCGAAGAACCACGTTGCATCTGCACCGTCCGATCACCCACGTGGACGCACACCAGCCGTCGGATCAGGCCAGCGCTTTCAGAGTTAAAGGCGCGTTTGTTCTCCACCGTCAGATCTGACACGCGTCAACATCAGGCCGTCGCTATTAATAAAGGGGTAAATATCGTAGGCCCCCCTCTGTTTGTTCCATTTCTTTTTAGTCCTGTAACTTTCAAGTCAAGTTGTTTATTTTCTGGGTTATTTGCATCAAGGACCTCGGATTTATTTTATTTGCACTTATACCCCCGCCAGTAGTGAACCACGTGCTTCGTCACGTGTTACTTTGGGTTATTTGCATAAGAAGCCCTGTAGTTCTGGATGTTATTCATTGAATAAAAAGTTTTGTTTATTTGCATATATACCCCTGTGAGCATTTTATTTGCACATGTGCGAATTATTTTGGGTTATTTGCATATAAGCCCCTGGACTTTTGGTACTTGTTACCAATAAGCCCTCGGAACTTATTTTTATTACCATTTGGTCCTTGAGTGCCCCAGGCACGTGCTTGGCACGTGACTTCTTGGGTATTTTGCACCAGGACCCCAGAACTTTTGGGTATTTGCACATTGGTCCCTGTGCACAGTGCCCCACCTTTATTTTTGAATAAAATATCAAACGACCTCCAAATCCAATGAGATTTTGACACATGGCTCCTGCCATGGTGTAGGAATTTCTATGATTTTTGGGGACATTTTTGATTTCATTTATTATTTTTAAAAATTCAAAAACCCCTATTTTTGCTACTGTTTGACTTTAAAAATACCAAAAAAATCTAAAAACTCCACCAAAAATTCTAAAAAAAATTAGGTAGTGTTTCTTGCTTGTTGATTGATTTTCTAGCCAATTTTGGCTACTTTTCATCACTTAAAAACCTTAAAAATTGAAAAACCCCTAAAAACTCATAAAAATTGTAATAAATAAATTAAAAATCCAAAAACAATAATTAGGGTGCCTAAATTTTCCTTATTCTTTCTAGATTATAGGAAAATTACTTTCAGGGCTTTTTGAGATCCAAAATTATTTTATTTTTGGGTCTTAAGCCTTGCTGGACAGTACCCTCTGTTTGTTGCATTGTTTGATTTTTAGTAAATAATTTACCCATTAGAAAAATTCCAAAAATTCACCAAAAACAGTAAAAAACTTAAAAAACCTAAAAACCAATTTTCTGGAATTTTTGCATCATTTCTTGTGTGTTTAATAAATTGTTGAAGTCCCCTTGTATTTACTTTCTCTCATTTTCTCATCTTTTAAAAAATCTAAAAAATATAAAAATAAATAAAAACCATAAAAAAGATTCCCTTAGATTGCTGACTACATCGTAGGCCGCAAGGCCAATCTGTGCTCCTTGTGTTCGACCCTGGGAGCTATACCAGGTTAATCCTATAGCTAGATCGCTCTATTGTGTGCTCGCTTGTTTTTATCTTATTTGAGTGATTGATTTTTCTTGATTGACTCAGCCCGAGTGATTGAGGTCGCAACGACCTATTTATTTTACACCTTTACCTCAGTCGCTTCGGTTTTTGTGTCGTCAGAATGGCGCCGTTGCCGGGGAGCACGGCTTTGTAGTCAGTTTTCATTCTTCAATTTTTGTCTCTCTATATTATAATTGTTTTCTGACATTCTCTCTTGGATTTTTGTGCGAGGTACTGCTTGGACGACTTGGAGTACACTTTTTGAGGACCCGCACGGGAGGAAGAGAGAGAGAAGAAGAAATTTTTCTATTCAGAGAGAGAGAGAGAACATTATTCTTGTAATAATTTAGGACTTGGACTTTGGACATCTGTGGACATTTGTAACTTAGCGGGTCTGTTTCGCTGAGCACCGGTGTGCTCGGGGGACCCATTCGGATTTTCGCGGCTTTTATCGTGGTTTTTATAGCTAGCTGCCTTTTCCGGTGTTTCTCGCGGTTTTAGCCCCTAGATTTAGGAATTTTGATTGATTGTGACGTAAATAATTAAGGCCCAAACACCTAATAGAATATCTGTTCCTATAGAACGTAATTGGACCTTAATAAAATTCACTGAAAAAGTTAGTTTAATTGGATTTGAGACCACGTGCCGTGAGGAGTCACATACAGCGCTGGCAGGACCCGTTGTGGCGGGCACCGAGTGACTCCCAAGATCGGACTCCGGACTCGATTCGGTTAGCTAACTATTGTTCTTCACGATCAATAGAAGTTGCTCATCTAGGACTCGGTTTTTCCCGCTGCACCATTTAGGTAGTTTTATTTCTGTCTTTAAATTCTGCGCGGATCACTTGCATGTAGAGCGCTGGAGACAAGGTACGCATTTCTTTCTCTGCATGCATCATTGATTTCTTCGCGCATTGGCTTTTTCGTCTTCTCCCTCTGTTTTTGGATTAATCATCAGGAGAATCGGAAAAACCGTTAGGCCGCTTGTATTTATTTTGAAAAAAATTAAAAAGAAAAAACAAAAAAATTGGGACTGGATAACATTATTGACCCTAAAAGACACTCACATTAAAAACTTGTCTTGGGGAGAGCAACCCCCTCATTGTATGGTTTGGATGCGCGAGAGAGTGACCCGCACCCTAGGTAGAACCCTCCGGTGTTATTTCTAGCTGACTACCGACTCTTCCGTGCGGGCCAGTCGGTTGGAGTAGCATCGGGTATCCTAACAGGTCACGTAAGCGCTCTGATATTTTGTATGTTCACCAAATAAAAATTGACAAGATAAATTGACCGAGCTTTCTCGGTCTTCAGATTGTGTTGCGTTGGTGAACCGGGGGTTTGCTTTGCGATCATATTTTCTCCAGATCCCATCCGCCCAACTCGCCAAGATCAAGATGATGGGTGGACGATCTCTTAGGCAGCCTCTGGCTGCACCGCTTTCAGGCGCGTCTACTCCATCATCTAGGTTGGCCCGTGAGAGTCGAGACCAGCTCTCTGGGCCCGAGTTCGATTCCACCCTGTTCCCCCTCGATCCCCTTTCTTCTGCTACTGAGAGACATGAGCCCGAGGAAAGACAAATTAATTTGACAGAACCTGAGTTAGGCTCATCTGATTTTGCAGACGTCCCTATGGCTGGAGCCGGCAGTTCAGACGATCGCCAGCCCGAACATTTTGTCTTAGACCAGGGAGCGATCAACTCCACCCTGATCGCATCATTGGAGACAGTTCAGCAACAGTTACGCGATCAGGGGGCATTCATGATAGAGATGAGGAGGGAGTTGGAGAGACTCCGAAGAGAGCGAGAAGAGCCGAGCGAGCCTGAGGACATTCCTGACGCTGATGCAGAGGCAGCAGCCGCAGCAGCAGCTGCCGCAGCAGAGGCAGCCGCCGCCGCAGCAAGACCGATGCGGGAACTACACAACCCCGGATCTACACTGATGCACCAGTGGGTGGTGATTCCTGCTATCGTGGGGGATTTCAAGTTCCCTCCGAACACCCTGCAGATGCTTCCTCATTTTCACGGACTCGCCACTGAGGAACCCCACCTCCATCTCCAGGAGTTTTTGATGATCTGTAGCACTGTCCACGACCGTCGTGTGGACCAAGATACGATTCGGATGATGGCCTTCCCTTTTTCACTGGCAGATAGAGCAGCCGCCTGGCTGAAACATTTAGGGAAGTTTGTCTACACCTGGGAGCAACTCCGCACCGAGTACTTGAACAAGTACTATCCACTCGGGCGGACGAATGCAGCAAGGGCCCTGATCAACAACTTCTCCATGCTCCCTAACGAGCAATTTCACGAGGCATGGGAGAGGTTCAGAGAGCTTCTGGATAGATGCCCACACCACGACATCTCGAAGCCGAACCTAGTTCAGAGCTTCTTTAGTGGGCTGACGCCAGAGCTTCAGGGACTGGTGAATGCTTCTTGCGGCGGGTCCTACTTTGCCAAGGACCACAACCAAGTCTGGGCCATCTATGAGGAGATGTCCGAAAATTACATGGTGATGTCCCAGACTCGGTTGTACACACAGAGATCTCAGCAGCCGCCAGGACCCGTGCAGTATCAGCGGATAGCACGGGTTGATGCAGGTCCTTCCAGTTCGTCCACAGTTGCAGCCGCACAGGCAGAGTCGGCCGCTGCGGACATGGGGATTATCAGCGAGAAGTTGGACCGCATGGAAATCATAGAGAAGAAGCAGTGCCAGGGCATAACTCAGATGGAGGAAATGGCACAAACTCTGAGCGACATGAAGACCCAGCTCTTGTGTCTTCAGGAGGCACAGACGGCTCCTCAGCCCCGTCTTCTGTCGCGAGGCGAATCCGGCGGCAGCCGCAGCTCGTCCCAGCGCTCCAGCTCCTTGCAGCAGCCTAGACAAGTTCACCTTGTACAGGCGGAGCCGTACCAGCAGCAGCAGCCCTCTTACCAGTCACCACCATCTCCAGACTTACAGATGGTGGTATATCAGCCGGATCAGCCTCTGGATGTACTCCCACCAGCCCCTTACGATGCGGAACCGTTGATGGATGTCAACGGGATTTGGTATGACCGCCCTCAGCCTGGAATCCGACGAGACCATCCCGGATTCAGGTGGGGGAATGGGGGTAACCAGTCCCAACAGCAGCCAGCCGGTCAGGGAGGGCAGTACTCCCAGCAGAGAGATCACCAGCAGCCCCCAGCATACCAGCCATCATCCTTCGTATCTCGTCCCTACCAGCAGCAGGGACAGAATTGGAGACGTGAGCAGCAGGCTCACCAGCAGCAGCATCCTTCCTCTTACCCCTCTCAGCCGCAGCAGCACCAGGTCCAGCAGCCTCATTACCAGAGAGGCAACCCGTCGGGCTCCCATGAGAGCCCCGCCATGGATGATCTAGCCCGCCTCTTCACAGAGCAGCAGACTACATTTAGACGGGAGATGGACGAGTTCCGCCAGGAGATGCGGGACCTGATGAGAGGGAAGGCCGCCATCCCTGCACAGATCGAGCCTAACCCGAATAACTTGAAGAGGAAATCTGAGCAGGTAGTTCACACTAAGCCTACCACTTTTAGTGACTCATTTGATGTTATCTCGTCGGATCTATTTGATGCTGATTTTGTCACACTTAGGAGCGGTAGAAGACCAGCAGGAGGCGCCTCATCTGAGCGACAACGCGAGGATTCATCTAGAGCGCCAGATGAGGAAGAGGAGAGCGGTACTGAAGCCGCACATCATGATGACGGTGGTACTGATGCCACCCGAGATGCTGATTCCACAGGCGGTACTGAGGCCGCCATTTCACCACATCGAGGAGGTGGTACTGACGCCACCAGCAGAGCCGAGCCAGCCCGCGGTACTGAGGCCGCAAGACGTCTAGTTGTAGAGCCAACTAGAGGTGGTACTGATGCCACCAACATTTATTCTGATAGAAATGTTGTCTTTCCTCGCATGAATGTATCTCAGAATTCTGATTTGAATAAAGGAAAAGGTTTAGTTTCTTCTAATCCCACTGTGATGAATGATGTTTGTGAGGATCCAGTCATCGAACCGTCTAGGCCTATTCCTAGTCCTTCATCTGAGAAGGACCCTGTGATCCCCTTTCCTAGAGCCCTTGAGTTGGGGAAGGGGAAGAAAAAAGAAAAAGATCCAAAAAAGAGAGAGCAGGAGGAGTTCAGCCAGGGCATGATAGACCGATTTCACATCCAGCTGACCCTCAATGAGGCTTTGCAGCACATTCCTCTTCTTCAGCGATCCCTAAGAGATAGGACCACAGTCAGGAGGAAGAAGAGGAGCAAGACCGCAGAAATTCATGTGCTAACAAAAGCCACGTGTTACGCGATCCAGAACCATCTGCCGACTAAGAGGCCAGATTTAGGGGCCCCGTATGTCAGTTGTCAGATTAATGAGCATAGGTTCAACCGCACTCTATTAGATAGCGGATCGTCTATCAACCTTCTTCCGGCAGCCCTTCTCAACCACTTAGAGTTGGGCACTCTTAGACAGAGCAGGACATACCTTCAGTTTGCTGATCGGTCTGTCAAGAGGCCAAAGGGGTTGTTGCGAGACGTTGTCGTCACGATTCAGGGTTTGCAATTCCCCGTGGACTTTGTCGTACTGGACATGGAGACCCCTGACTCGTTGACCGATTCCCCCATCATCCTCGGTCGCCCGTTCTTGGCCACAGCCAAGGCAGTGACTGACCATGATAGCGGGAAGGTGTCTTTCGCGTCCAGGGCGAGAGTATACAAATAGAGACGGTTAAGGACCACAGAGCCAGATCCAGATCCCGCTCACATGGCAGTACAGATTCAGAGCAACTGACAGACGCAGAGCCAGACATCCACCAGGACTGTGATTTTGTGATCACAGATGATGAGGCAGCTTGGGCAGACCTTGAGTCACAGACTACCCTCTCACTTTCAGACACAGCTGATGCAGAGATGATAGCAGAGGAGAGTCTGGAGAGCACAGACCTGGTACAGGATACTAGTGAGTCAGCAGAGTCGGACCTTGATCGCGACACGATTTCCAGTGATGGTGGTACTGAGGCCACCCTGCTCTATGGTGGTGCTGATGCCACCTTGTTCTCCGGTGGTACTGATGCCACCGAGTCTGATATAGATCCCTCGGATTCAGAATCTGATTGGGCAGATTGTGATGATCAGATGCCAGATCTGGATCCACCTGAGCCTATAGATGAGGAGGAGGTAGAGGCAGAACAGACCAGAGACAATGTAGAGGACCCGCCTTCTCCAGATCCAGTTTGTGAGAGTTCGTTATCATTTTCCCAGGCAAATTTGGCAGAATTGTCAGCATACACACATCTTCTTCAGAAGCCAGATTTGCCAGCACCCAGCTGTCCAGAGCTAAAGCCGCTCCCTTCTTCGCTGAAGTATAGATTCCTTGCGGGAGAGTCTGAGATGTACCCAATCATCATCTCTGCCGATCTGACTGGAGAACAAGAATCCCGTCTGATGGAGGTTCTTGAAAAGAACCGCAAGGCAATTGGATGGAGCGTAGCAGATCTCCATGGGATTAGTCCCTCGTTGTGCTCCCACCATATCTATCTTGAGGAAGGGGCAAAGCCGTCGCGTGAGTTCCAGCGGCGACTGAACCCCAACCTAAGAGAGGTTGTTATGAAGGAAATATCAAAATGGTGGAGTGCAGATTTTATTTATCCCATTTCCGACTCCAAGTGGGTCAGCCCCTTGCATGTGGTGCCCAAGAAGACGGGCATCACGACTGTGATCAGTGAGTCGGGAGAGGAGATTGCTACACGAGTACCCACCTCTTGGCGGGTCTGCGTTGACTACAGGAAACTCAACCAGGCCACCAAGAAGGACCATTTCCCCCTGCCTTTTATTGATCAGATCATAGAGAGACTGGCAGGGAAGAGCCATTATTGCTTCCTGGATGGGTACTCGGGCTACAACCAGGTGGCCATCGCTCCTGAGGATCAGGAGAAGACCACCTTTACCTGTCCCTTCGGTACTTACGCTTTTCGACGCATGCCATTCGGGCTATGTAACGCCCCTGCGACTTTTCAGAGATGCATGCTGTCGATATTTCGGACATGGTAGGGGAGTGTTTGGAGGTCTTCATGGACGACTTCTCGGTTTACGGCGACGGATTCGATTCCTGCCTTGACTGCCTAGACCGAGTGCTCCAACGATGTATTTCTACCCGCTTGGTTCTGTCTTGGGAGAAGAGTCACTTCATGGTGACTCAAGGGACGGTGCTTGGCCACATCATCTCCAACAGAGGCATGGAGGTTGATCCGGCCAAGGTCGATGTCATTAGGAAACTCACACCGCCGTCCAATCTGAAGCAGTTACGGTCATTTCTGGGGCACGTTGGTTTTTATAGGAGATTCATTCATGATTTCAGCAAGATTGCCCGACCGTTGACTGACCTCTTGACGAAAGACACCGAGTTCCTTGTCGATGACAAGTGTCTTTCGTCCTTTGAAACTCTCCAGCAGTGTGTTATTGAGGCTCCTGTCCTTCAGCCACCCGATTGGTCTCTCCCATTCGAGATCATGACGGACGCCTCTGATTTTGCCGTAGGGGCCGTGCTAGGACAGAGGAGGGATGGAGTACCGTTTGCCATACACTATGCTAGCCGCACATTGGACTCCGCCCAGCGGAATTATACAGTCACAGAGAAGGAGATGCTAGCAGTAGTGTTTGCCCTAGATAAATTCAGATCGTATATCATTGGATCCCGAGTGACCTTGTACACAGATCACACCGCCATCAGGTACCTCATGTCAAAGAAGGATGCCAAGGCCAGACTTACTAGATGGATCCTTCTACTCCAGGAGTTCGATATTGAGATCAAGGATAAGCCTGGAGTCAAGAATGTGGTGGCGGACCATTTATCCCGATTAGAGCAGCCTGAGGAGACAGAGCAGATTGATCCCATTTGTGATACCTTCCCAGATGAGGCGATCCTTGCTATCGCCTCACTCCCGTGGTATGCCGATATTGTGAACTTTCTCGTTGCTGGGAAAGTCCCACAAGATTGGCCCAAGCAGAAGATTGAGACCTTCCTTGCGAAGGCCAAGTCCTACCACTGGGAGGATCCCATCCTTTACCACGAAGGAGGGGATAGCATCTGGCGTCGGTGTATTCCTCAGGAGGAACATCATAGTGTCCTCACTTACTGCCACAAGCTTGAGGCAGGAGGACATCATTCTGGGAGGAGAACGGCACAGAAAGTGCTCCAATCCGGCTTGTGGTGGCCTACACTCTTCAAGGACTCTGATGAGTTCGTGAGGAGGTGTACTGACTGTCAGAGGATGGGCACTTGTGGACAGCGTGATATGATGCCGATGCAGCCCATTCACTTCTGTGAGGTTTTTGACGCATGGGGCATCGATTTCATGGGTCCATTCCCTAAGAGTCAGGGATTTGAGTACATTCTGTTGGCCGTAGATTATGTTAGTCGTTGGGTTGAGGCTATCCCCGCCCGAGCCGCAGATGCGAAGACAGTTTGCAGATTTTTGAAGAAGAACATCATCATGCGGTTTGGGGTTCCACGAGTTCTGATTTCTGATGGGGGATCTCATTTCATCAACGACCAGGTGAAGGCCTTTGCTAGCGAGTTCGGCATAGATCATCGTGTTGCTACACCGTATCATCCACAGACGAATGGTCTAGCCGAAGTGTCGAATAGGGAGATCAAGAATATTTTGCAGAAAGTCGTCCGCCCTGACAGAAAGAATTGGTCACAGCTTTTGGACTCGGTCTTGTGGGCATATCGGACGTCTTTCAAGACTCCATTGGGTACATCTCCCTTTCGCCTCGTGTATGGCAAGCCCTGTCACCTACCAGTGGAGCTGAGGCACAAGTCACTCTGGGCAGTCACAGATATTCTTATGGATCCAAATGGTATAGGAGACCAGAGGAGGGCAGAGTTAGCCGCCTTGGAAGAGCTTAGAGATGCAGCATTCTCAAGCAGCCTACATTATAAGGAGAAAGTCAAAGAGTGGCATGATTCTCATATCAGCCACAAGCATTTTGAGATTGGACAGAAAGTATGGCTGTTTGATGCAAGGCTTAGATTATTTCCAGGGAAGCTACAGAGCAAATGGAAAGGACCCTATTTGGTCAGAAAGGTACACGATAACGGTAGCATTGATATATCTGAGTTATCTTCTGAGAGTACCTTCCGAGTGAACGGTCAGCGGCTCAAACCATTTCTAGATCATGAGCCGCGGGACGTTATTATTGCCGCTATTCATTTTGCGTGAGATGTGGTCTTTTGACTTGCATCTTTTACATCTCACGCCTGATTTTCACTGTTCGTCCGCCTGTATAGATCCAGTTGTCCATATCATTCTATTCTTTAGTCCCACATCCCATCTCTCATCTTATGATTATGCTATACTTAGGGTGTACTTTACCCTAAGTATAGGGGGAATGTCGGACCTGTGAGTATTCTTTTCATTCTTTCTGCTCTTGTTTTTGCTGCCTATACTTAGGGATATTTTACCCTAAGTATAGGGGGGGCAGATTCTGTATCTTCTTCACTCGAATTTCCCTTCATGTACAGCTTTCTATACTTAGGATTAGTTAATCCTAAGTATAGGGGGAAACCACCGAGTTCCTCTCATTCTATTCATTTATTCGTTCCTGTACTTAGCCATTCCTTTTCACTTCCCTTTTACTAAGCACGAGTTATGTCTTCTTCATCGCTCTTGATCACTCTGAGGACATCGTTCGAGCTAAGTATAGGGGGGGTGTGTATATATTTCATATATACTTTAGCCATAACTCGTACTTTGTGTGAGTGTGTTAATAAATAAAATGGCTAAAAATCACAAAAATTAAAAATTTTTTCATGTACATAAACCTCTTTTATTCTTGCACATACATAGCTAGTGTACAAAGTATTTTTGTAAAAATGATTTCAAAAATCTTTTGTGTAAAGCTTGTGTAAAATATTTTGTATCAAAATTATGTATATAGTACAAATTTTTTTCCAAAATGTTTTGAAAATCAAAAGTTTGCAAAAATCTTGTGTAAATGTTTGTAAATATCTTCTTGCAAAACTTGCACTTCATGCATCATTCATTCATGATTTCAAAACATTTTCAAAAATTGTGCATGATTGTAAAATATTTGTAAATAGCATCTTGTGTACATATATGTATATAGTTTTTCCTGGATGAGAGTTGACATTTAAACTAAGCCTGGAATTAAATTGAGAAATGGAGCTTGAGCAAGATCTTAATCCACTTAACTTCAAGAGGAACCTTGTAGGACTTAGGGTTAAGGCTTTTCAGGTCCATAAGGACTTAATTCTTTGAGTCCACTAGGCTATGAGCATATGTCATCTTGATGAGCCTAAGTAGAGCACTTAACAACACACGCATGACTCTCAGAGACAATGGCTTAACTTGCACCTGCACTTTACACATGGCTCTCCATGGATGAGGTGGTGAGGAGGCAGTTTCCTTTGGCTTGGGGTAGCATATGAGGGTAGTACTTCTAGGCGGAACCTCTCTTCTTCTTATAGTGAAGGAAGTGCACCTCAACTTGGTCTAGTGGTGTTGAAAGCTAAAGACAGAAGCTGTGGGTTGCAATAAAGCTTCAAAAGAGGGATAGTCTACTGGCTCAAGGGGAAATTTCTTATATGCTGCACCATGTAGATATGTTGTACAGAAGTCTTGAAAAAAAATGCAAAAATGCAAAAAGAACTCCAAAAAAAAAAGTGGTGGGTCGGATTGAAAATTTAATAACCCCACCGGAGTATCAAGCAAAAGCTTATGGTATCCATGTTACATCTCATGAAGCTTGCAGCGGGAGACTTAGCTACACTGGCTAAGCTTCCAAAACTCTATACTTCTACCCCCTCTTCTTGAGCCGGTTGCACTTGAACTTAGAAGGGAATACCCCGCTTCTCGAGGAAAGAGTTGCTAGACTGAGGCATTAGAGTTACCAGGTTGAGGGAGGTTGTTTCTTTGTTACTTCTGAGGTGGGGAGCCACATATCACTTACACCGCAAGGAAAGATTCATGGTCATTAGAGTTTGTGTATGTAGACTTGTTCTGATCTGGTTTATTGAGGAGTCTTGCCCATAGATTGGTGGAACTTGGAGGCTGTTGAGTTTTAGGCTTAAGTCCAAATAAGGTTCCGACACATTAATAATCCAAAGATCTGATCGAGCTCCATATTTCAATTTAATGAAGGAAAATTTAATAAGTCAACCTTGATCCATGTACATCCTCTTTTTCTTTTTCTTTTTCTTTTTCTTTCTTTTTCACTTCTTTTTCAAATAAGTGTTTGCTAAGGGACTAGCAAAGTTAAGCATAGGGGGGTGATGAATACCCATTCATCACTCTTTATTCTTCTATTTTAGCTACAAAAACCCTTTGCAAATACATGTAGATATGTGTAAATACAGATAATTACCAAAAGCATGCATTGTGTAAAAACCTATAATTAGCATGTTTTTGTGCACAAAATAAAAGAATAAAGAGCAAAAAGAAAAAGAGGGAAATATTTAGAATAAATATTGAGCAACCTAACCCAAGGGAGGGCTCAGCATGGGCCTGACCGCATAAAAGCCAAAGTAGAGGGAGATAGGGGCTCACATGTATATACTTCTGTAAATAAATGAAATTATATTTTCCTCACCCAAAAATATGTTTGTCCATATTGTGTGTATATTTAGAAACTATTAAAAACAAAATAAAAAGATAAAAAGCAAAAAGATCAAAAATATCCTTCCTTCACCATGTACATAAACCACACCAATGTATTTATTTAACCCTATAAATAAATTTATTTATTTTCAAAACTTTTTGTAAATATTCTATGTTACATATTGTAAATATATAAAATAACAAGAAACAAAACAAAAATCAAATAAAAATTACAAAATTGAAAATACAAAAATACATTGTATAAATACCATGTGTATAAATGTATTCAACCATTTATTTCACCCTTGTATATAAGTGATAAAAATAGAATAAAAATATTCTTTTATTCCTCATTTTATCTTGTAAATAAATAAAATACAAAATGAGCATAAAAATACATAAAAATAACAAATAAAAAAATCAAAAATAAAAATTCATATAGTGTACATATACCTATATATATAGGTACCCTATTTTTATTCCCAAAAATTAATTAAAAATCACCAAAAAATAGAAAAAAATAAAAGAAAAATATTTCATGTTTTGAGTTTTCTTTAATTCGGCTATTTCTACCCTAAAATAAATAAACAAAAATCGCGTACACGTGGCCGCTTCTGATTGGTCCACGGGGGACTGTTGACCCCGGTCAACTCCCCCGCGGACTCCTTCCTTTTCTGGAAGATGCGTGCCGCGCCTCCTTCGCCGATTTATCCACGCGTCTCCAGGCTGTCACCCACTCAACCCCCGTGCTCGGATTCTTCGCCAATCATCCATCATCCTCGCCGGATCTTCCGCCATCAAATCCACGCCTTCTATAGCTGTCGCCACTCAACCCTAATCGTCCCTGTCACCATTTATATCCCGACCTCCGCCGCCTCCGCGCCCCATCTTTGGCCCTTCTCCTCCTTCCCAGTGACCTCCATAGGCTTCGCGAGAGTGACAGCAAGCGTCTGCCCTTGTTGCAGTGAGGCGAGGAAGTGAATCCATTGATCCGGCGATTCTCGCCGTCTTTGCTCCGCCGCCGGCGTCGAGCATCGAGCCTCAGGCCTTGACGCCCTTCGAGGCTACGACCAGGAGCAAGATCAGCTCCAGCATAGTCTACTGCAGCCACCAGGTAGCCGATTCGACCTTCCATTTAGCGTAATTTTTGATTTCGCCCAATTCATATCTCCGACGCATATCTCCGATTCCGACCATCTCACGCAATATCTCGACCATTCGACCCGATCATCATCTCCGCCGTACCCTCACGCACCTTCTACGCACTTTCACTCAACCCAGATCGCACAGGATCTGGGAGTCGAGCTCCACCGTCTCCACCTCGCCGGAGCTCTTCCGCCCCACCGCACTGTTCACCGTCACCTCGCTTTCTTGGGTCGAGGCATTTTGCCCTCGACCCGCGAACCTTCGTGTTTACTTTGCAGGTCCAAAGGGAGGCATCTGAGCCCCCCTACAGTTCAGACCGGAGCTTCGCGCCGCCAGGCCTCGCCGGAGCCCCTCCAGGGCTCGGTTGGGCCATTGGCCACCACCAGCAGCTGCGGGACAGTCCAGCGGAGCTTCTCCGATCATTTGCAGCAGCTGAGGAGGACCGGAGTCCACGCACGAGGCCAGCGAAGTTCGCCGGCCATCAGTTCTTCCTCCATCTTCCAGAGCCGTCCGATGAAGCCCTCGCTCCAGTTCTAATCCCAGCCGTCGATCTGTAGAGGAGCAGCAGCCGTCGATCCATCTGAGGATCTCATCTGGACCGTTGTAGCCGAGGAGAGAGCACCCGAGCCCAGTACCGCTTGATCATCCACGTGGACCTCTCTCGACCATCCGATCTGAGCCTGGTTTCCTTCGAAGAACCACGTTGCATCTGCACCGTCCGATCACCCACGTGGACGCACACCAGCCGTCGGATCAGGCCAGCGCTTTCAGAGTTAAAGGCGCGTTTGTTCTCCACCGTCAGATCTGACACGCGTCAACATCAGGCCGTCGCTATTAATAAAGGGGTAAATATCGTAGGCCCCCCTCTGTTTGTTCCATTTCTTTTTAGTCCTGTAACTTTCAAGTCAAGTTGTTTATTTTCTGGGTTATTTGCATCAAGGACCTCGGATTTATTTTATTTGCACTTATACCCCCGCCAGTAGTGAACCACGTGCTTCGTCACGTGTTACTTTGGGTTATTTGCATAAGAAGCCCTGTAGTTCTGGATGTTATTCATTGAATAAAAAGTTTTGTTTATTTGCATATATACCCCTGTGAGCATTTTATTTGCACATGTGCGAATTATTTTGGGTTATTTGCATATAAGCCCCTGGACTTTTGGTACTTGTTACCAATAAGCCCTCGGAACTTATTTTTATTACCATTTGGTCCTTGAGTGCCCCAGGCACGTGCTTGGCACGTGACTTCTTGGGTATTTTGCACCAGGACCCCAGAACTTTTGGGTATTTGCACATTGGTCCCTGTGCACAGTGCCCCACCTTTATTTTTGAATAACATATCAAACGACCTCCAAATCCAATGAGATTTTGACACATAGCTCCTGCCATGGTGTAGGAATTTCTATGATTTTTGGGGACATTTTTGATTTCATTTATTATTTTTAAAAATTCAAAAACCCCTATTTTTGCTACTGTTTGACTTTAAAAATACCAAAAAAATCTAAAAACTCCACCAAAAATTCTAAAAAAATTAGGTAGTGTTTCTTGCTTGTTGATTGATTTTCTAGCCAATTTTGGCTACTTTTCATCACTTAAAAACCTTAAAAATTGAAAAACCCCTAAAAACTCATAAAAATTGTAATAAATAAATTAAAAATCCAAAAACAATAATTAGGGTGCCTAAATTTTCCTTATTCTTTCTAGATTATAGGAAAATTACTTTCAGGGCTTTTTGAGATCCAAAATTATTTTATTTTTGGGTCTTAAGCCTTGCTGGACAGTACCCTCTGTTTGTTGCATTGTTTGATTTTTAGTAAATAATTTACCCATTAGAAAAATTCCAAAAATTCACCAAAAACAGTAAAAAACTTAAAAAACCTAAAAACCAATTTTCTGGAATTTTTGCATCATTTCTTGTGTATTTAATAAATTGTTGAAGTCCCCTTGTATTTACTTTCTCTCATTTTCTCATCTTTTAAAAAATCTAAAAAATATAAAAATAAATAAAAACCATAAAAAAGATTCCCTTAGATTGCTGACTACATCGTAGGCCGCAAGGCCAATCTGTGCTCCTTGTGTTCGACCCTGGGAGCTATACCAGGTTAATCCTATAGCTAGATCGCTCTATTGTGTGCTCGCTTGTTTTTATCTTATTTGAGTGATTGATTTTTCTTGATTGACTCAGCCCGAGTGATTGAGGTCGCAACGACCTATTTATTTTACACCTTTACCTCAGTCGCTTCGGTTTTTGTGTCGTCATTTAGTCCCTATGTGTCCAGACTATTTGTTTGCATTTTTTCTTTTTGAAATAAATATTTTTCTTGCTCAATAAGTTATGCAAAAATCATGTTATTCTCCTGACTAGTTCCTCTTCATTGTATAAATTTTTCATTTCATTTTGTTATCATTTATTATTATTTAAAAATAAAAAAACAGTGTCTTTTCTCTTTCAAAAATTCATAAAAATTTGAATATTGCTCCAAAAATTCCAAAAAATTAGAGTAGTTTTATTTCATTGTCTTTTAATTTTTTTCCAAATTTTGTGCATTAACTATTTACAAAAACCCAAAAAATTGAAAAATACTAAAAATCTTATAAAAATCATAAAAAACTCTACAAAACTCTATTTTTACATAATTATCCTTATTTTATCATAAAAATAATTGCCAGGAGTTTTGAGCACTTAAACCATTTCAAGTTGCAAATTACTCCAGGCTGTGCACAGTTTCTCATTTTTACCACCGTTTGATTTTTAGAAAATATAAAAACATATGAAAATTCTACAAAAATTCTCAAAAACATTTCAAAATCTTTAAAACACAAAAATATTTTTTTCTGGATTTTTTGAGCATTTTTGATATAATTGAAAATTAAAAAAGAGTTGGTGTACGTATTTCTTGTCTTGTACTAATTACTCTTTATTTTTAAAATAAAAAAATCACTAAAATTTTGAAAATCAGAAAAAATAAAAAAATAGAAATAAAAAAATTATTAAAAAAATTAAAAAAGAGAAAAATTCCACAAAAACCAATGATAGTTTGCCTTTGAGATTTCCTTTTTCTTTAATTGATTTTTTGTTGATTAATTGAATAACCCTTGAGAATTGTAGCCTCCCTAAATTCGATCATGTCCGCTATACAGGTAAATAAGTAGCAAAAAAATGTTTGTAGCAACGACATATATCATTAATAACGAACCCTTGAATTTCACGTGATAACAAGAGGCCTGTTTGGTTGTCAGGTTAAATCGGAGTACCTTGACATACCTCTAGCTCAAATCCTGCATTCTTTGGTTGTGATTACTTGTATCGACTCTACAATTTTTTTGGTATAAGAACCATGTTCGAATAAAAATATTAACATAAAAAACATATTACAGTCATTTAAAAAGTTAATGTAACGCATAATATCAAATCACATCGCAATTATCATTTCAAACCTCACAACTCTCTAAACAACTACTATTCACAGGTGGATACTCAACTCAGCCCAATCCAGTAACTAAATAGGCCCTAGATGCTTGGGGAATGGTTCTTATATATACTTTATCTGGAATACATGCAATTAGTTTTTTGGGGTCAAATGTACGAAGGTTCCCGTATCAAGTTTTGGGATCCATGTAGTTTTTGCTTTGGAAGCGTGGTCATTCATCAAGCCACTTATCTTCTCAAAATAGAGTAACCAAATTTATTTGCACTTCCCCCATGTGATATGTATGTTAGAACATTAATGATTCACTATTTGATGTTGGGGTGCTAATCAAATCAAAATCAAATGCTTTCGAATTCACCATGATTAAGACTCTATTTATTTAAAATTTTGAATTCAAACTCGAATTGAATTTTAAACGAATGTGCTAACTTACATTCAAATTGAATTCAATTTGAGTTAAAATGTTTAAAATTGATAATTTCATTTCAAATTTGATAACATTAAAAAATATTTTGACGTTTATATAAATTATTTGCATAAGGAAGTTTAATCTTAAAAATTTTATTTTATAATTCTATTTTTTTAAATATAGATTATTAAGATGACTTTAAAAATATTATAATAAAGGAAAATATCCACCGGATAACATATAAAGCATAAAAAACCTAACTTTTATGGATATTGTATGTCTTTTCTAATTTAATTTTATTTTGTTCATATGAAAAAAATATGGCTAAAATATAATTATATAAAATTTATTAAAGAGGTATATTACTGACAAAAAAAGGTGTACATATTATGTTTAATATTGTATGTTGAAGCAAGATAAGGCCACGATTCTAAAAAATCTAATATAGATTTGTCTTATTATCTGAAACAACAGTAATAACAACAAATAACTTATTAAGATAAAATCACTTCATGCACAGTGATGATAATCAATATCTCAGAACAAAAGTCATTATCACATATGATTTTCTATATTCATAGGAACAAACAACATGATGGTGAGAACGACTTGTAAATTACTCATGTGATGATCAATGTCATCATGTCAATGATAGTTGTCACCATTGAGGACAACCAACAAAATAAGAAGGCATAGGAGGAATTAGGGATGAAAACAAATGTGAATATATTCGTATCCGATCCGCTATCTTATTCGTTTTATGCATATTTGACATTCGTATTCGTATTCGTTTTAAAATGGATGCGGATATGGATATCACATTGGCATTCGTTAATATTGACATTCGTATTCATATATTTGTTTTCGAGCATAAGTATAGTAATATGTTTATTTATAAATGCTTTAACAATATTTTATGATTGCATTCACCATTGTTGATATAATTGTTATCAAAATTACTATATATGGTATATCTATTTTATGTGTAATCATCCTAAACATGTATATTTTAGCTAAACTCATACAATATTTCTGTTATTATTCGTATCCGATTCGTATTCATTTTTAAGGATATTGTAACGTATTTTTTACATCCGTCAATAGTCGTATCCACATTCGTATTTGTATTTTAAAATGGATAAGGATGTGATTATACCTACATTCGTAACTGTATCCGACCGTTATCATCGCTGTGAGGAATACTCCGATATACCAAAAACCACGAGAGATGTAAAGAAGGAATTCAACGTAACTTGACTATTGTATTCAGTCAAGAAGAAGGAGCACTACAATCTATCTTGTAAGGATATTAATTTGATTTTTCATCTCGTTTCATTTCTCAGGTTAGGAATTTTCCATATCTTTATGTCGAGTAGTAGTATTTCTAGGATTAATTTTATTCTACTTGTTGTCTGGCATTCGAAAATTCTAAAAATTCACAAACAAATCTCAAAAACTTGAAAAAAAAACTTGAAAATATCCGAAAAGATCTACGTGAAGAAGGAAACATAGTGGAATGTTTCCATGTGACATAACATAGAATCCCTTTATAATCTATTTTTGCATTCACGAAGAAATACATATTTTACTATATAATGTCCCGATCTCAATAATGTCACTGAATGTTAAAATTCATGTTTTAAATATATCATACACGAGTTTAGTCATTTCTAAATTAACACATTTGTTTCACTTCCTCAAAGGTACCCATACATCGTTACATTGGGGTTGTAGTATTTTCTCTTCTTCGATCGATGAATACGCAAAGGACCAAAGTATGAATTTTTAATTTTCGGAGTTTAGAGATCTTTTTTCTCGATCCTTCCCTGGGATTAGTTGTGATAGAGACGAGTAAACATTATTTCTAGAAATATTTTACACCCATATCCCTAAATAGTTTCATATTTATGTACACAACCTCGATAATCACAATATACAATCATAGCCCTCCTTCGATCCTTTTTTAAGAAAAACAATCTCATTTCATTTCATCAAAACCAAAGCAAACAAATGACAACAAGCTTAAACCACAATAACAAAAAAAGATTCAATGGAAGTCCCGTAATTAGTACAACTGCGTAATTCCTTCCATCACTCAGACCCCATTAACAGACACAAGGAGGGCAATGAAAGGGGGAACGCGTCTTCATTTCTTGAGAGCATGTTGGCGGCGAGTCTTGGGCACAAAGGGTTTAAAAAATCGTACTGGACCGGTCGGTCGGACTGGTTGGATCGGGAGTCGGTCCCGATCCTGATCGGTCCGGTCCAGTTTTATGTAATAATTTTTTAAAAAAATAAAATAAAAAATCGGATCCGACTGGCGGTCGGACCAGGTTGACCCGGGTGGTTTGACCTGGTTGATCCAGATTGACCCAGTTTTGATGGTTCAGTATGTTTTCAAAAAATAAAGGTCTAAATAATGAAATAATAGGGATTTTATCACTCGTGCCCTTCTTAACTTATGCAATTCCAGTCATGTCCCTCTTTTTTTGGAATATAACTTGTGCCACTACTTTCTTAGAGTAATTTTCTAGAAGCAACTATAAATAAATTATTACATTATTATATTTATATATAATGCTAGAAAATGTGACTACTTTTTGTAGAGTTTTACTTGAAATAGACAATCATGTTATTCTATTGATTTGACATTTTAAACGATTATTTCATTGATATGTAAACACATATTTACATATATGTATCAGTTTTATCGACTAAAAAATCCGATTCCACTGGTCGGACCAGTAAATTAAGTCCGGTCCATTTTTTTCTGAGTCGAGAGAAATGCTGACGTCATGCTAACATCATCACCGGTCCGACTGGTTTGGACCGACAGTTCGACCCGGTTGGACCAAATCGAAAACTGACCGGTTCAATGTCCGATCCGATTTTTAAAACCTTGGAAAAAACTGACATCGACTCTCTCTTGGGGGTTTATGCGAGATGGCAACTCTTACCCATGACGACTGCTCATTGTGAATCCTTATTAGTTACCTTCCTGTCGCTAGTAAACTTGGCGGGGTCTCAGATCGTAAGTGGAAACATTTGATTATTTACCTTGGATGAGTGAATTTTGATGTTTGAAAATTAAAAAAAATAAAAAAGAGATGGATCATAAAAGTCTAGGCATTAACACAATATTTTGTTTGCGTACCCTTGAGCAAGGACTAAGATGACATCCTCATTTATGTGAAAACATATATAACACAATATTTTGTTTGCGTACCCTTGAGCAAGGACTAAGATGACATCCTCATTTATGTGAAAACATATATACAGTGATAGTAATGTACATGGGGGGAGGAAGTCCTTAAAAAATGGAAATAAGCACATCTTAGTTCCTCAATCTTTTGACTTTCCTTTGCACGTACAAGCATGACTTTATTATTATTATTTTGACAATTTTCGGAATATAGACATAGAAAGTATATCGAAGAAGGATATTTTAGGCATATAGAAGAGGATTTTGTCTAATAAACCAAAAGAATGTTTCACTTGGTTTGAGATTTTTTTGCTTGGACTCCAATAAAAATAGTAATATATATTAGGGGAAAATGGAATGTTATTTTTTTGTAAATTCAAATTCAACTCAAAATTCAGTTAAAAAAAACCTACAAAACAATAGGATCGCTAAAAAAACCAAACTCTTGAAGATGACAACAAATTCTCCTCATGTGTATCACTACAACTAATGGTGAGTCTCAATTCATTGAGAGTAATATTATTTTTTGGCAATAAAGAAAAGAACATATTGATCATAAAAAAAGAAAGAGAAGTAGAAGGGATCTAGGCAATTGTAGATTTATTACATATCAGGAAAAAATAGAGAAAAAAATTCAAATTTTATATCGTCTAATATATATCATAAAATATAATATTTATTATTATAGAGTTGGATTTTCATCGACTAGGCGAAAGAAATATTGTATATACACATGGAGAATTTGATGGAGAGAAAGAGGGAGTCAATTTAAGGTTCACATGTAAACACTAAAATTAGAGAAAGATAGAAGAAGGCATTTAACTAAATTTAGATTGTGATGGCGGGGAGGAGTAGCGGAGGAGAAAGGGCGTAATTGTTGGGTCTTTGAAAAGACTAACGGTTACGGGCAAAGGGGGAGAGAGAGCGATGCTAATTAATCAAGAGAGGGGGATGGCATCTTGCACTTTACGTAGAGTTTGCAAATGGGGGAAAGGCTCCTCCTTGAGTCTTCTAACACAATGGTCGGCATCAGTGGTTGATCACAAATTCTTCAATTTTAAAGTTGCACAACTTCTTTAGCAACAGGTAATATTTTATCTTTACTGAATATTATTATGTGATATCATTCAAGTATGTATTGAAGAACTATTTTCCTTTGTCCAAGGGAATCTATCAACACCATCATAAATGGACACATGTTCGGATCGATGCAGGAATATGCTAGATAACACCTCTAATCCACAAGTTGCAGAAATCGACCAAACTGGTCGATATGTAAGGGTATGATATTTCACATTTTGATTGAACAAGATATTTATTTTACTAAATCGTGCCATCATTTATATCCATCGTTGTTAAGATAATTGTGTATATCAATGATATCAACTTATCAAAAAAGAAACAATATTGATTTAACTTTTTTTCTCCATGGATTCTATATTTATTTTGTAAATAATTAAATTTATCATCTTATTACTTGTAATAAATTATATTTTCTTAAAATTTTAAAAAGATAAATGTAAATGAATTATTTTATATCATACACTAGAGAGTATTAAATATATTTTTTAACATGTATCTCATAAATAAGTAAATTATGAGATCTAAAAATTTAAACAACTATAAATTATTTTTTTATATTTATATTGTAAATTATACCCACAAATGTTTATAGTAAAATAATTAATAAAATTAATTAACATAACAAAATATATGAATAAATGGTTAACTGTAATTATGTAAAGAGTAAGTAATTTTATTTCACAATTTGTCAACGAGCATATTCAAATTTTTATCATAAATAGATGTAAGTTCTTGAATCTATATTATGTTGGTGATAAAATGGTTAGAAGAACTAAAGTGGTTTGTCATTAGGATCCATTCCCTTTATTGTAATATATAAATTATTTTTTATATATTAAATTTTATTATAATATTGTATTATATTGTTGATTTGAAAAGAGCATCACAATATATACTTATATGTTAAAAATAATGTTGATATACAAGACACATTTTTTAAGAGAAATTAATATCTTTTATGCATCAATAATTTTTTTAAGTCTTGTATTTTAAATTTATTGGATAATGTAATAGAACATATTTGTAGACATAGGATTATTTTGTTAATTAATAATTTAAGTTTTACTTGCATTAAGTTTAAAAAGATCATCTATGACCGATTTAAAATATTTATATGTTATGGATCTATAACATAGAACTTAATTTATAACTAATTAATTGTTACAATCTTAGGGTGATGGATATTCCAATGAATAAATCCATCTTTAAGTTGTACAATAAAACGTTCAATGTTACATGCAAAAACTAGTACAAGTTGGCATAATAGTTAAAAGTTTAAAAATATTACCTTTTTAGAATATATAATAATATATAAATCATAATAACAAAATAAATTATAATTAAGCTTAAAAAATATTTATATTAATTTAGGCACATATATATCATAACATGAATACGAAACTAGTTATTGAATAAAATAATTTGAGTTTATAAGCAAAAAAAATTCATTATAGATTTAATATTTTATTTTTCAATGTTGTAATGATAACTTCATGGTAGTAAAAATAAACAGCTAAAATTTAATGAAGTATCTACCCTCAATTTGAGCAAATCTTGATCAAAGTACAAGACCTCTCCGTCTCCATATTTCTCCTAGAGAAGAAGAATAGAGAAAAGTTGGGGCAAAGGAGTGTGAGGATTGGTGGCTCCTTTGCACCTACGGCTACCTCTCTTCTCCTTATATCAGTGAGAAAGGAGATGGTAGCTGCAAGATCCAACGATCAATAAGAAACCTTGAGGACACATACAAATCATGATCTACTTAGGCTTTTTTGCTCCAATGTTTAGAGGGCACATGGAGAGGATATTTTCACCCCATCTTGCTATATGTATATGACAAACTTTGGCATGTAGAAAAGCATTTGTACATATAACACTGTTAATATGTGTAATAAAAGAAGGAAGATGACACATAAGCCTCATTCGTTGCAGAAAATAATGTAATCAAACAAACACACCTTTTTTATAACTTGAAATTCAGTCCTCATAGGATACCGATTCAATATATATAATAGGATGTACGAAAAAGAATTTTTACGTAAATAATTTATAGACACTAAATTTCACGTAGACCTGTAACATGTAGTAACATATACATTAAATTGATAATTTGAGTTTCAGCTTCGATCCATCCATTATCTAATAACTTTGATTTTATATTGTTTAAGTTTTCTAGTAAAACTCCCCATGAAAAATAAATAAATGCTCAATTCTTGTAGGGAAACTGCAAACTGAGCCTTTTTTTCCCTCAGAAGACCATAGTTGTATCTGCATTCTTTATGCCAAATATCTAAGATTTTAAGGTATAAAAGACTTGATTTTAAAACGAATCATTTATTATATATTGCAACTTTCTTGTAATGGTTGCTGGCTGGCCTAGTAGTAGCACAAAACGTCCTGAGCTTCTTATTTTTTTGTGGTTGAAAATTAATATTGATGTTCTCAATGACCAGCTGATTTATTCTTCAATTTTTGTGTCTTTATGTCACATGCAGTACCATGATATATTGGGTAGAGGTGCATACAAGACAGTGTACATTCTCTCTCTCTTTCCTTTTAAAATTTACTGTCTTTCTTTTCTTGTCATATTACCAATTATATATGGAACTATACTTTGTCTTTTTTTTAATACTGATATAGTTTACATGCATCTCATCATCAGTTACAAGGCATTCGACGAAGTCGAAGGAATAGAAGTTGCTTGGAATCGAGTCGACATAGAGAAAATCCTACAATCTGCAGGAGACTTGGGGAGATTATATTCTGAGGTTCATATCCTCAAGTCATTAAGGCATGAAAACATCCTCAAGTTCTACTGTTCTTGGGTGGATGAACAGAAGAAAACAATCAACATCATCACAGAGTTATTCACATCAGGAAGCTTGAGAGAGTATGCACCAACGATTACATTAGAACTGCTTAATCAACTCGTGTTTTCATACGATAATTGATATATTAATTTTCCTACACATGCAGGTACCGCATGAAGCACAAAAATGTGGATATAAGAGCTATCAAGAGCTGGGCAAGACAGATCCTGCGAGGTCTGCAGTACCTTCATGGCCAAACCCCGCCTGTTCTGCATAGAGATTTAAAGTGTGACAACATTTTTATAAACGGAAACCATGGTGAAGTCAAAATAGGTGATTTAGGGTTAGCTACTGTCATGCAACAGCCTACTGCACGCAGTATTATTGGTACTTCATCAACTTCTCATTACTTGTTTTGACAGTACTAATTCGTTACTGTAAATAAACATGTCTTGATTGCTTCTTTGCCGTTTGCTATCCACAGGTACTCCAGAATTTATGGCACCAGAGCTATATCAGGAAGAGTATAATGAACTGGTGGACATTTATTCTTTCGGAATGTGCATGCTGGAGATGGTTACTTTGGAGTATCCATACAGTGAATGTAAAACTCCTGTTCAAATATTCAAGAAGGTTACATCGGTGAGTGAGTTTATATTATCATATATCCATTTCGAAACGCGAAGCAATTAACGTGTGGTGTACCTTCAGGGGAAGAAACCTGCTGCTCTCGATACCCTAACGGACCCCTTGATGAAGGAATTCATCGATAAATGCCTGGTTTGCGCGTCGCATAGATCTTCTGCTGCTGTGCTCTTAGAAGATCCCTTTTTGTCAAACAACGATCATGTACAACTTTCTAGATCTCCTTCCCAGAAGAATCCGCATTCTACATCTTGCTCTCACTCAACCATTTCACCTGAAATGAACGATTGCTCAGACTGTGAACAAGAGATTGCGATTTCCAGCTGCCATACGAACCAAGAAGCTTCCACTTCTAATAACACCAACGCCCAAGTAATTTCCACGCGCGAAAGAAGGGAAGAAGAGAACACAGTGCCCGAACCAGAAGTCATGGAGTTCCTAAGGTTTTACAATGATTTCGAGTTTAGACTGAAAGGGGAGAAAACGGATGCGAATTCGATAGCACTGGAATTGCGCATAGCTACTCCATCTAGTAAGTGATGTTTAGTACGCATGATACATTTGATACTTGATCAGTAGAACTTGCGATTAAACGAGTTAGCTGATGGTTTTGATCTATTGGGATTAATTTGCAGAAAAGGCGAACAACGTTCACTTTCAGTTTTATCTGGATTCCGATACCGCGCTTGCTGTTGCTGCTGAGATGGTGGAGAACTTGTCCCTACCAGATCAGGTTCCTGAGCATATTGTGACCATGATAGCCAACTTCGTCGACTTTGTCGTCATGAAGCTCGCGCCCGGGTGGCAGCCAACCTTCCTTACTTCAGCCCAGATGGGCGAGATCGAAGAATACAAGGTCAATCGATTGAAATCGATCCCACCTTCGCAAGAACTACAAGCGCTTGCCTTGGGCGAGAGCTCGAAAACTGGAGAAGATCGTAATTCAGGAAACGATTCACAACAAAAAGATCGCGTCGTTGTCCATGAGGGGAAGGATCAAGATGAAGGTGATTGCTCAGGCACGGTAAGCGATTCCACGCCAGCGGTTGCAGCAAGTGAAGAGGAGGATGAGGAGTTGCGGAAAGAGCTCGAGGCACTAGAAATGCAATATCAAGGATGGATGGATGAGCTCCTGAGGAGGCGAGATGACGCCATGGACAAAGCGCGGAAAATGTGGGTATCAAGGAAGAAGTATGTGTCAAGTTAGCTTAATGATATGATCTCACTCATGAAGTTCTCAGTGATTTGTTGCATTTTTTATGGACTGATTTTGGTAGGAAAGGATTTATAAACTTGTAATCTTTTCTTTTTGATGTTAGGAAGGAGAACGCATGATCTACCGGAAAAATACATATAAGTGACGAATATTCCTGACGGTTTATTTTTTGTCACTTAAAAGTTACATTTCCTACGATTTTCTTGTAGCGAATGTATTTTACAATTAATGATGAGTTATCCGTGGTATATACCATTTGGGGGTCATAAAAAATTCCCCTCACCCCCCAATTATTTCACCTTTCCCTCTAAAGGCCTTTTAAGAAACCCATTTCTAGGGCCTGCACGATTGCATCCCTTGGCATCAACAATCCCATATCCCGTCAATATTACACGGCTTCCTCCAAATCTCTAGGGATTGCACGATTCCTCCCTCCAACGTTGTCGGATCGCACAATCCCTTCCTCCTAACGTTGCCGGATTGCACAGTCCTTCCCTCGACATCGTGGGTTGCACGACTCCCTCTTCCAACACCATTGACGCCGTTCGGCAGCACGACATGGTCTGTAAGTTATTTTCATTTCTACTATCTTCCTCAGAGATAGATGATCAATGTCATCAGATCGGAGTGCATGTGCGTTAGATGCAATCTCTGTCATCGGATCGGAGTGGATGTCCATCAAGCTTACATGATCTCGAAATCTCATTTGATTTAACAATAGGTCCAGATTATGCATAGGTTGTTTTTATATATATATCTATATGTCGGTCTGCTGTGTCGTGAAACATTCATTGTATTGTTTTGAAATATCAATGCAGGGGCGGATTTGAATGTCATAATATCATTTTTTTCCAATATATTTGCTATGTCAATAGATATAATAATGGGGTATTAAGTTAGAAAGTTTATTTGCTTAACTAATGAAAGTGCTCTATTAATTTTTTTTAAAAAATCAATGCTCATTTATCTAATGAAAAGCGTTGAGAGTATAAGCTAATACTACAGAGAAAATATCCCTTCCTCAGATTCAGGGAATACATATAAGAGAGTTGTATTAAATTATTAGTATTACAATACCTGCAGCTTTCAACTTCATGGATAAGGGAATACATATAAGAGAGTTGTATTAAATTATTAGTATTACAGTACCTGCGGCTTTTAACTTCCTGGATAGGAGAGATACTTAAAAACGCCACAGATAAAGTATCAAATTCCTAAGTAGTACTTAGGATTTACGTAAATACCCAGGCTCTACAAAATGTTCTTTTTTACACTGAAGCTACAATGGTGTCGCATGTTGAACATGCGACACTTGAAAGGTTTTTTTACCTCGGAACTACAGAGGTAGCGCATCTTAAAGATGTGATATATAAAGCGCATATCGAATATGCGATTTGTGAGCTAAATAAAAGACGTGTATATCCGATTCACTCCCCACCCGCTCCTCATACTCGACCGTCCTCTGTCGCCCGCGACTCCCACTGTGCCACCCGCCGTCCTCGGCCTCCCCCTCTCCCACAAACCTCATTTTTTATCACTCCTAAGTGCGCGAAAAACTCCTTTTCTGTAGCTTCCTTGGTCGGTACCGTCCTAGCCTCCACCGCCTCCCACTAGGGCTTAGCTGTTGTTGCATACATTGAGACTTGGTAAAAAAATTTTCTTGAGATTATTGATTATATAATCTGCATATTATTCTTCGTTTCATGAATGTATTTTTTTTACTTGTACGTTGTGTCACGTATTAGGTCGGAATGGAGGTGTTGTATTGTATGTTTCATTTGAAGGGTATGCTTATTGGTGGCTCGACGACCAACGTACGGGGGTTTGGATTAATGCCTAATATGACGTTTGATGAGATGTTGAACTTGGTTTACCGTAAGTTCAACCTAGATGTCAATAGTCAAAAAATCCAATTACTACATCGCATCCCTCGAGGCCCAGGGGAAGAACCATCATTTTCGTCTATCGTCGATGATGATGACGTGGAGGGATTTTTGTGTATGCTCGGACCATTGGGAAATCAATGCCTACTGACATTATTGTTGAAGATGTCTGTGTGAGCGAAGTCTCCATTGTTGTGGATACCACGGGACCATCCGTTGTCCCGAGCACACAACCAACAGTTGTCTGTAGCACACAACCAACAATCTTCCCTAGCATACAACCAATAGTTGTACCTAGCATGGAACCCTCCTTTGACACTGATGTGCCTATAACGTAGCCATGTACGGATCAGGAATGGCGCATGAATGACTCGTTGATGCGAGAGGTTAATCACGCTTTGGATGATTTCATGCCTTGGGGATCCGACGATGACCTGGAAGAAGGTAGTGAAGAAGACGTCGACGATAATATGGTAGACGAGGAGATCCGAGTTGATGAACAAAACACGCAGCAGATTGCGCCCCATTTACCCTTTTTTGTGGTTAGAGGATCCAATACTCGTTAAACCTATGAAGACGACATTTGAAAGAAGTCTCGACGAGATGGCGTCATTGACAAAATATGCAAGGGTAGAACCTTCAAAAGTAGGGAAGATTTGATTTATGCTGTAAAGAAGTATCACATTCTGGCACACTATGACTTCATTATCAAGGAATCCACCAGCTTGATATGGTCGATTTTTTGCACACAGAGATCGAATGGATGTGTGATGAATCCCCATTCATCACTCTTTATTCTTTTATTTTAGCTATTTATCATGGCAAAATACCATGCACACAGTTGTAAATACAATAAGTTACAAATAGTCATGCTTTTGTAATATCAATTATTAGCATGTTTTTATGCAAAAATAAAAGAATAAAGAATAAAAGAAAACGAAGGAGATATTTAGAATAAATATCGAGTTAGCCGAACCCAAGGGAGGGCCAAGCAGTGACTTGGACGTAAAATAAAACAAGTTGAAAGAGATAGGGCCACTCATCCATGTATGTATTACTTAGTACTTGTATATATTTTATTTTCACAAAAATAAAAATAAAAATGTGTTTTTATTATCTTGTATATATTTCTGAAAATAAAATAAAAATCAGAAAAATAAATTTAAAATAAAAACAAAATAAATTCTCTCTCTACCACGTACATACCATGTATATATGTATCTATTCCTATGTATTTAATATTTGTAAATAATCAATAAAAATAAAATAAAAATTATTTTATACTCTAAATTTAATGTTGAAAATAAATAAAATATAAAATTGGGGTATTTATACAAAAATAGAAAAAAAAATAAAATAAAAAAATAAGTATTTTATATATGCACATAATATAATGTATATACCTTAATTTATTTTGCAAAAAATAAATATAAATCACTAAAAAATAGCTTGAAAATAAATAAACATTTTTCATGTTGAAAATATCTTTAAATAAAATCATTTTCGATTTTTAATCTAATTTCTAAATAATTTTGACTTTGGAATATTCTGATTGGTCCACGGGGGACCGTTGACCTCGGTCAACTGCCCCCCCCGGACCAGTTTGTGCCCAGATCCGATTGACCACCCGATATTCTTTGATTTTTGCCGAATCAATCCCATCGCCTTTCCACCTCGATCCGCGCTCAGATTGCCAAGGAGAGATCCGTGATTCACGCCTGATCTTCCAAGAGGGATCCGCTCCTCGATCCGCACGCTCGAGTTACATCTTTCTCAGACCCCATCGAGTATATGACCTTCGCGAGCCGTTCATCCCATCTTTGGCCCTTCCCCTCCTCTCCGATGACCTCCTCCTCTTCGTCTGAGTGACAGCTGTCACGAGAGAGAGAGAGTCGCAGCGAGGTTTAGAGTGTCGGAAGCCTCTAATCCGACGAGTTTCTCGCCGTGCTCCACAACCGGCGAGCCCGAACCTCTGGACCATCAATCCATCGAGGCGACGACCATCGATGGTCCGAGACCTTCATCCCAGACGCCTGCTTTCACCAGGTAGCCTTAATTTAGTCATAGTCGTAGTAGATTAGAATTTTTCGCCTTTGGTCAAGTTTGGTAGATTAGGCTCGTTCACTGAGATCGGACCTTCCTGGTGTTTCTCCGACCACCCCATCATCTCCGCGAGACTTCTCTCCACCCTCTCCACCCTGTCGTTCCCCCTGATGAGCCGAAAAATCACCAAGACTTGGGTAAATAAAATATAGCGAAGGTCGTTGCGACCCGGTCTCGGAGATGTCTCAGTCAACAAGAAAAATGAAAGAGCAGACCACCAAATAAAAAAAGAAAATCAGAGAAAAATAACTAGTGACCCTGGCTATTGGATTAGCCTGGTACAGCGATCAGGGTCAGACTCAGGGAGCACGTGATGGCCTCGTAGCCTACGAAGTATTCAAAAATAAAGAAAAATAAGAACAAATGATTTTTGGTGGATTTTTAATATTTTTAGATTTTTTGGAATTTTAAATGATAAAGAAAATAAGAAAACAATATAAACAAGCACAAGAAGCAAATTATTTAACTACTCTAAAAAGCTCCAAAAATTCCAATAAAATATTTTTGGATTTTATATATTTTTTACTGTTTTTGGTGAATTTTTGATAATTTTCTGATTTTTATAGAATTTTCTAAAAATGAAAGAAGGAAGGAAAACAATGCTACCGTCCAGCCATGCTTCAAAGACCACTTAAAAATATCAAATGATCTTTTCAAGGCTTGGAGGTATTTTTTTATGAAAAATAGAAGCAATGAAGAAAATCGAGAAAAGAGTTTATTATTTTTGGAATTGTTTTATAATTTTTCATAATTTTTATGAGTTTTAAGGGGTTTTTCGATTTTTAGGGTTTTTATATATCCAAAAATGACAAAAAATTGTCAGAAAATCAAGCACACCAAAACACACAAAATATGAATTTTTTAGAATTTTTGAAAAGGTTTTAATATTTTTTTTGTGATTTTTAAAGATGAACAGGCAGAAAAAGAGATGTTTTTGAATTTTTAAAAATACTAAAAATGCTCAGAAATGTACCCAAAAATTAGGGAAAATTTTACACAAAGGCAGGAGCCACGTTTCCAATTTTCAATTTTCACTCAATTTGGGTTAATTTTGCTATTTTATTAAAATCCAAAACAAGCAAACAGTGCACAAGGACCTAACTTCAATAAAAATATGTTGCAAGGGCCAAAAACTAACACTGCAGGAAATCTTAGGCCCTTAAATGCAAAAATCCCAAAGACTCACGCGTCACGCACGTTGTTCAGACACGGAGGGCTATTTATGTCATTCCAATTTATAAAAATGAAAACAATAACATGCCAGAAATGCAAGGAAGATATTGCAATTTCACCAAGTCCTCACGTGACGAAGCACGTGGACACCACAAACAGGGACTAAATAGTAAATGCAGAAAGCTAGAAGGTCCAATGTGCAAAATAACCAAAATAAAAAGAACTCGATAAAATATTTACAAGACTAACTACTAAAAGCAATAAAAAGAGGGGCCTAAGAACAATTTACCCCTATTATTATTATCGACGGCTGAGGCGGCGCCACGTATCTGATCTGACGGATGTGAATCGATGGCGCCTCAACGAAGGAACGCGGGTCGGATCGAACGGCTGAGGAGAGGCCATGTGGTATATCCAATGGCTGCAAGGGGCCTGCTCCTCAACGAAGTACCTCGACGTGATCGGACGGTGGAGAGCTCGCCACGTGGAAGATCAACGGCTGCTATACGCCGTGGCTAACCCTGCTGAACTGACGGTCCAGATCGACTCTCCAGTGGATCTAACAGTGATTGCTTCCTCGCGGATGAAATCTCAGGATCGGAACTGGCGAGTGGGGGTCGATCGGACGGTCGGGGAAGATCCACCAAGAACAGGTGGCCGGCGAACTTCGCCGGCCCGATACTCGTGCGTGGGGATTCCTCGGAAGCTGCTGAGATGCGGAGAAGAATCGCCTCGGTGGTCTGCAGCTTCTGAACTGCTCCGATGATGACGGGGAGCTCTGGAGAGCTCCGACGAAGGTGGAGGTCTGGAGCATCTGTGCTCTATCGTTCCGACCTCCAGATGAGGTCGTTTTGACCTGCTGCCTGCACAGGAAGAAAGAGGGGTCGAGGGCAAAATGACTCGACCCGTTAGCGCACGTGGAGGATGAAAGATGCAGCGGTGTGGAGGTCCCCCGGCGAGCGGGGGCGGAGGAGGAGGAGGAGGACCGAAGTCCCTGCTCCGGGGCGAGTCAGGGTTGGGTGGCTGAATGAAGAAGGTGCGGAGAAGTCTGATGAAGGTGGGTGTGCGACCGGAATGGCTGATGGTTGGACGGAGACGACGGGCGAAGGCGGCGGAGCTACGATGACAGTAAGCTAAAAACTAGAATCTATGCCAAACTACTAGCTAATCTACCTACCTGGTGGAGGAATCCGATTGTGCTGGAGCTCGGGGAGCTCCGGGGGTCATTTCCTGCAAGGGAGCGTCGAGTCCCGAGGCTGAGCGCGCTCGCGACGACGCACGACGGCGAAAACCACCGGATCCAAGGTTTCCCGGCTGCCCGAGCCTCACTTCCACTCCATATCGTACCGCTGTCACTCAGGCGAGGTGGAGGAGTTCCTTGGCGTCGAGGGGGAGGACCATAGATGAAGTAATTGTGCAGCGGAGCGGATGCTAAATATGTCTAGGGGTCTGGCATGAAGACGATCGGGCGAGCTTATCGGAGCTCGGACCCCAATAACCCACCACGGGCGTGGATCATGGATCTGCAAGGAAGGAATGGAGCTCGGGGTTTGTGGATTTTGGTGTCGGACCGAGTTGCAAATAAATGGATAAATCGGGTCGGGCGCACATGATCCGCAGGTTGTGTCCAGGGGGGGAGTTGACCGGGGGGTCAACATCCCCCGTGGACCAATCAGGAGCGGCCACATCATAAAAGATTTGGAAATTAAATTTAAAATAGCAAATGGTCGAATTAGGAAAAAGTTAAAATATGAAAAATGTTTATTTATTTATAAACTGTTTTTTGTGATTTTTATTTATTTTTTTGATATAAAAATTAAGTACTTACAATATAGTATTATATACATAGGTATATACAATATATATTTTTATTATTTTATTTTTATTTATTTATTTTCGTAAATTTTATTCCAATTTTATATTTTATTTATTTATAGAATAAAATTTGGAATAAAAATATAATTTTATTTTATTTTCATTAGTTATTTACAAGGAGTAAATAAATAGATATATACACATATGTACATGGTCTATATACAATATTTATTTTGATTTCATTTTTGTTTTTATGAATTTTATTTTATTTATTTACATTATGAACTATAGAATATGTACAATTTTTTTGGGATTTCAATTTATTTATTTATAGGGATAAATAAATAGAAAAAGGGTTTCTATGTACAAGTGGATATAGACAAGGATGAAGGATTTTATTTTCTTTTTTTATTTTTTTAATTTTATTTTGATTTTGTATTTACAAATATATACATATAAACACAACCCGTTTTTATTTTTATTTAGAGGAAAATATTTTTATTTATTTATAGGTATATATGTACACACGTGAGCTTCCTTATCTCTCTCTACTTGGGTTTTTATGCGGTCAGGCCCATGCTGAGCCCTCCCTTGGGATTAGGTCGCTCAATATTTATTCTAAATATTTCCCTCTTTTTCTTTTGTTTCTTTATTCTTTTATTTTTGCACAAAAACATGCTAATTATTCATTTTTACACAATGCATGCTCTTTGCTAATTATTAATATTTACATATATCTACACGTGTTTGGCAAAGGTTTTGTAGCCAAAATAAAAGAATAAAGAGTCATGAATGGGTATTCATCACCCCCTGGTTCGCATAGGAACAGGGTTTAGGTCCTCCTTTGCCGTCGCATCGCCGGAGGGCCCCGCTCCGCCTTGTTCGTTCACCCTTTTCGCCCATAACCGGGTCGAGGCAATTTGCCCTCGACCCCGCTGTTGATATGTGCATGATTGAATGAAGAAGAACCTCATCTGGAGGTTCGGACACTTGGGCACAGGAGCTCCACGTCATGAGCGTCGTCGGAGCACTCCAGTTGCTCTCGGCCTCATCGGAGCCCGTCAGTAGCTGCGGACGTTCTCGGGATCCATTTCCCCTATCAGAGCAGCATCAGAGGACCCTCCAGTCATACGCAGCGGCCGATCGAAGTTCACCGGCGGTGAGTTCTTAGCCGCTCATCCAGGTCCCTCCTCCGCCATCAGATCGAGCCCCCACACCAGTTCTAATCTCCGCCATTTGCTTCTGGGGAGCTCTCAGCCGCTGGATCTATCTGAGGATCAGATCTCGTCCGCTCATCGTCGAAGGGGTATCGCTTGCTCTCAGCCATTCGATCTCAAGTGAAGACCCCTCGACCGTCGGATATATAATAAAGGGTAATTTACACTTAAGCCCTCACACTTTTGGCATTTCATTTTAGTCCTATAAATATTTTTAGCCGTTGTTTTTAGTTTGGACAATTTGCATTTAGGACCTCGTGTTTATTTTATTTGCGCTAGTCCTTATGTATGTGGAGCACGTGGTCTAGCACGTGATTTGTGGGTTAATTGCAGATCTTTTCTTGAGCTTTATTGATTTTACTATTTGAACTTTTATAAATAAGAATTGCATTTATACCCATGTTTGTGTGATTCACATACCGCCCTCGTGCGATCTGGGATTTTTGCGTGTTTGGCCCCATACTTCTTACACGTGTTATAATTTATCCCCTGGAACTTATTTTCTTTACACTTGGGTCCATGCGTGCTGCCTATCTTTGATTGTCTGAATGAAATAGCAAACTTAGCCCAAATTTCAAGAAATTTGGATACGTGGCTCCGCCACATTGTAAAAATTTATGTGAATTTCCGGACTTTTTTGTTTTCATTTCATATTTTTAAAAAATTCAAAAACATAAAAATTTGCTACTGTCTAATTTGAAAAATCAACTAAAAATATTAAGGAGCCTCTAAAAAATACAAAAAAAACCAATGTGTGTTTGTTTTGTTGTGTTTTTGCTTCAGTCCAATTTTCATCATATTTGGACTTATAAAAACCCTAAAAATTAAAAAAAAACTCAAAAAAATATAAAAATCATTAAAAATTCTTAAAAAATAAAAAAATACAATTTTAGTTCATGTAGTTAGTGTTTTCTCCTTAGTTTACAATAAAATTATCTCTGGAATTTTATAGGCTATTTATATATTTTTAAATAGCCTTTTGATTCTGGCTGCACAGTGCCTTTGATTTTCAGCTTTATTTTATTTTTTATAAAATCAACTAAAAATCGTAAAAATCTGAGAAAAATACCAAAAACATCTGAATATATATAAAATCCAAAAATATTTTTACTTGAATTTTCTGACTTGTTTTGGTGTGTTGAATAATTGTTGGTTTGTACCCTTTTGATTTCCTTTATTCATTTTCATAATAATTAAAAAATCCAGAAAAATTTAAAATCTTTAAAATCCACCAAAAATATTCATTTTTGATTTCCGACTACTTCGTAGGATTTCCAATCCGTGCTCCTTGTGTTCGACCCTAGTAGCTACACCATGTAAAATAAAATAGCGAGACCGATGCTTTTGCCCTGATTGTTTGATTTTTCATTTGGTGTCTTTCTTCTTCTTGATTGAGTCCGCACCGAGGGGTTGAGGTCGCAACGACCATTGATACCTCTTTACCTTAGTCGCTCTGATCGCTCATCAGAGTGGCACCGTTGCCGGGTCGAACCGAGGTGAATGAATGGGCGAAGAAGATGGGAAGAAGTCTCTGAAGGTGGTGGGTTCGGCTGGGCAGCGAAAGGAGCATCGGCAACGGTGAACAGAGCTGAATGACGAAGTTGGACCAAAACCTACAAACCTGAATCTAAAGCGGCTAAGACTACAATGCAACTACCTGATGGGCGCTGTCGTCTGGGTTGGAGGTTAGGGACCTTCAGGGGTCGTCGCCTCAATGGTTCGACGCGTCCAGAGGCTCTGGCTCTTATGTGGCGGAGTACGGCAAGAAACTCGCCGGATCAGAGGCTTCCGACACTCTAAACCTCGTTGCGACTCTCTCTCGCATCAGCTGTCACTCACCGAGGTTTTCGCCGGTTTTCAGTTTTCACCGTTTATTTACTACTTATCTGATTTTCAAGGATTTAGCCTTAGTCTTAGGATTTTCTCTGATTGTGACGTAATTAATTAAGGCCCAACCCTAATTATCTACATGCATCTATAGTTCAATAATTGGACTTAATTAATTAAATCACAACACGTGCCGTGAGGAGTCACATACAGTGCGTGCAAGATCCGTTGTGGCGGACACCGAGTGGCTCTCAAGACCGGACTCCGGACTTAGCTTGATTACCCGACTACCGTGCTTCTTATGTAGAATTGCTTTATCTAAGGCCGTTTTCCTCATGCATCATATAGGTAGTTTTGTTTCAGTCTTTGCTATTATGCACGGATCACCCTGCATGTAGAGAGTTGGAGTCAGGTACGCATTTCTTACTCTGCATGCATCATTGTATTTGATCGCACATCAGTTTTTTCGCCTTCTCCCCACAGTTTTTGGACTTAAAATAACCATGAGAACCGAAAAATTCGTTAGACGTTGTTTATTTTTGAAAAATATATAAAAAAATCAAAACCATAAAATTGGGACTGCTTAAGCAAACTTGACCTAAAAATCACTTCACCAAAAAAAATTGTATTGGGAGAGCAATCCCCTCATTGCTTGGTTTGGATGAGCGAGAGAGTGACCCGTACACCAAGCTAGAGCCACATCCGATTTCCGAGCAGACTACCGGCCTTTTATACGGGACAGTCTGTTGGGAGTATTGGATTCCTATCAGCTCGCTTAATCGCTCTGAAAGACTGTTTGATCACCTAATAAAAACTAACAAGATTATTGACCAAACCTTTACGGTCTTCAACTCTGTGTGCGTAGGTGAATCAGACGTTTGCTTGATCGATCTAGTTTTCTTTTTCAGATCCCATCCGCCTTCGTCTTCTCTATTTATCTTTCCAGTCATCTATCTTTTTCCCTCCCACCTCCCTTTAGTTTTCCTCTTCTTCTCAATCCCTGGATGATGGGTCTCCCTCCTTTCTTGCCGACTATTACGGCTTTCTCATCTGACACCCATCATTCCAGTCGACCTTCGAGGGAGGTCGGATCTCCGACCGACCTTCCGTTCTCTCCCTCCCTTTCCCACCATTCTTCTGGACATGCTGTGCTAGACGTCCATGGAGATTAGACTGAGCAGATACGAGAACCGGACGACTTCATTGCTGGGATGAGAGTGCACTCCGTACGCGACCATCGAGAGCAGATGCGAGTTTTAGATAGCTCCTACGCCAGGATGATCGATGAGTATACATATCGGGAAGCTCGGTCAGCTTCTACATTCGGTCCATTCATTCTAAACTTGGAATTCATTCATAGACTGCCGAAATTTGCAGGAGAGATGCATGAGGAGCCATATCTTCATCTATCTGAGTTTGAGGCCTTCTGCGAGACCAAGACATATTCAGATATCACTTCGGAGGAGATGATGTTGAAGACCTTCCCATTTTCACTCCAGGACAGAGCCATGACATGGCACAAACGATTGGGAAGGAGATTCACTACGTGGGGAGAGCTACGCTTAGAGTTTCTATCGAGATATTATCCCCAGCGTAGAGCAGATATGACGCGGTCTTTGATCACAGAGTTTCCAGTAGTCCCCCAGGAGCCAGTACATGATGCATGGCTGAGGTTTCTTGACCTCTTGAGGAGATTTCTAGATCACAGACTTTCACCGACCGACCTTATTGAGATCTCCATGAGGGGGATGATCGCTGATCAGATTGCACTGGTAGTGACCTCGTGTGGTGGTTCACATCACAGTTCCAACATCGATTTACTTGATGCCATCTCTAGAGCACTTTCACAAAGCCCATCTTCACGAGATAAACTAGTCGGGACAACACACGAGGTTGATGCAGTACCAGTGGGGTGTGTCGCACTTCATGAGGATACATCTTCTACACACCAGTTGGAGGACATGGATTCTGATGCAGCACAGACGATGGATGACATGATTGCTACATTAAAGGTTTTGACCTAGATACTGCTCGAGTTCCCGTTAGTCTTCCAGCTAGAGGTCAAGACGGTCCCATACTTTTCAGTAGACGAGTCTTGGATATCATATCTTCTGATACTCTAGGAAATGGAGGAGCCCATGATACTACAGTCATCAGACCAGACATTTCAGTTTCCAATCCCAGACGACTCAGCTTCTATCTTGCAGAGATACTTCTCTGACTTGGACAGATATCATGACTCAGCCCAACAGCCACAACTCAATACAAGATACCACTTTGGGATGACATATATAGATAGTACCGTATTTGAGCCTTATCTCCTCCAGATTGATGAGCTAGATCCATTCCATGAGGAGCAGATGACAGTTAGCACTGCCGCAACTAGAGGATCAGTTTCAGACACTTGGACAGCTTCTGCGTTGTTGACGAGTACCTTTTCTTGTTTCCAGATTGATCAGAGGCAGACTTCAGCTGATGAGATATTTTGGTGCAAGGAGTGCGTGCTCGCCAGCAGTGCAGATTCCCATTCAGATTATGATCCTCCATTTCTCACCGATGATCTTTCATTACTCCCCGAGGGTTATCTGCGGGAGGATGCCCCATACGATGTGTACTCGGTTTCACTTTCTGAGAGAATATCCGATCTGTCGGATCACGAAACCAAGTCTTCTGATCTTTCTGAGTCTGGGTTGTCTCACCTCGACGACCCTCGTGTGGATGAGTCGATCTTTGAGATATTCGATGATGTTTCCGATATTTCTTCGTCTTTTGCATCGGATATCAGTCTTACTATAGAGTCTCCTGATCATGACTTTCCACACCTTCTTGAGACAATGATTGACGTGGAGGATTCCACCACCGATCAAACATTCTCCACGTTTGATTTCCTCGACTCTACACTTCCACTCCATTCTGATATGGAGCCGATGATTTCTTTTGTGCGGATCCCGATCATATCTTCCCATATCCTTGCCCGGTAGCAAACACCCGCCTAATTACCTATTAGGGTGTCTTCATTTACATCATTGATTTTGTCGTTGTTCTCAAGCTGAGACTGCGACAACAGTAAAGCATTCGCCTTACAGATGCCGTCTTGAACCTTGACACTGCTTTGTCCTAACATTTGCACCCAGTTAGGGGTGTAAAACCTAGCGCTTGTGAAGAGACACCTCAACATTGTCTACTTTGTATATACATATTTCGTCATGATTTGATCCTTGTCCCTTCCGTTTTGTTTTCACCCCAGGTCTCGTTTAGGATTATCGTTGCTATACTTAGGGTATACCTCATCCTAAGTATATGGGGGTGTAAACACCGAGTTGTTCCTTTCATTTTGTTTTATTACTCCTGTCGTTGCCTACACTTAAGGATTCTTCACTTTAAGTATCGGGGGAGTGATGCCCATCCATCTTGTATATATTTGTCTTCTTCGTCTTTTTCTGCTTTTGTTTTACTGCCTATACTTAGGGAGATTTCACCCTAAGTATAGGGGAGGTAGACCCTGTACATCCTTTCACTCGGATTTCCCTTTGTGTACAACTTGCTATACTTAGGATTACTTGATCCTAAGTATAGGGGGAAACCCCGAGATTCTCTTCCATTCTATTCTTTCATTCGTCGTTGTAGTATACCATTCCTTTTCACTTCCCTATACCAAGCATGAGTTATGTCTTCTTCATCGTTCTTGATTCACTCTGAGGACATTGTTCGAGCTAAGTATAGGGGGTGTCGTATATATTTCATATATACTTTAGCCATAACTCGTACTTTGTGTGAGTGTGTTAATAAATAAAATGGCTAAAATACTTTCATCCAAAAACCATAAAAATTTAAAATTTTTCCTTGTACAAAAAATTCTTCTTGCACATACATGTCTATCTATAAAAATTATTTTTGTACAAATATTTGTAAAAATGATTTGTGTAAATAGTTTGTAAATATTTTGATATCAAAATTATGTATATGGTACACAATTTTTGTAAAACGTTTGAAAAATAAAAAGTTTGCAAAAACCTTGTGTAAATGTGTGTAAATATTTTGCAAAACTTCTGCATTCATGCATACATCCATTTTTCACACATTTTCAAAAATTTTGCATATTTCAAAAATTTTGCAAAAAATGCATATTTGTAAATATGTGTACAATTTTTCGGAATCTTGATTGACATTTAAACTGACCTAGAATTAAATTGGAAAATGGAGCTTAGTTAAGACCTTAATCCACCTAATTCTAAGAGGAACCTTATAGGGCTTAGGGTTAAGACTTTTCAGGTCCATTTGGGGCTTAATTCTTTGAGTACACTAGACTATGTGCATATGTCATCTTGATGAGCCTAAGTAGAACAATTAACAACTTACACATGACTCTCAGAGACATTGACTTTACTTGCACAAGAACTTTACACCTAGCTCTCCACGGATGAGGTGGTAAGGAGGCAGTTTCCTTTGGCTTAAGTTAGCATATGAGGGTGGTACTTCTAGGCGGAACCTCTCTTCTTCTTATAGTGAAGGAAACGCGTCTCAACTTGGTCTGGTGGTGATGAAGTCTAAAGACAGGAGTTGTGGATTGCAATAAAGCTTCAAAAGAGGTATAGTCTACTGGCTCAAGAGGAAAAACTCCTAATGTATATATGCCTCACCATGTAGATATGTTGTACATATGCACATCAAAAAAATGTGCAAAGAAAGAAAAACTCCAAAAAAATGGTGGGTCTGATTGAAAATAAAATACCCACCGGAGTGTATATAGTCAAATAAAGCAAAGCTTAGGTTACACATAACCATCTCATGAAGCTTGCAGCGGGAGACTCAGCTACACTGGTTGGGCTCCCAAGGATACATGGCTATACTGGTCATGGTCCATTCTCTTCTTCCCCCTCTTCTTGAGCCTGTTGTACTTGAACTTAAAAGGGAATAACCCGCTCCTCGAGGAAAGAGTTGCTAGACTGAAGCACTAGAGTTACCTTGTTAAGGGGGTTGTCGCTTTGTCATTTCTAAGGTGGGGATCTACATAGCACTTGCACAGTACAAGGAAAGATTCATGGTCATTAGAGTTTGTGTATGTAGACTTATTTTGATCTGGATTGTTGAGGAGTCTTGACCATAGATTGGTGGAATTTAGAGGCTGTTGAGTTTTAAGCTTAAGTCCAAATAAGGTTCCGACAAATTAATAATCCAAAGGTCTAACTGAGCTCCATATTTCAATTTAGTGAAGGAAGTTTAATAATCAACCTTGCTTTCCCTTCTTTTTCTTTTTCTTTTTCACTTCTTTTTCAAATAAGTGTTTGCTAAGGGACTAGCAAAAGTAAAGTATAGGGGGTGATGAATCCCCATTCATCACTCTTTATTCTTTTATTTTAGCTATTTATCTTGGCAAAATACCATGCACATAGTTGTAAATACAATAAGTTACCAATAGACATGCTTTTGTAAATATCAATATTTAGCATGTTTTTGTGCAAAAATAAAAGAACAAAGAATAAGACAAAAAGAAGAAGATATTTAGAATAAATATCGAGTGACCCGAACCCAAGGGAGGGCCAAGCAGTGGCCTGACTGCAAAATAAAACAAGTAGAGAGAGATAGGGCCATTAATCCATGTGTGTATTCCTTAGTACTTGTATATATTTTATTTTCACAAAAATAAAAATAAAAATGTGCTTCTATTATCTTGTATATATTTCTAAAATTAAAATAAAAATCAGAAAAATAAAATTTAAATAAAAACAAAATAAATTCTCTCTACCATGTATACATGTATCTATTCCTATTTATTTAATATTTGTAAATAATCAATAAAAATAAAATAAAAATTACTTTATACTCTAAATCTTTTGTTGAAAATAAATAAAATATAAAATTGGGGTATTTTTAAAAAACAAAATAAAAAATAAAATAAAAATAAATAAGTATTTTATATATGCACATAATATGATATAATGTATATACCTTAATTTATTTTGCAAAAAAAAATAAAAATCACTAAAAAATAGTTTGAAAATAAATAAACATTTTTCATGTTGAAAATATTTTTAAATAAAATTATTTTCGATTTTTAATATAATTTCTACATAATTTTGACTTTGGATTATTCTGATTGGTCCGCGGGGGATCGTTGACCTCGGTCAACTGCCCCCCCCCCCAAGGACCAGTTTGTGCCTGGATCCGATTGACCACCCGATATTCTTCGATTTTTGCCGAATCGATCCGATCTCCTTTCCACCTCGATCTGCACTCCAATTGCCAAGGAGAGATCATCGATTCACGCCCGATCTTCCAGTAGGGATCCGCTCCTCGATCCGCGCGCTCGAGCTCCATCTTTCTCGGACCCCTTCGAGTATATGACCTTTGCGAGCCACACCTTTCATTGCATCTTTGGCCCTTCCCCTCCTCTTCGATGACCTCCTCTTCGTCTGAGTGACAGCTGACGCGAGAGAGAAAGTCGCAACGAGTTTAGAGTGTCGGAAGCCTCTGATCCGGAGAGTTTCTCAACGTGCTCCGCCACCGGTGGGCCCGAGCCTCTGGACCATCGATCCATTGAGGCGACGACCCCCAAATGTCCGAGACCTTCAGCCCAGATGCCAGCCTTCATCCGGTAGCCACAATTTAGTCTTAGTCGCAGCAGATTAGAATTTTTCGCATTTGGTCAAGTTTGGTAGATTAGGCTCGTTCACTGTGATCGGACCTTCCTGGTGTTGCTCCGATTACCCCATCATCTCCCCGAGACTTCTCTACTCCCTCTCCGCCCCGTCGTTCCCCCTGGTTCGCCTAGGAACAGGGTTTAGGTCCTCCTTCGCCGTCGCATCGCCGGAGGGCCCCGCTCCGTCTCGTCCGTTCACCCTTTTCACCCATAACCGGGTTGAGGCAATTTTCCCTTGACCCCGTTGTTGATCTGTGCAGGATTGATTGAAGAAGAACCTCATCTGGAGGTTCGGACACTCGGGCACAGGAGCTCAAGGTCTTGAGCGTCGCCGGAGCACTCCGGTAGATCTCGGCCTCATCAGAGCCCATCAGTTGCTGCAGACGGTCTCGGGCTTCATTTCCCCTATCTGTGCAGCATCGGAGGACCCTCCAGTCATGCGCAGCGGCTGATCGAAGTTCGTCGGAGGCGAGTTCTTCGCCGCTCATCCAGGTCCCTCCTCCGCCAACAGATCGAGCCCCCGCACCAGTTCTCATCTCCACCGTTCGCTTCTGGGGTGCTCTCAGCCGCTGGATCTATACAAGGATCAGATCTCGTCCGCTCATTGTCGAAGGGGTATCTCCCGCTCTCAGCCGTTCGATCTCATGTGAAGACCCCTCGATCGTCGGATCTGTAATAAAGGGTAATTAATACTTAGGCCCTCGCACTTTTGGCATTTCAGTTTAGTCGTGTAAATATTTTTAACCGTTGTTTTTATTTTGGACAATTTACACTTAGGACCTCTTATTTATTTTATTTGCACTTTAGTCCTTATGTATATGGAGCACGTGGTCTAGCACATGATTTGTGGGTTAATTGCAAATCTTTTCCTGATCTTTATTGATGTTACTATTTGAACTTTTATAAATAAGAATTGCATTTATACCCTTGTTTGTGTGATTCACATGCCGGCCTCGTGCAAACTGGGATTTTTGCGTGTTTGATCTATACTTCTTACACGTGTTATAATTTGTCCCCCCTGGAACATATTTTCTTTACACTTAGGTCCCTGTGTGCTACCTATTTTTGATTGGTTAAATGAAATAGCAAACTTAGCCCAAATTTCATGAAATTTGGATATGTGGCTCTTGCCATATTATAAAAATTTCTTTGAAATTTTGGGCTGGTTTTGTTTTCATTTCATATTTTTAAAAAATTTAAAAACCTAAAAATTTGCTACTGTCTAATTTGAAAAATCAACTAAAAATATTAAAGAGCCTCTAAAAAATATAGAAAAATCGTTGTGTGTTTGTTTTGTCATGTTTTTGCTTCAATCCAATTTTCATCACATTTGGACTTATAAAAACCCTAAAAACTGAAAAACCCTCAAAAGCTCAGAAAAATCATTAAAAATTCTTAAAAAAAATAAAAAAAATGCAATTTCAGTTCCTGTAGTTAGTGTTTTCTCTTTAGTTTACAATAAAATTGTCTTTGGAATTTTATAGCTATTTATATATTTTTAAATAGCCTTTGATTCTGGCTGCATAGTGCCTTTGATTTTCAGCTTTATTTTATTTTTATAAAATCAACTAAAAATCATAAGAATCTGAGAAAAATACCAAAAACATCTGAATATATCTAAAATTGAAAAATATTTTTACTTGAATTTTCTGACTTGTTTTGGTGTGTTGAATAATTGGTTGTTTGTGCCTTTTTGATTTCCTTTATTCATTTTCTTAATAATTAAAAAATCCAAAAAATTAAAAACTTAAAAATCCACCAAAATATTCATTTTTGATTTCCGACTACTTCGTAGGATTTCCAATCCGTGCTCCTTGTGTTAAACCCTGGTAGTTATACCAGGTAAAATAAAATAGCGAGACCGCTGTTTTTACCTTGATTGTTTAATTTTTCATTTGGTGGTCTTTCTTCTTCTTGATTGAGTCCGGCCCGAGGGGTTGAGGTCGCAACGACCAATGATACCTCTTTACATTAGTCGCTCATCAATGTGATTGGTATTTACGAGGACATTTTAGAAAATTTGATGGACTGTGAGTAATCTCCAAGGTTGTGGGAGCACACACTTGTATAAATCCTACAGTTAATCAGGATCACCCTTAGTTGGACTACAAATTCATGTCCAGATCGTTGCTAACTCTTGTGAGGGATGACCCTAATGTTCGTGTTTCGAGTTGTAGAGATAACATCCACGAGATGTACAACTACTGGGTTAGCAAGAAAAGGGCTTGGGATGCTCTGAGGAAGGCAATCGGAATTGTATTTGGTGATTGGAAGAAGTCATACGTTGAAATGCCTTACCTATTGCATGCAATGAAGGCTACCATTCCTGGGACTGAAATTGATATTGAATACAGCGACCATCCTGGTCCTTGGAAACCGCATTGCCGTAGATTCAACGATGCTTTTGGGCATTTGGGACTTCCATTGAGGCATTCAAATATTGCACCCCTTTGATTAGTATTGATGGGACCTATTTATATGGGAAGTACAAACAGAAATTGCTCATTGCTTGCGGAATTGATGGGGATAAACATATTGTTCCCCTTGCATTCGGAATTGTTTACGAGGAATCCGATCCTTCATGGAAGTGGTTTCTATCGTTGGTACGCATCAGGGTAATTGGCATGCGAGTTGGGCCAATATGTATCATTTCCGACTAGAATTCTGGAATAAAATCCGCTACGAAAGATGCTGACGTAGACTTATTAGAACTTTTTGCATATTGGCGGTTTGTTCAAGGCATGTCGTGAGCAACTTCAATAGCGTTTTCAAGAACGGCTCCATGAAAGCCTTGGTTCAAGCAGCGTCATTACAAACGACTACTAGAAAGCTCGCTTGCTTCATGAGGAAATTACAAGAGTGGAACACAGAAGCGGGTAGATGGTTTTCGACTCATGATTGTCGTCGTGAGCAATAGACCTTGGCTTATGACGGTGGTTATAGGTTTGGTCAGATGACTACAAATTTGAGTGAAAGCTACAATGCAGTTCTCAAAGATGCCCGTTGCTTGCCAATTTCTGCGTTGATCGAGAAGACTTTCTGTAATTGTGCGTTATACTTTAACCAGTATGTTGAAGAGGCAAGTGCAACCATTGCTGCAGGTCGCAAATTCACGCATTACACATCCACAGAGTTGAACCATTGGAGTGAGCTGCAAACGGGCACACAGTAACTCAAATACAAAGGCAGCCGGATATATTGTTCGAGGTTTCTAGTGGTGTTCGACAGACGTCTAGTGGTCTTCGCTGCCGCAAACAATATACGATCAATTTGCTCCAACGTAAATGCATATGTAATAAGTGGCAAATTTTCTGTATCCCATGTTCCCATGTCATTGCGGTCATTTCAAACCATCGAGCGGAAGTGGATTCCTATGTTGGAGAGTGGTACACGTGGCAACACCAACTGAAAGTGTATGGAGGAATTTTTTTTCTCAACTGTGATCGGGAAACATGGGCCCCTTTGGACTATCCAGAACTACATCTTGACCCAAAGCGTAAGCGCGACAAAGGTCGACCACGCACAACAAGAATTCATAATGAAACGGATGCTAGAGAAGTGATTGACCACAATACTTGTTCATTTTGTGGGATACTGGATCACACACACCGTGGATGTCCCAATAAAATCGCAAGGGATTCTCAAGCATCCACCTCTAATCCACAGACGGCGGGAAGGAATAAAAATAAATGTGGTAATTGTGGTGGCGTAGGTCACACCAAGCGTAAATGTCCTGTTTTGAGTCAGTTTGCTTCTTTTTCTTTTAATTTGCAGCATAATTACTCTTATCGTATATTCTTTTTTTACATTGTATATTCTACCATTGAATTTTTAAAATTGCAGATGGATCCCGGCCCACTTGACCCATCTGTTTTGACTCTCCAGGAGCGACATCGTTCTGGTCGTGTCTGGGCTGGCGATGTAAGTCTTTTCAATTATCATTTTTCTTTACTCGTTTTGCTTATAATAATTATCTTGTAGGAATCTTCATGGTTGCATTGTCGACGTCGGGAGACACATGTTTGCTGGATTCCTTTGGATGATAGACTCCAGTCGTATGTAGGTCAAGCGGATTTTGGATGCATATCTGAGCTGGAATTCATCACGCTAGATTGGCATTTGGTAACGTCTTTGGTTGAACGCTGGAGGTCCGAGACACACACTTTCCACAGGGCTAGTAGGGAGATATCCATCACCTTACAGGACGTCGCGTTCATCATGGGGCTACGAATTGATGGACCTGTTGTTACGGGAGAGACTACACTTGGAGCTACATGGGCGGATATGTGTGAGGATCTGTTGGGTGCAAGGCCTCTTCCATCCGAGATCGTTGGCAGCAGGGTGTTAGCGAGTTGGTTATTCACCCATTTTGCAGACTTGCCAGAAGATGCAGAAGAGGTGGTCTTACATAGACATGCTCGTGCTTACATCTTGCAATTGCTTGTTAGTTGTATTATTCACGGACAAGTCCGGATCATTGGTTTCACTTATTACGCTACCACATCTGCATGATCTGGAGTACTCTGGGACGTTGAGCCGGGGATCCTCCATATTTGCGTATCTATATAGACACCTCTATTAAGCGACGGATATGACGACCGAGGATATCAGAGGCTTGATCATACTGCTTCAGCTATGGGCATGGAAGCATTTCCCCCACATTGCTCCTGTTGTGAGGGAAGGCAGACGGTGGCACAGGCGCCCGTTAGGAGTTCATTGGAAAATGGCTTTTGCGCATCGTCGATAGCCTTTGCGCATCGTCGACAGCCAACACATGTTGTGAGACCATACCGTGAAGCTTTCGACATGCAATCACCCGAGCATGTAATTTTGCATCCACAAATTAACTCAATTTCAACCCAAAAAAATTATTGATCTAAATACAATTTTCCCATGAAGGTATCGTGGACGCCGTATACCGATGACATCCGCGCAAGTCTCCATGCCTACTATCTTGAAGGCGAAAGCATTTGGAGGGCGCGTGTACCATTGATATACTTCCACATTGTGGAGTATTACTTCCCGGACCGATTTCTGAGATAACTTTGTGGCCGTCAGGACATTCCACGCTCTTGCTTTACCTTTCAGGGCCTCCACGGCATCGACTTGAGGGTAAAGGTGCATGTGGATTGGAGGGCGAAACATTGGTTGCATATAAGCCAATGGAATGATCTGGAAGATAGAGTCGTTGATATCGACCAATCCAATGGGATCTTTGCGACGTCTGCCTACGAGCAATGGTATAGGATGATTACAAGAAGATTTATTGGACGGTTAGGTGCAACTTTGGCAAGCAATGTAAGTGCTCGGACAAACTTTGTTGTAAATTACTTCAAGAAATTTCCATCAAATTAACCGATATGTATTTTTTCTTTGGATACAGCTCGCCAAGTGGGGCCGGATGTACGATATTGGACATGATGAATGCCGCGAGATTGCGATACAAGCAAAAGCGGAAATGGAGCAATGGTTGTCATTTCAATTTGCAGATGTCGTCACAATACATGACAACCATGCTAATGTGGCTCAGGCGAATGCCGGGCGAGGAAAAGCAAGAGGAAGAGGAAGAAGAACAGAACGGGGAAGAGTACGTTAACCGGTAGCGGAACCTGTGGACAATGAGGTAGCCCCAGTAGCAGATGAGGATCTTGCCTCAATGGAGTTGGAGAGAGACTTCGTCACACCGGTTATCGAGTGACCATGTGACGACATGCCAACGCCGCAGGCACCGTTGAGGCAAGGCATGGACGCTAGAGAAACACAACCCACTTACTGCACGCTCACGCCGCCACCGATGCCTACCTTCAACGAAGATGATGCTGGACCCTTGAAAATCAACATGGTAGATGAGACAAACCGTTTGTTACCCTTCCATCTTTGTGATACAACGAGAACATATCAGCGTAGGAGAAAGCATTGAGTTATACATTTTGTAGTTGTTAATGTGATACAAATATGAAAATGTATCTCTGTGGACAATTTAATATATGCAATTTATGTGATTGTCTTTGTGCTTCAATATATATCCTTTGTGAATGTGTGGGCATCGATAACCCACATTTGTGATTGTGGAGACGTGTATTCCTTAGGAAGAACAACACTCTGCAAGTTAAAATGCAATTACGAAAGAACTTCAAGGAAAGATTAGGTTAAATGGTGATTGGTAAATCATGTTTAAGCATGGTTATCAGCAAAAATTATTGGATTTTTTCCAGGAAGAACCTCATATGTCGCATGTTGAACATGCGCCATATGAGAAACTTCCTGGAATCGTTCCAGGGAGAACCTCATATGGCGCATGTTGAACATGTGCTATATGAGATACTTCCTGGAATTGTTCCAGGAAGATACTCATATTGTGCATGTTCAACATGCGCTATATGAGAAACTTACTGGAATTGTTCCAGGAAGTTTCTCATGTAGCGCATGTTCAACATGCGCTATGTGAGAAAGTTCCTGGAACTATCCTGGAACATATCTAGGGAGATCACCGTATATCGCATCTTTAAGATGCACTACCTCTGTAGTTTCGAGGTAAAAAAACTTTCAGGTGTCGCATGTTCAACATGCGACACCACTGTAACTTCAGTGTAAAAAAACATTTTGTAAAACCTGAGTATTTACGTAAATCTCAGGTACTACTTAGGAATTTGGTTCCACAGATAAAATTCCGTTGGATAAGTATTTAAATGTCGATATGGACATCCATATCGATCTTGTTCCTATACAAACTAGATAATATATCGTCAAAATATTGCTCATATCGATGCCCATTTGTGAAAGAAGGATCGAAAAAGGTACCTCTGTCATTATATTGGTATGGATATCAGTCTTTTGGCTAATACCAATATATCGACAAAGATCACCAATATATCATGATGCCGAATCCCTGAATTGAAGTCCAAACAAAAAGAAACAAAAAATCCCACATTTATTTCTAGACTAACGACAACATCATCCATTAGCTCCTCTAACTTATGCATATAGAGGACCTCGATCAACATCTTTTCATGAAGAGGATGTGTATTGGTTTCTTGGAGGGATTGATTGGAGACAGACTTTTGACCGTAGTGGTGGCACACTACAATAAAATTGGATTGCAGTGATGCTTTTTTCCAAATCTATCACTAAATCAACCATTATTAAATATCTCTCTCTATATACGTTGCTCTAAGGGATTGAAAAAAAGGATTAGTTAGTAACATTCACATACTACTCAAAAGAAAGATAACAAAAGGTTGGTATTAGCCCATACGATGATGGGAGTGGGCTCCGATGCATGGTAGTGGGAGAAAGCCATGCTAGATAAATCATTCTTTTGTTGCAAGCTGTTGACAAGTGCGGGGATGCGAGCTTTTGAAATCCATCAATGCTTGGTTGCATGATAAGAGAGAAGTTTTAAAAGGTTAAGAGTATGGGATTATGCATAGGAAGCTTAAGTGGAAGATTGGATAGTATCTAAGTCAGGTGATTAAAAAAAACATAGCATTCTTTCCAATTTTTTACGGTGGATGAAAGGTACCCCATTAAGCTTAGCTGCTAAACCCTCAAGGGCGAGAAGGATACAAAGGTCTTTTGGGATGCGTGGCAAGGTAGATCTACCAGGAATGAGAACTAAGTCATTAGATTCTTTGGACAAGTTGTATTGTTTCAGTTGTTGTTGATGTTCGTACAACTCATCTTCATTGTTTTCTCCATGAGAGAGAGCCTTTAACCAATTCTATCTGGCACAACTAATAGAAAGAGCATGGGATAAGGTGATGGTTTTGTTGGTAACATTTCCCAGAGGGTTAGGAATAAATCTTTTATAGGACAATCCCCATTGATGCTATTTGCCCAAAGAAGAGTTTGATCATCATGACCAACACAGTTGAAAGTAGCCATTAGTAGCGGAGGAGACAACTTTAATGGAACACCAACAAGGTGAATCCATACGATTCATGATTAAGTTAGCACAGAGAAATTGAACTTTTCTAGATTGAGAATCCCCCAATGTCGTTTGATTTTGGTCGACACAGATGCTCCTACTAGACTTCATGTCTACTGTGATCCTCCTTGTTCCCATTCCAGAGGAAGCAACACCTTATCTTATCTATATCAAGGATGGTAAATTTGGGAATCTAGGGAGAGGCCACCAGGTGGTTGATCGGGGTAAGGGGTGAGTTTTGATTTGTTTAATGTTGTTTTTGATGTTTAACAAAAAAAGGTGTTTTGATTTGTTTAATTCGATTTTACTTTGTTTATTGGAAACAAGCTGAATAAATTTTGATGTATTGCCACGAAATTAGTATGATAATCGCTGTTGGCAGTTATTTAAATCAAATGAAAGCTAATTAAGAAGAGGGATGTTGGACATACATAATATTGTTCTTGTCTTCTCATGTGGCCGTTATATTGCATACATATCCAAAGCACTTGCAAAATTTAATGCCATTGCTAAGAAAGGTATTCTTCTCTGGAAATATAAACCCTATAAGTTCAGCAGAGGGAACTTTCCACGATTCACATACTTGTCATTGTCTTCACAAGACATTAGACCTTTATTAACATGATTAACACATCTAACCCACTTGCTAATGCTTAATTAAAGAAGGATTCATATTTTGGACTATTTTTGCTGACGAAATGCTTCACATTATGTTCTTACACCATGCCAAGATTTCATAACCCTAAATATCCTTATGTATCTTACCAGTACCCATTACATATATGGTGAATATGACAAAAATATACTATCTTTATTCTCCTCACTAATTCTCTATTACAATGATTGAACAAGTTGGAGTATTTGATGCTATGATAGGTTCATTCCACAAGCATTCTTGGATAGAGAAGGTGCTATTTCTATGTTTGTTTTTCTTTCTTTCTTTCAATTCTTTAAGATTCCATCTGCATCATGATTCAATAGGTCGTGATGTGACAAGTAAACCTTAGAAAGAGATATAGATATTCATGTTATTTTAAATGTTTATCTCATGTCAGTTCTTATGAGTTAGAATGTGTATTAATTAACTTTCATGCGATAGATGTATCATCTTGCTGATAAAACTTGTATGTATGGATGAAATAGAGTGAATGATGCACAATTTTGAGAAGGACTTTCAAAGTTTATGAACAAAGTTGAACTCTAAACTTGTCTATGAAGGACAACTAATTTTCCCTTGTAAAAAATAGAATAATAGAAAGAGATATATGCCTAATATTATTTATGATCACATTATACTTAATGGATTTACACCAAATTATAAATTCGATCATTCATGGAGAACGTCGTAATCAAGCCTCTTCGTCATCATCTTCTCAAGGAATAATCAATGGTATACATACCATGTTAAATGATAGATTTGAACGGTAAATTTTCAATCTTCTAATGCTAGAGAAAATGATTTTGATGATTCAGATACTAGAGAATATATAAATCCAGAAGCAGAAAAGTTTTATCGTCTTTTGAAAGAAGCTCGAAAGCCACTTTATGATGGATGTGAAAACCGTACAATCTTACCATTTTTGGTGAAGATTTTTCATTTGAAGGTTTTGTCTGGATGGAGCAATAAGTCATTTGAACTATTATTGAAATTTTCAAGGATGTTCTTCCAAAAAGTGCATCAATTCCTACATCATATTATGATGCAAAAAAATTATTAAGGATCTTGATCATGGTTATGCTAAGATAGATGCATGCGAGAATAATTGCATGTTATATTAGAAAGATTCTATTGATAAAGAATTTGTGATACATGTGGAGCTTCGCGATGGACTATTGAAAGTCAAAGTAGACCAAAGTAAAACCGAATTTCAAAGAAAAAGTATGGAAATTTCCACTCATACCAAGATTACATAAGTATTTATGACTTCTGATCTAGCTAAAGAAATGCAATGGCATTATATCGTAGAGTCAAAGATAATATTTTACGGCATCCTGCAGATTCTACTGTATGGAAAAGTTTGGATGCGGAATTTCCCGAATTTGCCTTAGAACCTCGAAATGTTAGGCTTGGATTAGGCAGTGATGGTTTCAATCCATTTCGAAATATGAGCATATCGCATAGCACATGGCTAGTTATTTTGATACCATACAATTTCCCTCCTTGGTTGTGCGTGAAACAATCAAATTTTATCATGACATTATTAATTCCTTGTCCCTCAACTCTTGAAAATGATATTGATGTGTATCTACAACTGATGAATCCCCATTCATCACTCTTTATTCTTTTATTTTAGCTAGATATTTTGGCAAAATACCTTGTAAATAGTTGTAAATACAATAAGTTATCAATAAGAATGCATTGGTTAAATAGCAATAATTAGCATGTATTTGTGTAAAAATAAAAGAATAAAGAATAAAAGAAAAAGAGAGAAATATTTAAAATAAATATTGAGTGATCTAATTCCAAGAGAGGGCCCAACATGAGCCTGATTGCCAAATAAAATAAGTGGATAGAGATAGGGCCACTCAACCTTGTACATATGCCTTCTATGTATATAAATAATTTATTTTCACGATCACAAAGTAAATTTGTATTACCTTGTATATATTTCTAAAAATAAAACAAAAAATTAGAAAAATAAAAATAAAAAAATAAAAGTAATTTCTCTCTCTCTCTCTCCTTGTACATACTACATGTATATATGTAACAAATACCTATTATTTAATACTTGTAAATAACTCATAAAAATGAAATTAAAAAACATTTTATACTCCAAATTTTATGTTGAAAATAAATAAAATATAAAATTGGAGTATTTATACAAAAAACAAAATTAAAATAAAAATAAAAACAAATAAATATTTTATATATGAACATAATACAATATAATGTATATACCTTAATTGATTATTCAAAAAATAAATAATTAAAAATCACTAAAAAAGAAGCAAAGCAGAGAGGGGATCAAAAATCGGAAGAGGTCGCCAGTCTCTCGACGAAATTCTATATGACGACGTCGGGTTCTCCATGAATCGCTCCACCATAAGTCGACAAATCAGAACCGAAAAGCCTTTCGAATTATTCTAGTTTGGAAAATAAGGAACATTTTTCGTGTGAACATATTTAAAATAAAATCATTTTCGATTTTTAAATTATTTTACAAATCATTTTTGACCGCGGAATTTTCTGATTGGTCCACAGGGGACTGTTGACCTCGGTCAACTGCCCCCCTGGACCACCTTCCGCGGATCCGAGTTTTTGCCCGATTTCTCCCATTTCCTCACTGATCTGACCACCTTGCGCCCTGATTCCACCCCCGCCTCTTCCCCTTGGATCCACGACCCTCGCGGATCCCTAGGGAAGAGCGGATCTTCCTCGGTTAACGCGCCCGTGCCCGATCTTCATCGCCACATGGAGCATGCTATAAAACCTTCATTCCATTTCCCAGCTCCGCAGCTCACGTTGCATTCCCTCTTTCTACCATAGAGACCTTCCCCTTGGTGACGGCTTTCGGAAGCAACCTTTGGTGGCCGGATTGAGGTGTTGCAGTCGATGCTCGACGCACGTGGTCGGACCTCCGTCGCGTTCGAGCCTCCCCGCCTTCCACAGTGTGGTTGCGGCAAAGACCAACCTCGAAGCAACCCCTGGAGCTAAGGATCGATCTCAGATCATCAGATAGACCTCTCTTCAATCTTAGCTCCGATTATCTCGAAACCTTCATTTGCATCTACGTCGGCTCCGACCCGGTGGTCTTAGCTCCATCAGACCCATCTAGTCGTTTAGATCGCTCCCCCTATCCATGGTCACCCCCCTTCTGCAGCCTGATCACCCAAATCTTGGTTGTATGAGCCAGGATTAGGTATGGATTCCATCTCACGCATCACCGGAACCCCCCTTCGCCTCCCACCGTCGCTTCACTTCATTTTAGGTCCAATAACGATCGCCGGGAGCACGTCTCCGAGCAGTAACTTTACCCCACAAGTCGTGTCACACGTGAAGACGCTCCAGATCACTTCTGCTTCACCTTGCCGGAGTGATCACAGGTCCCAGCCACCTTCATGGAGATCTGATCGGTGGATGCTCCATCTGTCACCACCACCCGACGCGGATGAACGTCGTGAGTCGAGCCAAGCCTCCTGATCATTCATCGGACGCCCGGAGTTCCACCAGTTCTCCAGCAAACTTCGTCAGGGAGGAGTTCTTCCAGGACCTTCACCAGTCGTCGGATCGTCACCACCCACCAGTTTTGATCTGAGCCGTCCGCCTTCCATGCCTGACAGGTCGTTAGATCTGACATCTAACGGTCCCGTACGCCCCACGTACGCCCCCTTTGTCAGACCGTTGGATGTGTCAGGTGTCGCAGCCAGAGCCGCACGTCATCGACCATTCAGAGCACGCCACCTGTCACCCACGTGACCTCGCACGCCCCGCCTGGGTAATTTTCTACCTTACACCTGCATTTCTTTTATGTTTCTATTTAGTCTGTAAAATAAAGTAGCACAATGGACTATTTTGCACTTTTTCCCCAGCGGTTTTCATTATTTGCGTTTTGGTCCTTCTTGTATGGTAGCACGTGCCTTGTCACGTGTGTTTTTGTGATATTAGCAAGGTTAGCCATGGACTTAACAAATGTTATGTTTTGATAATATAGTTTCTTTATTTGCATCCATGCCCATGCGAGTGCTGAGTTTCGACATGTGCTTGAATTAATGGAAAAATTGCAATAGCTCCCCTAGGTTTTTGACGTGTGTTACCATTAACCCTTGGAACTTATTTTTCTTGCATCTAGGTCCCTGTGTGTTGTGCATCTTTGATTGGTTGAAATAAATGGCAAATCTCACCCAAATTTGTGAAATTTGGAAACATGGCGCCTGCCATGTTGTAAAAATTTCCATTTTTGGGGTTAGTTTGTTTTCATTTGATATTTTTAAAAATTCAAAAACCTAAAAATTTTCTTCTATCCAGTTTCAAAAATCAACTAACAATATTATAAATTTTCTAAAAAATCCAAAAAATTTAGTGATTGTTTGTTTTGTCGTGTTTTTGCTTCAATCCAATTTTTGCTGCATTTGGATTTATAAAAACATTAAAAATTGAAAACATTGAAAAACTTAGAAAAATCATTAAAAATAATTTAAAATTCAAAAAAAAAATGTATTCCCAGTTTCTGTAGTTAGAGTTTTATTTTCAGTTCACAATAAAATTGTTGCTCGAATTTTGTAGCACTTTTGTATTTTTAAAGTGCCTTTAGGTTTTGGCTGCACACTATTTTGCATTTTTGGACTTGTTTAATTTTTTATAAAATACATTAAAAATCAAAAAAATCTAAGAAAAATATCAAAAACATCTGAATATTTTTAAAATACAAAAATATTTTTATTTGAATTTTCTGAGTGTTTTTGAGGTATTTAATAATTATTTGATTGAGATTTTGTTAGTGTTTTTACTCTTTTTCCTAATATTAAAAATCCAAAAAAAATTAAAAACCTAAAAATCCACCAAAAATCCTTGTTTTTGATTTCCAACTACTTTGTAGGTTCACCATAACGTGCTCCTTGATTCGACCTTGGTAGCTATACCAGGTAAAATAAATAGCTAAACCGATATTTCGTGTTTTACTTGCTTGATTTATATTGGTGGTATTGATTTTCTTGATTGACTTAGCCTCGCTATTCGGGTCGCAACGACCCTGATTATTTACACCTTAGCCCGATTGCGAGATTTTGGGTCATCAAAATGGCGCCGTTGTCAAGGAGCACGGGTTAGTAGTCGGTTTTCCTATTCTTTTCGGCTTTTATTTTGGCTTGCATTTTCTATCATTTATTTCCATTCCAGATTATCATATTTTATAATAATTGTGGTTTGACACGTTCTTGTTTCTAATTTTTTTATGAGGGCTCGACGATCGAGGGCGGCTTTCCTTGGAGAGCCGAAGCACCCGCGGGATTCAGAGGCGGCTTCGTTTCTACATCGAGCCGCAGAAGGACGTAGGAGGACCGGAGCAGGAGTGCGGGGAGCGTAGTTAGCTGTAGTTTAGTTTTTATTTCCTGCACATTAGTATTGTAATAATACAGGACGGACAAACTTTCAGACTTGGTGGTATCTCGGGGTCTGTTTCGCCGAGAACCGATGTGCTTGGGGGACCTCACCGTAGATTTTCGCCGGATTTGTTTTTCACCGCTTTTGCTTATTGCTTATCTGATTTTCAAGGATTTAGCGTTAGCCTTAGAATTTTCTCTGATTGTGACGTAATTAATTAAGGACAAACCCTAATTATCTGCATGTTGCTATAGATCGATAATTGGACTTGATTAATTAAATCAACAAGAAAAAGTTAGATTAATTAGGCTTGAGTCCACATGCCGTGAGGAGTCACATACAACGCATGTAGGATCCGTTGTGGTGGACACCGAGTGGCTCCTAAGATCGAACTCAGGACTTAACTTGATTACCTGACTACTGTGCTTATCGTGTAGAATCTGCTTCGTCTAAGGCCTTTTTCCTCGTGCATCATATAGGTAGTTTAATTTCAGTCTTTATTTTATACGTGGATCACCCTGTATGTAGAGAGCTGGAGTCAGGTACGCATTTCTTACTCTGCATGCATCATCGTGTTTGATCATGCATCGGTTGTTTTCGCCTTCTCACCCAGTTTTTGGACTTAAAGTAATCAGAAGAACCGCAAAATTTGTTAGGCATTGTTTGATTGAAAAATATCTAAAAACAAAAACTTTAAAATTGGGACTGTTAAAATACACTTGACCCTAAAAGACACTTCACCTAAAAATTTGTCTTGGGAGAGTAATCCCCTCATTGTCTGGTTTGGATGATGAGAGAGTGACCCACACACTAGGCTAGAGCCACATCCGATTTCTTAGTAGACTACCAGCCTTTTATACAGGACAGTCTGTTGGGAGTATTGGATTCTTATCAGCTCGCTTAATCACTCTGAAAGACTGTCTGATCACGTAATAAAAATTGACAAGATAATTGACCGAGCCTTTACGGTCTTCAGTTCCACGTTGAGTAGGTGAATCGGGGGTTTGCTTTCTCATCTTGTGTGTTTCCAGATCTCATCTGTATTCACTAGTCAGATCGAGATGATGGGCAGGAGGTCTCTTAGGCAGCCCTTGGCTGCACCGCTTGACAGCACTCCAGCCCACTCATCTAGGTTGGTTCGTGAGAGCCGAGACCCGTTCTTCGAACTCAAGTTTGATTCTGCCATGTTCCCCCTTGACCACCCTTCTACCAGTCCTGAGGTGCCCGAGCAGAGACCGCAGTAGATACCAGATGATTTATCGGCACATGAGTTTAGGTCTTTTGCCTTTGCAGAGACCATGGCCAACAACGAGGAGCACACTGATGGACCCCGCATTACAGACACATATGTATTGGATCAGGGTGCCATCAACACCACCTTGTTAGCCTCTCTGGAGACCATGCAGTGTTAGATCAGAGATCGGGGGCTTTCATGGTGGATATGCGCCACGAGATGGAGCAGTTGCGAGCTGACAGAGATCACCGCAGAGCCGTAGGAGGAGGAGTAGATATTCCAGAGGACCGAGACCCTGAGGAGCCAGTCCAGCCAGCACAGCCAGCGCGATCGATGAGGGAGTTGCACAACCTCAGGTCAACTCTCATACACAGATGGAATGTGCTGCCAGCGATTGTGGGGGATTTTAAGTTCCCTCCTCAGACGATTCAACTTCTTCCCCGCTTCCATGGGCTCGCTACTAAGGAGCCACACCTCCATCTTTAGGAGTTTGAGATGATCTGCAGTACTGTCCACGATCGGCATGTGGACGAGGACACAATCCTGATGATTGCCTTTCTGTTCTCCCTCGTAGACAGAGCAACCATCTGGCTGAAGCATCTAGGGAGATTTGTTACCACTTGGGAGCAGCTTCGAACTGAGTACTTGAAGTACTATCCACTCGGTCGGACCAATGCAGCTACGGCCTTGATCAACAACTTCTCCATGCTCCCCAATGAGCAATTCCACGAGGCATGGGAGAGGTTCAGAGAGCTCACAGACCGGTGCCCCCACCACGATATATCTAAGCCCAACCTTGTCCAGAGTTTCTTCTACATGCTTACACCGAAGTTGCAGGGGCTCGTCAATGCTTCTTGTGGGGGCTCCTATTTTGCCAAGGATGAGGATCAGGTCTGGGCCATCTACGAGGAGATGGCCGAGAACTATACTGTGATGTCCCAGACCAGATTATACACTCAGGGAAAGCCCCACCCACCAGCTATGTCCTATCAGAGGATAGCAGGAGTTGAGGCCGGTCCTTCTACATCTGCAGCAGCCGCAGCACAGACGGAGTGTACAACCGCTGATATGGGATTATCAACAAGAAGTTGGACCGGATAGAGATGATGGAGAAGAAGCAGTGCTAGGGTATGTCACAGATTTATCAGATGGTAGAGACGCTGAGTGACCTGAAGACCCAAATCTTGTGTCTCCAGGAGGCACAGACGGCTTCTCAGCCCCGTCTCAGGTCACGGGCAGATTCTAGAAGCATCGTCAGTTCGTCCCAGCACTCCAGCCAGCCCAGTCAGGTCCATCATGTTCAGGTGGAGTCGTACCAGCAGCCGTAGCAGTTCTACCAGCCACCACCATCTTAGGACACTCAGATAGTGGTCTACCAGCCGGATCTGCCCTTGGCGATTCTTCCCCCACCCACGTATGAGCAGGAGCCGTTGATGGATGTCAACGGGATCTGGTATGACCGACCTCAGCCTAAAATCCAACGAGACCATTCCCACCACAGCAGCAACAGGCACATCCGTACCAGCAGTATGGTCCTCGTCCCTATATGTAGGGACGGTCTTGGAGGCAGCAACAACCTCACCAATATCACTTCCAGTACCCCTCTCACCCTCATCAGTAGCAGAAGCCTCAGTTTCAGAGAGGACCCCTGTTAGGTTCTCATGGGCCCACCTATGAGAACCCTGCTTTGGATGATTTAGCCCGGCTCATGTCTGAGCAGCAGGACACCTTCCGACGGGAGATGGACGAGTTTAGACAGGAGATGAGGGAGATTGTGAGAGGGAAGGCCGCCATTCCTGCCCAGATTGAGCCGAACCCGAACAACCTGAAGAGGAAGTCTGAGCAGGTAGATTTTACAAAGATTACCACTCCCTAGTGATTCACTTGGTGATGTTCCTGAATACCATTTTTGATGCTGACTTTGTTGCACTTAGGAGCGGTAGGATGCCAGCAGGCAGTGCCTCATCTGAGCGACGACCACTCGCAGCTTCAAGAGCGCCAGATGAGGAGGAGAGTGGTATTGATGCCGCTCGAGATGATGATGAAGACGGTGGTACTGACGCCACCAAGGACGTTGATCCAGCCGATGGTACTGAGGCCGTCGTTTCATCAAACTCAGGAGGGGTGGTGCTGAGGCTACCAGATAGATGCTGAGCCAGAGCGCAGCACTGATGCCATGAACCAGGATGCCGTAGGTGGTACTGAGGCCACCATTTCTATTCGTGTTGTTCTTTCACCTGTTTCTGTATCTCAGGACTATTCTGCAAATAAAGGAAAGGGTTCTTTTTCTTCTACGAGTCCATCTGTGATTATTGGTGATGTTTGTATGGATTCGTCGATGCCACAGTAGCAGGGATCTGTTCCTAGCCCTCCATCTGAGGAGGGCCTAGCCATCCCCTTCCCCCAAGCACATGGATTGGTTAAGAGGAATAAAAAGAAAATTCAAAAGATCTCATCAGTTAGAGTTCAGCCAGCAAATGATAGACAGATTCCAGATACAGCTGACTCTACATGAGGCCTTGGAGCACATCCCCTCTTCCAGAGGAACCTTAGAGAGAGGACCACCATTTGCAGGAAGAGGAGGAACCACTAGTCAGAGATTCATGTGCTCACTCGTGCCACCTGCTTCGCCATCCAAAACCGTCTGCCAACCAAGAGGCCAGATGTAGGAGCTCCCTATGTCAGATGCCACATACATGAGCAGAGGTTCGATTGGACTATATTAGACAAAGGTTCTTCGATTATTCTACTTCTGGCAGCCTTACTCAACCGCTTCGAGTTTGGCCCTCTTAGACAGAGCGGGATGATCCTTCAGTTTGCTGATCAATCTGTCAAAAGGCTGAAGGGGTTACTGAAGGACGTGGTCATCACAATTCAGGGTATGCAATTCCCCGTGGACTTCGTAGTGTTGGACATGGAGATCCCTGAGTCTGTGACCGATACCCCCATCATTCTAGGATGTCCGTTCTTGGCCACAACCAAGGCAGTGTCCGACCATGATAGCGGGAAGGTATACTTTCGCGTCGAGGGAGAAAGTATACAAATAGAGACGATCGATGAGACTAGAGCGCGACATTCAACTTGCTCAGAGCCGCTGACAGATCCAGAGCAGATTATAGAGGCAGAGCAAGATGTCCACCAGGAGTGTGATTTTATGATCACAGATGATGAGACAGTTTGGACAGACCCTGTTTCATGAGCCTCCTCTCAGATTCAGACCCTGCTGATGGGACAGATTCCAGAATAGGAGAGCTTGGAGAGTGCATTCCTGGTAGAGGACACCTTTGAGGCAGCAGACCAGGTTCCCGATAGCGAGGCAATTGACTTGTTTGATTCATATTCAGATCCCTCAGAGTCAGAAATTGACTGGGTAGAGTTTGATGATATGATTCCGTGTCTGATTTCCACAGAGCCAGCATCTAGGATGGAGACCGAGCCGATTCAGAGTACAGATACACCAGCAGAGCAGTCTTCACCAGATTCTGATTTTCAGTGAGAGTTCTCATTTTCCCATACAGATTTGGTCGCATTCACTCAGACATTTCAGAGGCTAGATCCACCACCTCCCAGTTGCCCTGAGCGGAAGACCTTGCGCAGTTGCTGAAGTATAGGTTCCTTGCGGGCGAGCATGAGAAGCTCCCAATAATTATGTCAGCATATTTAACTGGAGAGCAAGAATATCATCTGATGGAGATTATTGAAAAGAACCGCAAGGCGATAGGATGTAGCGTGGCCGATCTCCAGGGGATAAGTCCAGCCCTGTGCTCCCACAATATCTATCTCGAGGAAGACGGAAGCCGTCGCGTGAGTTCCAGTGACGGCTGAAATCGAATCTTCGAGAGGTTGTCATGAAGGAAATCTTGAAATGGTGGAGCGCCGATTTTGTCTACCCCATCTCTGACTTCAAGTGGGTTAGTCCATTACATGTGGTGCCCAAGAAGACGGGCATCACTACAGTTGTGAGTGAGTCTGGAGAGGAGATCGCTACCCGGGTATCCACTTCTTGGAGGGTATGTGTGGACTACAAACGATTGAATCAAACCACCAAGAAGGATCATTTCTCGCTGCCTTTTATTGATCAGATTATAGAGATGCTAGTCGGGAAGAGTCATTACTATTTTCTTGACGGGTACTCCAGATACAATCAGGTGGCCATTGTGCCAGAGGACCATGACAAGATCACATTCACTTGTCCCTTTGGGACGTATGCTTTCAGACGCATGCCCTTTGGTCTATGCAACGCTCCAGCAACATTCTAGAGGTGTATGTTGTCCATCTTTTCGGACATGGTGGGTGAGTGCTTGGAGGTCTTCATGGATGACTTTTCGGTCTACGACGATGGGTTTGATGCTTGTCTTGAGTGCCTAGACTGCGTCCTACAACGATGCATTGAGGTCGAACTTGTATTATCTTGGGAGAAGAGTTACTTCATGGTGACTCAAGGGACGGTGCTTGGCCATATCATCTCCAACAAGGGCATGGAGGTTGATCCGGTCAAGTTGGATATCATTAGAAAACTCAATCCACCGTCGAACTTGCGATAGTTACGGTCTTTTCTGGGGCACATCGGTTTCTACCGACGATTCATTCATGATTTCAGCAGGATTGCCCGACTGTTGACTGATTAGCTGACCAAAGACACCGAGTTCATAGTTGATGATAAGTGTCTTGTGTCATTTGAGACTCTCAAGAGTCTAGTTGTTGAGGCTTCTGTCCTCTAGCCGCCTGATTGGTCTCTCCCATTCGAGATTATGACGGATGCCTCCGATTTTGCCGTGGGGGCCATGCTGGGACAGAGGAGGGATGGATTGCCTTTTGCCATTCACTACGCTAGTCGTACATTGGATGCCGCCCAACTGAACTACACAGTCACAAAGAAGGAGATGCTAGTTGTAGTCTTTGCCCTAGATAAGTTCAGATCATACATCATTGGATCTAGAGTGACTATTTACACCGATCATATTGCCATCAGGTACGTCATGGCAAAGAAGGATGCCAAAGCGAGATTGACTAAATGGATCCTTCTACTCTAATATTTGATATTGAATTAAGGATAAGCCTGGAGTCAAGAATGTGGCGGCGGATCATATCTCCCTATTAGAGCATCTTGAGGATTTTGAGCAGATTGATCCTATATGTGAGACCTACCCAGATGAGGAGATCCTTGCTATCGCCTCACTCCCGTGATACGCTGACATTGTGAACTATCTTGTTGCCAAGAAAGTTCCACAAGGTTGGCCAAGGCAGAGACTTGAGACCTTCCTAGCAAAGGCCAAGTCTTACCATTGGGAGGATCCCATCCTTTACCACGAGGGAGGGGATAGTGTCTGGCGATGGTGCATTCCTCAGAAGGAGCATCATAGCATCCTCACCTATTACCAAAAGCTGGAGGTAGGAGGACATCACTCTGGGAGGAGAACGACATAGAAAGTGCTCCAATCCGGCCTATGGTGGCCTACTCTCTTCAAGGATTCTAATGAATTCGTGAAGAGATGTACTGACTGTAAGAGGATGGGCACTTGTGGACAACGTGATATGATGCCGATGCAGCCCATTCACTTCTGTGAGGTTTTTGATGCATGGGGTATCGATTTCATGGGTCAATTCTCCAAGAGTCAAGGATTCGAGTACATTCTATTGGTCGTTGATTATGTAAGTTGTTGGGTTGAGGCCATCCCCGTCCGAACTGCAGATGCTAGGACTGTATGCAGATTTTTGAGGAAGAACATCATTTTACGGTTCGGGGTACCTCGAGTGTTGATATCTGACGGGGGGTCTCATTTCGTTGACGACAAGGTAAAGGCCCTTGCTAGCGAGTTCAACATAAACCATCGAGTAGCCACTCCATACCACCCTCAGACCAATGGTCTTGTTGAAGTGTCAAATAGGGAGATCAAGACTATATTGCAGAAGGTCGTCCGCCCTGACCGAAAGGATTGGTCACAGCTTTTGGACTCGGTCTTGTGGGCATATCGGACGTCCTTCAAGACTCCTTTGGGTACATCTCCCTTTCGCCTCATTTCTGAAAAGCCATGTCGTTTACCTGTTGAGTTGAGACATAAATCACTTTGAGTTGTTACAGAGATACTTTTAGATCCAATGAGTGTAGGAGACCAGAGGAGGGCAGAATTAGTAGCCCTGGAGGAGCTTAGAGATGAAGCCTTTTCAAACAGCCTACATTATAAGGAGAAAGTGAAGGAGTGGCATGATTCTCATATCAGCCACAAGCAGTTTGAACCAGATCAGAGAGTATAGTTGTTTGATGCCAGGCTTAGATTATTTTCAGGGAAATTGCAGAGCAAGTGGAAGGGACCATACCTGGTCCGAAAGGTACATGACAATGGAAGCATTGACATATCTGAGTTGTCTTCTGAATCTACCTTTCGTGTTAACGGGCAGCATCTCAAACCATATCTAGATCATGAGCCGTTGGTCGTTGACGTCACCCCTATTCATTTTGCATGAGATGTGCTCTTTTACTCACATCTATAGCATCTCACGCCTGATTATCACTGTCTCCCGTCATGTATAGATCCAGTTGTCCATATCATTCCATTCTTTAGTCCCATACCCCATCTTCATCTTATGATTATGCTATACTTAGGATGTCTTTTACCCTAAGTATGGGGGGGGGGGTAGCACTCTTGGGTATTCTTTTGATTCTTTCAACCTCTGTTTTGCTACCTATACTTAGGGATATTTTACCCTAAGTATAGGGGAGGTAGACCCTGTACATTCTTCCACTCGGATTTCCCTTCATGTACAACTTGCTATACTTAGGATTACTTGATCCTAAGTATAGGGGGAAAACACCGAGTACTCTTCATTCTATTCTTTGATTCGTCATTGTAGTATACCATTTCTTTTCACTTCCCTATACTAAGCACGAGTTATGTCTTCTTCATCGCTCTTGATTCACTCTGAGGACATCGTTCGAGTTATGTATAGGGGGTGTCGTATATATTTCATATATACTTTAGCCATAACTCGTACTTTGTGTGAATGTGTTAATAAATAAAATGGCTAAAAAACTTTTACCCAAAAACCATAAAATTTTAAAATTTTTCCTTGTACATAAAAATTCTTTATTGCACATACATAGCTATTTATAAAAATTATTTTTGTACAAATGTTTGTAAAAATAATTTTGTATAAAGAGTTTGTAAATATTTTGATACCAAAAATATGTATATAGTACAAAGTTTTTTTAAAATGTTTGAAAAATAAAAGTTTGCAAAAAAACCTTATGTAAATATTTGTAAATATTTTGCAAAACTTCATGTATTCATTCATTCAAACATTTTTAAAAAAATTTTCACATTTCCAAAAACATGCATAAAAATATTTTTGTAGATACTTGTACAGTTTTTCTGAATCTTGATTGACATTTAAACTGGGCTGGAATTAAATTGGAAAATGGAGCTTGGTCAAGACCTTAATCCACCTAATTCTAAGAGGAACCTTATAGGGATTAGGGTTAAGACTTTTCAGGTCCATTTGGGACTTAATTCTTTGAGTCCACTAGGCTATGATCATATGTCATCTTGATGAGCCTAAGTAGAACACTTAACAATGCACACATGACTCTCAAAGACAATGGCTTTACTTGCACCAGCACATTACACATATCTCTCCACGGATGAGGTGGTGAGGAGGCAGTTTCCTTTGGCTTCGTGTAGCATATGAGGGTAGTACTTCTAGGCGGAACCTCTCTTCTTCTTATAGTAAAGGAAGTGCGTCTCAACTTGGTCTAGTGGTTTTAAAGTCTAAAGACAGGAGTTGTGGATTGCAATAAAGCTTCAAAAGAGGGATAGTCTAATGGATCAAGAGGAAAATCTCCTTATGTATATATGTTGCACCATGTAGATATGTTGTACATATGCATATCGAAAAAAAATGCAAAGAAAGAAAAACTCCAAAAAAAGGTGGGTCTGATTGAAAATAAAATACCCACCGGAGTGTATATAGCCAAATAAAGCAAAAGCTTATGCTACCCATCCCCATCTCATGAAGCTTGCAGTAGGTAGACCTAGCTACACTGGTTGGGCTCCCAAGCATACATGGCTACACTGGTCATGGTCCATTCTCTTCTTCCTCCTCTTCTTGAGCCAGTTGAACTTGAACTTAGAAGGGAATACCCCGCTCCTCGAGGAAAGAGCTGCCAGACTGAGGCATTAGAGTTACCTTGTTAAGGGGGGTGCCACTTTGTCATTTCTGAGGTGGGGAGCTACATCTCACTTACACAATACCAAGAAAGATTCATGGTCATTAGAGTTTGTGTACGTAGACTTGTTCTGATCTGGATTGTTGAGGAGTCTTGACCATAGATTGGAGGAACTTAAAGGCTGTTGAGTTTTAAGCTTAAGTCCAAATAAGGTTTCGACAAATTAATAATCCAAAGGTCTGACTGAGCTCCATATTTCAATTTAATGAAGGCAAGTTTAATAATCAATTTTGATTTCCCGTCTTTTTCTTTCTCTTTTTCACTTCTTTTTCAAATAAGTGTTTGCTAAGGGACTAGCAAAAGTAAAGTATAGGGGGGTGATGAATCCCCATTCATCACTCTTTATTCTTTTATTTTAGCTAGATATTTTGGCAAAAAACCTCGTAAATAGTTGTAAATACAATAAGTTATCAATAAGCATGCATTGGTTAAATAGCAATAATTAGCATGTATTTGTGCAAAAATAAAAGAATAAAGAATAAAAGAAAAAGAGGGAAACATTTAAAATAAATATTGAATGACCTAATTCCAAGAGAGGGCCCACCATGGGCCTGATCGCCAAATAAAAAAAGTAGAGAAAGATAGGGCCACTCAACCTTGTACATATGCCTTCTATGTATATAAATAATTTATTTTCAAAAACACAAAATAAATTTATATTACCTTGTATATATTTCTAAAAATAAAATAAAAAAATTAGAAAAATAAAAATAAAAAACAAAAGTAATTTCTCTCTCTCACCTTGTACATACTACATGTATATATGTAACATATACCTATTTATTTAATACTTGTAAATAACTCATAGAAATGAAATAAAAATTATTTTATACTCCAAATTTTATGTTGAAAATAAATAAAATATAAAATTGGGGTATTTGTACAAAAATAAGCAAAATTAAAATAAAAACAAATAAATACTTTATATATGCACATAATACAATATGATGTATATACCTTAATTTATTTTTCAAAAAAAAATAAATAAAAATCACAAAAAAATATTTTGAAAAATAAGGAACATTTTTCATGTTGAACATATTTTAAAATAAATTCATTTTAGAATTTTAAATTATTTTGCAATCATTTTTGATTGTAGAATTTTCTGATTGGTCCACGGGGGACTGTTGACCTCGGTCAACTGCCCCCTGGACCTCCTCTTCCGCGGATTCGAGTTTTCACCCGATTTCTCCCATTTTTCCCTCACTGATCTTACCTCCTTACGCCCCGATTCCACCCCCACCTCTTCCCCTTGGATCCACGACCCTTGCGGATCTATAGGGAAGAGCGGATCTTCCTCGGTTCGCGTGCCCGTGCCCGATCTTCATCGCCACCTGGAGCATGCTATAAAACCTTCATTCCATTTCCCAGCCCTGTAGCTCGCGTTGCATTCCCTCTTTCTACTTGGAGACCTTCCCCTTAGTGACAGCTTTCGGAAGCAACCTTTGGTGGTCGGATTGAGGTGCTGCAGCCGACGCTCGACGCACGTGGCTGGACCTCCGCCGCGTTCGGGCCTCCTCGCCTTCCACAACATGGTTGAGGCGAAGATCAACCTCAAAGCAACCCCCTGGAGCTAAGGATCGATCTTAGATCATCAGGTAGACCTCTCTTCAATCCGAGCTCCGATTATCTCGAAACCTTCATTTTCATCTCCGTCGGCTCCGACCCGGTGGTCAGAGCTCCATCAGACCCATCTAGCCATTTAGATCGCCCCCCATCCATGGTCACCCCACTTCTGTAGCCTGATCACCCAAATCTTGGCTGTACGAGCTAGGATTAGTTCTGGATTCCATCTCACGCATCGTCAGAACCCCCCCTTCGCCTCCCACCATCGCTTCACTTCGTTTTAGGTCCAATAACCATCGCTGGAGCATGCCTCCGAGCAGGAGCTTTACCCCGCAGGTTGTGTCACGCGCGAAGATGCTCCAGATCACTTCCGCTTCACCTCGCCGGAGCCATCCCAGGTCCCAGCCACCTTCATGGAGAACTAACCGGTGGATGCTCCATCCGTCACCGCCACCTGACGCGGAGGAGCGTCGTGAGTCGAGCCCCGCCTCCTAATTGGTCACCGGACGCTCGGAGTTCCACCGGTTTTCCAGCGAATTTCGTCAGGGAGGAGTTCTTCCAGGACCTTCACCAGTCGTCGGTTTGTCAACACCCACCAGTTTTGATCTGACCCGTCCGCAGCCCGTGCCTGACAGGCCGTTAGATATGACATCTAACGGCTCTATACCCCCCATGTTCGCCCCCTTTGTCAGACCGTTGGATGTGCCAGGTGTCACATCCAGAGCCGCACGTCAACGACCATTCAGAACACGCCACCTGTCACCCCACGTGACCCCGCACACCCCGCCTGGGTAATTTGCTCCCATACCCCTGCATGTATTTTATGTTTTTATTTAGTCTATAAAATAAAGTAGCATAGTGGACTATTTTGCACTTTTCCCCCTGCAATTTTCATTATTTACGTTTTGGTCCTTGTACGGTAGCACGTGCGTCGTCACATGTGTTTTTGTTATATTTGCATGGTTAGCCCTAGACTTAATGAATGCTATGTTTTGATAATATAGTTTATTTATTTTCATCCATGCCCCTGTGAGTGCTGAGCTTCGACATGTGCTTGAATTAATGGAAAATTGCAGTAGGCCCCTAGGTTTTTGATGCTTGTTACCATTAACCCCCAGGAACTTATTTTTCTTGCATCTAGGTCCCAATGTGCTGTGCGTCTTTGATTGGTTGAAATAAATAGAAAATCTCACCCAAATTTTGTGAAATTTGAAAACATGGTCTTACCATGGTGTAAAAATTTCCATGAATTTTTGGGGTCAGTTTGTTTTCATTTGATATTTTTAAAAATTCAAAAACCTAAAAATTTGCTTTCGTCCAGTTTCAAAAATCAACTAAAAATATTAAAAATTCTCTAAAAAATCCAAAAAATTTGCTGATTGTTTATTTTTTTGTGTTTTTGCTTTTACTCAATTTTTGCCACATTTGGGTTTATAAAAACACTAAAAAGTGAAAAACTTTGAAAAACTTTGAAAATCATTAAAACTTCACAAAAATTCAAAATAATACATTCCCAATTTCTATAGTTAGAGTTTTATTTCCAGTTCACAATAAAATTGTTGCTTGAATTTTATAGGCAATTTAGGTATTTTTAAATGCCTTAGGTTTCGGCTGCACACTTTTTTGCATTTTTGGACTTGTTTTATTTTTATAAAATCCTTTAAAAATCAGAAAAATCTAAGAAAAATATCAAAAAGATCTGATTATTTCTAAAATCCGAAAATATTTTTATTTAAATTTTCTGATTGTTTTTGTGGTATTTAATAACTGTTTGTTTGAGATTTTGTTAGTGTTTTTACTCTTTTTCCTAATATTAAAAATCCAAAAAAATAAAAACAAAAAAATCCACCAAAAATCCTTGTTTTTGATTTCCGACTACTTCGTAGGTTAACCGTACCGTGCTCCTTGAGTTCGACCCTAGTAGCTATACCTGGTAAAATAAATAGCTAGACCGTTATTTCGTGTTTTGCTTGCTTGATCTATATTGGTAGTCTTGATTTTCTTGATTGACTTGGACTCGCTATTCGGGACCTTGATTATTTTCACCTTAGCCCGATTGCGAGATTTTGGGTCATCAACAACCACTTATTGATGAATTGGAATGGTTATGGGACCACATTCTACAAACATACGATGTGTCAAGTAGAACAAACTTCATAATGAGAGCATCGCTTCTTTGGACCATCAATGATTTTCTAGTATATGGTTATCTGTCAGGATGGAGTACAAGTGGAAAGCTTGCATGCCCTTATTGTCAGAAGAATACAATTAGTCATCGTTTATCAAAAGGAAGAAAACAATGCTATGGTTTCCATCGACGATTTTTACCAAAGGATCATCACTTTCGTTATGACAAGAAGAACTTTGATGGGAGTGTCGACGAAGGGTTACCACCGGATTCTTTACCTGGATTTGACATCCTTGCACAGCTTTGTAATTATGAAAATATAACATTTGGAAAAATTCTTGATGAGTACTTGACAAGTAAAAAGAAAAGAAGATCTACCCAAGAAATGAACCTTCCATATGCATGGAAAAAGATTAGCATTTTTTTTCAATTACCATATTGGAAGTTTTTAAAAATTATGCACAACATTGATGTCATGCATGTTGAAAAGAATGTAAGCGAAAGTATCATCGGTACCTTATTGAATATTGAAGGGAAGAGCAAAGATAATATTCAAGCACGACTTGATATCAAAGAATAAGGTGTGTGACAATCTCTTTGGCCTATAGAAACTAATGATGACAGAATGTATATACACCAGCTAGTTATCTGATGATAGCGGCAGAGAAAGATGTTTTTTCGACAACACTAAATTCATTAAAATTTCCAGATGGATATTCTTCTAATATTTCCCGATGTGTCAACATAAAAGAAAGAAGGATATCATGTATGAAGAGTCATGATTGTCATGTTCTAATGCAACAATTACTTGTCATCGCATTAAGAAAGTCAATAGGTATTGACGTTAGTTCTCCCATGGTTCGACTATGTTCATTTTTCAATAAGCTATGCTCAAACGTCATAGATGTAAAAGAATTTGAACAATTAGAAACTGATATTGCCATTATCCTCTATGAGCTTGAATGGATCTTTCCGCCATCATTCTTTACTATTATGATGCACTTACCAATTCATTTAGCCACAGAAGCAAAGTTAGCTCGACCTGTCCATTATCATTGGATGTATCCTATTAAGAGATATTTACTCACTCTCAAACGATATGTAAGGAATGCCATCCAGAAGGGTCTATTACATAAGGTTATTGGGTAGAAGAGTGCTTGAGTTTTTGTTAAAGATATCTACATGAAACCGAATCCATGATAAATATGAAGTTCGAAACCCGAAATCTTCTTCGATAAGAGGTGGTGTCTTACGCACAATAGATAGAAGAAGTTTCGAAAGTGCCCATCGATATGTTCTTTTCAATTTGGAATCAATGGCTAAATATCGCAAGTAAGTGTTGTCTATTTCTTCACATATTTAGATTTTATATGATGTGGTTAACTCGATTTCTTTATATCCATGATACATCAAAGAGAGATTGGAGAAAAAAATCCTAACTTATCTCAACGAAATTTATATTTGAAACATCATCATCAATTTCCTACGTGGTTTAAACAATTTGTAAGTATAATTTGTGTGTGATAAAAAATTGACATAATTTTAAGTATAAAATATTTTTGTTAATTTTATAGGTTATGGATTCTTCTCAAATTTTGGAAGAAAATGACTCAGAATTATCTTGGCTTGCAAGTGGACCTTCACCTGAAGTTTGATCTTTCAATGGATATGCAATTAATGGTTTCATATTCCATAAGAAAATTGTAGAATGTATGAGAAAAATACAAAACAATGGTGTTTATGTTCTTGCAGAATTATACAATATAGTGATCCTAGAAAAACAATACCTACATTTAGCAACGTGCCATATTATAGTCAACTAGAGGATATTATTGAGTTAAGGTATGGACCAAGATTAAATATTATCTTATTCCAATGTAATTGGTTTGATGAAAGACACAAGTTTAGAGCTAAAAAGGGATAAACTAGGATTTACCCTTATTAAATTTTATCGAGTGCATCATGTAGATCAGCCTTTTATATTTGCTTCTCAACAACAACAATGTTTTTATGTAAATGATCCAAAAGAAAGAAATGGTAATTGACATGTTGTTATAAAGGTTCCTCCACGAGATCTATATTACATGCCCTATACAGAAAACTTGTCTATTGGAAATAATATTGGTAGATCGACTTTGAAAAATAATGAAGTGCCTTGGGTTAGAGATAATATAGTCGGAGACACTATCTCTTATACGGAACTGACATAAAAGGTAAGTTTATTTACAAGTTACTTTATTCGTATAAGATTTTCTTGTTAATTCTAATCTGATTATGTCATATGCTTTATTTATTTTTAGGTTGGTCAGGAAATCTTCAAGATTGATTGATAAGTAAAAGAGAGTTGCAATTGACAACGATATTCCAATTAATAAGGAATCATGTGATCCTCCTATTGATGCATCATCTACTACAAAGAAGAGGTCGAGGTCCAACTTCATTTACAAGACTTTTATCAGTGGACGATCCTTTAAGTTTGGAATGGAATGATAAAGGACAATTGGTTGGACCAAAAGATTCTCTAAACAAACTTGCTGGAATGATAGGAATTCTTTCTCGTCGAGGAGATATATGGGAGATGCATTTAGATTGGGCAAAGCAAAATGAAAGTTCCTACATGAAAACATGGGAGGAATTGAATGTAAATTAAGTTGTTCCTGCTTTAAAATATTATCATTCTTAGTTAAAGATTGATAGTTTTTTATCACTATTCTATTTTTTCATTATAATGATTTCATCTTTTTTTTAAATTGTAGGCAAATTTTAATTTGAATGAGAATCCAAATGCTTGGACTTATGTCTTTACTAAAATACATGATCTTATCCGAGATTTGGAAACGTTCTTTAAGGAAGATGTGGATGCAAAATATGAGAAATGCCACGAAATCATGTAATGAAATCTTTTCTATTTAAATTTGGACATTATATTGTTAGTTCTAGTAAGATATTTATAAAATCTTCTCTATCACCTTTATAGGAAATTATGGAGATCAATAAACAAAATAGGAATGCAAAAGTTTTAAATCATACTACTGAAAAAAAGTCTTATGCTCGGGTATTGAATGAGATGGTATATTTATTGAAGAAATATACACTTGTACATATTCTTTTTTTTGACTCATTCTCCTGAATGCATTTGTTGTGACTAGACAAAGAAGAATGGACAACCTCCTTCAAAGATGGAGATGATTAATGAATTTTATGGCATGGAAAATACTATTGTGGTATGTATGTTGATTTTTAAGTTATCACATCGGATTATATCATTATGTTTATGTAATATTGTAGAAGGAAATACATGATTATGTCGATAGCCATTGAGATGAAGATGATATGCAAGATATGGATCCATTAATTAACGAAGCATACAATATATTTGCTCATCCACAAAATTCTCATCAAGTTAGATATGTTGGCATTGGTGCTAATAATCAACGTCCATGTAATCCCATAGATGCAATGACGTTAATAATTGCAGAGACTACAACAAAGAACACTGAGGTAACTTATTTGGAGATTTTTATTAATTCAATCTTATTTATGTTCTCACTCCTTGTATTTTTAGGATAAGGTGAATGCAATGAAAACAGAAATGAAGATGGAGATTGCATAGCTTAAAAATATTGTCCACACATTGGTTAGTACAATGTCACATGTACTATATGTCTGCAAGTTCATTGGTATTTCATGTGAACGATCATATATAAAAATATTTATTTTATTGATTGTCCTTTTGCAGAATACTCCCAACCAAAATTTTTGAATCATTTTCCTCAACCACCAAACTCATATCCATTCCCTCCTTTTTTCGTAACTATGTGCACCACATGACACAAGTAAGACTCTTATAATATGTAATATTGAAAGGTGTATTAAGAATTTGTTAACTATTAATTTTATGTGCATGTTGGAAGTATTGTAGGAACACCAATCAATAGATGTGAAGGTTCTGGACCAGCCACTCACATTATGCAAAATATTTTCCCAGTAAGTACATTCAATTCAAAAGTTACTTTGTAAATAGTTCCTTTTAATGTTATATTTTATATTTCAAAAGAAATTAAATCAATACATAGGATGTTGTTAAAGATATATTTCTTCTATAACTAACGACAATTTTAGTTGAATCTATATATAAAATATATAACTTATGTGATCATTATTTTGTTGGCAGGGTGATCGTCCAACTTTTGATGCTAATAATAGGTGCAATTGAAGTGAATATGGTGATAGCAATGTGGAATATAACAAAGAAATGGAAGGACCTTGGGACTTATCTCATCCACTTTTTTGGACATGCTTTTCAATATTTTATTTTTTTGTCCTATGACTTGCATTTTTGACATGCCAAAGTGATTGGAATGTTTTTTCTATTATATGTTTGAGTGTTTTGAAATGCACTTTAATGAATATGTAAAGTGATGTTTTATAAATTATCATCTAATTGTAATATATTTATTATGGAATTTTAATATGTCATATTTCTTCTCATATTTTTGTACGTTCTTTCTTTCTCGTACATTGATAGAATCATTGAAAAATTATCTAGAATGAGGATAATCCATTGTTTAAGATCGAAATGGAAAATTAAAAAGGATTTTATACATTCAAGACTTTACATTTTAGATATATGACCCGTAAAAAAGGCGACTGAATAGACAGTGATTGGTTCATTGATATTAAAATTAAGTTAAATATTAATATATGATAAAAATTCTATTCTCTACAGTTAGCTCCTCATCTTTAAAATCAAATTGCAACCGATAAAAACAGACAAAAAATTATTACCTACAAGGTATTCGTTGCAAATAAGTTTAAACAAGAAGGAACTTGGTGATCTTTATAGTGACAGATTTTGTATTTTTTCCCAAGACAAGACTGTGTAAATTAGTATTCCCTACAGGGGTATTCCCGACAAAATAGACCCGATGACTTAATTGTCAAAAAGACCTTTTCCTGACGAAATAACTTTTAAATGTGACGAAATTAGTTGTGAGGAAAACCAATTTTCCTGTAGTGTGAGTATTATGAACTTTCATTGCCCTCAAATCATACGCTTTCTAAACTTTGACGTGCAATGATATAGCCAAGATATGGTTTTTATCCATGCCGAACCATGAAGTGCAAAGGTCACCGTAAGCGCATCATGCTCAAAAACCTTTATCTCAACAACCCTCCTCCCCACAAACCCCCAGGCCTCCTCCCCTGATCTCCACACATCATACAACGACCCGCTTCACAAATATCTTACCATGAATCAACCGTCCACTAAGAAGCCACCCCCCCAACACACACACCACGACGATCTCTTCCTTTTGATTTCTATAAAATCCTCACCTGGAGCTATGGAAATTATCCATAGCATCAATTCTAGGGTTCTCTCAAGATGGTTAAATCATACCTGTTACAGCTTAATGTTAAAAAAATCAATAACATTATTTTGGGAAAGTTACACGGACATTGATGAATCCACGATTCATCGTCTTTATTCTTTTATTTTATTTTCATTTCCTTAGTCAAACACCTGTAAATACCTACTAATTTCATGCAATTACCATTTTGCATGCATTTACTAAACATGCATTTTTAACACTTTTATACTCAAATAAAATAATAAAGTAGAAAAGAAAAAGAAAAAAATAGAGGATATATTTATGACATAAATGCAGACTGACTCGAACCCTGAAAGAAGGTCAAGACTTGACCTAATCGATTAGGAATAAAGTAGGGGAAGATAGGGTCTTTAATTCAAAAATCCTAAAAATAATTTGTAAATTTTCCCTATATATTTGTACAAAACTTATAATATTTTATTTTTATATAAATTGTCCTCAAATTAAATACTTTTCTAAACAAAAGTTGTAAATAAAAATGTTTTATAAATAATAAAAATAATGCAAAGCAAAATAATGTATAAATTACAAATAATCACACTCAGAAAATACCGTAAAATGATAATTAAAAGGCCAATTCCGGCTCCATACGAACTCAAATTTAATGAAACTTGTTTCCATTGTACTCTAAATTAAATTATCTTTAAAATGGACATGTTTCATAATTTTTGAAGTTACGGTTGAAAAGTCAGTTTTATGGGGTGCTTTGTGTGATTTTACCACTTATTGTATATACTTATTCATATCTATTTTTTATACATAATGTACATAATTGTAAATATTATCTTCATTATTAAAAATTTTAAAAAATATATAATAAAATTAAAAAATTTATTTAAAAATAAATTTCCTTATTTGTACATGTGTATATTATACTATATGTATATAATACTTGTATACAACTAATTTCCTTACATAAAAATCACCCAAAACCTAAATATCTAGCATTCATTAATTAAATTAATTTAAAAACGAAATTTGGATTTAATTATTTAATTATCTAATCTATTCATTTATTTGATTTGAAAACATAACTTGTATATAAAGATATGATTTTATTCCTTAAATAACCATCGTTAATATGGCTAATTAATTTTTGTAAATTAATTAATTTATTTATTTTATTTAATTCTGAATTTTATTTTTAATTACTTAATTTATTAAATTAATTATTTAATTAATCAATAAAATATTTTTTAATAGCAGGTCTGTCGTTAAAAATAATAATAATAAGATTTTTTATTATTTCTTTTTACATATAAAAAATAAAAAAACAAAAAATTTTATTAGCAGGTCTGTCGCGAGCGCATCGCCTGCTCGATGTCCTCCGCTAGCCCGCGTTGGCCCACTCCCCTTCGTCGCGCGATCGCCTCACACGAGACATCGACCCGCACCGCCCGTTGCTCCTCTAGCCGACCACCATCGAAGCCCACACGCGCCCGCGATCAGCAGGCAGCCCCTGCCCTCCGAGTCTGTCGTCTCCCACCACAGCCGCCAGCCCTTCCGTAGGCGCGCCCGCGAGCCACAGCCGTTCCCATCGCCCAACGACGTCATGAAGCCCGCTGTCCAACTGCTTGGGCTTAGAGGTCACGCCGCCACCAACATCCCTGCAAGCCGACCGCCTGCGACCACCTTGTCCAGTGTGCGACATCGTCGACCACCGTTCGAGCCCCCAGACATCCTTTCAGAAACCAGAATAGACAACCCCTTTCCACCCCATCTGCCCAAACAATGAGGAAAGAAGAGAAGAGGAGGAAAGGAAAAGAGGAGGAAAGGAGGAGAGAAGAGGAGGAGAAGAGAAAGTAGAAAAAGTAAGTCATCTCACATCCCATTTTCCAATTTTGATTTCCTTGTTGGCTTATCTTATTGTGGTTAGATTTTTTATATGATTTTATGGTTGTGGTAAAATGAGGAAATAAAATTTCGGATTGGTTATTAAATATATGTGGAGTCGTCGTTACCCCCAAAATTCTCAGATCAAGCAAACAAATTTATTTTTTTATCTTCTCAAGCTGCAAAATTAACTACAAGAGAATAGTGAAGCAAAAGAAATTTTTGATATTTATTTACTTGTATAGCAGACATGATCGAACTCAAGAAGGCAACAATTCCAGAGGGTTATTCAAATAATCGACGAAAAATCAATTAAGAGAAAAACACGAATCTAAAAGGCAAACTATCATTGGGTTTTGTCAATTTTTTCTTTTTTTAATTTTTTTAGTTTTTTTATTTCTATTTTTTATTTTCTGATTTTCAAATTTTTAGTGATTTTAATATTATAATTTTTTTAAATTTCAAGCTAAGAAATACGTACACCAAACTCTTTTTGTATTTATCAATTATATAAAAAATGCTCAGAAAATTCAGAGAAAATATTTTCAAGTTTTAAAGTCTTTGAAATGCTTTTGAAAATTTTTGTAGAATTTTCAGATTTTTTTATATTTCTACAAATCAAACATTGGCAAAAATGATAAACAATACACGACCTGGAGTAATTTGCAATTTAAAAATATTTTAATGCCCAAAACTCCTGGAATCTATATTTATGCTAAAATATAAATAAATATCTATACAGAGGAACTGAAAAACTATTTTTAGCTTTTTTGTAGAAATTTTTATGATTTTTATAAGATTTTGAGTATTTTACAAATCCTTTGGATTTTATAAATAATTAATGCACAAAAACTAGAAAGAGATTAAAAGACAATAAAATAAAACTAATCTATTTTTTTTTAATTTTTAAAGCAATATTCAATTTTTTTATGAATTTTCGAATTATAAATATGGAAAATGCCATGTTTTTTATTTTTTAATAATACCAAGTGATGATGAAATGCAATGAAAATTTTATTCTAGAAAGATACACACATCAAGAGCATAACATGATTTTTGGGAAATTTTTTGACCGACAAAAATATTTATTTCAATGAGAAAAGCAAGTAAAATAAAGATCTAGAATTCAGGGCCTAGATTGCAAATAGTCTATTATTTTTGCAAAAAAATAATAGGAATAAAATGTGAGGGAAATGTCACAATTTACCCAAAAAGAGGGTGCGATGCACGTGATTGAAGGTTGGCAGGGGCTTTTCTACAATATCTAAAATTATCAAGGATGAAATTGCAATTTGTCCCGACAAATACGTGCCACTCACGTGTGTGTACTACGTGGGGACGTTTCTGTAAATCTTAAAATCTCTAGGGACTGCTTGATAATTTTTCCTAATATTTTTTTTATCTCTTAGGGGTTCCTTCGTGCATGAAGGACGTGTGCGCCGTCGTCCCTTCTTCAGATCTGTGGTAAGGCGGCTACTGGGTATCTTCTTGCGCAGTAGGTGTGCGGATGGAGATGGTAGAGCGACAGCCGACAGTGTGTGCAATTGAAAGCGACGGGCGTCGTTGTTCAGGCGAGGGGCTGTGATGCTGGGTGTTTGAGCGATAGGCGGTGGCGTCGACCGACGACGAAGCTGGGCTGGCGGAGGGGCGTTGGGTTAACGACAAACGAGAGGAGACGCGACCAGCGTTGAAGACGCGACGGGGCGCGCGTGGGCTTCAGCCGATAGAAGCGGCGGCAGGCTGTGGTACGCCGGGATCACAGTGTTTTTTTAAACAGAACTGTATTCGATTTTTTTTTGAATTTTTTTAAAATATGTAAATAAAAACATAAGCTGAAAACTTTTTTTATTATTTTTTGTATTTTTTATTTCCTGCAAAACAAATATTAGAAACAAAGGAATATATAATTTTTATTTTTTTATTTTTTATTTATAAACAAATTAGGACGCGATCACAACGACTTGGTCCCAAAATCAAAACAGAATGTGTGAGTGGATGTTGATCCTTACGATGTAGAAGATGGATCCGAGTCTCCGACCATCGTACGTGGCCAGAGTTGAGAGATTGCGTAAGGTAGAACATGAACGTGGAGAGATCGAGAAAATGAGATGAACACTCGAGATCGATGGCGAATCAAATTGTAATGGATTTTAAGATCTAGATAAAAATGGCAACGAAGTAGATATGCAAAAAATGAAGCTACGATTAACCTAGGTTAAAAAATAAGAATAAAATGATGGATCTCACCTTAGGAGCGGAAAACATCGTGATAACCTCGACGAAGGCCGACTCGCTATCCCAAGTTCGTCAGCTGTCTCATCCGCATCTTTTGACACCGCCAATATCGACGCATGGTCCAGCACTGCGTTAAGGCTTCCTCTTCTCGTCGGAACATCGTCGGTACGTCTCTGCTCTACGTACAGGTTATAATTGCTTGATCATGGAAACTACCATTGCAGATAGTTTTTTTTACTGTGGAAGTGTTAATTTTTGGTATTGCAAGAATCCTGCGATGAAACCATTTTGCTGTGATTTATTCCCCATGATTTACTGTATTTGGTTGCGAGGAAACCATTTTGCAAAAACATTGCCAGGATTTCATACTGGAAAATCTTGAAAGTTGTTGTTTACCAAACAAGAAGGTATCCAAATGAACATAAGAACTTGATACATGCAATGATACCATCTGCCGGATCCTCGCAAATCTAAAAAATGATTATTCTGCAGTAAAATAAGGAAAAATCCAGTGCAGGTTCGTTAGTACTGGTTGCTTCTACCTTCTACCGTCGTGAAATTCTAACCAGTATAGTCCTCGATCGGAGTCGTTGTCCTCATAGTACGTCCAGACGCGCATACTTCAGTACCATTGTGTAATGCAAATCAGCTAAGTTAGCGTATAGATCTTCCTCCGCGTCGTATACTTCCGTGAGCAGGAGGTCTCTCTCTGGGAACTCTCAACCATGGGTGGAGGCATTGATTGCGGTGAGTAGTCTGTGAACAGAAAGTCAATCAAATGAAGCGATTGAGGTAACAATCGATCTTCCAATGGATACTCCATAAGAGCATCTGATAGACTGTAAGGGTCAGCTCCCATATATGAGTTATGGAGAGCACCCTCTCGGGACGATTGTGGTAGAGCAGCATGCGCTAGTGGGACTACAGAAACTCCACCTCATAGTGGTCATGGTGAAGCAAGTAGGGCATAACGTGATGCATTAGAACTGGACGGTGTACAAACCGCTAGGAATCGGTTTGCTGGAAGACGTGCCGACTTAGAGTTGTGAAGCAAGTTTTCGCCATAACCTACAATAATACAAAAATGTAATAAAATAGAGTTATCTTAAGTTTATTAACAATTGCATACAATATAGAATTGAAATGTAATAATATATAGATTACTTAAGGGTTTGCACCATGCCTAAAAATTGCATTTGAAATAGTATGGAATTACAATCATATCAATAATCACATGCTAATACAATTTCCAAGTATGTGGAACATAATATTTCTCTGCCTTTTTAGTATTAATATGGAAGCATGCATGGCATTGCACCAAAATAAACATAAATGATAATAATGTCAATATTCTACTAAACAGAATGAGATTATTGGTACAATTTTCATTAATTAAAAATTCTCTGCGCCCGATAGAAGAGTGATAACAAATCAGCCCTACGACCTCGACTACTATCACTGGTGCCACCCCCACTCTCTTCACTTGATTCTCATGGTGGTTGTCGTGGTGTGTTCCTAACTGATGAGGCTCTATCAATCTCTAGAGGTCATTTACGATGATGTGATGGTGGATGTTCTGACTGCGGTGCGTGCTATTGGAGGTGTATCTGCGTCATATCTGGTAGAGGTGTGTGTTGGAGATACTAAAATGGATGCACACGACTGGAATATGCGTAATAGGAGAATCCAGTGTTCGATTGATGGGGAATAAACTGGTTAAGAATTGTGTGAATATCTGCGTCTGTGGGGGCAGGGTAGGTTTAAACCACAAAAATCACTAGCTTGTTTAGGTTGCGTAAATTGTGTCTGAGATGGTCCCACCTCAACATCATTTCTATCAACAATATATTGTTGTTGTGCGTGAAAATAATATGTTTGTACAGCAACATCATGTTGTCGTTGAGGTTCAGGGACATGGAAAGTGCTGTAGAAGGCTCACTGGAGTAAAAGTACCTCGGATTATACTAGCTCTTTTGATCCGCCAATCCAAAGTTTTGTAATGTAGAGTCAAGTAAGCCAATTACATTCTGCAACTCTGAGCTCTGTTTGTAGTCCTCAAGAATCTCACGAGCTTCGTATACACTCTGCACTTGTAAGTAATTCATGAATGACATGTTGTTTTCCGAAAATCTCTTAGTAAAAAGTTACACACTTACCCATGTCCTAAAATTGAGAGCGTAAGACTCATATGTAAATTATAGTGGCGGGATTGAAGTATTTATCCATCACTGTGTAATCTTCTAGTATCACTGCATGTATGTTTCCAATCGTTGCTTGCCAGATTTTGTCAAAGCTCTTTCCATCTCCACGGTTTGACGACGTTGATTCCATCTAATGATATGTTCTTGGAGTCAATCAGCCCAATCAATTGGATCATTGTCTCATTGACGAGACTGACGATTCGGGAAAGCTATCCAAGGCATCTAATCTTGGATATGAGCTCAAAGATCAAATTATCTCATAACGCGATCTGACACGTGCATCATCGCTACATTAAAAGCAAATTAGCACCGTCTGGGACCTCCATACTTCATGTCCCTCTCGATAGATAGCGGGTAGGATATTTACAATCTTCGTATCATATGGAGACCACCGCATCTGTTAAAAGTTCGAGGTTAATATTTTCATACTAATCCAATAAAACGGTATATATGCGAACCATACAAACCGTACCTGATGCTCGTCCTGTGTATCCAACTTGTTGCAGTAGAATGTCAGGTTCTTGTTTGGACGTTCTGATTGAACGACATGCGCCCTGATGTCCATCCTCTTTTTATCCACGTGTTACTGTTTTATCAAACAATAAAAAATTAGAATTTTTACATCTCATACCTGCAAGCGTATGGACCTTGGTTCAAAACTGCTGGACCCATTTGATATGGTCGGGGCACCTCGATGTGTATGTTCTCGAAGGACCAAGTCTGCAGTAAGGTCAGAAAATCATAACATCTTCTGGATTTCCCCAATGAGCAATCGTCCAATTGCTGATATAAATAGGCAAGAACTACTGCCCCCAAGTCAACTGGCCACATTCTTAAAAATTCTCGAGAAATCGAAGGAGCCGTAATGGTATCTTATCACAAGTGGATTCCGAGAAAAAAGACTCTCCAATCTGATATAAAATGAAAGTCCGAACAATTCCCTCCAACTTGTTCCCATTCTGCTCTTAGAGACTGGCATCTGATAGAATAGTGTAGAGAATCCAAGTAAGCTTTAGCTGCCGCTCGACAAATTTTCTTCTCCTCTAGTGCTAGGGTTGGCTCCGAGCCATTGCTCGCAATAGGCTCCCCAATTATATCGTACAAGGTGCTTGTAGCCTGTCATAGGAGCCCCATCAACATGAAGACCTGTAAGGATAGAGACATCCTTAAATATCATGGTAGCTTCATCGTGTCATAGATAGAAGGTGTGTACCTCCGGTCTCCATCGTTCCAAGAGGGCCATCAAAAAGCAATTGATCAAGATTTGCCCTTCTCATGTTGGTGACACAACACATGCCAACCAACTTGAGCAACTAGTGATATTGCCTCTGTGAAACACAGGAGTTCCAACAACATCCGCTTCCACCATCAGGTGCATCATCCCAAGGGATCGAGCAATGTTTAACATTAAATCAGTTGTTGGAATGTCAGTAATCACTACGAAATATAAGTTGTTGACGTTCATATGCCATCTACACGTGATTCGGATGTTGTACTCCCCTTCCAAGTATCTAGTAAGGCTAAGAACTATTGACAGGAGCTTTTTAAAAGTACCAGAGATGGGGAAACCTATCATCTTTCTGCCCCCCCCCCTTCGTAGCCTACATTCCCTTTTCAATAACAATTCTCTCATTCCATGAGACAAACAATGGTGTCATGTTGGCCATTATTTATGAAATAGTAGGACCTAGGGGTGCACATGGATCGGATAAAATCCGTAATCCGATCCAATCCGATGCTATTGGATTGGATCGGTTTGGTTTTATCATTCTAATGGATTGGATCGGATTGAAATTTTTAAAATCCATTGAAGTATGGATTGGGTCGGATCTTTACCAAAATCCGATCCGATCCAATCCGATAATCCGTTCACATACATGCGTGCATGTAGATACTTACAAATATAAATAAATACATGCATACATACATACATAATATCTATGTACACCTATTTTGAATTCTCTCTAAGGTCATAATCAATGTCATTCATACCGTTTTTTTATGTCAATCTTGGATATAAGTCCTCTTGATATCACCCTTTATTCTCTCTTGAAGGACAAATGCTAAATCTCCGAAATAATAAAGTATGTCTATAACTTGTAAAATTATAAATCCATGTTCTGTTGTTCCTCTCACAGTTCCCTCTTTCTCGTTTCACTATTGGCCATCAAAATTCCTCCTGATTCCTTCTCAATCCATTTCGGTGGTGCCCCCCTCTTGCACAATGTTATTCCTCCCCAATACAAATTTGTCATGCCTCATTCTCAGCGATGTTGCCACCTACCTCAAACAACATAATCCCCTCCCATGCGATACCATTTGGCCTCAATATGATGCCACTCTTCTTATCTTCGTTAAAAGACAATAGATTTGGGATAGTTGCCTGAGATATTTTTATTTTCTTTGCTTCTTACCTTTTACTTGCTCTACCTTGCAACCTTATTTTATTGATGAAATTGGATCAATTACATACACCCATCTAAGAAGAAATAAGCATTATTTTAATTCCTTTCATTTTTAATTTGATATATATTTCTTATTCATGTTTTCATAGAATTTACATATTTTGACTATAAATATAATCTTAGAAATAAATTCTAGTTCAAATCCAATTTAATCTTACAAATAAATTTCAGTTCAAGTCCATTTTAAATGAGAAGAATGATGCCTAATTGGTTGGCTATATTTAAGTTAATTTTGTCTTGCATACTCAATTGAGTATGCATGTTGTACGATACTCTTTTTTAATTATATATTATAGAGCCTTGAAGGATGTTTTAGGAGTAGTTGGATTTAGCATAGCTTCATATTCTACGTTAATCATGGACTTTATCAAGATCCGATCACAGAGATCACAATTTTTATTTATCTAACTTGTCTTTGTATCCTTATTTGATAACTTTTATTGTTTTTATTGGAATCATTTGGTAAAAATCAATTGCAAAAAACAAACTAATGCATTATTTATTAAAGAGAAAATAAATTTCAAATTCAATATAATCATTTAGTTTGATCGTTTGATCTTCAACTTTTTTAAAACAGATTAATGGAATTCTTCAACTTTTACTTGATATGTATTTTTTTCTTTTCTTTACTTATATTCATATAATCAATTTTTAAGTCATTATTCGAATGTTCAAGGGTTAGTGTGCTGTAAAGTATAGACATGTAAAGTAGACTATTGGGCGAGAAATTGTAAGTATAAAATCCGAACCAATCCGATCCAATCCGTAATCCAATGGATTGGATCGGATTGGATTTGGAAATTTAATGGATTGGATTGGATTCGAAAAATAAAAATCCGTTAAGCTTGGATTGGACACGGATTAATCTAAAATCCGAACCAATCTGATCCATGTGCACCCCTAGTAGGACCATATTAAATTATTTAATTAAAATATTATTAATATAAAAACAATCATATAAATTAAGAAATTATTAATTAATAGAACAACTCCATATTAATATTTTTTTTGGAGAATTATTAGTGATAAGATGGATTCATAATAACTATGTTATTAATTTAAGGGTAATTTAGATACTATATATATTAGTTACATTAATAGTAATTAGACGACTATTTTCATTTTAAATTATTTAATTAAAAGATTATTGATGTAAACATCATTAATATGAATTAGAAAATTACTTATCAGTGAGACAAGTTCATTTTAACTAAATTATTAGAGAATGACTAATGATAAGATGGTTTCATAAGAATTATATTATTATTAATTAAAAGAAATTACATATCACTTAAATTAATTATATTATTAATAATTATACATATAATTTATAGTTAAATAATTTAATTAAAATATTATTAACGAAAAATTAATTCATATTAATTAAATTTTTCATTAAAGAGGCATATGCATATTAATTAAATTATCAGAGAATGAGTAATGATTAAATGGTTTCATAATGATTATATTAATATTAATTAAAAGATAAATTACATGCCATTTAATTGCATTATTAGTAATTATATGGTTGATTTCATGTTAAATTACTTAATTAAAATATTATTAATATAAAATTAATTCATATTAATTTAAAATTTTTCTATTAAAGAGACAAGTCCATATTAATAAATTATTAGAGAATGATTAATGATAAGATGATTTCATAATAACCATATTATTATTAATTAAAAGGTAAATTAAATACCACTTAAATTAATTACACTACTAGTAATTAGATGGCTATTTTCATTTTAAATTATTTAATTAAAAGATTATTAATATAAAAACCAATAATATCAATTAAGAAATTACTAATTAATGAGACAAGTTCATATGAATTAAACTATTAGAAGAATGATTAATGATAAGATAATTTCATAATAATTTTGTTATTACTAATTAAAGAGTAAATTACGTACCACTTAAATTAATTATATTATTAGCAATTAGATGAGAAATTTCATGTTAAATTATTTAATTAAAATATTATTAATGTAAAAATCATTAATATAATTTAAGAAATTACTAAGTAATGAGACATGTCCATATTATTAAATTATTATAAGAATGATTAATGATAATATGATTTCATAATAATTATATTATTATTAATTAGGGTAAATTACATGTCACTTAAATTAATTACATTACTAGTAATTAGATGAGTAATTTCATGTTAAATAATTTAATTAAAATAATTTTATTGTAAAAATAATTTATATTAATTAATTTTTTTATTAAAAGGACAACTCCATATTAGTCAAATTATTTAGAAAATAATTCCTTTCAATTAAGAAATTACTAATTAATATTCTATTAGATTGGAATTTTCATATTAAAATATTTAATTACATGATTATTCATTTAGAATCACTACATCTTAATTATGAATTTATAATTTAACGGGACCTACACACATTCCTAATCGTGAATGTCTTTCCTAATCGGTATTTAGTTAGGTAATTCTATACATAGATGTGTATTCCTTCTTATTTGTGAGTCAACAACTAACCATTGTATATGTAGAAATATATTCTATGCCAGATTTAGGTGTTACCATTCCCTTTTTACCTAAACATTTAAAGAAAAAGCTGAAAAACACATAACGTGTGGCATGCATGTTGCGGGTATGAAAATAATGTCCAAAAATTACAATTTCATAAACATACAAACCATAGTTTTATTGGAATTTATTGTATTAGAGGGATTTTTTACACAAAAAAATTACGAAGTTATAATTTCACAAACTATTGTTGATAGAGACATTATAATATATTATTAAATTTGAAATCGAAATTGAAAAAATATCTTATAAATATTAAATCATATCTTCAATTGGGAGAGGGAGTTTGCGAGAGAGACAATGAGGGCAGGAGAAGGGATGGGAGTGAGGGAGATTAGGAGAGGGAGTTTGATCTAGAGAGATGGTGAAGCGAATGATGAGAAGTGAGGGGGGGGGGAGCTGCTTAAATTGGAGCAGGGGTGGGGGTTATTCGGTGAACCATTTACAGATTAGCGAACTGTTTGCCGACTGTCCGGTCTTCCGTGAATCCCGGGTAAGCGTTTTATGCCTCGGGAACGGTCGTGCTTCGAGAATGAGCGTTGAATCGACCTCTTGCGGGTTGATCGGCTGACAGGGAAAATTAGCCCTGCCATGCCCTGGCAGGGCATTCTGGGCAGGGCCATGCCCTGTCCGGGAAAAATATCTTCCTCCACATCTCTCTCTCTTATATATTCAACACAAAAAGTCTCATCCTCATAAGGATTTTATTATTAAAAAAATCAAAATCATTCAACACAAAAAAAACCCCTCAAGAGGGCAATAGAGTTTAACATAAAGACAAATTTGACACCCACAAAGGCATGTTTGATTAAATCTAATACATCAAATTGATAGCCCAACCCTCAAAGAAATGGATGGTACAATCAACCCAACAAATGCCAAGATTTCTGACAAAGGAATCAAAACTTCAACAACAGTAATAGCCAGATCTTGGTAACATCACTTCGTCAAAGCAACTTGAAAGCTTTACTGGAGATTTATCTTTTGATGTTTTCACATCGAGAGAATAGTACAATGACACACTAAAACCAAACATGACAAAGTTTAGAAAAGACTGGATCAAATACTGCACCCATAAAATAAAAAGTTAAGCACAAAAAAAATTTTGACTATGGATTTTGAAATATGTAAACATGGCGCACCCTTGTTCCAACATATTCAAAAAGGGAGGCGGCCCATCCGCTTCATTATTCGACAAGTTCTATTGATTTACCATATTTGAAAAATAAACACAATCATATTCAAAACATAAAAGCAAGAAGATTAATATATCAATGTCAACAATATAATTTGCATGTACAGTTTCACAATTCTTTAATCAATTGGTACATCATGTTACAACATGGATAAAATTAGAAGAAGCTAAAGTCTCATGCATCATTTATCGATGTACGCATTCATGCATATGATCTTACTTATCTTATCATGTTAACGTCACTACGAGAAACTAACTATTTGCAACTACAATTATAGTCGCATTGTAGTGCCAAAATAATGGCTTTTTAGTCACCTTTCATACTTGTGACTACATGTAGTCGCAACTACTATAGTTGCACACTATTACCTGCAAATACAACGCAACTGCAATGTAGTCTTATTGTAGTCACATTTTGATAGAATGACGACCACAAATCTACCACTAGTGGAGTCTTTGTAGTTCCAAGTTGATTTTTTAGAAGGAAAAATAGCAATGGCAGCATCAAGCTGCAACAATTGCTCCACATGTTGCCATACTTTTACCCATGCAAACATTCACACACACACACACACAAGCACACACACGTGCTCGCACACACACACACACACACACACACACGCACGCGCACACCCATAAAAACATACACATTTACACAAATGTATTCTTATAAGTAGCACATATTCTCATACACACACAAACACTAACACATACATACTAAGATACACTAACACAAGCTAACACACACACTAACACAAACTATCTAACACACACACATGCAAACAAACACAAACTATCTAACACATACATATTCTCTCTCTATCACACACATACACATACTCACACATACAAATTTACACATTAATACATACGCACACACTCTCTCTGTCTCTATATATCTAACTCACACACACATACACGTATTTACACACATTCAAACATGCATACACATATACAAATGTTCTTTATTTCTCTCATATAACACACACATACATATTCACACACTCTTCATATATGCAACATTCACACACATAGATAGAGACCCAATTGAGAAGCCGAGGGAATGTCATGAAACACATATAGTTAATAAAAAACAGCTCAATAACTGAGAATGGCATGAAACACATATAGTTAATAAGGAAAGCGAACCATGCTAATAGTCTCAAGGGCATTCATGTGTATAGAAACACCATGTTATATATAACAACTTGAAATGTCTGAATCTTGTAATAAGAGGAAATATATATATTTCAACAAATTTCACGACATTCTTGCAAATTATGTGTTGCAACCCAAAAGTGTACAAGTAGAAAGGACAATCACTATAGTAAATGAGAAGAAACTATCATGTTCATCACTATTAACTTGGTTCAAAACTGTGCTTGCATCTAATGGAATTTTGTAACAACGTATCGTCTCAAATATGATTTGTAGCAACTTGCGTATTACGAACGCAATGTATACTAAATACATTGTGAAAATCATGATAGAATACAACTCAAAGGAAAGATTGTTAGTAATATGAGTCATATTATGATTGGAAATCCTAAAGAGATTGGATTCGTAATCCTAATAATATTGACTTGTATTCTTTGTGAAGTACTTATAGGAATAGGACTATGGATTTGCAATTAGGCTACATATAGAGGAGGTAAGTGGATTGCTTCTATACCACCACAATAATGTAACTCCTATAGAGATAAAGAGAGCAAAGAGAGTCGTATTCGTTTCACTTCTTAGTGATTTTCTTCTCCAGTGATCGTGATAGGCTATCGACCATTGTCATATTGTAATATGATTCTTTTTCTTCATATGCTTTTCATGATGGTGGTCGATTGCATACCGGCATTTGTATTCGGTGTTTGATCCCAACCTAACTTGGATCGAAGCAGCTATGATACCATTGCGTGTTCCAACAACTGTATCAGAGCTGAGTTGATACCGCTTCTCTTCCCAACACAAATGACAAATCTTCTCTCGCACTTTCCTTCCACAATCAGTACACAAAATACATGTTTTCTAGCTAAAAAAGCAAATGTTGCAATAGTTTAGTGGTTCCCATGGAAGGAATATTGTAAGAGAGCTTTCTAAGGCAAGGAAACTCCTCCATTCATAGATATCATTTCCTATGGTTTCTTTCAAGATCGGAGACCCGACCTGATTTTAACACGATGATTGAAGCTTCTCTAAAAAAGAGGTTCTTTGTCTACCACATTGGCTAAAAAAGCTAAATGAAATGCTGGTGGGTGCCCCGACAATGCTTAAACATGAGCTACCTAAAAGCCTTTTATTGATGATGATCATTTGCTTTTGCGTGGAAATCGTGAAAATGAGAAAGACCTTGCACTTTTCTTTTTATTTGGTAGTCATAACAACGTTATTTCAGGTGAGTTGTCACCCCTGCAAAAACCTGGATTAAAGTCCACCCACTCCAGCCCGGGAACCGCCATTTGGCTCTCGGCGAATCGTAGAGTGGGCCATCCATCTAAAAAGGCCAACAACTAAACCAAGTCAGTCTCCCTCCCCCCGAGACCTTCGTGTCATCAACAGGGAGCAACGCGCTCCGCTGCACCAGCGGCGGCGGTGGGGAGAGGATGGAGGATAAGCAGCTGCGGCGGCGGCGGCGGGGGAAGGCCGACATCGCGTCGCTCTTGCGGAAGTCGTGGTACCGCCTGCGGCTCTCCGTGCGGGACCCCTCCCGGGCCCCCACCTGGGACGCCATCGTGCTCACTGCCGCCAGCCCCGAGCAAGCCGCCCTCTACCGCTGGCAACTCGCGCGTGCCAAGCGCCTTGGCCGCATCCCCGGTTCCACCCTCACCCTCGTCGTCCCCGACCCCGACGCTGCACGCATCGGCTCCGGGGCAGCCACCCTCCACGCCCTCTCCGTCCTTGCCGCCCATCTCGAGGCCAGTCCTCTCTTTCCCCATGAAATGATTTCTATTGAATTTGATTGATTAATATCATTCTTATTTTTGCTCGATCGAATTATGATTGGTCGGATCATTAAGGATTAATCGTTATTCTGACGGTTAATCAGATATAACCACGTTTTAATCGGTTTTGGATTTTTTATCCTATGATATATATAATTCATTTTTATACGTATATTCTTAATATATTACACTTTTTTTACTATCATAATGAAATGGAAGAAGCAAAAGAACTAATTGAACTTAAATAAAACACTAAATGTATTAGAATAATTTTGCAAAAAAGCAAAAAATAACAAAATATGATATCTCCAAGTAAAAATTGGTCGATTAGTAGCCCTCAACATTAATCAATATCCGGTTGGCCAACCCATTGATTAGACTTATCGGACCTACTGATCGAACCAATCATGCTTTTACGACACTAGTTCCCAACTCCCCACTATAAATAGCCAGGAAAATTTAAATCAAAGAGGTCGCTCCCTGACCTTCTTTGCCAAGCCATGATCACATGTCAAAGTTGGACATGGCTTTTTTTTTCTCATAAAAACTCGTTTTTTATATGCTCAACTATTCATTTAATGGTAGCGTGGCACCCAGTCGTTAAGGCCTACATTATGAGTGGTAGGAGTAACTATTAACAAACCAATCTCGTCCATCCATTTTACACCATCCAAAAATAGCAATAATCCCAGCATGCTCCCACTCCCTTGATGAGCAATTTTTCAGAGCAGCATACATGGAAGAAACTGTTTATTTATTTAATTATGAATAGACGAGTCTTCTACATCTATTCTTAGGTACGCAATGCTAGTGTACACTACTCGTTAGAATTAAACAAAAAGAGGGAACAAGCAAAACACACAACATTTATCAGAGAATCATCCTACTGGATGTGCACATAATTTCACAGCGAATACAATTACATGGAATTCAAGAAACCCTTCTTTACATGTTCCGAGCACGATCCAAATATTAGTTAGAACATTTTCTATCATTCCTTTGGTTCTAATATTGCTAATACATATAAAATGAATTTCCATCCTTGCTTGACAACAAAATACTTAAACTGCATGTGCTTGCATGAAGTAGTATTCTTGTTGAAAAACTTGGCAGCTTCATTATAACAGATTCACAGTAAAACTTTAAAGTTTCGAACAATTCTGAACTTCAATATGAAATTTCTTAACAAAATGGAATGTGGGGATGTTTCAATAAATCGGTAAACTTGGGCTCCATAGTATGTGTTGTAGTGGTAAATTGCTTCGCAATTATCCATGAAACTGTTTCATTGGTGAAGAGAAAAACATGTATCGTAGTGGGTTTTGTATTATAGTAACTATACATGCTTGAATTTGCAGTGGAATAGTTCACAACATTAAGGCGATCCACCTTGGGATATGTCAATGAATAATATGCTAAGTATGTCCACTGCATAGGAAATATCTGCTATCGTGCAAGTGCGTGCAAGTTGCAAGCTGCCAATATTGATGTGTATGGAGGTTTGCTCATTTCTACCTTTCAACTTCATTGTGGGGACTGTTTTAAAGGTTCAATATGCCCATCTGGCTAAAGGTGCTAAGCTATGCAAACGATTTTCCATATCGTATCTCTTGAAAAGTTTATTAATATAAGTGGAAATGAACAATTCTTCTTATTGAGAGATGGGTCCTTGTTCCTCATTATATAGGTAGATTCTAGGATTAGAGTGTAAACTATGGAAAGAAAAAAAGGCACAATAGCTTCCGAAGGGTTTCAAATCACAAACATTAATACTCCCCATCAAGCTAGAGAATATAGATCAAATATGCTCAACTTGTTACAACATCTCACAAACATAGTATGAGCAAGTGATATGGTGCTTATGTCGGCAGACTGATCTTTAAAAGTAACATTGGAGCCGCCCAATGTCCCTTTGTGTATCAAATCCTAGGCGTCGTTTCATGCACTCATGAAACATCAGATTGTTGGGCTGTCTAATTGTCACATCTTAGCTCCATCACACCAACAAGAGTCGAGAGCGACATGCAAGTATGCAAGCACTGATCAAATCCATCTAAAAAAAACTTTGCTGCTACATAAGCCGTCCTTGTGCATTCATTCTCTGTGTTAGAGTGGAAAACAACTATCTACTTCTTGTTCCTTCAAATACTCGGATTTTTTTGCTAAGTAGGTACACAAGTTAGTAGTGAATTTTCTATCCACTATGCATTATCATAGTATTTTTCTAAAAAACAGCACCATTGTAAGCTACAAGGTCCTCAACAATCCCCTTGGTAAACACGAATCCCCTTCCAGGAGAAGACTTGATGTGTTCGGAATCATCCTGCATTCATCGAAGTGTAAACCTAGTAGGGAATTCCAAGAGTTGTATGAGCTTGCCAATTTCTAGAATCTTCTTTACGAAACCTCTCCACGAATTCTCTCGGGGAAGTAGGATGAATTGCATCCTCGTTTGACAACATTGCATTTGGTAAGGGCTTGTTGCTAGCCACAATAGGGGTAACTGGCTAAAAGGAACCTCCTCCACCTTAATAACCTCTAGAGGGAACTTGAGCAGCCAAATCTAGTCTACACTGCCAAAAAAGAAGACAAGGAGTTACAATGACCTCTGAAGCCGGATTTGGTGAGAATCCATATCAAGATTTAGACACCTCCCCAAGTTCTACAATGACAGAACATATGGTGATCTCATCCCGCGCAAGTAGCAGTTGCCCAGAGATCTTGATGACCCATCACCGCAAGGTAATGCTCCAACGAAGAAGCATGACTTTCTTTAAGGGAGATCCTTCAATTTTCCACATCCTCCATCCTAAAGCAACTTCTAGACCTCAGCCTTGGAGAGGCCCCTAACATACATCGTTGACTGGTTCAACACTAAGAGATTAGCAGCGAAAGAACAACCTATGAGCTTTTCTAATGGATACACCTGCCAACTTGCTATAGTTTCTCTCTTGAAATTGACACCCAATTAGACTCCTTCCCTGTTGGCATAGTAACATTTGAGGTGACTTCAACTCATTCCAAACCAACAGTAATGCCGGAGCTGCCACCCTTCGAAATTTATTACAAATCGGGTTCCATATCCCATGCATCCACATCCATCAACCACGACAAAAGGGCTATCATTTGTGTCCTTAAACTTGAACAGACCCCTGTCATCCCTCTACCTGCAGGAAAGTCTGCCTGTGGAAAATATTCCTTAAAGGACAAGATATTCAATGGTGACTGACCACTCCACAATAAAAACAACAAAACTCCTCCATGCAACCATGCTTTGTGGCCAACAGAGCCGCACCTGAAGCATCGAACCAATGCTGGAGCCCTATAGGGATGCGAAAGAACACCTGATCGCCTCCCCCTTTTGATGCGAAACTCCATCCACAGTCTTCCAACAACCTCCTCATTACCTACAACATCACACCTTTTCCCTCTCTCATCCCTCTCTGTGTTATATGCGTCACTCCTTTCTTCTCCAATGAGCCCTCATGCTTTCTTCCTCTCCCCTTCTCCAATGTTCTCTCCCTCTCCCCTTATTTTCTCCAAACAGCCTCAGTTGAAGATTTTGTTTCACGATTCTCGTTGTTAGCTTCTTCAAAATCCCAAATGGATTTGGTGTTGTCTAAGGTGGATTTGATGTTCAATCCAAGGTTTTAAAAAATGTGAGGCGTATCGAGGCGTTTTTCCACTATTGTCTCGAGGCTCAAGCCTCGAGGCGTATAGAGGCGTAAGCCTCACTCCAAAAAGAAAAAAAGTTCATAAAACATGCTTATTAATCAAAATTATATTTTACAAGTCTTAGAATATTAAATAGCTTTGATAAAAAAACACACTCCATGACATTGCAAGGCTAATTCTATGTTATAAATACCATGTTCGCATGATAAAAGTTCTACTTCTAAACTCAAACAAGTTCTAAATCCCAACAAGAACAAGGACAAAAGTTCAAAAGTACAATGACCATCAAGATACATAAAAAGGTTAATAAAGCAAGTTCTAAACATAAACAATCATTGCATCTTTAAACATCGATATCATCGCCACTTTTACTGCTACTAATTGGATCATCCAATGAATCATCCATATAGTTGATGTGTGCCTCGTCATCATCGTCGTCAGTGAGTTCCTCATTAGCTTGGATGTCATCTTCTTCAATATCAACACTTTTTCCTACAAAAAACCAAGGTTTCATAGATTTTGAGTATTATATATTATAATATAATCCAAGAGATAATATATATTTTAGATTCTTACTCACCTTTACCATTACGTTGGTTCTTCTTGGTTGGTCGTTCTCCACCTAGTTCCTCAATATCCACTATTTCATCCTCAAGAAAAAGATTTGCGTCGAGCTCGTGAAAAGCCTCAACTTCACTCGTGCCTAGGTGGAACTCAGACATCCATTTATCACCTGAATCCATATCTTCCAAACAAAGGGGATCCTCTAATATCTTCTTTATTACTTCTTTTTGCTTCAACCTTAAATTAAACATACAAAAAACCAAGTCGTTGAGCTTCCCTTGCTTTAATTTGTTTCTTCTTTTAGTGTGCACCTGCGCATTAAAGGTTCATTAATCATTATATTTGAAATATAATGTGCTTGAACTATGGTTGTTAGTAAATCTTTTCCGGGTTAAATTAAATTCTCACCTGATTGAACGAACTCCAATTTCGTTCACATCCAGAGTGCACTGCAAGTCAAACTCAAAATCCATATGGCAAACTTCATCAATTCAGGTGTCTCAGCTCTAAATGCCCGCCACAAATCCATTGTAATTTGTTAATACATGATTAAATAACATATCTAGAAAAAAGAAAAGTAATTAAAGCTAGATGAAAATTTAAATTAGGATTGATTTTATACTGGGACTTCTCTTCTTCCTAGTGTCAATAGCATTTGCCCAACCAAACAAGCCTTTTGCATTAACATATGCATCATACTGTAAGTCAATTTTCTCTCTGTCTTCCCTTTCTAGGACCATCCTTTGCAGGTAAGAGTACCATCCAACTTTGACCTCATAATCATTGTTGAATGTTGGTTCATAAAAGCATTGTGGATTAAGGAAGTAAGCAGTAACATGCAAATGTATATGAAGTTGTTTATCCCATCTCTTATCAACAATGTCCCAGAGTTTCTTGTATTTTTCTTCATTATTACGTATATTTTGAGCGATTTCCTCCTTTTCCCTGTCCATGGCTTCATAAATAAATCCCATTGGAGGATGTTTTTCAGAATCAACCATTCTCAGCACTATCACCAATGGCTTGGTCATTCGGATCACATAAGCAACACCAGGACAAAAAGATTTGCTCTTTAAAATAATATTTTTTAAATTTTACATCAAAAAAATAATATTTTGGACACTCCTGCCTTTATCCTTGGATGAGTAAGAACTACATTTCCACCTTTTTGAGGTGAAAAATGACTCCAGATGATCTTTTACTATGAGTAATCTTTGCAAGGTGAGGAAAGCTGTAGCGAAACGAGTGATGGCGGGTCGCTCTAAATCTCCACCTAAATGATTCCTCACCATAGCCAACACCCATGCATGGTTGTAGATGAAGTTGATGATTTGCTTTGTCTTCTTAAATATAGAGTCATGCAAAGGCAATTTCAAGATGTCTTCTAACATAAGATCAATACAGTATGCTGCACATGGAGTCCAATATAAGTGTTCCCTCTTCTTCATCATCATCTCCCCTATTGTTTTATATGCTTTTGCATTGTCAGTGATAACTTGTATTACATTTTTCTTAGCAACTTTCTCAGCAACCTCATCCATTAACTTGAAAAGAAATTACGCATTTTAACTCGTTCGATTGCATCAACAGATTTTAGGAACCAAGTTCCTCTTGGGTTGTTCACCAAAAATTGATTAATGTACGACCTTTGGTATCTGTCCAACCATCAGACATAATATTGCATCCTATCTCTGATCAGGATGCCTTAACATCATCCATCATCACCTTTACAGTCTCCACTTCTTCCCCCAATATCCAAGTACTCAACTCATGCATGCTTGGGGGTTTAAATCCCCTCCCAAAGTTTCCAACTTATTGAAACATTGTCTGATATGAAGGGCTATTGGCCAAGTTGAAATGCAATGTATTTTCTGTTAAGAAATAGAAAGTGGAAGCGGAATCATAGAATAAAGAAGCATAAACATGAAGAACACAAGGTTTAACGTGGAACCCTACTCCGTGAGGAGCGGGATGAAACCACGGGAGAATCCCTCAAAGGGGCGGATATTGCATTCCTTTTTCTTAATGGATACAGGAGGTCTGGGGCTCCTTATATAGCCTCTCCAGAGCCTCCAAGTCCCATCACTGGACAATGTGGGACTAAACACTGGATGAGGTAAATGGATCTTCTCCAGGATCCATTTACCCTCTACAACTCAATAGGCGTACATAACAAATACTCCAACACTCCCATTCAAGCTGGAGCATGCAATGCTGAGCTTGGACAAACCGAAAGAAACTCAACTCAACGCTACATGACACTACGGACAATATCGACACTACGGACGCGCACAACTGCTGCTGTCGAGGACGTTGCTTCTCATGTCGTGCAAGTGAGGACGAACGAGCTGGAGTGTGAGTCTGAAGAATCTCCTCGTCAGAGAGCATGCGCTCTGAACTGTGCCTGTCAAAGTCGCTGCAACTGAAAATGAGTCTTCTCGTCGGAGTACTCTGGCCCGCCACAATAATGTGGACAACTGCTCCATCTCTGAAAAGGGCTGAACTGAAAAGGACCGTGGCTGTGCAATCCTCGTCGGAGTCCACGGTCGCTGGAGAATGGAGTCTGAAATGCCTCCTCTCCGGAGAACTGGGTCTCTCCCATCTGGCTCAGAGAACGGTACACTACTCTGGTGTCCCTATGGTACCACATGAAAATCCTTGCCAACATGACATAGGAAATGTTCCTCTACTATGGCGTCACTATGGCTCGCATGAAAACTCTGGCTGAAAACAAGAAAAGATGGGGACCACTGAACTGATGGCATACATGTGCTCATCTGAAAATGACTGCAAACTCGTGCGTGTCTGAAACTGAGTCTCTTTCTGGAGAGCTCGAAAAATGGGCCTCTCATCATGGAGTGCCTCGATCTTGGACTCTGTCCAATCTGAATGTCAAGTCTGAATATGCGTATTGTAGAGATAGGTGTGCGTGTGTTATGATTATGTTTCTGTTATGTGCTATTTCTGTTTCTGTATGGACCTTTCATGTAATTTACCCAAGGGCTCTCTCCCTATATAAGAGACCCGAGGGCTCTATGCAATAACATATCAGAGTATTACAACATGGTATCAGAGCCATGACCCTAACCTAGGGTTTCCACCGCCGCCTCCACCCCCCCCCCCCCCTCTAGGGTTTCGTCGGCCTCAACCTCTCTCTCTCTCGCCGCCGATCGGAGCCCCCTCTCACCGCCGCCAACCAGCCCCTGCTGGTCCTCCCACCGCCGCCGCCAACCAGCCCCTGCTGGTCCTCCCACCGCCGCCGTCAACCAGCCCCTGCTGGTTCTCCATCACCGCCGACAGCCACTGTAGGGCTGTTCCTGCACTTTCTGTCCAGCCCTTGATCGACTCCTCTCGGTCGATATTTTGTCAAGGTAGAGGCTCCCACAGCCTCTACTTGCTGCCGAGCTCTCTCTAGGACTCGGACGTATGTTTGATCCAAGTGCATAATCGTCTACCTATGCACTTGAATCATAAAAAGTTCCGGTAGACAGTCTATTCTTGGTCGCTCTTCTCCGGCATCATGTCAGATAACAAGTTAGATATGCCCGCCATAGGTGCCTTCAAAGGTTCGGCACCAATTGTCAAGATGGACGGGACGAACTACGAGCTGTGGGCGATGCAGTTCCTCAGTCTCATGAAGTCGTGTGGTAAGAAACATATTCTTACCGAGGATGAACCGCCGGAGAAGACAGGGATTTATGCCTCATGGGAGGCTGATGATGCGTACGCCAAGGTGTGGCTCTCAGGTACGCTCACTATGGAGATAGCGAACGACGTCCTTCACCAGCCCACCGCTAAGGCGATGTGGGATATTTTGGCTATGACGTATTCTCAGGTTCGCAATGAGACGAAGATGCTCCAGTTGCGACATGATATCTTCACCACGAAGCAGAACGGGAAGCCTCTTCATTCTTTGTACACGTCGCTTCGTGGCATGTTCGAGAAACTCTACAGCACTATTCCTCTTACAGCCACGCCGGAACAACAGAAGACGTTCCGCAACGCCACTATGGTTGGCGTGTTACTTGCTGCCCTAGATCCAGAGTACGAGGCAGCCCGTGCCCAGATACTAGCAGATGCCACTATTCCATCAATAGAAGAGGTATACAGGCGGCTCAGTCGTGTACCCGTTCCATCCAACATAGCGACTGCTACTCCGTCAGCAATGGCAGTCTCCAGGGGACGTGGCATGTCTTCCTCGTTTCGTGGTAGAGGAAGTGGTGGACGTGGTCGTGGAGGCCGCACACGCTCCACGTGCTCCTATTGTCGTCGCACTGGTCACTCGGAGGATACATGCTACTCCAAGCATGGTTTTCCTCCATCTGCACGAGTAGCTGATCATGTTCAGGGCCCACCGGCGTCTACTTCAGATCACAGGTTCGAGGAGTTGGTGGCACGACTTCGGGATATCATGCCACAAACGTCTCCATCTGAGAGTGCAGATATTGCAGATATAGCGGCTTCGGCATCAGCCAGTACTTCGGCCTCCGCTAGTGCCTCAGGTAGCCCTTCAGCCTCATTTCATAATCATGATCTCACAGGATGGATTGTCGACTCTGGAGCTACCCATCATCTCTGCCGTGAGAGAGATATCTTGCAGTCATACAGGGCGGTTCAGCCAGGTCGCTCTGTACTCATTGCGGATGGGACTCAGTCCCCTATCATCGGTCAGGGGGAGACAGCTTTGCTACCCTCCCTGCACCTACAGAATGTGCTACATGCTCCTGAATTCTCAATGAATCTCTTATCTATTAGTCAGATTACACGTGATTTGCACTGTCGTGCTATTTTTGACCCATCGTCTGTTATTTTTCAGGATATACTGACGGGCAGGGTGATTGGCTGTGGTTCTGAGCAAAATGGCCTTTATCGTCTCGTTCGGAGCTCTTACGCTGGTGTCTCTTTGCATAACCAGGCCTCTGTTTCTCCATACACCTGGCATCTTCGATTTGGTCATCTACCTCTGCAGAAGATGCGTCACCTCCTGCCTCAGATATCTCCGAGTTCTTCTTTTAGATGTGAAGCATGTCAGTTGGGGAAGCACCATCGGTCTAGTTTCCCCGGTCGTCAGAGTCGGAGCAGTAGCTCCCCTTTTGAGTTGTTCCATATAGATATTTGGGGTCCAAGTCGTGTCCCGGATCACCAGGGACACAGGTTCTATCTAGTTGTAGTTGATGATTTCTCCAGAGTGTCGTGGACATTTCTTCTCAAGCATAAATCTGAAGCGGGCAATGTTATTCAAAATTTAATTAATGAAGTGTTGAATGTTTTTTCATCCACTGTTAAATATGTGCGGACTGACAATGCATTGGAGTTCTGCACTCGATCTCTTGCTAGTTTTCTTTCATCTAAAGGCATTATCCATCAAACCACATGTCCTTACACTTCTCAACAAAATGGGATTGCCGAACGAAAACATCGACATTTTCTTGACATTGCCCGGACTTTACTTATTCAGAGTTGTGCTCCATTAAGCTTTTGGGGTGACGCTATTCTTACTGCGTGTTATTTGGTCAATCGTATGCCAACAACTGTTCTTGGGGAAAAATCTCCAATCTCTGTTCTCTTTCCGGACAGAGACTTGTTTACATTGACTCCTAGGGTTTTTGGGACTGTTGCGTTTGTTCACCGCTTATCTCCGGGACTTGATAAGCTATCCCCTAGAGCTATCAAGTGTGTTTTCGTGGGATACTCTAGGACACAGAAGGGGTACCGCTGCTATGATCCTGTCCACAACAAATATTATGTGAGTGCAGATGTCACATTCTTCGAACCTGTCATGTACTTCTCTCCTGCAGGGGACAGATTGGTCTCATCCACATTATCAGATTCCCAAGTCTATGTTCCACCACCTCCAAGCCTGGGTCCGTCTTCTACTCCAGCGTCTCCAATAACACAACCACCACCAAATCCGCCACCACCACCACCACCACCATCAGTTGTCCCATTTCCTAAGTTCTACACGAGACGCACGGGCCCTGCTCAAGCCACATATCAACCATCCAGCACGCCCCAGGTATGTTCTGACATTAGTGATGGGTTAAATAATGCACATGTGCAGGAGCTTGTACAACAGGAGGAGGATCAACCGGTCAGCAATGTTTTGGATGACTTGGACCGGCCTATTGCTCATAGGAAACAGCGACGACAGTGTGTCACATATCCCCTAGCTTCTCATGTCTCCTTTCATCGTCTCACTGGGGATTTCCAGAAGTTTGCCGCTGCGGTATCAACCGTTGAGATACCGCGGACATATCAGGATGCTATGAAGACTGACTGCTGGCGCTTGGCAATGGAAGAGGAGATGCGTGCTTTACAGTCTCGCGGCACTTGGTCTCTAGTCCCTATTCCTCCAGGTGCGTCTGTGGTGAGCTGCAAGTGGGTGTTTACTGTCAAATACCATGCAGATGGTCGTCTTGACAGATACAAAGCGAGACTTGTTGCACGAGGGTTTACACAGACATATGGGGTAGATTATCTGGACACGTTTTCACCTGTGGCGAGACATTCTACCCTTCGCATTCTTCTATCAGTGGCAGTGGTACGTGGCTGGCCTATATTCCAGCTTGACGTTAAGAATGCGTTCTTGTATGGTGATCTACAAGAGGAAGTCTACATGCAGCAGCCACCAGGGTTTACTGCTGAGGGGGAGACTCAGAAGGTATGTAGACTTCACAAGGCTATTTATGGCCTTAAGCAGAGTCCTCGTGCATGGTTCCAAAAGCTCTCCCAGTTTATTGAACAACAAGGGTTCAGGAGATCAAATGCGGATCACTCACTGTTCGTCCGGAAGACTTCTAGAGGTACCATTGTTGTTATGGTATATGTGGATGACATATTGGTTACTGGAGATGATGCAAAAGGGGTTGAGACAACCAAGTCTATGCTGGGCAGTCAGTTCATCACAAAGGATCTAGGCACTATACGGTATTTTCTGGGAATAGAATTCGCACGAAATGCGCAAGGAATGGTGATGACTCAAAGAAAATATGTCACAGATTTGCTGGCTGAAACAGGAATGACGGAATGCAGACCTTCGAGCACACCAATGGATCCGAGTATGAAGCTGTACGACGATGACACTGAGGAGGTGGACAAGAGAAGGTACAGAGAAATGGTGGGCAAGCTATTATACATCACTATAACTCGACCGGATATTGCACTTGCAGTAAACCGGGTGAGTCAATTTGTGGAGCAGCCGAGGCAAACACATATGGATGCACTGTACATGATATCGAGATATCTGAAGTCTTCACCAGGCACAGGGTTGCTGTTCAAGAAAGACACGGATTTGGCTATTTCAGCTTGTGCGGATGCGGATTATGCAGGATGTCCAAGGGATCGAAAGTCTACTTCTGGGTTTGCCATATTCATAGGAAGCTCCCTAGTCTCCTGGAAAAGCAAAAAGCAAACAGTTGTGGCAAGATCCAGTGCTGAATCCGAGTACAGGGCCATGGCTCAGGCAAGCAGCGAAATGATGTGGGTGAAAGCAGTCCTAGAAGATCTAAATGTTGAAGTTCAGTTGCCTATGAATCTACAATGCGACAATCAAGCTGCATTGTTCATTGCCAACAATCCAGCCTTCCATGAGAGAACAAAACACATAGAGGTGGATTGTCATTACACTAGAGACATGATCCAGAAGGGCTTCATCTCTACGTCTCATGTTAGCTCCGAGGACCAGACAGCAGATATATTTACAAAGCCGTTGCTCAGAGGACCCTTTCAGAGATGTTCTTCCAAGCTGAGCATGATAGATATCTATGCTCCATCTTGAGGGGGAGTGTAGAGATAGGTGTGCGTGTGTTATGATTATGTTTCTGTTATGTGCTATTTCTGTTTCTGTATGGACCTTTCATGTAATTTACCCAAGGGCTCTCTCCCTATATAAGAGACCCGAGGGCTCTATGCAATAACATATCAGAGTATTACAACACGTATCATACTATGGACTCGGAATATGAACATCGAGTCTGGAATTGCGCATAACAATCTTCATTTGAAAACTGTAGAGTCTGAACAAATGGCTGGTCTGGAAATCTGCATTTGGCATTTGAATCTGCAATTTGGATCAAGACATGTGACTCTACACCATACTCCCCCTTTCTCCCATACTTGTCGAAAAATCGACACATCGACAAAGTTGGGAGAAGACAACAAAGATGCATAAATATGGGGAGGAAAAACAACACAAATGCCGAATTCAATTATTTTTTTTCCGGCTTCTCAAATCATCATTTTTTTATAACCCTACCTCTCTTTTTTTGTACGATTTTCTTTTATTTTCTTTTCACTTGCGCATGGTTTTTTTTGTACGCACTTTTTTTAACTTGACACAAAAAGAGTCCAAACAAATGCTACCACCTCTTTTTTTTCCTTAACACAATGCATCCCATTTTGCCCACAGGGGCTCCCCGTTTAATTTTTTTAATAGTGAACAACCCCCTCCATTTTTTTATATAGCAACCTGCCCTCTCAACAAAATATATTTTTTTAAAAAATAATACAGGCCGCTCTTTTTAGGGTTCCCACGGGGAAACCCTTCTCTTTAAAAATCGCCACCCCCGATGGGGGGTTCTATTCGACACCACCTCCTAGAGAAATGGAGGATCGGACTGCCTGGGCCATCTGGTAGGAGGTGCCGCCTCCTGTTGCGCGACCTGAAGGAGCGAGAGCGGCGACGCCGCCGGTCTGGTCTGCGCAGCCAACTGCTGTTCCGCCTGGATCTTGAGGACAGAGGGCTCGATTTGCGCGAGCTTCCACTTATTCTTGCCGCCTGCAAGCGAGAAGATGCGAGATCGGGGTCCGCATCGCCTGGAGTCGCGGGGGCTCGCCGCCGAGGGTTGAGGGATTGGAGAGCGGGAGCGGGGTTTTCTGAGAGAGGGGGAATTACCTGGAGTGTGGCTGAAGATGACAGGCGACACCTGGGGCCGAGTGGAGCATCGCCGCCTGGGCACCCTCGCAAGGGGGAGGTGTGCCGCCTACAGGAGATGGCGCGAAAGAGGCGTCTGCTGGGGGTTGCACCGATGATGACCCCGTGCTGCCTGGAGTCTGAGCGGCATCGAGGAGAGTGCCGCCCAACGCGCATAAGGAGGAGAGAGGCAAGGCTGCACCACCCCTGGAGCTTGTATTTCTCTCTGAATGGCCTGGAGTCTGAGCGGCATCGCGGCGAGGCTGCACGCACAAGGAGGATGAGGCGCATGTTGATGCCCTGCCGCCTGGAGCCTGGAGCACGAGCCCTGCCTGGGTTCGTACGAGGGTGCCCTAGCACCTAAGGCTGCGTGAACTTGTGCAATTTCTTGAACCAGAACCAGAACGAACCCTCTAAATTCTTGAACTTGTGCAAACATGAATGATACTAAATCTTCAATAATCAAATCTTGAAAGAAATATCAGGGTTTGAATAGAAACCCTATAATCGAATCTCGAACATAAAGAAAATATAATTAAAAAAAATCCGAGAATCGACCCGCTCTGATACCATGTTAAGAAATAAAAAGCGGAAGCGGAATCATAGAATAAAGAAACATAAACATGAAGAACACAAGGTTTAATGTGGAACCCTACTCCGTGAGGAGCGGGATGAAACCACAGGAGAAGCCCTCAAAAGGATGGATATTGCATTCCTTTTTCTCAATGGATACATGAGGTCTGGGGCTCCTTATATAGCCTCTCCAGAGCCTCCAAGTTCCACCACTAGACAATGTGGGACTAAACACTGGATGGGGTAAATGGATCTTCTCCAGGATCCATTTACCTTCTACAACTCAATAGGTGCACATAACAAATACTCCAACATTTTCAATAAAGAATCTCCTGACGCTTTTGCAAACCTTCCTTCTTTCTTCTTTTTCCATGAAACATTCAGAGTTACTTGTTTGGAAGGACCTTGGGCACTCCCGGACCCAATCCCTGGCTTGTCACTTCCACCTTCACATGCACCTCCACCTAAAAAAAGATCCATAGGACCTCTAACTTTGTGTGCACTGCTAGATCCTGTGGGCACATGCTCATCAAATCCAGATGATCCAAGATTTGTATATGCTCCCACTGGACGAACCTCTTCTATCTCTTCATATGATCTCCTTCTTGCCAGATCCGTCTTGGATAAGAAATCCTTCATCTCATTTTCGACTTCAATTGGCACATTTGGACAACTTTAACATTCTTGCGGCTCTTGACCAAATGCTCTTTAAATCTAGTAATTCCTCCTGTGACGGTTTGTCCACAAAATTTTGGACTTCACATACTTGTATCCTCTCAATTTTTTGTCCACCTCTAGCTCAACCTCTATGACATAATTCCATGCGGGATCTTATCTTTCCTTCCCTAAGCTCCCTCCATCTCTTCTAGCTTCCGGTGCCATTTTTGAAATATTAATCATAAAGTATGATATATGAATCATAATTATAAGCTAGGCTCATAAAAAATTCAGCAATCTTCAACAATCACTTATTTTAGCAGTCATTTATTTTAGCACAAGTCATTTCACTTCATAAAAAAATTCAATAACTTAGCTCTAAGGAATAAGAATTATGCAACATTCCATTCTACTCTGTCGCATGATTTCTCCATATCATGCTTTAATATAACATTACTTCATCTAGATTCTTGATATAAGTGTTGAGCCATTTTCTGAGTGAGATCAATGTTATCAAAAACCTGGCAGATCAATATTATCGACAAATAGCCTTGGAAAAAGGCAAAGGTAAATGCTCTGTCTTTGCAAACATTAGCTATTTTACTCTTAACAATTCATTCAGACTCTATAACAAGTAAAAGGTGATGGTGTTGCAAGTAAAATGCGATGGTGTTTAGGGCTTGCAAGTAAATCAAGGATTCGAGGATACCGGTGGATAGTTTAGTGCTTGCAAGTAAAAGGCGATGGCATTGAAACGACGATGTAGCTCCCCTCTTGATTTAGAAATTGCAAAATCTTTGCGCAAGGGAGAAGCTCAGCACTGAAAAGACGATGGATCATGCGATGGAGCACCGAGGGATGGAGCAGACAATGGATCACCACACGAAGTTTCAAGAAGTGATGAAGCACTAGGCTAGGCGATGGAGCAGGTTCAACAACAACTATCGGTGACAAAGCAGAAGTCGGGGGCACGAAACCTAAGAAGCAGAAGGCGAGAGGTCTTAGAAGGCCACTTAAATGTCATGTGCATGGCACGTGACGTGCATTCACGAGGCAACGCCTCAATTGTGCCTCATGCCTCAACGCCTCGAGGCGCGCCCTTGTGATATTTGAGGCGCACGCCTCACTGAGGATGCTTGATGTGTGCGCCTCGAGGCGTGTGCCTCAGTGCCTCGAGACACGTTTAAAAAACCATGGTTCTACCGGCAGATGGTTCCATGTCTGATTTTGCTGAGCCCACTTGTGTTTCTTTTTTGAAGCGATAACTTCTATGTTCCTGGTCCTAATATCTTGGTGGGATCTTCGGTTCGGCTTGTAATTTCGACCTATAGGCTCAATATTATCTCGTTCGACTTGGGGGTTTGGCGTCACTCGCTTGTTGCAACCAGCGTTGATGGGTCTAGACTTATTTCTTCCTTCCAACTCTCTGTTTTGATATTTTTCCCTCTAAATAATGGTCTCGATTAGTGTCGTTGGAGGAACTGTCTTGGAGGTCGTTGATGGACATTTTATTTGGGGGGGGGGGGGCTGGGCTTTACTAAGTGTTGGTAATGGGTGTATTATTAAGTCCACAATTGATTTCTGCAAAGGTTGATCGACTCTTCGAAGATGGCCTCAAGGTCTCATAGATGTTCTTTAGTGGGAGGGGGTGTCAGGGGTTGGGGGGGGGGTGTCATACATGTTGCACCCCAAGCTCCCTTGACCATTGATGCTTAGGCGATGATTTATGTGTATGTGAGGAAGAAATCGAAGCCGATGGTGGGAAACCAATGTTTGCATCATTGCGAATGGGGTTCCGTGCACGTTGCACCCCTAGTTGATTATTGAGTATTAGACATGGATTCATGTGTATGTGAGGAAGCAATCGAGGTTGATGGTGGACGATTAAGGTTCTCATCATTGTAGTTTGTGTCGTATTTTCTTGACGATGAGGCATACTTGGGGGCATCAATCGTGGAGGTTGCGGGTTTGATCTCGTAAGGTGGTGTTGATTTGATTTTGGACGTGGGTTACCACACGTCGGGGTCCAAACCATGGTGTTGCGTTCTCTATAGGGACTATATGTGATGTAAATCAGAAATATTCGCAATTGTAGAAGTTTTTTTAAGGTGGAAAATTTTGTAGAGAAGAACTTAGAGGGAGGAAGAAGAGAAAGCACGCTGATTGCGTGAGATTCGGTAAAGAGAAGCGCGAAAATCGCGCGGAGGGAGAAGAGATAAGGAGAGAAAGATGAGATGAATCTCAAAATGATTTCGACTTGAACTGTCTTAAACAAAGGCCTACCATCCCCTTTATATAGGAGGGGTAGGATTACAAAAATAGAAATAAAATCAAAATTCAAATCCTAGCTTATTATAATTTGGACTCTTAGGGTTCGTTTGGTTGCAGGGTTAAGCAGGGTTGGGTTGGGTACTATTCACAGGGGTACCCCCTCCTCACAGTTTACTATTCACCCAGCACACCCAACCCAACCCTGCCCAACCCTGCAACCAAACGAACCCTTAATATCTCTAATCGGTCAACCACTAAATATAACTGGCTCATAAATTAAATCGAAATCACACGCGATCTCTTTATTTTAAAATAAAATTGTAAAAGACTAAATAAAATCACTCGATCTAAATGTAATTAAAGGACTAAAAATAAAGCCCTATTTATCCTCCTCGTGCTGCATCAACTCTCTCCGCTTGAAAAATTCTTCTCCCAACGAATTGCTGGATCTTCCAGCTTGAAGCTTAAGCTTGACAATTTTAATTTAGCGTTCTCGATCACATCTTGGAAGAATTGATGTGGAGCAAACAGTGGAATCCAGGTGTTCTTGGTGTAGTTGTTAGAGCCATTCATTTCATGTTGGAAGAGCATATGTGGCGCAAATGTCGGCACCCACTTGGATTTCTCCCCCTTGACGTCGTGCTCGAAAAATTGATGGGGCATCTTCATATCAAGCATCGCGGTCTTTGACGAACCCATAGCAATTGAATGGCACGAATTTAGGAGGGTAGGAGATACGAGTAATGAACTGTACCATATGATCTTTGAATAGGTGAAACCCACATTCATAATCACAATTGGAAAAGATAGCAACCCCAATTTCTTTCTTTCAACACTTCTTTTAAATATTCCCGCACCAACGGAATGGAGTGTAAATTTTCTACCCCTTCATCTAAGGAGATGCCCCTTAGGTTCCCACCAACTTTAACCTTTAAATAAAAACTTTTGTGAGGAGGGGGCGACTTGCAATTTTTCTAAAATATCTCATCCCTTAATTTATGGAATTTGATTGAAGAGGAATTCCCAACCTTTGTTAGGGTTTCTCTCCCCTTCAAATATCGTCGACAACGGTGGTCTGAGAGGGGAGGCCACAGGCAGCGGCGTCACCGAGAATGGAGGGGCAGGTGGCGGTTGCGCTTGAAGCGCGCACGTTGATGAAGGGTGCAACAACATCAAACCAGGAGGGGGAGGGTGGTGGTGCGAATGTTGGGGAAGGGAGTGGGAAGAGGAATAGACAATGGTGCGGGACCGAGGGGGAGGAGGCGACAACGGGTAGAGAGGGGGAGGGTGGAGACGAATGGGGGGATAGACGATGGCAATAGGGTTGGGGGGTTCGCCAGAGGTGTAGGGGTGGCGGGAGGGGGTGGCAGCGACGGAGGGGCTAGGAGATTCGCCGGAGGTGCAGGTGTGGCAAGAAGGGGTGGTGTAGCAACGATGCGACTATTTGGAGGGCGGAATGGGACTGCATCAGGTTTGGAGGTACCGCCCGACGTGCGGGGGAATCATCAAGGAGCTGCTGGGAGGTTGGAGATGTGGTCGGAGTCAGTTCCTTCGACGACGTCAGATCTGAAGCGGACTGGACAACATACGTAGAGGCATCTTTTTCTTTGTTTTTTCCTTGGAAACCAAGACAACAGCTTTGACGACGGGAGGTTTCGATCCGCCACTGCTTAGGGTCTCAAAATTAACAATCAAATCCTGTAGATTTGATTGTAATTCGAGCAATATGGACATTAACTCCTTGTTGTAGGTTTCGTTGGCTCGTCGTTTATGTTCCGACAAACGATAGTCTTGCATTGCGTGCCTGCACGAATATCGATACAGATCGTCAGATCGTGAGGACGATCTGTGAGCCATGCTCTGATACCAATTGATGCAAATCGAAAATATTCACAACGGTGGAAAAATATTTTCAAGGTGAAACATTTGGTGGAGAAGAAGTTGGAGGGAGGAAGAAGAGAAAGCGCGTGCCGGTTGCGCGAGATTCAAGAAAGAGAAGCACGGAAATCGCACGGAGGGAAAAGAGATAAGGAGAGAAAGATGAGAATAAATCTCAAAATGATTTTGACTTGAACTGTCTTAAACAAAGGCCTACCGTCCCCCTTTATATAGGAGGGGCAGGATTTCACAAATAGAAACAAAATCAAAATTCAAATCCTAGCTTATCCTCATTTGGACTCTAAAGATCTCTAACCGATTAACTATTAAATGTAGCCGACTAATTGATTAAATCGAGATCACATGCGATTTCTTTATTTTAAAATGAAATTGTAAAGGACTAAATAAAATCACCCCGACCTAAATTTAATTGAAGTACTAAAAATAAAGCCCTATTTACCCGTCTCATGCTGCATCAACTATTTATCCGTCCCACGCTGCATCAATATGATATCAGTTATGAAGGTCAACTCTTGAAATGCGTAGGGCTAGGGTATCGTGAGAATTGACGGTTGCTGGGCGATTTGTTTTGGTGGCTAGCAAATTTCAGTTGCCTTCTCACATGAAGATAGACTGAGTGTCTAGAAGTCTTGAATTTATCTGGTTTAAACTTTTGATATTTCAGGGTGATTGACATAGTGGAGCGTTCTGGGGCCTCCTAATTATGTGGTAATGGTGTCCTCTTCTGTTTGAAGGAAGAAAGGGAGACACATGCTATATTTGGTGTTGAGGAGGTTGGCAGGTGGTCTATCTTGGGATGCCTTTGACGGCGGGAGAACGAGGTTGCGGGATTGGCTCAGAGTTGTGGAGAAGGTGGAGGCGGGTTGGAAATCGGCTATTCTATCGGGGGGGGGGGGTTGTTGGTCCTCCTAAAGGCGGTCCTTTCCTCCATCCCTGTTTATTTCATATCCAACCGCCGTTTGCCGAAGGGAATTCGTGATCGGCTTGAGAAGCTTATGCGTAGGTTCTTATGGGGCAAGCATGGGGAGGCTGCGAGGGGCATTCACCTTATTGGCTGGGAAGAAATTACGCTCCATAAGAATGCGGGGGGGGGGGCTGGGGTTCAAGCGTTTGGATCAAATGAACGAAGCCTTGCTTCTTAAGTGGGCAAGCATAATTTGGGGTCATGGGGAGGATTTTTGCTACACCGTGCTGCGCAAGATCTACGGTATTGAGGGGGCACCGCCGAGGCAGGGTGCTCGTGTGGACTCTCCTACACAGTTCTGGAAGGGGGTGATGGACGTTTTCTCGAAGCATATCTCTCTGTTTAGGCCGATCCTTGGCAGTGGCGAGTCCTTCGCTTTCTGGTATGATGACTGGACGGGGGGAGCCCTTATGCGCGTGTTTCCCACGTTTGTTTGCTCTTGCGGATGACAAAAATGCGACGGTTGTATCTTGCTGGTCGGATGATAATTGGTTTTCGGCTTTCTCATCTGGCTTCTCGGACTAGAGACTCGAGGATTTCCTCGCGTTGTTGGATGCTATCAAGGATGTGGGGCGTCCAACGGTGGGAAGGGACCATTGGGGATGGCTTGCGGGACCGTTCACGGTTAAGAAGGCATTTGGGGCGATTTGCAGGCCTCCGCTGTCTCGCTCGGAGGTTGTGATCCGTGATTGTGCGTTTTTCTGGGCTCTCAAGCTCCCCGAGCGAATTGGTTTCTTCTTGTGGCTGTTACGTAGACAAAGGCTGATGACGAGGGACCGGTGTGCTAGACTTCTAGGCTCCACATCTGATAGGTGCCTTCTTTGCGATGAAGCGATTGAGACCATTGGGCATCTATTCTTTAAATGGCCCAAGGTGATCCAGATCTGGGGGTGGGGGCAGATTGACTTGGTTATGCGGTAGGGATATGGCCTCTTTCTGCGGCTCGATGGTTGCTAATAAGAACAGATCTCGGAGGGAGCTCGTCTATCCAATCGCCATTCTGTGGGCCGTTTGGTTGGGAAGGAATGCTTTCCTCTTCTCCGGGCAACGCTTCTACAAGGAAAACGTGGGGATTCATGCCGCGAGATTGGTGGAGGAGTGGGAACTGTAATTGGTTATTTTTGTTCCTTTTGCTTTTGTCTATCCTTTTTATTTTCATTATATAATCAATCTTTGGGGTGAACACCATTGAGTGTGTCCCCCTGTTTTTGGCTTCAAAAAAAGATGGCGTGCATGTTGCTTTCCCATGTGTGTATGATCCGGAGAATTCAAAACAATATGAACTTCGGGATGACTTTTGAGTGGCTTGGTATGCTTTTACTTTGATTTTATGACTTGTTGGGTGTGACTTCAATGTTACCCTTAAGCCGAATGACAAACCATGTATGCGTGGTGGGCTGGATCCAAGCTCAAATTCTTTTGCTTTGCTTATTGGGGATCTTCAGTTGGAGGTTTGTGATGCGATAAATTGCTGCATCCATGGCAAAGTTCGAGGTCATGATGTAACTTTTGTCCTTTCTATTTGCCTCAATTAACGCCTTGACAAGGTTGCACTTGGCTCATATCAATATATCTCGGGACTTGGAGAGGCATTGCTTGGTCGATTTGCTTTTTTGTCGAGAAGTTGTAAATTTTAGAGGGGTTTTAGGGTTTAGGTTGAACAAGTTGGTGGATGGAAGAAGCTTCTCTCATAGAGGAACTTGAGGTACAAGTAGTTTAACAAAAGATAGTGTTGAAAGAAGATAAAAGTGTAAGATTGAATAAAGGCATAGATTTAAGCAGAATTAGGCAAGGGAAGGTGATGCAAATACTAAACTTTTTCATGGAGTGGCCAATGGAAAGCGTAAAAACTGCATTCGCTCTATTCCGATGAACGATGTAACTCGTGTAAGAGTGCATTCTAACAAGGAGGTTGGAAGGAAGGCAATGGCCTAGGAGGGTTAAGAGCTTTGGGTGGAGATGGTTGGGTACTAGTGCATTTGCAATACATAACACCAGTCAAGCCTTCTCCAACACTAAGTAGGGTTGGCTACATGGATTCTTTGCTTCCATTCGTGTACATTTTGGGTCATTCTCGGACTTAGATCCAAATAACTACGGTCCCTTCAGAATTCGGATAGTCTCCTTCCAATACTTCTTAGGCCTTAATCGTCCTCTCTTAAAATTGTTGGGAGAAATGAGCGAATTGTTTATTCCAATAGACCTAGGCTCTCTTATATAGGAGAGTAGCCTATGGGTAAATTACAAAAAGCATACATAAGCAAAGAAAGTTAAGAAACAATCCACGAATAGAAAATAAACATAGTAACATAACCATATATTCTCTACACTCCCCCTTAAGATGGATCATAGATGTGTATCATGCTCAGTTTGGATAAACACTTTTGAAAAGGTCTTCGGAGTAAGGCCTTGGTAAGGATATCTACAGTCTGGTCTCCTGAGCTGACATGAGATGTGGAAATCAACCCCTTTTGAATCATATCACATATATAGTGGCAATCAATCTCAATGTGCTTGGTACATTCATGAAATACCGGGTTATTTGCAATAAATATAGCGGCCTGATTGTCACATGTCAGTGACATGGAAGAGGAACCTCTATGTATAGATATGTAAGAAAAGCTCGAACCCACATCATTTCTGTGCTAGCCTGGGCCATAGCCCTATACTCCGACTCAACACTAGACTTGGCCGCGACGGTTTGTTTCTTGCTCTTCCATGAGACGAGAAAATCCCCAACATATACGACAAAGACAGTGGCGGATTTCCTATCTTTGGGGCACCCTGTATAATCTGCATCTGCATATGCTGAGATAGTGATTGACTTGCCTTTTCTAAACAATAGACCTGCTCTTGGTGATGATTTAAGGTACCTTAGTATCATCTGTATAGCGTCCATATATACCTGACGTGATTGCTCCATGAATTGGATAACTCTTCTAACTACGAATGAGATATCTGGTCTAGTAATTGTAACATAGAGGAGCTTTCCTAATAGTTCAATGTAACTTCTCTTGTCTACTTCATCAGTATCATTCTCGTACAACCTCATGCTTGGATCCATAGGTGTAGTAGCAGGTTTACATCCTAGCATACCCGTGTCCCTAAGCAGATCAGTGACATATTTCCTCTGGGTCATTACTAGTTCTTGCTGATTTCTGGCAAACTCCAGTCCTAGAAAGTATCAGAGAGTTCCAAGATCCTTGGTATATTCATGACCAGAAAATCCTTAGCCGTCCTTATTCCCTGTAAATCATCTCCTGTAATGAGAATATCATTAACATATACCATAATCGCACTCGTACCTCTAGTAGTTCTCTGTATGAAAAATGAATGATCTGCATTGGAGCGTTTGAACCCTTGCTTTTCAAACAAATATGATAACTTCTGGAACTAAGCTCTCGGACTCTGCTTGAGTCCATATATGGCCTTGTGAAGTTTACATACCTGTGTAAACTCCCCCTCAACAGTAAAACCTAGTGGCTGCTGCATATAGACTTCCTCTTGAAGTTCGCCTTATAAAAAGGCATTCTTGACATCAAGTTGAAACAATGGCCAATCTCGAAGAACTGCAACATATAAAAGAATTCTCAAGGTAGAATGACACGTCTAGCGTAGATATATCGCGAACGAATTTACAGTCTGTCCCCATTAACCGCTCGGGCATCGACCCCGGAATAATCAATTCAAAATAAACTGGGGAAAAGGTGTCCAGATAATCTACCCCGTATGTCTGTGTAAAGCCTCTTGCTACTAGCCTGGCTTTGTAATGATCAATGCTACCATCTGCATTCTGTTTCTCTATAAAAACCCAATTGCAACTCACTAGTGATGCCCCAGAAGGAGCAGGTACACAGATCATCGCAACGATAACCCTTATGGGTTCTGGAGTATCCAATAAAGACACATTTGGCATCCCTTGGAGAGAGCTTGTCAATCCCTGGAAACAACTGATGGACAAACGCAACCGATCCAAAAACACGAGGTCTAAGAGAAAACAATTCCTTGTTAGGAAAAACAAGTGAAAAAGGGACTTTCTCCTCCAACACCGAAGATGGCATGCTGTTAATAAGATAACAAGAAGTGAGAACTGCATCACCCCAGAAAGTATGAGAGCACAACTTTGTATCAGTAGAGTACGAGTGACATCTAAAAGATGACGATGCTTTCTTTCAGCAACATCTTTCTGTTGAGACGTATAGGCACACTATGTTTGATGAAGAATACCAATTGAAGAAAATAATCGATACAACTTATGCATACATAATTCAAGCGCATTGTCAGTCCGTACAATTTTCACAGAGGTTGAAAACACATTCTACACTTCTCTAATAAAATTTATTATGACATTTCCAACTTCAGATTTATTCTTTAACAAGAAGATCCATGACAGACGACTGAAATCTTCCACAACCACTAAATAAAATCGATGTTCCTAATGATCAGGAACTCGACTTGGACCCCACATATCAATATGGAAAAACTCAACAGAGGAGCTACTGCTCCGACTCGAACGAATAGGAAAGACAGATCGATGATGCTTTCCTAAGTGACATGCCTCACTGTTGAATGACGAACGAAATTTGAGGAAGAACTTGACGCAACTTCGGAAGTGGTAGATGACCAAAACACATATGCTATAGATAGGGAGAGACCGGTCGAGTGAAATGGGATGATAGACCAACATACATGGTGTGAACTGATCGATAAACTTCACCCTGCTCATGGCCACAACCAATCACTTGCCCGTAAGAATGTCATGAAAAACAAGAGATGATGGGTCAAAAATTGTGTGACAATTTAAATCCTTAGTAATCTGACTGATAGACAATAAATTCATTGAAACGTCAGGAGCATGCAACATGTTCTGCAATCGCATAGAAGGTGTCAAGGTGATCTCCCCTTGTCCAGTGATAGGGGAGTGAGTACCATCAGCTATGCCCATTGTTCGACCTGGAGAAACCTGCATGTAGGCTATGAACTGACCACTATCTCCACACAAGTGATGTGTGGTTCCAGAATCAATAATCCATTCCGAAATATCAAAATCATGAAAAGAAGCAGATGCATGAACACTACCTGAGGTGCTTGTTTCTGCAGTAGCAGCAAAGTCCAAACTAGTCTCTGAAGAAGGTGTTGGAGTATCAGATGGGGGCACAATGTCCCTCAATCGAGACACAAGGTCGACATAACATTGATCAGATGTGAGAGGAGCATATTGCTGATGCTGGGCCTGTTTTGCTACACATGTCGATGTTGGAAAACCATGCTTAGAGTAACACGTGTCTTCCGTATGACCAGATCTGTGACAATAGGTACACCGTAATCCACAACCATGTCTACCTCTACCACGTGATGTCCGTCCTCGAAATAGAGATGAGCCACCTCTCCCTCGAGAGACTGCCATGGCAGATGATTTTGGCGCTGGGGATGGGACATTGATCCTACTCAACCTCCGGAAGGCCTCTTCCATGGAAGGAATGGTAGCATCGGCTAGTATCTGAGAGGAAGCGGCCTCTTATTGTGTGTCAAGAGAATCCAGAAATACTCTAACCATCGTAACATTTCGGAATGTCTTCATCTGCTCTGGAGTAGCTGTGAGAGGTACGGAGCTATGAAGCTTCTCAAACATTCCGCGCATGGCAGTATAGTGTGCATGTAATGGACGACCATTCTGCTTAATAGTAAAGATGTCATGCTGTAGCTATGAGATCTTCGTCTCATTCTTGGCCTACGAATACGTGACAACAAGAATGTCCCACATGGCTTTAGTTGTGGGCTGGTGCAGAACATCGTTTGCAATATCTGGTATTAAGGTACGGAATGTCTTCATCTGCTCTGGAGTAGCTGTGAGAGGTACGGAGCTATGAAGCTTCTCAAACATTCCGCGCATGGCAGTATAGTGTGCATGTAATGGACGACCATTCTGCTTAATAGTAAAGATGTCATGCTGTAGCTATGAGATCTTCGTCTCATTCTTGGCCTACGAATACGTGACAACAAGAATGTCCCACATGGCTTTAGTTGTGGGCTGGTGCAGAACATCGTTTGCAATATCTGGTATTAAGGTACCAGATAACCAGATTTGTGCATATGCACCATCAATCTCCCATGAGGTATGCAATCCTGTCTTCTCCGTTGGCTCGTCCTCAGTAAGAATATGCTTCTTACTCATTGACTTCATTAGGCTCATGCATGGACTGAAATTTCGCGATATTTCGACGTGTCCGGGCTTTCGAAACCACTATATATATATATATATATATATATCGATTTCCAGGGTTTCGGGCGAAATATCGCGAGATATCGGCGATATTTCGGCTCGACTCGATATCTCGGCTGATATATGGAATCTTTCAATAAACAATACACGGATATGTCGAGATATGCCGAAATTTCGGTTGAAACTACCCCATTTCGACCGACTTCGGGCAGAACCATCTCCTTCCTCTTCCAAGGTCTTCTTCCTTCGAGGTAAGCTAAATTAGGCTAATTCTTCCTAAAATTCATAAATTTTTAGGGGTTTCACTGTTAGGATGTTGATATAGCTTGCCATGGTGTTTTTTTTAAGAGATTTCCCAAACATAGCTTCTTATTTGGGGACGAAAATTAGGGCTTTTGTTTTTTTATTGTACAATAGTGTTAGCTATAAACATGGTATCTCGAATCTGAAGTTAACATGAACTAAAAAATAGTTGGAGAACATTTTGTTGGATCTATGTTAGAGGAAATTGGGGCTTTTGAGGTTTAATGTGCAATGATAATGAGTTGGGGTATTATATATTCGGATCTTAAGTTTTGGAAGTAGAAATCATAATCAGGAATTTTTTTATTAATAAAATTTAAAAATACAGAAAATCCGAAAATCATTTGTTAAATATTTAGTTTTTTGTTCATATTTTGGGTCACTTAGGTAGTCTTTCTTGAAATGGTCCCCTAATTGGTAGATTTAAGACCTCGATGTATAGATTTAAGGTACTTTTTCTGTAAATCGGAATAGTAGGTGTTACAAAAATTAATTATATAATAATTCCGAAATTTAAAACATAAAATAATTTAATATTCATAAGCGGTCGCATTCTATGCCAACTTAATGATCGTTCTTGAATTTCCTCGCAGATTTTGACGATCATTACCATGGCACATTCTGGTTCCGGTTCTGTATCTGACAGTTCTGATGATCAGAGGGGCGATTTCAATGGGGACATTGGCTGGAGGTGTGCCTCCGCTCCTGATGGAAATAAGACGAAGCCAGAATGCAATTTCTGTGGGAAGAAGTTGGGAGGAGGTGGGATCACAACGATGAAGCAACATCTTGTTGGCAACAACAAGAATGTTGCCAAGTGCACGCGTTGTCCCAAAGATGTGAGGGACAAGGTAAAGGCGAGCTTGGATGGAAAGAAGGAAAAGGAGACGGAGAGAGCAAGAAGGGAAGAACAAATGAAGGAGTTCATGTTCGAGAAAGAATTCAACGTCATTTCTGATTCAGATGATGATGATTCTGTGTACCCCGCCGACATTCAGACTGCAGCGGAGAGGAGGGCATACAGAAGGAATACACTAGAATCATTGAGGAGCGAGTTCGAGAGGAGAGAACTCGGTGGTGCACGGGGCGGCTTTTATGGTGCAGGTGGGACCGTGGGAGTGGGAGTGGTTTTGGAGGCGCACCAGTACCACCGCCCACCAAGAAACACAAGGAGAAGGGAATTGAGCCCTTCTTGACGAGGAGCGGATCAATACAATACAAGGCAAGCAAGGATCCGAGGCAGAAAACGGTGAAGGGAATGTTCACCAATGCACGAGAAAGGGTGTGAAAAGCCATCAGCAAGCTCTTCTTTGGGGAGAGCATTCCTGCCAACATTGTAGGCGGGCCATTTCTCCAGCATGCCATTGGTGAGATCACTGCAACAGGAACGTGAGTGAAGGCTCCTACATCCTACGAGATCATGAACAAATACCTGGGGATGGAGAAAGAGGAGATGGATGAGTACATCGCCGAGTTGAGGAGGAGATAGCCAGAGTACGGGGTGACATTGATGTGCGATGGATGGACGAGCTGCACGAGGAAGCAGATCATCAACTTCCTTGTCTACTGCGATGGAAAGACAATCTTCTTGAAATCTATCGATGCATCTGAGCATGTGAAGGACCACAAGTACCTTTTGAAGTTGATGAAGGACGTTATAAAAGAGGTTGGGAAAGAGCACATTGTGCAAATTGTGACGGATAATGGCAGCAACTTCAAGAAGGCTGGTGAAACAATAATGAAGTCCAACTGCTACGGATTTTTTTGGACACTGTGTGCTGCGCATTGGATTGATTTGATCCTTAAGGATTTCAGCAAGAGGAAGCTCGTCTCAAGGGTGGTGGAGAAAGTACGAATGATCACCACATTCATTTACAACCACGACAAAGTGATGGCACTGATAAGGCGGATGTGCAATGGGGAGTTGGTGAGGTCTGGCATCACATGCTTTGCAACCAATTTTATAACGTTGCAAAGCCTCAAGCAACATAAGACAGGTTTGAAAACCATGTGTTGCCAGGGTGAGTGGTTCGAGATACCTGAAGCTCGAACTGAAGGAGGACGGAAGGTGGAGATATTGATCAATGATATCTCCTTTTGGGATGACGTGACTCGGGTCACGAGGATCATGGATCCAGTTGTTTCTCCATTGCGGATCGTGGATGGCGACAAGAAGACCACCATGGGAGTCATCTATGAGGTAATGCGTTGCATGAGAGAGAAGATCAGAGAAGCGGTTGGAAAGGGATCGCAAGCATGGTTGGACATCATAGACGAGCGATGGTCCAAGATGCTCTCACATCCTCTTCACAAGGCCGGTATGTTTTATCATATGTAAAAATGGAGTCACAATTTCTAGCTAAATTTGGAGTCACAAGAAATTTCGTCAAGGATGAGAAGTTACAGATCATGTGCATGAACGAGGTAATCCTCAATTTCTAGCTAAATTTGGAGTCACAAGAAATTTCGTAAAGATGTAGTACGACATAAACCTATGTGTGCACTGTGCAGGTTAAGTATTTCCGGGATGCGTTGGGTTCCTTCGGTCGGATTACTGCGGTCAACGGATGGGGCAGTACTCTTCCTGGTAGGGACGAAGGCAAATAAAACCATTACTTGTGTGTTCATTTATTCCTACTATTGATTTCTCTCTTTTTCTTTTTTTGTAGCTGAATGGTGGTTGTCATACGGGATGGAAGCTCCCAACCTTCGAAGTGTGGCAGTGAAAGTGTTGTCTCAAACCGCATCTGCTGGCGGTTGTGAGAGGAACTGGAGCACGTTCAATTTGATCCATTCCAAGAGACGGAACAGGTTGGGAGAAAAGAAGCTCAATGACCTTGTTTACGTGCATTACAACCTGAGGCTGAAGTTGAAACATGCAAGGGAGGGACAAGACAAAGATGACTACACGGACCCTATTGATCTTGTATACATTTTCAAGATGCACGATGACGATGCTGATGAAGACGTTCTCCAGAGGTGGATGGATTCCAATGGTACACCGTTCTCGATCAGCCAGGTGGAAGACCAAATGAGAACATAAGCCAGCAAATGGGAGCAGACGTTGGTGACTATTTGGCAAGATCCGGGCGGATTACAGACCCTGTTGGAGGGTTGGGCGAGATTGATGTGGCTGTTGATGAAATTCTCTCGAGTAGCTCCAAATCCAAATCAAAGTCAAAGGATGACAGTGGAGATGATGATGACGATGTTGGTCGTGGTGGACCTGGTGGTGGTAGGGAGTCAAACTCAGGTGGGTCAGGAGGGAGTGGTCGTGTACCACAAGATACCAGACTTGAGGAAGGGCTACAAGCAAGACGTGAATATATGGAGCGACAACGGAATACACACGGACAATTTGTTCCAAGTACGAGTCCGGGGCCTACGGATTACGAGTACGATCGAGGCCATTGTCCAACCGACAGCTACATGGAAGATTTGACATCATCTGTAGGTTCTTTGAGCTTCATGGACATTGACAGCCCATATCGCGGAGGAGCACCAAGTCCTTTAGGCGGATATGAATCATCGCACGATGAGAGATCATTTGGTGTCTTCCCGGAATACTTTCAAGCTCCTCCTCCAGGACCTCCTCCTCCTCCTCCTCAGTATGCACCTCCATCATATTCATATGGTTACTGTGGGTATGGGGGATACAGTAGCTACAACGGAGACAACTACCAAGGTAGCCAACCTGAGCAGAGTCAGGGCAACTTCTTTGAGGGTGACAGCTACGGTTTCTTCCATGAGTAGACGCCGGTTCCTCCTCCTCCGCACAGATCTTCTCCTACTCTGTCGTCGTCGTCCTGAGGATCTCAGGCAGTAGTTCGCAGCCTCGTCGTGCCACTTGTGATACCGGATCTAGTGTTGCTTATCCTCGTCTCGGGATACTCATAGGCATCGATGACACCAATACAAGCAGTATGTGATGGATTACGAGTACATGTACAAGCAGTATGTGATGGATTACAAGGCCATGTACTCGTACATGACATGCGAGAACTAGTGCGAGTTCATTGAATCTGCGATGCATTATGAGAGACAACAAGAAAGGGGGGGACGCTTTCAGATCCACCACAAAACTCTTGGTTATGAACAAAACATGTCACCAAGTACTATACTTTAATCTTTTATTGCATTGATCATTAATATGCATGTTCTGAATAATTTTCACTTGTTGTAACTTGTATTGTATTTGTAAGACTATTACTCTGTTTTATTATGTATTAATAATGTTACAACAATATCACCGATATGATCGATATGACCGATATGTCTATATAAGGAGTATAAATGACCAACATGTGTAAAATAATTGTGTATTTTATGTTATTTATTGTTCTAATAAATTGGAATATCGAAATTTTCAATCAAATTGGGAAAAAATCGGATTTTTGAGCCTCTTCCGACTTTTCCATCGAAATCGTCGAAATTTCCCGAAATTTCGGCGAAATTTCGGTTTTACAGGTCACCGAAACGAGATTTCGAACCTTGGGCTCATGAACTGCATGACCCACAACTCATAATTAAACACGTCCATCTTGACTATGGACGCTAGACCTCTGAAGGCATCTGTGGTGGGAATATCAACTTTGTTTTCTAACATCTTGCCGATCGTAGAAGACGAGGATTGTAGACCTGAGTAAGAAGTGTCTACACTGACATAAAGGAAGTTGGTTGCATGTGTAGACTTAGATAGCAACCAACTTCCTTGAAGGAATCGATGTGACTATGTAAACCACGAGGGTGACTGAAGGGGCAGGGATCGAGGAGGCCGTGAGTCGGGGGGTTTGGATGAGATCGTGGGTCTGCCATGTATGCTAAGCGGCAATACCGTGAGCCGCTGAGCCACAAGGCAACAAGGGTACAATAGTGGTGAAGCACAGGGGGTGGCGATGCCTGTGGTCGATCATAAGGCTATGGGGTAGCGAACCCACGGGAGCAGCGATGCCGCAAGACTAAAGGGTTGCAGGTGCCGCAAGGCCACAGGGATGATGCCGCAGGGGCGGCGAGGTCGCGGAGGTGCCAGCCAAGGGATGGAGGTGCGCGAGAGAGGGCTAGGCGGTGGGGGAGGGGGCTAGGGTTAGGGTACACGAGCTCCAATCTAGGACATCCGCTCTGATACCATGTTGGGAGAAATGAGCAAATTGTTTATTCCCATAACCCTAGGCTCTCCTATACATGAGAGTAGCCTATGGGTAAATTACAAAAAGCATACATAAGCAAAGAAAGTTAATAAACATACCATGGAATAGGAAATAAACATAGTAAGATAACCATATATTCTCTACAAACATGTTTAACATCTTAAGTCTTGCATCTTCTAACCGGCGCATCAACTGACCTCCTTTGTACATGGTCAAACCATCTTTAGTGGTTCTCTCTCATCCAATTCTCTGTTGGAGCTACACCAACTTTCGTTCTAATCATATTGTCTCAGATCTGATCTTTTTGTGTTTGTGACAACACATCGATCTTAGTATTTTCAATTCTGCTAACATCATGCTCTACATGTCTATGACCACATGCTAATATTCGAATCCACAGAGCATAGATCGTTTTACGGTTGCTTCGTAGTACTTTCCTTTGATTTTTAAAGGATTTTCCTTATCACATAGAACGAGAGGCTTCTCTTCCACTTTAGCCAACTTACATTTATTTTATGAATAACATCTCTATTGATTTGCCCATCATGTTGCAAAGTAGATCCCGTGTATCTAAATGAATCTTTCTTTTGAATGTTATATTATCCAATCTTCACATTGATTCCTTAACCAGTGCTTCCATCACAAGTGCACTTCATATATTTAGTCTTAGCCCTACTTATATGAAATTCTTTAATCTGTAAGCATGTCTCCAAACCTTAAGCTTCTCAATTAGTTTGCAGGGATGCCCCTTAGCACCTTTGCTTTTTGCGATAACGACAGATGCTTTGGAAGTAATGATGAGGTTGGTCGGGGAGGAAGGACTATGCACCAGATATTTCAAAGAGGATATATCTACCAATTCTTTAGTATGATGATGATACAATCATCTTTATTAGTATGAGAGTGGAGCAGGTTCGGAGGGTGTCACATTTTATGTAGGTCTTTGATATTTTTTGGGGCTTATACTGAACAGAGAAAAGTCCGCTTTTGTTCCGTTTGGTCTTTGTCAGCTGAGATATAGGAGATTGGCAACATCCTGAACTGTCGAAATGGCGATCTCTCAATTGTTTACTTGGGTCTTCCTCTGAGCGCAGGATGCTTATGCACGTCAGACTCAAACTTGGTCCTTGATAGATTGGAAAGCAAACTGGCAGGTTGGAAGGTGAGGTTATTATCTAAAGGAGGGAAGCCTGTTCTGCTCAAGCATGCGCTTTCTGCAATTCCCATATTTTTTGCTCCACAAGATGGCTACCTAAAGGGGTTTGTACAATAATTGAGGGCTTACTGAGGTGGTTCCGTTGGTCGGATGGTAAGCAAGAATGCGACGTGATTCACCTGATGGACTAGGAGGCGGTGACACACATGAAGAAGGATGGAGGTCTTGGGATCTTGAAGCTGGAACATATGAGCAAGGTGCTAATATCCAAGTGGGTGATCAAATTATGGGGAGTAAAGAATGATCTTGTTAGTAGACTGCTGAGGGAGATATATATCATCAATGGTACTGTTGGAAAAATGAGAAAGAAGATGTTTATTCCGTAAACCCTATGCTCTCTTATATAGAAGAGTAGCCTATTGGTAAATTGCATAGAGTTTACAAGAAGAGAGAAAATACGAAACTGTACAAATAACGTAATATCATAACATAAAATATATCTCTACACTCCCCCTCAAGGTGGAGCATAGATATCAATCATGCTCAGCTTGGACGAGCACCTCTGGAATGGTCCTCTAAGTATTGCCTTGGTGAAAATATCTGCAGTCTAGTCCCTTGAGCTGCCATGAGATGTGGAAATAATTCCTTTTTGGATCATATCCCGTATATAGTGACAATCAACCTCGATGTGCTTGGTTCATTCATGAAATGCTGGATTATTTGCAATAAATATAGCAGCTTGATTGTCACATTCCAATGCCATAGGAAGTGGTACCTCTATATATAGATATGTAAGAACAACTTTCACCCACATCATTTTTGTACTGACCTAGGCCATAGCCCTATATTCAGACTCATCACTAGATCTGGCTACAACTGTTTGCTTCTTGCTTTTCCATGAGACAAGAGAGTCTCCAACGTATACAACAAATCTTGTGGTGGACTTCCTGTCCTTTGGACACCTCGCATAGTCTGCATCTGCGCATGCTAAAATAGTGACCACCTTGCCTTTCTTAAACAATAGACCTGCACCTGGGGATGATTTAAGGTTTAGGTACCTAAGTATCATTTGTATAGCATCCATATGCACCTGACGTAGTTGCTCCATGAACTGGCTCACCTGACTAGCATCAAAGGAGATATCGCGTCTGGTAATGGTAATATACAAGAGTTTTCCTACCAGTTCTCTGTATCTCCTATCCACCTCATTAGTATCATTGTTATATAATTTCATGCTTGGATCCATAGGTATAATGGCAGGTTGACATTCAAGCATTCCTGTTTCACTTAGCAAGTCAGTGACATATTTCCTCTAGGTCATCACGAGTCCTTGGAAAACTCGAGTCCCAAAAAGTATCTAAGGACTCCAAGATCCTTGGTGACAAATTCACGACCCAGCATTTCTTTCGCCCTCTACATTTCTTGTATGTCATCTCCTGTAATAAGGATATCATCTACATACACCATAATTGCAATCATACCTCTGGATGTTTTCTGTATAAAGAGGAAATGATCTGCATTAGAACGTTTGTACCCTTGTCTTTCAAACAAGTCTGAAAGCTTCTGGAACCAAGCTCTAGGGCTCTGCTTAAGGCCATAGATCGCCTTATGAAGTCTACACACCTATGGACACTCCCCCTCAACAATAAAACTAGGTGGCTGTTGCATGTAGACTTCTTCTTGCAAATCACCATATAGAAATGCATTCTTAACATCTAACTCGAACAATGGCCAATCTCGAATAACTGCAACAGAGAGACGGATCTATAAGGTGGAATGACGAGCAACATGCGTGAATGTTTCAAGATAATCCACCCGTATGTCTGTATAAATCCACGTGCAACCAGGCATGCCTTGTATCTGTCAATTCTGCCATCTGCATTTTTCTTAACTGTGAACACCCATTTACAGCTAACTGTATACACGCCAGTAGGAGCAGGTACACGACTCCATGTGCCTCTCGACTGAAGAGCAACAATCTCTTCTTCCATAGCTAAGCGCCATCGATTGTCTCTCGGGACATCTTGATAATTCCGTGGAATGTCCACGACAGATAGTGCAACAACAAACTTCCTGAATTCACCAGATAAGCGATCAAAAGAAACTGTGGATGCTATAGGATATGATGCACAGCTACATCTCTGTTTCCGAAGCACAATAGGTAGGTCCACATCAGTAACCTCCTCATCTGTCCCCTGTAACACAGCCTGCTCAGGTAAACCATTAGATCCATCATTGGAAATTATATTCTCAGGACATACCTCATGTGAGCTAGATGATGAGCGGTAACCATGAGCAGAAGCAGGCTGACGGGTATAGTAGTGTGGCAATGGAGGAACATGAACTGTAGTGGGAAGTGGTGGTGGTGGTAACGTTGTAGGTAATGGTGGTGGTGGCATGTACATGGCTTCATCAGTGTCCAAAGACATCAACCGATCACCTGTAGGGGAGAAGTACATGACAGACTCAAAAAAGGTGACATCGACACCAACATAATATTTCCTGTGCATCGGATCATAACACATGTACCCTTTTTGTGTCCTAGAATACCCGACGAAAATACACTTGGCAGCTTTAGGAGAGAGCTTGTCAATGCCTGGAGACAACTGGTGAACAAAGGCGACAGAGCCAAACACATGAGGAGTAAGTGAGAACAATTTCTTTTCAGGAAAAGCCAAAGAGAAAGGAATCTTGTCACCTAAGACAGACGATGGCATACAATTGATGAGATTGCATGCCGTTGGAACAACATCGCTCCAGAAAGACCGGCCTGTGGGAGAGGGGACAACTTCTTGTTTTGGGAAGACAATTGGACTGGGGCGGGGGCTCTCTGCTCTCGTTTCCCACGCCTTTATGCCTTGGCGGACAACAAGCATTGCTCGGTCATGGACTGTTGGGTGGATGGCTCCTGGTGGCCTACGTTCTCCACAAATTTCTCGGACCAAAGACTTGAGGATTTCTTGGTTTTGCTTGATGCATTGAGGGAGGTTGGGGCTCCTTCTGCAGGTAGAGATCATTGGTGCTGGAAGGATGGCTCTTTCTCGGTCCGGGGGGCTTATGGGGCAATGTCAAGACCGCCTCCGGCAAATTCAGAGCTGCTGAACATGGACGGTAACTCTATTTGGGATTCAAAGCCTCCTGAGAGAATTGGTTTCTTCTTATGGCTTCTTAGGATAAAGAGATTGATGACGCGGGATCGCTGCGTCAGACTCTTGGGCATGATTGCGAACAGATGCATCCTTTGTGATTGCGACATTGAGACGGTGGAGCACCTTTTCTTTTCTTGTCCTTTGGTCGTGCAGGTTTGGCATGAGGCGGATGTGGCGTGGTGCCGCGTTGATGATTTCCAGGCCTTCTGGAACTCGCTGCACGTCAATAGAGACAGAACAAGGCGTGAACGACTGTTTCCCTTCGCTGTTCTCTGGGCGATTTGGAGGGGGAGAAATGATCTGCTATTCTCGGGTCATAGGTTTTATAAGGAAAATGTGGGGTTGATGGAAAAAAGGTTGGTGGACGACTGGGTGCTATAACTTTTCTTTTCAGAGTTGCTTTCGTTTTTTGGGATGTATTAGAGTTATCCATATGTAACTCTAATTTTGACAATCAATAAATTTTGAAGGGGCGGACACCATCGAGTGCTTCCCCCTCCCTTGCAGAGTTTCAAAAAAAAAGAATGAGGGGCACAACTCTGTATTAGAAGTGTTCTAGTGACATCAAGCAAATGAGGATGTTTCTTTTCTGCAATTCTGTTTTGTTGGGAAGTATAGGCACATGATGTTTGGTGAATAATTCCTTGGGTAGAAAAATAATTTGAGAGAGTATTAGTATAAAATTCCAAGACATTATCAGTCCTCACAATTTTCACAGAGGTAGAAAAGACATTACAAACTTCATTTATGAAATTTTTGATAACATTCCCAGCTTCAAATTTATTCTTTAATAAAAAGACTCAAGACAGACGAGAAAAATCATCAACCATGACAAGATAAAACCTGTGCCCCTGATGATCAAGGACACGACTAGGAACCTAAATGTCGACATGAAACAACTCAAAACTAGAGCTACTGCTCCGACTCTGATGACTGGGAAAGGTAGACCGATGATGCTTTCCCAACTGGCAAGCCTCACATTGAAAGGATGTGTCAGGTGAAATTTAGGGTAGAACACAACACAATTTCTGAAGCGGTAGATGACCAAAGCGCAGGTGCCACAGAAATGGTGAGACAAGTCCAACAGGTAGAGATGAAATTCCAAGATATGGAGTCCGAAGAAGGCGATAGAGGCCACCTTGCTCATGGCCACACCCAATCACGTTGTCCGTAAGGATGTCCTGAAAAATGAGAGAAGATGGACCAAAAATGGCTTGACAATGTAAATCCTTCGTAATCGGGCTAATTGATAACAAATTCGTAGAGAAATCGGGTGCATGTAACACATTCTTTAGATGCATAGAGGGTGTCAGGCTAATCTCCCCCTGCCCAGTAATCGAGGAGTGTGTTCCATCGACAATAACCACAATGCGCCCTGGAGGAACCTGTCTGTAGGCTGTAAGTTGACCCCTTTCTCCACACAGATGATGTGTGGTACCAGAGTCCATAATCCACTCTATAGTATTAGATCCACTACTGCTAGTGAGTGCATAAGTACTACCTGAGGTACTGAAGGAGGCTGAAGCAACAACATCAGAATGACTCTCGGAAGTTGGCGAGGGTGTCACAGGACCAGATGGAGGTATAATACCCCTCAAACGAGCTACAAGATCATCAAAACGTTGATCTAAAGAGGAAGCAACTGGAGGCTCAATCTGTTCAGCTACTCGTGCAGAAGCAAGGAATCCATGCTTGGAGTAGCATGTATCCTCGGTATGTCCAGAACGATGGCAAAAGATACATTGTTGTCGAACACGACGCCCTTTGCCCCGAGGTCCACGACCACGAAACTGAGAAGGACCACCACGACCTCTGGATGCTGCCATTGCTGAGGATGTCTGACTGGCAGTAGAAGATGGAATAGTAATACGACTGAGTCCGCGGAAAGCTTCCTCCATAGGAGGAATAGTAGAATCTGCCAAGATCTGGGAACGTGCATCCTCGTACTCTGGATCAAGGGCTGCCAGGAATACACCAACCATGGTAGCATTCTTATAAGACTTCTGCTGCTCATGGGTAGACATGAGAGGCATAAAGCTGTACAACTTCTCAAACATCTCACGTAGGGATGTATATAAAGAATGGAGTGGCCGTCCATTCTGTTTGATAGTGAGGATATCATGTTGAAGCTATATAATCTTCTTCTCGTTCTTTGCTTGTGAATAAGTAGCTGCAAGAATATCCCACATTACTTTGGCTGTGGGCTGATGAATTATATCATTGGCAATCTCTATTGCCAACGTACTTGAGAGCCATAATTTGGCATATGCATCGTCTGCTTCCCATGAAGCGTTAACCCCAGTCTTCTCAGCCAGTTCTTCCTCGGTAAGAATGTGTTTCTTATCAGTAGACTTCATCATAGTCATGAACTGCATAGCCCATAGTTCATAATTCGACCCATCCATCTTGACTATAGGCGCATGACCTCTGAAGGCGCCCGTGGAGGGAATATCAACCTTGTTTTCTGACATGGCGGCTTGAAAAGACTAGGGTTGTAGACTAGACAAGATCGTGTCTACAGTGACATAGAGAGATTTGATTGCATATGTAGACTTATGCAACCAATCTCAATATGACGAAAAAAGGCCCGGATGGTGATGCCTCTAGATTAGGTTGAATGCACCTCACGGAGGAGGGGAGAAACGCGCGAGGTGCGATGGCACACAGGGATACACGCACGCACATGGATGCATGGGCTCATGGGCGAAGGCGCGCGCAAGGGCGATGTGGCAGCACCTCAGCAACCGTGTGACGATGGTGCGCTCACTGGTGATGGCACGCACACATGGGCTGCAAGGACGAGGGCTATGGAGGTTGCGCGACACGGAGGTGGTGCACACATGGGCCGCAATGCGGCGCAGCCGCGAGGTGACGCGACAAGAGCCCTGAGGCTGCGCGGAGAGAGAGAGAGGGAGAGAGGTCAGAAGGTGGGGCTGGGGCTAGGGTTTCGGGTATGAGAACTCCGGCCTAGGACCGCCGCTTTGATACCATGTTGGAAAAATGAGAAAGAAGATGTTTATTCCGTAAGCCCTAGGCTCTCTTATATAGGAGAGTAGCCTAGTGGGTAAATTACATCGAGTTTACAAGAAGAGAGAAAATATGAAACCGTACAAATAACATAATAGCGTAACATAAAATATATCTCTACATGTACACTGCAACTCACACCAACCAGGTACCCCTCCTTGCTTTGGATTATCATCAAGAAGATTCTCCCAGAAATGGAAGAAGTATCGAGTCCAATGGTGGGAAATGGTGAGAACTTTGACGACTGGACATGTTTGGGATGCTTGGAGGAGCATTACCTATGCCTTTATGCCATGGCTGCCAACCAGAATGCCACTTTGGAAGAGGTGTGGTCGGCCTAGTCTTGGAGTCCATGCTTTACGACAACTTTCTTAGATCAAAGATACCCAGAATATATTACCCTTCTTGGAGAGTTGGCAGATATTGATGCTCCTATAAATGGTAGAGAACAATTTAGCTGGAGTAAAGGGAAGCATTCAGTGAAAAGAGCATATCAATTCTTTGCGCAGAATCAGAATTTGGCCGATGATGACTGGCTACAGGACTTCATAATTATTTGGAACTCCAAGGATCAACAGAAGATCGAATTCTTCCTTTGGCTTACAAGTCACGGTCGTATGCTTACGAAAATACAACAGGATAACTTGCTTCATACATAGGACATGATGTGCGGAAGATGCAATGAGGAGATAGAAGACTTAGAGCATGTATTTTTTAGGTGCAGAACCCTGAATCATGTCTAGGAGGGTACATGTATTTCTTGGCTCAAGATGGATGATAACACTTCTTTCTGGAGCTCGATTAGAAGAACATGCGACAATTCGTAGGAAGATGTTTCCCCAGCTTTCACCGTACTTTGGTCTATTTGGTGCGCTAGAAATGAAATTATCTTTCGTGGGCAACGCTTTTCCGTTGAAAAAGTACTCGATCACTCTAGAAGCCTTATGTCGGTCTGGTCCTTTTTTTGACTATATATTCATGATTGTTTAATCAATAAATTTTTGCGGTGAGTCCCACCTCGGGATCTCACCCTCTTTCCATTAAAAAACATAGCATTTAGTCTATCTCTAGTCTTATCAACCAACAAATATCATTGATAAACATCATACACCATAATCAACTTGTCCCTAATCAAAGTAAGAGTAATGGACTTAAAGTTGAACCTTGATGTAGACTGATGTTGATGTCAAAATTATCGGTCTTCCTAGTCTAGATCCTTTTCGCAAGATGAAGCCCCATCATACATATCCCTTATAAAGTTAATGTATATGACAAGTACTTCTCTCTTCTCTAAAACTCTCCACTAGATCTCTCTGAATCATATGCTTTCTCCAAATCAATAAAAACATATTAAGGTTCTACCTTTTAGCTTTATAAATATCCGTTGTTCTCCTCAACATGTGGATAACTTTAATAATTGAGCGATCAAGCATGAATTCAAATAGGTTTTCTGTTACTTTGAAAACTTGCCTCAACCTTTGTTCAGTTAAACAGTCCCAACTTTTCATAGTATGACTCATCAAATTTGATACTTATGTAATGCGGAGTGAAAATGGTGACTATTACCTATACATCTAGGGTAGATGAAGTTCGGGCTACAATGGAAGATTTGAATTAGGATGGTTAGGCTTGACTAAGCGACTTTTTGGCATTCTTCTTGAGATAGTTTTGGGAGGTGGTGTGTGGTAATCTTATATCTTTGATGGAGTAAGCATTTAGGAACTTGGGTTTGATCGGGTGAACACAACACTTATTTTCATGCTACCTAAGAAAGATGCTGCTGGGAGGTGGGAGGAGTTTAGACTGATCTAACACTCTCTGCTTATTTGTTGCATAGGAGCTTGCCAACAGATTGAAGTTGGTCTTGAATTATATTATTTTTCCCGTATAGACTATTTTCATGTTCGAGAGGAAGAAGATGATGGGTAGTCTGGTGATGCTCACGGATTGAAAGCACTGACATGTCAAGGGTGTGATCGGAAGGTCAATTTCTTGAAGGCTTATGAGTGTATAGATTGATGTTTTCTTTGTGTCTCGATTGTTAGAAAGGCATTCCTGGACACTTGGATTGCTTTGATGAAGTGATGCATTGCAATTTTTTTTCGTTTATTGGTGAATGGTCATCATGAGGGTGGCTACTTGTTGGCTCAATGGGGGCGCAGTCAATGGTACCCTCTTGCTCCGCTGTTCTTTAATTTGGTTGCTGATGCTCTATCTATCTTGTTTTGGCAGTTGATTGAGAGGGATTATTTGCTCTGGCTATCTACTTTATGATATTTGTGTTTATGTTCTTTACAGTCTGTTTGGTTACTGGGTTGGGCTGGGTTGAGATATCCTCCTGTGAATAGTAGCTGTTTGGAGGGTTGGAATGATAATTGTGATGTGATGTGACAATGATTATGTGTTATATTAACTTTTTAAATGATTATAATATGCTTTTTATGTTAATATGTTTATTTGAACATGATTAAAAAATATTATATCAAAGAAATTGTAAGGTCAATACAAACAATCCCAACCCAAGAATGCAGGGTTGGAGCTAGGGGTATGCCAAGGCACCCCCCGGTGTACCCTGCCCTGGCAACCAAACGGGCCCTTAGTGTATGGATGCTACTATTCAGTTCATTAAGGGTCTATTATTGAAGCTAAGAGGATTTCTACAATGATGGATATTTATGGTTGGTTGTCAATTGAATGTTTCTACTAATCGTGCGAAATTGGTTATTCATCCCTTTTGGCCTCTCAGATGAGGAGTTGGTGGCTTACGACCATTTTTTGTCTACTTCTCGCGGGCATGCCGTTGTCCTACCTTGGACTCCCACTAACGTATATGCGTCTTATACAAATGGATTGGCCGCCAGTAATAGAGAAGATGGAGTGCAAACTTTGGTTGGAAGGCATCTTTTTGGTATCGTAGTGGAAAACGTGTTCTCCTAAAGGTCATCCTCTTGACAATCCTTGGGGTTTTTTATTTCCTCAAGTTTCCTCCTTGTGGGGATTCATTGGCGTTTGGAGATTGTGATGAGGACCTTCTTCTTGGCCAGCTTGAGCGATGATTCACATGGAGTCTCCTTGGTGAACCGGGCTTTTTAGACCTAATCCCTGGGCGAGCGATCAGAGATTGAAGGATTTCATGCGGTTGTTTGGGGACCTTGGACTGTTGTGGCTCCCTCGACTAGTTGGAGATTCTGCACCACCAGCGAGTATTCACCCCTCCTGTCCTCACCTCAATTCTTCCCTTTTCAGCACCATATTTCCTCTAAGGTTTCAGACAGCATCATAGTTTGATTGGTGGATCTTGTTACTAAATTAGATTGGCTTAGTATAGACAGTTGATCCATGCCCCAGCATTGTGATTCATGAGAGTTATTGGCATATTTTGCTATAATGTACAGTGGAATTTCAATGCTGTGCCATGGTAAAATTCATTGATATCAGTTGTCATGAGATTGTGACCTCTATTATTTTGGCGAATGTGTCTGAGAGAATGTTTCCCTGAAGATTATGCCACGCAGGTTAATTTGGTGGTGACTTGGACGAGCTAAGTTTTGGTTGAAATCAACGGTTAGTTATAGTTACTAGTGACTTGAGTTGAGGAAGATATTCCTCCTCAGAATAAATATAAAAATCTATTTTAGCTGGTTACTAGTGATGATCACGGAAGTCTGTGTTTGGTGTGTTAAAGTGGGAAAATTTGAAAACTAAACAGTACATCATAATATCAATTGTTCTATTCTTTTGTTTGTTTTAATGATAAAGAACACACAATTTTATAGATGACGCTTAACCTCAAATGGTCATCCTTTGGCTTTGGCTTTCGGAGAAGTAGTCTATTTTTTGGTTGTTTGAAGGATTTACGGACATTCTTTAGGGAGGAGCAACCAAGAGGAGTCTGAATGCTGAAAATGCTATTTTTCTTACTTAGACGGGTTGCACAGTGGCACAACGTTAAACAAGAAAGGTTATGGGAAGGTGTTCAATTTGTTTTTTTGACCCTATGGTTGCCTACCGATGGTCATCTTTTCTTTAAATCGAAATGATCAACGAAAATGTCATGTCATGCATTGTTTGTTTTTTTTGAGGCCTCATGCGTTATTTGTTGTAAAATCAGTAATGCTACTTTTCTAACCAGGTATATAAATCAATAACAGGTTGCTGCTTATCAGGAAGAAAATTCATCATATATGGATGGATGGCCCAGCAGTGATAGAACTCCTCAATTTGTGGCAAATTTACTAGCAAAAAAGCACATCTTGTTGCTTCATGCTGGAGGTGACTCAAAAAGGGTTCCTTGGGCAAATCCCATGGGAAAAGTATTCCTCCCACTTCCGTACTTAGCATCAGATAACCCCGATGGCCCTGTTCCGCTGCTCTTCGATCACATACTTGCAATTTCTTCATGTGCAAGACATGCATTTCGTAATCAAGGTTGAAACTGATAACAGATCAACTTCAATCAAGTAATAGAACACTAATCTATTTTTGCATGTAAAAGCAGCACATGAATAATAATGTTCCTGCTAGTTCATTTGTTTGAAGTATCTTTTTATACCATCCTTATCAGACAATACTAATGTGGGGGAGAATATATTTTCTTTCATTTTTTATATTTTCTGTGCATTTTTCTTTCAGAGTTCATGAGAATAAACAATACTGCTTCAGTTCGAAGACCTCATCCTGTAAGCGTTTTATTCACGGGAAAATCACCTAGCTGACTGAGGATAAATAATATGTTTATGTTTAAAATTGGTTGCCTTAAGTATTCTCTGTGAGGTTGTCATGGAAATTACTGATATCATTGTCACTCGCTAAGCTTGGATACACTATTGTTTACAATTCTACGATAATCTAATCTTGCCCATTTCCATCGGATCTTTTACGTATATTTCACATGATTTTTTTAATTAAATGTGTGATTCACTATTCTTAAAAATAACTAGCTGGCCACCAAACTTGTGCCACCAAAGAGATGCCTTTTTTAGCTTTGCATTGGCAGTGCTGGTAAAATGGATGATTATTTATTTGGAAATGGCCAAAAGTTCTTTAAACCTCTTCTTTTCCTGTTGTCCTTTTCCTCCATTTTGTTAGCTTTTTTAAGAAATGAGAGGGTAGGCACCAAGTTATTTTTTTTGAAAAAGAACGGGATGAGATCCCGAGGCGAGACTCACCACAAGGAATGTATTACTAAATCAAAGTCTTAACCGTTATACATCTAACTAGGCAGAGACAAGGGCCTTGGAATGCCCAAGTACATTCTCACTAAACTTTTGCCACGGAAAATATTCTCATTCTTAGAACACCAAATAGCCCATAGGAGAGCTGTTAGAGTAAAACAATACTCTGATGTGTTTATTCCATAGAGCCCTCGGGTCTCTTATATAGGGAGAAAACCCTTGGGTAAATTACAGAGTCTTACAAAATATAAATAGAAATTATGAAACAATAAAACGTAACGTAACATATATATAAGTCTCTACACTCCCCCTTAAGATGGAGCATAGATATCTATCATGCTCAGCTTGGAAGAACATCTCTGGAAAGGTCCTCTGAGCAGTGGTTTGGTGAATATGTCAGCCGTCTGATCCTCTGAACTGACATGAGAGGTGGAAATGAAGCCCTTCTGAATCATGTCTCTAGTAAAATGACAATCCACCTCGATGTGCTTTGTTCTCTCGTGAAATGCTGGATTATTGGCAATAAACAATGCTGCCTGATTGTCACATTGGAGATTCATAGGCAAGGGGACATCTACAGTCAGATCTTCTAAGACTGCTCTAACCCACATCATTTCTGCAGTTGCTTGTGCCATGGCTCTGTACTCGGATTCCGCACTGGACCTCGCTACAACAGTCTGTTTCTTGCTTTTCCAAGAAACTAAAGAGCTTCCTATAAAGATAGCAAATCCAGAAGTGGATTTACGATCCCTTGGACATCCTGCATAATCTGCATCTGCACACGCTGAAATAGATAGATCCGTATCTTTCCTAAATAGCAACCCTGTGCCTGGGGAAGACTTCAGATATCTCAATATCATATACAAGGCATCCATATGAACTTGCCTTGGCTGCTCCACAAATTGACTCACCCGGTTTACTGCAAAGGCAATATCCGGTCGAGTTATAGTAATATATAAGAGCTTACCCACCATCTCTCTGTACCTTCTTTTGTCCACCTCCTCGGTATCATCATCGTACAGCTTCATGCTTAGGTCCATAGGTGTACTTGAAGGTCTGCATCCAGTCATTCCTGCTTCAGCTAGCAAGTCCGTGACATATTTTCTTTGAGTCATCACCATTCCTTGTGCATTTCGTGCAAACTCTATCCCCAGAAAATATCGTATCGTGCCCAGATCCTTCGTAATGAACTGGTTTCCCAACAGGGACTTGGTTATCTCAATCCCCTGAGCATCATCTCCTGTGACCAAGATGTCATCAACATATATCATAACAACAACTGTACCTCTAGGGGTCTTCTGGATGAACAATGAATGGTCCGCATTTGATCTCCTGAACCCCTGTTTTTCAATTAGCTGAGACAGCTTCTGGAACCATGCTCGGGGACTTTGTTTAAGGCCATAGATAGCCTTATGAAGTCTGCACACCATCCGAGTCTCCCCCTCAGCAGCAAATCCTGGTGGCTGCTGCATGTAGACTTCCTCCTGTAGGTCTTCATACAAAAAAGCATTCTTGACGTCAAGCTGAAAAATGGTCCAGTTACGTACCACAGCAACAGATAGGAGGATGCGAAGAGTGGAGTGTCTAGCCACCGGTGAAAAAGTATCCAAGTAATCTACCCCATATGTCTGGGTAAATCCCCGTGCTACAAGTCTTGCCTTGTACCTATCAAGACGTCCATCCGCATGATATTTCACCGTAAAGATCCACTTGCAACTCACCACGGGAGCACCTGAAGGAATGGGAACAAGAGACCAAGTCCCTCGAGACTGCAGAGCACGCATCTCCTCTTCCATGGCTAGACGCCAGCAATCAATCTTCATGGCATCTTGATAGGTCCGTGGAATCTCAACAGACGAGACAGCAGCTACAAACTTCTGGAAGTCCCCATTGAGACGATGAAATGAGACTTGAGAAGCAAGCGGGTACGAAGCACACTGTCGCCTTGGCTTCCTTTGAGCTATAGGCCGATCAAGATCGTCTATGACTGGCGGATCCTCCTCCTGTTGTAAAGACTCCTGCACCGGTGCATTGGCTAATCCATCATTAGTGGTAACATCAGAACATACCTGAGGTGTGCTGGATGGTTGGCATGTGGCTTGAGCTGGCCCTGTTCGCCTTGTATAGAACTTAGGAAATGGTATATTGGAGGTGGTGGTGGTGGTGGAGGTGGATTAGAGGATTGACTCAGACTTGGAGGTGGAGGCACATAGACATGAGAGTCCGTGGATGTGGAGGAGATCAGTCTGTCACCTGCAGGGGAGAAGTACATGACTGGTTCGAAAAAGGTAACATCAGCACTCACATAGTATTTGTTATGAATGGGATCATAACAACGATATCCTTTCTGTGTCCTGGAGTAGCCCACAAAAACACACTTGATAGCCCTAGGAGAGAGCTTATCAAGTCCTGGAGATAATCGGTGGACAAACGCAACAGTACCAAAGACCCGAGGTGTAAGTGTAAACAAATCTTTGTCAGGAAATAGAAGAGAGAAAGGGGACTTTTCGCCAAGTACAGTTGTAGGCATGCGGTTAACCAGATAGCATGCTGTAAGGATAGCATCCCCCCAAAAAGATAAGGGTGCGGAACTTTGAATAAGTAATGTGCGAGCAATGTCAAGAAAGTGTCTATGCTTTCGTTCTGCAACACTATTTTGTTGAGATGTGTATGCACATGTGGTTTGGTGAATAATACCTTTAGAAGAAAGAAATCGAGCAAGAGAACGAGTGCAAAATTCCAAGGCATTGTCAGTACGCACATATTTAACAGTAGACGAAAAAACATTTTTAACCTCATTGATAAGATTTTGAATAACACTTCCTGCTTCTGATTTATTCTTGAGAAGAAAAGTCCAGGACACTCTAGAAAAATCATCAACAACAACTAGATAAAACATGTGCCCCTGATGATCTGGGACACGATTGGGACCCCAAATATCTATGTGAAATAACTCAAATGGGGAGCGACTGCTCCGACCCTGACGACTGGGGAAGCTGGACCGATGGTGCTTCCCTAACTGACATGCTTCACAACGAAAAGACGAACCCGGAGATATCTGAGGCAGGAGGTGGCGCATTTTCTGTAGTGGCAGGTAACCAAATCAAAGATGCCAGGTATATGGTGAGACGGAGCCCTGAGAATGTAGTGAGATTCCAGCATACGAGGTCCGTACAAGACGATAGAGGCCATTGTGCTCAGAACCACAGCCAATCACCCTGCCCGTTAGTATGTCCTGAAAAATAACAGAAGATGGATCAAATATAGCACGACAATGCAAATCTCTAGTAATCTAACTAATGGATAATAGATTCATAGAGAATTCTGGTGCATGTAAAACATTCTGTAAGTGCATAGAGGGCAGCAAATCCGTCTCCCCCTGACCGACGATCGGGGAATGAGTACCATCAGCAATGAGTACAGAGCGACCAGGCTGAACAGCTCTATAGGACTGCAGGATATCTCTATCATGACATAGATGATGGGTGGCTCCAGAATCAACAATCCAACCTGTGAGATCATGGTTATGATATGAGACCGGAGGACTACCTGAGGCAGTGGCAGAGGCAGATGTACTGGCAGATGCCGAAGCGGCAATATCAGAGGCGTCAACACCCTCTGACGATGACTGTGGCATAATATCACGAAACCGTGCCACTAGCTCCTCGAATCTGTGATCTGGAGTAGATGCTGGTGGACCCTGAACATGATCAGCGACACGTGCAGAAGGAGGGAAGCCATGCTTGGAATAGCATGTATCCTCCGAGTGACCAGTACGGCGATAGAATGAGCACGTAGAGCGTATGCGACCTCCTCGGCCACGTCCACCACTTCCTCTGCCACGGAATGAGGACGAACCACCACGTCCCCTGGAAACTGCCATTGCTGATGGAGGTGCAGTTGCTGTATTCGATGGAACAGGTACACGACTGAGCCTCCTGTATACTTCTTCCATCGGTGGGATGGTGGCGTCTGCAAGGATCTGAGAGCGTGCTTCCTCATACTCAGGGTCAAGGGCAGCGAGTAATACGCCAACCATAGTGGCGTTGCGGAACGTCTTCTGCTGTTCCGGCGTGGCTGTGAGCGGAATGGTGCTATAGAGTTTCTCGAACATTCCACGAAGCGACGTGTACAGGGAATGTAGAGGCCTCCCGTTCTGCTTTGTGGTAAAGATATCATGCTGCAACTGGAGCATCTTCATCTCGTTGCGTACCTGAGAGTACGTCGTGGCCAAAATATCCCACATCGCCTTGGCGGTGGGTTGGTGGAGGACATCATTCGCTATCTCCGTCGTGAGCGTTCCTGAGAGCCAAACCTTGGCATACGCATCATCGGCCTCCCATGAGGCATATATTCCTGTCTTCTCCGGCGGTTCATCCTCGGTAAGAATATGCTTCTTACCACACGACTTCATGAGACTGAGGAACTGCATAGCCCACAGTTCGTAATTTGTCCCGTCCATTTTGACGATTGGTGCCGAACCCTTGAAGGCACCTATGGTGGGTATATCGATCTTTTGTTCTGACATACTGCCGGAGAAGAACAACTAGTGATAGACCAAGAAAATGTTGTCTACCAAGACTTTTAAGGATTCAAGTGCATATGTAGACGTTATGCACTTGAACCCAACATCTAGCCGAGACCGACTGAAGGAGAGGCGCCCCGGTGACGAGTAGAGGCTATGGAAGCCTCTACCGAAGAGAGATGGCGGCTGGGAGGGTCCCGACGGTGGGGCTGGGCGGTGCGGATGGGTCCCCGGCGGCGGCTGGAGGCCGGGGGCGGAGAGAGGGAGCCGACGGGATGGCTAGGAGCCCCGCAGGAGGGCTGGCGGGGGCCGACGGAGAGGGCTGGGGGCCCGGCTGAGAGGGCTGGGGGCCCGGCGGAGAGGGCTGGAGGCCGGCTGGGGGCTGGCGGAGAGGGCTGGGGGCCCGACGGGCTTGTGGGTGGCGGCGGCGCGGGGTGGGGGGGGGGCGGGTGGAGAAAACCCTAGGTTAGGGTTAGGGCTCTGATACCATGTTAGAGTAAAACAATACTCTGATGTGTTTATTCCATAGAGCCCTCGGGTCTCTTATATAGGGAGAAAACCCTTGGGTAAATTACAGAGTCTTACAAAATATAAATAGAAATTATGAAACAATAAAACGTAACGTAACATATATATAAGTCTCTACAAGAGCGACCACAGTTGAAGCATCTTTCTGTGAGTTTCCACATGCCAACCTAACCAAGCTCCAGAAAGAGGCAGTGCTGTAGGATTGAGCCAATGAATATCCACCCTTTCCCACACCAGAGATGAGGTTCTACAATGAAAAAAGAGGTTGTTCATGTCTTCCTGCTCTTCTCCACATATTCCACACAGCATGTCACCTGTATGGAAGATTCTGTCTCGCTGCACCTTGGTTGTAGATGACTGTCTTTGGAATGCCAGAGAAAAACTTTTATCATTTGTGGGTTTTTACAACTCCAAATAATTCTATGATCATGAGTGAGATTATCCTAGGACAAGTTATTATCGAGGCAAAAAACTGATATGCTCTCATAACCGAGAAGTTACCCGATACCCACACAAAATGGTCTCTAACATTCACGAGTGCTTTAAGATCTGCCAAGTTACCCAACAATAGAGCATACACAATTATTCTTTGATCTAAGAAACTGGTCCTGAAGACATGGCTCTAGGATTCAAACCTCCACGCCTGGCGTAATACAACATTTTGGTTCTTGACAAGTGCGATGAGGCGTGGGTAACGCTCTCGCAAGGTGCCAACACCTCCAATCATCTAGCCAAAATCGTAATAGCTCACCATTGGCCACCACCGGACGCAGCACCTCCCCCAATTTGGAGAGAATATATGTGATGCCCTGCCAAAGGGATGAGGGAAGCCGAACAGTAGTCCCGACTAGAGACCCTCATATGCCATATATACTTTGCATCAGTCTGCAGACCATATCCTCCTCACCCCACATTTTGAGCACCCATTTGGTCAGGAGGGCCTTGTTCATGCATTCAAGCTTTAAAACCCCTAAACCACCATCCTTCTTAGAATGCGTCACCACCTCCCAATCAATGAGATGTATTCCCCTCTCTCATGTTTATCGTTCGACCAGTAAAAGCACCTCATCATATCCTCAATCTTCCCCCACACCCACGCCGGGAGTAGCTTGGCGGAGTAAAAAATGGGAATAGCAAAAAGATTGCTTGAGTAAAATCAATTTCCATCTCTAGAGAGCATTCTCAACTTCCAGCCCGCTAGCTTGCATTCCAATCTATAGAGAACCGCCCTCCAATCAGTCGAACTGAGATGACCCACAATGAGCTACTCGGACAACTAAAATGATGCATATCTCCTGTAACTCCTCCTGTCTAAGTTGAAAAGGAATGAAAGTAGACTTCTCTCTATTGAGCGATAACCTGTGATGTCACCAAAATTGTCCATACTACTCGACGCCCACCGCCAAGGAATATCATGGTGTTGTCTGCATACTGTAGAATTATGTATCGATATATCTTCCTTGAGATAGCCCGCACGCATCCCTCCCTCCGCAACTAGCCTCATCATAACTGTCAGCACATCTGCAACAATAACTAGCGTTTCCCCCGCTTTATTAATTAAATAATATTTGGGGCGAACACCAACGAGTGTTTCCCCCTGTTTTTGACTTCAAAAAAAACATCTGCAATAATAACAAACAAAAGAGGCGTCAGGGGGTATCTCTGGCAAACTCTACGATAGGTTTTACCAGAACTGCATAAGATGTCGTCGTAATACACTTCTTCATCCATGCGATCCACACATCCAAGTGCCCCTTATTCTTCAAAGATTCCTAGAGAAAGCTCCATTCCACGCTATCATTCGTCTTGGAGAAATCCATTTTCCACAAAATCCTCTCCTGATTCTTCTACTAATCAAGCACAATCTCAGTAGCAGGAAAACATCCACCCGCCATGTAGAGATGGAGGAATGAATTGCATTATTGAGACTCGAGAGGCCCTAGAGTTCTCTTATATAGAAGAGGAACCTGTTGGGAAAGCTACAATATGAAGACAAAAGAAATAGATAATATGAAAACAATAAGAAAGATAACTAATATCTCAACACTTCTCTTCAAGTTGGAGCATAGATATCGATCAAGCTCCACCTTGGAACAATATCTCTGATAAGGCCCTCTGGCCAGGGCCTTAGTAGAACATATGTTGTCTGGTCTCCAGAGTTGACATGCGTAGTGATGATAAGACCCCTTCTGTATCATGTCAAGAGTGTAATGACAATCCACCTCTATGTGCTTGGTCTTCTCATGAAAGGATGTGTTGCTGGCAATGAAAAGAGCAACCTGATTCTCACATTGGAGGTGCATGGGAAGAGGCACCTCTATAGTCAGGTCAGTAAGAACAGATCTGGCCTACATCATCTCTATGCTAGCCTGCGCCATGGCCTTGTATTTTGAATCAACACTTGATCTGGCAATCATGGTATGCTTCTTGCTCTTCCATGAAACTAAGGAATTCCCTATGAACACAGTGAAGCATGAAGTGGATTTCCTATCCTTTGGACACCCAACATAATATGCATCTGCACATGTTGTAACCGGAAGAGATGTATCGCTGTTGAAAGGAAGTCCCGTACCTTGTGTTAAAGAATGTAACAGGTTGGTAATTGGATCTCTCCAAGATCCAATTATCTCACTCATGTTTAGTCCCACATGGATGAATGGTGGGACTTCGGGTTGTCTGTGAGGCTATATAAGGAGCCCCACACCCCCTGTACTCTTTGAGAAATTCAATAGAATATCTGCCCCTTTGAGGACTTCTCCCATAGTTTCATCTCGCTCCTTAGGGAGTAGGGTTCCATGTAAATCTTCGTGTTCTTGATGTTTATTATTTTGTTTATCGATTTCGCTTCTGCTTCTAAGATTTCAATATGGTATCAAAGTCAGTTCGATTCTCGAAGAATTATTTTCATTAGTTTTTTATTTGAGATTCAATTGTTCTTATTTATTCAAGTTTTGTTAGTTCCAGGGTTTCTATTGAAACCCTAATTTCTGGAGTTCTGTTCATGATCGTGCTCGTTCAAGATTCGTCGGCATCTTATTCACAGTTCTGGATTTCTGTCATTATTGATGTTTTTTGGAGAATGAGAAGTAGGAGAATCGTGGGCATATGTTGCAGATAAGATCCTATGATCTTTGGAGGTGCATCTCCTTCTTGCAGCCCCGATCCTCCAGCAATAGCCGTGATGCTCCAGACCTTTGTTCAGATGGAGGCGAGAATGGGTTCCCACGCGGTGAACCCTAGAGGCGGCGACGACGAGGAGCCCCATCGAGCATCTGGCGGAGCCCCTTCGCTCGCATCTCCTCCTCGCGCGCACACAACCCACGCAAACTCCTTTCCCGGTTGCGGTATCTCCTGGCGGCTCTAGCAGACTGCGTAACCCCCTTGCAGGTGCGATGCCTGCTATCACACCCAACGCCCACAGTAGCCGTGCCCTCCGCGCGAACCCCATCGGTGCGCATCTCCAACCCAAGCGCGAGTCTTTCCAGCGTAGGCGCGCACCCTCCTCCTCACTTGCAGTCAACGCCGCCCAATAATTGAAGCCGACCTGGCACCGCCATGATTCTCCAGGCAATGAAGATGCCTCATCAGGATGGCGGTACTGTTTGATGGGTTCCTGCAAGTGGGAACCCAAAGACCCCGTTCGGTTGTTGGTGTAAACTCCCCTTTGGGGAGTTTATCCCCCGTAACCCATTTTTCCCTCTCTTATGTCGGTCCCACTTTTTCTCTTTTTATTACATTAAATAAATCAATTTTCTTTTATCAATTCCTTCAAAAAATAATATATTATACCATCATATCATATAAAAATTATAAACTACTCCACTTCTACTCACTTTTCCAAACTTCAATAAAATCACATCACAATAACTACACACTTTTTTAAACTTCAATACAATCATATCACAACAAACCCACTTCAAACCCACTCCCAGTTTAACTCTCTATCCAAATTCCAAAACACAAAAATGTGTTACCCTCTACTAGTTTAACCCGCCATAACCCGCATGCCAAACACACCCTAAAGGGAGTGGGGGCGTACATTTTCTTTAAGGGACTTGAGCGGGCCCAATAGCGTTTTTTGTAAAAAAATTTCTGAAATGGGTCGGAAAAAGCATGAAGAAGGCATTTGAGAAAAAATGGGCCGAGAGATTAAAAAAAATGGCCATGTTTTACCCTTAAAAAATATTCTGTTAGGCTAAATGAGCCCTGCCGATTTCAAAAATAATGTTGGGCTAAAAAAATTACGTGTTTTGTTTCTCCCAACTTAATCCATGATTCTTATTCTATCAAGTATGGGAGAAAGGGGGAGTCAGAACTATATTTTTTAGGATGACTTCTAGATATTCACGACTGACAAACCAACACTATAGCTTTCGTTGATCAACCGTTTTCACCGAGTATCAAATTCTTCGTCGGGGCATATACTTCTTTTACGATTCGATCAGTTTCCCGCGCTGGACTTCTTCTGCAGCGATTCTTCTCCAAGTACGACAAAGATATGTTCTGGTGACCTGATGTCGCAACGGCTCTACATGCATGGCAGAGATACGATCCGATGTCCTAAAGTCGCAGACCTGTCCTTATACGAGGCCTTCTACTAGCAGTGGATATATGTTCTTGTGATTTATCGTGTGAAGATGTGTTGTATAGTTTCTTTTTGTTGCAAGCTGCAGCTTTCTCAACTCCAGCTTGAGGGGGAGTGTTAGAGAATGTAATAGGTGAGTAATTGGATCTCTCCAAGATCCAATTACCCCACTCATGTTTAGTCTCACATGGATGAGCGATGGACTTCGGACTGTCTGTGAGGTCATATAAGAAGTCCTACACCCCCTGTACTCTTTGAGAAATTTAATAGAATGTCCGCCTCTTTGAGGGCTTCTCCTGTGGTTTCATCCCGCTCCTTAGGGAGTAGGGTTCCACGTAAATCTTCGCGTTCTTGATGTTTACTATTTTGTTTATTGATTTCGCTTCCGCTTCTAAGATTTCAACACCTGGTGATGTCTTCAGATACCTCAGAATCATATGGACTGCATCCATATGTGCTTGTCTAGGCTGCTCCATAAACCGACTCACTTCTCTCACGACGAAGGACATGCCAGGCCTAGTAATAATCACATATAGTAGCTTGCCAACAAGCTCTCTGTACCTCCTCTTTCGACCTCCTCAGTATCATCATCATAGAGCTTCATGCTCGGGTCAATCGGAGTAGTAGGAGGTCTGCAATATGCCATACCTATTTCTGAAAGAAGATCCGTAACATATTTCCTTTGGGTCATCACAAGACCTCAATAGTTCCTCATAAGCTCTAATCTAAAGAAGTAATGTAAATTACCAAGACCCTCGATCATAAACTGCTGACCTAAGAAGTCCGTGGCAACTTGAATGCCTTGCTCGTCATCCCCTGTAATAATAATGTCATCAACGTAAACAACAATGACAATAGTACCTCTCATGGTCCTGCGCATAAACAATGAGTGATCGACAATCAATCGCATAAACCCCTATTGTTTTATCAAGTCTGAGAGCTTTTGGAACCATGCTCTGCATGTATTCCTCCTCCTGTAAATCACCATCGATGAAGACATTCTTCACATCAAGCTAGTAAATGGGCCAATCTCATGTCACAACAACATAGAAGAATACACAGAGTAGAATGTCTGGCAACTGGAGAAAAAATCATGATAGTCCACCCCATATGTCTGGGTGAACCCACATGCCACAAGTCTCGCCGTATGGCGATCCACTCTGCCATCTGCACGGTGTTTCACAATGAACATCCATTTTGCATCCCACAACGGATCCGTCAACTAGAGCGAAAACAAGATTCCACATACCAGTATACCACGTGACTGTAGCGCGACCTCCTCCTCCATGGCTAACCTCCACTGACTGTCCTGAAGAACCCCATGATATGTACGTGGTATCTCCACAGCTGATAGTGCCAAGGTAAATCTCTTGAAATCCTCTAACAGTCTTCTCAAGGAAATATGGACTGCAAGAGGATAAATAACATACGCACATTTCCTCTTTTGTCGAGCAATCATCACATCAAGATTATCTACCAAGTTCTGAGCTTTTAAGTTCCCCTCTTGAGAGGGCACATGCTCATCCTGTATGGAATCCTATTACACAGACAACTCAGTAGTTCCATCAGTAGAAACAATGCGCTCATTACATACTTGAGGTGTTCTGGATGATGGACAAGACCTGTGAGCAGGGCGAACTGAGCGAGATCTGCGAGTAAATACACGTGGCAAAAACTGAGTCACAGTAGGAGGTGGGACCACATGAGTAGGTGTAGAGGTTGGAGTTAGTATAGGTGGTCGAGGTGGCGGTTGAGGAGGTGGTGGTAGAGCATGACTAGAGGGAGGTGTTGGTATGACAATAGGAGGTGGATGCATGTAGATCTCAACGTTAGAGTTTGATGGGGCTAGTCTATCACCTGTAGGAGAAAAATACAGGGCAAACTCAAAGAAAGTAACGTCAGTACTGACAAAGTATTTCTGCTTGAGCGGATCAAAGCAACAGTACCCCTTTTGGGTACGAGAGACTAGAGTAGCCAACAAAAATGCACTTTACAGCTCTGGGAGAGAGTTTGTCAAGATCTGGAGAGACATCATGAATAAATGCAACATAAACAAACACACGAGGTATAAGGGAGAAAAGATCATTTTCGGAAAATGCAATCAAGAAAGGAATATTTTCTCCCAACACAGACAGGGGCATGTTGTTCACAAGATATATGCAGTGAAGACTGCATCGCTCCAGTAAGCGTGAGGAGCACGACTCTGTATCAACGAGGTTCTGATCACATCAAGTAAGTGATGGTGTTTGCGATCAGATCTGTTTTGCTAGGATGTATAAGCACAAGAGGTCTGATGAACAATGCTAAGAGATCTAAGAAAATCAGAAAGCTGTAAGGTGCAACACTCTAAGGTATTATTAAAACAAAGATATTTGACATTGTCAGGAAAAACATTCTTTATCTCATTAATAAAAGATTTGATAATAGATCCAGCCTTAGACTCATTCTTCAATAAAAATACCTAGGAAAATCTAGAAAATCATCTACAACAACTAGATAAAAATGGTGTCCTTGGTGTTCAGGATCAAGACTTGGATACCAAATATCTAAATGAAGGAGCTTAAATAACTGGGAACTACTCCGACTCTGACGTGATGTACATGATGAACGATGATGCTTCCCAAACTCGCATGCTTCACACTGGAGGGATGATCTCATGGAAATACGAGGAAGAACATGACACAACTTCTGTAGAGGAAGATGGCCAAAAGGAAGGTGCCACATATATAGTGAGATTGGTCCAGTAGGTATAGTAGAAACACCAGCATGAGAAGGTTGGACCAGTCTGTAGATCACCCACTGCTCACAGCCACATCCAATCACCCTGCCCGTGATTATGTCCCGAAACACAAGAGATAAAGGGTCAAAGATGGCGCAACAATGCACATCCTTAGTAATATGACTAATAGAAAGTAAATTCATATGAAAGGCAGGAGCGTACAAAACATCCTGAATGCTCATAAACGATGTCAAATACACCTCCCCTTGTCCTGTAATGGGTAAGTGATCTCCATTAGCAATGACAACCCATCTACCAAGAGGTATGGTCCTATTGAACCTCAGCTGCGCTCTGTCTCCACACAGATGTTGGGAAGCACCCGAGTCCATAATCCACTCTGTCATATCTGCACCACTACTATCAGTAAAAGAATAAGTGATGCTTGAGGAGCACGAAGAGGGTCTGACTGTGGCATCTATAGTGGTGGTGCCTATAGTAGTAGTCATGATCTCTCGAATATGAGAGACAATATCATCTGGGTGAGGATCAACCTGGGAAGTTGGAGTCTCTGAAAGCTCAATCTCTTCTGCCACGCGATCAGAAGCATGATATCCACGCTTATGGTAGAATGTATCCTATACATGTCTAGGTCGACGACAGTAAGTGCAAGGGCCATGCTGACGTCCACCGCCTCTGCCACGAGGGGTGCGTCCTCTTGACCGGATCGTTCATCCTCGGCCACGAGAAGCGGCCATCACTGAAGAGAGTGGAGGAGTAACCGTAGAAGGCATGATAATCTAGCTGAGACGACTATAGGACTCCTCCATCGGAGGTATGGTAGCTCTGGTGAGAAGCTGTGCACGTGCAACATCATACTTTGTATCATGTCCGGCCATGAAGACTCTGACCACCTTGGAGTTCCTATATGCCTTCTGGCTTCTACTGCTCAGTAGATGTCGTAACAGGTATGTAGCTATGAAGCTTCTCGAATATGCCATGAAGCGAAGAGTAATACACATGCAGAGGACGGCCATTTTGCTTGGCCTTGTAGATATCAAACTGTAGCTGAAGAATCTTAGCCTCATTCTTTGCTTAAGCATGGTGGATGCCGAAGTGTCCCACATCACCTTGGCGGTGGATTACTTCAGAAGATCATTGGCTATCTTTGTGGTGAGGGGTCCCACAAAGTCAAACATGCATATACGCATCATCTTGCTTCCAAGAAGCATTGGCTCCAATCTTGTTAGTTGGCTTTGGATCTCTCAGGATGTGCTCCTTATTGTTGCACTGCATGAGGGTGAGAAACTACATGGACCATGACTCATAGTTGGTCCCATCCATCTTAGCGATGGGAGCCGGGCCCTTAAAGGCTCCGGACGAAAAAATATCACCCTTGTTCTCTGACATGATGGTAAAATGGTCAAAAATAGAACTCAACTGGGGGGTAAACCGATATGAACGAGTCTGTATGATCATACGGAGGATTGGTTGTACGCGTAGACTCATACAATCATCCTCGTCAATCTTCATTGCTTGCTAGGGCCGTAAAACATGATTTATAGGTCTAAAATCACGTTTTCTCATAATCAGATCGATTCACATCACAATTTGAACCGTAGAGGTGCATAGAGAAGTACAGAGGTACAAGGATGTGCACAAAAGAGACCGACGACAACCTGGGAGGGTCAGGGCTGCGGCGGCCGGGGTGGGGGGGGGTAGGGTTAGGGCTCGGGTGGGATACGGAAACTCCGGTCTAGGACCATCGCTCCGATATCATGTGGAGATGGAAGAATGAGTTGCATTATTGAGAGGCCCTAGGGTTCTCTTATATAGGAGAGGAACCTGTTGGGCAAACACAAGATGAAGACAAAAGAAATAGATAATATGAAAACAATAAGAAAGATGACTAATATCTCAATAAGCCATGAGTCTCCTAGGCACAAAAACCAACTGCTTAAGAGAGATTATATCCTATAGAACACAACATAAGCTGTTTGAAAGAACTTTTGCGATAAGAAGATAAATCCCATTGGAAAGAGTTGTGTACCTGAAGTCTTCCACTCTGAGAAGATTCTCTCGCTTAGGTAACATAATAATAGTGCTATGTTCAGACGTTTAAAGCCTTGATTGGCATCTCGGATTTCCTGCAGCCATGGAAGGCCGTGTCGTCGATATATCGGCGATATATCACCGATATATCGATATCGAGATGAGACTGATATGGGTACCGATATGGCGATATTTCCCCTTTTCAGGCATTTCCTTCACAAAAGAGCGTCGATATGGGCGATATTTCGGCGATATATCGCCGAAATATCGTCGAAATATCGAATCAACACGATCTCGAAATGATATCGAAATCGATATGGCTTTCCATGCCTGCAACTCCACAATAATCTCCTTAATTATGTCCCAGAATTCCCTACAAAAAAGCGATTGAAAAGTCATCTGGACCAAGGGCATCATCTGCATTCAACTGGAAAATCACGTCTAATATGAACGTTAGTGAAAATGGTCACCAGAGCATCTGCTTGAGATTAAGAAATCATTTTTATACCCCTACGACACCCGCCCCATCCAGTACGGATAGTCCTTCTAGTAAAAGTATGATAGTGGTTCCGAAGTGTAAGTCCATCCTCTTGATCTCCATTTGCCTCTATGCCATCCACAACAATACATTGAATGTAGTGGCTACCTCGTCAACTGTTGGCCACGGAGTGAAAGAAACATGTGTTATTGTCCCCTTCTCTAAGCGAACTTTGCCTTGATATCTGCGGCTTCCTTCTTCTAGTTCTCCATGTGAATCTCATGCAACTGCCTGGTCCTCAGATCTAATTCGTCAGCTGTCAGCTCATGTTCATCCTCCAAAGTGTTCAAGTAGTCAATCTATTCCTATGCAATGTTCCTTCTGTTGGGACGTTGTTCACGGATGTCTCTATTGTACTTCATTAGGTGTTTATGAAGTGTGGATAACTTCATTGCCAGATGAACTGCAACTAAACCCTCTGGTTGGCAATCATGCCAAAACTGGCTAACAACATCACGGGAACCCTCTTCAAGAAGTCATATTTGCTCAAATTTGAGAAATGTCCTCGGGCGCACCTCCTCCCCGAGGACCACATAAGGGTGTGGGGTGTGGTTAGAGTGGGTACATGGTAAAGCTCAGGAACAAGTCTGGGTAAAAAATTGAGCCACCTTCACGGATGTCGAGAAACTGTGAATACGTGATTTTGATCTGGAGCTTCTCCATGTGTATCGACACCCATCCTCTTCCATAATCTGCAATCTATACTCACTGATAAAAAGGAAGAGATCTTGGGATCTACCATCAACTCCTCCACACATATGAGGTTGATCTTTCGATCCTCTAGACATAACGCCATGTTAAAACCCCCCTCCCCCCAAGTCAGGGGTCATAAAGAAGATCTGTAATAACAACACAAGTGCCGGGCCCATAAACATTGGTCACGGCAAGTTTCAACCTATCCACCTTTCGATGGAGCACGATCGGAATATAATGCCAGTCCAAAGCTGCATCCTCCTCCAAATTGAATTTATCACCATTCTAGCCACTAACAAACCCCAGACGCCCCGAACAGGTCAAGGGCCCGAAATTTGGTTATGATCGTGCCATCAATAAATCACCAAATCCCCTTCATTTGCTGAGAAACTTTAGTCTCGTGCAACATCATAATATCTGCCTTCACATCCAAATAGACGTCGCTCACCGCCAACCTCTTATGTCGCCTCTTCTGGCCTCTTACATTCGAGGTAGCAATCCTCATTCATACACAAATTTTCCTCCATGCGGTAAAATAACTCCCAAATATTCTACCGAAAGTCGTTCTGCCTCAGGTCGCAGAATGGACATCTCCCTAAAAACACTTTTACTTATTGAGGGAAAATAAGCTGTTATTAATAGTTCCCAAGGGTTATCTTACATGGAAGAGAGAAATCTTAATGGGTAAATCGCATAATAAGGACTGAGAAATAAATAAAATGGAAAATAGCAACGTAACATAAAATGCTCAACACTCTTCCTCAAACTGGAGCGTAGATGTCAATCATGCTAAGCTTGGAACATTTCTAAAAGAGTCCTCATGCAAGAGCCTTGGTAAATACATCCGCAGGTGGTCTCCTGAACTAACAAGAGAAGTAGTGATAAACCCCTTTTGAATCATATCACAGGTGTAGTGACATTTTACTTCAATATATTTAGTTCTCTCGTGAAAGGCTGGGTTATTTGCAATAAAGAGGGCTACCTGGTTGTCATACAACAATTGCATGGTAAGAGGTACATCGACGCCTAGACTAGAAAGAACTGAATTGACCCAAATCATTGCAATAATACATTACACCTTGACCCTATATTCTAATTCAACACTGGATCTCGCTACCACATTCTGTTTCTTGCTTTTGCATACACTAGAGAGCTTCCCACAAACACATCAAATCTTGAGGTAGATTTCTATCCTTGGGGCATCCAAATTAATCCGCATCTGCACAAGCTGTGACAAACAATGAAGTTCCTCTGTTGCATAATAGACATGCTCCTAGAGAGGACTTCAAGTATCTCAAAGTCATGTACACTGCATCCACCCACACATGTCTTGATTGCTCCATAAACTAGCTGACCTTGCTTACTACAAAAAGAAATATCAGGTTTGGTGATTGTAACATAGAGTAGCCTCCCAACCATCTCTCTATACCTTCTTTTTTCTACCTCCTCAGTGGTATCATCATACAGTTTTATGTTTGGATCCATAGATGTGGAGGTCGGTCTGCAACCTGTCATTCCTGCTTCTTAAAGGAGATTGGTTACATACTTTCTTTGGGTCATGACAAGGCCATGCTGGTTTTTAGCAGACCCAGAAAGTAGCAGAGTTCACCCAAGTCTCTGGTAACAAACTGTTGTCCCAGAAAATTGACCACAGTAATACCCTAGATATCATCTCCAATAATAGTATATCAACATATACCAACAGGACAACCGTATCTCCCTAAGTCCTCTGAACAAAGAGGGAATAATCTGCAGTCGCCTGTATAAACCCCTTCTGTTAATCAATTCTGTCAGCTTCTAAAACTTGGCCTTGGGGCTTTACTTAAGGCCATATATACCTTATAGAGTCGTCATACATAATCTCCCTCAACAACGAACCCGTGTGGCTACTTCATATACAACTCTTCTTATAGATCACCATATAGAAAAGCATTCTTGACATGAAATTGAAGAAGAGGTCAATCACGTACAATACTAATCGACAACAGAATTTGCAGTGTGGAATGTTGAGCAACTAGAGAAAAGTTGTCAAGGTAATCAACCTCGTAAGTTTTTGTAAATCATCTGGCCACCAAATGTGTCTTGTACCGATCTATAGAACTGTCCGTCTTGTGCTTGGCCATGAATACCCATTTGCAACTCGTAACAAATGCCCCTTTTTAAAGCAGAAACAGGAGTCCATGTCCCATGAGACTAGAGCGCAACCATCTCTTCCACCATGGTAAGCCACCGATGGCTCTCCTTGAGAGCCTCCTGACATGTGCATGTAATTTCAAATTTTAATGTCAAATAATCCCTAGAACAAACTTCTTGAAATCCTTGGAAAGTCGTGCCAATTTAGATGTCCAACGAGGGGGTATGTCGAACAGGTACGTTTTCCTTTACACAAGGCAGTAGACGACCCTAGATCATTCTCCTGTGGTGGTTCCTGCTCATCCTGTATACCTTCTTGCTCATCTTGTTTACCATCCTACTCATCTTGTAAATGATATGATCCCGTTCACCATTCAAATCACTAGTGTCATCATCACCATTCAAATCACTAGTGTCATCAGTTGAAATCAAAATTTTAGAAACCAAAATTTCAAAATTTACCCAAGATGTACTGGAGTTATGGAAGGTATTGGAGCATGGAAAACATGCTGAGGTACATGTAGGAGGAGGTGGAAGAACAACCTCATACCTAGACTCAGAGGGACTCAACCTGTCACATGTAGGAGTATGGTACATGATGAACTCGAAGAAAGTAACATCGACACTAACATAATATTTTCCCTGTACATGATCAAAACACCTATAACCCTTTTGAGTACAAGAGTACCCTACAAACATACATTTGACAACTTTAGGAGCAAGCTTGTTACGACTTGGATATAGAAGGTGGACAAATACCACACAACTAAAAATCCCGTGGTATAAGAGAAAATGGACGTATGAAAAGCAAGAGAGAAGGGTGCCTTTTCATCCATAATGGTAGAGGACATCCGATTGATGATGTAACATGTTGTCATCATAGCATCATCCCAGAAGAAATGATGAACCCGACTATGTATGAGAAGAGTTCTAATGATGTCCAAGGCATGAAGTGACAATGTTTGCATTCAACAACACCATTCTGTTATGAAGTATAATGGCACGAAGTCTAATGGATAATGCCGCGTGAGGTTAAAGAATTGGAACAATTGAATAGTCCAAAACTGTAGAGCGTTATCGGAACGAATGTATTTAAAAGAAGCAGAAAAAAGATTATTCATTTTAATCACAAAATTTCGAATCATAGTACTAGCACCTGACTTATTCTTGAACAAAAATACCCATTGCTAGTGGTGTATTTATGTTTCCTTTCGTTGTAACCTCTCTAGGGGTACTTATGTATTTTCTCGGTTATGAGCTCTCTAGGGTTTCGTCCTATACCCCTAGACCTCCTGAATAATTATCTCATTGTGTTCATTCATCGTTTCCCCATGGTATCAGAGCAATGGTCCTAGATTGGTATTTTGATCTAGATCCCGCTACTGCCACTAGCCCTAGATCGTTGTGCGAACTCCGAGTAAGGCCCCTTAGGTCTCTACCTCACGCACAACACGCTACATACGCATCTGGGAGCACCTCCAGGTCACGACAGCCACCAACGAACCTCCTCCTTGACGCCAACTGCCGCCTGCGACTCCCCTGCTCTTCGGTGTCCCTTGGAGGAACCCTTGTGGGTCGTCAAATCATCATCAACAACCTGAGGAGCATTTGAGGGCTGCCACCGGCAAGCCTAACAAGCTCAGCAAGCCCCTACAAGCCCTCCAAACATTTGAGGGCTATCACCAAAGGGTCACGGAGCCCCTTACATGCCCTCTGTTTGCTGTTAGTGCCCCCAACCCCACCGAGCAGTAATATTGGCCTCCTTGGCCACTCCTATTCGACACTAGGGCCTCCAGAACTCTAACCAACACCGTTAGGTTACTTCTATGCTTGATTTAGGTCACTTCTATGCTTGGTTAAGACAACAAATCCTTTCTAGGTCACTTTTTCTTAACCTGCATGATCACCATGGCATCCACTGAGACCAAGCTCATGTACCCAACTTTTTCTGTGATGGTACATGCTACTTCTATCAAATTAAAAGGCTCCGAGAACTATGTGTTGTGGTCTCAATCTTTCAAGGTGTTCATCGGTGGTCAGCACAAGAACTATGTTCTTACCAAGGATCCTCCCAAGAAGACAAACAAGTACTACGATTGTACGTTGACAACTGCTAAGTTATTACTTGGATGACCAATAACGCCTATCCAAATATTGCAACAAATCTCCTCTATGAGGATACTGCGAAGGCGATGTGGGAGAATCTTGAACGCACATACTCCTAGAAGATAACCAAGTCTCATATCTCAGATATATACACACGGATCTGGTTTGCTACTCTGGTGATTCGAGTCTTGTCGAGTACTACAGGCTGCTCATGAGCTTGTTTGAGAAGCTCCTTATTTTCCAATCATCATGTTCAATGTTGTAATGGTCGACCGACTATCCCGAATAGTCGGTCCGACTATGCGGTGTGGTGGGGTACCCGACTGAACATACCTGCAGTCGGGCAATAGTCGGCCCGACCGAATAGTCGGCCGACTATTCGGCCGACTGGAGTTTGGCTCTTCATATTTTTATTTTTTATTTTCAATTTTCAATATTTATGGGTTACATTTTACCACGGTATCGCCACAAATGTCAAATTCTATATGTCTATTATATTGATTGGTACTTTTATCTTGGATTCATGTTAAATAATGACCATATATGTATAAAAATATAAGAATATATATATTATAAATAATTTTTATATTAAAAAAATACAAAACCAAATAATTCCGAACAGTCGCCCGACTACCGATTATTCTCTATTCAGTGACCCCTCCGACTGAATACTGAATACCGTCTTCTGCAACACTGATCATGTTGCAATCAACAAGTGGAAGAGCGTGCATAATGGTAGATCTATCGATTTCTTTCTGGGCTACATCCGCGTTAAAAGCATGTGAAGGATCCGTTTCTGACAACCGATACATTGCCCATCATTGAGACAATCTTTGGTCGTCTGCAGGAATTGGAGACACCTGTTGAGCATCCTACTGTGCGATCTGCGGAGAATATAACCCACTATGCATTGTTAGGGAATAGTGGTCGATAGAATTACCATGAAGGATGAGGTCGTGACTTCGACAGTGGTCGTGTCTGCGAGTCAAGATACGACCATGACTTTAGCTGTAGACGTGGATGTGACTCTACCATTGCATGTTATCCAACATGCATGAACTGTGGACGTTGGAACCATCCATCTAAATGTTGATGGGTGAAGTTTGGCATATAGCCTAATGCCAACAATGCCTATGAGAAAACTTCGTATGAGGTATTCTATGATACTTGAGGACACCCCGGATCAACACTATGGTGTGGCACATACACTTTTTATGGCTTCTGAATATGCATGTCTGACGCAACTATTGCAGAACTCCAGCCCCTCCATCAACGATAGCACTATTTTTGCTCCAACTACTAGTCTGGCTACTACTTCAAGTACAATAGCCAACTCTTTCTCTGCCTCTGCCTCCAGCCCTGCTTGGATTATCGACTCTGGAGCTTCTACATATCTAACGGGAGAATGTAGAGTCTGCTTACCTTATCACAACTGTCTTTCACTGTGAAGACTGTTCGGGTTGCCAATAGGGTCCATTCATCTGTTACAACCATTGGCATTGTGGAGTTTTCCTCCAAACTCTGACTGACTAGAGTTCATTGTGCTCCTACTTTCCTGCTTAGCCTATTATATGTTCAGAAGCTATGTACTGAGCTTAACTGTACGGTTATTTTTGATGAGTTATGCTGTTATTTTCAGGGCATCCAGACGAGGCAGATTTTTGGCGGGTGATATGAGAAGAACGACCTCTGCTACCTCGACATCCCATCTGACTCTAGTTTTGCTGACGTAACTTCTATCTTCAATAATTCTCTTCTCTGGCACCTTTGTCTTGTTTACCCTTCTGCCAATGCTATGTCCATGATGTTCCTTGAATTCTATATGCTTTAACCCTTTTAGTGCGAGACACGTCAATTCGGGAAACATCATCGAACGTCGTTTTTTGCACCTGCTGAGTCTCGTTGTGAAGTACCGTTTTCTCTAGTTCATTATGACATATGGGGACCTTCTCCGGTCCGAACTCTAAGTGGGCATAAGTATTTTGTTATTTTTGTTGATGACTATAGACGATCCTCTTGGGTCTGTTTGTTAAACGAACGTTCGGAGATTAATAATATTTCAGGAATTTCTTTCATTAAAAAAATATTTTCTCCACTAGTGTTCAAATATTTCATTCTGATATGTCGTGGAATTCACTCAACATGATTTGACAACCTTCTTTGCTTCCCCAGCATCAAACCTCATATTCGTATACCTCCCAACAAAATGGGGTAGCGGAAAGGAAACTCGAACATCTTCTAAACATTGCTCGCTCTCTTCTCACTCAGATGAAATTTCCTAAAACTTACTTGGGAGATGCAGTAGTTACTGTGGTTCATCTTATCAACAAGATCCCCTCTGCGTCTCTAAAAAGCGCTACCTCTTTTGTATTACTATATCGAAATGAGTCACCCTTTCCTCTACCTGTAAGATTTTTTGGATGCATTTGTTTGTAATTTTTATACTGCTAACAAATTGTCTCATCGTGCGATTAAATGTATCTGTTTTTGGCTATTCTCATACACAGAAGGGTTACATGTGCTATGATCCTGCTGGACGTCGATATTATATCCCTGCAGATGTAACCTTTTTTGCACAATCTAGCTTTACTCAATCTGTCACATATATTCCTTTGGATCTTCCTCCTCCATCCATTGTATATAAACACAAGCATACTTCTAGTCCACCACCTGTTCCATTACATGTCCCTTTGTTGCAGGATGATATGCCATCTTCAAGTTCCCCGCAACTACTGTTCCGAATGATCGTTATGAGCTTCCCCTCACTCTTTGTAGAACTAAGAGGCAATGTACTTTTCATACCATGTCTCATTTCTCTTCTACTACTAGCTTATCGTGCATTGACAAAGAGATGCAGATGCTCTCATAACTATTTCTGTTCCCATAGAGCATCATAGTGCCTTGCAGGATTATGGTTGGCGACATGCAATGAATGAGGAAATAGATGCTCTTACTTCTAGAGGGACATGAGATCTTGTACGGTGTCCCAAGGAGACTAGACATGTTGCTTGCAGATGAATCTTGACAACTAAGTAGTTACCAAAAAGATCCATTGACATACTGAAAGCATGGCTTGTGACAAAAGGCTTTATGCAGACATATGGGGTTGACTACTTCGAGACATTTTTTCCTATTGTACAAATGGCTTCCACACGGACTATTCTTTCAGTGGCAGCAAACAAGGACTGTCCTATCTTTTAGCTTGATGTGAAGAATGCGTTCCTGTATGGCGATCTCGAGGAGGAGGCTTACATGATGCATCCTCCTGGTTACGAAGTCGAGAGGAAGTGTGTGTGTTGACTTCGTAAAGGTATATATGATTTTAAAAAGAGTCCGATGGTATGGTTCGACAGACTTATTACCGAGACCATCACTCTTATCTTCTAGAGAACCACCTTTAACTACCCTGTTTTTGTCAGAAGATGGCCAAATGATATTGTCATACTTGTTGTTTATGCCAATGATATTGTTGTCATATGTGATGATGATGAAGGTGTGCTAGAGACCAAGGACTTCCTTTTGCAGGTCTTCGTCACCAAAGATCTCGGCCAACTTCGCTACTTTCTGGGCGTAGAAGTTTTACGCACTATAGAGGGACTCCATCTCTCGTAGAGGAAATATTGTCTGGGCATCCTGACCTAGGCTGGATTATTTGGATGCAAGTACTCTGGTATCCTACAGACCCAAGGAAACACAACACTTCCACTGATCCTATTTTTGAAGATACTAAACGGTATAAAAGCTCTGTAGGCTAACTCCTTTACCTTACTGTTACTAAGCCGGATATATCCTATGCTGTCGGCAAAGCTATCCAACACATGGAGCAACTGTGTTACAACCAATGTCAGGAGATTCTTCAGATCCCGTGCTACTTGAAGGAATCACCATGACATGGCCTCTTCTATGGGGCAAATGGCTACAATAATGTTACTACATATGCTGATACGGACTATGCAAGTTCACTTGAGGATCGTTGCTTCACTAGTGGATATAATATGATGGTTGGAGTAAATCTTGTTACTTGAAGGAGCAAGAAATATAATATAGTCTCCAGATCCAGTGTAGAGGCAGAGTATATGGCGATGGCTTAGGCAGCCTGTGAGATTACTTGACTACTGACTTTTCTGTAGGAACTTGGTATCATTGTCACTACTACTATTCCTCTATACTTGCTACGAATCTTGTGTTTCTTGAGTGGACTAATTATATAGAGATTGACTGCCATTTTGTTCGTGATGCCGTATGAGGAGGCAAGATTACTATGCCACACATCACGATGGATCTTTAGCTTGTAGATGTATTCACGAAGGCCTTACCTAAGAATCACCTCTTGTGGATAACTTCCTTGTTGGGCATGATCGATAGATATTCTCTAACTTACGGGGGAATGTTAATGACGTATTTACGTTTCCTTTCATTATAACCCCTCTAGATGTACTTATGTATTTTTATGATTATGAGCTTTCTATGGTTCCATCCTGTATAAGGACCCCTATGCCTATTGTGTTCTTTCATTGTTTCCACATCCATGACGGTCTGGTGAAATCATTCACCACAACCAAATAATACTTGTGCCACTGATGATCTAGGACACGACTTGAACCCCACTTATCAAAATGACAAAGTTCAAATAGACTCCGACTACTACGACCTTGACGACTTGGAATGCTAGACTAGTGATGCTTTCCAAGCTGACATGGTTCACTGAAAGTGGAGTTGATGGAAATGCTTGGAATGAGACTACATATATTCTGCAATAGAAGATTGCCAAATTGAAGATGCCAAGTGTATGGAGAGATCGATCTAACAGAAAGAGATCTAGCACCACATAAGAAGATTGGATCAACTTGTAAATCCCTTTATGCTCACGACCACATCCAATCACTCCGCCCGTGAGTATATCCTTAAAAAACAAGGGAAGCATGGTTAAATATAGCATGACAATGTAAATCTTTTGTACTCTGAATGACTGATAGACATAAATTCATTCAGACATTTGGTGCATGAAGAACATTCTGCAAGCGTATTAAGGGAGTTAAATGGACCCCCTTGTTTGGTGACTGGAGAATGTATCCCATCAACAATCACCATTGATCTACCATGATGTACAGTGCTATAAGAACTGAACTGTGAGCAATCTCCACAGGGATGATGAGAAGCTCAAGAGTTCATGATTCATTCTGAAGGGTCTGGTCGAGAGCGACTAATAAATGCATGAGTAATACCTGAAATGCTGATGGAGGCAGAAGTAACAACATTTGATGGGCCAGTAGAAATACTAGAAGATCATGCAGCTTGATGCATGACCTTTCCCAGTCATGAAACAAAGTCATCAACACGATGGCTGGTAGAATCATGAGTAGTATGGACCTGCTCAATAACATATGCGAATGGTAGAAAACCATGCTTGGAATAACATGTGTCCTTTGAATGACCCGATTGGTGACAATACGAACATGGATGGTGAGGGTGCGAGCATCCTCTGCCCCGTCCTATGAACTGAGACAAATCATCTCAACCACCGGAAGCCACCATAGCGAACAATGTTTGAGAAGATGTAGCAGAGTGGATGCTTAGCCTACTCAGTTGGTGGTGTAGTAGCATCTGTGAGTAATTGAGAGTGAGCTGAGTCATACTCCGGGTTAAGGGCCTCCAGAAAGACTCCAGTCATAACAGATTCTCCATAGGCCTTATACTGCTTTGGTGGCCATCAGATGTATGTAGCTATGGAGTCGCTCAAACATACCCTTAAGGGATGTATACAACGCATGAATAGGACGAACACCCTATTTTGTTCTAAAGATATCATGTTGGAGTTGCAAGATCTTCGACTCATTCCTCTCTTGAGAGTACGTAGCTACAAGGATGTCCTACATTGCCTTCACTGTGGGCTAAGTCAAGATATCATTGGCTACTTCAACACATACATTACCAGATACACATACTTTAGCATAAGAATCATTTGCCTCCCATGAGGCTTTGGTCCTATTCTTGTCCACTGGCTCATTCTGCATCAGAATATGCTTATTACCATGGTTCTGCAGTAGATTAATGAACTGCATTGCCCACAACTCATAATTTGTGCCATCCATCTTGACAATAGGTCCGGACCCTTAAACACACATGTGGATAGGGGTATCAACTCTGTTTTCTGATGTTGTGCTGGGACTGTAGACTGATAATATAGTGTCTACACGGTCATGAAGAGGGGTGGTTGTGGGGGTAGACTCATACCACTACCAACCTTAAGCAAAAATCATCTGCGCTAGGGCTCAATGAGGACTGCAGCTATCTGATTTCTCCCTTTTTAGATTGAAATCAGACCAATATCTCAACTCTAGTTGGCAGTGGGGTGGCAGAGGGATCGTTGGGTGATTGGTGGTCGGCAACGGGTGACGGTGGGGCTAGTGGGCGGTGTTGCGTAGCAGCAGGGATGCCACTGAGGGGTAGCACCAAGCAGTAGCTTGGCAGCAACGGTGCCGCTGAGCAGTGTCGCTGTGTAGCAATGGTACTGGGTTGCAACGATGCATGAAAGGCTGACGAGTGGGGCATGATTTAAGACACATGCTCCAGTCTAGGACCATTGCTCTGGTAACATATTGAGGGAAAATAAGTTATTATTCGTAGAGCCAAAGGGCTCTCTTATAGAGAAGAGTGAAATAATAACTTTGAAATAATTAAACTGGAAAATAATAACATAACATAAAACTCTCAACATTATTGAACAAAGATGCACTGCCAAACCAGCTAGCCCTACCTTCATGCTTCTCCTTGAGCTTCACCTATATGTCAGCGCTCCCATCAGCTCCGACAACTACCCCTTGGGAGACATCATTAATGTGTCCCAGTTTAGGCATCAGAATATGGCCCCTGAAACCCTCTTTTGATAGTTCAAGAGCAGAATAGATTCCATCGCCTCAATCGACACCATCGCTCCTTCGATGTCCACTGGGGGCACCTCTTCTTAAAACACAAGGGAGGCGAAAGACGAGGAGAAAGATGCCCCTTGATTCATGTCCCACAACGCTTTGAAGCTCGAACGAGCAAATCACAGCACCCAAGGTGCCTTTATTGTCAACATCTTCTAAGGGAGCACCGTCCTGAAATAACTTCGAAGGTGGGGGGCCTCGGTTGGACCCCAAGAGTTCAGGCCAAATAAAATTTGGGTCTACTTATTGACACCTTGGAGGATTTGCCCGAAAAGTTGAGACCGAAGGGGGCCGAACTGGATCCAAAATGGCAAGATCTGCTCAACGAGAATCAAAACTTGGGTCCAACAACTTGTCTAGCTGTAACGAAGATGGATGCGTGCTTTCAGATATTTCCCCAAATCGAAAAGATTCTTCTCCTGAGATTTCGGCACGGGAAGTGCAATCGATGCGATGTTTCTGCATGCATCGGATATTGCTGGTAACTGTACCCCACCACTACCTCTGCCACTCACGATGGTGCCAACCTCCTCAACCTCCACACGAAACATCTCCCTACTGATCTTCATACACACCTTGGATGATACCAACTTCGATCTTACAATGATCTTGATCTTTACGTGGACATCGGTTCCCTTCGAGAGGCCATCATTGATAATGGAGATGACCTTTCCATTGTTTTATGGTCCCATGTACATAATGATAGATCTTTTAGTATTAGGATTTTGTAGTACATGGCATGCAAGGCTCCATCATGCTAGGTGGGTCATCGCTAAACCACTGACCCTACCTTGAGCTTTGCAAACACCTATGTGTCAGGGATCACGCATCGTCATTGGAGAGACCCTATCTATAGACGGCAAAATCCTCAAGAAGAACGACATCACCCCAATTGTAGGGTTAATTTTGATGCTGATGTCTATCATCGCAGCTTGCATGCAGTTTTCATGGTGAGGGCAAGTACCCACGAGAATCCCCTCAAGCGAACGTTGCTGAACCGTCCTGTTGCAAGCTATGTTCTTCCGTTGGCCTCTAGGGCATCCTTTCTCCTAACAAACCTCCATAGAGAGCGAACACCACTTATACCAATGGCCAATTCCTCCGCATTCAAAACAAGTGATCGCATTACGACAAACCCCTGTGTTGTAGAATATAATTGCTTGCTTATCGTAGAGACCTCAGTAGCAGGAAAACATCCATCCCGTGTACGTAATGGTAGATCTTTTAGTATTAGGATTTTGTAGTACATGGCATGCAAGTCTCCATCATGCTAGGTAGGTCACCGCCAAACCTCCGACCCTACCTTGAGCTCTGCAAACACCTACGTGTCAGGGATCACACATCGTCATTGGAGATACCCTGTCTGTAGACGGCAAAATCCTCTAGAAGAACGACATCACCCCAATTGTAGGGCCAATTTTGATGCTGATGTCTACCATCGCAGCTTGCATGCATTTTTCAAGGTGAGGGCAAGTACCCATGAGAATCCCATTAAACGAGCATTGCTGAACCGTCCTGTTGCAAGCTATGTTCTTTTGTTGGCCTCTAGGGCATCCTTTCTCCTAACAAACCTCCATGGAGAGCGAACACCACTTACGCCAATGGCCAATTCCTCCACATTCAAAACAAGTGATCGCAGTACGACAAACCCTTGTGTTGTAGAATAGAATTACTTGCTTATCGTAGAGACCTTAGGGCTCTCTTATATAGGAGAGAAGTCCAGGGTAAATTACATAAGAGGTACATGAAATATATAGAAATAAGAAACAAATATGATGAGATACAAATATCTCAACACTCGCCCGTCAAGCTGGAGCATATATGTCTATCAGTCTCAGCTTGGAACAACTCCTCTGAAATGTACCTCTACTGAGTGCTTTGGTGAATATATCGACAGTCTGATCTTGATGCGGATCGGATTTTGGCGACGGCGAACAATAAAAATATTTGACGGTGGATTTTGGTGGAGAAGAAGACGGAGAGATTGAGAAGAGAATGGAGGGGTTGAGAAGAAGAACACGCCTGTAGCGCGAGGTTGAAGAAGGGGAACGCGTAGACCGCGAGTGGAAGAGAAGAGACTCGTCAGGAATACGAGGGGTTTGGAGAAGAAGAACATGTGTAGACCATGTGGGGAGAAGGAGAGAGAAGAGAGAGGGAGAGATAAATCTCAATTTTTATCAATACTGAACTGACTAACACATTGGACCCTCATCCCTTTATATAGGAGGGATGATCTTACAAAAATAGTAACTAATTTAAATTGACAACCAATTTATCCTAAAATGACTAACTAATTAACCGACCAAATTTAAAATTCAAAACGACCACTAATTGAGATCACAGGCGATCCCATTTATTTTAATTAAAGATACGATAATATAAATAAACGTAAATAAAATTAACCACTAAAATTAATTAAAAATTCGGCCATATTTTCTTGGTCCACGCTGCATCAACTCTCCTCCGCTTTAAAAAATTCATCTCCCGACGAATAGCTTGATGTAGGTGCATCGTTGGAGAATTCATCCTTTAATTGTGGCTTCAATTTCCTCCAATTCGATCCTTTTCAACGTTACGTTTGTAGTTCTTTCCAATTGGAGGGAATCTCTGCAATTTTCGTACCCCTTCATTACAACTTATATTGTGAGAGGAGCCTTTGAGCCTTCCCTTTGAATAAAAATTTTTGCCAGGAGGGGGTTCTGCGTAATTTCCCCCACTTAATTTCTTACGGAATTTCCACCTGTCACGGGACTCAAACCCCGCATCCATTGGATTCCCTGTTAGGGTTTGCCTGATTCCCTCGCGTATGTGGCGCGGGCGGCGCGGGCTGAGGAAGATGGCTGGCGCGGGCGGGGCATGGAGGTCGCTGCTGGAGGTTGCGAGGCACGCTGGGGCCGTGCAAGGGCGAAAGGCGACGGGCGGCCAGGTGGCTGAATGGGCGCGCAGCCGCGCGTGGAGGTGCTCGGGGGGCTGCTGTGCGCGTACAACGGTGAGGGAGGCGCGGTGGGCGGAGCGCAAGGAGCAGGGTCGACCCCACGTGTTTCCTCGCTGGTGGTCGCGCTTGGTGATGCGGGCCCCTTGAAGTGGCGATCGGAGGAGGGCCGTCGGGAGTACCATGCGAAATCGAGGGTTGCGGGGGAGTGTCTGTTCGGCCTCGGAAGGGGTGGGGGTGAAGGGAGGCGGTGGCGGCAGTGCAGCGAGGGCCTGGATGGCCTGGGAAGCCGTTGGGGGGGGGTTGGGGCTGCCATCGGGGGCGCTATCGATGAAGGCGGCTGGTCTGAAATCTCCTGGACAGCAACTTCGACTTCGAATCCAGATTCTTCGTCCGCATTTTCATCAAAAATCGGCCCTTTGTCTTCATTGTTTGGTTCCACAGGAGTTGTATCAGATAAACCTTCATCTAGAATGGAAATACCTTCATCTTTTGGGATGAAATCAGGTTGAACCGCAGTTGCAAAAATCTGATTTTTGTTGTTGATGGATGAATCTTCGTCGTTTAGAGCGTCCAACCATGCGTGCACCTTGATGTATGATATAAGTCGCTGATGGAACTTCTTTGAACGTGAGCGCGAACCATGAGACGGACGGCTGAGACCAAACTTTAAATGCCAATATTCAACAGGATCGTCGAATTGTGGGAACGATTCGGTTTCCATGCTCTGATACCAAATGATGCGGATCGGATTTTGGCGACGGCGAACAATAAAAATATTTGACGGTGGATTTTGGTGGATAAGAAGATGGAGAGATTGAGAAGAGAATGGAGGGGTTGAGAAGAAGAACACGCCTGTAGCGCGAGGTTGAAGAAGGGGAACGCGTAGACCGCGAGGGGAAGAGAAGAGACTCGTCGGGAATACGAGGGGTTTGGAGAAGAAGAACACGTGTAGACCACGCAGGGAGAAGGAGAGAGAAGAGAGAGGGAGAGATAAATCTCAATTTTTATCAATACTGAACTGACTAACACATTGGACCCTCATCCCTTTATATAGGAGGGATGATCTTACAAAAATAGTAACTAATTTAAATTGACAACCAATTTATCCTAAAATGACTCTAACTAGATAACCGACCAAATTTAAAATTCAAAACGACCACTAATTGAGATCACAGGTGATCCCATTTATTTTAATTAAAGATACGATAATATAAATAAACGTAAATAAAATTAACCACTAAAATTAATTAAAAATTCGGCCCTATTTTCTTGGTCCACGCTGCATCAGATCTCCTATAGCAACATGGGAGGTGGATATGAGTCCCTTCTGGATCATGTCTCTGGTATAATGGCAATCCACCTCTATATGCTTGGTTCATTCATGAAATGCAGGATTATTAGCAATAAAAAGAGCTGCTTGATTGTCGTATATAAGTTGCATGGGAAGAGGTACCTCAACTGCAAGATCAGTCAAAACTGATTTAACTCACATCATCTCCATGCTCCCTGAGCTATGGTTCTGTACTTAGACTCTGCACTGAACCTAGAAATAATTGTCTGCTTCTTACTTTTTCATGATAAAAGTGAGCTCCTAATAAAAATCGTAAAGCCAGATGTAGACTTCTTGTCTCTAGGGCATCCATCATAATATGTATCTGTGTAAGCTGTCACCTCCTCTGCTGAATATAAGGCCAGTACCTGGTGAAGTCTTCAAATATCTCAAAATCATATAGACACCATCCACATGTACCTTCCTGGGCTGCTCCATGAACTGGCTAACTTTGCTTACAACAAAGGATATGTCTGGCTTGATGATAGTAGCATAAAGGAGCTTCCCAATAAGCTCCTTGTATCTCCTCTTATCTACCTCCTCAGTGTCATCATCTAATAATCTCATACTAGGATCCATAGGCATAGGGTAGTAGCAGGCTTGCACCATATCATATCTGTCTCAAGAAGAAGATCGATCACAAACTTCCTCTAGGTCATCACAAGACCATGCTGGTTCCTGGCGAATTCTAATCCAAGGAAGCAACGTACACTGCCAAGATACTTATTCACAAACTGCTGACCTAGAAACTCCTTAGAAGCATGAATACCTTGCTCATCATCACCCTTGACAATAATATCATCAAAACATAAGTTCGAATGGCAACCGTACCTCTCTGTGTCCTCTGAACAAAAGGAGTCGCAGTGGACCGCATAAACCCCCATTGCTCTATCATCTTTGAGAACTTATGGTACCAAGATCTCGGACTCTGCTTCAAGCCATAAATTGCCTTGTGGAGCCTACACACCTTCTGAGACCCCTCCTCAGCAGCAAAACCTAGTGGCTGCTTCATGTATACCTCTTCCTGTAGATCACCACACAGAAACACATTATTCACATATAGTTGCTAAAGAGGCCGGTCTTGAGTCACAACAACCGATAGAAGAATGCACAATGTCGAATGTCTAGTCACCGGTGAGAAGGTATTCTGGTAGTTCACCCCATATGTCTGGGTGAACCCTCGTGCAACAAGCCTTGCCTTGTAGCGATTTACACTGTTATCTGCCCATTGTTTCACCGTAAAGATCTATTTGTACCCCACAACAGAGGCACCTGGTGGAGCATAAACAATGCTTCAAGTACCACGGGACTGCAAAGCTTGCCATCACTTCTTTCATGACAAGCCGCCAACTACTATCATGTACCGCCTCTTGGTATGTTCGTGGGAGAGTAACAACAGAAAGTCCCACTATAAACCTCCTGTACTCTTCAGAAGGATGATCCAAGGAAATATGAGCAGCTTAGGGATAAGTGACATGTTAATAAGGGGAATGGATGAGGTATTTATTCGATAGAGCTAGGGTCTCTTATATAGAGAGAAAACCCTAGAGAGTACAAGGGTTACGGAACCCGAAGGGTCACGGGGGTTACGGAACTCGAAGGGTCACAAAGAGTTACGGAACCTGAAGGGTCACGGGAGGTTACAGAACCCGAAGGTTTACAAACATAAATGTAAATCTAATAACTCTAACACTCCCCCTCAAGCTGGAGCTGAGAAAGCTACAACTTGTAACAAAAAGAAAAAGTATACACCACATCTTCACACAATGCATCATAAGAACATATGTCCACTGCTGGTAGAAGACCTCGCTCGAGGACGGGTCTGCGGCTTTCAGGTCACCGGAATGTATCTCTGCCATGCCTGTAGAGTAGCTGCGATGTCAGGTCACCGGAACGTATCTCTGTCGTGCCTGCAGGTCAACGGAACATATCTCTGTCGTGTTTGGAGAAGAATCTCTATAGAAGAAGTCCAGTGCGGGGGAGTAGTCGGATCGTAAAAGAATAAATATACGTCCTGATGAAGAAGTCGATGAGCGATGAAGACGGATGACCTGAGTAGTAGTCTAGAGTGTTTGTCTGTCAGTCGTGGTAGGGCAGCAGATGTCTTGAAGAATCATCTCTAACCCCCTCTATCTCTTATACTTGATAGAATAAAGAGTATGGAATATCAAGTTGTGAGAAACACAAAGTTGGGAGAAACAAGTCATGGTGAAGCAAGGGCAGTTGGAGGGGGGGTTCTAGGCGGTGCCGACGGCGAGCTGCTGGAGCCTCGGGTAATGCTTTAAGTGCTATTGGAGGTAGCAGTTGGTGCTGCTGGAGACTCAGACTGCCTTGCGCGAGACCATCTAATCCACGAGCGATGCCATGAGGTCCAGACCTCTCACCCTGTCGTTGGAGAGAGGGCTGGTGGCGGCGGCGGATTTAGGGTAGTAGGCTTCGATCTAGGACCGTCGCTCTGATACCATGTTAAGAAGAGGAATGGATGAGATATTTATTCGATAGAGCTATGGTCTCTTATATAGAGAGAAAACCCTAGAGAGTACATGGGTTACGGAACTTGAAGGGTCACGGGGGTTACGGAACTCGAAGGGTCACAGAGGGTTACGGAACCCGAAGGGTGACGGGAGGTTACGGAACCCGAAGGATTACAAACATAAATGCAAATCTAATAACTCTAACATGACACATGTACGACGTGGCTTCCTCAAGGCAATAAGCACATCATGGTCATCAACCTCTCTGTTCTCTGGTACCAGCTCCTCCTGTAAAGTATCCTGCGGTCCACGCACGTCACTAATGCCATCAGTAGAAAAATTGTGTTCAGTACATACCTTAGGCGTGCTGGATGACGGGTAAGGTGTATGAGCAGAGGACGAGTGAGGGCCTACTAATGTAAAATCGTAGTGGAAACTATGTCAAGGTAGACGATGGTGGATGAGGTGGTGGTGAAGGAGATGATCGTGGCTCAACCCGAGGAGAGGTGGTGGAAGTAAAGGAGGTGGTGGACCAAAACATCTTCACCAGAGTCAGAGCTAGACAACCTATCACCTTTTGGAGCGAAATACATAATAGACTCAAAAAATGTGACATCAACACTCCCATAATACTTTCTCCATACATGATAAAAAATGAACACACATTTGATAGCTCTTGGAGAGAGCTTTTCACGATCGGGAGTAAAATTGTGGACAAAGGCCACAAACCCAAAGACCCTGGGAGTAAGGGAGAAGATGTCCTTCTTATGAATCACAATCGAGAAAGAAACATTTTTTCCAAGGATCGTGGAAGGCATGTGGTTCACTAAGTTGCATACATAATAGACTCAAAAAATGTGACATCAACACTCCCATAATACTTTCTCCATACATGATAAAAAACGAACACACATTTGATAGCTCTTGGAGAGAGCTTTTCACGATCGGGAGTAAAATTGTGGACAAAGGCCACAAATCCAAAGACCCTGGGAGTAAGGGAGAAGATGTTCTTATGAATCACAAACGAGAAAGAAACCTTTTTTCCAAGGATCGTGGAAGGCATGTTGTTCACTAAGTTGCATGCTGTGAGGTTCGCATCACCCCATGACGAATGGGGAGCATGACTTTGAATCAAGAGAGTCCTCGTGACACCAAGGAGGTGACGGTGTTTGCGTTCAAACAATGCCTTAAATGTCCATTCCGCTAGCATATCAATGACTTGGGTAAACAGAAATATCGGCGATGATATGCTTGCCAATATTTTCCTATTTAATTCGAAATCATGAAAATTAAAGAAGTCCTGTCTCAGTATTGCGATTTCGATGTCCCCATCTTGGGGAAATGGAAGTTTCGTCGAAATTTTGAGCCAAGATTGTAAGTATTAATAAATAGTAATATTAAATTTATTCCCCAGGATTTCTTTCCAATAGAAATGCAATAAAGTCCGTACATATCGTTTTTTATAAAGACAAGATGTTAATTAATGTTATTTGTTAATCCATAAGAAAGCTGTCTGTGTATTATGAATTTATAACGTATACAACTTTTATTGATGCCATTGATTTTTCACATAGATCCAAGATCCCACCATGACCTCGAACAGATCGTTGGAATTGGAATTGGAAATGGGAAGTTGGAACACATATTTAATTCAAATTGGAATGGGAAAGTTGGAAACTTGGAATACATAATTAGTCCAAATTGGAATTGGAAAGTGGAATTGAGATTGTGTAAAGTTGGCATTTTGGAAAATATGGTGTGAATAATTGTTAAGTTGCAACAATCACCTTTTATTGATTCGACTAATTTGTTTTTAGCCTAATCTTATCTACTTCAACCAATGACAAGATTATATCAAGCCGAAGGGTTCAATTTTTCCAACAATAATCAAATTCAACTCAAATCGAATAAACCGAACCTGCCCCATCGATCAAATACCCACTCCTATGTTCTTTACATTCATTGGGAAATAGCTATGCTGTAAAGATAAGTCTCTTGGTTTAGTTCTGTTTTACACGTAAGAGGGATTTCGAGAAACTAAATGCATATGGGCCTATTTGCTAGTGTGGATCTCAAAAAGATGGAGTTTTTGTTGAGCATGATTGATCACTTCATTGGAAGGTTCTCCCTACCTATCATGGTACAGGGTTTCATGTTCTTGCCTTCCATGAGATTCTGATGATTGTCAAGGTATATAGTTGCTTGAGTCTGATTGTGGTTCTTATGACTTGCGTAGTTGCAGACCTTTGCTGTGGCTCCCTCTATAGGTGCAATAGGACTTGATATGACAGGAAATGCTCTTTTGATAGAGGAGTCCTTGTCGATCAACAGAGGAGATACATTGAGTGGAAACACCTATGCAGATGACACATATAGTTGTTTACTCGGTTCCACTGACACGAGTATATGTTTGAGGGAGATACCGTCATCTCCAAGTCCACTATAGGTATGTTGCACGGTTGGTTTATTCACAACCTCCCCTTAGAGAATTGAGAACCCAATTCATTCTTTTAGGTCGTAAAAAGCTAAAAGCCTTATTTCAAAGGGGATCTCAGTGATGTTGGTAAAAAAATGAATTCCTCAGGTTGGAAGGGTAAGGGATCGAGCTTGACTTGTTTTGACGTAATGCCCTCGCATTTTTTCCTGTCTTGTGACAGTTGGCTATTGGTGTGTGTGTGTGTGTTGGGGGGGGGTGATTATTGACATGGCCAAGCAATTCCTGATCCCACTCTTATAGGCTGTGGTGATTGTTGCGCTGTGGTTGTGGCTGAGCAATCTAGAGTTTTAAATCGATTGTTATCGACAGGGACCGTGACCTATGCTAATATGGTCAAACTATCCTAGTTTTATAGTGTTATTGACGGTGGAGATCTGTGGTCGAGCAGTTTCAAGTCTCGTGTTGATTGCCATCAGTAAGACTCCTGGCTTATGTTGAAGTCATTGAGTAATCCCAGATTTCCTGTCGATTTCCAACAATGAGGATCACAGCTTGAGCTGACATGGTCGAGCTGGTCTGGGTCCTCCAGCTGTTTACTTTGATTTCATCGCTCGCAATGACATGATTTCCCATACTGTCCTTTAAGTTTTGGCAAGAGACACATCGATGTGAATTCAATGTATGAGGTAGCATGGGTGACTGCGTCCATTACTTCATCTTTGCATGTTAGCAGTTGAGTGAGTGCAGTAATCATTTCTTTGTCGAAGACAAGACGAACTGGATCGCCTTCTTGGTCTGAGCACATATTATTGGGTTTTCTTGCCTCCATCCCATTGGTGTTCGGCCTCCGTCTCCGAGTGCTTGGTTTAGACTTTGCTTGTCTTTTGGTCTGGACTTCTTGGTTTAGCCTTTGCTCTACCCTTGGATAGGAGTTCTAGCTTTATATTTTGTTCGGCTCTTGATCGGAGCTGCTTGGTTTAACCTTTGGATGGTCCGATGCTTGGCTCATGCTTATCTTGTGGGTTGGCTCTTGTTGGAGTATTTAGTTGTGCGCCATATATATGGGAGATGGGTAAATGGATCTTGGAGATGATCCATTTACCCCATCCAGGGTTTAGTACCACATCTACCACCTGTGGGATGTGGAGACTCCGTGGGTGCTATATATAGAGCCCCCCACCCCTATAGTCCATTGAGAAAAAGCAATGCTACATATGCCCCTTTGAGGGATTCTCCCATGGTTTCATCCCGCTCCTTAGGGAGTAGGATTCCACGTTAAATCCTATTGTTCTTATTCTTCTTTATCTTTTTTCATGTTACGCTTCCACATGTTTATTTTCTAACATGGTATCAGGGTGGGTTTGATTCTCGAGGAGTTCATGTTGTTTGTTTATTCAAGTTTCGATTGAGAAGATCCGTTTTTTTGAAGTTTTGAAGATTATTGTATACAGATTTGTTCAAATCTATTTTCGAAGATCTGAATGCATTTAGGGTTTTTTTCTGAACCCTGGTTTCTCCTGAGTAAAGTTCCATGCAGCATGTGAAAGCAGGAAGTTTTTTTTGGGTTTTGAAACCCTAATCTTTTATAGAATAACTGGCAGAGAATCATCCACGTTCATGTTACTTGCAGAGTTTCATCGAAACCCTAGATCTGAATCTGAGAAGAAAATTAGGCATTCTCGATCAGCGAGTCGCGCTGCAGCACTAGCATGCCGCTTTAGAAACTTCCGCGAGCATCTCCCTACACAGACATCTCTGGCTGTGACAAATGCATCGTCAGGCAACTCCCGCAACAAGCTGCAGGCGAGCACCCTCTGAAAATGTGGACTCACCGTGATTTGAAGTTAGGGCTTTGGAAGCCCCTGTTCTCGCTGCAATTAGCCAAAGGAGATCTCCTCTGCTCCTTCAACAAACCCGACAGGCTCCAGCAGCACCTCCAGACGGAGGAGCGCTAGTCGAAGCACGCAACAGTCTTCCACGGCGGTGCAGATCCAGTCACAAACGATAATCTCCATCAACCTCGTCATCTAGTCAAGCAAACCCCAATTGATCTCCCGAGGCAAGCAACGAAACCCAATGGCGGTGTCTATTCCCATCTTCTCGCGTGCCTGCGAGCGTCTCGTGCGCCTTCTCCTCCCCATAGAGCAGACCAGGGAAGGCGACGGCCTTCCAAATAGCACGCAGCGTTCCTTCTGGGGCTCCTCATCGCAGGAGCCTCGCAACTCCCAGTTCCACACGGTGGCGCGCCCTTCCTCCTTCCTCCTCCCTCTGATCTCACGTACGACACATGACGTTCTCCCTACAACAGAGCCCTACTGGACGACAACATTTTTTTGTTAGAGAAGGGGTTCCCCATTGGGAACCCTAATAAACCCCCCTGTACGCATGTGTTTGATTTTAAAAAAAAGGGGGTGGGAATTTGGGGGGGGGATGATTATTTGAGCCCAAGTGGGCGTTATTTGCTAACACAAAAATTTGTGTGAGAGAGAGTTTTGGATCCGATTGTGGTCCAAAGTAAAAAAAATTATTCAAAAAAAGAGGAAAAGCTGAAAAAAACTAAACAGCTTGCCATTTTTTTTAAAAAAGGAGAGATTTTTTTGTTTGGACGGATTAAAAAATTTTGAATTGAAGAAAAGCCGCAATATTTTTTTAATTTTAGTGTTAACCCCCATTCTTCATGTCTTCTCCCAACTTGATCGATGTTTATGTTCCGACCAGTATGGGAGAAAGGGGGAGTATATATGTAGAGTCACATGTCTTAATCCAGATTCCAAATTCAGATGTCAGTCTCCAGACCAGCGAGATGATCAGACTCTACAGTTCATTTTCAGACTCGACGATCATATTTCCGATTCAGTTTCAGACACGCACTTGTTTGCGGTCTTTTCAGATGTGCAGATGTTTGCCATCTTTTGTAGTGGTCCCCATCATTATTCTTGTTGTTTCGGCCAAAGTTTTCATGTAAGTTATAGGGACTCCAGAGTAGTGGACCATTCCCTATGCCATGTTGGCAAGGGTTTTCATGTGGTATCATAGGTACTCCAGAGTAGTGTACCATTCTCTGTGCAAGATGGGAGAGACCCAGTTCTCCAATGAGAAGACTTCAGATTCCATTCTCCAGCGACCGTGGACTCCGACGAGGATTGCACTTCCACGACCTTTTTCCAGTTTGGTCCTTTTCAGAGATGCAGCAGTTGTCCACATGTTGTGGCGGGCCAGAGTACTCCGACGAGGAGACTCATTTCCAGTTGAAGTGACTCTGATAGGCGCAGTTCAGAGCACATGCTCTCTGACGAGGAGATTCAACAGACTCACACTCCAGCCCATTCATCCTCCTCACCTGCACGACATGAGAAGCAACGTCTTCGACAGCAGCCGGCTGTTGTGCGCGTTGAGTTGATATTGTCCGTAGTGTCCTGTAGCGTGAGTTGAGTTTCTTTATATTTGTCCAAGCTGAGCATTGCATGCTCCAGCTTGAGGGGGAGTGTTGGAGTATTTGGTTGTGCGCCATATGTATGGGAGATGGGTAAATGGATCTTGGAGAGGATCCATTTACCCCATCCATGGTTTAGTACCACATCTACCACCTGTGGGATGTGGAGATTCCGTGGATGCTATATATAGAGCCTCATACCCCTGTAGTCCATTGAGAAAAAGCAATGCTACATATGCCCCTTTGAGGGCTTCTCCCGTGGTTTCATCCTGCTCCTTAGGGAGTAGGGTTCAACGTTAAATCGTTCTTATTCTTCTTTATCTTTTTCCATGTTACACTTCCGCATGTTTATTTTCTAACAGCTCTGACTTGGATATTGTTGCCTTCATCAGAATTGCCTCCCAATGATGTGATCCTGAACTTTTGGCTGCTGGATGTGCTCTATCATAGCGCACATAATGTTTCCCTGGAAAGGTTGGCAGTTCTTTCCAGCGTTAGTTGAATGACTTGTTCATCAGTCCACCTCACCTGCATGTCATTGCCTGATAACGATGATGACATGCTCCAATGCATTAAATTATCAAAATGTTTTCAGGATTAAGAGTATACCTAAATTGCATTCAATTATTTTAACTAGATTGCCATATATTAGACATCACCTTGAACATGTTCAAGATCTAGTTTCCTGTTTATAGAATAGATACACAAATTCAAGACTGATAATGCTATAACTTAGCAAAGTATAGAGCATGAAATTGGGAATGTTTTTGATATTCTTTATATAAATCTTTATAGATGTTTTCTATTAATGTTGAAATGGTTGACCCCACCCAGGCCCTAAACCTCATTTAAATATTACTAGATTTCTCTCTCTCTTTACTATGGCTTATTGTGTCCAAACACAGATTATAATTGTCTCTTGGGCAGGTGGAATCTTCATCATGACCGGAGATGTTCTCCCTTGTTTTGATGCTGCTTCTTTAGTTCTTCCTGATGATGCAGCGTGCATCATAACTGTTCCAACTACCCTGGACATTGCTTCGAACCATGGTGTAGTTGTGGCATCTAGAACTGCAGATCTTGATGATGCTTTTCCTGTCACAATTGTGGATAATCTTTTGCAAAAGCCAAGCTTTAAAGATCTCGTAGACAACTATGCTGTTGGACACGATGGTAGAGCATTGCTAGATACGGGACTAATAGCAGTAAAAGGAAAAGCATGGTCTGATCTGTTAATGTTGGCCAGTTCAAGTAGAACTATGATATTGGAGCTTATGAATACCAGTAAAGAGGCAAGAGATCATTAACTTCGTCAGCATCTTTGCATCTAGTTGTTTTGAAATTTTATAAAATTAGAAAAATAATTGGACAAGAACATGATGCATCTGATTGATGAACAAACAATTGTATCTCTCACGATAGCAGCAGCTGCAACACATTCATAAATATCTTTCAAGTACCATTATGAACACAACACATTACTTACCATTGGAATTCATTTTAGAACGAATCCATCATTTTGATCTTTGAACTTAACCGTATGTTCATCTCTCGAATATAGTTTGACTTTTCTTTTGAAATCATGTCATCAACAAATTACATTTTCCATCGTTTTTTTCTTTAGTGTTAATTCCATATCAATTTGTTTAGTGCAACATTCTATCTATATATATTTGTCAGCCTCTTTCCTAATCTGAATAGATGAGTTTATACGAAGATCTGGTGGCAGCCTGGGTTCCTGCGAAACACACGTGGCTGCATACCAGACCATTGGGTAAAGAACTTGTTAATGGGTTAGGTTGTCAGAGAATGTTCAGCTATTGTGCTGGTATGTCTCTCCTAATATCAACTGATGCATCATCCTTTCCTTTTTATTATTTTGATTTGAGATAATGTTGCCATTTGCATGTACTGCCCCTATTCACTTTATTTGCCTTATATATGTCATAGAAAATGCTTTGCTTAATCTATAGAAATCCGCAGCCTGCCTTTCTTTCATCAGAGAAGAATATTGGGAGAATCACGTGAGTACGATAAAAAATAAGAAAAATATGAAAATGTACCTTTTTTGCAATAACACTTGTGCTGTTAGCAGCTGTGCTCTTTCATTAGTTAATCATCTATTAAGCTAAACTAGACCATGGTTTGTTCAAATTAAAGCATGTTTAAGGAAAACTATACTGTACATGCACCCCTACAGCCATGGTCCTATACCCGTCCTCCTCCATATCATTGGCCCCTTCCATCCCTCCATCCCCGAAGGCATCTCTTCCCACCTGTCACCCACGACATCATATGCCACCCCCTCACCATGTATACCTTCTCCCTCATTGCCATAGGGTTGTTGTGAGATTTGGGATGGGGCCCATCATTTCCTTAAAAATGCACGGATCTCTTGCTTTGCTAAGAAACAAATTGCAACAATAAAAATGAATATGTATATATATATATATATATATATATATGAGATAAATGGGGCTGCCCCCTAGGGGGAGCTAACTTGGCTCCCCCCGCCCCACTTTCTTCATTTTTTATTTTTTTTGAAAATTTCTTCCATGAATATTCATCACTATATCCCTATATTATGCTATTCAAATTTCGTGCTAAACAGAGACTCCTATGGCCTCCATCCAGACAGTCATTTTTTAATGGCAACATGATTTTTTAAATCGACCCCGTCTGGATGGAGGTCGTAAGAGTCTCTGTTTCACATGAAATTTGAATGGCATAATATAGGGATTTAATAATGAATTTACATGTTTTAGATTTCAAAAAAAAATGTGAAAAAGGGGCGGAGGGAGCTAAGTTAGCTCCCCCTAAGGGGCATACACATTTTTCCCAATATATATATGGGAAAAGGGAAGCTACACCAGCGGGTGCAGCCAACTAGCTACACCCGGCCATTTTTCTTATTGGTTTTTTTGAAAAAAACTTATGTAGATTTACTTAGTGTATTGACAAGAATATGTGTTTCAAATTTCATGCAAAACAAACATTCCTAACATGCCCATCTAGATAGGGTCAATTTCAATAATTCTGAGACCGTTAAAATGTGATAGTCTTGATGAAGATGATAGAAGTGTCGAATTTAGTTGAAATTGGCATGATATCATGGTGATCTATGGTGATTTAAATCCCCCTAGGTTTCATTTCAAAAACACAAAAAATCAATGAAAAAAATGGCCGGGTGCAGCTAGTTAGCTACACCCGCCGGTGCAGCTTCCCCAACCCCTATATATAGGACCCTTCTAATGAGGTGCACCTTTCTTGCATCATTGGAAAGCCCATCACGAGATCCGTTGATCTCAATCTAACGGTTCTTTATCCAAAAGGGTATTTTAGCTCATATATTTTCATTTTAAGTTTGAATTTTGTTTTGAATACGAATTTCATTTAATCCTTTTATTTTTCCATTTTAGCATGTCTGATTGGTATTTTTGTTGCTATTTATTCAATGAGGTTTCACCAACGTGGTAGCATTTTCCCACTATGCAAAATAGCAAAATTCTTTGTAAAATTGACATTAACATTGTATAAGTGTATCCTACATTGTAAAATAAAATCACAGTTAGCAATAGTTATATTATTGTAATTATAATTTTGATAATACTATTGTAAAAATTCATGCATGTTGTATAAAATTTGTATAAAGACATGGAAAAAAGAATAGTTAGTAAATCATCAATTATTTAGAGGAAAGAGATAAGTGTAAAAAAATTTGTGAGATTGTGAAAAACAATTTGATATTGTAAAAAAAGGTATGAAATTTCTAGAAATTTATAAAAGTAATGATAAATGTAAAAAGCAACATGAGATTGTAAAAAAATGATTTGCGATTAGTAAAAAAGACATGATATCGTAACTAAAGTTTTGATAATGTAAACAATGATATGACATCATAAAAAAACAATCTTGCCCTCCTCTTCTCCCATTGGCGGCCCGACATTAGATCTAGGCCACAGTCTACGACGAGTACTTCCATCACCACTCCCCTCCAGGTGGAACCGTTTGCATTCCCAGACGACTGCAGGCATCACAGACGATGTTGCAGCAACCAGGCGACGTTCCCGATCATCGCTGCAACAACCAGGCGGCGGTCCACCTATCGTGGTGCTGCTCCACTAGCCAAAGAAGAAGAGGAGGTGGAACTCACCTCGATGCAGAGACTTCAGGCATCACCTTGCTTCCCATCACCGACGTGGTTGTAGGATTCGTAAACCATAGCAATGTCTCTCGCAATGCATATACCAAAATTGAATATGGAGTTGTCACATTCTATTTTTAGAATGTGACAAAAGGACTAAAATAGACTTTTAACATTTAAAAAATAGGGTAATAGCCCATTAATCGTGGTTGTTTGATTAATTATGAAGGGGTGAGATGGTGGGCTTTCCATGCATCTAGGAAAGGTGCACCTTATTGGATATATTTCCTGTATATCACAAGTATTATAAATGAAAACAACTTTAAATGACTATAGATTATAATTTGTCAAAATTAATTTATTATGTGATAGTGTAAGTTCTATCAACCTTTCTAAAAACCCTATATTACACTCAAGAATTTAACACATTAAGATACAAGATTAATTTCCTAGAGATTGCGGGTTAAAAGGATTTGCCTATCGAAGAAGGCATTTACTTTTATGTCAATTTAAAGATATTGCTTAAAGTTTTTGCTCTTAAAAACTTTTAGTATCAAATAAACACTAAAATACATTTGCTTACTTTTGGTATAAGGCAAGTATAATAAAAGTACGAGCAATTAGTAAAGGGGAGAAAAACACTCTTAAATCACACCTATAGAAAAAAGGGGGAGAGGAATTTTCTTAAGAGAGATAGAAATATTTATCTTTTTGGTAACGATTGGGGGTATCGATATTGAAGCAATAATTGAGGTGGAGAGAAAACTTGAAGTAATCAATACTGGACTAAGGGAAAGAAACATTCTAAAGGATAAAAGAGCCTTCAGAAACAAATATAAATTTTGTCATTTTAAAAGGAGATTAATAATGAGAAAGAGTTGTTTTGTACATTTTTTTTGTAGTATGACTAGCTTTGTAGGTCGAAAAGACTCAATGGTGGATGTACACATTCTAAGAAGAAATCAATAAAGTTACAACTAATCAAAGCAAAAAAGCACAGTTCCTGTAGGGGAAGAATAAAGATCAAACACTCAAAGCTCAATGACTCAAATAAAAAAAGTAAGTCAAGGAAGCTGAAAGAAGAGGGGAAAAACAAGGACTCTTTTGCAACAGATCATGATTTTGGAGCATACTTTTTTTGTTGAAAAAAATATCTAATAGATTATATATCCATAATCCACAAGCAAGTCAAAAACAATTGATCGACTAATAACTTTTTTAGACGATTGATTTCACAATGAGCCGACTTCTGAGTTCATCGCCCCACTATCTCTGAAACCAAAACTTGACATTCTGAATTTTATTTTTCAGATGACCAACACTTTTCTCTAATCAATTAATTCATTCGATCTTCAGTTGATTAATCTAAATTACCAATCAACTGGAGTCTAATCCAAATAAAATTTGACCAACCAAATAAATTTTATTCATTTGACCAACCCAATTATTATTTTTTTCACTCCAACATACATATTTTTGGCAGTTGTTCTTTTTGAGTCAAATTGACATTTGTTCCACTATAGTTAATTACAACTAATTACTATTTCAAATTACGTCTAATGAGTGAAATAGTCATTAGAAACCTTAAGGATGAACAGGTTTTAATTAAGCATCGATTAAAAATCCAACAAAATCTGAAAAATAGACGTCGCTAAAAAGCTAAATACGACATCTATGATCCATTTCAACGCACACAATCTACAATTACAATTTTATTCGTTCAAGTGAAGAAGAATGCTCAATTGCGTGCAATATGAAAGTTTTCTAGCTCTTTGTGCATTTAAAGCTCTTCAAGTGATCTTTTTCCTGGAATCATCAATTTGTAAGCTTGTTGTATTAAAGATTATTGCTAACTATATTTCTTTCAGGATATTATACTTAAGTGCCCCATGTAGGTTCCTTTCTCTACGAGAGATGGAATTTTCCTTTGTGGTTTATCCACAGAAGGATACATATGGTACGTAAGGTTGTGCTACCCTTAATTTCAAGTAGCATGGAAAGTTGAAGTGAGCTTCGCAAGTGAGCAGAAGGAAAATCCTAGAATGAGATGTTCGAGATCATGATTTTTATCCGTGTGGGTTTCCACGTTAAACTCTATGTGTGCATGTGGTTTGCATTTCTCCACTTCTATCTCTTGTGGCTTTTAATTTTTTAGTTTGCAATTGTTATTTGGAGCATCGCACATAGATTCCCTTCTGAAGCCAAACTCAAACACCCATCTTCGATCCCTCGTCTACATCATGGTATGGTGATATCATAGGGACTCAAGTAGAGATCCCATTTTTTGATCCAATGTGGGAGATGTCCAGTTTGAGGATCTCGTTGTGTGAGTTCCATTGCAATGGATTCATGATTGAAGCCTTTTTCATATCACCATACAGTGGCAACGCTCATAGTAGTCTCTGCTAACGAGATCCATTTCCAGTTTTTCATATCCAAAGTATTTGAGAACCCATCAACAAAAATTTTAGATTCCTCAAATTGTAAGTGGTAGAAGATGCAATTGATATCTGTACTTGATTTGAAATTTTAGATTCCTCAAATTGTAAGTGGTAGAAGATGCAATTGATATCTGTACTTGATTTGCGTCTATTGTATTGCCCAAGCTGAGCATTCCATGCACCAGCTTGAGGGGGAGGGTTGATAAGTGGTGGGACTTGTTAGTGGGTTATAAATAGAGTTCCACTACCTTTGTATTCAATGAGAAACTTAATGCAATAGCTAAACCCATATGCTTTCTCTCGTGGTTTCTTCTCGGTCCTTAGGGAATATGGTTCCATGAAAAATAAAGACGTTTATGTTTTGATTCCTTATTTTGCTTCCGCATTCTTATATTTCTACACATCCCTTAGTTGCTTTTTCCCGTAGTTTCACCCCGCTCTTTGGGGAGTAGTGTTTATATAAATCTCAATGTTTTTATTCTTATATATGTGATTTCGCTGTTATTTATTTATATTTTACATTTTCTATAAAAAAATATCCATTTTGAAGTTAGACATGGAACATATTAGTTTTAAATGAAAATGAATCTAGTTGCATAATAAATTCGCAGGAGTCTAAATATGCTGATTGTTAAATCAATTTTATTGTTAAATCAATTTTATCTTGGTACAATGTTAGAGGTAATTAATCGGAAATCAGAGTCCATTTCTAGGGGGATAGTTTGAACCATGTTCATTCGAGTTGTCTCCCCGGACATTATAAACTGTTGCATGTAGCTAGTGGTGGATATAGGGAACACAGGCTAATGGGGCCAAAATTGCATAGTAAAGGAAAATATAGAATTGTGATATACTGTTAGAGAAAAATAGGAAAAAATCAGCAGGAGCCATCGTCCCTGCCTGCCCTGGCTCTACACTGCATGTAGCATGTTTGCAAATAGTATGTAATCATGGTATGAAAATGCTAGCCTCGAGATGAGGCAGAGGGTTTTCACCGTAGGGCGGACGTCTCGGTTGAATATGAGGAGGCACACACCACATGGCTGAGTCAATCATGGGGCAATGTAGAGAGGTGAAGGTGCTGCCTCAGTTTTAGTACTTTGTTTTGATTTTTTTTCGGTTTGGTTTTTCTATAGTAGATGGCAATAATGGATTGTCCTTGTTACTTTTGCTATGTTCTTTTAATGGGATTTTTACCCACAAACCCTAAACACATTGTAAATTACCTCTACGACCTTCTAAACAACGTAATTACCTTATCAACCCTGTAAACTTGCTCGGTCTTACCTCACGAACCCAACCGATAAATGTACTTTTACTCAAGTCAATGCCTTGGGTTAATCTAATCAGAGGAGCATTGAATGGTGGATCTTCCACTTCCTCATCTCCTTCTTCCTCCTCCTCTTCTTCTTCCTCCATCCATCTTCTTCATCCTCCTCTTTATTTTATCTCTCTTCACCCCATCTCCACCTGTCCGCCAAATCATATTTTTTTATTTTCACGAATAAACCTATTTTCCAATATGGATATGATTTTCCAATTTTTTCTGTACGATTTCTTGAACTGATTGATCGAGTATTTGAGGCCGTTAAACAAATACTTGATCCCACCGTCTGCCACCACCACATGCATTGCATCCTTATATGCTCATAACTCCAAGTAGAATGCCACATCTTATATCGACAACTTGCGTCACTTAAATTTCAGCCGATGAAGCACATCCTCCCCGATAACAATTATCTCCGTCAATCATGCTCCTGCCTAGATTACCACAATGGCTCATAGTCAAGGCGACGTCGCCAAGGAAACTGTACTTAAAGCACGTCCGAGTGCATAACAGTAAGGTGTTGGCTATAACATTTGCCAGATCGCAAGTTAGCACAACCATCGATTGTCGATGTGGTCTCCTGAGAAAGAGGGTCAATTGAGAAGGCAATGATGGGTTCCCTTTAATTGATCAAGTCCATATAAAGCTACATCGATGCGAAGCTCTAGCGACGTCGAGAGATGGGTTCTGTAGGAGGTATTTCCACTATTTGGAACCTTAAAAATATAGATGTGGACCGTGTCCTCTAAGTCCTTTCATGAGCTTTCTTCACATTGCTTTTATTACGTATGCCTAAGAAAATATGTTGGACATTCTTTTTTTTATTTCGGGTCCAAGTAAGACACAATTCCTTAAACAGAAATGTGAAAAAAGGAAGAGAAGTGGAGGAAAAAACATCCAAAAAAAGAAGGGAGTGATTGGTTTTAAAACAAAAAAATGTTTTAAAAAAAGAGATGATTGATTGGATATTTTTTTGCTTGAGAATTAAGAAAAAGGGGGAGGGTTAAAAAGGTTTGAAAAAAAATGCATGTTCATAGAAAAACTAGGGGAGTATTTTATCGAATTTCGTATCTCCCACATGGATATGTGAGATAGAGGGGGTATTAATGAACATTTCCATGATTTATATGAGGAATACATATAAAGATCTTTTGTTGAGAAGTCCCCATTCTGATGTGTCTAGGCTTCGAGTTTGAATGTAGCCCATGTATGATGTAGACATGTGAAAAAGGCTCACCAAAGCGAGATCCATAGGATTCCAAAGATGCGATCCCATTCTCTTTGCCAATGTATGAGAGGCCCAGTTTGAGGCTCCTTTGAGAGAGATCCATTGCAACAACTTTATGATACTAGCACAAATGTTCATATCTTCATATGTTGGCATCACTCACATAGGTCCAAGGCATGAAATATTGGTATCGATATCGTATCGATCATCCCGAAAAGGGATATATCGATGGAAATCTCGAAAATGATGCAATGAATGATTTTTTCGCAAGCTAAGACCATATTACAACAACAAAGCCTTTTCCCATAATTAAGTACGGTCGGCTACATGGATTCTTCGCCTCCATTCAGATCTATATTGGGTCAATCCCGGGCTTATATCCATAAAACTATGATCCCTTCGTATAGTTTCTTTCCAACACTTCTTGGGCCATCCTTGCCCTCTCTTTACCGACTCAACATCCCAACACTTGCATCTCCTAACTGGTGCATCAACTGATCTTCTTTGCAAATGACTAAACCATCTTAAGCGGTTTTCTAGCATCTTATCCTCGATCGGAGCTACACCAACTTTCTTTCTGACTGCATCATTCCGAATCCGATCTTTACGTGTGTGTCCACACATCCACCTTAGCATTTTCATTTCTGCTACAACCATTCTCTGCACATGTCTATGGTTCACAGGCTAACAATCAGATCCATAGAGCATAGCGGGTCTCACAGCTACTTTGTAAATCTTTCCTTTAATTTCTAAAGAAATTTTCTTATCACAGAGAACAACAGAGGCTCCTCTCCACTTAAACCACCTTGCATTTATTCCATTACTAACATCTCCATCAATTTCCCCTTCATGTTGCAAAATAGATCCCAGATATCTAAAAGAATCTCTCTTCCGAATGTTATCATCACCAATCTTCACCTCGATGCCTTCACCATTGCTTCCATTAAAGGTGCACTCCATATATTCCGTCTTAGCCCTACTTATACGAAATCATTTACTCTCCAACTCATGTCTCCATACCTCAAGCTTCTCATTTACTTCATCTCTACTCTAGTCAATTAACACAATATCATTAGCAAATAACATACACCAAGGTAACTCATTCTGAATGTGACTTGTCAACTCGTCCATAATCAAAGTAAAAAGAAATGGAATCAAAGCTGAAACTTGATGTAAACCAATGTCGATGTCAAAATAGCCAGTCTTCCCAGACGAGATCCTTACACAAGATAAAGCCCTATCATACATGTCCTTTATGAGGTTAATGTATAGGATAGGTACTTGCCTCTTCTCCAAAACTCTCAATAATATCTCTCGTGGGGCAGAATCATAAGCCTTCTCCAAATCAATAAAGATCATTTGGAGGCTCTTCCTTTTAGCTCTATAAATCTCCATTGTTCTCCTCAGCAAATGGATGGCTTCAATAGTCGAGCGATCTGACATGAATCTGAATTGGTTTTCTTTTACGTTAGAAACTTGCTTCAACCTTCTTTTGATCACACGTTCCCAAATTTTCATAGTGTGACTCATCAGCTTGATACCTCTGTAATTAGAACAATTTTGAATGTCTCCTTTATTCTTATAAAGAGGCACCACGATACTCCTCTAATCTTCAGGCATTTTCTTACTTCGCCAAATAACATTGAATAGATTCGTAAGCCAAGTCAAACCGCGCTCACCTAAAACTCTCCATACTTCTATAGGCATGTCATCCGGTCCTACACCTTTCCCAGGTCTCATAACCTTCAAAGCCTCCTCTATGTCATTTCTTTATATCCGTCTATAGCTTGCACGATTTAAGTATCTTTTACTACTAGCTAGATCACCCAAAGTGATCTCTTTATTTCCTTCCCCAATGAAAAGTTTATGGAAGTACTGCTCCCATCTAGTCTCTATATCCTTCTGAGTAACAAACACGTGACCTTCCTTGTCCTTAATGCATCTCACTTGAGAAAGGTCTTTGGTCTTTCTTTCTCTTGCTAAGCTAAGATCATATTAGTTCTTAAAATAATAAATAACATATAAATACACACTTAATCAAGAATGTGGTGTATTTAGCAGACCAATATACATTATATCGCACATATCGAGAAATATCAACTGTATTGATGGAAATGTTGGAAATGGTGCAAAAAATGTTTTTTGACATTTTAAGATCATATTAGTTCTTAAATCAATAAATAACTTATAAATACACCCTTATTCAAGATTGAGGTATATTTAGCAGACCGATACACATTATATTGCACATGTCATCGTTGTTAATGCTAACTATCGAGTGTTAACTGCCGCATATATTAGAAAGAAAACAATGAAATTCAAACAATAACTTAGTATCATCAAGGAGATGTAATTAACACATTAGCTCTACAATCTACGTCATGGTGTATATTGTATGTAAAAAAAATAACGAGCTATGTCTGATATCATACGGACAAGTTAATGAGCACAATAAACTATATATGAAGATATTCCTTGATCACCTCTAGAGTTGTTTCGTCTCCATCACAAAAGGGGGTGAAGCCCCCGGTTCATGTGCCCTCAGCCCGAAAAAATATATGAACCGTACTACGTTTTTAATACCATGAATAAAAATAGAAGCAATATCCCTAACAAATAAATCAAAAACTTTAAAATAGGTGATATTGAGCATTATTGACACCATATCGATTGTACCGATCGATATCGACCGTTACCAGCAGAAATTTGTATTGAAATCTTCTATTTTTTACTGAAATGAGAGGAATTACTGATATTTTGTGAAATATCTCATGAGATATTTGGCGATATATACACCCGAATATCAGAACCCTTCCTCTAGCGATACTGATATATCATGAGCAAATCACAAATTTGATTATTTATTTGTATCAGCTTTGTTTCCAAATCTAAAAAAAACTTTATTTCCAAATGTCTTAATATAGTGAGTGGTTAGAAAATCTCTGCAAATCAACTTCTAAATCTTGAAGAATAAAATTGACCTTCCAAGTTTCTTTCCTTATAAAAGAAACAACAAAGTCAATTAATATAGTTGATATCAGTGATAGAGCATCGAAATCGACTCAATATCGATGGTTGAGCATCGATATCGACACGATATCGATGATATAACTGAAAATGATGTGTACTAAATACTTAAAATTTCATCAATATCAATGATACAAATGATTTATGACCGATATTGTGTGATATCGGTCGATATCAATATCTAGGATAATATAGGATCCCTGACTTGTCGATATGGATATATTGCCGATATATCGAGTTTATATCGGGATATTTTGATCCATGCATAGGTCTTCTTTGAAGATACCCACTTTGATCTTCAGTATCCACATAATTTATGAGCAGATTCCCCATATCACAAGCGTGAGAAGATGCGATTTTGATATTGAGTTGTATCTGGACCATGTACTAAGCTTGTTTTTGTATAGTTTTGTATCTTCAAAGCTGAGCATTCCACATTTCAGCTTGAGGGAGAGTGCTGAGAGAATCGTGTACGCGTCATATATTTGTGGATTTGTCTAATCCCAAATTATTGCGTAGCAGGAGTTAGTTGATTTGGTGGGGTTATATATAAAGCCCAACCCCCTGTACTCACTGAGAAAAGAAAATAAAAAACCTAGCCTATAGGGAATTCCTTGTGGTTTCATCTTGCTCATTAAGGATTTTGATTCCACATAAAATCAATTCTTTTTCTAGTTCTTTGATTCCACATTTCTATTTTAAACATTTTAACTAAAACCTTAAGGCAAATTGCCCTATACAGATTATTTTTCAAGATCTAAAAGATTACTAATTTTTGGTAACCATAACTTTCCCTTTCAACATGCCTAATTCGAGTTATTGTGATTTTAACATCAGTTTATTTATAATGCTCTGATATGTATATATTATTTTTGTATTCTAATTTTAAAATTGATATCCATTAATCAATGAGATTCATTTTCTTTTTTATGGATTTCTGCTAACAAGGATAATCTGACCCATTATTTCATTTTTTCCAAGACAGATGATTTGATGTTCTTACACTTTGGAACTTCTGCCGAGGTCCTGAATCATCTTGGTGAAACTGATTCGGGTCTTGTGGGTCGAAGACATTTGTGTTCTATCCCCGAGACCACGGCATGTGACATTGCAGCATCTGCCATTATTCTTTCGAGCAAAATAGCTTCTGGGGTTTCTGTTGGGGATGATTCTCTGGTTTATGATTCCTCTCTTTCAGGAAGAATACAAATAGGCGCCCGATCTATAGTAGTTGGAGTAAATGTTCAGGGAAAAAATGATCTGCAATTACCTGGAGAAGCTCCAAAATTTGTATTACCTGACCGTCATTGTCTTTGGGAGGTTCCTTTAATAGGGTCCACCAGAAGAGTGCTTATCTACTGTGGCCTCCATGATAATCCAAAAGATCCGTTTTCAGGAGGTGGGACTTTCTGTGGGAGACCATGGAAGAAGATGTTGAATGATTTAGGAATAAAGGAAAGCGATGTATGGGCAGATTCAAGCCTCCAAAAAATGTGTTTGTGGAATGCCACGATTTTTCCTGTTATGTCTCATCATGAAATGCTTGATTTATCTATGTGGCTCATGGGGTCACATAAAGGTGACGGTGGAAGTATGCTTTCTAGTTGGAGAAGTTCTTATCGTGTTAGCTTGGAGGAACTACACCGCTCAATAGATTTTCCGCAAATGTGCTATGTGTCAACCACTCATCAGTCAAGTTTAGCTGCTGGGTTTGCTAAAGCCTGCATGGATTATGGTTTGCTTGGAAGAAACTTGTCCCAACTTTGTGAGGAAATCATGCAAAATGATGCAACAGGAGCTGAAGTTTGTAATGACCTTCTTGCACTCTGTTCCAGAATCCAGTCCCATAATCCAAGGGCTGTTCCTCGAAGCAGGGTTTACCAAGTGCAAGTTGATCTTTTTAGAACGTGTGGAGATGAAAAAGCAGCATGCTTGGCAGAGAAGAAACTATGGGCTGCAGTTGCAGATGAAACTGCTTTAGCAATCAATTATGGTTATGAAGGTTAGTTTTGTTCAAATTATGAAGGGGTGGAAGTTAAGAAATTGACATAATTGGCGAAATAGAACATGCCTACTTTGCTAATATTCTAATCAGCATTTGTATGTTTTAAAACTTGAATTATGCAATAACGTCTTCTGTATTTCTGTTGTTTTATCTACCTTGTTCCAAGTAGTTGTTCTATGTGGTGAATAATCAATGGAATCCTTTATCAACTATCTTCTCCTTTCAGATCATTTATTTCATTCAATTGGACAGAGGAGCACTCTAAGAAACAATGTTGTCAGTGCAAATAACAAGTTCCAGTCCAGAAGAGTACAGACAGAGCTGCCAGTTAGGGTAGACTTTGTTGGGGGATGGAGCGATACTCCTCCTTGGAGCTTGGAGCGTCCTGGCTGTGTTCTAAATATGGCAATATGTTTGGAAAAATCACTTCCCATTGGTGCTCTGATAGAGACAATGGAGATCAGGGGTATAATGATTAGTGATGATAATGGTAACCACTTGTATATCCAAGATCCTTCATCAATCACTCACCCTTTTCATGAAGGCGATCCATTTCGACTTGTGAAGTCAGCATTGCTTGTAACTAGAATGTCTCAAGATAGTCTCTTGTTAGAGACAGGCTTATGTATAAAAACATGGGCAAATATACCATGTGGTAGTGGTTTAGGGACTTCAAGCATATTGGCTGCAGCAGTTGTGAAGGGACTTCTTCATCTCATGGGACAAGATGATAACAATGAAAATGTTGCTAGAATTGTTTTGGTTTTAGAGCAAATCATGGGTACTGGTGGTGGATGGCAAGATCAAATTGGAGGTCTATATCCTGGTATTAAATGCACATCTAGCTTCCCGGGGCAGCCATTACGCTTGCATGTAGTACCTCTTTTAGCATCTGTTGAGTTTGGACAAACTTTTGTTCACGATATCAACCCGGACATGCTAATTGGCAGTCCTCATCTTTAACAAAGTAGGAAGCAGCATCCTCTGGCATCCCTTAGAAACTTGCCTTATTCAGATGCTACTGTGTTGAGTAATGGTGAAGGATTGTGTTAATCGGGAAATAGGAACATGTGAGAGATGCCTCTGTTATCTAGTTTAGAGTTTTATGTTTCGTCCCACATTACTTATTTGTGAGAGTTGGGTTGGACTGGATCCTATACATACGATCTTCTTGTACACGTTTGTTGAGAAGTATCAATTTACAAACATGACAATTACACCGCTTCTCCCATGGAGTAGGACGATCATCCTGATGGTCTCCAACTATGTAAATTACTATTTTTATATTGCAATTGCTGTACATCTATCTCTATTCCGATCTCAAAAGAATATCTGAGCAAGTTGTTGGTTTTATTCATTTCGAGATTAGATTTTATTTGATTACATTGTTATCAAATGTTCCTCAAAATTTGTGTATTTGGAGATCTTGTACAACACATGATGAGATTGTAGGCACTGCATGATGATATCCATTTGTGCGTGAAGATCAAGGTTTGACATCCACTATCCACGATGATGAGTGAATCATAATGGAGGAATGAAGCTGTGATATCGTGGCACATGCCTAGCATTGCATGACATCATTGTAGATTGTGTGATCCAAGAGCAAGGCGATGATGTTGACCACCATGATAGTCATTATCACATACATGTAATTTGGATGACAATGAGAGAGGAATGGTTGTGAGTGCTGTAAGGAAGGCGATGATTGCGATGCTCTAAGTCATGTGTTGCATCATGGCCAACATCAGCGAAGCTCGAAGATTGCTCTTGATGGACATGCATGTTGTATGAGCACAATGACTTCAGAGATGACATCGTGATTGAGGCTACGAGGGAGCAATGAGGAAGGTGAGCATGTTAGCGGTGTCGTGAATGAAGTTGGAGCGAAAGAGAAGGCACACCACCTTAGGATAGAAGGCAAAGATACCTTATATTGTTGGGTCCCTGATGAATATGCATTTCATCATCTTTATTCATTTATTTTAGCTTAAAATACCTTATAAAATACCTATATATATATTAATAAATCCATATTCTTACTAACTTGCATCTGTGTGTAAATATTTTACATTTATTACTATTTTAACCTAAAATAAATAAATAAATAAATAAAGGAAAAATAAAGAAAATAAAAAACGATTATATATATGTAATAGATACAGGCGGACCCGAACCCCGAGAGAAGGTCAAGACTTGACCTGATCGACCATGAATAAATAGGGGGAGATAGGGCCTTTAATCAGAAAATAAAAAAAATACGTTGTAAATACTGTTCATTTATTTTATGTATATTTGTACAAAACTTACACTATTTTATTTGTCCATAAATTGACCTCAAATTAAATAATTTTCAAAACGTAAATAAAAATATTTCCTAAATAATAAAAATAATTGCAAAATAAAATTCTGTACAGAATAAAAATAACTACAGTCATAAAGCGATAATGAAAGACCAATTCGGGGTCCATATGAACTCGAATTGAATCAAACTCACTTCCATTATATTCTAAATTAATTTATCTTTAAAATGACAGTGGGGTTTAATAATTTTTGAAGTTACGGTTTGAAAGACGATTTTCTGGGGTGGTTTCTGCAATTTTACCATTTCTTTAATGTGTATATATATGTGTGTGTATTGTAATTGTAAATATTTTTAATAACTATTTAAAATAAAAATATTTTTTAAAGCATAAAAACTAATTTCCTTATTTAACTATGTATATAATGTACCATATGTATATAATATATATAGTTGATCTCCTTAAATTACCATCACAAAAAAAATTAAATAATTATCATTTATTATTTAATTTAATAAAGCGACGAAATTAATTAATTAATTAATTAATTAATTATGTAGATAATGTAATTTTATCCACCACTAACTTCTTCCCTTCTTTTCCTCTTCATTCAAATTTTGAAAATTCAGATTCAATTTTTCCCTCTATTTATTTGACTCCTCTCTCATTCCAACTTGATAAAGCTTTTGGTGAGATGAGCCTATTCTCCAAGAGCAATTATATCGTAGAGAGGTGCCTAGCTTCCGAGCCATTTGGTGACAACGAGTCGGTCGTCATCGAGGCCATCAAGACATTATTCACTCCCATTCGGTGAGATCCATTTCTGTAATCTAGGTTAATCGTAGTTAATTTTTTTCATTTTTAATTTCGCAGTCATTTTTTTATTATAGTAGTTAATCATTTTTAATTCGTCATCATGATTTGATTCGCTCGATCCGATCCGATTTTTCACCTTCACATCTCGATCTACACAAGTTCACATTCTATCTCACACGATCTCTCACCTTCGTCTGCATACGATGGTCGGAGATCCGGATCCATCTCACATTTCACTGGATTCAAACCATTTACATTTCTCTTTTTATTTTATTTTATATTTCTTTGACTGAGCCGTCGTGCTCGAGTCGTGTTATCTCATTTTGTTGCAGGTTCAAAGGTATTTTGAAAAAAATTACAAACAAAATTTACTACTCTTTACAAAAAATAAAGAAAAAATAAAGAAAAATAAAGCTCCGGTGAAGAAAAAGAAAAAAATAATATAATTTTTTGGGGCAGCCGACAGTAGGCGGCACCTGCACCTCCCCCTAGGAGGAGCACCTCCGCAGATCCAACTAGAGCCACCTTCACTCATGCGCCAGCCGCGACCCCTGCACTGATTTCACCCGCCGCAACCCCCACTCTTGGAGTGGAGCCCCTCCTGCCGCCTGGACAGCAAAGGAGCAGCCAACGACCCTTACGCGAAGGCAACCACCGTCGCGCTCGCGCCTAGCCTACGTCGTTTACCCTCCTTCCCAACCGCCATCGATGACCACTGCGAAGCCCCCTGATGCTCGCGTGTGCCGTCGTCTGAGACCGCCCGCGCGAGGCCCACCACCCTCTATCGGTCGCCGCCGACTCCCGTCGACTGAAGACCTCCGCCGCCGCCCTTTGCTTGCAGGAGAAGAAGATTGACGGCACAATCCCTCCCCCTTTTTTCAAAGAACGAAGAACATAGACGCCCAATTGGAAAACCTAATTTTTTAGGGTGAAATTGCGCTAAAATTCTTGGAGATTTCGAGATTTGCAAAGAAGCCCGCACCTGCTTCATTTCACTTGTTGGGCACAACTGATACTGGGTAATTTGCATTTTGTATCTCACATTTCTTTCTTGTTAATTTTCCATGCACAAACTTTAAATAATTTTATTTTGAATTCTGTGTTTCCAGACTTATATTTTGCATGCTTTTTATTAACAGAATAAATGTTATTTGTGTTCAATAAATTCTCAAAAAATTAAGTTAGACTCCTGATTTATGTCTCTTCAATACAATTTTTGCTTTGCATTTTATTGTCGTTTGCTTTTATTAAAAAAATCAAAAATTTCGCATTTTTCCTTATTTGAATTTTGAAAAAGCATACAAATTTAAATATTATGTAAAAATATTCAAAAAAAAAAGATTAGTTTTACTTTTGTGCATTTAATTTCCTACCCAATTTTCATGCATTAAATTAAAACTCTAAAAAATGCTGTAGAGACTTATATATGTTACGTTTTACTGTTTCGTATTTTCTATTTATATATTGTAAGACTCTGTAATTTACCCAAGGGTTTTCTCCCTATATAAGAGACCCGAGGGCTCTATGGAATAACACATCAGAGTATTACTCTAACATGGTATCAGAGCCCTAACCCTAACCTAGGGTTTCCTCCACCCCCTCCCCCTCTGCTTCCGCCGCCGGCCTCTCCAGGCCCTTCCGCCGCCGCCGCCAGCCCAGCCGGCACCTCCAGCCACTCCAGCCGGTTCCGCCAGCCCTCCAGCGGGGCTCTCGCCAACCCAGCCGGGCCCCCAGCCCTCCGCCGGTCCCCTCCCAGCCGTCCCCGGTACCGCCAGCAGTGCCCAGCCCTCCGCCGGACCCCTCCCAGTCGTCTCCGGCGTCGCCAGCAGTGCCCAGCCCCGCCGCCGGGTTCCCCTAGCCGCCGGCTATCTCACCTGCCGAGGCTTCTACAACCTCTAATCATCACCGGGGTACCTCTCCTTTGGTCGGTTCCGGATAGAGGATGGGTTCAAGTGCATAACGTCTACATATGCACTTGAATCCTCACAGGTCATGGTAGACACCAGTTTCTTGGTCTATCATCCCTAGTTGTTCTTCTCCGGCAGTATGTCAGATCAAAAGGTCGATATGCTCGCCATCGGTGCCTTCAAAGGTTCGGCACCTATCGTCAAAATGGACGGGACGAACTACGAACTGTGGGCTATGCAGTTCCTCAATCTCATGAAGTCGTGTGGTAAGAAGCATATTCTTACCGAAGATGAACCGCCGGAGAAGACGAGAATATATACCTCATGGGAGGCTGATGACGCGTACGCCAAAGTTTGGCTGTCAGGTACGCTCACGACGGAGATAGCAAATGATGTCCTCCATCAGCCCACCGTCAAGGCGATGTGGGATATTCTGGCCACGACGTACTCTCAGGTACGGAACGAGACCAAGATGTTGCAGTTGCAGCATGATATCTTTACCACGAAGCAAAATGGGAGGCCCCTTCATTCTCTGTACACGTCTCTTCGTGGAATGTTCGAGAAACTTTATAGCACAATTCCACTCACAGCCACGCCGGAACAGCAGAAGACGTTCCGCAACGCCACTATGGTTGGCGTCTTACTTGCTGCCCTCGATCCTGAATATGAGGCAGCACGCTCTCAGATCCTTGCCGATGCCACCATTCCACCGATGGAAGAAGTCTACAGACGGCTCAGTCGTGTACCAGTTCCATCGAATACAACGACTACACCTCCCTCGGCAATGGCTGTCTCCAGAGGACGAGGTAGTTCCTCCTCATTTCGTGGCAGAGGAAGTGGTGGACGTGGCCGTGGAGGTCGCATACGCTCTACGTGCTCATTCTATCGTCGTACTGGTCATTCGGAGGATACATGCTATTCCAAGCATGGTTTCCCTCCTTCTGCACGTGTCGCTGATCATGTTCAGGGTCCACCAGCATCTACTCCCGATCACAGGTTCGTGGAGCTAGTGGCACGGCTTCGTGATATCATGCCACAATCATCATCAGAGGGTGCTGATGCGTCTGATGTTGCGGCCTCGGCATCAGCTAGTACATCTGCCTCAGCCAGTGCCTCAGGTAGTCCTTTCATCTCATATCATAACCATGATCTCACAGGATGGATTGTTGATTCTGGAGCCACCCATCATCTCTGTCGTGAGAAAGATGTTCTGCAGTCCTATAGAGCTGTCCAGCCTGGTCGCTCTGTACTCATTGCTGATGGCACTCATTCCCCTATCATCGGTAAGGGGGAGATGGATTTGCTGCCCTCGATGCACTTACAGATTGTTTTACATGCACCAGAATTCTCTATGAATCTCTTATCCATTAGTCAGATTACACGAGATTTGCACTGTCGTGCTATTTTTGACCCATCGTCTGTTATTTTTCAGGACATACTAACGGGCAGGGTGATTGGTTGTGGTTCTGAGCACAATGGCCTCTATCGTCTTGTACGGAACTCTTATGCTGGTGTCTCACTACATTCCCAGGGCTCCGTGTCTCCGTATACCTGGCATCTTCGGTTCGGTCACCTGCCACTACAGAAAATGCGTCACCTCCTGCCTCAGATTTTTCCGAGTTCATCCTTTCGTTGTGAAGCTTGTCAGTTAGGGAAGCACCGTCGGTCCAGCTTCCCCAGTCGTCAGAGTCGGAGCAGTCGCTCCCCATTTGAGTTATTTCACATAGATATATGGGGTCCTAGTCGTGTCCCAGATCATCAGGGCACAGATTCTATTTAGTCGTGGTCGATGATTTTTCTAGAGTGTCCTGGACCTTTCTTCTTAAAAATAAATCCGAAGCAGGAAGTGTTATTCAAAATCTTATCAATGAAGTTCAAAATGTTTTTTCGTCTACTGTTAAGTATGTGCGTACTGACAATGCATTGGAGTTCTGCACTCATTCTCTTGCTAGTTTTCTTTCTTCTAAAGGCATTATCCACCAAACCACATGTGCATACACATCTCAACAAAATGGGGTTGCAGAACGGAAACATCGCCATTTCCTTGATATTGCTCGCACATTACTTATTCAGAGTTGTGCCCCATTATCCTTTTGGGGGGATGCTATACTTATAGCATGCTATCTGGTCAACCGCATGCCTACAACTGTTCTTGAGGAAAAGTCTCCTATAACTGTTCTCTTTCCTGACAAAGATTTGTTTACTCTTACACCTCGGGTCTTTGCGTTTGTCCACCGCTTGTCTCCAGGACTTGATAAGCTATCTCCCAGGGCTATCAAGTGTGTTTTTGTGGGCTACTCCAGGACACAGAAAGGATATCGTTGCTATGACCCCGTTCATGACAAGTACTATGTGAGCGCTGATGTTACATTTTTCGAACCCGTCATGTATTTCTCCCCTGCATGTGACAGATTGGTCTCCTCCACATCCACAGATTCTAGTGTCTATGTGCCTCCACCTCCAAGCCTGGGTCCATCCTATACTCCACCACCACCACCACCACCACCACCACCTCCAATTGTACCATTTCCTAAGTTCTATACGAGGCGGACAGGTCCTGCTCAAGCTACATGTCAACCATCCAACACGCCTCAGGTATGTTCTGATGTTATCGCTAATGATGTGTTAAATAATACACCAGTGCAAGAGCCTTTACTACAGGAGGAGGATGAACCGGTGGACACCGTGACGGATGATCTGGATCGGCCCATTGCTCACAGGAAGCAGCGGAGACAATGTGCTTCATATCCTCTTGCCTCCCAAGTCTCATTTCATCGTCTCAATGGGGATTTCCAGAAGTTTACAGCTGTTGTCTCGTCCGTTGACATTCCACGGACCTACCAAGATGCCATGAAGATTGATTGCTGGCGTCTAGCCATGGAAGAGGAGATGCGTGCCTTGCAGTCTCGAGGGACTTGGTCTCTTGTCCCCATTCCTCCAAGTGCCTCCGTTGTGAGTTGCAAATGGGTGTTTACGGTGAAATATCATGCGGATGGACGTCTCGACAGATACAAGGCAAGACTTGTGGCAAGGGGATTTACCCAGACATATGGGGTAGATTATTTGGATACTCCAATGGATAGACACTCCACTCTTCGCATCCTCCTATCTGTTGCTGTGGTACGTAACTGGGTCATTTTTCAGCTTGACGTCAAGAATGCTTTCTTGTATGGAGACCTGCAGGAGGAAGTCTACATGCAGCAACCACCAGGGTTTGCTGCTGAGGGGGAGACTCAGATGGTGTGCAGACTTCATAAGGCTATCTATGGCCTCAAACAGAGTCCCCGAGCATGGTTCCAGAAGCTTTCTCAGCTAATTGAGCAACATGGGTTCAGGAGATCAAATGCGGACCATTCATTGTTCATCCAGAAGACCCCTAGAGGTACAGTTGTTGTTATGATATATGTTGATGACATCTTGGTCACAGGAGATGATGCTCAGGGGATTGAGATAACCAAGTCCCTGTTGGGAAACCAGTTCATTACGAAGGATCTGGGCACGATACAATATTTTCTGGGGATAGAGTTTGCAAGAAATGCACAAGGAATGGTGATGACTCAAAGAAAATATGTCACAGACTTGCTAGTTGAAACAGGAATGACTGGATGCAGACCTTCAAGTACACCTATGGACCCAAGCATGAAGCTGTACGACGATGATACCGAGGAGGTGGACAAAAGAAGGTACAGAGAGATGGTGGGTAAGCTCTTATATATTACTATAACTCGACCGGATATTGCCTTTGCAGTAAACCGGGTGAGTCAATTTGTGGAGCAGCCAAGGCAAGTTCATATGGATGACTTGTATATGATGTTGAGATATCTGAAGTCTTCCCCAGGCACAGGGTTGCTATTTAGGAAAGATAGGGATCTGTCTATTTCAGCTTATGCAGATGCAGATTATGCAGGATGTCCAAGGGATCATAAATCTACTTCTGGATTTGCTATCTTCATAGGAAGCTCTTTAGTTTCTTGGAAAAGCAAGAAACAGACTGTTGTGGCGAGGTCCAGTACGGAATCCGAGTACAGAGCCATGGCACAAGCAACTGCAGAAATGATGTGGGTTAGAGTAGTCTTAGAAGATTTGACTGTAGATGTCCCCTTGCCTATGAATCTCCAATGTGACAATCAGGCAGCATTGTTTATTGCAAATAATCCAGCTTTTCATGAGAGAACAAAGCACATCGAGGTGGATTGTCATTATACTAGAGACATGATTTAGAAGGGCTTCATTTCCACTTCTCATGTCAGTTCAGAGGATCAGACTGCTGACATATTCACCAAGCCACTGCTCAGAGGACCTTTCCAGAGATGTTCTTCCAAGCTGAGCATGATAGATATCTATGCTCCATCTTGAGGGGGAGTGTAGAGACTTATATATGTTACGTTTTACTGTTTCGTATTTTCTATTTATATATTGTAAGACTGTAATTTACCCAAGGGTTTTCTCCCTATATAAGAGACCCGAGGGCTCTATGGAATAACACATCAGAGTATTACTCTAACAAATGCAAAAGTATCAAAACTCTTAGAAAAAGCAAATAAAATTGTAGAAAAATCCAAAAATAGTGATTGTACTTCCTGATTGTAGATAATTTCTTCTATACTTTATGAAAAATAATTGCAGAAACTTTTGATTTCATTTTATATTTTTTAATTGCAAAATATCCTTGTTTGCTCATTGTTTGCATTATTCCTTTCTTTATTCGATTATAAAAAGAATAAAAAGTTCATCAAAACAGAAAAAATATTTTATTTAAGCATTTAATCATTTTTTTCATTTTTGAAAAATCTGAAAAAATAGCCATTCTATATATTTCTATATAGCTTGTTTGAATATTATTTTCTTGAAAATTAAAAATTTACAAAACAAAAACAACTTAAAGTTAAAAATCAGAAAAAAAAACATAAAAAAAATAAAAAAGACAAAAATCTCACAAAACCAAGATAGTTTGCATTTGAGATTCCGTTTTCTTTTAACTGATTTTTTCGATTATTAGAATAACCCTTGGGATTTGTAGCCTCTCTGAGTTCGCTCCTATTGCTATACAAGTAAATTAAATAGCAAAAATTTCTCTTGCTACAGTTTTGTAATTATTTGGCTTGATAACTAAAAATAAATTATTTTTTGTTGAGGGATTTTTGGGTTGTGACGACTTATGCATACACTTATTTTCATAAATAAAAACCTCTTGAAATTCCTCTCCAACAAAATTACGGCGTTGCGGGGAGACAACGCAGGTAGTTAGGTTTCTTTTTTGACATGTTATTCTTGGTTGTACATTTTTGTTTATATTTTTTGACATTATTTCATTGTTCATATTCTCCATATCTTATTCATTATTTTCTTCTTGCTTATATTTTATATTTGTGTCTCTTACACATTTTTCATTTCCTCTTTCTTGTGAGGGCCCGACGAGCGAGTACGACTTTCTTACGAGAGCTGACACACTCAAGCGAAGCGGATGCGGCTTGATTCTTCACCGAGCTGTTGGAGAGCGTGAGAGGAGGAGAAGAAATTTTGAAGGAGGCCAAGCTTTGAAAAAAAATTATGCAGACTTTTCTTTATTTATTTCTAGCATTTGAACTCTTGTAAAAGGACATTCACTTGTTGCGGGGTCTGTTCCGCTAGGTGCTGGTGCGCTTGGGGGATTTCGCCGGTTTTATTTTTTATCACCTTATTTTTTCTTTGTTTCATGCGGATTTCGTGAGCTACCCATTGATTACTTTAAATATTTAGTTGAGCTCGGTAGAAGTAAGGTCCAAATACTGTAATAGAATATCTGTTTCTATAAATCATGTTCGCACTTAGTCAAAATAAAAAGTTAACTTAACTGGATTAAAAATTACGCGTTGTGAGAAGTCGCATATGATGCTAGCAGGACCCGTTGTGACGGACATCGAGCGACTTCCAAAAATCGAACTCGGGTCTCTCTTTTGATTAATTAACACAAGTTCTTCCCGTATAGAAGCTATCATCTGTGGACGGTTCACTTGCATCATATAGGTTAGTTTAGTTTTCTATATTTAAATTCTGTGCGGATTATTTTGCATGTAGAGTGTTGGCGACAAGGCATGCATCTCTTAACCCCTATATGCATCTTTATATTTAATCGCGCATTGGCATTTCTAATCTCCTTCTTTGTTTTTACTCAAGGAATTTGGACACTCGGTAGGCGATTCATTGAAAATATTCAAACCAAGTGACAACTGTCTAAAATTCAGAACTGCTAAAGAAAACTCAACCATAAAATAAGCGTAAGGAAAAATTATTGTCTTGGAGAGAGGAACCCCTCATTGTTTGATTTATTTACAAACTGAGAGAGGGACGACACTAGAATAGAGCCACGCTCGGCTTTTCAGATAGACTACTGGTTCTCCAAAAACACCTTTCAATGAGGAAATGTAGGTAGCTGGTAAACGGTCCGAATTTCCTTAGCAAAATGAAAGGTTTAGAGGATGCTATGAAGGCTTTGTCCTCAAGAAATACTGGTAGCCGTATTTTTATGGTCCATACTTACTTTTATACTGGCTGAAAGTGGGTGCAACTAGTCATATGAATCGGACCAGTCTATAGGAAACGACAAGCACCTAACAGCTTGTTAACTCTTTCTAATATTGTATTCTCAACAAACTCTAAAATTTGACAAGATAATTGATTGAACCTTTACGGTCTTCACATTAAGTTGAGTTGGTGAATTGGGGGTTTGTATTGCGTTTGATTGCTAGTGCTAGAGATCCTTCCTCGTAATTTGCGCCTTCCACTCATTTTCTCTCTTGAATTGACCTTTGTGCTCTCGCATACTGCCTATTGATTTCGAAGATGTCAGACCGGAGTCTTTCTCGATTAGACTTTGCAGACTCATTCTACACTTTGATCCGTTCACCTTCTATTCGGGGAGACTCACTTCCTGAATATTGCTCTTTCTTCACTTCTCCTTTCACAACATCCATCAACCCACTGTTTAAGATTGGCTCTAATCTCAAAATAATATCTGAGACTCCATCGTTTCTGAAGACTAATCGAGTGTCATGTACATTTTCAGAGTCAGACATCAGACACTTGATGCCACCAAAGGGAAAAGAAATCATGTTGGAGCATAACGAGATCAACATCACCATGTTAGCATCCATTCAATCTATTCAAGCCCAGTTAACAGAGCATGCTAACTTTTAGACCGCAGTGAGATATATGATTCTCGAGCTGAGACAAGAAAGATAAGAAAGGGGAAAGGAGGATAATAGAAATCTTGGAGGTGGGAATGGGGGAGAAGACCTTGTGATAGAACCTGTGGCTAAGCTTACACTAAAGGATGCTTATAATCCAATAACAAATTTTTGGATTCAAATCCCAGCGATTCATAGGCATTTTGAGCTTAAGTGCACTATTTTGCCTCTTCTCCCAATATTCCACGGAAATATTAATGAAGAACCTTATCTACACCTCCAGCAGTTCGATCACATTTGTGGAACAAGACACTACCCAAATGTCCTAGAGGTAGTGAAGATGACAACTTTCCGTTCAGTCTGATGGATAAAGCTTTGTATTGGTTAAATCACTTAGGGAAGGTCGTCACTACTTGGAAAGTTTAGAGATCCGCATTTCTTAATAAATATTACCAGCTCGGACGACTCAATCAAATGCGATCCTTGATTGCTAACTTATCCCAGATGTCCCGTGAGCCTATTCACGAGGCGTGGGAAATGTTTAAAGATTTAATGGAGAAGTGCCTCCATCATGATATTCCAAAGACAAGCCTTGTGCAAAATTTCTTTGGGGGTTTAAGTATAGAGAATCAAAAGCTGGTAGATATTGCTTGTGGGGGGAGCCACTTCAACAAGGATTAGGATGTCCTTTATCAAAATAGATGGCGTAAAGCTCGGCAACTCTTTCTTCTTCACGTGTTTTTTAGAAGCACCCCTTCACCTCCCCTTCAATACCCCATAAGGTTGTCAATATAACGACATCACATGAAGTGAATAGGGTAAACAACTCTGATCTGACCATAATTGGAAACCACATATCCAAAGTGGACATAATTGAGAAACGATCCAAGGAGCTTGAGAAGCTTCAAGTGATTGAATAGAGGATGAAGAACCTGGATAAACTAGATGAGATAACAAAGCACTTGGAGCTTCTTGTGAGTGCTATCAGTGCAGTCCACATCCGATACCTCTACAAGGGAGTAAACTTCTTCCACCCAACAGAGTAGCGGAGGACCATCCACAATTCAACACGTCTACTGCATGCAGACACCTGATCAGGTCCAACAGCATTCACAACAGATAATTCCGTACCAACAGGAAGTAGCCTACATTCCTGAGCAACTCCACCTCCACCTGTCATTCAGGAGATGAATGTCATCTGGTTCGACCGTTAGCGAAACCAGCCCCGTTCGTCAGGGCAAGGCCAGTTGGGTTCACAGCAGGGTCAGAGATCCACCCACCAGTTTTAGGGAGGCAGACAACAACAATAGCGATACTAGTAGTTCCAGCCTCACTATCAGTCTCTACCACCGTTCCAAAACTGGAGACAAGGCCAGCCACGACAACAGTCTATGTATTTTCCGATCCTAACCAGCAACAGACTGTATATTGTGGACAATATCCATATCCTCCTCCTCATTATCAGAATACGTATGGTTACCAACTGCCTTCATACTACCAGTCTCGGCAACAACCAGTCATTGAACAACCTGAGGCCCCTTCAGTGAACCCAGTACTGGACCAACTCGCATTGCTCATAGAGAACATGCCGAACTGACTCAGCAGATCGACGACCTAACCACTACCAAGACACTGATTCCTGCTCAGGTCGAAACCAATCCCAACAACTTCAGATGTAAAGAGCAGGTAACCAATAATCCACACACCCGAGACAATTATGGCCCTTGATTTTACATGCTTTTCTGACGCCATTCATCTCAGGAGTGGTAGGAGTTTGCAACCACCTACTCACCAGTTGGGATCGTGAGATCAAATTACTGAGAGAGCATCATCTTCCACATCATCTCCTTCACCAGCAGTCTAGAGGCCCAGTGCAACAACACCCAAGTCTGGAGTTCCACCGCCTTCACCACCGCCTTCACATTCACCGGGCAGATGTAGATCACCATTAGCAAGGGAGAATATACCAGTCACGGATTCTTCCTCTTCATCAGCAACAACATCCCGTTCTGTTTTAGATTCTGTTTTTCCTTCACCTAATTTGGACAAAACTGTGCAGACTAATGTCTCTCCTGATTTTGTGCCATTTCTTTCTGCTCTTAAATATAAAAAAAATCCAAAAAGTTAAAAACAATCATAATTGATCCTGGAGCGGTTGAGATCTTACAGAACATATTTTTAAAGATGCCACTCCTTAAGGTCATAGAATACATGCCTGGAGTGAAAAAGAAAATGAAAGAGACATGTACACAGAAGCGTCAACCAAGGCAGAACATACGAAAGTTAACAGAAAAATGCATCTTGACCATGGCCACAGTTCATGCCATCAGTAATCTTCCACCTGAAAAGAAAGAAAGGGAACACCTTGATGAACGTCAAATTTACCTCTTTAATAATCGTAAATTGTCGTAGTATAGGAGGCAAATTCGGTTCGTCAAAAACCACAATTTTTGAATGTTGTGGAAAATTTTTACTTGGCAATTCTACCAAGGTCGAACATAGGGACCGGTGATTCTTAGTTGCGTCATCTTAAATTAAATTAAATAATTAATTAAAGCTTGGTTAATTTATGTGTTGAGAAAATGTACAATGCACTGAGATGCAAATGTGATACAAGGAGAACAATTCAGCACAGGACCTGAGATTTAGATTTCTGCTCCAAAATATGTTAATCGATAATCTCGATTTTTATCACAGATCAAAAGCTATAGTTCAAGAGAGATAATCAGAGTGTCAATAAATAATCTAATATGTTCCGGGCCTTGTTGAAAATTTCTTTTAGTTTCCCTGTAAATTATTCCTCAAGCAATAAACATTATCTTCGAAAAATACAAGGGAAATAGTTTCTCACTCTTCCTTTTGGAGCTCCTGCACAGATTAAATCCTCAATAAATAATTATTAAATAATGTATGATGATTTATTTCACAAACTTTTCTCAATGGATTCCCTGCATAAATATCATCAATTCCTCTAGAGCACAACTATGTCAAAATTTAGCGTGCATGTTAACTGAGATTCACGAATAATAATTACCAATAAACCACCTCAGATCTGTTCACAAGTTATGACAAATGGTAAAGCATGAAAATAGCTTCAAAATGACATATTATATGCTCAAAATGGAGTTCGTATGAAAAAATATGCTAAAATGAACTTCCAGGGACTAAAATGTAAATAAAATAAAGTTTTTCTTGAAAATAGGTCCCTTGAGGGGCTTATATGTAATTTATAAAAGTTGGAGGGCCTTTTCTGAAATTTATGTCAGGTGAGGGTATTTTTGCAATATCCAGAAGTTGCAGGGGGGTTAGTGCAAGTTGCAGGTGAGGGTATTTTTCCTAGCGCACGTGCTAGGAGGTTCGGTGGACGAAGCTAAGGCGGGGGAGGGGGGCTCGGAGCTGAGGTCCGGGGACCGATCTTGAGGTTTGGGCCCGAGGCGCAGGCTCGGGCGGGGAGGCAGAGGAACGGGTGCCCGTGCCTACGTGGCGATGGCTGGAGCTTCGGGGGCACTGAGCCTCGAGGCTTGGAGGCTGGCTCGGGGAGGCGCACGTGGCGGCATGTGGACCGTCGGATCAAGGGCTTGTGCCCCGATCCAACGATAACTGTGCGTCAGGGCACGCCCAAGCGGAGAAGCGGCCCGGCCGAGTGTTGCCGTGCGCGGAGGAACGACCGTGAGGCGGGGGTGGTTGAGGCGGCGACACGCACGACGGAGGGGTGTCGGGCCTTGTGAGGCGAGGGTGATCGAGGCGGTGCGGAGGAAGCGAACGACTGGCCCTTGGCCGGTCGACACACGATCGGTTGGGGAAGTCGAGGCGGAGGCACCGTGCGTGCTGGGGCGGAGGCGCGGCTGCGCAGCGGAGGGGAGGGGGGAACCTGCAAGGTTAGCCAACGATAAAAGGGGCACTACGATTGGTTCGCTCAGGCGCGCGGTGGGTACGGTGGCGGAGGGAAAAAGGTTCGTGGCCTTTGCAAGGCTGGCGGAGGGTGAAGTTGACGAAAAAGGGACGAAGAAGGAGATGTCGACTCGCCTGAAGGGAGGTCGTAGGTGCGATCTCAGGTGAAGCTCGTGAGCTCGTCATGCAAGGCAGTGGTAGAGGTGATGCTCGGCCACTGGATCACGTCGTGAGGCTGCTGTCACCAGCCGTCAGTAGAATGGCGGATGCCTTGAAGGGTGCCGGAGGTGACATCTTTATAGGGGGCTGGTCGAGGCCGTTACGAGAGGGGAAGGGGTCGAACGGCTTGGTTCGTGGAGGTGGGCGGCAGCTGTTACTTGTCCGAGGCGTAACGGGTGGATGCATAAAGGTTGGCGGAGGAATGAAGGTGGGTGGAGGAACGGCTAGGTGCATGAGCTGGGGAAGGAGAAGGGGTCGGCACGTGCTGCACACGTATGCGCGGAAGTGCGCGAGGAGAAAGAGAAGTGCTGGTGGGGTGCCACGTGGCACGCCTAGGGGCTGTCACGTGGCATCCAAAAAAATTTCAAACTTTAAGGATGTAGAAGAAGTAGGAGACCTCGGATCAAAAAAATTTCTTCACAAAAGTTGTTTGTCTCGACGAGATCTACAACTTTCATGAAGGAAGCAGAAGTAAAAGAGGTCACCTGTGTGAAGTGGTATTTTTGGTGATTCTCTATGTATTGAAAACCGACTTTTTGTGGTTTTGTAATTTTTTTGGTGGTTTTAGAGAGGATAAAAATCTAGAAAATTTATTATAAAATACAAGGAAATTAATTACACACTAATCTATTTTTTTTGGATTTTTAATAAATAAGAAAATAGGAAAATAAATTAGAAGTAAGAAACACACAATTTATGTGCAGACTCACAACGGACGCTTGGGCTCGGTCAGTTTCTTTAATTTCAATTTTGATCTGGATTTGGATTTGTGTCGCTTAATAAAACTTTCATCAAAGGACAATAATGAAGAAGAAATAAAATTAAAAAGGTTAATTATGTACATAAAAACTGATGTCAAAAATAACAAAAAGTTGAAATATGTAAAAGAGGCCCAAAGCCCAACTTTCACATATGAGCTCTGAATTTTACGGGGGTCTTGTTTTGAAGGTATTTGAAATGAAGTACTTTAAAAGTGAGTAGACCAAAATCGGACACTGTATGTGAGAGATATGCTCATTTTAGTTTGTCAGATGTGAAATTAGACTTTGGGATCATTTGATACTTATTGGGGATAGTAATTTTTTTATATTTTCTATTTAATGAAGTTAGTAATATCTACACAATGGAGGTGGTTTGGGGTCAATTGGAGTTAGGATGAATTATTTATAAATGTGAGAAGTTAGCGGCTTTTTATGCTAATTTACACTTGGGATTTTTAATGCCATTATGCATGATGAAATACCGATATTATTTGCACATGTATGAATGCTAATGATGCTTTGTTAATGATTAAATGCATGTGAATGTTGGGGAATAGAACCTAAATGAGTAATTTTAGCATGATGAATACGGGATTCATCATACCCCTATACTTAAACCATGCTTGTCCCCGAGCATGAATGAATGACTTAGTTGAATACATCCCTGACTGTGCATGTGAATTTTCAAGGCTCAATTCATAGAAGACCCTTAAATTGAGTGATCCTAAAATTCTGGGCTCAACCAAGCTTTAATAAGAAGGAATCCAACTTTTCTAATTTTGAGACTCTCTGTTTGTATAGATAATATAAGGATATGATTTTTAGTGTACTGCATTCACGAGAGTCAAGTCTAGACATCACCCAAAGTTCCAATCCAAGGGACTCTCCTCTAGACCTAATCCTCAACACTAGAGAATAAGTCTATTCTTGTTTCAGTCAACCGTCTTATTAGTTTGTCAGACTTGAAAGTGTAGATGGACGGCCAGATGATGGAGGGCATAGGATTGTGTCTGATTTTCTCCTCCCTTTCATTGCAACAAGGTGCCTCTCGAGTGCCTTATTACTCAACACAAGTATATTTTGGTTTGTTGATCAATGCGCCCGTCAAGAGAATTTGGAGTCGTCTGCACTTGTTTTTCTTTGAGTACACCGAGGTGTGTCTCTTTTGAGTATCCAAGATACCTTCGACACCCAGACTTGTAGCATTTATGCAGAGCCCTTTTTTGGTGCCAGCCCTACTCCTTGGTCCTAATTAACGCTTGGTCCAAGTGGACACTTTGAAAATATTTGGGAGCGCTCGCCATTGGTGGAAGCTCATTTATTTGACTTGTATAATAGAGCTTTTCTTTGACATTTCATTGCTTTTGTTGGCTAGCTCCACTTCTTTTACCAAAAGCTGACGCACATTGATCAACAATTAAGTTTCAACACACCCTGGTACTTAGGTCAATAAAAAGATACCATATGAACTTGTTCACATACTGGCTAGGATTTTGCTGACACTCAGGTTTCTTGAAGCCTTCATTAATTTTATCCCATCCTCGAGCATCATTAGATCGGATTTAAACTCAAATCTCTAGTCTTAGTTCCTCAAGTGATATCTCAACTCATCTTATCAATCATGCAGCTGTGGAAGTGATTTGTGCTGATCATATTCTTTGAAGGTAGAGATGAAAAGTGCAATATAACGCTCAAATCTTTCAAACTAGGGAAGTGTGGATAATTAAGTTCAAAAACCCTAATGACCAAGGCTGGCTAACTCAGAATCTCAAGATCTCAGAAATCAAGTGTCCTAAAAAATCCTCAAGCCTTAAGTGATGGTGAATTTGTCAGGAATATAACAACCAAGGAATGCTTGATGAAATGCAAGATCACGAGTGATTATTTTTTTATGCAAAAAGTTTTTTTTGAAAAAGGTATTATACACATAATATACATTACTTGTACCCATTCCCGATGTTTGATAAAAATGACTAAGTACGAGCTATGGATAAAATATGTAAAATATATAGAAACACACACCCCCCTATACTTAGCTTGTGCTATGTCCCCATGACACAAAGTGAAATGTAGACATAGCTCGTACTAAGTATAGATGGGCTAAAAATATAAAGAGAAGAAGTGAAGTATACACAATGAGATTGGTCCTCTTAAAACTAAGTATCGGGGGCCCGAGAGCGAGTAGATGGATGTACAGAAGAGTATTGGATCCAGAGAGGTAGTTTATCTGGGCAGATCAAATTTTTCTTCAAAAGCTATGCCCTGAGTGAAGGAGATCTGTTCAACTTGTACTAATTGATCGTTGGATGCGACAAAATGTTTAAGTAGCTGACCATTGACTATAGATGTTTGCGTGCTATCTGCGGTGTCGGAGATCTCAACACTACTATTATTGTGTACCTCTCTTACAATGAAGGGTCCCGTCCATTTTGATTTCAATTTACCTTGGAAAATTTTCAATTTTGCATTAAATAACCAGACTTTTTGCCTTGAGACAAAGATCTTTGTTCGAATGTTCCTGTCGTGCCATCTCTTTACTTTGTCCTTGTAAATGGTGCTATTTTCATAAGCATGATTTCGGATTTCAGATAGTTCATTCAAATCCATCTCTCGGTTCTTCTTTCCTTGGTGACAGTTCCAATTAATCTTTTTGATTACCCATTCTGATTTATGCACGAGTTCTACGGGTAAATGGCATTGCTTTCCATATACCATTCTAAACGAGGAGGTGCCCAATGGGGTCTTATAAGTCGTCCAGTAAGCCCATAGAACCTGGTCCAGTAGTTGGGACCAGTTCTTCCTGTCAGGGCGGACGAGCTTCTGTAAAATTCCTTTAACCTCCCTGTTTGACACCTTGATCATGCCATTGGATTGTGGATGGTAAGGAGTAGCGACACGGTGCTCGATGTCGTATTCCTTAGTCAACTTCTTCACCTCCCGGTTGACAAAATGGCTACCCCCATCAGATATTAAAACTTTTGGAATTCCAAACCTCGAAATAATATTATCGTTCAAAAACTTGAAAAGAGTTTTGCTATCTGCTGCTCGAGTAGGGATAGCCTCCACCCATCTAGATAAATAATCAACCGCGAGAAGAATATATTCAAATCCTTGACTATTAGGGAATGGGCCCATAAAGTCTATGCTCCATGCATCGAAGACATCACAGATGATCACTGGTTGCATAGACATGGCATCTTTGGAACCAATGGTTCCTCCCATTCTCTGACAGACGGGGCACGACCTGACAAAATTGTAAGCATCTTTAAACAAGGTCGGCCAATAAAATCCACATTGCAATATCTTCTCAGCGGTCCTCTTCCCAGAGTGATGTCCTCCCGCCTCCAAGGGGTGGCATAGATTGAGGATACTTTGGTATTCCTCTTGAGGAATACATCTTCTCCATATGCAATCCGATCATTCAAAGAAAAGGAACGGATCCTCCCAATGGTAGTGTCTCGCTTCAGATATGAGTCGATCGATTTTATTCCTGGGCCAACCTTGAGGAATTTCCTTGGTGACAAGATAATTCACCGTGTCTGCGTACCATGGGAGTGAGTCAATAGCAGAAATTGATTCGTCTGGGAAGGGTTCACGGATGGATTCAGATTCTTGGATTTTGTTATGTTCGATCCATGATAAATGATCAGCCACGACATTTTTAACACCAGGTTTGTCTTTAATCTCCAAATCAAATTCTTGAAGCAACAGTATCCACCTCAAAAGTCATGCTTTTGCGTTCTTTTTGGCCATTAAGTATCGAATGACAGAGTGCTCGGTGTAAACTGTCACCTTCGATCCTAGAAGTATATATAGAAATTTTTCCAAGGCAAAAACTACAGCAAGCATTTCCTTTTCAGTCACTATGTAATTTTTTTGAGCAGGGTCTAAAACTTTGCTTGCGTAGTGAATAACATACGGGATTCCATCTTTTTGTTGTCCTAACACTACCCCTACAGCGAAATCGGATGCGTCTGTCATGATCTCGAAGGGAAGAGATCAGTCGGGAGCTTGTAGGACGGGAGTCTCAATGATCCTCCTCTTGAGTAGTTCGAAGGCTTCAAGACACTTATGATCTACTAGGAACTCGGTGTCTTTTTCTAGGAGGTCAGTTAGCGGTCGGGCAATTTTTGAAAAATCTTTGATAAATCTCCTGTAAAATCCGACATGCCCTTAAAAAGACCGTACTTGTTTCACATTTGTAGGTAGCTCGAGTTTCTTGATCACAACAACTTTGGCAGGGTCAACCTACATTCCCTTCTCTGAGATGACAGCCCCAATACATTGCCCTTTTTACCATGAAATGTCTTTTCTCCCAAGAGAGCACCAGATTCACTTCCCTACACTTTTGGAGGACTCAATCCAGGTGCATTAGACAATCATCGAATGAATCACCATGGACTGAGAAATCATCCATGAAGACCTCCAGGAAATCCCCAACCATGTCGGCAAAAATTGCAATCATGCATCGCTGAAAGGTGTCGGGGGCATTGTAAAGTCCAAAAGGCATTCGCTTGAATGCGTATGTGCCGAAAGGATATCTAAAAGTAGTCTTTTCCTGGTCCTCGGGGGCGATGGCTACCTGATCGTAGCTCGAGTACCCGTCTAAGAAACAGAAGTATTATCTCCCTGCCAATCTCTCCAGGATTTGATCAATAAAAGGCGCGGAAAGTGATCCTTCTTCGTTGCGGCATTCAGGCGCCTGTAATCCACACAGACATGCTACGACGTGGGTACTCGTATCGTGATCTCCTCTCGTGGTTGTTTCTGGAATCGGATCGCAATTGATGGAATGTAGTGTGGCAAGCGCTGTGTCCGATCTGTGTTCCTTACTCAAGGATTGTCCATAAGGAGAATGGACTGACGTGTCCAGAGGGGCCTCAGAGTCTCCAAGAGTAAAGGTAGATGCATGAATGAGCTGACAGACTAAGTCATCAACAATTTCCTCCTCAGATGAGGTTGATTCTATCATAGCGGTTGGGTTTTGTCTCCAGGATCCAACTGTTGCTACTGTATATTCAGTCTCAGTTTCTGATTTTTCAGACTCAGTGCTCGACTCAGTGTCAGGTCTTTGAGACTTAGTTTGCTTCATTTTAAGTTCCACTTTTCCAAATTAGATTCTCCTAGATGTGTAATCAAATATAGCTCCTACGGTCCTAAGGAAGGGTCGTCCTAGTATCATATGTGAGTCTTTCCAATTTATAGGGACATCCATGTCAAGTATTGTGAAATCTTCTGGATAGTTTTGTCCCTCTATGGTGATGACAACATTTTGAATCTCTCCCTTAGGTCGCTTTCTTGATGTATCTGCGAATTGAAGTACATCTGCAGATTGCTTAAGAGGGCCTAGATTTAGATACTCAAATAAGGTTCTGGGCATGAGATTGATGGATGAACCATTGTCTAACAATGTTCTTGCAAACTTGATTTCTTTGATGTGGCTAGTGACAAAGTGAGCACCAATATCTCTTTTCTTCCTTGGCAGCTCATTTTTTATAAGACGAGATGTGGCAACTGAGAGTATGTGTCTCTTTGTTCGGCTAAGAGTCTGTTTGCTGGTCCTTGTTGGTGTGCATCTCATCTTAAGGTACTTTCGAAAAGCCGGGTCTCTTTCTATCATCTCATCTACGGTCAGAGTGACCTTAATATTTTCCTTACAGATGCAGGCCATCTCTTCATCATTTTTTTGCTTTTTTATGTTTTTCTTCTTTCCTCCCGTAAGAACACGGGGGAAAGGGATGGACTTGTGATAAAAAACATCACTTTTATTGAATGAGAAATTGTTTACAGGACTTGGACTAAAAGCAGGGAAATTGGTGGTAAGATGATGCGGATGTCTTGGTGGTGTGTCCTCATCAGACTCAGACTCTGACTCTCCATTTTCTCCGGGTGGTGTCGGTGGGACTTCCTCATTCTCCTCCTGTCTTCCTTTGTCAATTCCCCTAGGGTTGTGTGAATTGATGGACACTGGGGCTATGTCACCGGGTTCCTTCGCTCGATCAGGCATGATTACGGTCCTTCCGTTCCTAAGAGAGATATGATAAGCGTTATTATTTGATGAGAGATCAAGTTCAGGTACGGAATAGTCAGAGATTAATACCTGATTATGTCCAAGGCTATTTGGGTTAGCCTGGACTTGTGCTGGAATCACGGTCTGGGGTGCGGTCACCTCATCTCTTCATCGAGAAAGTCGATTTATGTCGACTCTCATGTCATGAAGCTCATCCAGCACTCGCCGGAGTTCTGGAGAGATAGAAGAAGAGGAGGACCCTTGGGCTTGCCTTGCTTGAGGTCGCTGATATTGGCCCTGTTGTCCTTGGCGTTGGTTCTGCAGTGGCGAGGTTGCGGGTTCTGATAAACCGTGCGATATTGCTGCCGCTGCTGCGGTTGAGGCTGGTAGGTGGGTCGGGCTTGCAGTGGACGAGGGTTCGGAGTAGAGTTATGGTCTGAGCGGTTCACCGTTTCCAGGTTATACCAAACTCCGTTTATCTCCATAACTTGTGGAGGTTCCTCGTAATCAGTCTGAGCGGAGGTTTCCTCAGTTTGATGGGACAAGACTTGGTCTCCACCCCAATGGCTCTGTTGCCCTACCCCTTGACCTTGAATGTAGTGAATTTGGTGTATGAGTGCGGGAGGTGAAGTCAGGGTTGGTATCCTTGATACCCTGTCAGCCAATTCCTCCTTTTGCTTAGGCAATTTAGCCAATTTCTTCATATCATATGATTTATGGAGCTCATCCACCTTCTTATAAATATGCTCGACCATAGTTAGCTTATCAGCTATTATTCTCATATCAGCAATCTGATTGGTCGTCAGATTGTTCACCATCTTTTTGGAGCCGGCTATGTAAGCCCGGCTGGTGGTTTGTGCACGGCTGGATTCGGCAAGTCTCTCGAACACCCTGTAGACGGTGTCCTTGTGGCGTCCCATGTAGCTTCCTCCGCAAGATGCACTTACTAACCCTTGAGTTTCTGGGTTCAGCCTGCTAACAAGACTTTGGACCAGCATCATTTTACTTATCCCGTGCCCTGGGCATTTTTGGATCAAGTCTGTGAATCTTTCCCAGGTCTCATGGAATGGTTCACTCGGGTGTTGGGCAAAGCTTGTGAGCTTGATCCTCATCTGATTGATTCTACTTACTGGGTAGAATTTCTTTAAGAACAAAGTCTTGAATGTGGCCTATGTAGTGACTATTTCCCCTAAATTTTTCAGCCAGTAAGCTACCTTATCAGTCAAGGCGAAGGGGACAGCTCTCTGCCTTATGTAGTCTTGGATAACCCTAGGGTGGCAGAGGTTAGCACGGACTAACTCGAAGTCACGGAGGAAGATATACGGTTCTTCATGATTATTTTCTCTGAACTTCGGTAACATTGCAAGGAAATGCGGTTTGTGTTTGAACGCATTCTTAGGGGGTGCAGGTCTCAACCAATTATAGTCTTCATCAATCTCCGGGAGATACGTGTCTTCCATAGTAGCCTCGCCTTGTTGTATTACTGCCAACTGCATCCTAAGTTGTTCATTGTGTTGTTCGACAGCGGTTATCCTAGCCAAGAGTGCCCGAATAGGGTCATTGTCGTTCGCCTCGTCCCCAGGGTTCCTCTTTGGAGGCATTGTGATTCACGTTCAGAAAGGAAGAGTTCAGTGTTAAGTGTCGGAATTAAATGAGGTTTTTGCTAAGGATAAAAGATTCCTTAGCGGAGGAGTGAAAAGATGATGATCCTAAGACAAGAAGGATCGAGAGAGTCTTTACGAGGATGTAGACACAAAGCAAACACAAGCCAAGTTCTTAGGTTCACCACTCAACACTGATGAAAGCACGTTAGGGTTCGGCCGCTTATCTTTTCAATTTTAATTTAGTGACAAGACAATCTTGAAAATTAAGCGGAGCTGTTAGGTACCGAAATATTCCACAAAGACTGTCCCGAGTTCGTACAACTAGTTGCACCTACTCTCAGCCAGTATAGGTGTAAGTACGGACCGTTTAAACGGCTACCCGTGTTACTTGAGGACGGAGCCTTCCGCAGTATCCTCTAAACCACCCACTCTGCTAAGGGAAGTCGGACCGTAAAACGACTACCCGAGACCCTCACTGAAAAGTTGCTAATTATTTTAAAAAACAATGGTCTTTGTGAAATTTCTCAGTTTTGGCTCTATCTAAAGTGTGCGTTCTAGTCCTTACAAACAATGAGTTGGTTTCTCTCCACCAAACACAGGTTAATTTTAAGTCAATTTTATTTACAGTCACCTTGATTAGCAGTCCCTGTTTTAAATTGAGGTTGTCACTGAAGTTTATGTGAGCACAGAAATTCACACTTAACGAACAGTCCCAATTCCTTTAACTCCTAAGTTGTAAAACATGAGGAAGGAAACCGAAAAAACCGATGCAAACGTAAATCAATGATGCATGCTTAAGAAGAAGACTTACAGTGAATCCCTGCGTTCTTCACGCGGGATGCAAGACAAGGAATTTTAAAGATTACACTAAATGATATGCACAGATGAAAAATGCCCTAAACAGATAGTTCTATTAGTGGGAAGAATTGATTTCAAAATTTGGCTAATGTTGAATGATCTATAGTGTGTTTAGTTAGTGAACGTGTGGCCTAAGAATTACGAGCACAATCAATGATAAATAAACAAGCGTAAATGTGCCTAAGTCCTACGCCACTCAAGCTGGGTCCCAACCACACAGAAGGGGTTGAAATAGACCCAACACACCACAGAAAAGTTCAATCTGTATTACAAGGGTTCAAAGAGAGGGACCTTGAGAATAATACGTAAATTTAAACCTAGACTACGCTCTCTCTTACAACAATTAAAATTCAATCTTCCTTGGAGATCCTTGGTGAATATCCAAAATTTGTCTCCTAGTAGTATGCAAAGAGAAATTGCGGTTAGTATCTGAAGTAAGAGAGAAATGCAGAATAAAAAGCAGAAAAAAAGGCACAAAAATTAATTTCACAAAAATCAATTACAAAAATGATTTAAAATCCTAAAAATTCACCGTTCCTCGGCAACGACGCCATTTAATGAACGTTAAATTGACCTCTTTAATAATCGTAAATTATCGTAGTATAGGAGGCAAATTCGGTTCGTCAAAAATCACAATTTTTTAATGTTGTGGAAAATTTTTACTTGGCAAGTCTACCAAGGTCGAACATAGGGTACAGTGATTCTTAGTTGCGTGGTCTTAACTCAAATTAAATAATTAATTAAAGCTTGGTTAATTTATGTGTTGAGAAAATGTACAATGCACTGAGATGCAAATGTGATGCAAGGAGAACAATTCAGCACATGACCTGAGATTTAGATTTCTCCTCCAAAATATGTTAATCGATAACCTCGAATTTTATCACAGATCAAAAGCTATAGTTCAAGAGAGATAATCAGAGTGTCAATAAATAATCTAATATGTTCCGGGCCTTGTTGAAAATTTCTTTTAATTTCCCTGTAAATTATTCCTCGAGCAATAAACATTATCTTCGAAAAATACAAGGGAAATAATTTCTCACTCTTCCTTTTGGTGCTCCTGCACAGATTAAATCCTCAATAAATAATTATGAAATAATGTATGATGATTTATTTCACAAACATTTCTCAATGGATTCCCTACATAAATATCATAAATTCCTATATAGCACAACTATGTCAAAATTTAGCCTGCATGTTAACTGAGATCTTCGAATAATAATTACCAATAAACCACCTCATATCCGTTCACAAGCTATGACATATGGTAGAGCATGAAAATAGTTTCAAAATGACATATTATATGCTCAAAACGGAGTTCGTATGAAAAAAATATGCTAAAATAAACTTCCAGGGACTAAAATGTAAATAAAATAAAGTTTTTCTTGAAAAGAGGTCCCTGGAGGGGCTTATCTGTAATTTATAAAAGTTCGAGGTCCTTTCTGAAATTTACCCCAGGCGGGGGTATTTTTGCAATATCTCGAAGTTGCAGGGGGGTCAGTGCAATTTGCTCACAGCGTGCGCCAGGAGGTTCGGTGGACAAAGCTAGCGCGGGGGGCTTGAGCTGAGGTTCGGGGACCGATCTTGAGGTTCGGGCCCGAGGCGCAAGCTCGGGTGACGAGGCTGAGGCACGAGTGCCCGAGCCATCGTGGCGACGGCTGGAGCTTCGGGGGCACCGAGCCTCAAGGCTTGGAGGCTCGCTTGGGGAAGCGCACGTGGCAGCCTGTGGAATGTCGGATCAAGGGCTTGTGCCTTGATCCAACGACAACTGTGCGTCGGGGCACGCCCAGGCAGAGAAGCGGCCCGGCCGAGCGCTGTCGTGCGCGGAGGAACGACCGTGAAGCGGGGGTGGTTGAGGCGACGACATGCACGACGGAGGGGCGTCGGGCCTTGTAAGGCGATGGTGATCGAGGCGGCGCGGAGGGAGCGAACGACTGGCCCTTGGCCAGTCGACACACGACCGGTGGGGGAAGTCGACGCGGAGGCGCCGCGCGGGCTGGGGCGGAGGCGCGGCTGCGCAGCGGAGGGGAGGGGGGAACCTGCAAGGTTAGCCAACGACAAAAGGGGCACGACGATTGGTTCGCTCAGGCGCGCGGTGGGTACGGTGGCGGAGGGAAAAAGGTTCCTGGCCTTTGCAAGGCCGACGGAGGGTGGAGTTGGCCGGAAAAAGGGACGAAGAAGGAGATGTTGACTCGCCTGAAGGGAGGTCGCAAGTGCGATCTCAGGTGAAGCTCGTGAGCTCGTCACGCAAGGCAGCGGCAGAGGCGAAGCTCGGCCACTGGATCACGCCGTGAGGCTGCTGTCACTAGCCGTCAGTAGAATGGCGGATGCCTTGAAGGGTGTCGGAGGTGACATCTTTATAGGGGGTTGGTCGAGGCCGTTACGAGAGGGGAAGGGGTCGAACGACTTGGGTCGTTGAGGTGGGCGGCGGCCGTTACTTGTCCGAGGGGTAACGGGTGGAGGCATGAAGGTCGGCGAAGGAATGAAGGTGGGTGGAGGAACGGCTGGTTGCATGAGCTGGGGAAGGAGAGGGGGTCGGCACGTGCTGCGCACGTGCGCGAGGAGAGAGAGAAGTGCTGGTGGGGTGCCACGTGGCACGTCCGGGGGCTGCCACGTGGCACCCAAAAAATTTCAAACTTTAAGGATGAAGAAGAAGTAGAAGGAGATCTCGGATCAAAAAAATTTCTTCACGAAAGTTGTTCGTCTCGACGAGATCTACAACTTTCATGAAGGAACCAGGAGCAAAAGAGGTCACGTCTGTGAAGTGGTATTTTTGGTGGTTCTCCATGTATAGAAAATCGACTTTTCGGGATTTTATAATTTTTTGGTGGTTTTAGAGAGGATAAAAATCTAGAAAAATTACTATAAATTACAAAGAAATTATTTACATACTAATCTAATTTTTTTTGAATTTTTAATAAATAAGTAAATAGGAAAATAAATTAGAAGTAAGAAACACACAATTTTTGTACAGACTAACAACGGACGCTTGGACCCGGTCAGTTTCTTTGATTTTTGTTCTGATCTGGATTTGGATTTTTGTGTCGCTTAATAAAACTTTCATCAAAGGACAATAATGAAGAAGAAATAAAATTAAAAGGGTTAATTATTTACATAAAAACTCAGATCAAAAATAGCAAAACGTTAAAATACGCAAAAGAGGTCCAAAACCCAACTTTCACATCTGAGCTCCGAATTTTACGAAATTGGTCTTGTTTTGAAGGTATTTGAAAATGGAATACTTTAAAAGTGAGTAGACCAAAATCAGACACTGTATGTGGGAGATATGCTCATTTTAGTCGGTCAGATGTGAAATTAGACTTCGGGATCATTTGACACTTATTGGGATTAGTAATTTTTTGTATTTTATATTTAATGAAGTTAGGAATATCTACACAATGGAGGTGGTTTGGGGTCAATTGGAGTAAGAATGAACTATATACAAATGTGAGAAGTTAGCGGCTTTTTGGGCTAATTTACACTTTGGATTTTTAATGCCATTATGCATGATGAATTGCAGATATTATTTACACATGTATGAATGCTACTGATGCTTTGTTAATGATTAAATGCATGTGAATGTTGGGGAATAGAGCCTAAATAACCAATTTTAGCATGATGAATACAGGATTCATCACACCTCACGTCTGTTGCCATATCTTTGATCAAGAATTTTATCGTACGCTTGTCGATAGCGGTTCCTCCATTAATCTCATACCATCTTCTTTACTAACTGAATTTGGGTTAGTGCCTCTTAAAACAAGCAGAATAATTATTCCGTTTGCTGATAGATCGATTAAGAGGCCAAGAGGCATTTTAGATGATGTTATTGTAACGGTGCAGGGAATGAAATTTCCTGTTGATTTTGTTGTCATGGATATGGATGCACCTACACCATTACTTCATACCTCGATCATACTAGGTCGACCATTCCTCCGAACGGCCGAAGCAACAGTTGATTATGGTACTGGAGAGATCATCTTTCACTCTCGTAGTGACAAGACGAAAATTGAGACAATCTCTTATCCTAAACCATCACCACTACCATCAGCAGATGAGACAGAGAAAGTTATATCAGAGCCAGAGGATTGTGATTTTCTTGTTTAATTCCAAGAGACAGATCTTTTCACTTATTTCATAGATACCTGAGAGTTCCTCTCCCAAAAGGACTCTCTTGAAAGCACAGTCGACGTGTGTTCCCTTGGTGATCCAATTGAGCTAGTTGTTGATGGACAATTTGAGCTGATTTATGAGGGTCAATCTGAGTTTTTGAAGGCACCTTTGATATTCCTTTAACACATTTTTCTGAGATTACTTATGATATGCCTCCTTCTGAGATTTCTGAGGTACAAATATTTGAGCCATTTGTTGAATTTCATGAGTTATGCACAGATGAGAGACATCTTTTTTAGATTATTGCCGAGATATCTGAGCCGTTAATTGTTAAAAATGTTGAACATCCTGATGAGCTCATCCTTTCCGAGCAAAGAACATTCATTGAAGATTTATCAGAGATTTTACTTGTTGAGCCGTTAGCAACCAAGGTGGACAGTCCACAGAGTACATATCACGTACCGTCTACTAGTACAACAACAGAGGTTATTATAGATCCAATTCAGACACCACCTGAGCTTAAGAGTTTACCTTCAACGTAGAAATATGCCTTCCTTACAGGTCCTCCCCAGATGTTTCCGGTCATCCTCAGCCCACAATTGATCGCTGAATAAGAATCTCATGTGCTAGAGGTTCTTGAGAGAAACCTCAAGGTCATAGGATGGAATATCTCGGATCTTCGTGGGATTAATCCAGCTTTGTGCTCGCATCATATCTACATAGAGGATGACTGTAAACCCTCTCGTGAATATCAACGCCATCTAAATCCAAATCTAAGGGAGGTTCTCATGAAGGAGATCAGAAAATGGTGTGATGCTGGCTTTATATATTCCATTTCGGATTCCAAGTGGTTCAGCCCTTTATATGTGTTCCCGAAGAAATCCGAGATTACTATCGTAAAGAATGACCATGGTGAGGAGATTCCAATATGGGTACGTGCTTCATGACGTGTCTGTGTTGATTACCGGCACCTGAACTGAGCAACCAAGAAGGGTCACTTTTTGCTGTCCTTTATTGATCAGATTATTGAGACGTTGGTAGGGAATGAGTTCTTTTATTTCTTGGATGGGTACTCGGGATATATCCAGGTTGGTATTGCTCTTGAGGACCAAGAGAAAACTACTTTTACTTATCCGTTTGGCACCTACGCCTTTAGACGAATGCCCTTTGGATTGTGTTACGCCCCCGCTACATTCCAAAGGTGTATGTTGGTCAATTTTGCCAACATAATGGGTAGTTTTCTTGGGTCTTCATGGACGATTTCTCGGTCTACAGGAATAGTGCTGACACATGTCTTGCTCATTTAGATCGAGTTCTTCAACATTGCTGTGAGTTAAACCTAGTGCTCTCGTAGGAGAAGAGTCACTTTATGGTGACTAATGGGATTGTATTGAGCCATGTCATCTCCAAATATGGTATGGAGGTTGCCTCTGCTAAGATTGAGGTGATTTTCAAGTTAGAGCCACTGCAAAATTTGAAGCAATTAAGGTCATTTCTGGGGCACGTAGGATTTTATAGGCAATTCTTAAAGGACTTTAGCAAGATCGCCAGACCTTCGACTGAGCATCTGTGCAAGGAGAGTGAGTTTTTTGTCGTGAGAAAGTCCTTGCATTCAATCAGATGAAAGGTATGGTTACTAGTGTTCCCGTCCTACAACCACCTAATTGGTCTCTTCCTTTCGAGATCATGATGGACGCCTCAGATTTCGTAGTTGGAGCTGTTTTAGGACAGAGAAGGGATGTGATACCATTTGTTGTACACTATGCTAGCAAGACTCTGGATGAAGCACAACAAAATTATACAGTTACAGAGAAGGAGATGTTAGCTGTTGTGTTTGGGCTAGAGAAGTTCAGATCTTACCTCCTTGGTTCTCACGTTATTGTATATACGGATCATACTGCCATACGATACTTACAAGCAAAGAAGGATGCTATACCACACCTTATCAGATGGATCCTTCTTCTCCAGTAATTTGATTTAGAGATTCGAGATAAATTTGTAGTGAAAAATATTGTGGCAGATCACCTTTCCCTTATCACAGATGCAGAGACCTTTGAGCAGAACATGATCCCTATTTCCGAAACCTTTTCAGATGAGGTCATTTTGTCTGTGGACTCACTGACATGGTATGTTGATATTGTGAACTATCTTGTCTCCAAGAAATTTCCACAAGATTGGCCGAAGTACATGGTATACATATTTCTGTCATAGATTCATTATTACCAATGGGAGGATCCAAACCTATTTTGCGAGGGTACGGATAGTATCTCGAGAAGGCGCATTCCTCATGAGGAAAACACCAGTGTACGTGAGCATTGTCACAAACTAAAATCTGGTGGGCATCTTTCGGGAAAGCGCACGACATCAAAGGTTTTATAGAGTGGCCTATGGTGGCCCACATTGTTAAGGATGTTACAAAGTATGTTCGAGGTTGTACTGACTTTAAGAAAATGGGAGGAACTGTTGGTTCCAAAAATACCATGTCCCTAAAATACATACAGATTTCAGATGTTTTTGATGCTTGGGGCATAGACTTCATGGGTCCATTTTCTGGCAGTCAGGGATTTCAGTACATCCTGCTCGCCATGGATTATGTTAGTCGATGGATGGAGGCTATCCCCACTTGAGTCGTTGATAATTGTACAATATATTCCTTTCTCAAGGACCACTTTATTGCACGGTTCGAGATTCCCAAAATACTAATTTCAGATGAGGGAAGTCATTTCATTAATAGAGAAGTAAAAAAGCTTGTAAAGGAGTATGTCATTGAGCACAGAGTTGCGTCTCCTTACCACCCCCAAACTAATGGCTTGGCAGAAATTTCAAATAGGGAGATCGAGACGATTGCAAAAACTTATACGTTCAGATAGGAAGAACTGGTCTTGGATGCTTGATTTAGTTCTATGGGATTATCGGACGGCATACAAATCTCTTTTGGGTATGTCTCCCTACAGATTGGTTTATGAAAAGCCTTGCCACCTGCTAGTGGAATTGATTCACAAATCTTTATGGACGCTCAGTGTATGCAATCTTGATTATGAGAAGACAGGAAAGAACAAGAAGTTGGATTTGAATAGATTATTGGAATTCTGAGAATTTGCATATATGTATCACTTAGCATCACTTATGTATAAGGAGAAAGTCAAGTATTGGCATGATAAACACATTCGAAGGAAGACTTTCTCTCTTGATAAGAAAGTTTGGTTATTTGATGCTAAGTTGAAGTTGTTTCCAGGAATATTAAAAAGCAAATGGTCAGGAATGTTCATTGTGAGTGTTGTGCGTGACAGTGGGAGTATTGTCATATCTAGGTTGTCATCTAACGTACAACCATTTGGTGTGAACGGACAATTGTTGAAGTCATATCTAGATCATGATACATTCTTGTCCCTTGTTGATTGTATATTTGTGGTATCAGACGATAATCCTTTGATTCCATGTTCTGCATCTGATACATGAGCTAACTACCTCTTGTATATCCCTTCTTTTCATTCTTTCTTCTTCTGTTTTATCAGTCACCCCTTTCCGTGTTTATATATGATATACTTAGGATGTGCTTTATCCTAAGTATAGGGGGGTGAATGATTTGTGTTGTTCATATTCGTCCTGTTCATCACTCATGTTGTTGCTTATACTTAGGGATACTCAACCCTAAGTATAGGGGGAGTGATGTTGTTCATATCGTTTTTTTGTGTTTTTCTTCTATTCTCTCGGTTGTTCCCCGACTTGTTGATATTCTATACTTAAGGCTATTCTACTCTAAGTATAGGGGGCAAGTTGAGCCGTTGAGTCCGTACATTCTCTTCATCGATTTTCCCTTTTGTACAGTCTTCTATACCTAAGATTACTTGATCCTAAGTATAGGAGCGACTTCTATTCTTTTCATCTTTTCTTTGAGCTGTTCTAGTGTAGGAGTCTTTTTACTTTTCTATACTTAGCATGAGTTATGTCTTCCTTTGCCGCTCTCTGATCACTATGAGGACATAGTTCGAGCTAAGTATAGGGAGGTGTCGTATACATTGTAAATATACTTTAGACATAACTCGTACTTTTAAATGTAATTATTTTTTGTATATTATAGGGATATGTATATAAATGCGTAAAATCCATGTGTGCGTATATAGACTTTGGTCACCTTCCATCTTTAAAATTTTTTTAAAAAAACTAAAAAACACAAAAAAACAAACAAAAAATAAAAGAAAAAAAAATAAAAAATTCCTCTGATATTATAAAAAATTTGTATATACTTGTATATATTTTACTAACCCTTTTTCCTTTAAAAAAATCCCTAAAAACTACAAAATAAAAAGTCTATAAAATTTTACATAATTAAAATTTCAAAAAAAAACTCTTTTTTACATGTGCATCATCTTTTTAAAAACCCATAAAAAGTTCAAAATTATAAAATTGTTTCAAAAAAAAAAAGATTTTGCTTTCTTCTCTTTGCATTGTACATATTTTCTTGCATTTGCATTTGCATTTTTCTGGGTAATATTGACATTAAACTGTCTGGAGTAAAATTGAAAAATGGAGCTTAGTTAGACCTTAATCCACTTAATTTCAGAGGAACCTTATAAGAACTAGAGTTGCGACTGTTAAGGTCTTTGACTTAATTCTTTGAGTTCATAAGACTATGTTCACATGTCGTCTTGATTAGTCTAGGTAGAAAATTTAACAACACACACATGATTTTTCTAACCATGGCTTACCTTGGACAAGCACTCTACACGTAGCTCTTCATGGAGGAGGTAGTGAGGAGGCAGAATCTTTTGGCTTGGGGTAGCAAACGGACATGTAACAACTAGTGGGAATATCCGTCTTCCTCTAGGGAGGGTAGTGCATCTCAACATGATCTAGTAGCATTGAGGTCTAGAGATAGGTTGTTGTGGGGTTGCAATAATGCTTCAAAAGAGGGATAGTTTACTAGCTCGAGAGAAAAACTCTTATGTACATGTTGCACCTTATATATATTTGAAAAAAAAGAAAAGAAAGAAAAAATACAGAATCTCCAAGAGTGGACATGCCTGATTGAAAAGTAAAATGCCTACTGGAGTGTATATACAAGTAAAAAAAGAGCTTCGAAGTCAAATTTTTGTAACCTTGCAGTGGATGACTTGGCTACACCGGCCATGCATCCAAGGATAGGTAGCAACACTAGTTACCGTCCATTCTCTTCTCCATCTCCTCTTTTCGAGCTGGTTGTACTTGAACTTAGAAGGGAATATCCCCGCTCCTCGAGGAAAGAGTTGCTACACCGAGGGATTAGAGTTACCTTGTTGAGGGAGGTTGTTTCTTTGCTACTTTCGAGATGGGGAGCTATTTTTCACTTACACCATACAAGTAAAGAGTCATAGTCATTAGAATTTCGATGAAGCCCTCCCCCCCCCCCCCCCCCCCGTGGAAGCCCCCTACACCCCCTGTGGAAGGCCTACCCCTGTCCCGACACCACCGCACGCTGTTGCCATGCCGCATTTGACCACCACACGTTGTCGCCCCTGCAGCACTCGTCCTCCACCATCGCATGTAGCCGCCCTGTAGCACTCGCCCTCCAGATTCGTTTGCAGGTACTACATCGGGAGGGATGTGATATTTTTTCTTTTAACTTTTGGTTGATTCCAACTGTTACATCGCGAGTTGCTTAGATTAACTCAATCATCTAGTTGAGTTAATGAACTAAACTAACGGAGGGTTATTGGTGTAAAACAGAGTGTTATTTGGGGTATTGGGTGTAATTCGCGATTATGCAGGGTTATGAATGTAATTACGAAATTACTCAATTACTCAGGATTATGGGTGTAAATATCCCATAAATAATATATCTTATCATTACTTGGTCGAAGTATGATTATCATGGGAGAAAGGGAGAGTAAAACCAAAATTTTCAGACTTTATTGTTAGAGTTCTTTTAGAAAGAAACTTATGTTCGTCTGTGAAGGGACTAAATTTAAACTCTATTTTATGAGTTCCTTTAAAGGTCCCTATAAGAGAAAACATCTTTTCTGAGGACCCTAAAAGACAAACTCATTTCATGAGTTTCCATATTGAAGAGACCCATTGCAAGGTCTCTATTAGAGGGGTATTTTTTAATATATCTGTATTGTCATTTCCACAACATTTTTGGCCTTTGAGAAAGATGGAGTTATCGTCTGTTCTGGTGGGCTAGAAATATCTAAAGAGACTCATTGCAACATCGGTTACTCTAATTGGTGCAGGTGTACAGCATGAACACCTATATTTCTTTAGGTGTTTCAAAAGTCTGGTATTCGGTTGGGGGTCACCGGATAAAAGAACAAACATTATTCGGGTGCTATTTAGAATTATGTGATTATGCATTATAAATTATTTTACATATAAAAATTATGTCTAACACATATGTTTTTATATATCTATACATATATGATCATCAGTTAACAGGAATCCAAGATAAAAGTACCATTTGAATTTTAGTCAAATGGCATGCATCTTATATATTTATACATATTTAGAATAGTATAAGGGCTTCGAACAAATACGAAACTTACTGATGAGAAACATCATTCAACATGAAAGATTAGGTTGAGAAAACAACTTCTTTTAGTATTAATTTTGGTCCAAGTTGAGTAAGGTGGCAAACGTTTCACAAGTTATGTTTGGCTCATTGGATTAATATCTCGAATATCATTTAGTAAAAATCAATATATACAAATTGGAGGGGTTGATTCAGGAAAGGAGGTTATGCATTATAAGTTCTATTTAATCATGACACTTGCAACCATTTTTTTTTAAAAATATGAAAACTAGGATGAAGCTTTAACATTTTTGGTGATATCGGGATAAATGAAAATGGTTAAAAATAAAAAAAAAGTTATTTTAGTAATGAGCCAATAGTCGACAGATTAGTTGGGCAGTCGATCGAATAGTCAGACCTAGTATTGCAGTATCGCTGATCTTCCCACACCACATAGTCGGGTTGATTAATTAGCCAACTATTGCAATAATGATTTCTTCCCATTTGCTTTATAGACATTGTAGAAAACAATAGCGCAGAAGCATATCAGAGATAAAGAAATATAGAACGTGAAAGAACAATAATATTTTATGTGGAACAATACTCATTAAGGAGCATGATGAAACCATGGGAGAAGACCTCTCAAGGGCGGTTTATGTATATTGAATTCTCTCATCTGTTACAGGTGATGTTGGGGCTTCTTATGTAGCTCCATCAGTAAGACAAGTCCCACTCATAGTAGATGTGGGGCTAAACTTGTGTATGTGGTGATTGGACCTTGTAGGGATCCAATTACTCGTACATCATTCTGGACTCTAAACCTCCAATTCCTCCTACTCATCAATATGAACGAGATGCTCATTCGTCTGAATCAATCAAAGAAGTGTGCATCGAGTTGAGGTAGTAGGACGATTATCCTAGCCGTTTCAATCCATGTGAAGAAATGGATTTTTAATTCATATTTCTAGCATTCCGCTATACCAAATTTTAGGTTATGGATATTGAGCCCTAGGATCACAAAAATAAGTTAAAAATTGGAGATTTTGACCAGAATTTCTGGGACTTGTTTTCTTTATGGTTTCGACATTTGAATCGAAGTACTTGAAAAAAATTGTCTGCATGCCTGAGATGCCTTCAACCTATAGGTGATCTGCATGTTTCCAAAAGCCAAAAGCCAGATCAGATACGTTTATTTTATTCATTGATTTGGAAGGAACTCTTACAAATATCTATATCTGTTGCCACATATTTATTGCAAAAAGAGAATAACTCATGTGATGTGAAAATCTGTCCTCGCTACGGAGTTAATTATCCTTCCAATTGGAAGTTGATGGTAACTCTATGTGACTATTAGCTTAACCTTCTCTCCTACTTCTAGGTCCGACTTGCACATCAAGTTCTACAGAAGGTGGTTGTCCGGTACCTTCGTAGGGACAACTTATTGATATCCAGTATCAAGCGTCTAGCTGCCCTTGCCAAGATTGGGCGGGAGGCTATGATGAATATAGACATGGATGGACTTGGGGAGGTAATGCTAGAGGCATGGAGGCTACATCAGGAGCTGGACCCCTACTGCAGCAATGAATTTGTCGACCGCCTTTTTGCCTTTGCAGAGCGCTTCTGCTGTGGGTACAAACTGGTGGGTGCAGGTGGAGGTGGTTTCGCTCTGCTTCTTGCCAAAGACCGAAATTGTGCATTTGAACTCAGGCAATTACTTGAACATCATCCAGAATTCCCTGTCAGAGTATACAACTGGAGTTTCTACGGAATTTAGCCGCTCCAAGTCGAGAAGTTATGCAGCCCTTTGTGTCAGATATACAGATATAAAACAAATGCCACGTCTGGTAACTGTAGAATGTTCATTGTTTTACTTGTAACCTATTCAATATTTTTTTTCAGTTAAAATAAATTTATTTATGTGTACAAGGATGACCATTAGTCACCATGTCTATGACCCTGGCAGTAGCCAATTGAGAGCTTTCAAATATGAGCTTGACTTCTTAACTTAGATATGCCTTGATCGTGCTAAATTCGACTGTATGTAGTCCATTGGTATAAAATAAAAATGTGCCAAGAGATATACCATTTCCTTGATATTTTTTCGTCCAATGGATGGCTTTAATAAATCTTGCTGTTACTTTTAATAATGTTATGTATCTTGTCGATTTTCATTAGTAGCGTTTTCCTGTAAATAGTACCTTGTCCATATCTACTTTCTGAATCATGTTTTTTCCAACATTAAGAAGGGTATAAATGCCTCTGTATAAATTCTCTCATCTGAATGGCAGAAAAGTTTTCATATATATTTGTATTTTTTCTGGTTGGAGGGGCACTATCCGTTGAACTACCAAAAAAGGGTCCACCAATGTAGACTACCTAATTGGACTAGGTGACTAATGGTGCTTGCGATGGGACGGATGTTACTTCCCTCATTTGACGATTACTAGCCCCTAAGATTCGAATACACATCAATTCTCAAGCCTCGATGTTATCCGTTACATTCAAAAAGGTCTGAGGTTGAATCATATCAGGATTTTAGTTGATCTGCTCTTTCAATGCAAAGAGTAAGGAAAAAAGAATTCAGATGTTTCTAGAAAACAAAAAATCTCCTTTTTTTATCCCTTCCTTTGGTTCTACATCCTGACTTATCACAAAATAACAAATTGAGTAGGTATAGGCATTTTGCACGCATCTATTGACATAGCAGCTTTAGCTTCGGTTTCTGATACTCCAACCATTTCATAAAGTATTCGGATCGGGTTTAATAACGACTACCCAATATTCGAGGGATCTCGCACCGGAATCCATAAGTGTTTTTGCTGGTCTTAGTGTAACAGGTTTGTCGAGAAATATGTGTACCCATATTTTTCCGCACATTTCGTTTCATTGCTCTTCGCCCAGCTTCTGTTTGCCTAGCTGTGATCCAATATATATACCCTCGATCAATATTTGGACTTAGCCTCAGATAAGTTGTACCGTGTTTACTTATATCCAACATTTTTTTGGTCATCCTTGAACCAGTTTTTATCTAGGACAACTAATTCTCACGATTTGTATTGCAGTCGCTATTGACCTATGCTAGATCATTTTATGTGTTTTTTATTTTTATTTCTTTCTCGCTGGCTTTTCTTCTATATGTTAATATACAAATAAAATAATGACTTGATTATTTTGAGTACCATAGGAATCTCTTAGAGAGGAGAAACCACTGGAGGGAAAATTACATAATAGAGACAAAATAATCAATGAAAAATAACTCCCAACCCTTTCCCTCGAGATAGAGCATAGATGAACCCTGTTGAATGGTCTAGTGGTTGAAGCACCTCTGAAATACTCCCTTGACTAGGTAGAGATGAAACCCTTCTATATTATATCTTGTATGTAATAACAATCTCTCATAATGTGTTTGGTTCTCTCATGGGAAGTGGGATTGCTGGCAGTGAAAAGAGCATCCTGGTTGTCACAAAGCAACTGCATGAGAAGAGGCGCATTAACAACCAAGTCTATTAGAAACTCACATCATCTCAGTGTTCCCCTGTGCCATAACTTTGTAGTCTGAGTCACACATATCTAGCAACCACATCCTACTTCTTGCTTTTCCATGGGATCAAAGAACCCCCTATAAAAACCACAAACCCAGATGTAGACTTCCTATCTTTAGGGCATCTTGTATAGTCACATGTTGTGATGGCGAGAGGAGTCTCTATGCTAAAGAACAACCTTGTACACGGGGAACAATCTTGTACCCATTTGAGCTTGTCGTGGCTACTCCATAAACTGGTTCACTTAGCTCACCGCAAAAGAGATATTTGACCTAGTAGTAGTCACGTAGAGGAACTTTCGAACAAGCTCCATGCACCTCATGTTATCCGCCTCATATGTATCATAACAGTAGAGCTTCATATTGGGGCCCATGAGAACTCTGGCAGGTATGTATTCTGCATCCATGTCTTTACGAGAAGATTTGCAACATACTTCCTCTGTGTCATCAGACTTCATTGGTTCTTGGCAAATTTAGGTCAAAGGAAGTATCATAGTTTGCCAAGGTTCTTAGTGAAAAATCATTGTCCAAGGAATGATTTAGCATTACTGCTGCCATGTAAGTTATTTCCAGTAATTTCATCAACATAAAATCAGAATGATAAATATAACTCTTTGTGTTATGTGTACAAAGAGTAAGTGATCTACAATCGATCTTATGAAGATTTGCTGCTCTATCAAGTCAGAGAGCTTCTAGAACCTTGCTCTAGGACTTTTCTTAAAGCCATAAATTGCCTATGAAAGTCTGCAGATCGATTCTTCTGATATTCCCTTTCAAGGTTCAGAAAGTCTGTATGTAGTATTTATTCGGTCAGGTGGTCCGAAGAGGGTAAGCAGATATGTGAAAGTATATGCAGAAGTATATGTGGATTATGCATTTTGTATAACTTTAATTAAAATAAACAAAAATATAACAATAAAGTCATATATTAGATATTTATTATTCAAAAAAAAACAATAGATGAAATATAACACATGCAATTTTAGTATGACATGATTTCAAACAAAGCATTTCGAATAAATGTCCATTGAGGTAAAAGAGTTGACATAACAAAATTTGAAAGGTGAAATCAGTTGCCATACTTATTATTATGAAAAATATACAAACATAAAATTCTTATGAAATATAACAACTAATAAACCAATTCTTGTTAGAAACACGTGTTATATTTATAAAGGAATTCATAAAATGAAATTAATTTATGAATAAACATATTTCATTTGAATAAATAATTAGGTTCCCTTTTATGTATTGTTAATGAGATGACAACAAGCTAGGGATTTAACACAAATTACTATTGCATATATGAATAAATGAGAAAAGTATTGAAAGAAAGAAAGCGGACAATATAGATATATTTTTTCATGAAAAAGATGTAAACGATTCTAAATCTTAAGTATATTGAAATCAAATTAAATAAATGCAGATAATAGACAACAATATTTGAAGCAATTAAATAAATCTTAAGATTTAATTTTTACAGCACTAGTAGCATGAAGGACAACAACAATATTTAAAGTTTGAAGGGTTGCCGCAACAACTGAGCTAAAGTTTGAAGGGCAACAACAACAACAACAAATGAAGATGAAGGAGTTCTTTCCAATAGGCGGCCGAGTATGCTACCACATATGTGGTTTAGTCAGCTACATACTTGACACAACTACATATACACCAAATAATGTATATGTGGTTTGATCCAGTGACTGACTACGCATATGCAGATGCTTTACCCACCTTTCCGAACACTGCTCCCTTTCAAAAACAAACCCAGGTGTTTGATGTACATAGACCTCCTCATGCATATCTCCATACAAGAAAGTATTATTGATATCAAGTTGCGAAAATGATCACTCCCATACCACTACAGCAGAGAGGAGAATCCCGAGTTAGAATGATGAGCCACATGGGAAAAGTATCATGATAGTCCACACCATATTCGGGTGAACCCACATGCCACAAGTCTAGCCTTGCAATGATTAACACTACCCTATGATTTCTACTTCACTGTAAAGACCCATTTGCAACCAAGCTCAGAAGCCCCTTCTGGGACAGTAACCAAACTCCATGTGTCACATGAGTGGATTGTTGAAATCTCCTCTCAATTCAGCATGATGCCAATGACGCCCTTGTATAGCCTCCCATTGTGCCAACGATTGACCCATATAGCCTCTTGATATGTGTGCAGGAGCTCTATGACTGATTGTCCCACCAAAAACCTCTTGAAATCTTCTGAAAGATGCCCCAAAGAATCATGGGATGCTAGATGTACGTAGCATACTTATGCCTCCTCTTCTGAAGAGAAATGGACTGGTCAAGATCCTCTGGACAATCTATGACCTATATAATAGCCTTCTAAGGTGCTACTTACTCAATCTATAAGGTCTCCTGCTGTATAGATAAATCATCAATGCCATCAGTAGAAACCAAGTGCTTAGAATATATTTGAGGCTTGTTGGATGATGGAAAAGGCCTATGAGTAGAGTGTGTAGTAAGCAATCTGCGAATTTAGTATCGAGCAAAAGTCTGAGCCACACGAGGAGGTAGTGGAGGAGGCATAGGAGGATGAGAGGGTGGAGGAGCTACCGAAGGAGGAACCACAGGAGGAGGAGATGGTAGAGAAACCACAAGAGTTGGTGGAGGCAAAGGAGGAAGTGAAATGTAAACCTCCTCACCAGACTCAGGTGGTATCATCCCTATCACATGTAGGAGAAAATTACATGACATACTTAAAGAAAGTGACGTCAGCACTAACATAATACTTGCATCTAATAGAATTAAAGCACATGTACCCTTTTTGAGTTTGAGAGTAACCCACGAAAACATACTTGATAGCCCTAGAGGAAAGCTTGTCACGATCAAGAGTTAGATGATGTACAATAGCCACTAGGCCAAAGATGATATGTGTTAGAGAGTAAAGGTCCTTATCGAGAAACACAATCGAATAAGGAATCTTTTCTCCCATCATGGAGGACTGTTGACCAAGTAGTTGGGGAGTATGACTCTGGATAAGAAGAGGATTAGTAACATTAAGAACGTGATAGTGTTTGCGTTCAACAACACCGTTCTCTTAAGAAATGTAAGCACATGAGGTCTGATGTATGTATACCAAGCCAAAATACGGGCTGGGCCGACCCATGGAGCGGGCCGAGGTTAAAAAACCTTTGTCCAAAGCCTGCCATGGGCCGGCCCATGGCCTATTTCGTATTTTTCCATTGAATTTTTAATGTCATTCATTATGTATAAATGATTTTATTAATATCATTTATACTTTATATAACTAGTATAAATAGTTTACATGTTACTTGGCATGTAAAGTATTAAATTTTATTTGAAACTAATGTCACATACGAAAAACTTGAAGTGTATCGTATTAATACATGTATTATTTAGCTTATATTTATATGTTTTATTATTTTTTATGGGCTAATCCATGCCCAATCTCCTAGACCATGCCCGACCCATGAACAGGCAGGTTTGGCTGGGCGGGTGACGAGTCTCTAAATATGATAAATAATTTACACACATTGTAGTATGTTTACTTAGCGATTCAGTCAGAACCGAGAGAACAATCTCCGTGAAGAGTGTCTCGGCTTAAATTTATATCCCGGGCAAGTCCGGGGTCGAACACAGGGAGGCAAAGGAACAACTTTGGGTTTAATTCGAAAATGAAGATTTAGATTTCTAATGCGGATTTTTTGTATTTTTTAATGCAAAAACAAATGCAAATGCAAATGTGGCTGAATTAATACACTAAGAAAGCATACAACTTAGCCAAATTAATTTTGAATAGAAAATAAGTCCAATTTAGCCAAGTTATATTTTTCCTACAATGCTAATCCAGTGATGAATGCAAGACACTTTTTTTATTTTTTTTAGGATTAAAATGCAACAATAAAAAATGCACACTTTTTATGGGTTTTTTTGTCAATTTTTCAGACAAACAGTGCGCAAAAATTATGAAAATTTATTGAAACATAAACATGATGCAAAGTAGCTACAGTAATATTTTTGGATTTTTTGACAAAATACGATTTTTTATGGATATTTTAGTGAAAACAGAGTGACAATGAGTAATTAATTCCTAATTAATCCATAATAGCAAATTAGGTAGAGTGTGATTTATCTCATATAGGTATTTTCATATGGAATTCATGAGACTTGAAATTTTGGGAAAAGGATATATGAGGATTTAATTAAAAATCACATACGAAAATCACACTATAATTTATTTCAGGCACAAGACAACTCCACTTTTGATGAAATTTGGACAGTAATTAAAGCACATTTTAAATTTTTGTAGAATTTTTAGAGCAATCGTGAGTTATATATCAATTTAAGAGTCCAGATTGGGTAAAATATGCAATATTTCAGTTAGACAATTTTAATAAATTACTCAAATATCACAAAAATACAAGAAAATATTCAGATGGTAGACAATTTGTTGCTCAACGTCATGCTATTTTTTCTTGAATAAACTGATGCGAAACAGAGGTCCAAATTAAGATATAAATATAGGGTTATCAATGCAAAATATGAATAAACTTAAACAGAACAAAAACTGTACAGGGACTTGATTGTAATAACAAGGACATAAAAAGACAAACACGCAATTTGTACAAAATAAAAAAATAAAAAAAAATAAACAAACCCTCTTCTTCTTCCTTGGTACGCAGGGGGAGAAGAAACCAAAAGGGTCTGCGGCCGGCGGCGCCGAGGAGGCGCGCGGCGGTGGCTTGGACGGCGGTGGGGGCGCCCGAAGGCGAGGCAGCGGAGAGGCGGAGGCCTGGCGGCCCTCGTGGCTGGAGGAAGGGCGGAGAGGCAGAGGGTTGCGTGCTCTCGCGGAGGAGATGGGGGGGGCGCTGGGGCGGCGCGTTGCTGGCGGCCACGCGGCGATGTGGCTGGAAGCGCGGAGGAGCGAAGGGGACGACGCCGCGCGAAGGAGGGAAGGGGTCGACGGCAGCGGGCAGTGCAGCCCGGTGGCTGGGCGGCGGCGGTGGGAACTCCCCACCACCGCTGCTGTGCTTTTTTATTTTTTGATTTTTTTATTTCTTTTTTTGTAATTACAAACCTTTTTTAAATTTTTTTATTTTTTTAAATTTTTTAGACAAGAAATGCAAATGATATGGAAAAGAGGAAAAAAATGATGTGGTGAAGGTGATAATGGAGAAGGTGGTGGTAATATGATGAAGGTGATGGTGATGGTGATGGTATGATGTGGTTGGTGAACGATGGGGAAGATGATGAAAATGATGATTATGAAACAACAAGGAAATAAAAATATTAGATAAAATAAAATAACAAGAGAATGATGAGGAATACTTACATGAATCTTCGTCGGATTGGCGGAGCAGCTACGTTGGACTCTTGCCGTCGCCTCGATCTGATTGACGAAATAAAATCGAAGAGGCTTTGCGAGCTCGATGGCGAACTCTTGATGCGATGATGGTGGTCGTCGCGGATCTCGCCTGAAGGAGGTCGTCGCTTGAGGAAGATGATACGTCCCTGTCACCGACACCACGTTCCAAGCTCTCTCATTTTTCTATAAGAATAGCGGATCGGGAAAAAAATGTGAATGATGAGATGAATATAAAGAGAAGAGGAAGGGATGTTAGAATGGTGGTGGTGTTGAATGGGAAGTTGTATTATTTGTGGAGTTGAATGGGAGGTTGGATGAAGAATATGGAGTGGAATGGAGGTTATTAAAAATGGTGGAGTTGAATGGGAAGTTGGTGGTAGAAGAGTAGTTATTGTAGAGAAAAGGAAATAAATAAAAATAAATAAATAATGTACGCTACTAAAATATAATAAAAATAAAGATACAAAAAAAGAGTGGAGAATTTACAAAAGAAGATATACAACATGTACATATTTTTTGTTTGCTTTTCTATTTTATAATATTTTTGTCTTTTTAATAGTAGCTATGTAAACAAGAAAATACAATAAAATAGTACAATCAAAATACAACACCACCATGATTTTTTTATTTTTAATAATTAAGAAAGATAAAATAAAAAATGAAGAAAGAATGAACATATACATAATATACAATGTACATCTAGGTCCAAAAACTCAACTTTTGGAAATAAACTCCGATTTTAATGAAACCACTTCCGTTGGATAGATAATTTTCTAACTTGAACTTTAAAAGTGAGTTTGGTGAATTTTGAGTTCATACGGAGCATGAATTTGGTTTGGAAATTGGTCTTTATTGCTTTTTCCCTTTGGGATCTAAGAGCATTTATTTGAGCTAAAATTTGTTTTGTATTTTTATTTTTACATACATTGTTATGAACAAGTTGGAGAAAGAATTAACCAAATAGGAGTTGAAATGAAATTATTAAAAATACATGAAGTTTTGGGCTATTTACATGTGAAAAACTCCTTTGATTGTGCGGCTTTTTATTGTTAATTTATTTTGTACAATCTAATATACAATAATTAGTGTGTTTTATTTACAAGAGTTATTTTATTAATTTATTGATTTTATGGAAATTTTTCTGGGATTTTACTCGAGAATTTTGCTAAGATCAAGATATTGAGATGATGAATCATGGATTCATCATCCCCCTATACTTAAACTTTGCTAGTCCTCAAGAAAATAAAGAATGAATAAGTTGGATTAACCCCTGACTGTGCATGTTTATACAATACTTAATCCTTTCAAGAACTCTCGATTTTAGATATTCTAAAATTCTAACCTGAACCAAGCTCTAGTCAAAAGGTATCCAATTTCCCTAATCACCAGATTCTCTTTGTATACATATATAGTAGGGATATGACTTTAAGTGTTGACCGCAGTCACAAGAGTAGAGTCACAACGTCACTCAAGGTTCCAATCCAAGAGACTCTCCTAAGGACCCGATCCTCAAAACTAGGGAATAAACTATTTCTTGCATCCAATCCACTGTCTCTTTAGTAGTCAGACTTAAAAGTGTATATGGAAGGCCAGTTGATGGAGGGCATAGGATAGTGTCATTTCTTCTCTCCCTCTCATTGGAATAAGGATCCTCTCAAGTGCCTTATTACGCAATACATATTTTTTGTTGTTGATCAGTGCGTCCATCAAGAGAAGTTGGAGTCGTCTGCACTTGTTTTCCTTGGGAATACACCAGGATGTCTCTTTTTTGAGTATCTATTATACCTTCTACACCCAGACTTATAGCATTTACGATGTAGAGCCCTTTTTTTGGTTCAAGTCCGACTCCTAGTCATAATAGCGGTGGTCCAAGTGGACACTTTTGAAATGGTTGGGAGCGCTCGCCTTTGGTGGAAGCTCTTTTGATAATTGACTTTGTGGAATGAGAGATTTTCTTTGATATTTTATTACTTTGTAGTATTTTGGCTAGCTCCACTGCTTCTACCAAGAGTTGGCGCACACTGATCAATATTTTTTTATTTTATCACACCCTGGCACATAGGTAAATGTCAAGAGATAATACAAGAACCATGTTCTCATACTGGCTAAAGATGTTGGCACTCAGGTTTCATGAAGCCTTCATTGATTTTATCCCATCCTCAAGCATCATCAAATCAAGTCCAAACTCAAATCCCTCATCCCAGTTCCTCAAGTGAAATTTCAACTCATCTCATCATAACTGCAGTCGTGTATGTGAGGTGTTGATCATATTCTTAAGGTAGAGACTAAGCATGCAATATAACACACAAATATTTTAAACTAGGAAAATGTGAATAATTAAGTCAAGGACCCTAATGACTAAGGCTGCTTAACTCAATATCTTAAGACCTCATAAACCAAGTGTCCTTGAGCATCACTAGTCTTGTGTGAAAGTGAATGTGTCAGGGATTAAACCAACTTATTAGTTAGTTTCTTTTGTGATTTTTTTTAAAAATTTTTTTTGAGAAACGAAGGAAAAGAAGAACTTTTTTTAGAAAAATTTTTGCTTTTTTTTCAAAAGTTTTTTTTGAAAAAGATTTTGTTATCCACCCCATAACTATTGTATAATACATACAAAAATACGTGAAAGTACGAGCTATGGGTAAAGTATATATGTAATACATACACGCCCCCTATACTTAGCATGTGCTATGTCCTCATGGCACTAAGTGACAAAAAGCCATAGCTCGTACTAAGTATAAGTGGGTGAAAAGAATATAAGAATAGAAGAGTGTGTATAATACACAACGGGCATCGACCCCCCTATACTTAGGATCTGGTCAGCCTAAGTAATGGAACGAACACAAGAATGAGGGATCGATGAGAATGGGAAAGAATATACAAAAAGACAAAAAGAAGAAGAGAAGGAGCAAATTGGGTCACTCACCCCCCTATACTTAGGATCTAGTCACCCTTAGTATAGACACAAAATGAAAAAAATATAGAACTGGGGTGAGTGATGCAAATCACGGGGGAGGAGGGGGGGGGGAATAAAGGAAGGAAAATCTATACAAGGAGGAGTGAGAATATACAGTGATCAAGAAGGTTTGTGACGAACCTTCTTTTGGGAGCGAGGAGGTGGGTAGTATACACATGTGTCGCTGTTAGAATCGTCCTCTGAAGAATAATAGTGAGGTGTAGGGAACGTCCAACGGGGGTCGACACACGGCTGCTTGCTCAAATATGGCTTCAGAACATCCGAACTGAGCTCCCTCATATAGATTACCTCATCCGGACCATAAGAGGACTCCTCAGAAAGTTCCTTCTCTGGTACGTAGAAGGTAACTTCCTTAGCCGGTTTTCTAGAACCTGAAGCATCAAGAGGAAGAGGAGATTGATACGTCTTAAGGACTTCAGGGAAATACCTCAAGGAATCAATACTCTTCTTCTTCTTACCAAATGACCGACTAGAGGATGGAGCAACCGATTTATCAAGATTGGTCAATTTGGTCCCAGTTGTCTCTTTTGATGTAGGTCTTGGATGTGGTGTTTGTGAGGTAATGACTAGAGGTTCATCATCAGATGAGTCACCATATGCATTGTAATACTCCTGTAGGGTCACCACACGTCTCTGGTATGGCATAGTGTTCTTCGTTGGCTTGGCATTGATTGGCTCATGAGTCAGATCATCGAAATGATCAAGGCAATCCACAAAGGTCGTTTCCGACTCAATGATAGCTTCTGGTCATGAGTCCTCTCGAGAAGCTGTCACAGTGGTGGTAATGCAAACAGTGGGTGGTGTGGAGGTGTAGGGAGTCTCTGAACCAATGGTCGCCTGGACAGTCGGTATCGCATGTGTAGTAGAGAGATGGGTCTCAACTGTCTCTCGAAGGTCACGACTGTCTGCGACTTTACGGATTCCCTTGGAATATCGTGTGTCCTCAAAGATCGGGTGAGATCGAAGTGCTCCCAATGCAATGAAATCGATCTCCCGAGTCTCGCAATCTATAGTTGCCTTAACCAAAGCTAAGAACGGCTTCCCGAGAATGATCGGAGACTGGGCGAACTCTCCTCGGTGCTCAATGTCAATGATCATGAAGTCTATTTACAGTAGAGCACCTTGGAAAGTAACGATGACTGAAATGATTCCTCTCGACCGTTTAATGGACCGATCCGCCAACTGAATGATCTCTCTTGACTTCTTGGCAGATCCGAGTTTGAGCTTGACAAACATGGAGGTTGGGAGGATATTAATCGGTGAGTCATCATCGATTCTTGCATGGGTGAATGTGGTATCTTTGATTTCACAATAAAACCTAGGCAACTGCTTTACTCTGCGGCTCTTGGTTTTTCTCCCTATCATCAAAGATGTGGCCATATACACTATATGTCTCTCGGTCCTTGTTCTCTTATTGCCCGACCTTTTAGGCATCAATTTACTTCTCACAAATCTTTTAAGGTCGGAAAAGTGTTCAATGACCATTATTAATGGAAGCTCAAAAATCAACTCTCTATCAAGTGCTTCCCTAACTGCAGGATCCAATTTTTTTAAGTCTTTTCCATTTTCAATTTTTATGTTATTTTCTGATTTTTTTCATTTTTTGGTCTTTTCGATAGATGAGGAGGACTAGGAAAATGTACAGACTCTGGTTTGGAGGGAAAGTGGTTAGTAGAAGAGGGAGATAGAAGGGATACTGTTGTACATAATGTGTGGTCAATATGGTATCTTCCAGGTTTTTAAAATTCAATCCGCAACATCCATGATCCACATTCCTTCCTGGACTCTTGATCAGTCTACAAATGTCATCCTCCAATAAGTTCTCATTACACCTCATGAGAGAAGTCTGTGTAATTGGAGGATGCTGCTGAGAACTTGGGCTCCTATACTCAACACACCTAGACTTAGGCGTGTAATACTGGTTTGAGTATGGCCTTTCTGTATGGCAGATGTTGGTCGGAGCCTCATAAGGTGGAGTCAGTAGACAGGGGGTCTGTAGATCAGTCGCATGAATCCAATCCCATGTATATGTCGGCTCTCCGAATGGGTGATATGAATGATGGTCAATGTTGGCATGATCACTCAGGTCAATCAAGTCAGGAAGATCGTATGGTGTAGGCCTCTCCATTTGGTTGGTTTGATCGACCGTGTTGTACCCAAAGGTCAAGTTGGGATGTGTAAAGGTCAATGGTTGCCTAATCCTAACTCGAGGTGAGAATGAGGTATGTGGGGTCAACTGATTCTGCCAATCATTCATCTCAGCAGTGGCTTGCTCTTTGGTTTGTTCCTTAATTCCAGCAAGCGGACGAGAATATGGGGAGTCAATCCAGGGTGGTTGTGGGTCAGGGGTGTAAGAATGTGAGGTAGGTGAGAAGGATGAAGAAGTGGAGAAATCAATCGGAGTTCTGACTTCGTGGTCGAGGTGTAGGTATGAAGAGGAATAAGAAGGTAGAGATGGTCGAAATATGATCGAAGAAGGGTGACATGGATATGATGACCTATATTCTGACATCTTGGAATGGCGATGGGAGAATGAAGCGGATCGAGGAAGAAGGCGTACAAGTGCACCGAATAACACACAAACAAACAAACAAACACAAGAGCAAATCCTGAGTTCACCTACTCAACACAGTGATGGTCGTAAAAGTCCGATCGTTTATCTTTTCAGTTTTAATCAGGTGATAAATCAATATATGAGTCTAATTACGCAAGGCTTAAAAGTAGGTTTTGGGCACTATCCTAGGGGCGCGTCCTCACCTCTCAACAATCACAATTAGCCAAGTATACAACGTGGGTTTTGCTCTACCAAAACAAGTGTTAGTTTTAGTCAATTTTTTTGTGTCAACTCTGATTAGCAGTCCCGATTTTGAGTTCAATTATCACTTGATTAGTCCACCAAACAAAGCACGCCTAACGATCAGTCCCGATTTCCTTTTAACCTAAGTTTCAAAAACCAAGGGGAGGGAGTCGAGACAAAACCGATGCAAATAGTGAAATCAATGATGCATGCCCAGTTCAGAAGACTTACAGTGATCCTCGCACTCTACAAGCGGGATGCAAGGCAGAATTGAAATTTTATATTATATGAATGCAAACGAGAAAACCGTTCCTAGACAGACAGTTCTATTAGCGAGTGATGAACAAGTTAAATTTGACTAATAGCTCTGCGGTCTAAGTACGTCTCGTTAAATGTGATGTGTGGTCCTAAAAATTACGAGCACAAGAAATAAAATATTCTAATAAAAATATACTCTAAGAGCCACGAGTGCAAGTCCTATTCTATGTCAATCAACCACACGACCACGAGTGGGTCCAATGTCCAGTCCGGATACAAGCGCGAGCTCTCAAACAAGAGCCGCTGGAAAGTGAAAATTACCTAAATTATTACAATAATTTATAAAATTTCTCTCGAAGATAAATTAGTTCTCGTCGCTCTTCAACAGTCGGTGCACGTCACTTCTGTCGACCTCCGATGCACTCCAAGTCCACCGGGCCCTCGCAAGGAAGATAAAATTTTTGTTAGAGAGATAAAAACAAAATATATACAAAAGTATGAAGAAAAATAATTGAGAGGAAAATGGACTAAATACAAGGTGGCTCGGGGGTCAGACTACCCGAGTAAATGAAAATCTAAATTCAAATTTTTAAATTGATCCTTAAGCCGTTTGCCTCCCCAACAACGGCGCCACCTGAAGAGTCTCTAAATATGATAAATAATTTGCACAAGTTGTAGTATGTTTACTTAGCGATTCAGTCAGAATCGATAGAAGAATCTCCGTGAAGAGTGTCTCGGCTTAAATTTATATCCCGGACAAATCCGAGGTCGAACATAGGGAGGCAAAGGAACAACTTTGGGTTTAATTCGAAAATGAAGATTTAGATTTCCAATGCGGATTTTTTGTATTTTTTAATGCAAAAACAAATGCAAATGCAAATGCGGCTGAATTAATACAGTAAGAAAGCATACAACTTAACCAAATTAATTTTGAATAGAAAGTAAGTCCAATTTAGCCAAGTTATATTTTTCCTACAATGATAATACAGTGATGAATGCAAGACCCTTTTTTATTTTTTTAGGATTAAAATGCAACAATAAAAAAATGCACACTTTTTATGGGTTTTTTCACAATTTTTCACACAAACAATAAGAAAAAATTATGAAAAATTTACTGAAACATAAACATGATGTAAGGCAACTACAGTAATATTTTTGTATCTTTTTTGACAAAATACGAATTTTTATGGATTTTTTTAGTAAAAACAGAGTGACAATGAGTAATTAATTCCTAATTAATCCGTAATAGCAAACTAGACAGAGTGTGAATTATCTCATATAGGTATTTTCATATGGAATTCAGGAGACTTGAAATTCTAGGAAAAGGATGTATGTAGATTTAATTAAAAATCAAATACAAAAATCACTATATGATTTATTTCAGGCACAAGACAACTCCACTTTTGATGAAATTTGGACAGCAATTAAAGCACATTTCAAATTTTTGTAGAATTTTTAGAGCAATCGTGAGTTAGATATCAATTTGAGAGTCCAGATTGGGTAAAATATGCAATATTTCAGTTAAACAATTTTAATTAATTACCCAAATATCACAAAAATAAAGAAAATATTCAGATGGCAGACAATTTGTTGCTCGACGTCATGCTATTTTTTCTTGAATAAACTGATGCGAAACAGAGGTCCAAATTAAGATATAAACATAGGGTTATCAATGCAAAATATGAATAAACTTAAATAGAACAAAAAATGTACAGGGACTTGATTGTAACAACAAGGACATAAAAAGACAAACACACAATTTATACAAAACAAAAAAATAAACAAACCCGCTTCTTCTTCCTTGGTACGCAGGTGGAGAAGAACCCAAAAGGGTCGGTGGTGCCGAGGAGGCGCGCGACGGTGGCTTGGATGGCGGTGGGGGCGCCCGAAGGTGAGGCGACGGAGGGGCGGAGGCCTGGCGGCCCTCGCGGCTGGAGGAAGGGCAGAGAGGCGGAGGGTTGCGTGCTCCCGCGGAGGAGATGTGGGGGGGGGGGGGGCGCTGGGGTGGTGCGTTGCTGGCAGGCACGACGATGCGGCTAGAAGCGCGGAGTAGCAAAGGGGACGAGGCCGCACGGAGGAGGGAAGGGGTCGGCGGCAGCGGGCGGTGCGGCCCGGTGGCTGGGCGGCGGCGGTGGGAACTCCCCACCGCCGCTGCTGTGTTTTTTTATTTTTTTTATTTTTTTATTTCTTTTTTTGCTATAATGGCAAACTTTTTTTAAATTTTGTCATACAGGAAATGCAAATGATATGGAAAAGAGGAAAAAAGATGTGGTGAAGGTGATAATGGAGAAGGTGGTGGTAATATGATGAAGGTGATGGTGATGGTATGATGTGGTTGGTGAATGATGGGGAAGATGATGAAAATGAAATGATATGATTATGAAACAACAAGAAAATAAAAATATTAGATAAAATAAAATAACAAGAGAATGATGAGGAATACTTACCTGAATCTTCGCCGGATTGGCGGAGCAGCTACGCTGGACTCCTATCGTCGCCTCGATCCGATTGACGAAATAAAATCGAAGAGGCAATGCGAGCTCGATAGGGAACTCGTAACGTGGTGATGGTGGTCCCCGCGGATCTCTCCTGAAGGAGGTCGTCTCTTGAGGAAGATGATACGCCGCTGTCACCGACACCACGTTCCAAGTTCTCTCCTTTTATATAAGAATGTCGGATCGGGAAAAAATATGAATGAGGAGATGAATATAAAGAGAAGAGGAAGGGAGGTTAGAATGGTGGTGGTGTTTAATGGGAAGTTGTATTATTTGTGGAGTTGAATGGAAGGTTGGATGAAGAATATGGAGTGGAATGGAGGTTATTAAAAATGGTCGAGTTGAATGGGAGGTTTGTGGTAGAAGAGTAGTTATTGTAGAGAATAGGAAATAAATAAAAATAAATAAATAAATAATGTAGGCTACTAAAATACAATAAAAATAAAGATACAAAAAAAGAGTGGAGAATTTATCAAAGAAGATATACAACATGTAGATATTTTTTGTTTGCTTTTCTATTTTATAAATATTTTGTCTTTTTAATAGTAGCTATGTACAATAGGAAAATACAATAAAATAGTACAATCAAAATACAACACCACCATGATTTTTTTATTTTTAATAATTAAGAAAGATAAAATAAAAAATGAAGAAAGAATGAACATATACATAATATACAATGTACATCTAGGTCCCAAAACTCAGCTTTTGCAAATAAGGTCCGATTTTAATGAAACCACTTACGTTGGATAGATAATTTTCTAACTTGAACTTTAAAAGTGACTTGGTGAATTTGGAGTTCATACGGAGCAGGAATTTGGCTTGGAAGTTGGTCTTTACTGCTTTTTTTCCTTTGGGATCTAGGAGCATTTATTTGAGCTAAAATTTATTTTGTATTTTTATATTTTTATATACATTGTTATGAACAAGTTGGAGAAAGAATTAAACAAAAAGGAGTTGAAATGAAATTATTAAAAATACATGAAGCTTTGGGCTATTTACATGTGAAAAACTCCTTTGATTTTACGGCTTTTTATTGTTAATTTATTTTGTACAATCTAATATACAATAATTAGTGTGTTTTATTTACAAGAGTTATTTTGTTAATTTATTTATTTTATGAACATTTTTCTGGAATTTTACTCGGTGATATTGCTAAGATTAAGATATTGAGATGATGAATCATGGATTCGTCAGCGGGCATGCCCCCAGTCCATTGGCCATGTCTAGTTGTATGCCAAGGGACCTAAAGAATTAAGAAATATGGATAGTAAAAAGTTTCAAGGCATTGTTAGAGTGAAGATACTTATCATTAACAGAAAAATACTCATTTTCCATTAATGAATGCTTGAATAACCTACCGACCTCAAACTTGTTTTTCAAAATAAACATGCAAGAATGCCTAGAATAATCATCTTTAGAAAATAGATAGAACATGTGCACCTGGTCGTCGAGAACATGAATGGGACATCAAATATCAAATAAACTAACTCAAATAAAGAACTGCTACTACGACTCTATTGACAAGGAAAATTGAAATGATGATGCTTTCCAAGCTGGCAAACCTCACACTGAAAATTAGACTGAGTTGGAATATGTGGGAGGACTCTACATAACATATGCAGATGAAGGTGATCGAGATGAAGATGCCACATGTACAGAGAGGTCGATCCACTGGGAATGGAAAATGTGCCAACGTTGGCAGATTGAAGCAATCTGTAGAGACCCTCTTGCTTACGACCACATCCAATCACTCTGCCCTTGAGTATATCTTGAAACAGAAGAGAAGAGGGTTAAATATAGCACAATAATGCAGATCCTTGGTAATTTGACTAATAAATAACAAATCTGCCAGGATGGTACCTTTTCAATTAAGAAGGCGTACCTAACTTTGAGGTGTACCATGACCTTCGATCTTTGGGGTTGAGAGGCGAACCATAGGCAAATTTGGAAATGGAAGATTCCAATAGGAGTGAAAGGTTTCATGTGGCTGTTTAGGAGAGGAAGATTGCTGATGAAGGACAGACTTGCGCGATTCATGCTGGGGACTGACCAAGGGCATGCTTGAGAGGGATGGAGGATGTGGACCATCTTTTCATCATGTGTGGTAGATCTGTGGAGGTTTGGAATCTTTTTGGGAATAGAGCTATGAGTTCTGGCAGCATGCTCGATTTTTGGAGCTCCATTGGGATGTATTGGCATGGCATGAAGAAGGAAAGATCAGGATGTGTTGTTGTGCTCTAGGAAATTTGGTTGGTCAGAAATGATGTCATGTTTAATCAGGACCACTTCTGTGTTGAGAATGATGCATCTAATGCCAATGCATTAAGTGAGAGTTGGTTTCTGTAATGTGTGATCGTGGTGCATGTTGTGACATGTAAAAATTTTTGGTTAATGGTGATGTTTTTGGGAATAACACCTATACAATGCATGAAATTTTTTCTTTTAAAAAAATAACAAGTTCATAGAGAAATCAGGTGCATGAAGCACATTTTACAGACGCATAGACAACGTCAAACGAATCTTCCCCTGTCATGCAATAGGGGGACGGGCCATATCTGCAATGACAACAGATCTTCCTATATGTATTGTTCTGTAGGAAGTGAACTTTGCCATGTCTCTGTATAGATGATGAGATGTTCTGAAGTCCATAATCCACTTTAAAATGCCATCCCTATGACAACTAATAAAGGCATATGCTATATCTAGGGTATTGGCATATGAAGAGGCAACGATGTTAGAAGGGCCTAAAGGAGCACCAGTAGTGCATGTTGCAGGAGCCATAATCTCCCTCAAACGGGAGACAAGGTTGTCAAACTTCTGATCAACAGAAGTGGCATTAGCTCAACTTGCTTGGCAACGCGTGTGGACACAGAATAATCATGTTTTTGATAGCAAGCATCCTCTGGGTGACCTGGATGGTGATCGTATGTGCACTGTTGGCGTACACGTCTACTGCCTCTACCATGGATACTACATCCTATAAACTAAGCTAGACCTCCTCTTCCATGAGAGTGTCACTGAAGGAAGCATTATGATCTTGCTCATTCTGTTGTAGGCCTCCTTCAGATCAGGTATAGAAGCACCCGTGAGAAGCTGGATGCGTGCAACAACTTACTACGAGTCGAGTGTTGCTAGAAAAACTCCAACCATAGTGATGTTTATGTACGCCTTCTGCTACTCTACGAAAGTGTTCAGAGACATGAAGATGTGAAGCTTCTCAAACATGCCACTTAGCCGTGGATAGAAAACATGAAGCAGATAAACATCATGCTTGGCTGTGAAAATGTTGTATTGAAGCTGCATGATTTTTATCTCATTCCTCGCCTGATAATATGTGGTGAGAGGATGTCCCACATCGCCTTGGTAGTAGGACGATAAAGAATATTGTTGGATATCTCCATGATAAGAGTACCACACCACCATACATACGTATAGTCGTATACACGCCATCTTTCTTCCACGAAGCATTCACTCGATCTTGTTGGCCGGCTCTGGCTGTGTCAGAATGTGCTTATTGTTCTTGCATTGCATAATTCTTATGAATTGCATGGGCCATAACTCTTAATTGGTGACATCCATTTCGATGATGGGCTTGGAAGGCACCAGAAGAGGATAAGTCAATTTTTCTCTTTGACATGATGATGAGGGTTGAGTCTGCCCTCAAGGGATGGGAACAACTCTATAGTCAATTAAGTAAAAAATGTTGGAACCTCATGGTTCAGGATAAGGTCATGAAATTGATAAAGAAATACTGGGATAAGATGCAACTGGGACTATAAGTTGATACGAGAATGTATACACAATCATATAAGGAACAGGTTGTGTATCAAACCCAAGGCACAACCGCTTCCATCAATTTTTAAGACACTCTAGCATGGATGGGGTGATTTTGTAGGTCGGAAATCCTCCCTAAAGATGTCAAAATCAATCACATTTAACAGTAACTGCAGAAGCATGGTGCTGCTAAGGATAATAATAACAAGTGGCATAAAGGAGTTATTGGCGACCTTTACGGCTGTTGCATGGGCTGTTGAGCCCTGATGTCAGCAGCGGAAGTTGATTGGGGGAGTGCAAGTGTCCGTGAGGCATTGCCGATGGCACAAGGGAGGTTGTGTGGCCCTCTTGGTGGAGGTGGAAGGCGGATGGAGCATTGAGACCATGCTGGCAGTAAGAGAGAGACATTGTGGGTGGGCTAGGGTTTAGGGTATCGAGCCCCGATTTAGGATTGTCGCTCCGATGTTGCAAGGAAATAAAATAATAGCTTGAGTATTCTGAAGGCCATAAGGCTCTCTTATATAGAGATGAAAAATCATAGAGGGTATTACATAATAGAGATAAAATTAATAAGCAAATGAAAGATACCTCTCAACATTTAGTAGTTGATTTTATTTTTTCTACTTAAAATTTATAGTGCTAAAATAAATATCCAGAAAAATGTCACAACAAGAACATTGAAACATCATATTTATGTATTTTAAGCTAATATCTATTTAATGGAGGACTCCTAGTGGTGTGAGCTGCTACTTCTCTATGAATTACATTCCCCTTTATAGGCCCTAATACAACTCTTTCCAAGCAAGATTAAACATAAGATCACATGGTGCATACAATCGATGAAGTTGACCATTTAAGTTCATATTAAACCACTCTTAACACCTACCATCATAAGATAGAACCTACAAAGCTTAACTTGTATAAATTGTGTTATAGGAAATATATATTTATGATATTTCTTTTTATATGTTATTTACTTGCGTATTTTCTTGCTTATGTATTCCACGATACAATTTCTTCTCTATATAAGGGAGCTTAAGTACTCATAATAATGAAATCATTCATTTCTTTCTGTATGGTATCAGAGCGACAGTCTTGAACAAGAGCTCTGGTTTCCTCTTGATACCCTAACCCTAGCGCACGACATCCAAGCTGCCCAATTAAGGGTAACCGTGCATAGTGGTCCCCGCACCATCGTGCAACCACACTCATCGGCCTAGAAGCGACTATGCAACCATACCTAGCACCTCCACCTTTTGCTTCTCATTCACAGACTTATCACTACTCAACTCCTTGCTCCCGTACTTTCCTCATCATCCATCATACCTCAGGAAAATTCTGAACACTTGGTTTTCATTGATGACACTTTTGGTTTTTTTGTATAGTAGGAGAATATGATGTATGTAGTCAATCATGAAATTTCTGTTCAACATGAACCCCTAGAGGATTTGAACCAATCCATTGTTCTTTGGATAGTCAACATGTATGCTATGTACCCTCTTTCACGACATGTTCCTCTCAATTATCTCTTAGAGGGATACAAAAAGTTCATGGTTGTATTATCAGTTGTTACAGTCCTATGCATAAACCAAGAATCACTTCGGGATAATCATTGGTGTCTGGCTATGGAAGAAGAGATAATCGAACTATAGTCTTGAGGCACATAACCCTTGGTTATTGGCCATATATGGGCCTATGTGGTAGATTACTAATATGTCTTTGTAGTGAAGAATAGAGCATATGGCAACGTTGATTTCTACAGAGCCATACTTGTGGCAAGATGTTTCACTTGGACATATGGAGTGGACTACGAGGACATTTTTTCCTGTGGATCATCACTCCACCGTTCGGATTCTTCTTTAATTGCAATAGTGAGAGATTAGACGCTAGTCGACTCGATACCGAGAATGACTTTCTATATGGAGACCTGTAGGAGGAGATTTATATATAATAACTACATGGTTTGCTATTGAGCGGGATTTTCCAGAAGAGATGCATGCTCTTTAAGGCTATTTATGATTTTAAGCAAAGCTCGATGGCATGGTTCCATACGCTTTCGGACTTGATGTGTCGACGGAGCTTCAAAAGATCTAATGTCGATCACTAGTTCTTTGCACACAAGATTCCATGAGATATTGTTGTTGTTTTAGTGTATGCTGATGCCCTTATCATTATGTGAGATGGTATGCATTGGATTACTAAGGCGAAAACATTCCTTGGACAACAATTTCTTACATAGGACATTGGATAATTCTGATTCTTGAGGTTGAATTTTTTTCAAGAACCAAAGAGGATTAGCTATGAGTCAGAAGAAGTATGTTAATGATCTTCTTCTAGGGATTGGGATGTCAAACTACATACATGCTACCACTCCTATGGATCATAGTATAAAACTCTATAATGATGACACATATGAGGTAGACAATAATAGATAGTGGGAGCTCATAGGGAAGCTTCCATAATCAACATACCATGCATTTCCTTTGCCGTAAGCAAAGTCTGTCAGTTTATGGAGCAGTCATGACATGCCCATATGGATGTTGTTACAATGATCCTAAGGTATGGAAAGTCTTCACCAAGTACATGATTGCTCTTCAACAAAGGGATGTCTTTTGAGATCACAACTTGTGTAGATGTTGATTATGCAGGATGTCTCAAAGATAGGAAGTCAACCTCAAAGTTTACAATGTTTATTAGAATCTCTCCCATCTAATGAAAATCAATAAATAAATGGTTATTACTAGGTCAAGTACTAAATCTGAATACAGAGCAATGACGTAGGGTAGCACTGCAATGATCTAGGTCATGTCTTTCCTAACTGACCTAGCATTCAAAGCATCTCGTCCTATGCATCTTCTATGTAACAATCAGACGGCTTTATTTATCGCCAACAACCCAATGTTCCATGAGAGAACCAAATATATTGAGGTAGTTGACATTATATCGGAGACATGATACATAAGGGCTTCATCTCTACATCTCATTTCACCTCAACATATCAAACCACATATATACTCACTAAAGCACTCGCCATGGAGTCGTCTTCAAATGCTCATCTAAGTTGATCTTGATAGACATCTACGCTCCAACTTATGGGAGTGTTATAGGACATATATATTTATGTTATTTGTTTCTATATGTTATTTCATTTTTAGTGTATTTATTTTCTCATTTGTTGCACTCTAAGGATTCTCCTCTATATAAAGGATCCCTATGGACTCATAATAACAAGTCATTCATTTTTTCTGCAAATTGATTTTTGACATTTACTTATACATTAATGACAAATATATCATTTCGACTCAAGGCATAATTCTCTCGTTGCTTATGGCAATGGCGAATTGGGTCATGCTAGAAAGCAGGATAGACTAGAGGGTTGGAGTTTGGAATAATGTTCAATTGATAATTTGCATAGAAATCTAGACTTTTGCTATGTACCAATACCAATCCTTGTCTCATAGATATAAACATATCTATTCCACAACTAATCTTAGTAGAATATGACCCCATCTATCTTAAATGTATTTTTTTGCATCTCTAATATATGTAGACCTTGAAAATATGCTTCTTTCATATGGAAGTTAAAGAATGGTGATCTCATCGACGGACCTAAGAAATCGAGTTCTTGCATGCAATAATTCAAAGAAAAGATCTTTAAATCATGGTTAAGAATAAAGGAAGATGGAATCCAATGCGTCCTTCTACACAGTGAGGAAGATGAGTTTCTCTCATCAGATATCAAGAAATGTAGAGCCAACCTCAACTATATGCTCGAACACTCTATCGTTTTCTCATACTTGCATTAATCACGGAGTATTTGATCAAGTTGGAAAAATATTAAATGGTGGTAAAATAGATGCTTCCACCTTTTTGTCTTCATTTTCTCCTTTTTTTTCATTTCGTATTATGTTCTTTTTTTAACCTCAGAATATCCCTCTCTTCATTATTTTTATTATCCTCTCTTTTTTGAGTTCTCCCTTACTGGTCGTTTTTGGATCGACAAGAAAGACAAAATAGCCTGGAGGGCTCTGTATTCATTGATTACTAATATGGGTTCCTAAGAAGCGAGCAGATCCTCTGCTGTACAACAGAGGACTATTGTAAACCCGCCCCCTCCTGAGCAACTCGATCTTGATCGAGCAGTTCACATGAAATCAAAGTTTTGTGGGTCCTTATCATGCGAACTGCTCAATCAAGATCGAGCGGTAGGGAAGGGGGGCGGATTTACAGCAGTCCTCTGCTGTACAACAGAGGATCCACTCTCTTCTAAGAAACCCATCACCCATCACCCATCACCTCCTACCATCTCATAGTGCCTCGCAAAATGCGCAATTCCTTCCATGTGGAGAATGGCATCATGACTCTTCCTCAAGCACATTCGCTCCCTTCCTTGAATAATCTCATAGTCATATGCTACATCTTGTAACTTTCCTTTTATTGCAATATCTTATTGGATACAGATCATAGGCAGTAACTTCCATGAAGGAGATGTTGCACCATATATCTGAATATTCGAAAAGGTGTGTTGACCAAGTTAAGATTCAAAAGCCACATGTGAACATCACAACGTCGTAATGGGGTAATACAACAACAAATTCAATCTTTCCTACTTTATGCATGTCAAGACAAGGGCATTTATCGAGCCAATTGGTCGAGTTTGATGGTGAGTTCTACGCCTGAGCTCAAATAAGTCAGCTCTAAGTCAACAGGTTGCTTAACAAGCCATGTCAAATTTGAGCAAGATAGCTGTGAGCACTCGAGCGATCTCGCTAGCAAGTGCAAAATCAACCGAACCACTAAACCAATCATTTCAACAAGCATGCATGTATCAAAGTAAGCTATCGAGCCAAGTTATCCAACCAAGATATTGAGGTGAGCTAGTTAACAAGCTGAGCTATTTAGTTATTGAGCTAAGCATGGTTGATGGGTTAAATATGGTTCAAAACTTATTGAAGTGGGAGTCTGCCTCGAGCTTGGCTCGATAAAGTTTAGCTCACAAGCTAATTAACGAGCCAAGCTCGAGATGAACCTATCAAGCTCGAGCTTGGATCACACCCATAATGACAGTTTTTTTGCCTGTAAAAATTTTTATATTTGGGTCATACCATGGTTTAAATCTTAATTTGTCATTATTCTAAACAGTTCCTTTCAACACATCTTTAGCTTGCATTTACTGAGCTCTTTTTTTTATTTCTTGCACTATCAAATTGGGCGTTAGATGATCTCTTTTTTGTACAGGTCCAAAATACCACAAGTTCTCATTTCATCTTCTACCATTGCCATACTAATATTTTGGCTGATACTCTCATTGCACATTCTGCCGTTCTTTCTACAACCACAGTTCTATGTCATTTTCTTTGCAACTACAAACAGTCTCCACACAAATGTATAGTTAACGTCTCCAACGCATGCTGCTATAAAGAATTGTAGGTTTTATTATAGCTTTTATTATTTAACTTTTTAGCTTCAAAGATATCTTTTTTTAAGGAACCCTTGAAGCTCTTTTCCACTTTATCCACCCTTTATTTCTATGAGCAATATCTTTATTAATGTCTCCGTTCCAATAAAAAACAAAGTCATGTTATAAAAGTCTGTCTTCGAAATTCAGCTTTAACTTTTGTTGCTTTTCAAACTTACTTAACATTGAACTTAGCATTTTTTGCGTTTAGGACTGTAAATGGATCTAACTGAGTGAAATTATAATTTTTAGGTTCACTTTGTTTATTTAATTGGATCTGAACTTGTGTTAGGTTCGATTTATTTATTTTCAAATTGAACATGAATCGAACACCCATTTAATTGGATTGAATTTAGGCGAATATCAAACTTGAGAATTTTTTATGACATGGAGCGAAAAGAGAAGAAATGAAAATATAGATAATTAGAATAATTATTCATTCAATTTTATTCTTTATCTAACTCATGTTTATCTTTTGAAAGAACATCAATAAGAATTCATCTATTTGGAAAAACACATAATTGTAGCATATATTTATATTTGTTCGAATGAGGGATAAGGAATAAGATGGAGAAGATAAATAAGGATTACACTTGCTCTATTGATCTGAGGGATATGGAAGGGAAAAGTACCTGACATATAGATAATAGATATTGTAAATGGTGTGATCATTTATCTTGGGATAGTTTATACCAAGATAAGTCTACTTATCCCGTAAATATTTACATATCTGTAGACAAAGTCCATTTATCTCAGGATAAAACCCATTTATCCGTAAATAAGGATCGTTTATCTATAGATAAGGATTTGTAAATAGGTGTATATCGAACTTTTGATGAATCGAACGTGAGCGAAGCTATAATTTTTAAGTTTGACCCATTTATTTAATCGAGCCTAAACTTGTGTTTAAGTTCGATTCATTTATTTTCGAATTAAATCTAAATCAAACGTTTAGCGGGCCAAATTGAATGAATATCGAATTTGAGAATTTTTTGATAGTTATATTTGTGTTGTGATAATTCTATTTATATGAAATCTCCATTCATTCCTCGAGTTTCTTATTAACTCCATCTTTTTTGTGGCATGCATTAAAGTAATATCATATTCAATTCCATATACGAAGGCACCTCTCCTTGTATTTACTTTGTAACCCCTCTAACCAAAATGACACTTTTTATCCTTTGTATAGATCGATACTTATATCAAAATGGTCTGCCAATCCAATTGTGTGATTCAAACAATCTACTTCTTGTTCACGTATTTTTTTAATCCAAAAAGTAGAGAAACCTGAGTCCACACTAAATATATTAAAAATATAAAGGATAGTAGAACATCCAGAAGCCACTACTCAATGAGTCCTGATGTGAAAAAGTATATTATCATGGTAGATCACTCAGAGGTGAAAAATGATCCATTTCTAACTAACAGATTGCCCAGATAATAGCTACTAGGAGAGGGATCTCCTTGTTGGGATAGTGCCTCGCCGCATGTAATGAATTCTAGAAAGTATCAAGAATTTGCAGACACATCCAAGTAATTGTTGGGTATTTTACACTTCAGTCCCAACTTGAGGATTGCTGCATCTTGTCCCTTTTGCAGGGATCTTGTGTTATTTCTCCAGCAATTGAAGTCTGATGGGGGATTTTGAGACTTGGGATTTGACTGCCCTATTCCCCGTTCCAGGACGCACAACATAAACCTGATTCCAGAGAGCATTGACCAAGGGTTTTGAGAAAACCCTTATCTTCCTTTGCACGCGAGAGAGAGGCCGAGCAGGATTAAGGGTGCAGTAGCTCGGAGCTCGATTGGAATAGTGATTTGGGCTTGGGAGCAGTGGCTGGTCAAGCTCGAGAGAGGAGCAGCAAGGAGGTCATGTTGTGGACGGCCTCAAGGGAGCCGAGCATTGATTTGGGTCTCCATCCAGGAGCTCTCAAGGAAGCTATTTCATCCCATTTGCATTTGAGTATTTTGGTACCTTGGATACCTAGGGATAGTTAACTACCTGTAAAAGAACTATCGATTGTGCTCATGGCTTGTACCTCCATTTTTGGCAACAAAATTGAGAAGAACATTTTGACTCCATTTGACCTAGTAGAATCATTGTTGATATTATCCCGTGGGTTTTCCCTTGCTAACACTGAGCAAGGATTTCCACGTAAAAATTCTTGTCTCCTTTGGTTGCTTTTTGTGGTTGCTTGTGTTATATTTCTTATCATTGTTATCATTTGGTTCCCAAGTGGGGAACCCATATTTATGTTGTGTCATCTTTGCTACAGGACAAAAATTTAGGAATACTCATTGCTATCCCAACAAGTGGTATCAGAGCTCAGGTTGAGAAATATGGACAAAGATGATGAGGGCACACTGATTAAGCTCATAAGTAGCAACTGGAAGGTTTGGAAAGCTAAGATGGAAGATAATCTATATTGCATGGACCTCCACGATCCTGTGGAGGGAGAGAGCGCCAAGCTGAAGAACATGTCCGCATATGAATGAACAAAGTCTAATCGAAAGGCCATTGGGACCATTAAAAATGGCTTGGTGTTCCATCATGTGGTTGAAGAGACGAATGCGAAGGAGTTGTAGGACAGACTGTATGAACTCTATGACCAGAGGACCACAACCAACAAGGCATTCCTGATTCGGAAGCTGGTGAACTAGACATACAAAGACATGACCAAAGTGGCAGAGCATCTGAAGGACTTCCAAATCATCATCAACTAGTTGAGTTCCATGGGGTCTGACACTTGATGATGAGTTTCAAGCACTTCTCTTGTTGGGTTCATTATCAGATAGGTGAGATACTCTACTTGTCATTGTGAGCAATTCTGCGAAAGACAACAAGTTGACCATGCCCATGTGTAAACTCGCCTGAATGAGGAGATTGGGAATCGCTCATCCGGAGAGACCTCCTCCTCTTTACATGTGTATGTAGTTGAGAGGAGAAAAGATCCACTAGCAGAGGACAATCACATGAGAAGCTGTAATCTAGAGATAAGTCCAAGGGTAGAGGAAGTATTACCATTGCTAGAAGCCTACTCATTGGAAGAGAGATTACAGGATTTGGAAGAGAGAGAAAGCTAAAGCCAAGAAAAATCAAAAGATTGAAGATGTGAATGTAGCTGCAGTTGTGTCAGATGACAATGCAGAAGAGGTGGATCGTAATCAGGTGCTTGCATGCAAGGATGATTTTGGATTGGGTCATTGATACGATCGCCTCCTATCATGTAACTTCTCATGGAGTTCTTCATCACCTACATGAAGGGTGATTATGGGTGAGTCTTGATGGGTGACGAAGGTTCTCTAAGATCATGGGAATTGACATCATCTTGATTCAGACTGATGTTGGCTGCTCAATGACCCTACAGAAATGTAAGGCATCTTCCTGATGTGCGACTTACTCTTATATCTGGTTCACAACTAGATAGTAAAGACTACCATCTGAAGTTCAGCGACAACAAGTGCAATATTAGCAAGGTTCTCTCATCATGGCTAGAGGCATTCTATGTTGCATAGTCTATGTGAGTAGAGTGAAGATCATGGATGGAAGTTTGCATACTAGCGAGGTAGATATATTAGATTTGTGGCATTGTCGTCTTGGACACATAAGCCAGAAGGGCTTGCAGCTTATGACAAAAGAGAGAGTTAATTCCCTAATACATTGACCTCACATTATCTCCTTGTAATGCATGTGAGATTGTGAAAAGTAGGAGTGAACCATTCAAAGTCAGATCTAAGGTGAAGGGAGACATTCTACAACTGGTTCACTCGGATGTTTGTGGGGTATTTGACTGCTTTCAAGAATTTTCATTCCATGGTTGAGTGCGATATAGGGGAATTGTTTAAATGTTTGCGCACAGACAATGGGAGAGAGTACACCTCCCTTAACTTTCAAGGTTACTAGGTAGAACACATCATCAAGCATGAGAGGACGGAGCCACGCACACCCAACACAATGGTTCTTGCTCAGCAATTGAATAAGACCATTGTTCAGAAAGTTCGTTGTATGCTGAAGACAACAAAGTTGCCCAAGACATTTTCGGCTGAGGTGGTTCGCACCACATGCTACAGTATCAACCGATCTCCATCAGTTTCTTTGGGCTTCCAAATTCCAGAACATGTTTGGATAGGAAAGGATCCCTCATATGCTCTTTTGAGGATGTTTGGATGCAAGGCTCATCCATTGGTACCAAAGGAGAAGATGAAGAAGTTGGAAGATAATTTTGTGCCTTGTATCTTTGTTTGCTATGGAGATAAGAAGTTTGGATACCATATCTAGGATCCAATGAAGAAGGCTGTCACCAGGCATGTGGATGTGATTTTCTATGAGAATCAGACATAGGCTGAGGACAACATTGTGGAGATGAAGATGAGATTTCCATGGATGATGATAACGATGAGGACATATATCCCTCTCTAGTATAGGGTACAGGTGGAGAGGATGGGAAAACTAGAGCAACATGAGATAGATGTAGGCCCCATTGATGCATGTCCATAGGACTTGGGGTAGGGGGAGTATCTCATCCATATGCAGACGCAACAGAGCCTCAAGTCAGGATATCTAAGTGGGCACGTCAGCCATAATCCCATTACCCTACTTCTTGGTATGCGATTCTACAGATGCATGTAAGCCATACACCTTTGAGGAGGCACTGATGCATAAGGACACATATCATTGGCGTAATATAATGAATGAAGAGATGTTATCTCTCAGGAAAAATCACAGTTATGATCTTGTCGAGCTTCCTAAAGGAAAGAGAGAATTGAAGATAAAATGGGTTTACAAGCTGAAGTTAGATGATGGTGGCAAGCAGGTCAAGTACCAGGCTTGATTGGTGTGAAAGGGTTTAGCCAAAAAGAAGGAGTGGACTATGATGAGATCTTCTCCCCCTGGTGAAGATGAATTCAATAAGAATGATGCTACGACTTGTTGCTAGCATGGACCTTGAGCTTGGAGTAGATGGATGTGATGACGATGTTTCTTCACAGTGATTTGAAGGAAGACATCTACATGGAGCAACCACAATGATTTCAAGATAAAGGGAAAGAGCACATGGTTTGTAGATTGAGGAAGAGTCTCTATGGCTTGAAGCAAGACCCGAGATAGTGGTACTTGAATTTTGATGTTTTATGGCAAAGCAGGGCTTCAAGAGGACGACAACCGATCCATGTGTATATGTTCGTTTTCTACCCAATGACATGTCTGTCATTCTTTTGATCTACATGGATGATATGTTGATTGTTGGTCAAGATTCCAAATTGATTGAAAGATCAAGAGAGATCTCTCTAAGGAGTTTGAGATGAAATATTTGGGTAAGTGAGGGCCGCAAATCCTAGCCCTATTATAGTGTAGAATTAGCACTCAAGTTGTCATTGCAGTCGGGCTAGATTTGATCCGTCAAAAACCATCTAATTGATATGTCAATAGAATCAAATGGTTGTATTTATATTTTAACTTGGGCAAGCCCAAGGTCGAACTCAGGGACACGAGCCTCTCTCATGATATTGGGACTTAAATTAATTTAACTAAGTGTCAGATTAATAAGTTTAGGTCGATGAATGCATGAGACATGACAATATGCATTGTGTAAACATGGAAGCATGTATTTTTTATTTTTAATCACGCAATAGATGCAATTAAATGCAAATGCCCTAAATCACAATAAAATAATGAGCAATTTAAACTTTTTGTTAATTTCGGGTTCAATTCATGTTACAAACTTGTTGGACAATTTAAGAAAGGCATAAGCATAATACATAATAGACACATGGCTATCAAAATGATACATCGAATCATAGTGTCAAAGCAAGAAAACAAATTATGCCATTGCAATAGTTCATCAAACTAGCTTTGAAATGAAACTGAAATCGACTGAAACAGAGATATGATGCTTAAAAATGCATAAAAGAAGATAATGGCATAACTGTAAGAAAACATCAAAGATAACTAGTAAAAAGTTTCCTGGGAAGGACTAAAATGCAAATAAAAGAAAGTTCAAGACCTTCCTTGTAAATAACCCAAACGCGCGGGGGTATTTTTGCAATTATTCAAACCCATGAGGGTATTAGTACAGAATACCCCAAGCGCACGTGGTCCTGCATGTAAGCTTAGGACCTGTTTGCAATTTGGAGAAATTGGATGGGCTTCCCTGCAAATTATCCCGGCCGCACGTGATCGGCACGTGCACTCTAGGCTCGGTGAAGAATCAGGCTCGGAGGAGGCCCGGGAAAGCTTCGGTTAGGCTCGGTGGACAACGTAGACTCGATGCAGGCTCGGAGTCTGGCTAAGGCTTGGATGAGGCTTGGAATACCCAAGCCTGATGGTCTAATGCTGAGGCTCGGAGAGGCCCCGGCGATGACACATGAATGATCAAAGATTGTCCAATCATCGAGATCGAACGGTAGCTGGAAGCTGCACGAGATGTCAACGTGGCTACTTCTGAGACATTGATGAGCTCCGGGGTGGAGCACCAACGGTGCTTGCTTCTTCCTCCTCAGCCGCAGGCTGGCGGCGATCTTCGAACTCCGGCGAAGCTACAGTAGCTCCGTCTCTCTTGCGCAAACCTGAGAGATACCCCCGGAGCCTCCTAATCGATCATAGATGGAGCTGGAGGTTCGGGCGAGCTGCGATACGGCCTGGAGGAGATTGTCGATGCCTGGTCACTGTGGACGAAGTTGGCGAAGGTTGCTCCGACGATGGGTCAGATCATTCAATTGGAAGTACCTGCAGTGTTAGTCCCAATACCCGAAGCATGCAAATACGTGGACAATGCGAAGTGGAGTGGGATGGAGGCCATGCGCAGTGGAGAACGTGGCGGCCCAGTATGTTTCTTCGCCGTGAAGGGTGGAGCAATGGTCGAAGGTGGTCTGAGGTTGCGAGGGAAAGAATAGGTGATCGGAGAGATGCGTGAAGGAATGGGTGTACGGTGAAGCTCGGATGATGGACGATGGAGGGTGATTAAGTGTAGAGCAGCCTAATTAATTCAGAGAAAATCAAATAAAATACAAGGGAGCTCGAGGGAACTTACTGATGAATCCACGTTTCATCATCTTTATTCTATCATTTTGGCCTTAAAAACCCTAGTAAATGCATGTAATTAGGCTTAATTTAGGCATTTTAGCATTCATGCATCATTGTGTAAATAGTGTATAAAAAGTGGTTTTTAAAGCCAAAAATTATAGAATAAAGAAAAGAAAAGAAAAATAATAAAATATTGTAAATATTTTATGATCCGAAACACCGAGACCTAGTTCTCGATGACTAGGTCGACAAGGAATAAAGTAGGGGAGATAAGGGCCAAAGTACAATAAAAAACTCCTCTTATTTATTCATTCTTTATTCATTTTGGGACCTATTTTTGGTTCCACTTTTATACCTCAAATAAAGAAACTTTGAACATGAAAGTTGTAGATAATTAAACATAGAAAAATACAAAATTGATTTCACTCAAAAATAATGTACAAATAAAAGTTATTGTCTGAATAAAATCGCAGAATCCCAACTTCCCAGACCTGTATCTTGCAAATAAAAACTCCAAATGTACAAACTCACTTTTAATTATATATAATTTTGAAATAAGCTATTTAATGAAGGTAGTTTTGTATTTTTCGGAGTTATGGTTTGAAAGTTGAGTTTTGGAGCCCACTTATATACTTGTACAGATTAAAATATTCATTTTATTATTTATTCATTAGTTTTATAATTTTATATTTTTATAATTTCATAAAGAATATTTATAATGTATATGTTATTAAAATCAAAATAAAAACATAAAGAAAACACAAAATAAAATACCTATATATAGCATACCTAGGTATAATACCTGTTATACACACCTATATAATTACCACTTATATTTTATTAAGTGTACAAAATGCCTCAAAAAATAAAAAAATATATATTTAAGTGTATAAAAATACTTTATAAAATAATAAACAAAAATAAATAAATTAAATATATAAAATAAAAATAAAACAATAAAATATATAGACATAAAGGGTATAAAAGGTAACTTGTAATTTTATACGCCTAAAAAATAAATAAAAATCAGAATAAAATACTTTACAAAATAATAAATATTTTTTTTTGAAGCCAAAAATTAATAAATTCAAACTATTTTAAATTGATTTTATAAACCTTTTTTCCAGGTATTTTTCTGGTTGGTCCACGTGACCAACCAGATCCTCTCCCTGGTTGACCTCGGTCAACTCCCTGACCGAGGTCTGGCCCCGTGTCAGACTGGGTTTTTGGTGTCTTCTCCAAATTTTGGAGAGCGCGTCTTTCATCATTTGGTGTTCGTGTCTTCTTGAATTTTGGCCCTCGGAAGATTGGTGATTCACGCCCTAGGGTGATTTAGGGTGTGTGCCTTCGATTCGGAAGATATTCCTCGGTCTTTGGAGCACCTGCACCACGACCGACAACCCTTCAAATATGCACCCCCCGACTTTTCTCTCTCCTTCAATCCCTCTTCCCCGTGAATTCCTAATCCTTTGAGTCCATCAACCTCCTAGTGACAGCAGGGAGCCGTAGGGCTCTGTTTGAAGATCATCGGTGTCGAATTGAGGTGTGATCCACCTCACTGCCGGAGCTCCGCCACAAGCCCGACCTTGGTCTCCGGTGAGAGTTTCGCCTCTTTCCTCTTTCATTTTGTAGCCGTAGCCTTAGGTATCTTAGATCTGTAACAGGTTTTGATTCGTCGTCTCTTTCACCGTAAATCCGCAAATCACTTCACGACGGAGCTCCGTCTGCCACCGTGTTTCGCCTCATCCACCCGTTGATTCGACTCGCTTCCATATTCATTAGCTTGCCCTTCGACTCCTCTCGCCCCGACGTACCTCCAACCACCGAGGTGCTGCGTGGATCCCTCGATCCTAGGTCTCCTTCTCTGCCTTCGCCGGAGACCACTCTCCACGATCCTTCTTCATCCCATCCGTACATCTGAAACCACGAATATGTTCGTCTGGTTGTTGCGATTCTAACCCCTGCAGGACCAAACTCCTACGAGGCTCAATCGAGCCCCATCGAGCCCAGGGAACAGCTCCAGGCGGAGCCACCTCATTCAGCCACCTCAAGCACACTCCGGACCTGAGAAGACCCCCATCAGACGTGCAAAGATCCCATGAGTCTTTTGCCCTTACTCCTGGGCCCAGAGGAGCATCACCTTGCTGGGAATCACGCTTCGAAGCTCAGCCCAGGCGATGTTCTTCGTGACCTCGCCTGAGCCGTTGGATCGAGAACTCAGCCCAGGACGTGCAACTGTCGTTGGATGAGCCTGCACTTCCACCGTCCGATCGTCTCCCACGATCTAATCTAGGTCGTCATCAACCGAAGCGTCATCAGCGCGCAACAGCTTGACACGTGGATACGTGGGAGAAATCCCACCGGCCATCAGCGCGCAAGGCGAGGGTATTTTGCACACCTTCCCCCGTCGATTTTTGTAATATTTAATTAGTACTAAATCATTCATTTATCGTTGTAATATTTTTGCAGTGTCTACAAACTAGCCCCTGAACTTCTCATTATTACGACCAGGTCCTCGGCCACGTCACCTCACGCACCTATACGCGTGAGGGGACGGGCCATTTTGCAGAGGACCCCTTGCGGGTCTGTTTATTTCCTATTAGTCCATGAACTTCTACATTCAGTTATAAATTGTAGGATATTTTGCATATTGGCTCCCAAATATTTGATAATTGCTTATAAGTCCTCCCCAAGCGCATGCGTCGCGCGTGCGTGGGTGGGTTTTTGCAGCAACACCCTCGCGGCTTTAGCTATTTGTCTCTAGTCCATTAAGTTTTTAATTAAGTTGTATATTTTGGGGTAAATTTATGTTTTCACCCCTGGACTTTTCGCATATTGCAAAAACATCCCTGCTAGGAGTGTAGTTTCTTGTTGTTGTCTGTATTTATTGCATGCATCTATAAATTGCTAAGAAATCCACAAAAATCATCTTAAGTTCTTGTTGCACATTAAATTCACGGCATATTTTTATTTTTCATATTTATTGCATTTTCATGTTTATAAAAATTTAAAAACATGCATTTTCATCACTGTTTGTAGTAGGAAATACATAAAATTATAAAACGTTTTTGAAAAATTCCAAAAAAAAATTATTTTGTGTGTTTGCATATCTTTTAGCTCCAGACCAAAAATCACTAAAAAAATATAAAAGAAAACTCCTAAAAATCATAAAACCCCAAAAACCTTCCTAAAAATCTTAAAAATCCTATAAAATTCCTAAAAGTACAACTTCAGTTTCTATATTTTCCTTACTTTATTGTCCTTAGTATAAAATTAATTTGAGGAATTTTGGACATTGTTTGTTATTTTTCATCCTCATTTTAATTTCGGCCAGCAACTTTAGTTCACTGTTTTATAGTATTTTTGACCTTAAATACCAAAAAAATTAGGAAAGATATAGAAAAATCACGAAAATATCAGAAAATTATAAAAAGCCCAAAAACATTTTATTTCCTGTATTTTGAGTATTTTTACCTACCTTTATCCCTCTCTTATCTCTAGTGTATGTATATGTATATATATACTCCTTATATATTATATCTTTATTAAAAGAAAAGAAAATACAAAAGTACAAAATATAAAAAGAAAATACAAAATCAGTAAATTAAAAATCAAAATACAAAAATATAAAATCAAAAATTAAATAAAAAATACAAAATAAAAACCTAAAAAAGTCCCACTTGGCTAAGTAGTTCAATAGGCATAGAGCTTGACTTATCGTCTGCTTGCTTTACTCTGTGCTTCCTGTGTTCGACCCCTACTTGCTTGCCACTATACATTCTTAGTAGGGTATAATAAAGTTGATCCTTGCTTTTGATTACTTAATTAATTGTGTGGCTTGATTGTTGATAAACGGTAAGGTTTGAATAGTCGCCTCAGCGGCAGTGAGTCTGATTTGTCAGACCATCACTTAGCGACTTTCGTCTTATCATTTTTCACTTACCTAAGGTTGGGCGGAGCAAAAGGGTTAAGATTTAAAAGGCGCTCAGGGCTATTGCGGGACTCCCTCTGCCAGGTAGAGCAGCTTGGCGGAGCAAACCACCGCGAACCTGGCCGTGATGGGCAGGGATCAACACCGAAGAAGATAGTCGTCTTCGCTCTCCATGTCGCCCCCTCGTTGTCACCGAGGGGAGGAGGCGTGTTGGGAAACTCCCCACGTAAAGGTGGACATTGTACTGTGGCGACTGAGGGGGGTTATTTGAAGGCGAGAGGTGGAGGTTTTGCTGGCGATGGTCGTGACTTGAGTGGGAGAGATGGAGCAACAGAGAGGACATCGTGGGTGTCCAGGTGTTGCACGAGGTTTGTGGTTGATAGGTCTACGACGCGGGGTTGGTGGCGAGTGGAGATGGTGGCAGAGATGACGAGAAAAATAGGAAGGGGGAGGTGGTTGTACGAGAGGGAAATCATGGGAGAGAGAGCAGCGGGAGGTGGAAGAAGATCTCGTGGCCATTGGATCTTACGATCCAACGGCTATGAAGCAGGCGGGCAATGACGAGTATAGATAAGATCGATGGGGTGCAATCGTAAGAAGCAACAAGTGCCACGTGGTGCTAGGAAAGCAGGCGACAACTGACGGTTTGGATGCGATCGGTGGGTAGATCAGGCGGTGGAAATCATCTGGGATGATGAATGTTGAGGATAAGCGGTGAAGGAGAGATCGAGGAGTGTAGATGTCGCCACATGTCGTGCTGGGGGCGCAACGCTAGCGGGCGCTTGTGATGAATCAGGAGCGTGATCGGACGGTAGAGGAAATGGGGGAAAGAGCAGCTGAGATGGGAACTGTTGGAGGCGATCGAACGACAGAGAGGCAGCGTGCGTGGCGCGAAGGGAGATTTGCCATGCGGCGCAACAGAAGGCACCACGTGGCCCAATTTGGTTATTCAAAAGAAAACCTCGCAAAAGATAAAGAAAATGGCCGAATTTGGAAAACTCAAAACATGAAAGTTGTAGATCTCAATGAGATCTACATGTTTCATGTGGACCAAAAATGGATATGAGGTCAAACAAAGGTAGAAAATATTTTTCTGGGCATTTTTAAGGGTAAAAACACCATGCATTTTGGTTTTTCCATTTTTGTGTTTTTTTAAATTTATTCAATGACTATGATATTTACATGGTTTTGTCTGGTTTTTAATTGACACATTTTAAGCAAGGTGGTTAAAATAGGCAAATTAAGATGATGAAATCGAGTTTCATCACCCCCCTATACTTGAACTATGCTCGTCCCTGAGCATCAAAGAAAATGAATGAACTGGATTTATCTCCTTGTGCATGTGCGTACATGATCCGATCTGTTTAAGTATTCTCCAAATTTAGAGATCCACAATCTTAGAGCTCAACCCAGACTTAATCAAGAGGCATCCAATTCCTCTAGTTATCTAGACTCTCTCTGGTGTTCATATAAACTAAGGATATGACATTTAGTGTTGACCGTGTTTGCGAAAATCTAGTCAAAATGTCACCCGTGGTCTTGGTCCAAGAAATTCTCCAAAGGACCCAATCCTCAACACCAGGGAATAACTCAAAATCTTGCATCCAATCCACCGTCTCTTTAGTTGTCAGACTTAAAAGTGTAGATGGAAGGCCAGTTGATGGAGGGAATATGATTGATTCATTCTTTTCTCCCTCTCATTGGAACATGGATTCTCTCTAGTGCCTTATTACACAACACCATATTTTTGGTGTTGATTAGTGCGTCCGTCAAGAGAGGTCAGAGTCATCTGCACTTGTTTTCCTGGGAATACACCAGGGTGTTTCTTTTTTTGAGTACCTATCGTACCTTCTACACCCAGACTTGTAGCATTTACGATGCAGAGCCCTTTTTTGGTGCATGCTCGACTACTGATCCTAATAGTGGTGGTCCAAGTGGACACTTTGAAATGGTTAGGAGCGCTCATCTTTGGTGGAAGCTCTTGTTGAAATTTGACTTTGTATTTAATGAGCTTTTTTTGACATTTCATTTCTTTGTAGTATTTTGGTTAGCTCCACTGCTTTTACCAAGAGTTGGTGCACACTGATCAACATTTTTATTTATTTCACACCCTAGAACTTAGGTCAATATCAAAAGATTGGTATAAGAATCAAGTTCTCATACTGGCTGAAAATGCTGACATTCAGGTTTCATGAAGCCTTCAAATATTTTATCCCATCCTCGAGCATCATTAGATCAAGTCCATACTCAAGTCCCCCAGCCCAATCCCTCAAGTGAATATTCAACTCATCTCATCAAAACTGCAGTCGTGCATGTGATATGATGATCATATTCTTATGATTGGAGATTAAGCATGTGATATAGCACACAAATCTAGGAACCTACGAAAATATGGATGATTTAAGTCTCAGACCCTGATGGCTAAGGTTGGTTAACTAAAATCTCACGACCTCATAAATCAAGTTTTCGTGAACATTTCTGACCCTATGTGAGTGAAAATGTAGGGGAATTAATCCAACTCCCTCATTTTTTTCAAACTTTAAGAGGCATCATGACTGCCTAAACTCAATTAAGTAGATGCATTTGCATTCAGCAAGTATGGGTTTAAGTACAGGCCGGAGCCCGTTGCTTGAGGACGGAGCCTTACGCGATGTCCTCTAAACCACCCACTCTGCTAAGGGCGAACCCTCACTGAACGTGGCTACTTATTTGGGTTTAGTAGTCAATTTGACACTTAAAGGATTTTTTGAATTTTCTCATTTTTATGGATTTTGGATTAAAGGTTAGAACACAAGTTAGACTCAACTTTCTTGAAATCAAAAAGAATTTTCATTACCATGTCACACAAATAAAGATTTTCAAAACATTTTCAAAATATAGTGTAACATAATATAAAAAGCTTTGAAAATCATTTTGTCCTTTTCGTTCAAATAATTTTACTTTAGCTAAAAAGTTTTAAATTTTTCAATTTTTTTCAGAATATATTTTCAAATTTTTCAGAATATAGCTAAAGTACATATACTGTATATACGATATACCCCCATATACTTAAACTTTGCTATGTCCTCATAGCACTAGATGATATAAGTCCATAGGTCCATTTAAATATAGAAAAATACACGGGAACATAAGTGGCTCCCCTTATACTTAGGTTAGAAATAACCTAAGTATCGTGGCAAGGAATGATGAGTAGAAAAATCATGGGGACTCGCGTCCCCCTATACTTAGGCTGAGAGTAGCCTAAGTATGAAGATCGAGAGTTGATGTTGGAAGAGACCCGAGGTGAACGAAGAAGTCGGATGGATATACAAATGAGCGGATGAATCTTCAAAGATTAATGGGTGTATCTAGTGTCTAAGGGAGGGTTTCGGAACATTCATGGCTCAAACAAGCATTCAACACCCTTTTTGTTTCACCAACTCACACGTGAATCGATAAATGTTGGTTGATTATCTTGTCTGTTTTATTGGTGATTAAAACTATAGTTTATGCGGGCAAAATGTCGAATAAAAATAGCTGCATAAATACGGGTGTTGCTCTCCTAAAACAAGCTTTTACTCCATTTTTAAGGTTGACTTGTTAATTAATAGTCTCAATTTATTTTTGCTTAAGGTTATCACTGATTTAAAGCAAGCACATAAATCAAGAATTCATCGTCCACCGCTCATTTCCACTTTCCATTAACCTAGTGATCAAGCTAGGAGGGGGGTTGAGAAAAGCCATGCAGTCGTTAAAACCATGATCTAGGCTAAGCGAGAAAACATGTAGTGCCTTTAGCAAACAATACATGAAAATTTGGAGTGAATTGAAAACCAAAATAATATGTATGCAAGTCGATTGAAAACGACGCCTAACATGCTTCTATTGGTGGGGAAGAACATCTTGTAAATTTAGCTAAGTGAAGCGATGCTATGTGCGTCGTTGTGTAAAGTGTGTCCTACCTACGAGCAAGCACATAAAAAATGAAGGTAAAAGAAGCTCGAAGAGCCACGTGCCAGCTCTTAGGTCGACACTCAAGTGGGGATGTTCCCCACACAACCGCATATAATTCGTTCGTTTACAAGAGCGAGTCTTCGATCGAAGACCACTGTAAAGATGATTATTACATGCATATGAAATGAAATAAAATGTGAGACACAATTTTTTCTTCAGATCGAATTATCTCCAAAATTGCTTCTGCGGCTCCTCGCAGTGGGGAAGTACATTCTCCTCGCCTCCTTGAACATCAAGGCCCAATCGCAAAGCAAAGGTTAGATATTAATCGTAAAGAAAATTTTTTATAAGGCAAGACAAATGGACAAATTGACCTACGTAAAATAAATATTTAATTAAATAAATAAAAATCCAAACAAGACAAAAGATGAGTCGTGTCCCTGGCAACAACGCCATTTGACGAGCCACAAATCTATCCCTTTAATAGTGTAGAATTCACACTCAGTTGTCATTGTAGTCGGGCTAGATTTGATTCGTTAAAAACCATCTAATTGATATGTCAATAGAATTAAATGGTTGTATTTATATTTTATCTTGGGAAAGCCCAAGATCGAACTCAGGGACACGAGCCTCTCTCGTGATATTTCGACTTAAATTAATTTAACTATGTGTCAGTTTAATAAGTGTTGGTCGATGAATGCATGAGACAGGATAATATGCATTGTGAAAACATGAAACATGCATTTTTTTATTTTTTAATAATGCAAATAAATGCAATTAAATGCAATGCAAATATGCCCTAAATCAGAAATAAAATAATGAGCATTTAAACTTTTAGTTAATTTCGGTTCAATTCAGTAACAAACTTGTTGGACAATTTAAGCAAGGCATAAGGATAATACATAATAGACACTTGGCTATCAAAATGATACATAGAAATCATAGTGTCAAAACAAGAAACAAATTATGCCATTGAAAAGTTCATCAAACAAGCTTTGAAATGAAACTGAAATCGACTGAAATAGAGATACAATGGTCAAGATATGCATAAAAGAAGACAAGGGCATAACTACAAGAAAACATCAAAGATAAGTAGCAAAAAGGTCCATGGGAAGTACTAAAATGCAAACAAAAGAAATTTTGGGACCTTCCATGTAAATAATCCAAACACGCAGGGGTATTTTTGCAATTATTCAAACCCGTGAGGGTATTAGTGCAAAATACCCCAGGCGCATGTGGTTTGCATGTAAGCTCAGGACCTGTTTGCAATTTGGAGAAATTGGATGGGCTTCCCTACAAATTATCCTGACCGTATGTGACCGGCAGATGCGCTCCAGGCTCGGTGAAGAATCAGGCTCGAAGGAGGCCCGAGAAAGCTTCGGTTAGGCTTGGGCGGACAATGTAGGCTCGATGCAGGCTCGAATGAGGCTTGGAATACCCAAGTGATGATTACTTGATTTACTGTGATAATAGACTTAAATTATGTGAATACAATATCAATTCTTTATTTATAAACTCTAAAATCACATAATCCATGTCTAATTTATTCCATGTACACAACAAGAGAAAACCTCTTAATTACACAGAATAAAATCAACACATTCATGATTCTACATCCAGATAAAATTTTCCCCAATAATCTCTACTATATGGTTATATAATGGGAAATATTATTTTGCCAAAAGTCAATGATCATCCCTGTTAATTCATCACCTTGAAGAAATTCCCTTTACTCTAAAAATATCTCAAAAGGAATTGAAAAGGTCATGGAGTTTAATCAACAACTAGCACATTGATGGACATACATTTCTTTAAACATTTTATGTTGGTAAGAAAAGAGACGGAAGTTAGCATAAAACTCCATTCTTTACTCTCATATAAAGAGCCATCAACATATGCCTTCCCCATGCATGGAGCCTCACATACTATCACTTCCATTTGTCCATCCCTTCCCCATGTACATTCATTTAATTTTGTCTTACTTGCATGGGGATTCATGATACATAGCCGCACAAAGAAAGTATAAAAATGGTCCCTCCCTTACGCACACTCCTCCCTGATGCACCCCTCTCTCTCTCTCGTCACTTTCATGCATGCATATAGCTCTCGCCCATTTTCTTGTTTCTCATTTTGTTTTGCAGGTCCAGGACACTCGTCCCGCACTGTTCTCCAGTGCATCTTCCTCCTTCCTCGTCACGCGTGGATCTCTATCTCAGCCGGCAGTTCGCGTGCGATGATCTCCGCGCATTCCAGCCTGCGTACCCCAACCGTGCGTACTATTCTCCTCCATCCCAGCTTGCAGTTGAACGCTCCCATCTCCAGCGCATCCGTAGGTGTGCGAGCTCCTGCTCCCGCATCCTTCGGCTACGCGACTGCAGCCCCGTGCGAACTCCTGCCCCCGCATCCTTCAGCTACACTACAGGGACACCGTGCATGAGCCTCCAGCTTGCACGCATTTCAAATAGAGACACTACTGCAAGCACGCCCTCCACCCTGTGCTGCTCTCTCATCCAGCAGTGGGAAGTCATATGCCACCTCGCGCTTAGCCGTCGTCGTAGACGCATCCTCTGCCCCTGTCCAGCCCGCAGCTATGCGCTCCGCCTCCTCCCGTGCTCCTCCACAGACGTCCAACCGTCAAATCTGAGAGAAGAACTTCTTCACACTCATTTCCTTTCAAGTTTATCTTTTTTTGTTAAGATCAAGTTGCATTATTCACTAATATTTGGATTCAAGAGTAATAGTGGTTTATGAGTTTTTCATTCAATCGTCTCTGCCATTAAGTATTTCATCTCTATTACTTTCGTTTGTGAAACTTGCATTCTCATATCAGTTTGGTGGGCTAATTCTAGGCTGCATTATATAGTCTTCTCCTTTTTAACAATCCAATTCTTGAAATTCTAGAAAATTACCAAGTAGTCCATGTTTCTTTCCAAAAATTCTTGAAGATACTCTAAGTCATTTAATCAATTTTCCGTATTTTTAAGCCTTAAGTCCTTCAATAAATTTATTACTCTTTGACCTGATTAAGTTGAGATTAGAAGTTAACAATATATCCAAGTGAAAATCACAAATTTGTTTAGTCCTCGTGGATTCGATCCTCTACTTGCCATATGCATTTTGTATATCTCCATTATGCTTGTAGTTGCATTTTATTTATTTGATTGTGATTCTTCGTGGAACAACAACGACATGATAAAATCATCATTTTAGACCGCGAAAAATCTCGTCAACATTTTGGCACCGTTGCCGGGGACTAGGCAACATTTGCAATTTTTTTCTTCACTTTCAACTTGTTTTCAATATTCTAATCCCTGGAATTTTTTTATTTCATGTACTTGAACCACAAAAAAAGAAAAAAAAAGAAGAATCCATGCATTTTTTTGTAAACTTGTAACTTGTTCTAAGTAAAAAAAATTCTCCCCCTTCTCGGAAAAGCTCGCCATCAGCAGGACAAAACATTACGGATTTAGCGTCAGAAGTGCAGGCACTGTGAGCTTTCTTCTTCACTTTGGCATTCTAAGATTTATATTTCGTGCATTTGTTTACGCATCGAATTAAACTGAACAAAATAAAAAGAGTTCTTGATTGCATCATCGTTGTGGTCTTCTCTCTCCCGATAATCTAAATTCAAAGAACACCAAATCGTGCTTGATCACATCAAGAAGATAAGCTTGAAAGGTCACCGCAGTGACCCGTACGAAAGCGGACAAAATTCTGAATGTTTGTTTGATGCACATGAATGAAACAAAAATCACGAGTACATAGAACCCTTGGATAGAGAGAAAAATCCCTGGTGCTACGTGGGATTGCAGAGAGAAATCGTAACTCCTCGACGCGTTGGGCACAGGTTCTTGTGGGAAAATCAGATCTTCGATCTGAGTACCGCACCCTGGATCCCCCAGCCGGATTAGGACATCAATTTCTCACAGTCTTCCACACCCACCTAATTTTTAAGGACTCTAATTTCTCTGTAATTTTTTGTTGAATCACTAAACTAAAATCGAAAAGATAACCACTTCCGCGGCAATTTTTTGTTGTGAGTTGGTGAATCAACAATATGTCTGGTGTATTGTGTTGTGTATGCTAGGTCTTAGGTTTCTGAAAAATCCATTACAACAATCTTTAGATTACGACCTAGTCTGTAAATCCTACCCGTCTCCTTCGACTGAGAAATCTGAAAATTCACCTAACCTAGGAGACATGGGAGTAAAGAAACCGAACACCATGGACCTCATCTTCCAACAACTACAACTTTTGAGAGATGAGAATGCGACAGTCCGACATACCATAACTCCTCTCATCCGACCACCACCCATCAGCACACGTTATTTCTCTACAGCAGAGGACACAGTCCATTGGGTCCAAAGTCACACCTAACCCAACACAACGGATTGAGCCCTTACTGGCAACCAACCTCAGTTGTGGATTTTGATGCTTTGACCCAGGCTATTCAGCAACTGGCTGCAACATAACAAAAGTTCAATCAAGCCAATACACTAAGAGAGAGACCCAACATACTTGAACGACCATTCTTGGCCACTGCCAAGGCACATTTTGACTGTGAATATGAGAAAGTGGAATTGAAAATCAATGATAAAGATATTCTTATGGATCATGTCACCCCTACTTTTGGTGACTCTGAAATTGATGACTGTGAATGGATAGAGAACTGTGCTATTCTTCATGATTTTTCCCCTATCCATCTTTCCAAAGACCCTCTGGAGGTTAGTCTGAACACCTCACAACTCACTCATAAGGACATGTCTCATCTAGATTCTACACTTGAAGCCCCACCATCTCCTCTTACTGGTCGGAAAATTTTTGAATCAGATGAAACCTGGGAAATACTAAATACTGATCTCAAATTAACTTCATCCCTGGGTATGCCAAAGATGAAGACATGTTTTGATGATAGCATTGATCCATCCTCAAACGATTTTAAAAGTTATGAACTTCGGTGTATTAATGATATCGATTGGTCTGATACAAAAGTTGAAATTGAGGATGGCACTTATGATGAATGGGAAGAAGAAACATAAGGAGATATACCATTTGATGTTGATTCCCGATGTGATTTTTCAATTATGGAAAGTACAGATTTAGATTTAAAATCTGAGGAAATATCAAACAATGAGTTGACGTCTTCATGCACCAAAACTCCCTTCCAACCAACACATAATGATATGCTGAAGATTTTTTGCGATGACTCGTTCAAAGATGAAATTTCCAATTCCATTACCCCACCATAAGGACAGAAGATCAAATCAATTCAGTCAATTACTATATGAATACATCTTCTACTACCGAGTCTGATCAGAGTGATTTTCTATTCTCTGATCCTTTTTGGGATGATACCGAGGAACTACTCAAAACAATCGAAGAAAATCATCCATTAGCCAATATTCCCCCGCTCCTGGCCTCTGGATCTCCTAATCATATGTCTTGGAAAGAATCATCTTTGTGGCTCAAGAAGAGAACTGAAATGAAATTCATAATAGATGTCACCGAGGATAGCCATGATGATTATTTGAGGGAAAATGATGATTTATCACAATATACAGAGGACCTCACGGAGGAATCAATTCTTGATCATGTAGAGCTTGACTTCAGTACATCATATCTGGTCCATGAGCCCTTCACCAGTCCACCCATTTCCCTCCCATCACATCCAATCCAAGATCAAACTGATTCATCTCTCATTCTGATTCATCAACCAATTAATGTCTTCACCTTATTAATGAGAGCACACAATTATCAAATTCATCAATCACACTCTCACATCTGGGTCATGATATCCGTATCATATCAAGAGTTTCATTTGGGTTTTCTGAATATAGCTTCTGCACTCACACGCAACACTGGATACTCTTGATAAGTTGAATCGTCGAGTTGGGAGGTTAAACCAACAACATTTTGTGGGTCCACACCCATAGGTATCTTTTCCTTTCTTTGTATCCTTCTCGTTACTGCATTGCATTAGATAAGTATGGGGATCCACCTCCACACTTCAAAAAAAAACAAAACAAAACAAAAAAACAAAATAAAAATACTTTTCACAATCACTCACCCCTTCTGATCCTCCTTTTACACCTTGTTTTCTTCATGAGGACATGGTTTCTGATAAGTATGGGCGGGGGCATGTCTGCATAGTTTTTCAAAATTGCATACTCTTTTAAAAAAATCGCTCTTTTGCAAAAATTCCCCTAAAAATATTTTCAAAAAGCAAGAAAACCACAAAAAATTACATCCTTCCTAGTTTTATCCTATTTTGAGAAATCAGATATTCACTGCATAAATCATAGAATGAGGTTGAGTCGACCCTAATCCACTTAACTTCATCAGAATTCCACTAGGCATGAGTTTTTAAGCTTTCTTCATGTCCATGTGGACTTTATTCTCTCAGTTCCACTAACTCTACTGGTGAATGAACTTCTGTATCTAACTAGATCACTTGAGCAACTAGTAGCACTCTTAAACTCTTTAGTGTATATTAAGCAACTGCACATTGCACTTAGCTTGATTGAGTTTATTTTACAAGATACAATTACAATCTAGTTAAGGTGAGGAGTTGTCCTCTTGGTTGTGCCAATGCCTGAACCTTATCTATAGCTAATGAAGGAACTTGACTCATGGCAACATGATCTCTCTAGTCTAAGTATGTCAACAAATAAGCCAGTACCGTGCCTTCAAAGTCAATATTATGCCGATACTACCTTTTGATGCCAAACCCAAAACAAAAACACCACAAAAAGGCATATCACAATACAAATGCCAAAAACCACCAATCATGCAAAGATGTGCGAAGCAAAAAACAAGGAAAGAAGACCACCAAATAACCCTTCTCCACCAAAAAGCCGTGGTAGCAGCCCAATGATGCTACCTAAATTCTTAAAAGAGGCCCAAAGAGGCCCAAGGTTACGCTCTACAAAAGGAAAAGAATGAGCGCAACAGACCAAAGCGGTCTACGGAAAACCCCAAAAATTAAGCCCCATTCTCCAAAAAAACTATGACCTATTTTTTTATGCTGACATACTTGGGTATAAAGAGAATATGCCTGAATTCAGGTAAGGATTGAGGCTATATGAGTAGGGAATCATTCAATACCTTGATAGATTGTGTTGTTAGCTCGTTCTCTTGACTCACGGAAGCTAAAACATCACTAACACTATTTATATCCATTCAAAGTCAAAAGAGAATATTTATTCCTTAGGGATGGGATGACTTGATCGACCTTCTGAAACTATGTCTGATTTTGTTGGAACTGAGAGGCTGTTGAAACTTCAAAACTCAAGTCAAGTCGACTATTCGAACAATCATTAATCCATGGGTCAACTCTACTGAATTTGTGTATTTATGTGGTTAAGATATGAAAACTCAAGACTTTGTGGGTATGTCTGTTGTAAACCCTCACCCAACCTATCTTGGCTATATTCTCTATCCTTCATTATTACTAATCTATTCTTGCTCGGGACTAGCAAAACTTAAGTATGGGGTGTGATGATTACTTGATATACTGTGATAATAGGCTTAAATTATGTGAAGACAATATCAATTCTTGATTTATAAATTCTAAAATCACATAATCCATGTCTAATTTATTCCATGTACACAACAAGAGAAAACCTCTTAATTACACAGAATAAAATCGACACATTCATGATTCTGCATCCAGATAAATTATTCCCAATAATCTTAACTATATGGTTATATAATGGCAAATATTATTTTACCAAAGTCTATGATCATCCCTGTTAATTCATCACCTTGAAGAAATTCCCTTTACTCTAAAAATATCTCAAAAGGAATTGAAAAGGTCATGGAGTTTAATCAACAACTAGCACATTGATGGACCTACATTTCTTTAAACATTTTATGTTGGTAAGAAAAGAGAGGGAAGTTTGTATAAAAACTCCATTCTTTACTCATATAAAGAGCCACCAACATAAGCCTTCCCCATGCATGGAGCCTCACGTACTATCACTTTCCTATGTCCATCCCTTCCCCATGTACATTCATTTAATTTTGTCTTTACTTGCATGGGGATTCATGATACATAGCCGCACAAGAAAGTATAAAAAGGGTCCCTCCCTCACGCACACTCCTCCCTGACGCACCCCTCTCTCTCGTCACTTTCATGCACGCACATAGCTCTCTCCCATTTTCTTGTTTCTCATTTTGTTTTGCAGGTCGAGGCCGCTCGTCCTGCACTGTTCTCCAGTGCATCTTCCTCCTTCCTCGTGACGCGTGGATCTCTATCTCAACCGACAGTTCGCGTGCGATGATCTCCGCGCATTCCAGCTCGCGTACTCCAACCGTGCGTACTATTCTCCTCCGTCCAGCTCGCAGTTGAACGCTCCCATCTCCAACGCACCCATAGGTGTGCGAGCTCCTGCTCCCGCGTCATTAGGCTACGCGACTGCAGCCCCGTGTGAACTCCTGCCCCCGATCCTTCGGCTGCACATCAGGGCCACCGTGCATGAGCCTCCAGGCTTGCACGCATTCCAATAGAGCCACTACTGCAAGAACGCCCTCCACCCTGTGCTGCTCTCTCATCTAGCTGTGGGCAGCCATATGCCACCTCGCGCTTAGCCGCCATCGCAGACGCATCCTCTGCTCCTGTCCAGTCCGCAGCTGTGCGCTTCGCCTCCACCCGTGTCCTCCACAGACATCCAGCCATCAAATCTGAGAGAAGAACTTCTTCACACTCATTTCCTTTCAAGTTTATCTTTGTTTGTTAAGATGAAGTTGCATTATTCACTAATATTTGGATTCAAGAGTAATAGTGGCTTATAGAGTTTTCATTCGATCATCTCTGGCATTAAGTATTTCATCTCTATTACTTTCGTTTGTGAAACTTGCGTTCTCATGTCAGTTTGGTGGGCTAATTCTAGGCTGCATATATAGTCTTCTCCTTTTTAACCATCCAATTCTTGAAATTCTAGAAAATTGCCAAGTAGTCCATGTTTCTTTCCAAAATTCTTAAAGATACTCTAAGTCATTTAAATCAACTTTCCGTATTTTTAAGCCTTAAATCCTTCAACAAATTTATTACTCTTTGACCTGATTAAGTTGAAGATTAGAAGTTGACAATATATCCAAGTGAAAATTGCAAATTTGTTTAGTCCTCGTGGATTCGATCCTCTACTTGCCACATGCATTTTGTATGTCTCCATTGTACTTGTAGTTGCATTTTATTTGTTTTATTGTGATTCTTCGTGTAACAACAACGACATGATAAAATCATCATTTTAAACCGCGAAAAATCTCGTCAACACCAAGCCTATTGGTTTGATGCTGAGGCTCGGAGAGGCCCTGGCGATGACATGTGTATGATCAAAGACCGTCCAATCATCGACATCAGACGGTAGCTGGAAGCTGCGCGAGATGTAAACGTGGTTACTTCTGAGTCATTGGATGAGCTCCGGGGAGGAGCATCCAATGGTGCCTGCTTCTTCCTCCTATGCTACAGGCTGGCGGCGATCTTCGAACTCCGATGAAGCTACAGTAGCTCCTCCTCTCTTGCGCGAACCTGAGAGATACCCCCGGAGCCTCCTGAGCAATCGTAGATGGAGCTGGAGGTTTGGGCAAGCTGCGACACGACTAGAGGAGACTGTCGATGCTCGGTCACCGTAGACGAAGTTGGCAAAGGTTGCTCCGATGATGGGTTCGATCATTCAATTGGCAGTACCTACAGTGTTAGTCCCAATACCCGAAGCATGCAAACGTGTGGAGAGTGCAAGGTGGAGTGGGATGGAGGCATGCGCGGTGGAGAACGTGACAACCCAGGGTGTTCCTCGCCGTGAAGGCGGAGCAATGGTCGAAGGGGGTCCGAGGTTGTGAGGGGAAAGAATAGGTGATCGGAGAGATGCGCGAAGGAGATGGGTGTACGATGAAGCTCAGATGATGGATGATAGAGGGTGATCAAGCATAGAGCGGCCTAATTAATTCAGAGAAAATCAAATAAAATACAAGGGAGTTCGAGGAGCTTACCTGAGGTTGGGCGGAGTGGAAGGCTTGGGCTTGAGCATTAGAAGGCGCTCAGGGTCATCGCTGGTCCTCCCTCAGCCAGGTGGAGCAGCTTGGCAGGGAGAAACCACCGCGAACCTGGCCGTGATGGCTAGGGGTCAACACCGGAGAAGATAGCCGTCTTCGCTATCCATGCCGCCACCTCGCTGTCACCAAGGGGCGAAGGTGTGCCGGGCAACACCCCACGTAAAGGTGGACACCGTACTGTGGCGGCTGAGGGGGGTTATTTGAAGGCGAGAGGTAGAGGTTTCGTTGGTGATGGTCGGTGACTTGAGTGGGAGAGATGGAGCAACGGAGAGGATGTCGTGGGTGTCCAGGTGTTGCGTGAGGATGGTGGTTGATTCGTCTACAACGTAGGGTTGGTGGTGAGTGGAGATGGTGGTAGAGATGATGGGAAAAATAACAATTTGGAGGTGGTTGTGCGAGAGGGAAATCGTGGGAGAGCGAGCAGCGAGAGGTGGAAGAAGATCTCATGGCCGTTGGATCTCGCGATCCAACTGCTATAAAGCGGGCGACAATGACGGGTATAGATAAAATCGATGGGGCGCAATCGTAAGACGCAACAAGTGCCACGTGCTAGGAAAAGCAGGCAACAACTGACAGTTTGGATGTGATCGGTTGGTAGATCGGGCGGTGGAAATCATCTGGGATGATGAACGGTGAGGATAAGCGGTGAAGGCGGGATCGAGGGGTGCAGATGTCGCCACGCGTCATGTTGTGGGCGCGATGCTAGCGGGTGGTTGTGATGAAATCAAGAGCATGATCGGACGATATAGGAAATGGGGGGGGGAGAGTGGCTGAGATGGGAATGGTTGGAGGCGATCAAATGATAGAGATGCAGCGCGCGTGGCGCGAAGCTAGACGGGTCGCATGGTGCAACCAGAAGGCGCCATGTGGCCCAATCTTGTTATTCGAAAGAAAACGTCGCAAAAGAAGAAGAAAATGACCGAATTTGGAAAACTCAAAACATGAAAGTTTTAGATCTCGATGAGATCTACAAGTTTCATGTTGACCAACAATGGAGATGAGGTCAAACAAAGATAGAAAATATTTTTGAGGGCATTTTTAAGGGTAAAAACACCATGAATTTTTGTTTTGCCATTTTTATGTTTTTTAAAGTTTATTCAATGTCACTGATATTTACATGGTTTTGTTTGGTTTTTATTGACACATGTTTAAGCAAGGAGGTTAAAATAGGCAAATTAAGATGATGATATCAAGTTTCATTAGCAAGCCAAGCCACATCCTTGGAATGCAGATTACATGAGACAGGAAGAAGCACATGTTGTGGTTATCAAAGGAGAACTATGTTGAACATGTGTTGAAATGGTTCAACATGAAGAATGCACCCTTAGACTATCATTTCAAGCTGACCCAAGAGTCTTGTCAATCCCTTTTAAGGAAAAAATAAAGATGGCCAAGATCCCATACAAATCTGTAGTTGGGAGCCTCATGTATGCCATGGTTTGCACCAAACATGACATAGCCCATGTTGTGGGTGTGGTGAGCATATTCCTGTCTAATCCGGGGAAGGATCATTGTGAGGAAGTGAAATGGATCTTGAGATACTGAAGAGGGACCTTAAGTATGTGTCTTGTGTTTGGGAGGTCATATCCCAAACTATGTGGTTACACTGATGCAGATATGGCAAGAGACATGGACCAATGGAATCTATTTCAGGGTATATTTTTACATTTGTAGGGGGATCCATATCATGGCAATCCAAGCTATATAAATGTGTTGCTCTCTCAACTACCTAGGCATAATACATAACAACAATAGAGGTTGGGAAGGAAGTGTTGTGTCTACAATGCTTCCTTGGTGAGTTTAGATTAATTGGCAGTGAGCCAGTTGTGCTTTGTGATCTCCAGAGCGCTATAGACTAGAGGAAGAGTACTATGCACCATGAACGCACAAAAGTCATTGATGTGAGATACAATTGGACGAAGAATGCAATTGATCAGAAGCAGCTCATGCTAAAGAAGATACACACAGAATGAGAATCCTTCAAACTTGTTGACCAAGACAATTACTCGTGACAAGCTTCAGCTTCGTAGATAGCTGAGAGGTGTCACTTCTCCATGATTACCATCACTAGACGACACCTCCCATTGGGACTGGAGGGGGAGGTTGTTGGGTATTTTACATTCCAGTCCCAAATCGAGGATTACTGCATCTTGTCCCTTTTTCAAGGACCTTTTGTGATATTTCTCCAGTAATTAAAGCCTAATGGAGACTTTTAGGATGTGGGATTCGACTGCCCTATTCCCCATTCCAAAATGCACAACAGAAACCCGATTCCAGAGCATCGACCAAGGGTTTTGAGAAAACCCTCATCTTCATCCGCATGCGGAGAGAGGCTGAGTAGGGCGGAGCTCATAGGAGCAGCAACTTGGAGCTCGATTGGAGTAGCTATTTGGGCTTGTCAGTAGTAGCTGGTCAAGCTCGAGAGAGGAGCAATGGGGAGGTCGTGTTGTGGACAACCTCAAGGGAGTCAAGCATCGATTTGGTTCTCCATCCGAGAGCCCTTAAAGAAGCCATTTAATCCCATTTGCATTTGAGCATTTTGGTACCTTGGATACCTTAGGATAGTTAGTTGCTGGTACAAGAATTATTAGTTGTCATCGTACCTTGTACCTCAGTTTTGTGGGAAACAAAATCGAGAAGAACATTTTGGTTCCAGTTGACCTAGTAGAATCATTGTTGGTCTTACCCTGTGGTTTTCCCTTGCTCACACCGAGCAAGTGTTTCCACATAACAATTCTTGTCTCCTTTGGTTGCTTGTTATAGTTGCTTGTGGTAGATTATTTATCATAGTTGTCATTTAGTTCTTGAGTGGGGAACCTATGTTTGTGCTGTGTCATCTTTACTACAAGACATGAATTTAGTATTACTCATTGCTATCGCAATAGTAATTCCAAACTCTTGCCATATTGGAGAAGTATTCCCACCATGAAAGAAAAATGCTCCAACGTCTTTATCTCAATATCACAAGGGGGTAGGTATAAGAGACATTTACAAAAAAAATTGCACAAAGCTCCCTAGTCAATATTTTCTTTCTTCTTAGTAACAAAAAAAAACTAGTCCTGCTTGGCATCTTAAATTCCCATATAAGATAGAAGTTACGAATCGACGTATCAGTGGCCACAATTGGTGGTCTGTCCACAATTCTATAATCACATTTCATTGGAAAATCATTGTCTCTCCGCAGATAGTGGTCTCTACCATTAACATGGTTGTGAAAATGGCTCAAAGAATCTAAAAGATAAAGAAATTCCTCCAATCATTGATCATAAAAATATGCAAGGAACAAAGACATCAAAGTAACCTCAGCCCTGCACTCCACTAGTTGTGCTTCCTGGTGCACAACCAAACCAAAAAGGCATGGATAGCGGGTTGCTAAAGGGCCACCATCTGTCCAATTATTCGTCATAGAAAACAAACAAGCAACCGTCATTAGGAACGAGATGAAAACGTTTCAGGCACCACAGCAACACATAGTAGATACCCTTCCAAAAAGTTGAAGAAAAGGTAGGAAGATGAGAAACGCTACCTTGTACCATGATGCCATGCATCCTGCTAATGAGCATGCAACAAAGGTCTTCCCTTATGCCCTAGTGACAGGTCCACTAAGTACTTGATAATATGTGTACTCGTTGTAATACATGTACTTAGCAAATTTTTCAGAATCGAGAAAAGATCTCCGTGAAGAGTGTCTCGACTTTAATTTATATCCCAAGTAAGTCCGAGGTCAAACATAGGGAGACAAATGAGCAACCTCGGGTTAATCAAAAACTTAGGTCTAGATTTCCAAAGCATTTTTTGTACTTTTTAATGCAAAAATAATGTGAAATGTAATATGCTGGTGAATTAAGATACTAAGATAATATACAAATTAGCCAAATTAATTTTAATATGAAAGTAGTCCAATCTAATCAAATTATATTTTTTCTAGAAATTAATTCAGTGATGAATGCCAAACATATTTTATTTAGAATTTTAGGAGTTAAAATGCAACAATGAAAAATGCTCACTTTTATGGGTTTTTAAACAATTTTTCACACAAACAGAATGAAAAAATTATGAAAATTTTATTGAATTAAAACATGATGCAAGGAGGCTATAACAATGTTTTAGAATTTTCTGACAAAATATGAATTTTTTATGATTTTTTAATGAAATCAGAGTGATCATAAGTAATTAATTTCTAATAAAAATACATTATCAATTTATCTAGAATCCAATTTATCTCAATAAGATATTTATATAAGAAATCTAGAAGAGTTAGAATTTCTTAAAAATAATGTGTATAGATTTAATTAAAAATCATTTACCAAAAACATTCTATTATTTAGGGCACAAGACAACTCCAATTAGGTTGCGATTTGGAATTATTGTAAAGCATCTTTTCTGATTTTTGTGAATTTTTTTAAGCAAACGTGAGTGAAATATGAATTAAGAACTCAAATTGGGTAAAATAGATAAGTTTTCAGTAAAACAATTTTAGTTAATTACACAAGTCTCATAAAAATACAAATAGATATCCAAATGATAAACTTATAGTTGTTCAACAATATAAGATTTTTCATTAAATAAAACGATGCAAAACTGAGGTCCAAATTAATATGCAAACATAAGGGCGTCTGTGCAAAACAAAAAATAACATAAACAAACAACCTACGTAAAGGGACTATTTTGCAAATATGAAAACATGAAATAACAACAATGTAAATTTTACATAATTAAAAAAATAAGATATGAGTTCTTCTTCTTCTTTAGGAAGTTAGAGTACAATGATGACAGAGGTGGTGTGCAGAGGCAGCACGCAGGCTGGAGTCGACTGGAACGGGACCGTCGTGCTTGGGCGCGCGGAGGAGGAGGGAGATATGGCAGCTGGCGGGCCACGCGAGGAGGGGAACGGGGTAGAGGGCTTGCACGTGCATGCTGCAGGATGAAGTGGTGGCCGCACGCGGGGCGGATATGGCTGTGCAGGAGGTTGCGGCCTTCAGCGACCGTGCACGGAAGGCATCTGGATGAGGGAGCAAACGAGATGGGGGAGGGGACACTGCAGGATGGTGGGTGGAGGTCGACAATGCGGTTGCTGCATGTGGCACGACTGATAGCTGGTAGAGGGTCGCCGCTAGTGAGAAAGGGAGGGGCGACGGGCTATTGCTCCTCTGTTTCTTTTTTTTATTTTTTTTATTTTTTGTATTTTGCTGCTATTGATTTTAATTTTTTAATTTTTTGATTTTCTTCAATAGAGAATAAACAAGAGATGAAAAGTATGAGAGTTTGGTGGTGACAGACATATAAACAAACGAAGGTCTTTGGGTGATGATGTGTTGTGATAAAAAAATGAGAAAATGAAAATGATAATGAATAATAAAAAGGGGATAATTACCTATGATGGAAGCGGGTACCTGTGGTGTGCTTATGAGAAGCACGGTCCTGCTCGAATCGTCGATGAGCGATGATCTTGGGCAGCGCGCGGATGCGGCTGCGATGTTGGCCAAGAAGCTAATGGATATCATCGGAGAGAGAGCTGTCGTCGCTCGATTGTAGTTGCATCGCTGTCACCGACTCTTGGAACTAGGCTCTCCTCACATAAAGATGGATCAAGTGCAACATGTGATGTATAAAAAGAGAAAAAAACTGAGAAGTTATGAATGTGTTGGAGGGGAGGATAATAAAATGATGGAGTTGAATTAGGTTCTAAAAAATGGTGGAATGTTGGAGTTCAATGGATGGTTATTATAGAGAATGGAAATTAAATAAAAAATAAATAGCAGCCTACTTTAAATAAGAGCATAAAATAAAGAAAAAAATAAAATGGAAGATTTACAAAGTAGGTCCATAAAAACACTATGTACATGATTTTTTTTACTTTTCTAGTTTAACTTTTTTTGTATTTTCAATAAAAGATATTTACAAAATATTTACATAAATATCAACAAAATAAAATGCAACAGACAACAATATGTGCACAAAAAATCAAAGTCAAAATTATTACATTATGTACAATATACAACGAGGTCCCAAAACTTCAATTCTGCAAACATATCCATTTTAATGAAACCACTTTTATTAGATATATAATTTTCTAACTTAAAATTTAAAAGTGAGTTTGGTGAATCTGAAGGTCATATGGAGCGGGAATTTGGTCGGGAAGTTGGACTTTATGACTTTTTCTCTTTGGGATCTAGGAGTATTTATTTGAGGTAGAATTTATTTTGTATTTTTGTATTTTTATATACATTTAATGAACAAATCAGAGAAATAATTAGCCAAAAAGTAATTGAAATGAAATTATTAAAAATACATGAAGTTGTTGGCTATTTACAGGTGGAAAAACTCATTTATTTTGCGGACTTTTATTGTTAATTTATTTTATACAATATAATATATAATAATTGTTGTATTTTTTTACAAGATTTATATTATTAGTTTATTGATTTCATAGACATTTATTTTGCTAAGATCAATAGATTGAGATGTGAATCGTGGATTCATCACCTAGATCCCGGAAACCCGCTTCAAAAGTAGCGCCTTATTCATGATTCCAGGAAAGGAATCGTGAGACCACTTGACTTATTTAGGAGTGTAATAATCTCCCAATATGTGAAATAAACTCCTAAACCATTATGGACCGACTTGCCCCACAGAAATCTTTTCATGATCATCTCAAATCGATGGTGGATAAAATCAGGGAGGAGACACGTTGACATGAAGAATACCATAATTGCCACTAGCATGACCTTTACAAGCACTATTGAGAGATATGTTTATCTTTTCCTATTTTTATGTATTTTCTATTTCATTTGTTTCTAATATGTAACTTTCCAAGCATGGTTTCTCCTCTATATATAAGATAACATTGGGGACTCATGAATAAACAATTCAATATTCTCTTTCTACATGTTATCAGAGCCATGGTCCTAGACCGGAGTTTCGGTATCCGCAAAAACTAACCCCACCTACTGACCACTCGCACCTCTCTCTCTTATTTCGTTGTTGTCGTTCATCATTCAATACCATCATGTGATACTCTAGATCTCTCGTGCAACACCACTAGGTCACTTGTACGACATCCTTGGGCGGCATGCCCTTGCACAGTCTCTTGCATGAGAGGTGTTCACCTCCATCACCTTGAGAGGCCCCTCACGTCCTAGTTAGGGGTTCAAGGCCCTGCCTTGCACTGGCAACATCATGTAATGCATGCACACTGGTTTGATTTTGGCGTTTCGGGGGTAATTTTAGACTTATAAATCTCCCTCCTATCCTAGAGTGTCCATGAGGTTGAATGGAAATGGTTGTGGCTTATCTCTGCATACTCATCCGATTCCCATGTAATTATGTAGACACATTTTTATTAGTCTATAACCCCAGTGGAGTTCAATCCCTGCATGTTTATCATCATGTCAGAAATCTAGAGTGACTTGTCTACATCCAATTCAAGAGTCCAACTCCCATCATGAATATGGATGTGATAAGTTATGCATTATGGTCCATGAAGTTTATGACCCTAATACAATGCAATAACAAGAAGCACCGTCTCATGAAGACTAAGCCAATGATGATGTCTATGCGTGGTTTGTCTCTATGGAATTCTTTCTACAGAGATGACCAATAATATTTTGCATTAGCCCACTGCTAAGGCAATGTGGGATATCTTTACCGTAACTTATAGTCAAGCAATTAATGAGATCAAGATTCTCCAGCGACAATATGATATCTTCATGACTGATGAATACCCATTCATCACTCTTTATTCTTTTATTTTAGCTACAAAACCTATGCAAAACACATGTAAATTAATGTAAATAGCAATAATTGTCAAATAGCATGCATTATGTAAAAATGAATAATTAGAATATTTTTGTGCATAAATAAAAGAATAAAGAAATAAAAGAAAAAGAGGGTGATATTTAGAATAAATATTGAGCGACCTAATCCCAAGGGAGGGCTCAGCATGGGCCTGACCGCATAAAAACCCAAGTAGAGGGAGATAGGGAAGCTCATGTGTTGTACATACACCCATAAATAAATAAAAATTATTTTCCTCTTATTTAAAATAAAAAAAATATGTGTTTATTTGTATATATTCGTAAATATAAAATCAAAATAAAAGTGGAAAGACAAAAATAGAAATAAAATTCACTTCATCATTGTACATAGACCATGTGTATATAAACCACATATCTATTTATTTCTCCTTGTAAATAAATAATTAAAATTTAATAAAAATATGTATATACTCCACAGTCCATAATGTAAATATATAAAATAAAAATCACAAAAATAAAAATAAAATAAGAAGAAATAAAATAAAAAACAAAATCTACATTGTATATATAACATGCATATATGTATATAAAACTATTTATTTAACCCTTGTAAATAATTAATAAAAATAAAATAAAAATATCATATGATTCCAAATTTTATTCTATAAATTAATAAAATATAAAATTGGAATAATTTGTATAAAAATAAATAATTAAAAATCAAAAATAAAAAATACATATGTATATACCTGTATATAATAATAATATTTTGTAAATACCTAAATTATATTTCAAAAAAATAAATAAAAATCATTAAAAAATTATTTGAAAATAAATAATCATTTTTTATGCTTTAAGTTTTTCGAAATTATTCATTTATTATTTTTTATTGAATTATCAAATGTTTAATAAATCCCGAATTCCTATTGGTCCACGGGGGATTATTGACCCCGGTCAACTCTCTCTCGCGGACCCCCTCCTTGCGGATCCGAGCAACCGACCCGACTTCTCCCCTTTTTCTTTGCTCGAGCCGATCACCAAATCCTTAAATCCCGGGTCCTAATCCTTCCCTGTAGATCCAAGACCTTCGCCCGGGGTGGATTTTAGGGGTACGTGCATCGACGTGCGTGCCCGACTCCCTTCTTGTCGGACCCCTCACACTATTTAGCTGAATCTCCAGCCACAATTCATGCCATCTTTGGCCTTCCCCCTCGTTGCCAGTGATCTCCTCCACCTCACCTGAGTGACAGCCGTACGAGAGGGAGTCGAAGCGAGGCTCAGGCAGCCGGGAACCTATGATCCGGCGGCAATCACCGCCGTGCTCCGCCACCGAGCGAGCTCAGCCTCGGGATGCGACGTTCCCTTGAGTCCATGACCCCCGGAGCTCCCTGAGCTCCAGCACAGTCGACTCCATCCGCCAGGTAGTTCCTTTAGCTTGTAGTTTAGCCTAATTTCGGTTTTCCCCCAAATCGCTCCGCCACCGTCGCCGACCAATTTAGCTCACTCCGACCACCCATATGTCCTCCCGACCCGACCATCACCTTCACCAGACCTCTCTCCACCTTCTTCGCTCGTCCATCCAATCCAGTTCGCCTAGGAACTGGGTGTTCACCCTCCTCCGCCGTCGCATCGCTGGAGGGTGCCACCCCGACCCATTTAGACACCCATTTCACCTCTAACCGAGTCGAGGCAATTTTCCCTCAACCCGAGATTGCTTTGGTCCTACTGTGCAGGTCAAAGGACCCCATCTGGGAGGTCGATTCATTTGGACACCCGAGCTACGAGCCTCTTCATCGCCGGAGCGTCTCCGACGTCTCCCGCCTCATCGGAGTTATCCAGTAGCTGCGGACTACAGAGGCGAACGTATTCCACCTTTCAGCAGATTCCGAGGAGGTTCTCAGCGCGCACAGGAGGCCGACGAAGATCGCCAGCGTCGAGCTCTTGGAGGACCTTCCTCAGCCGTCCATTCAGCGTTGAGCTCCAATTTTGATCCACGCCGTCCACTTGAGGAGCAGCAGACCACCGTTCGATCATCTGAGGTTGGATCTGGACCGTCCTTCCCGATGAAGGGTTAGCCACAACGTACCTTAGCCGTATGATCCTCCACGTGGCAAGCCCTCCACCGTCCGATCATAGCTAGGGTTCTTTGTAGACGTGCCACCGCTCCAGCACCGTTCGATCATCCACGTGGCAGCCCTTAAGCCCTCGGATAATAAGTGGGGTAAATTACTCTTAGGCCCCTTCTTTTTTCGCATTTACTTCTTAGTCCTGTAAATATTTGTAGCCGTTGTTTTTATTTTGGAACAATTGCATTTAGGACCTGAACCTTTCTTGTATTTGCAATTTAGTCCTTTTCCACGTGTACCACGTGTTTCGTCACGTGAATTTTTGGAGAATTTGCAGAGTCTGGGCTTGATGTTTCTATGTGTTACTGAATGAAAAATATGTTTTGATATTTGCATCCATACCCCTGTGAACACTTTTATTCGACATGTGTTGAAATCTTTGGGTATTTTGCAACTTCTCCCCTGGACTTTTAGCACCCGTTGCTAATAAGCCCTTGTAAGTAAGTTTTATTGCATTAGGTCCCTCTGTGCCCAGACCACGTGCAACACACGTGGGGACTTGGACAAATGGCACGAGGGACCCCAAAATTCCTGATTTTGTTACTTTTCAGCCCTTAGAGATACTTTTTATTGCGAATAGGTCCCTGTGCACTGTGTGCTTGCTTTTGAATTAAATAAAATATCAAATTTAACCCAAATCGTGTGAAAATTGGACACGTGGCTCCTACCACTGTGTAAAATTTTCACTAATTTTGGGTACATTTTTGTGGCTTTTGATTTTTTTTTTAAAAATTAAAAAATCTTTGTTTTTGCCTCTGTCCAGATTAAAAATTCATAAAAAATATAAAAACTCTTTTAAAAATTCTAAAAAAATCAAGTTTTGTTTATTTTTGTGTGTTTGAATTTCTGTGCATTTTTATTATTTTTGGATATATAAAAACCTTAAAAATTAAAAAACCTTAAAAACTCATAAAAATCTAAAAAACAGTAGAAAATTCCAAAAACAATAAACTCTTTTTCTGAATTTTCTTTGTTGCTTGTAGTTTCCATAAAAGAATACCTCCAGGCTTTTACAGGACCATTTAATATTTTAATTTGGTCTTTGATGCCTGGCCGGATAGTAGCACAATATTTCTTCCTTCTTTGATTGTTAGAAAATTATATAAAAATTATAAAAATCTCAAAAATTCATCAAAAACAATAAAAAACCTAAAAAAATATTCACCAAAAATATCAGAGGTTCCCGGCTGCCTGAGCCTCGCTTCGACTCCCTCTCGCACGGCTGTCACTCAGGCGAGGTGGAGGAGCTCACTGGCAACGGGGGGGAAGGCCAAAGATGGCGTGAATTGCGGCTGGAGCTTCAACTAAATAGTGTGAGGGGTCCGACAAGAAGGGAGTCAGGCACGCATGTCGATGCACAGACCCCTAAAATCCACCCCGGCGAAGTTCTCGGATCTACAAGGAAGGATTAGGATCCGGGGTTTAAGGATTTGGTGATCAGGTCGAGCAAGGAAAAAGGGGAGAAGTCGGGTCGGTTGCTCGGATCCGGAAGGAGGGGGTCCGTGGGGGAGAGTTGACCGTGGTCAACTATCCCTCGTGGACCAATAGGAATTCAGGATTTATTAAAGATTTTAATATTTAATAAAAAACAATAAATGAACTAATTTAGAAAAACATAAAACATAAAAAATGTTTATTTATTTTCAAATAATTTCTTAGTGATTTTTATTTATTTTTTTGAAATATAATTTAGGTATTTAAAGAATATTATTATTATATACAAGTATATACATATGTATTTTTTATTTTTGATTTTTAATTATTTATTTTTATACAAATTATTCCAATTTTATATTTTACAATAATACAAAGATTCTCCAGCGACAATATGATATCTTCACGACCAGATATAATCGTCGTCCTATACACTACTACTCTTCACTTCAAGTCATGTTCGAGAAGCTTCTTAGCTTCATTCGCGCAATCACATTCACAGATCATCAAATGACATATAGGAACACTGCATTAGTTGGAGTTTTTGTTGTGGCTCTTGACCATGAGTATGATGCAACTACACCCAATGCCTTACAAGTGCATCTTTATGCCTCCGATGGAAGAGGATTACTTCTATCTTAGCAGGATCATAGTCCCATCTACTACCACTACTCAAACCTCCTCAACAGTGATCACATCTCGTGATAGAGGCAGTACATCTCAGTTCAGAGGGTATGGTGTCCATGGTAGAGGAGGTGGATGTCAATGTGGACCACACACTTATTGTCTTCAACTTGGTTATTTGGAGGAGACTTGACACTTAGAGCATGTCCACCCTACATCTATTCATTTGGCTGAGATGGTTGATCCTACTACCACTTCTGCACCAAATACCAATTAAATGTTGGATGATATTGTCTCAAATATGAGGGAGATCATGCCTCTTGTTGTCTCCCCTACTAGTGCTCCTATAGGCCCTTCCGACATCGCTATCACAAGCAAAGCCTAAAAGTTAGATGATATGTCTTAAATATGAGGGAGATCACGACTCTTGTTGTCCCCACTACTCGTGCTGCTGAAGGCCCTTCCGACGTCATTGCCACAAACAGAGCCTATATGAGAACTAATAGGGGAGGCATCAAGAGTCATGATCTCCCTCATATAAGGAACTTCCGACGTCACTGCCATAACCAGAGCCTCTTCAAACACCTCATGTATAATCTATGTACTTATCAATTGTCACATGGAATACATGATAGAGAAAATTATGGGTTCTAGCACATTTCATCATTTGTGCAGAGACCGAGCTCATTACATCGTATAGATCTGTACCTCCAAACATATCAGTTGTCATTACAGATGAGACTCATTCCCCAATTACAGGGCACTGGGAGATTTGTTTGATGGCATCCACACGTCTAGAGAATGTGTTGCATGCACCTGATTTCTCTATGAATTTATTATATAGTAGTCAGATCATTGACAATTTGCATTGCCATGCCATATTTGACCCAGCTTATCTTGTGTTTCAGGCAATACTTGTGGGCAAGGTGAATAGAGGTGGTTGTAAGCAAGGGGGTCTCTATAGATTGGTCCACGATTCATATGTTGGTGCTTCTTCCACTCTGATGAGTCTATTTTTCGTCACTCTAAAAGTTGAAAGTAGATCTTTATTCCTAATTAATTAGCTGCATTTCTCCATTTATTTTGCATTATTGTCATTCATGCATTTAGAATTAATGTCTGCATTTCAGCATGCATATGTGGATTAAATAAGAAGACAAATCCATTTGTAAATATCACTTGTATATTCATCATATTTTCACTATTTTTTATCTATTTTTCTCTAACTCAACATTGAACAAAATCAACTCTATAATGTATATATTACTGATACTAATAAATGAACAATATCAAAAAAACACTAACTTGTAAAATAGACTAATAAATTCCAAACCCTAGTTTGAGACTAAGAACCTTAAAATATGAATATCTCTCTCATATAGTCTCCTATGGACCCCTACTCACTTTTGAATTAATATGCATTTAATTGCCTTCAAAAAATACTAAGTTTAAAAGAATCAAACTTCATATGTGAAACTTGGATTTTAGGTCCTTATTGTATATTGTACATAGGTCCCCTTTATTTATTTATTTTATTTTATTGCTTTCTTAATTATTAAAATAAAAAATAGATCAAGTTATAAATATTTATTTCTTATTTTCTAATTTTATTTAAACTTTTATCTTATTAAAAATGACAAAAAATGCAAAAGGCAAAATAATTTGGTATATTATATCTATACGATACCACTAAAAATACTTTTTGTACAGATGATTTAATTTGATTTTCAATCCTTTGCAAAAATTGTAGATCTTGTCGAGACGAGAAACTTTAGTTATTTATTTTTTATTTTTATTTGGAATTAATTTTTGATAGGAGCGATATGTGGCAACTCCAGGTGTCGCCACTTGTCACCCTATTTCATTTATTATTGTCTTTTAATTTTACTTTATTTAATTTTTTCCTTTTCTTTTCTTTATTTTATTTTATCTATTCACTTATTTACTTATTTTTTATTTTATTGATGTCTTATTCTTTATTTTATTTTATTTATTTATTTAATTAAATGTTTTAATTATTATTTATGTTATTCATTTTATTTAGCTTCTCGTTTATTTTATTTTATTTATTATCATTTATTTTATTTATTAATTTATTTTAATTATTATTTATATTGTTTAATTATAATAGTATTTATTATTATCATTATTTTATTTTACCTCGCTACTTAATCGTCCCTATGCGTGCCACATGGCATTTCCATTTATCCTCCACCTCATATCACGTGTGACACATGTGATGCCCCCTCCTCTTGTGGATCTGGCGCTTGACTCCTGCGGCGGTGGCCCCCAACAGCCTTCGTACCTTGCGGTGCACCTCCACAAGTGTTGCGACCCCCTCTCTCCGCTCTCGATCTTCCCACCTCCACACGATCTTCACCAGCAACTGCCCCAACATTCCCATGCCTCTCTGACATCTCCCATCTGCACCTTTTCTCCACCATCTCCGCAACTGCCTCCAATCTCCTCTATCTTCGCCGCTCACTCCAACCGCCCTTAAAGTGCCCATTCCGCCTTCTAATCCTGCTATCTGCCAATTAAAATAGTAACCCCCAGATCCTCTCCACGTCTTCTTGACAACATCGACGTGGTGGTTCAAGCGAAGACGAGGTGTTCGGACGCTTGCGTGATCCATCCCACATCGACAAGCTGTTACGAGTTCTTCATGACTACCGAGCTTCAGTCATATACACTAAGGATCTTGAGGCGATAACTAGAGATGCTTCACCCAACTCCCACTCTGGAGAACCCCACCTCCAGCCTCTCGCACAACCACCTGAACTCCACCTCCGTACTCCGCTTATCTCCGCTATGCCTTCTTCCTCCGTTCATCTCTCTTTTCTTTTCCACCGACCATCTTCACGCAGTATCACCTCCACTAGCCTACAGGAGCTCATATGAGCCATCACTTCGACTCGATCGCCCTTTTCCTAGAGCCATCGCTAGTCACCCTTCATCTCGTTGCTTTCTGCCTTTCATCTCCAACAGCTACAGAGCACAACCTTCCATCAAGTAGCGAATTGCACTCGCTACCCACTCGACCCGCGTCCCCTCTAGGCCAAAGCGCTAGCAAGAGGTCCGCCTCATCTACCCTAGCAGAAGACACCCTTGATCGTGTGTCGGCCGAGGCACTCTCTTCTTCCGCTCTGGGCTATCATCGACTTTCGCCCCCTTGCCTTTCCATGTCGTACGACTTCCCGCACTGTTCGCATTCGCCGCCTTTGTTGGTCTTCCATCGCCATTTCCTTTAAAGAAACGCCCGATTGTTTGCCCTGGATCAAGCCCCCCACCACCCAAAACATTTTAGCCTCAGTCCGTGAGCCAAACTAATCCTTCCCCTCACATGCACGACGTACGAGAGTGGGAGAAATTGCATGCAACCCTTTTTTGAAATTTTGCAATTATGCTTGAGCCCTAGAGGTACATGCTCGCAAGTGGCTGGGTAAATTACAAGTAACACCTCGCTCTTCTACGGAATCACAAAAAATCATGTTGTCCGAAGACATGTGCGACGCACACTCATGTTTGGGAAAATTGCAGAATCTATCCCATAGAGTTTAGGAAATTGCATATCATTACATTTAACATATTTACTTTATTTTCAATTTTGTTCTGTGTATTGCATCCATACCTTGTGTTTGTATTTATGTTTGAACATCAATTAATCATTAGATTTTTATTCCAAAAATTGCTTCTTGTAGAACTAATTATGCTATATCATTGTGGATGTTGATTGAATTTTTCAGACTATGGTTTATTCATTAAAGTTAGTTTAGTGGAAAATGCCATAATTTACTCACTACATGTTATTCAATTCATATTCAAATTAATCATTGCCTGAAAATTCCGAAAAAAATCACATTAGATAGATTTACTGTGTTTCTCGTTGTGCCCAAATTTCATTGCATTTGCATTGTATCGAGGTCACAATAAAATAGTTGGTGATTTGAATAATTGATTTTTAATTAATTCCACACTTAGTATTACAAGGAATAAAAATTATTCTGGATAACTCTGATGTAGATTTATCTAGGATAATTCAATTTGTGGAAAATATTGGTGTTTGATATTTATTAAAATTAATTTTCTCAAAATCACATAGTTTGCATATCTAGTTCATAATTACTTCAAAAAATGCTTCCTTAAAATCTAGCTTCTAGATCACCTAATAATTAACCTAAGGAGTCGTGGCCTCCCTGAGTTTGACCTTGGGCTTGCCTAAGTAAAAAATATAAATTGACTGCTTGCATTAATAGATTAAATAAACTAATTAGAAGTTTTTAATTGATCTGTTAATTTCCCGACTACAACAATTTGACATTATCAGCTACGAAAAATTCAGGTCTTTTAGATGGCGTCGTTGCTGGGGAGGTACTGCTTAGATCGATTTTTAGAAATTCTAGATATTAGGTTTTCCTCCCTAGGGTAGTCTGACTCCCGAGTTTTTCTTGTGTATATTTTTCTATTTAATTTTTTTCCATTTTATTTGTTTGTTTATTTTATTTTATTGAGTCTATCTCTCTAGCCATCATCTTATTTTTTGTACGAGGAACCTGATACGACAGAGCGACTGCTTAGGTGGTCGAGCATTCAGAAGAATTATAGGACGACTTTTCTGGGAATTAAGATGACTGAAGGACACATAAAATTAAGAGCGAGTCGAGTTATGAGAGAGTGTAGAGTATAGGTTTTATTTCCTGCATTCATTTTAATTTTAGTAATAATTACACATTTGCAGCGGATTCTGTTTGGGATATCGCGTATGTACACAGACATTGGACATTATTTTTGTGTGTTGAGATCTGTTTCACTCTCTAGTGGAGGTGGAGCTCGACTTGAGTGGCTCGTATGTTAGATATGCATACGGGCTATTACAGCTTTTATTAGGTCAATATTTGCTTATGCTCTTAAAATCTAGGACCACACATTTTTCTCTTTTATACTAAACACCATAGATCGTTCTAACTTAGTCAAATTCAATTTGCTTCTTCTTGTTAATTATAACTATCTTCTAGGTGTGGTTTCATCGCCTGCATTTATTTAGCATGAAATTTTTAATTCTATATTGCATCCCGCATGTAGAGCGTGAGGATCACTGTAAGTCTTATGAACTAGGAATGCATCATTGATTTATTCGATTACATCGTCTTTTCTCGGCTCCCTTCACCTAGATTTTACAACTTAGGATTAAAGGAAATTAGGACTAGACGGTAGGCGTGCTATGTTTGGTAGACTTAATTAAGTGATAATATAACTTAAAATTAGAACTGCTAATTAAAATGGACCAAAAAATTGATTACAATTAACCCTTGTCTTTTGGAGAGCAACCCCATCACTGAATGCACTTTATCTTACTTGTTGAGAGGTGAGGATGCGTCCCTAGGATAGTGCCCAAAACTAAAATCTAAACCCTGTGTAAATAATATAATTTCTTATTTTACCCCTTAACTAAAATTGAAACTATAAACGATCTGATTTTTGCGACTATCATTGGGTTGAGTTGGTAAAACTAGGGTTTGCTCTGGCATTTGTTTTTGTGCCTGTGCATAATACGTTATTCCACTATGTATCTACGCGTTTTTCACTTCAATTCGCTTTCACTTCTTGATAAGGATGTCACCTTATCAATATCCATATTCAAATTCTTCACATCATTTCTCTTCTACTAAATACCGAACATCTTCATCATTTACTTCTTCCATCTCCCCACCCCACCTCAATCATAAAGTCAGATCTTCGACTGACTTCCCCACTTCTTAGCATTTATCACCTACCCCACCTTCTTACATGATAGATCCACTTTCATCTTGGGTTGGTTCACCTTATAGTAAGAAGCTTGCTAGAATCAAGGAACAATTCGAAGAGCAAGCCACTGGTGAGACAAATGATTGGATGAATTATATGCCACCACATACCTCATTCTCACCTCAAGTTGGGACCGAACAACAATTAACATAACACACGATCTAACATACTAAATGGAGAGGCCTGCATCAAACGATATTCCTAACTTGATTGACCTTAGTGATCAAGCCCACATTGACCAACCTTCATATTACCCATTCGATGAGCCTACATATACAGGGGATTCGACTCATGAGACCGATCTATAGACCCTCTGTCTATTGACTCCACCATATGAGGCTCCGACTAATATCTGCCATATGGATGGGCTATACTCAACCCAACATTACACGTCTGCATCAAGGTATGTTGAGTATGAGATCCTAAGTTCTCAGTAGTATCCTCCGAGTTAACAGATTGCTTCCATGATTTGTTATGAGAATATTTGGAGGATAACATTTCTAAGATTATAAAGAGATGTGAATTAATCGAGGATAAATTTAGAAATGTCATTGACCAACTAATTTTAATTTATTCAACTCAGGTATAAAAGTAGAGAATAAAATGAGCGGATTCAATGTTGAAAACTGAGCAGACACTAGAGAATTCACACACTATGTACACCTGGAGTCCATTCTACTTCCTGCTTCCACTAACCACTTGCCCTCCAATCTTGAGTATGCACATTCTCATACTCTTCCTTCGCCTATTCAAATACCAAAAAATTTAAAATCCCAAAAATACCAAACAAATAGAAAATAAGAAAAGCTTATAAAAATTGAAAATGACTTAAAGAAATATGGATCCTGCCTTGAGGGAAGCACTTGATGAGGAATTAATTTTTAAGCTTCCCTTAATAAAGGTCAGAGATCACTTTCCCGGCCTCAAATAATGTGTGGGAAGTAAATTGATGCCTAAAAGGTCTGAAAATAAGAGGACAAGGACTAAGAAACATCTAGTGTCTATAGCCACATCCTTAGTGATGGGGAGAAAGACCAAGAGCTGCATAGTGAAACAGTTGCCTAGGGTTGAATGTGAAAGCAAAGATACTACCTTTACCCATACTAGAATCGATGATGACTCATCGATAAATATCCTCCCGACCTCCATGTTTGACTAGCTCAAACTCGGGGTAATCAAGAAGTTGAAAGAGATCATTCAGCTGGATGATCGATATATAAAATGGTCGAGAGGAATCATTTCAGTCATCATTACTTTACAAAGTGCTCTACTCCAGATAGACTTCACGATCATTGACATTAAGCACTTAAGAGAGTCTACCCAATCTTTTATTATTCTGGGGAAGCTATTCTTAACCTTAGCTAAGGTTACTATAGATTGCGAGACCTGAGAAATTGATTTTATAGCATTGGGAGTACTCTGAACTTACTCGTTCTTTTACACACTTTACTCCAAGGTAATCCACAAAGATGCTGATAGTCATGACCATCAAGAGGTAGATGAGTCCTACCTCTGTGGTACACCTGAGATACCGGCTATTGAGCTGACCATTGGACCAGTGACTCCCCACATATCCATGAATTCAGCTGCTTGCATTACTGCCAATGCCACGCCAATTGAGAACACTAGCTCCTACCCAAGACGTGTGCTGACCCTTTAAGAATTTTACAATCTATATGGTGACCCGACTGATGATGAAGCCATGATCAGCACCGCACTACATCCCGAACCTTTAAAGAAGTCAACCATGACTGGATTGACCCCACCCCAAAACACGGTTGTTCCTTTATCTAGTCGGTTATCCAATGAGAGTAAATAGAGAATTGATTACTCGAGGTGTTCCCCTAAACCCCTCAAGGTGCGTCACTCTCCTCTCCCTCTCAATGCTTCAGGTTCTAGAAAACCGACTAAGAAAGTTTCCTTCAACATACCGGAGAAGGAATTTTCTGAGGTGTCCTAATTAGGTCCGAATGAGGTGATTTATATGAGTGAGCTTAGTTCGGTTGTTCTTAAGCCATATCTAAGCAATAAACCATGTGTCGACCCTCATTGGGCGATCCCTTCACCTCACTATTATTCATTTGAGGATAATTCTGACAACGACACATATGTACATTACCCACCTCATTGCTCCCGCAAGAAGGTTCGTCACAAACCTTCTTGATCCTTTTATATTCTCACTCTTCCTTGTATAGATTTTCTTTCTTTTATTTCCTCCCTCCCCAGTGATTCGTATCACTTACCATGGCTCTGTATCGTTTCATTTTATAGCTATACTTAGGATGATATTATCCTAAGTATAGGGGGAGAGTGATCAAAGTCTCTTCTTCTCTTCTTCACCATTCTCTGTATATTCTCTAGATGTCATCAGTTCTCACACTTACTCATGACCTAGACTTAGGCTGACCATAGCCTAAGTATAGGGGAGACCGATGCCGACCACGTGTATATACTCAACCATTTCTTTTCCTGACATCGTTCGCCCCATTTTTGCTCTTCTTCGACACTTAGGCTGACCATAGCCTAAGTATAGGGGGCTGATTGACTTCTATACTTTTTGTTATTTTAACTCTCTTATGCTTAGCATGAGCTATGCCTTTTCCTCTCTTCTTGTGCTCTGAGGACATAGAACATGTGGCATGTATATATTACATATATACTTTAGACATAGCTCGTACTTTTGTGTATTTTTGTGTATATTATGCAACAACTATGAGATGGATAAAATTGAATTTTTTTTATAAAATACATGTATACTTGTGTAATATGTATATTGTATAAGTTTTATAAAACTTGTATTATTTTTGTAAAATTCTTTTGTAGAATTTGTTGTAAAATAGGAAATGTAATAAAAAAGAGGCTTGCTATTTACTCTTCATATCGTCGTTGCATTTGTCTTGCACTTCATTCGTATACATCGCATGTCATCTGCATTTCGTTTGCATATTTATTATATGCGAAGTGAAAAGTTAGTGGGTTCTGAATCAATTATGAATAGAAGTCGAGAATGGATTTGATTTGACCTTAATCTACTTAATTTCAGAGGAATCTCATAGGAACCGGAGCTAAGATTTTCAGGTTGAGCGACTTGATTCTTTGATTCCACAAGACTATGTTTACATGTCATCTTGATTGGTCTAAGTAGAATATTTCATACATATGCATCATTCTTTTATAAAGTGACCTAACTTTAACAAACACCATGCACATAGCTCTTCATTGATGAGGTGGTGAGGAGGTAGAATCCTCTATATTGGAGTAGCACATGGTGGAAACATATGTCTTCCTCTAGGGAGGGTAGTGCATCTCAACTTAGTATAGTGGTGTCTATGTCTAATAACGGATGATGTGGGTTGCAATAAAGCTTCAAAAGAGGGATAGTCTACTGACTCAAGAAGAAAAACTCCTTATGTTCGTGTTGCACTTTTGTATATATTAAAAAAAAATCTCCAAAAAAGTTAGACGGGTAATAAGATTAAAAAAATCCCGTCGGAGAAGAAAAAATGAATAAACACAACATATGATTGAAAGTCTGATACCAAGGAAGCCTGCAACTGGAGACTTGGCTACACTGGTCAAGCTCCACAAATATGCGACTACACTAGTCACAATCCATTCTCTTCTCTACACTCTCTTCTTGAGCTGGTTGCACTTGAACTTAGAAGGGAATACCCCGCTCCTCAAGGAAAGAGTTGCTAGATTGGGGAACTAGGGTTACCTTATTAGAGGAGGTTGTTTCCTTGTCATTTCTGATGCGGAGAGCTATATTTACATACACAATACAATTAAGATTCATAATCATCATAATTTACATAAGAGAATTTGTTTTGACCTTCCCGTTGAGGTGACCTGAATAGAGCACATCATTAATCCAAAGGTGGAGTCAAGCTCCATTTTCACCTTTTGTTCATGATCCTAGTATGGAATCCCAAATCATTTCACTTTTCCATTTTATTTTAGTTGCTCAGGGACGATCAAGGTTTAAGAATGAAGGGTTGATGAATATGTGATTCATCACTCTAAAAGTTGAAAACAGAGCTTTGTTCTCGAGTAATTAGGTGCATTTATTCATTTATTTTGCATAATTCTCATTTATGCATTTAGAATTAATGTCTAGATTTTAGCATGCATATTTGCATTAAATAAGAAGCCAAACTCACTTGTAAATATCACATGTATATTCACTATATTTTCACTATTTTTTATCTATTTTCTCTAACTCAGAGTTGAATAAAATCAACTCTATAGTGCATACACTAATAAATGGAAAATATCAAAAAATACTAGCTTGTAAAATTGACCAATAAAACCCAAACCCTAGTTTAAGACTAAGAACATTAAAACACGAATATCTCTCTCGTATAGTCTACTATGGATCCATACTCACTTATAAATTAATATACAATCAATTACCTTCAAAACAAGACTAAATTCAAAAGAATCGGAGTTCTATGCGAAACTTGGGTTTTTGGCCCCTATTGTATATTATACACATTTCCCCTTTATTTATTTCTTTTATCTTTTTTCTTAATTATTAAAAATACAAAAAATATTAAGTTGTAAATAATTCTTTCATATTTTCTCTGTTTTTATTTCGACTTTTATCTTATTTAAAAATGATAAAAAATGCAAAAGATAAAAAACTCGATATTTTATATCTATAAGATACCACTAAAAATACTTTTTATACATGTGATTTATTTTGGTTTTCGATCATTCACAAAAGTTGTAGATCTCACTGAGACGAGCAACTTTCATGTTGATGACTTTTTGATTTGACCCCTTTTGTTATTTTCTTTTTTATTTTTCTTTGGAATTAATTTTTTATTATTCAAGGAGCGACACCTGGCAGCTCCAAGATTCGCCACATGTCACCCCCATTTCCTTTATTATTTTCTTTTAATTTTACTTTATTTCGTTTTCTTTTTTGCTTTTCTTTTATTTATTCTATTTTATCTATTCACTTATTTACTTATTTTATTTATTTTAATGATTCCTTTATTCTTTATTTTATTTAAATAATTATTTATTTACTTTAATTATTATTTATTCATTTTGATTATTTACTTATGTTATTTATTTTCTCATTTATTTTACTTAATTTATTATCATTTATTTTATTATTTTATTTTAATTATTATTTATCTTATTTAATAATATCAGCATTTATTATTACTTTATTTACCCCACCATTTGGCCACCCTTGTGTGTGCCTTGTGGCATTCCCTTTTCTGCTCCACTGTCCATCATATATGACACACGTGATGCCCCCTCCCCTTCCTCTTCCGCGCATGCCGCCCACCTCCTGCGGCAGTGGCCCCTAACGGGCGCCGCCCCTTGCGGAGCACGACCGCAACTTCTACCATCCCTTCTCTTCTCTCTTCCTCTCACCACCTCCATACGATCTTCACTAGCAGTTGCCCTCACATCCCACGCCTCTCTGTCTGCTCCCATCTGTCCCTTTTCTCCACCATCTATGCAACTACCTCCATCTCCTCCGTCTTCGGCGCCCACTCCAACCGCCCTTAAAGTGCCCACTCCGCTTCCTGATCCTACTATTTGGCAACTTCGAAAGGGTAACCCCTAGACCCTATCCACGTATTTGCGAAAACATCGATGTGGTGGGTCGAGTGAAGACAAGGTGTTCGGACGCCGGTGTGATCCAGCCTGCATCGATGAGCTATTGCATGTTCTTCGTGATTTGCTGACTTTAGGTCCTATACGCCAAGGACCTTGAGGTGATAACTGGAGGTGCTTCACGTCAACTCCCTCTCTAGCGAACCCCACCACCAGTGCTTGTAAAGCCACCTGAACTCCAACTCCGTACTCCGCCTATCTTTGCTACGCTCTTTCCTTCGTTCGTCCCTCTTTTCTTTTCCATCAACCATTTTCACACATTGTCGCCTTTTCCATCCTGCGTGATCCTGTAGGCGCCATCGCCTCAATCCAACCACCCTCTGCCTAACACCATCGCAAGCCACCCTTCAGCTCACTTCCTTTTGCCTTGCGTCTCCAGCAGCCACGAAGCACAACCATCCATCGAGAAACGAGCAACACTCACCACCCACTCGACATGTGTCCTCCTCTATGCTGAAGCTCCAGCAAGAGGTCTACCTCATCTTCCCTAGAGAAAGATACCCTCAGTCGTGTATCGGTCGAGGCTCTCATTTCTTCCACTCATGGCCGCCATCGACTTTTGCCCCTCTACATTGCCACGTCACACAACCGCCTACATTATTCACCTTCACCGCCCTCGCTGGCCCGCCATTGCCATCGCCTTCAAAGACGAGCCCGATCGTTCGCCCTAGATCGAGTCCCTCACCACCCTCGAAATTTCACCCTCGATCCACAAGCCATAATAATCATCCCCCTCATGTGTATGGCACGTGAGAGAAGGAGCAATTACACGGAACCCCTTTTGAAATTCTGCAATTCATGATCGAGCCATAGAGGCACGTACTCGCACGTGGTTGGCTAATTTGCAAGTAACACCTCACTCCTCTCTAAATCACAAAAAAATCCCGTTGTCCAAAGACACATGCATCGCATGCTCATGTTTGGGAGAATTGCAGAATTTGTCCCTATAAAGTTTAGGTAATTGCATATTATTACATTCAACATATTTATTTTATTTTCAATTTGTGTTCAGAGTATTGCATCCATACCCATATATTTGTATTTGTGTTTGAATATCATCAGTCATTAAATTTTTATTCCAAAAATCACATATTGTAGAACTAATTTTGCTCTATCATTGTAGATGTTGATTGAATTTTTCCGAGCTATGGTTTATTTAATAAAATTATATTGGCATAAAATTGCATAATTTACCCACTACGTACTATTAAATTCTTATTAAATTAATCATTGCTTTAAAAATTTCGAAAAAATCGCATTCGACAGAATTACTTGTGTTCTACATCTACATTATGCCCAAATTTCATTACATTTACATGCATATTGTGGTCACAATAAAATAGATGATGATTTGATTGATTGATTGATTTTTAATTATTTTCACACTTAATATTTTAATAAATTAGTTTTTTTTCTGGATACCTCTCATGTAGACCTATCTAGGATAATTCAATCTATGGAAAATATTGGTGTTTGATATTTATTAAAATTAATTTTCTTAAAATCACACACTCTGCATATTTAACTCATAATTAATTCATATTGCATCCAAAAACTACAGTAGCGTAGTTTTGCATTCATACATATTATGGTCAAGTTTCATTGAGTTTTGAGTTAATTTGATCAAAATTTGTAGTTTAGCCCTTGAACTTTACTAAAATTGCATTGCATTTATTATTTGATTAAAAATATCAAAAAATGCTTCCTTGAAAACCTATCTTCTAGATCGCCTAATAATTAACCTAAGGAGACAATGGACTCCCTGAGTTTGACAATATGCTTGCTCAAGTAAAAAATACAAATTGATCGCTTGCATTAATATATAGAAGTAATTAATTAGTGATTTTTGATTGATCTATTAATTGCCTGACTGCAACAATTTGACATTATTAACTAGGGTAATTTCGAGTCTTTCACACTCCCACTAGATCAGTCTCTCCATACATGTAGCCTCTTCTGCTTGAGCACCTTCCTCTATAAAAGTTGTGTCGTGTTGATGATCGCCAAATTCTCTCATTCAATTCGTGCCTCATTGTAGTACAATAGAAGAAGAGAATCTATATAGAACTATACTTATTAATATCTAAATCTTGATGAAGAGGTACGTCTAATGTTTATTTAGTCTGAGCAAGTCATAGAGTCGAGATAGGGACAATAGCTAAGTTAATTTTTCCTTAAGTTCTAATTATTGATTTATCGATAAAGAGAGCACTTGTAGATTAATTCTATGTATGCAATTTTCAATTAATGCAGATTTTCAAAACATGCAGAATGATAATGCCAAGAAGTTAAATGGTATACAAAATGACTTTTTTATTTTATTTTATGCAATTTAATTAGATGCAAGTGAATGTTAATGTAGATGCAAAGAGACAAAGCAAACAAAAATAAATGAAATAAAGAGAGGGAGATAAAAATATATATTTGCGATTATATCTTTTATCCTTATTATTATGATCAATAATGTACTCAAATAAATCATAGATCTTAATGAAATATTTACAAGAAATATTTATCAATTATAACTCCATGTTGCAGGCCCTAATCCAAGTTAAATTAATCAATTTTGCATTAATATTAATCTTCATACTGAGAGAAATCAAAATAATCTCCAAACTAATATATCTAAGTTTCTTATAATTTTATCTTTTAAAGAATGGTTTTCAATCATAAAAATTAGGGAGTTAATTATTAATTAAGTCTCCTCTATTCAATCCCTATAAAATAAAACAAATTTCTCAATATTTCCAATGCGAATGTTAGTTAAATCAAGCATGCATATGTCAATTTAATCCAATAATAATTCCAATGAATCAAGTTTAACCTATATTAAATTATATATATAATAGGTCATCAAACAAGCTTCAATATGACATAAAATACATAGTTTTTGGATAAAAAATGAGAAAGATATACAATCATAAAGTTTCACGGACTAAATTGTAAGAAAACTATACGTTTTATTCTCAAATGAGTCATGATTGGGGCTTATTTGATATTTATGAGAGTTGGAGTGCTCTCCTCTAAAATTAGCCTCAGGCGAGGGATGATCAATCAATATAAGGACATGGAGGGGCCTCCTGCAAAAATGGATAGGTGACGTGCAAAATACATGTGACTAGTCATCACTTTAATTCCCTGGTGGTGTAGGGGATTCAACATAAAATTCCTAATCTCACGTGCGGGACATGTGAGGCGACTTTGGGATGGGTGGCGTGTCAGGTGCCCCATCACCACATGGCATGCTACGATGGCGCGGGACCACTCGAGGCTGGGGTGTGGTGTAGTTGCCTCGGATGGTCACCGGGCCATCTAATTCGAGGTGACCCTATGATCCAGATCAAAGCGATGATGGATAGCTGGTAAGGATCTGCAGGTCGATCGGAGGGGTGTGGCTGCAGACAATTGATGAATAACCATTCATCTACTTTTATTCTTCCATTTTCCATATAGATCCTTCTCAAAACACATGCAAATACATATAATGTGTACAAATTAACATCCATTTTTCATTTGTAAATAATAAATAAATACTTGTATTTAAATCCAAAATAAAAGAATAAACAAATAAAAGAAAAATAATGAAGCATTAAAGATAACGAATGACCCTGAATCCCGAGACCGGGTCAATATTGACAAGGCTGATAAGGAATAAAGTAGGGAGAGATAAGGGTCTATATTGTATATTAAAAACATGATTTTCATCTCTTCAATAGGACACTTTTACTTGATTTAAGTTTGTATTTTATACAACTCAAATAATAAAATGTTAAACATGAACTTGTATATAAAATACATAAAAATTATACAAATAATTCTCAAGAAAAATAATGGCAACTAGGATACGCATATGAAAAAGCCATAAACTGAACTTCACAGACCAATGTCTTCTCCATAAAATCTCAAAATTCTTCAAACTCGCCTTTGTTATTCTTTCAATCAAACTATTCATATGTTTCATTAAAAATGGAGTTAAGATGGAAAAGCCAGTTTTCCGGGCTCCCATTATACTGTATACTTGTATATTCTATTCCTCTAATTTATTCTTTATATTTTTACCTTTCTTGTATTTTTAAATACTTGTAAATATTATTTGAAGTATATTAAAAATACAAACACAAAATAAAACCATTGAAAATTCATTAAAATAAATCATGGAATAAAATATATAGGTACATAATACTTATAATATATATACACATATTTGTTTAAGTATATAAATAAAATCAGAAAAATAAAATAAAAATATTTTTTAAATATACTACAGATATATAAAATATGTACATATGATAATTAAAAAATACAAAATAAAAATAAGTACCTAAAACATAGGTAATATATACATATGTATGCACTTGTAAAAATTAGCACCTAATAAATATATTGTAAAAATAAATAAAATACCCATCAAATAGTGCACAAAATAAGAAACATTTTTACATTTTGACTTTGAAATAATAAAATCATTTATTTTTTAACCTAAATAATAAGGGAATTAACCCCTGTATTTTCTAGATTGGTCCACGTGGACCAAGCAGAACCCTTGAACTATTGACCTGTGAATCAACTATTTGATCCTCCTCTGACAAATATGTTAGAGCCACCTACTCCCTTCCCTTATCCATTTTATGGAAATGATCTATTACTCGATGGATCTTGGTTCCTTCACCAAACATCTCCCCCCTTACCTTGCTCCATCTCGCTAGCCTCTTAGCCCTAACTAACCACAACTCCATCGCATGTAATCCATCTTCCAATCTAGCCCCTCACCATGTCTATAAATAACAGAAAAATCTCCACTTTTGAAGTTTTTGTGCTTCTAACTTCTTTGTTACCCCAAAGGAAACCCCTAAGATTGATGCTCTAGTGACAGTAGAGCTCCCAGCCCCGTCGACGAGGACAAAGAGGAGGAGGAAGTGGTCTACCATTATCAAGCTTTCCAGCTCCAGCATGGGTTCATTTACTCCCTGTTTCGTAGGTTCGAGATGATTTTCCTGCATTCTTATGTAGTTTTTCTTTCCAGCATTTTGTTATGCATTTCATTTTATGTAAATAATTCATAGATTATTGTTAATTCTAAGTTTAAGGTCCGATAGATCTCCCACTCTTGTTGTGAAATCTTGCTATGTTTTGATTCACTTTCACATACATTTCCTTCCCCGTCATGTATTCAATCATCCTACACCACCAGCCACCTCTGTTCTTACTCAAATCAGAGCAACAAAACTCACTCTCCGCCATTGCATGAAGCTTTCCACCCCTTCATTCCCCCTTGTGCAATCAACTTCAAATTGGATTGAGGGAATCCCCCTCGAGCCCCTTACTATTTTTGCTGCAGGTATGAGTCCATGATGAGCAACCACAAGACAAATTGAAGTTGGAGCGTAGTTCCATGATGGTAAGAACAAGCATCGCCTCTAAGTCCCTATTGATGGGACCTTGACCCTATTAAGGACCTCTGCAGGTGCGGTGTACCCCAGGAAGCTGTTGGATTCATCAGAGAAGGAGGAGGTGGCTAGAGCGAGGAGGAAACAACGACCAAAGAAACACTTAGGACTTGTTCTTGAGTGTTCTTCCACATCGCGGCAAAGTCGTTCGATCAAGAGACTGTCCTAGATCTAATTTGAGAGGTTGATCTCAAAATGAAACAAAGGCCTCACCCATAGCCTGATCAGTTTAAGTGTGCCTACATGATGCATCCTCAGATGTTGGATCGTGTCACTTAAGGGGTATATTCCATACCCTTCCACTCTTTTTATATTAGTTTTAATATTAAAAATACTATATGATGTGCAAATTAAATCGAGTAATTTGCATAAGGACCCCCTTAACTTTTCACCATTTACATTTGGGTCCCTCTTCCTGCCATATAAGTATTTCTTGCATACCCATAAACTATTTGCACATGTTATTAAATGAAGTTTAAGTTTTTACATATTGCAAATAGGTCCCTAGTATATGTAGATTTTATTTTTGTGTATTTTTGTCTATATAAATACTTTTATTATTGCAAATATTGTAAGAAAATTTATTTAATTTCATGTTATTGTGCATAACCATGCCGTATTTTTGTTTGGCATTACATAAATATTTCAATTTACTAAAAAATTAGAAACATGCATTTTCTTCCAGTCTAACTATTAAAACCCATAAAAAATAAAATCAGCTCCAACAATTCCAAAAATTGTAGTAGTTAAATTTTTATCTCTTCTAAATTATATCCAAAAATCACTAAAATATAAAACAAATCTTAAAAATCATAAAATCATAAAATCCTAAAAACATTAGCAAAAATTATTTAAAAAATCCAAAAATATAATTTCTGTTTAAATTTTTTTAACATATTATATATGATATATAAAAAATAATTTTATGTTGATTTTGAACTTATTTATATTTATTAAAGCTAAAAATATTTTTAATATTTATTATGTGCACTATTTTCTAAATTTTAATACTTTAAAAATACATAACATTTAGTAAAAAAATCCATAAATAGACAAAAAATGGAGAAAATATTAAAAAGACATAAATATTTTATTTATTGTATTTTTAGTATATTTAGATATATTTAAAATTATAAAACACTATATATTATATACATTACTTATAAAATATATAATATCTTTATTATTATTTATGGATATATATACACACACACGTACGCGCATACATTAAATTTTCAAAATAAAAGATACTTAAAAGTTGCAAAGTTAAAAAAATTGAAATAAAAATCTAAAAATATATAACATTTACAAATCCATAAAAATCGCATATAATAGAAAACTCACATAAAAATAAAAAAATGCTTAAAATTATGGGTGTTCAAAAGTATCCGGGTCAATGGGTACTTGGCTTGACCCGTTCGTTTTGACCCTAAACTCTCGGGTACCCTTTTAAAAATGATGGGTTGGGTACCCGTTATGCCATGACCGTGCCCAATATAAAAAACCCTATGGGTACCTGGTTTGAAGTTGATTCACAAAAATGCAAATGGTTAGATACATATACTAATATAGATGGTACATGTAGATACAAATATCGATGAATATGGAAAATATATTGCCAAATCATTAAAAATGAATACCAGCATGAAATAGATGCAAATTAGATAGGACAAATAATAGAATCAAAATTTTAGAGATAATATTAATTTTATATGTATGTGAGGGATCATATATGTATCTATTTTAATATCGATGCATATACATATATGTCAAAATTTGAAATAACATATATGATAATGAATTCGATATGTTCCAATTCAATATATATACATCCTGGCATCCAAACTTGATGATAATAAATACAATTCAATATGAATTGTATCGCACACATATGCACACATACATGCAAGTACGCACCCACCCACCCATACATGCATGCGCACTCGTGCTGATGCCCATGCCCACATGCGTGCGCAAATGCCCATGCACACATACTTACGCATACATGCGCATACACATCACGATAATCAAATGTTGTGATAATTAATACAACCATTTACGAATAAAAATATATACTTATATTTCATTTGCCATGTTATCCTCCAATTATATATATTTACATCTCATTTTTTCGTATTTGATTCATCATGGGGATGAACCTAAATGTGTCATTATTGGATCTGTATTAGATTGTATTCCTTCTAATATTTTATATTCAAATAATTTACAATATCCACATAGTTTTATATATCCTCGTTAGTTTATTGATCTATGTTTATATATCACTATATGAATGCATTCTGTACCATTTTGATTTTAGTGTCTCGACATTATCATTATGAATATGAAACATATACGGAAATACATAGTTGGACATATCGTTTGCATTTTTATACATATCACCTTTCACTAGAAACATCCCTCTTTATCCCCATGGGTGCCTGATGAATCTCCATTTAATCACCTTTATTCTATCATTTTGGCCTTAAAAACTCCAACAAATGCATGTAAATAGCATTAATTTGTACATAATAGCATTCGTTATTTATTGTACTGTATACAAAATGAAGTTTTTAATGCCAAAATTATAGAAAAAGAGAAGAAAAGAAAAAGGAATAAAATATTTAATGACCCTAACAGCGAGACCAAGTCCAGAATGGAATTGGTCGACAAGGAATAAAGTAGGGGGAGATAAGGGCCAAAAAGACAATATATAGCTCATTTATTTATTCATTAATTATGCATTTTTAATACCTATTTTATTCTTTATTATTTATTTATCAACTAAAGAAACTTTGTACATAAAATTGTAGATAATAATGTAAATAAAAATACAAAATTGAGTTTTTACAAAAATAATATACAATGTTCCTTTTATACTCAGAATTAAACGCCAAAAACCAAACTTCACAGACCCATATCTTTTCAATAAAAACTTAAAACATAGAAAAATCATCTCTAATTGTATATAACTCTTCATGAGCTATTTAATAGTTGTGGTTTTATATTTTTTGGAGTTACTGTGTATAAGTTAGGTTTTAGGCCCCTATTGCACATAATACCGATTAAAATATTCAATTTATTCATTATTCATTATTTCTACAAGTTCATATTTTTATAATTTTTTAATATTATTTATAATATACGTGTACATTAAAATGAGAATAAAACCAAAAAGGAAATGTAAGATAAAATAAATCTATGTAAAAACTTAGATGAAACACCTATGTTCTATATATAAATAAAAGGGCAATAAATTATTTAATTATTTTATTTCATATTTTTATAAAATTATAAATATCATTTATATTATAGTAAAAATACAAAACTAAAATAAAACCCATCAAAACCCATAAAAATAAAATCATATATAAAACATAGGTAAAATACCTATGCATATACCCATCCACGCATTGGCCCGTCATATCTGTTTAATCCCAAAACTTCCGCTATTTTTCGCAGACATCTCATCCATCTTTCGAGGACGCTTCCTTAACAAGAAATGCTTCCCCATCATTGTACATACACGCCCCTGCCTTAGAACTATTGTATATAGCTCCGATTTATTAATAATGGCCGGTCAATAAGGGTACTCGGACATGTGTATAAATAAAGACCTCCATCCTCCTTGAATTCTTTGGTCATTTTCATCATCCTAAAGCTCCTGGAGCTCGGCCTAGTGTGCATCCTCGTGTTAGGGGGAGGTCCCCTGAGCTCCACGACAGCTCGAGGATGGCGAAGATGTACCCAAGGTCCAGCTCCGGCGAGGCCCTGCTCCTTGCCATCTCCGGTAGTCTTTAATTGCAATGTTTCATTCATGCCATTAGATTAGTTATTACACCTTAGGATTAGCCGTAATAGCTTGATTCGTAGTTCGTCGGAGCTCCACTCCGGTGAACCTAACCATTGTGCTTCGCCCCGTTTCTGACCACCATTTCTCCCTCATTCCATTCCCTCTCGCGTTCTCCATCTCTCGACCGCTCCCGACCAACCAGGACCCTTGGGCTCTGCGAATCGAAGCTCGACCACCGCCCTTCGCCGGAGCTTCGTCGCCCATATCGTTTCCCGTGCTAATAACTTCATTCTTTTGGTCGAGGAGACCCCCTCAAGCCGTGCTATCTTTTAGAGCAGGTTTTAGGTTCAATGGAGCCCTTCTGGGCTCGAATCAACTCCAAGGATGACTCCCCAGGTGCCTCGAATGCCATCTCCTCGCCAAGACTCATCGTTGAGTTTCGGTCACCATGAAAGGTACCCTCCGATGTGGATCACCATCAGGAACCCAAAGAGCATCCCAGCGTCATCAGAGAACCCTCGGAGCTTGAGAAATCAAGCAAACAAGGAAGAACATGCTCGTGTTCTTCCCTATTCATGGAGATATGCTCAGCGCTGTTGGATCGAGGTATTACCTAGTCCTAATCCTGGTCATTCAATCACGCAATGCCTTTAGCCATTTGATGAAGTCTAAGATCCCATCTGCACCACAGATCGGCGAAGTGGTATCGCCCGTCTAGGAGCGACACGTGTAAAAGTGAAATCATCCACGCCATCGATCCGTGCGCGTTAGGTGTAATTTATACTCTTTGCCACGTAGTTTTGTAATTTATTTTTAGATATTGTAAATAAATATTAGTGTTATAAAATAAATGGGATTTTTGCTAACCGGACCCCATATTTCATGTATTTACAATATGGTCCCTCCCAACCTCACGTGCAGTCCCACGTGAGGCGTGTAAAAATTGCGCATATGCCCTAGTGACTCTTGTATATTGTGAAATAGTCCTTAAATATTAAATAAATGTTTTATTATGTTGGCAAAATTGCACAGAGCTCCCTGCTATTTCTTTTTATTGCAACAATGCCCCTGCTAGGACATGTTATTGTGTGACTTTTCTCTATTTATTTTATATAGCTGGCTTGCTCCTAAAATTCCATAAAAATTAGAGTAGATGCCTCATGCCATGTAGATTCACACTATCTAATTATTTGGCAATTTTGTGCATTTATCTCTTATTAAAAATTAAGAGAGGAGCATTTATTCACTGTTTAATTTATAAAAAAACAAAAAAAGAAAAACTTTTTGAAAAATTACAAAAAATATATAGGGTATATTTATGTATTTATTTAGTCCAGAAAACAAAAACCCCTAAAATAGAAAAAGAAAACATAATAATTTTAAGAAGTTCCAAAATACTAAAAAAATAAAAACTCTTCAAAAATATCAAAAATATGTTTTCATGTTTTATAATTATCTATATATTATTATTTACGTACTAAAATTAATTTGGGTAATTTTGGGACCTATTACTATATTTTAAAACCAAAATTAATTTCGAACTATTTATTTAATCCCATGTTTGGGATATTTTTGACTTAAAAATACATAAAAAATAGCAAAAAATCTTGGAAAATACAAAAACATTAGAAAAATAAAAAATACTAAAAAAATTATTTTCTTATTTTTGTCATATTTAATAGTATTCATAAATATATTTCTGTGTATTATGTAAATAAAGCTTTATATGGGTATATTGTTTTTATATAAAAAAAGAAAATGTAAAAAGTAAATAAAAAATCAGAAAATCAAAAATTAAATAAAAATTTTAAAATAAAAAAAAAATTATAAAATAAAAAACCCATAAAAACAATAACATGGACAAGAAAAGAATTGGATAATTTTTGTGCATTTATCTTTGCCCCCAATCATTTGCTCCCAGTGTTCGACACTCTACTAATGCTTACAGCTATACACATTTGCTTGTAGAGTTATAATAAATTTTAACTCCACATTTTTGTTATTCATTACTTGATTAATTATTGTGGGTTAATTGTTGATTGATTGGGATCTTTTGTCGATCGCCTCAACGACTGCGTTCCCGCCTTGTGTGGAACGCAAGACCGTTGATTTTTCCCACTGATCAAATGGCACCATTGCCGGGGAGAAACATCATTTGGGATACTTTATTTATTTAATTCTTCACTCTTGTCATTATTTATTTGATTATTTGCAGTATTGATATTATTGTGACTGTTCTAACCATCTCCTTTGTTTGACATTGATGCGAGGGACCACTGCACGACGGAGGGCTTCTTAGGAGGACCTACGCACCGGAGAAAGGCGGGGACGGCTTTCAGACCTAGTCGGCAGGAGAGAGCACTAAAGGAAAATGGAGGAGGATTTTGTAGAATAGTCTGTCATTTTTACATTATTTATTAATATGTATATTTATGTGAGAGAGTGACCCTATAATTGTAATAATACAGGACTCTTAGATGCTCCGACTTCCCAAGGTTCATTGCCTGAGGGATTGTTACCTTGGGGGACTTGATAGTTTTGACGCTTTATTATTATTATTATTTATTTTTATTATTTTGTGTGAATGAGTCCTAGCTTAGGAATTTTTTGCCGATAGATTAAGGTCCAAAGCCCCTAATATACTTGCTTGTTCCTTTAGATGCGCTTCTGGATTAGTGAAATTACTAATTGTTGGTTATTTAGCTTTGAATCCGCATGTCATGAGAGACGTCATACAACGCTGGCAGGACCTGTTGTGGCGGGCACCGAGACGTGTCGAAGATCGGACTTTAGGGTTTGACTTTGAATAAATAACATTTGGTGCTTCACGATAATAGCAGTTACTATCCTAGGGCGATTTCGTCTGATTGCATCTCATATAGCATAGTTTCAATTCTATCTTGCATCCCGCATGGAGAGAGCTTGAGGCACTAAAAGTCTTCTTACTTAGCATGCATCATCGATTTTTGACTTGCATGGCTTTTCCGACCTTCTCCCTCTATTTTTTGCCAACCTAGGATGCTTAATGGAAATTGGAACCTCGATAGGCACGTGCATTGAAAATATCTAAAAAAGTGATAAAAAAATAAAATCGGGACTACTAACTCCACTTGACCCCAAAAATAAAATGTAATGGATCCCTTGTCTTGGGGAGAGCAACCCCCTCATTGTCTGAGCATTTTATTCATATGTACACGCTAAGGATTAGTGCCCAAATCCCATAGCCTAATTTTGGTGTGTACAACTTTCTATAATCACCTAACTCTAGAACCGACAAGATAAAAAGACCACATCTCGATCTTCAATGTGTTGAGTAGGTGAATCAAGGGTTTTCTTTATGTATTGATTGTGACTTGGGGTCCATTTGCATTTTTCTCCTTGAGTTATCGGACCCTTTCTGTGTGAGTCACACATTTTTCATCTTTGAGTCTCTCTGCCTCTCTTATACATATATCTCTTCATTTTGCATTGAGTTGTGATATTGGCGCGTAAGTTCAATTAGCTTCTCCATTCCTTTGTGTTCCTCTCCTTGCCCACCCTCCTCGTGTCCCTCGTATCATCTTTTCTATTACCTGGGATTGTTGCGCTTTTAGAGATAGCCTGCATCGAGGATTCTTGATTTACAGAGATTATTGGAGTAAGTCGATCTTGCTTTCAGTATGCTCAGAGTGATACCCTTACTCTAGGTGGATTTGATGTTCGATACGTGCATAGGAGCTTATTGAGGACTTTGATGATGCATGATCACTAGGTGTGATTCTTTATTGAGGATTTAGATCTCACATACCGGATTGAGGATGTGATGTGCTTCGATGATTTGATGATGATATCATGATGCTTCCACTGATCTATCTATTTTGAGGTTCCATCCGTCTTTGATTTCTGATCTGGATAGACTATCTCGATATATGTTTCATTGTGATGGTGTGCGGAAACCACATGATTTCGCATCTTTTGATTAATCCATCCTTAATCTCTTGATTTTATCATTCACCTGTGGCACTGGGAGGATTCTCGATCATCTTTTGTGCCATCTCATCTATATTGGATTGACCTGAGGGATGTATTGTGATTGGCTAATTATTTCTCCCTCACATGATCTTATGCCCTCCTGAGGTTTCACGGACTGAGCATTTTTAATGACCTGAGATTCGATATGAGCAATCCCGTGACTTGATTGACCTAGTTTGTATTACTCCCCGAGGACTATCTGAGGGAGGATGCGACACATTCTTTATGATTAATTTCATACACTGACTCTATCTCCACCTTGTTGGAGTCTGAAACCATATCATCTGATTTGACTATTAGGCCTCCCTGTTTATATTGTTTGTGTTCCCGATCTGTCGGTGCACAAGGACTACTTCTCGCCTCCTTTGAGTCCTCTCACCTTGACGGTCCTCGCAAGGTTGAGCTTCACTTTTCTGATATTCCTTTCTTAGTTCATAGTGCCCTCTGAGGGTTATCTGCGAGAGACTATGACACCTTACTTGATCTTGCGGTCTCTTCTGCTGGTAGACAGTCTGTCGTCTATAGAGACCATTCTAATTAAATCCTTTGAATCCTCTCTCCTTGACGACCCTCGTAAGGATGAGATCAGATCTGACAGTTCCATGCTTACTTTGCATTGTTCCCCGAGGACTATCTGCGGTAACATGCAACATTTTCTTTACACTCGGTTCCACTAGCTGACTGTGTATCCTATTGTTGGGAGCACGGAGCCGAGTCATCTGATATGCTTTCAGAAAACATTGCTTTGATATTTACCCGATCTGCTGGATCTTGGGACCCACCTGACTTGACTCCTTTGAGTATTCTATCCTTGACGGTCCTAGCAAGGATGAGCCATTTTCCTCTGATTACCCGACACTTAGTTGGCAGAATGCTCCTCGAGGGTTATCTACGGGATGCTGCCACACTTTCTTGATTTGTCGGTCTCTTCTGCTGGTAGCCGATTTATTGCCTACTGTGACCGCTTCTTCTTGATCCATCTGATGGATCCGGCTCCTTTGAGCCTGCTCACCTTGAAGACACTTGCATGGGTGAGCTTCTATTCTGATTATTCATTGGCTAGCACGTACTACTCCTCGAGGGTTGTCTGCGAGAGAGCACATCATATTTTAGGTATTCGCCTTCACTTCTGGTGCTTCCTCTCTAGAGGGGCACGAAGTCGGGTCTATTGATTTTGGTACTTGGTCTCCTCCCTGGTTCTGTCTCCTCTCTGTTGGAGCACGGGGCCGAGTCTTCTGATTTTTCGCTGATTCTTCTCACCTCGAGGACCCTCGCAGGGTTGAGCCTTGTCTCTTGACATGGCGGTGCGTTCTTTGAGTTTCAGATTCTATAACCACCAAATGTCAGCGGATACATTGAGAATCTCTTGTTCTTAAATTTTATAGATCTTTCGGAGACCATGATTGACTAGGAGGAGTCTGTACTGCTCTTTCTTCCTCCAAGTCTTACAGTATCGGCTCCGTTGACCCATTTCACACCTCATGAGTCGATATTCTGTTCTTGTTGTTGGTCCCTACTTTACTTTCAGATTTGTTTATCCCCGGTAGCTGACACCCACTTGATTGCAGACTCTGGTGTATTTTCACCTTCTAACTGTGTCCTCATTCTCACAGAGAGACGACGGTGAGAGCACGGTGCTCGCTTACCGGATACCATCCTGTACTTCACACTTTGTGATAGTTGTATGTATGTGTTGTGTATTTTGTTCCTTCTTACTTCCGTATGCCTTTTGTGCCCTAGATCTTGCGCTATATCTGTGTGTCTGTACTTAGGACGTACTTTGTCCTAAGTATGGGGGGCTACACACCATGTTGTTCTATGTTCCGTTTCATCACTCCTGTCATTGCTTATACTTAGGGATATCTCACCCTAAGTATAGGGGGAGTGATGCGTACATTCTCCACGATCCTCTTATATATCTGTATGTATCTGTGTTATCTCTCTTTTCTTATTTTCTTCTTTTCCTTTTCATATTTCTTTATCTACATAAAAGGTGTCGCCCCTTTGTGTCAGTTTTCTGTACTCAGGACGTACTTTGTCCTAAGTATAGGGGGGTCACACCTCTGATTCATGTATCTCGTTATTCTTTCATTTGTTATTCTTTTAGTCATTCTAGTATAGGCTTTTCTATACTCAGTACGAGTTATGTCTTCTCTCTCTCTTTTCGATCTATGAAGACATAGCTCATGCTAAGTATAGGGGAGCCGTATATACTTTGTATATCCTTTATCCATAACTCGTACTTTTATATAATTATTAATAAATATGGCTAAAAATATGATATAATTAATAATTATTAACTAATAATGCTTCTTATTCCTCAAAATTGTTTTTGTATATGCTGATTAATAAATCAGGTTAAAAAAATTTTTGCAAAATGATTCGAAAAATGGTGTGAACTGTTTGGAAAACATTTTGTAAAATGTTTTCAACCTTTGTAAAAACTTTTTGATTGCAAAAAGTCTTTTCTTTGTGTGAAATAAAGGATTTGAAAACCTACTTGCAAATGATTTTGAAAACATTTGTAAAAATATTTGAAAAATGTATATATAGTGTACAAAATCTTTGCAAAATGGATTTCAAATGTTTGTAAATATTTGCAAAAATTTTGTACTATAGTTTTCAAATTAATTTTCAAATAAATCTGAGGAATGAAAGCATCATATGACAAATCACAAATAAAATACATAAAATTCTTTATGAATTTTGTATACACCTAAATAAATCATTTTGTTAAAACATGTAAATTCTTTGAAGTTCTTAAGTCTTGCAAAATAAAGTGGTACACCCGTGTAATTAGATGTACTTATTTTATACTTTGTGTACCGAAAATTCGTTGCAAAATGCTTTGTGTAAAATATTTTCTTTGTTTTCAAATTCATTGAAAAATTGCATTATTCTTTGCATCATTGTACATAGCATTTGCATAGCATTCATATTCTTTTCAATTGAGCTTGATGATTGAGATAATCCAATAAAGTTGAAGATTGGAGCTTGGTTGGACCTTACCACACCTAACTGCACTGGAACCTTTTGGGAACTAGGTTTAAGGTGCTTCATATTCAGACTGAATTCTTTGAGAAACCAAGACTGGGTTCAAGTCACCTCAACTGACTAACTAGAACTTTTCGAGACGCACGCATGACTTTTGTGGGTCGTGACCTAACTTGGACACTTGCACCTTTCATTTGGCTCAACTCAGTTGGAGTGGTGAGGGGGTTGGATTTTCCAGTCTGAGACTCACACGAGTGGAAACATTCATCCTCGTCTAGGGAGGGAAGTGCACCCCAACCTGGTCCAGTTGCAATGAAGTCGAATGAAAAGAGAGTGTAGGTTGCGATAAAAATTCAAAAAAGGGATAGTCTTCTGGCTTAAGATGAAAAAGTCCTTATGTAAATTCTGTTGTGAATAGTATTTCAAAAAAAAGGAAAAAAAAGAAAAGAAAAACTCCAAAAAAGTGTACAGGCTTGAAAATAAAAATAAAAGTGACTGCCATAGTATGTATATATGTTGTATAGAAAATAAGCAAGCTTGAGCATCGAAGTTATACCATGTGAGCCTGCAGCTGGATGACTTGACTACATTGGCCTTGCATCCCAAGATAGGTAGCTACACTGGCTATTGTCCATTCTCTTCTTCACCTCCTCCTCTTGAGTTGGGTGCCACTTGAACTTAGAAGGGAATACCTTGCTCCTCGACGATCGAGTACTGGATTAGGGAATCATTGGGTTGTCATTCTGGAGAAGTCAGTTCCATTGTCATTTCAGTTGGGGAGAGCCACTATCACTTACACTGTACAAGTCAGCTTCATAGTCATAAGAGTTTGCGTATGATGTAGGCTAGTTATGACCTGGTTATTAAGGTGATTTGAACTGAGTTCTGTGACTTTCGAAGGCTATTGTGTTTTAAATTTGGTTCTCGACCAGGTTCCACACACATTTTCACACCAAGGTCTAACCTGAGCTCCAAACTTTGATTTTGTACAGATAAGTTTAATAATTATGATTGAGTCAATTTATTCTTTAAATTCTTTATTCTTGAAATTTCTTTTCTTCTTATTCTTTGTTCTTTTGTACTTATTGCATAAGAATTTGCTAGGGACTAGAAAAGGCAAGTATAGGGGGGTGACGAATCTCCATTTCATCACCTTTATTCTATTATTTTGGACTTAAAAACCCCAGCAAATGCATGTAAATAACAATAATTTGTACATAATAGCATTCATTATTTATTGTATTTATTGCATACAAAATAAGGTTTTTAATGCTAAAATTATAGAATAAAGAGAAGAAAAGAAAAGGGAATAAAATATTGAAAATATTTTATGACCCTGACCCCGAGACCAAGTCCAGAATGGAATTGGTCGACAAGGAATAAAGTAGGGGGAGATAAGAGCCAAAAAGACAATAAATACCTCATTTATTTATTCATTAATTATGCATTTTTAACACATGTTTTATTCTTTATTATTTATTTATTAAATAAAGAAACATCGTACATAAAATTTGTAGATAATAATGTAAATAAAAATACAAAATTGAGTTTGTACAAAAATAATATACAGTGTTCCTTTTACACCCAGAGAAAAAGCCAAAAAACAAACTTCACAGACCCATTACTTTTCAATCAAAACACAAAACATAGCAAAATCACCTCTAATGAATATAACTTTTCATGAGATATTTAATGATGGTGGTTTTATATTTTTTGGAGTTATTATGTAGGAGTTAGGTTTTGGGCCCCTATTGTACATAATACCGATTAAAATAGTCAATTTATTCATTATACATTATTTCTACAAATTCATATTTTTATAATTTTGTAAACATTATTTATAACATATGTGTACACTAAAACAAGAATAAAACCAAAAGGGAAATGTAAGATAAAATAAATCTATGTAAAAACATAGATGAAATACTATGTTCTATGTATAAATAAAAGGGAAATACATTACTTAATTCGTTGATTTCATATTTTTATAAAATTATAAATATCATTTATATTCTAGTAAAAATACAAAACTAAAATAAAACTCATCAAAACCCATTAAAATAAAATCATGTATATAAAACATAGGTAAAATACCTATGCATATACCTACATAATATACTTACATATTTATTAAAGTGTACATTAGCTTCATAAAAATCAAATTAAAATATATTTTTACTCATAAAAATTAGTTGTAAATATATAAAATAAAATAATAAAATAATAAAATAAAATATACAAAATAAAAATAAAAATGCACAAAACATAGATGAATATACCTATAAACACACTAATAAAAATTAACTACTAATAAGTAAAGCCAAAAAATAATTAAAAATCATAATAAAATACTACATAAAATAATAAACATTTTTATTTTATATTCAAAAAATAATAAATCATTTTCTATTTTAATTTATTTTTTATTGAGGTATTTCTAGTGCTTGGACATTTATAAAATCACATATATTTTTTATAAGACAATTCAAAATATTTTCCTATATTTAATAATTCAAAAATATTTCATATTTCTCCTGTTTGTATTTCAAAATAAAAATTTATAATATTGTTCTGAAAAAATCTAAAAAAACTATAATATCTTTATTATTGTCTTTTTTAACTTCAGACCAAAAATCATTAAAAATTTCAAAAGAAAAAACTAAAATTGAAAAACCTTAAAATGTTAAAAATTATTAAATATCATTTACAAATAAAAATATATAATTTTATATTCATGAAAAATATCATTTTATATTCATGTATCTTATTTATATTATATAGTATATATGAAAAGTAGTTTAGTAAAATTTTGAGGTATTTACTAATTTTTAAATTCAAAATTATACATCATATTATTATTAACCAGTATTTGACCTTTTCATTCATTTAAAAATACATAATATAAAAAATTCTAAACAAATACAAAAATAGAGAAAACATAAATAAGATAAAAATATTTTATTTTATTTTATTTTATTTTAGTATTTTTAGATATATATTTATACTAGCCTATATTCTATATACTTATACCTATATATACTTATATTATTGTTAATATTGCCATTAATATAAAATAATCAAAAATATTTTAAAACCCCTAATAAAATAAAAATGATTGTACTTTAGGGGATTTTCGAATTTTCTTGTATATTACACATATTTATGTCCTATAAATCTATCAGAGTATATACTATATATACCTATATATACATATATCTATTATATATATTAAAAGATAATTAAAATTAGAAAATATAAATAAAATAAAATTTTAAAGTTACAAACAAGACAAAAAATTAAGAATTAAAAATCCAATAAAGAAATAAATAAATAACCATAAAAAATAATAAATCCCTATAAAAACATAAAAATTTAATGATTTTCCTATCAATTTTTGTTGTCTATTCCCATTGCTCCTTTGTGGTTTGACCCCTACACTTGCATACTATACATATTATTTTTTAGGTATAATAAATTTTAGCCCACCATACTAATTGATTGAGAATCACTGTAGGTTAATTGTTGATGGACATGATTGCGGATATTTGAGACACGAGAGAGTGGTCGACACAACGGTTGTCGGCCTTGACTTATTAGGCACCACAGACCCTCCAAGACCAGACGTCAATATCCCTATGTGATCATCATGGTCATCAATAGCCTATATGCCCGAACCGAGTCAGGCATAAATGATTTCTTTTTATCTAATTCTATGACTCTTATGAGTGGTAGGACGTTACAACTAACTGCCACCATGAAAGGGAAGAACATATCTTCTAAGGACGAGTCATTATTTGGGCCCACATCAAGCGTCGACGAACAGAATCGATGAGCAACATCAGATACAAAAAAATAAAGAAAACCAAACATTTCAAAAATATAATAATACCCAAGGTCTCATCGATGCAGCCAAGGAGATGTCAGCACTAACAACGGATCACGTGCGAGTTGACAAAGTTGAATTTCATGCTTTCAGTTTCACTTCTGTCTTGAATGATTGTATCCCTTCTAGTCATTCAAATGTACAAGTTGATTCATATGTAAATAAGAACAAGCTTTTATTTTGTACATATTCCCTTTCTTGATGCTATGAAAAAAGTTAAAAAATAGAAAATTGAAACCAACATTGTCTAATCCTGGCATTGTAGAAAAATTGCAAAATATTATGCTTGAAATGATTTTCCCAAAACCATGGAGTACATGTCAAAGATGAAGAAAGTATTAAAGGAGGCATGTATAATAAAGTGTCAATCACGCAAAAGCTAATGCAGGAGAGCTAAGAAGCACATTCTCATCATGGCTACTGTGAATGCCATCATCAACTTCCCAAACAAAAATAAAGACAAGGGAGCCCCTCTTATCAGATAAGAGATATTCAATCAAGAATTCGTGCACACATTGATCGAGGACCATCCATATATCTACTTTCTTCATCACTACTCATAGAATTCATGTTAGGATTGCTCAAGACAACCAAGAAGATTCTATAGTTCACAAATATGTCAGTTTAATAATCGAGGAGCATGTTAGAGGATGTGATCGTTACGGTCCAAGGGATGCAATTCCTTGTGGATTTCATTATTCTAGACATGGAAACCTCTACTTCTCTACTTCATACCTCAATTATACTTGGACGCTCGTTCCTTCAAACAGTTGAAGCAATAATGGATTACGTCAATGGAGAAATCACCTTTTGCTTTAGAAATAATAAAGATCCAATCGAGACTATCTGGGTACCAAAGTCTACATGTCTATCTCATATGAGAGAGAGCCTATGAAGAACATAGCATATGATTGTGATTTTCTATCAGAGATCAGAGACTCTGCATTATTTCTGGATGATGTAGAGACCTTGGGATTTCTCTCCAAAGAGGAAGGTCAGGAGAGCACAATTGAATTTTTTCCTATCCTTGAGGAAGAGTTGTGTGCTGATGAGCTAATTGAGTTGTTTGAGAACAAACTATCCCCGTGTGAACAAGAAGAATTCACTGTCAATCTTTGTGATATCTTGTATGCAGAGCCTGAAGTAACCCTGGCAGATAGTATACATTTGACAGATTCGATACGGCCATAGTTACAGAGGTACCACTGATCCGATTCAGATTCCATCAGAGCTGAAACAACTATTGTTGTTGTTGAAATATGCCTTCATTATGGATGATCCAAACATGTTTCCAGTCGTAATTAATTCTTAGCTAACCAAGAACCGAAATTCTCATTTGATCAATGTTCTAGAAAGAAACTGCAAGGCCATAGGTCAGAAAATTGTAGATCTCCATGGGATAAACCCATCATTGTGCTCTCATCCCTCATCATATTTATATGGAAGAATACATCAAACCAACCTGAGAATTTCAGTGCAGACTGAACTCTAACCTTCGGGAGGTTGTGATGAAAGAAATCTCAAAGTTGTGCGATGTAGGTTTCATCTATCTCATTTTTTTATTCAAAATGGCTAAGTCCCTTACATACGCTTCCCAAGAAATCTGGAATCGCTATTGTGACGAATGAAAAAGGAGTGGAAATTCCAACCAGATTATTGACTTTCTATCGCATCTATGTTGATTACAAGGAGTGGACTTAGCTACCAAGAAGGACCATTTTCCGCTTCCCTTCATTGATTACATAGTTAAATTACTAGCCATGAATGAATATTTTCTGCTTCTTCAATGGAACTTTGGATTTAATCAAGTTTCCATTGTTCCTGAAGATCAAGAGAAGACTATCTTAACCTGTACATTTAGGACATATGCCTTTCTAAAAATGCTATTTGGATTGTGCATCTCACTTGCTACATTCCAAAGGTGCATGATGGTAGTATTTGTAGATATGGTAGTAAGTTTCCTTGAGGTATTCATGGATGATTTCTCAGTCTACTGACATAGCTTTGATCAATGTTTTACATATCGAGATCGAGTACTTCAACGATGTTGTGAAGTAAATCTAATTCTCTCATGGGAGAATAGACACTTCATGGTGATCGAAGGAATTGTGCTGGGCCACGTCATCTCCAAGCGAGACAAGGAGATTGACCCAACCAAGGTAGAAGTGATCTCTAGTCTCCATCCACCTATAAATCTGAAGCATATCAATTTCTATAGATGATTCATTCAAGTTTTCAACAAGATCCCCCAACCTTTGACTGAGTCGATAGGCAAGGAGACTGATTTTATTGTTGATGAAAGAGACCTCCATTACTTTCATCATTTGATAGATCTAATTACACAAGAACATGTCCTACAGTTTCCAAATCGGCCTCTTCCATTTGAGATCATGATAGAAGCTTCTAATTATGCTATCGAAGCTATTCTAGGGCAAATATGGGAAGGACTACCATTTGTGATTCATTATGCTAGCATGACATTAGATGAGTCTTAGAAGAACTACATCGTTGTAGAGAAAGAGCTGCTAGCAGTTGTGTTTGAATTGAAAAAGTTCAAATTGCATCTATTGGGACCCAAGGTTATTGTTTACTCTGATCATTCTACCATCTGATACTTATAGAGCAAGAAGGACACTCAATCATGACTACTTTGGTGGATCCTTCTAATCTAGGAATTTGATACAGAAATCTGAGATAAGCCTGGAGTTTAATATATGGTGATAGACCATTTTCTAGAATAAAAAATCTAGATGCTCTTGAGCAGAATATGATACCGATTATAAAGACTTTCCTAGATGAGGTAATTTTGTATGCCACCTCGCATCTCTAGTATGTTGATATTGTGAATTATCTCGTCTCAAAGAGAACCCAGCAAGATTGGTCCAAGCTGAAAGTTGACAAATTTTGTCAGACATACATTTCAACCAGTGAGAGGATCCTTACTAATGAATCTCCATTTCAAAACCTTTATTCATTTATTTTTACCTTAAATTCCTGGTAAAATGCTGGTAAATGTCATTGATATACATAAAATAACATGCATTATTTGACTTATAAATACTACATAAATACATGTATTTAATCCTCAAATAAAAGAATAAAGGAAAAGGAAAGAAAAAGAAATCAAGTATTAAAGATACTAAATGACCCTGACCCTAAGACCAAATCAATATTGACTTGTTCGACCAGGAACAAAGTAGGGGGAGATAGGACCCACAAACTCTACCAAAATACCATAGAAACCTTAATTCAATACCATGTAAATAACCATTCATGCACATATTTTATTTTCCATTTTAAACACTAAAATTAATATTTATTCAACATGAAACTAGTACATATTCATATATAGAAAAATATAAAAAAATTGCATATAAAAATAATCCATAACGTGACTAGGACACATATATGAAAAAGTTGCAAACCGAAGTTCACAGACAAATATCTTCTCCAAACAAGCTCAAAATTAATCAAACTCACCTTTATTGCTCAAAAAAATTAAATTACCTATTTAATCAAGATGGTTTCATTAAAAATTAAGTTAATATGCAAAAGTTATCTTTTTGGGGTCCCATTGTACTGTATACTTGCATATTTTATTTATATAATTTATTCTTTACATTTTTATCTTTATTATATTTTTAAATCCTTGTAAATATATTTTTAAATATATTAAAAAAATAAAAAATAAAATATAATAAATGAAAATACATTGAAATAAATAATGTATTAAAATATATAGGTATATTGTACATGTAATGTATAAACACATATTTATTTAAATATATAAATAAATCATAAAAATAAAATAAAATATGTAAATATTTATTTAAATATATCATAAATATACAAAATTTATACACATAATAATAACATTTAAAAACAAAATAAAAACAAAATGCTCAAAATATAGGTAAATATACCTATTTACATGTAAAATTTAGCACACATAAATAAGTTTGTAAAAATAAATAAAAATACATATAAAATAGTGAATAAAATAATAAAACTTTCATGTTTTATTTCATTAATCATTTTTAATTTTTAATCGACTTAATAAGAAAATTAATCGCTGAATTTTCCTAACTGGTCCACGTAGACCAAACAAGGCTCAAGGATTGTTGACCCTAGGGTCAATTGTATACCCTCATTCTCCTCTATCAGACTCATGGGAACCCCTTCTTCTCCCTTTTTCTATGCATCCTCCATGCCTCCTCGACCCTTGAGCACTTCGCCAAATATGTTCCCCACATATCTCTCCATCTTACTACGATTCAAGATTCTGCCAACCTCACCTCCTCTTAACGTCATCTTCTTCCCCCCCTTTTCCCCTCACCATGTTTATAAATAAGCTCCTTCCTACATTTTTTGGATTTGATCCCCTTTTCTTCTCTGTAACCCAAATGAGATATCTGAGTCGAGATCTCAGTGACAGTGAGAGCCTCTCATCCTCATCGGCGTGGAGAACAGTGAAGAAAGGTATGGTCTAGATGTTGTTGAGCTCTGCTCCAATGACATTTCTCTACTCATATTCTTAAAGGTATGAGCTATTATTTCTTTACATTTGAAATGTAATTTGAATCCAACATCTTACTATAGGTTTTATTTTCTGCAGTAAGTGCTTAGGCTAGTATAATGTCTAAGTCCTTTGTAAGATGGTGCTTCAAACTCCAATGCCTAATCATCATGAATCCGACCCTGTTTCGACCCGCAACCATCATCATTCTCTCACCCCTTTGCTTCTCCATCGAACACATCAGCCCCCCCATGATTATACAAGAATCAAAGCCAATTCAAAGCTACGTCTTTATCGTACATTAGATTTTCTCTACCCATCCATCCCACTTGAGAAACAGCTTCAAACTACGTTGGGGTTGTTCGCCTTGAGCCCCTTAATGTTTTGATGTAGGAGTCAGTACCTGACGAGCCATATGGGGCTCAATTCGAACGGAGGAACACTTTCTAGGTTGCCCATACCCATGGACATTTCCAGGTCCCCATCGCTGGGTCTTGGACTCTTGTGTACCCTTTTTGTGATGCTGTGTGATCCCAAGAAAGAGTAGAAACCATTGGGAGTTGGAAAGGATGTTGGCGTTGGAAGCTAAGGCCCATTGAAGCAAGACCAGGAGCTTGTTCTTGTGATTTACTCCAGGCTATCTAAGCATCGTCATATGAACACAACCCAGATCCAATATGGATCATTGACCATGAAGCTAAGTATCGCATCCCTTCATTTTTAGATCATTTTAAGTAAGGCCATGTGGCACCCCATCACCGTTCATTCGAGTGCCTTAAGTGGGTAAATATCAAGGACCCCTCCCACTTTTTGTATTTATGTTTTAGTTTTTTAAATATTAATTATATTATACAATTTTTGTATAAACTAAATCGAAGGGCCTACACTTCTTGTTATTTCCAACCAGGCCCTTCCGCATCATGTGTGGCAACACGTAACACCTTGTAAAAATTGTTATCATGCACCTATAGTTTATTGACCAGTTCTGAAACGGTTTAAATGTGTTATTAACTTACAAATTTGTTCCTCTTTCTGCAACATTTTTATTTCTATTTTTTTATTTTTATTAAATAGTTTTACCGTTCCAAAAATCGTAGGAAAAACACACTTTATGCCCGACACCTTCATTATTCACACCCATATTCTTATTCGGTGTTTTAATTATTTTATATTTATTAAAAATATAAATCACACATTTTCTTCCAATATAATTATTAAAATCCCAAAAAATATGAAAACACTTGTAAAAATTCTAAAAAATAAGGTTTATTATTCTATATTCTACCATCTATCAAAAAATAAATAAAAAATACAAAAAAATCTTTCAAATTATAAATCCCTAAAAAACTATAAAAATCAGTTAAATTAATTAAGAACCCAATAATTTTGTTTTCTATCCTATATTTTTACTTTTTATATATAACATATATTAAAAATAGTTTTAGGAATTTCAGACACTATTATCTTTTTTAAAAATCCAAAAATAATCAGACTATATTATCTTTTTCATTATTTTATACATTTTATTACTTTAAAATATAAAAAATAGCTAAAGGTACAAAAAATGATAAAAAATACAGAAAATATAAAAAAACTAAAAAACATTTAGTTTGCTATATTTCGACTATATTTATATATATTTAAAAAACATAAAATCTTATATATACTATATATAACTTATATCATTTATATAGTATATATTATCATTATTATCATTATATATAATTATATATTATATTTTAAAAATAAAAAATGAGATTAAAACTTTGTAAAATTTAAAGAAAATAAAAGTAAAAAATATAAAATATTTAAAAATCCATAAAAATTAACATATAATTAAAAACCCACAAAATTAAAAAATACTAAAGATACAAAATACTAATTATTTTTAATTACCAATATTTATACAAATCCTCTGTTGTTCTCTTTATCTCGACCCCTACACTACGCACACATTTTGTAGCGTATAATAAATTTTCCCTCACTTATTTTCATTATTATATATTATTCATGGGTTGGTTATTGACTTATTCAAATTGGTTGAGTACTAATAGTAGAGAGAGAATCGATAGAACGATTGCAGGATCCGACTTGTCGGACACCGCAGGCTCCTCCAAGATCGGATGTTAGGTACCAGAGCTAGTTTGGAATGTCACTTACCTATTCCTTGGAACGTATTGCATCTGGCGAAGGTGCATTCATTAGGAGGAATATATCGATGTTCTTTAACATTGTCACAAAATTGAAGCAGAATGACACTATTATGGGAAGAGAACGACAACAAAAGTGCTTCAATGCAGCCTCTGGTGGCCAACTCTTGTTAAATATGATACTGAGTGTGTGAAAGGTTGTACTGACTACCATAAAATGGGCAACACTATCAGTTCCATGGATTCCATGCCTCTTAAGTACATTCACATATAAAATGTCTTTGATGCATGGGGTATCAACTTCATGGGCCAATTTATGAACTCTCAGGGTTTCGAGTACATCTTGCTTGTTGTTGATTATGTCAGTCAATGGATGGAGTCTATATCCACTCGAGACGTCGATAGTCACAATATTTATCGCTTTCTCAAAGATAACATCATATCAAGGTTCATTATTTTAAAGATTCTGGTATCATATGGGGGAAGCCATTTCATCAACAAAGAAGTCAATAAGATAACCAAGGAGTACAATATTGAACATAGTATCACATCTTCTTACCACCCATAGATCAATGGCTTGGTCGAATGTTCAAATAGGGAGATCAAGACAACTTTACAGAAACTTGTGCATCCTGAATGGAAGAACTAATAATAACTGCTTGGCTTAGTTTTGTGGGATTACTGTATTACTTACAAGTCACATTTGGGCATGTCTCCCTACCGCCTAGAATATGGCTAGACATGCCACCTGCATGTGGTACTTATTCAAAAATCTTTATGGGCAATCAAAATGTGTAACTTGGATTCCAAAAAGGCTGGCAAGAACAAGAAGATTGATATGAACCGACTTCTTGAATTTCAAGACTATGCATACGATAATAGCCTGATGTACAAGGAGAAAGTCAAGAAATGACCTGACAAGCATATTTGAAGGAAGACTTTCGAGCATGGTCCGAAGGTTTAGTTGTTAGATGAAAAGTTGAAATTACTTGCAGACAGACTGAAGAGCAAATAGACCAGACCATTCTTACTCACACGTGCATGACAATGGTAGTATCATGATATTTGGTTTGTCATTTGACGCGCATACATTTGTGGTCAACAGGCAGTTGTTGAAGCCGTATCTCAAGCATGATACATTCATGTCCATTGTTGATTCCATAAATGTGGTATTCAAGAAGAGTTCTGAACAATTGAAGGACCAGACACTTAAAAATCCAATAATAGCATTTATTTTCTTCTTTCCATTTCTTTTTCAATTCTTTCATTCTTCCATTATTTCTTTCTTCCCATTCATATGTGATATACTTAGGATATATATCATCCTAAGTATATGGTATATGAGTGTATTGGGGTTATTCTCTATTTATTCTCTCGTATGTTGATGACTCTCTTATTCTTATTCTTTATTCTTTTATTTTAGCTTTATCTTTTAGCAAAAACATCTATAAATATGTGTAAATACAATAAATTATCATTGTGCATGTCATTGTTAATATTTCATAATTAACACATGTTTTCCAAAGTTAAAAGAATAAAGAGAAAAGAAAAGGAAAGAAGGATGTAATCATGAAATAAGTATAGATTGACCCAAACCCTGAGAAAAGGTCAATCATTGACCTGATTGACAGGAATAAAGTAGCGGTAGATAGTATCCTTGCATATTCTTCATTGCATTTCATGTACATATCACTTCTCATATTTTATTCATTAACAAAAAGACCTAAAATCCGGTTATTTTCTTAATAAAAGTTGCACATAAAAATGTTTATAAAATAACTTATTGTATATAATACAAATACAACCACTCATAAAAGCCTCACAACAAGAACTTAAAAGATCAATTCAGACTCCACATGAATTCAAATTCTTCCAAAATTATCTTTACAGGTTTCTAAATTAAATTATCTTTTAAATGAGGGTATTTCCATAAATGCTGGAATTATGAGGTAAAAATTGGCTTTTTTTGTGCATTTTTTAGTCATATAGTACCTACACTTGTAAATATGCATATTAAATTATTTTTATTTACAATTTATGCATATTGTATTTTAAAAAATTGTGCATACTCCTAAAATAAAGTAAAGATAAAATAAAATTAGAAAAAACAAAATAAAAATAAAATAAAAAGTTCATTGTACAAAAGCCATATATGTATATTGTATACAATACCTATTTATTTTATACTCTTATTTCATTTATAAAAATCAAATAAAATCATTTTATACTCCACAAATTATTTTGTAATAAATAAAATATAAAATAAATGATTTGTGCGTAAAATTAGTACAATAAAATAAAAGTATAAAATACATAGGTATGTTATACATATACATAATACCCTATATTGTATATACTATGTATAAAATTTCATAAAAATAATTACAAATAAAAAATAGTTTGAAAAATAAAAAAATAATTTTACCATTTTTATTTTGAATTCATTTATTATTTTACTTTAATTACTCTTTGATTTATTAACCTTGAATTTTCTGATTGGTTGGCCCAGGTTGTTGACCCGGGTCAACCTTCTCTCCACCAGACCCGACCTGACAATGTTATCGTCGGACCAATTTTTCCCACTTTTCCTAGTCGGGTCTGGCCTCCTTTTTCTTTTATTTCAATACCCGATTCACCTCATAGGATCTGTAATCCTCGTGGATCCCTAGGAGGAGTCAGATCATTCCATTGTTGCGAGCTTCCCTTCGATCTTTCTAGAACCCCGGAATAGCCTATATATACTCTCCTCCACCACTCGTGCTCGATGGCTTGTTTCTCGCACCACCTTCCTTCCCTTGGTACCTCGAGCGTCATGACAGGGTCCTATTGGTGTCCTTAGGAGGTTGATTTGGTGACGGGGCACACGTTTCTCATACGTGGTTGGAGCTCCTCTACCACGTGCAGTCTCCTTCACCCAGCACCGGACTCGAGGCCACTACCCAGCCATTCCCCTCTCCTGACATAGCTGGGTCCACTAGAAGATTCAAGTATCATCTATATCATCCACATTTTGTTTTGATCCATTCCATCAGCACCATCGTCAGTCTACCCGCTCCGACCAACAAGTTGGAGCTCTCTCGCATCCATTCAATCGCTCCGATCGACTCCCCTATTCACCCTCCATCTTCCAGTGCAACCTGATACTCCTGGATCATACTCATATGAGCAGGATTAGGCTAGGATTCCACCTTCCAACTTTGTAGGAAACCAATTCTCATTTCCCTGTCACTTCCTTGATCTTTATATGCAGTAAACTAGACCAGAGCAAAGCCTCCAAGTCCCTCTACCCTTCGTAGCTGCAGGTGTACACAAGCAAACCCTATTAGAGCTCTGAATGCTCAGGCGGAGCAGCTTCAGGAGGTGAAACATCGACACCATCATATGACCGATCATCATCCCTTATGAAGATACCAGTCGACACAGATCACTTGCATAAAGCTGTTGGACCTCGTAGCGAGCTTATCGAGCCTATGGATCGATGTCTACACTCGAGTGAAGTTCTCCTGAGCCGAGTTCTTCTAGCGTCCTCTCTTACCATTCGATATGGAGATGGAGCTCCAGATTTGATCTGATTATCCGATAGCACTCAATTCCTAGCCTTCTGATCAGAGTTGGACCCCATCTACGCCGTAGGACAGAACAACCTTGTATATCGTTGATAAATCCCTGGCGTGTCAGATCTTAGCCACATGTCCCTGACATCCTCTGAACCGTTAGATCTTTTTCCAAAGGTTCAGAGCCATCGGTCATCTACACGTGTACCACGTACCTCAGGGTACTTTTCCCTTTTTTTCCTTGCATATCTTTTTATTTCATTTTAGTCTAATAAATATAAAGTGTAGTTAAGAACATTTTTAGTAAAGATCCTGTTATTTTTATATTTGCAATTTAGTCCACTTGAGTTGTAGTCATGTGTACCTTCACGTGTTCTCTGGTGTATTTGCATACTTTATTATTGTGGAATGAAGTTAAGGTTTTGATAATTGAATATATGCCATTGTGAGCACAATGTCACATGCTATGTGTGTTTTATTTGGATAAATTGCATCATTGGCCCTTAAAGTCTCTGATTATGTTATCTCTCAAGCCCAAGAAATTAAAATGTGTGCGGAATAGTCCTTGTGCAATATCTTTAATTATAGTTTATTATTAATTGCAATAATTAGTTAGTTAACTCCAAAAATTACCTAAAAATTAACGTTAGTTCTTGATTGCGTGTAGTATTTATGGTGATTCTTGATTGTTGATTTGCACTGATTTTCTATTACTAAAAAATCAAAAACACCCTAAAAAGCCGTTGCTTGTTTTATAAAATTTATAAAAATTTGAAAAATCATTTAAAAATTCTATAAGAACAACTATAGTTGCATTTTGTCATCTTTTAGCTTATGTAGAAATTTTGTTGAAAAATACCTTATAAAAACCTAAAAATTTAAAAAAATCGAAAACTTATAAAATTTATATAAATTCAATAAAAAATCCTAAAAGTGTGATTTCAATTCACTCTTTATAGATATTTCTTTCTTGTTATTAAAAAATTTACTTCTAGAATTTTGAGCCTCTTACCTATTTTTAATTTATCTAACTTTCCTATGTTCAATATTTTCTTATTTATCACTATTTGGTTTTTATAAAATCATAAAAACATCTTAAAATAACCAAAAAATCCAAAAATACTAAAAAATATAAAATTCAAAAATAATATTTACTTCAATTTTCTAAGCATTTTTTGACCCTTTTGAAAAATATAAAAAAGATTGATTGTGTATGATTTTATCTTTTTGTACATATTCTCTTACTTCAAAAAATTAAAAATTTGAAAAAAAAAGCACTAAAAATATTAAAATTATCTTGATTTTTGAAATCAACTTCTCAGTGTATAATTGTGCTCCTTGTGTTCTACCCTGGTTGTTATACATGGTAATAAAAATAGCGAAGCCGCTTGATTTGTTTGTTTGATCTATTAATGGTTTATTTTCTTGTTTATTGCATGGATTGATTGGGTCACAATACACGTTTATTTTACACTTAACCATAGTCAATTTTTGCAGTTATCATATGTCTCTCAACTTGTTGATATTTTATCTATACTTAGGGATGTTTCACCCTAAGTATGGGGGGCATGCCGAGTCATTGATTTGTAAATTTGAATTCTCGATCATCCCTACCTTGTGTGCAATCTTCTATACTTAGGATTAGCTGATCCTAAGTATAGGGTGGAGAAAGAACGATCGACATCTTATCCTCTTACTCAGTCATTGTAGTATAGGCTTTTCTATGCTTATCATGAGTTATGTATTCGTTTATTGCTTTTGACCACTATACATAGGATTAGTTGATCTTAAATATTGGGTGGGGGTCAAATATATGTTATATATATATGTATGTATTTTTTGGCCATATCTTGTACTTTCATGTTTTTAATAAATATGGCTAATATACTATATTTGTTAAGGGTATACAATAAATCAACAACAAAGAAAACACACTTATACATACGTATAAAAATTTTTGAAAAATGGTTCTTTAAAAAACTGGTTTGAAACTATTTTACAAAATGATTTGGAAAATAGTTGTAAAATGTCTTGAAAACTTCATTGAGCACCTTTTGAGAAATATTTATAAAATATTTTCAAATTATTTGAAAAATAATCTCCTTATAAAATATTTTTAAAAAGTTTGCAAAAATTATTTGTAAAAATGTTTTTGAGAAAGTGTTGTAAAATTATTTGCAAATTAAGTTTTCAAATTATTTGACGAATGTTGGCAAAAATATTTTTAAATTATTTTTGAAACCCATGTAAATAATATCCTCATAAGATTCTCCAAATAAAACATGCACAAGTCCTTGTATACATTACTTTATAAAATCAATTATAAAACATGCATATTCCTTGAATAAAATATGTGCAAATCCTTGTGAATAGGCTAACTCTTTTGTTTTTTTAAATTTCATAAAATTTTGTAACATTTCAAAACATCTAAAATTTTGAAAAAAAAGTTTTCAAAACTCCTAAAATTTGCAAACTTTTTTGAAAAATCAATAAAAAATTCAAAATTAGAAAATGGTTTCAGAAACATGTTTTTCTTGCATTACAATGCATAAGTATTTTTCTGAATGAATTTGACTATTGAGCAAGTCTAAATAAAAACTAAAGATTGGAGCTTTGTCCAGACCTTAATCCACTTATTTTGAGAGGAACCTGTTAAGGACTATAATTGGGACGCTCCATGTCACTTTGACTTAACTCTTTAAGACAATGGCTTGACTTAAGACCTCACAGTCAACATGTAGCTCAATCAAGATGATTGTTGAAATATCTTGGAGTCTAAGTGGGGACAATACAAGGCCACTTAGTGAAGGGTGGCTCAAGAGCCATTCTTGGGGACTGTGGAAACAAGTAATTCAACCCAAATGTTCCTCTAGTAGCATGGATAATGAATGAAGAATGGATTGAAATAAAGCTTCAGATAAGAAATGGTCTTCTAGCACAATTTTCCTAATACCCTAAAACATGGGCAGAATAAAAGACTATATTCATCAGGGCAAAACAAGAAAGTAGAGAAATGCCAAATAATGAAATACCAAAAAAGAAGGCTATATCCAAAACTCCAAAAATGTTGAGCTTCATAAAAGGCTTGCTTCTTGGTGAAGGCTTAGTCATACTAACCGAGCTTCACAAGGAAATATGAATATATTGGTCTATTTCCACTTCTTTTCTCTTCATGTAGCTTCTCTCTTATTTGTTTTGCACTGGAAAATACCTGAATTTAGAAGGAAAGATATATCTCCCCCATGACATGTTACCAGAGGAGGAGACTACTCGATAGTTCAGTTATTTATCTGTGAAGAGCTAGCATAGTTCATACATATGGTACTTGTCATTTCAAGGCTACAAGAGTATACGTCTGAAGGGATGGTTTTGATTGGGCTATTGAGTTCAACTAGATAAAGGAACATGGAACCTAAGGGTTGTTGAGTTATGATTTCTAAACTTATTGTGGTTCCAAACAAACTAATAATCTAAAGGTCCTAATCGAGCTTCATTCGTTGATTTTATAATGATAAGATAAAAAAATCATAATCATTCTACCTTACTTTATTTTCCTTTCTTTATTTTTCTCTATTGCATCACTTATTTTTCTAATAAGTGTTTGATAGGGACTAGAAAAGGTAAGTATATGGGGTGATGAATTCTATTTTGCATTTAAATATTTATCAAAATGCATGTAAATACTATAAATTGTATACATTAACAATCATTATTCATATGTAAAAAATACATAAATATTAGTCTTGAAATCTAAAATAAAAAATAAAGAAATAAAAGAAAAATAAATGAAGTATCAAAGATACTAAATGATCCTGAACCTTGAGACCGGATTAATATTGACGTGGTCGACAAGGAATAAAGTAGAGAGATAAGGATCTATATTTTATATTAAAGCACATGATCTTCACTTCTCCAACTAGCCATTTTAGTTGATTTTAGTTTGCATTTTCTATACATCAAATAATAACATGTTTAAAATGAAACTTGTCTAAAATATACAAAAAATTATAAAATAATTCCCAAGAAAAAAATCCACTGTGCAATTAGGACACACAGACGAAAAAGTTGTAAATTAAACTTCACAAACCAATATCTTCTCCATGAAAGCTCAAAATTCTTCATACTCACCTTTGTTATTCACTAAATCAGGTTATCTATCTAATGAAGGTTTCATTAAAAATAGAATTAAGATGCAGAAGTCGGCTTTGTGGGGTCCCATTGTACTATATACTTGTATATTCTATTGATTTAATTTATTATTTACATTTTTACATTATTATATTTAAAATACTTGTAAATATTATTTGAAATATACTAAAAATACAAACATAAAATAAAACCATTGAAAATGCATTAAAATATTATGGAATAAAATATATAAGTATAGTATACCAATAATGTATATACATATATTTATTTAAGTATATAAATAAAATCTTAAAATAAAAAAATATTTAAATATGTATTTAAATATATTATAAATATGTAAATCATGTATATATGCTAATTAAAATAAAAATACAAAAAATAAAGAACCTAAAACATTGGTAAATATACCTATGTATACACTTGTAAAAGTTAGCACCTAGGAAACACTATTGTAAAAAATAAATAAGAATGCTCATTAAATAGTACATAAAATAAGAAATATTTTTTATATTTTGACTTTTATTTAATAAAATCATTTATTAATTTTAACTTACTTAATAAAGGAATTAGTTACAGAATTTTCCTGATTGGTCCACGTGGACCAATTAGGACCCTTGGATTGTTAACCGCGGGTCAAATGTTTGGCCCTCCTCTGTCAAATTCGTCATAGTCACATATCCCTTCTATTCTCCATTTTTTGGCAATGATCTGCTGCTCGATGAATATTGGTTCCTTCACCAAACATCTACCCCTTACCTTGCTCCATCTCTTTATCCTCTTAGCCCTCACCAACCACAACTCCATCGCACACAGTCCCTCTTCCAATCCATCCCCTCTCCATGTCTATAAATAAAATTCAATTTCCACTTTTGAAGTTTTGATCCTTCTTCCTTCTTCTTAACCCCAAAGGGAACCCCTTAGATTGATGCTCTGGTGATAGCAGAGCTCCTAGCCCATTGGCGAGGACAAGGAGGCACAGGAGGAAGTGGTCCACCACCACTAAACATTCCAGCTCCAGTGTGGGTTCATATGCTCCCAATTTCAACATGTTAGAGCTGATTTTCTGGTATTCCTAGGTAGGTATCCTTTCCAACATATCGTTATGAATTTCATTTTATGCAATTAATTCATAGATTAGCGTTAGTTCTAAGTTTCAATTTCACCGGAGCTCTAATATCTAGCTACTGCCACTGTGAAATCTTGCCCTATTTGGACTTGATTTCAATTACATTTCCTTCCCCCATCATGTATTCTATCATCCCACACCAATAGCCACCTCTGATCTTGCTCAGATCAGAGTGATAGAGCTCGCTCTTCGCCATCACATGATGCTCCTTGTCCCTCCATTCCCCCTTGTGCAATCATCTGACCTCGAGCCCCTTATCATTTTTTTGTAGGTCTAAATCCCAAAAAAGCAGCCTCGAGCCAAATCGAAGATGAAGCACAACTCTAGCTTGTTGAGAACAAGCAAAGCTTCTAGGTCCTCATCTATGGGACCTGGACCCTATTAAGGACCACTACAGGTGTGGCGTACCCCCACAAAGCTACTAGACTCATCGAAGAAGAAGGATGTAGCTGGAGCGAGGAGGAATCGAAGATCAAAGCAACACTCAGGACTTGTTCTTGAGTGTTCTTTGCCATCGTGCCGAAGCCATTTGATCAAGAGACCAACCCAGGTCTAATATGGATCATTGATCTCAAAATGAAACATAATATTCATAATTCGATCAGTTCAAGTACGCCTACATGGTGCATCCTCAGTTGTCGGATCGTGCCACTTAAGGGGTATAATGCATAGAGACCCCTCTGTTTATTTTATATTAGTTTTAATATTTAAAATACTAGCTGATGTGTAAATTAAATCATGTAATTTACATAAATACCTCATGAACTTTTCTTCATTTACATTTAGGTCCTTTTGTCTCTTGTGAAATGTTTATAAATATTGCTAGCGTACCCTAAACTATCTGGATATGTTATTAAATGAAGTTTAAGTTTTTACATATTACAAAGATATCCCTCTAAGACGTAGCTTTTAATTTTGTGTATTTTTTCTTGATAAATATTTTTTGTTGTTACAAAAAATGTAGGAAAATTTATTTAACTGCATGTTATTGCGCATAACCACATCCTATTTTTATTTGGCATTCAATTAAATTTTCCTATAAAATATATAGAAACACACATTTCATATTCTCTAACTATTAAAACCCATAAAAATATAAAATCACCTCTAAAAATTCAAAATAATAGCAATTAAATTATTATATCTTCTAACTTTTATTCAAAAATCATTAAAAATATAAAAATATATTAAAGTCACAAAACCCTAAAATTCTTAAAAAATAGAAAAAATTGTTCAGGATCCAAAATTATTTCTTTCTATTTGAGAATTATATATATATGATATACTATATATTAAAAATAATTTTAGGTTAGTTTTGGTCTTATTTGTATTTATTAAGCATAAAAGTATTTGGGATAATTATTATGTACACTATTTTTTACGTTTTAATACTTTAATAGTACATAAAAAATAGCAAACATTTCATAGAAATAAAAAAAACAAAAAATTTATTTACTATATTTTGAGTATATTTGAATATATTTAAAACTTTAAAACTTTATATATACTACATGAGGAAAGGGATTCTACATCATGATGTACGTAACTTAACATCATGTTTCATTTATTTCCAAATTTTTATTTTTTTGAAAAATACTTCCGTGAATTATCATAAATATATCTCTATAATATGTCATTCAAATTTCATCAGAAATAGAGACTCCTACGGCCTCCATCCAGACAGTCATTTTTTCACGGTCACAGATTTATTGTATTTTACTTGTTCTAGATGGAGGCCATATGAGTCCTTGTTTCCAACGAAATTTGAATGGCATATTAGAGGGATATAGTTATGAAAATCCATGGAAGCATTTTCAAAAACTAAAAAAATTAGGAAAAAAAGAAACATGATGTAGGTAAGTTACCTACATCAGGATGTAGGCTCCCTTTCCTCATACTACATTATCTATATATTGCTTACATAATATATAATATCATCATTATTATTTATAAATATATATTATATTTTAAAAATCAAAAAGAAAATAAAAATTTCAAGAATAAAAAAATTAAAATTTAGAATAGTAAAATATAAAAATATAAAATACTTTCAAATCCATAAAACTTCACAAACCCATATAAAAGTCAGAAAAAAGGCTAAAAATACAAAGTAATAAATTTTAATTACTAATAATTGTAACTATCCTCATTGTTCTCAGTGGTTCGACACTCCACCTTACTTGCCATGTATACTTTTATTGTGTAGTTATAATAAATTTTAACTCATATTTATTTTCATTTGCATAAACATATTGTTTTGGGTTACTTGTTGGCTGATTCAGGTACATAGTGACATGAGAGCGACCGATACAATGATTGTTGGATCCGACTTGGCAGACACCACATGCCCTCTAAGATCGGACCTTAGGTACTTCTGCTCAGTTGCTTCTATCAACAATAGAGAAGAAGTGTGTCAAGGTTGAGAGGTCACGACAAATGGTATTGAGGGTAATTGAACGTCACACGAAGATGGTAGGTATCAGATGAAGCTCTCATAAGTATTGGAGTTGTAGGTGTGTATGTAAACAAGGAGGATAAATTCCAAGGGGGAAGGTGGTCGAAGGTACATGGAGGTTGTCTATGATTATCGAAAGAGGTGGAAGGTGATGTCTAATTGCCTGCAAGAAGAGGAGTATTCCTCTTGGTGGTCTTAGCAACAAGGTTCCAACAAAGAGGAAACCTGATCATTGTAGTTGTTGTGGAGCTTCTACATGGCCTAGAAAGTGTCGTGGATCACGCCACCCTTAAGTCTCGTCGTCGCCCGCAGTAGTCTGATCGTCAGCTATTACCAGAGGAGGAGACCTGAGCTGGAGAGGAAGGGTATAAGTTGGTGGATCATTTGGATGCATGTGATGGTGGTGTCTTTATATGAGGCGATCGAAAGCCATTTCGGCTGAGGTAGAATGGTCTGAGGGTCACAAGAATATGGGGATTGTGTGAGATTTATGCATGGAATAATAGTGGCGGGTAATGGTGAGGGAAGGAGGGAATCCGAGGGAGATTTGGTGGGTGTCGAGGTCTAGATCTTTAACGATCTAAGGGGCGGGGCATAGTTGACCTAGGGTCAACTATAGGTGAGACCTAATTGGTTGGCAGGAGTAGAAGGTGCTATAGTGAGAGAGAGAGAGAGAGTTAGTTAGTTAGCTACTGGGGCAACTCAGCTGCCCCAATGGAAAGGCTGAGAGCTCCTTGACCGTTGACCCAAAAAAAGAAATAAAATTAGAAAGGAAATAGATAGAAAACTCAAATAAAAAAGTGATCAACATGAAAGTTGTTGATGTTGACGAGATCTACAACCTTTCTGAAGGATCCTAACTCAAAAGACACCATTTGTACAAAATATTCTTTTGTATAAGAATTAATTAACAATGTAATCCCCATATTTTTTGTGATTTGTTATCTTTGTTAAGTTTTAACTAGAGACTTTGTTTATATACAATATATAATATTAATATTAATTTATGGATTTTTTATATGTTAAAAATTGTAAAACAAAGAGAAAAAAGATAAACTATATACATTATATACATGTTCACAAACTTCTATTTTCCCAATGTTTTATGTTTTTTTGTATTTTGTTTCTTTTGCTTAGTTAGTGTAACACTTAAGAAGATAATAGAAGAAGAAATCAGATGAATTACTTAGTATTTGTACATAAAATAATAATCTTAAGATTACACAGATTTTAGGCCTAATTTCCAACAATTAGAAGAGTTAACTAATCTAAATTAGAGGATTTAATTAGTAGATTATTAATAAAATTGTACCAAGGTATTCATATAAATAGATCAATCAAGGATTCATGACATGTACTCCCACATATCTCTTCCCAGTTCATCTTTCTGTGTGATGTGTGCCAAATTGAAAAGCATTGCCGATCTATTATTCCAATTCTTCAGGGTCATAGTTGCATTACTTTATTTGAGGTTGTTCATTTTGATATTTAGTGTGATGGTCATTAGCCTGACCATCATGGGCACGTTTTATCTTATAATTATTGATGATTTTTCTAGATTATCGTTGGATTTTCTTTTGAAAAGCAAGTCTGAGGCTAGGTTTGTTATTCAATAATTTATTCACGAAGTAAAGAATTTTTTCTTCTATTTTCAAGTATGTTCGCTCTCACAATTTCTTGGTGTTTCGCATTTTCTAGCTTTCTCAGTTCTTTAGGTCCCTTGGCAGTATGCACATGACCTCTTGTGTGTATACTTCCCAACAGAACACCATTGTTGAACACAAACACCGTTATTTACTTGATGTGACCAGGATTCTATTTATTCAAAGCCATGCTCCTCATTCTTTTTGGGGGTCATGTGGTTCTCACTACTTGTTACATGGTGAACTGTATGCCATTCTTTGTGTTAGGAGTAAAGATTCCGTTCTCAGTTGCTTTTCCCCAGAAGGACATTTTCTCTCTTATACCACATGTCATTGACTTTGTAGTATTTGTTCACAATCTCACTCTTGATCTTGACAAGCTCTACTCTAGAGATATCAAGTATGTTTTGTGACGTACTCCTAGACCCTGAAGGGATATCGATGCTTTAATCCTGTTTGACCGAAGTACTACGTCATTGATTATATCACCTTCTTTAAGTCGGTCATATATTTTTCTCAAACAGGTAACAAGTTGTGTCTATCTGACTCTAGAGAGGAGTTCTACATGCCTCCTCCCCCTATGCTATCACCACCTCCAATTATGGTTGCTCCTTTGCCACCACCACCTCTACTATCTCCACCATCCCTCTCTCCTGTTGTGGTTGCTCCTCTTCTCCTACTCTCACAGACATATCATAAGACTATGGATATAGTCAATGACATCTTGTTGTGAAGGAGGAGAAGCCTGTGTTACAGTCGCATGGCACATAGATCTTAGTCACTGCACCTAGAGGGGCATTTGTGATTAGCTGCATATAGGTAATTACCATGAAGCATCGTGCATCTGATAGCATTGATCAATATAAGGTTAGGCTTGTGGATCATAGGTTCACTTAGACTTATGGAGTGGACTATCACGATAAGTTCTCTCTTGTGGCATGTCATTCTACCCTTCGGATCGTTCTCCTTGTTGGAGTGGTACGGGACTGGTCCTTGTCCCAACTAGATGTGGAATGTGTTTCTATATAGTAATATGCAGGATGAAGTATACATGCAACAACCACCTGGGTTCGCTATTGATGGGGAAGGTTTCCAAACTTCTTAAGGATATCTATGGCCATAAGTAGAGTCTTTGGCTTCACAAGATCGAGTACAAATCATTCATTGTTTGTTCAGAGGACTCATAGAGATATCTTTGTATATTAGTCTATGTTGATAATATAATTGTTACACGAGATGTTGTGTTGGTTATTGATGAATCAAAGGAGTTCCATAGATGATTGTTTGTCATCAAGGATCTTGGTACAATACTTCTTAGGGTTTGAGTTTTCCAGGAACCAATGGGGCATGTGATGAAGCTAAAGGAAGTATGTCATTAATATTCTCTCGAAGACATGCATAGCAGATTGTAGTCCTGCCACTATGCCCATGGATCCCAAGATGAAGTTATATCATGACGATTCAAAAAAGGTGGAACAAGGATATACATGGAGCTTGTTGGAAATCTCCTCTATGTGACCATTATCAGACAAGACATCTTCTTTGTTGTATGTAAATTTAGCCAATTTATGGAGCACCTAAGATAAGGACATATGAATGTGGTTCACGTAATTATCAAGTACCATAAGTCTTCTCTAGGAACTGGATAGTAGAGGGACATCCCTTGCCATCACATCATGTGTAGATGCAGACTATGCATGATGCCTGAAGGACTGGAAATCTACCTCTGCCTTTGTAGTGTTCATGGGGAGCTTTTTATTGTCATGGAATAACAAGAAAAAGATCGTGGTTTCTAGATGTAATGTTGAGTCGGAGTAAAGAGTCATGGTGTAGGGGAGCACTTAGATGTTGTGAGCCAGATTCCTTCTGACTGACTTAGCTGTGCATTTACAATGCGACAATCTAGCTTCTCTTTTCATTTCCAACAACCTTGCCTTCATGAAAGGACGGAGAACATTGAGGTAAATTTTCACTCTATACGTAACGTGATTCATATATGTTTTATCTCTACTTCTTACGTCAGCTTAGGAGAACAAACAACATATATTTTCACCAAGGCTATAGCCTGAGGGCTATTTTGGAGATGTTGTTATAAGTTGAGCATGATTGACATCTATGCTCCATCTTGATGGGAGTGTTGAGAAATATTTCTATCTTTCCCCATTTCATCATATTATCTATTTTTGTTGCCTCTATTTATAATTTGTCCATCAGAATTTATCCTCTCTATATAAGAGAATCGTAGGGTCTCGTGAATAAATAATTTCGTATTTTCTTTCCACACGCACCAAGTGACCTCCTTGCGAGAAAAAGCCACCCTACAATCAGGTAATTTTCTCCCCCATCATTTCAATTATAGGTAGCCAATCAGTGATTGTAAGTTTGCTACTAGTAAGTGGTAGACCAAGATAGTGGATCAAAAAGACCCACACTCTGTGCCTAATTCCTCCCCGCAAGCCATAGTGTCTACAACAGAAAAGTAAAGGGGATAGCAGTAGACTTGATATGATAGAGACTGAGTTGGGACAATTCCTTAAAAACCACCTGGGTTGAAATCATCCATCTAGACTCTTCTTTGCCACCTTTAATGAAAAAATGGTTTCGTCTGCATACAGAGTAGGAGTGGCACATGGGAATCATCAAAAGAACAACATGTTGCGACCCCTTGTTGAATTACATAATCAACGCTATAAGACAAGCCATCAACAAAAATAACAAAAATTATTAGAGCAAGGGGACATCCCTGTCTCACGCCTCATTGCAACTGAAAAAAAACCCTTTCTGATGGTCACTGAAAATAATCGAATAGGATGTTATGATGACGCATCTTTTCATCCACAAATCAAAGATCTGGGTACCTCACCTTGCCAAGGCTGCCCATAGCAAAAGTCAATCAACTATATCATATGCCTAAGAAAAGTCCACCTTCCGTAGCATACACCTCACGCATGTTATTTTCCAATGCGTTATGATATAAGTGGATACAACTAAGATATCGTCAATCTACCTTTTTAGTATGAATATCGATTGGAGCAATGAACCGTGAATTTGCTCAATCTTTTTACCAAGACCTTGACAATCACTTAAGTAAATGGCATTGAAAAGTGTAACTGGATGATAGTCTTCCTCCCTTTCATACGTCTCCTTCTTTGGAAGGAAAAAATGAGAGACTTGTTAATCCTATCAAAACTTGTGTACCTCTCAAATATTATTGCTTAGGAGGTGACGAGGCTAGAGGACTTTGTACAATCCATTATGGTGTGTTGCATTTTGTTCAACTGCCCAAGGAGATGTCGAACATCTTGTGTTCTTTCTAAAACTTAACATATAAGGGAAAGGGGGGAAAGGTCACCCTCCGATAATCATGGTGTGAAGGTTAATAGAAGTTGTTGGCTAGCTGTGGAGAATTTCCCCTTGCAGTTGTTTTGTTGAAGAAGACAAGCAAGTAATATATATATATATATATATATATATATATATATATATATATATATAGGGTAAAATGGGGCTGCCCCCAGGGAGTAGCCAACTTGGCTACTCCCACCCCTATTTTTCCGTCGTTTTTTTATTTTTTTTGGAAAATAAAAATTTGTATATTCATCACTATATCCCTCTCACATTCTATTAAAATTTCGTCAGAAACAGAGACTCCTACGGCCTCCATCCAAACATGGTCGATTTAAAAAATCCTGCGACCGTTAAAAAAATGACGTCTAGATGGAGGGCTTAGGAGTCTCTGTTTCTGACGAAATTTTAATAGAATGTGAGAGGGATATAGTGATGAATATACAAATTTTTATTTTCTAAAAAAATAAAAAAACGACGGAAAAATAGGGGTGGGAGTAGCCAAGTTGGCTACTCCCTGGGGGCAGCCCCATTTTACCCATATATATATATATATATATATATATATATCTGTATATATATATATATGCTTGCATGCATGCCTTACCCTTTATATGTGTGTGTGTGCGCGCGTGTGTGTATGGAAAAAATAGGGCTTCCCCGCCTCATTTTTCGAAAATATCTATTTCTTTGGAAAAATATCACCATGTATTATATATCCATATATCCCTCCTATATGTCGTTCAAATTTCGTTAGAAACAGAGACTCCTACGGTCTCCATCCATACGGTCATTTTTTAATGGTCGTAAGATTTTCTAAATCGACCCTATCTGGATGGAGGCCGTAGGAGTCTCTACTTCTAACGAAATTCGAATGGTGGCATATATGGGGGATATAGAGATGAATATACACGGCAATAGGTTTCAAAAAAATAAAAAAATTAACAAAAAATGGGGACGGGGCACCCATGTCGGCTAGCCATATATATATATATATATATATATATATATATATATATATATATATATATGGAGAGAGAGATGGCTTATCCAGTGAGCCATATGCCCATTTGAGTTTTGGAGAGCACCTAACGTGGGTGCGCCACGTATACTTCCATTTGAATGGTTGCCTATTTCGAAGGAGCACGATTTTAGATGGATATTAATATTTTTTAGGCTTTTATATTTCTAATTATATCGACTCCTTAAAAAAAGGAAGACAGATTTGGAAAGATAAATTCAAATCATCAATTTCGTACTGAATAAATAGTCATTGTATATTTGATCAGTAATGTACATATTATACTCAAGTAATTATGTGTTGTGAGATCAGTAATACTGAAACAGTTGTCAGTATTTTATATCTGTAATACTACATTGTATAGAGATCGGTAATTCATTCATGTTACTCAAGTAATACATATTTAGTTTTCAAGTAATTATTGTTGTGAGATCAGTAATTAAGTATGTGAACTACTAATGTCGATACAATGAGTACTGATTACAAATGTCCATTTTACTGAATTCATTTTGATTGTTACTAATGTTATAGTTATTAATTGCTTTGAGTGTTACTGACACACCTCTTATTTACTTGTATAATCTTTTTAGTCACTTATAATGCATATGAAAATTACTGATCATTTGTTATGATTTTACTAATTCCATAACAACTATTACGTGTCCAGTGTGTATATATATATATATATATATATATATATATATTACTGAATTTTGAACCATATAATAAAAATGAATGAAAATTACTGACTGTTGTTTGGGTATTACTAATCTCGTAACAACCATTTACTGGACTATTGTATATATTACTGATTCCATTTGTTTGTTTGTTGTTACTTAACTTTATATCATTCTTACTGAATCTGATTTGAAGACAACACTCTGAATATAATTGATTCAGTAAGAATGATAGAAGAACAAGTAGCACTTAACAAAATGCATGTAACGTAGGAAAACGGCATCAGTAATTTGGTATAAATAAAAATACAGGTATGCAAATAGCTTTCATGTTTGTCTCAGTAACTTTCACTTTTTTATCAGTAAAAATACACATATGTCTCATGATTCAAATCCAATTTCATGTCATTCATCGTCGTTTCTTCTGATATGATGCTCTCACAATCCAATGTTTCGTTTTTTTTTTCATCCATGGATAATGTTGCGAGTTGTAAAACATCAGAAGTATTTCAGCATCTAACATACGTGAAATAAAAATGAATTAGTAAACCAGTAGTTGCAAGTTGTACGGACTAAAAAGGAAGCAGTAATAATTATGTAGGCAATAGTAAAATTAAAATATCATCTCAGTAAACAATGTAAATACATTAGTAACTCAGTATATTTCTAAAGTAATGCATGAAAAGTAACAATTGTGCTAGCGATAGTAACATAAAATATCTTATAAGTAAATTAAGTAAATACATTAGTAATTCAATATACAAGATTTAGTAAGAATGACAAATTGACAAGTAATACACGGTATTTTCTTAAGATACATAAGTAACTAGTGAATAAAAATGAAATAGTACGAATAATATATAGAAAAGTAATACATGCCATATTGTCAGTAACTTTGACAAATGCCTTAAGTAACTTAATATCATTTTTTACTTGACTCAGTAAGATAATGTGATATAAGTAATTTTTAAGGATTCAAAAGTAATATAAATTGAACATGATCCTTCTGAAGTAGTGTTTTCATGATCCAAATCCAATTGCAAGTCATCAATCGTCGATCCTTCTTATATGATATTCTGACAATCCAAATCCAACCAAGAATCATCATTCACCATTGCTTCTGAGATATCATTATTCAACTACAAGTGCAAATAATCCATCACATTTAAAACAGAAATCGAAAACTAAAAAAACGATCAGATTCTACACATAACATGAAATAAACGTTTAATCTTCAAAAACAAACCTTACATTGGACAAATCAATCGTCTCAGTTTACAAGTTCAATCTCCTCACGTTGCAAATCGTCAGATCAATCTTTTGTCATTGCAATACAATACATTTCTATAAGTGCGTGCTATTTTTAGACTTCCTTATAATTTCCAATTTAGTTTTCTTCCCATTATGGTTACAGTTCCTACTATTTGGGGATTGAAAAAATCTTCTTATAAAAGTCAATACACGTGTAATACAATGATGGTTAGATTAAGATCAATGGGTTAAAAAGAGGGGCTCAGCTAAGCTCAAATGGGCTTAGAGCTCAGGATAAATTCCATATATATATATATATATATATATATATATATATATATATGGAAAAAATGGGGCTGCACCCGCCCGTTTTTCGGCGTTTTTTTTTTATTTTTTTTGAAAATTAAAACCATGTATATTCATCCATATATCCCTCCTACATGCCATTCGAATTTCGTCAGAAACAGAGACTCCTACGGCCTCCATCTCGATGATATCGATTTAAAAAAATCATGTTACCGTTAAAAAATTACTGTCCGGATGGAGGCCGTAAGAGTCTCTGTTTCTGACGAAATTCGAATGGTATATAGGAGGGATATAGGGATGAATGTAAATGGTGTTATTTTTCAGAAAAAATAAAAAAATTTACCCAAATAAGGCGGGGGCAGCCATGTTGGCTGCCCCTAGGGGGCAGCCACATATGACCCTAATATATATATATATATATATATATATATATATATATATATATATATATATATGGGTAAAATGGGGCTGCCCCCAGGGAGTAGCCAACTTGGCTACTCCCACCCCTATTTTTCCCAAATTTTTTTATTTTTTTGGAAAATAAAAATTTGTATATTCATCATTATATCCCTTACACATTCTATTAAAATTTCGTCAGAAACAGAGACTCCTAAGCCCTCCATCCAGACGTCATTTTTTTAACGGTCGCAGGATTTTTTAGATCGACCATGTTTGGATGGAAGCCGTAGGAGTCTCTGTTTCTGACGAAATTTTAATAGAATGTGAGAGGGATATAATTATGAATATACAAATTTTTATTTTCCAAAAAAATAAAAAAATTTGGGAAAAATAGGGGTGGGAGTAGCCAAGTTGGCTACTCCCTGGGGGCAGCCCCATTTACCCCTATATATATATATATATATATATATATATATATATATATATATATATATATATATATATATATATATATATGGGTAAAATGTGTATGCCCCCTAGGGGGAGCTAACTTAGCTCCCCCCGCCCTTTTTTAACAAAATTTTTTTATTTTTTTTGAAATCTAAAACCGTGTAAATTCATTATTAAATCCCTATATTATGTCATTCAAATTTCATGCGAAACAGAGACTCGTACGACCTCCATCCAAACGAGGTCGATTTAAAAAATCCTGTTACCGTTAAAAAATGACTGTCTGTATGGAGGCCGTAGGAGTCTCTGTTTCACACGAAATTTTTATGACATAATATAGGGGTATAGTGATGAATATTCACGGAAAAAAATTTCAAAAAAAATAAAAATTTTTGAAGAAAATAGGGAGGGGGGAGCTAAGTTAGCTCCCCCTAGGGGGCAGCCCCATTTTCCTATACACAAACACACACACGCACACACACACACGCACGCACGCACGCACGCACGCACGCACACACACACACACACAAACACACACACACATACATACATACATATATAGGTAAAATGGGGCTGCCCCCAGGGAGTAGCTAACTTAGCTACCCCCGCTCCATTTTGTCCATGTTTTTAATTTTTTTTTTGAAAATTTCTTCTATGAATATTCATCACTATATCCCTATATTGTGTCATTAAAATTTCGTGTGAAACAGAGACTCCTACGGCCTCCATCCAGACAGTAATTTTTTTAAAGGTAACAGGATTTTTTAAATCGACCCCGTTTGGATGGAGGTCGTAGGAATCTCTGTTTCACATGACATTTGAATGACATAATATAGGGATTTAATAAAGAATTTACACGATTTTAGATTTCAAAAAAATAAAAAAAATTGTTAAAAAGGGAAGGGGAGCTAAGTTAGCTCCCCGTAAGGGGCATACACATTTTACCCTATATATATATATATATATATATATATATATATATATATATATATATATATTATAGAGAGAGAGAGACTACGCAGTAAGTGAAATTAATCATATCTTGTAACGTCGTAGAAATATTACACTTCAATAAAGGTGGTATTCATCTCCAATAGCTATTATCAACATATTAGATGGAAAAAAATAAATGACATTAAAGGAGAATGAATAGCATAATTATCTCCATGCAAACAATAATAAAAACTCAGGAGCACGAAAAAAACCCCGATTCACTTTGTTTATTCGAGTGCAAGTAGAGAGAGACAAGAAGAGATATAGAGAGATTCACCATAAGAGACATCATCATTGAATCAGAGGTTGAGAGTACATATACATGATCAGAAGAAGCGTGATGACTGCGATGGGAGATACAAGCTTTGAACCTAAGGTATGTATCGATTTATGATTACACGTGAATACAGTCCAAATCCAAGATACAATCTAAAAATGTATGTGACAATTAGGCAAGGAAATTGTTTATAAAGGTGTACAATTATGTAAGAAAATGATTTATAAAGATAAATCGTTACATGTCAAGGAAGAAAAAAGTTTTATAAAACAATAAAATATTACATATTGCATAAGAAATGGTTTAAGAAAAGTAAACCATCACAAGTCATGCAAAGTCATCTTAAAAGGGTTAACATGTAAAGTGATTTCTATGATAAAAAAATATTCCAAGAATCTTATGAAATATGTCCCTTAAGATGAAAGAGATATATGATGTATATTCTTATGCATATCACCACCTCCAATTACGGTTGCTCCTTTGCCACCACCACCTCCACTATCTCCACCATCCCTATCTCCTGTTGTGGTTTCTCCTCTTCTCCTACTCTCACAGACATATCATGAGACTATGGATATAGTCAATGACATCTTGTTGTGAAGGAGGAGAAGGTTGTGCTACAGTCGCGTGACGCATGGATCTTAGTCACTGCACCTAGAGGGACATTTGCGATTAGTTATAGATGGGTATTTACAATGAAGCATCGTGCATCTGTTAGCATTGATCATTATAATTAGGCTTGTTCATCATAGGTTCACCTAGACTTATGGAGTTGACTATCATGATAAGTTATCTCTTGTGGCATGTCATTTTACCCTTCGGATCGTTCTCCTTGTTGGAGTGGTACGGGACTGGTCCTTGTCCTAGCTAGATGTGGAGTGTGTTTCTATATAGTGATATGCAGGATGAAGTATACATGCAACAACCACCTGGGTTTGCTATTGAGGGGGAAGGTTTCCAAACTTCTTAAGGCTATTTATGGCCTTGAGTAGAGTCTTTGGCTTCACAAGATCGAGTACATATCATTCATTGTTTGTTCAGAGGACTCATAAACAAATCTTTGTTATATTAGTCTATGTTGATAATATAATTGTTACATGAAATGTTGTGTTGGTTATTGATGAGTCTAAGGATTTCCATGGATGATAGTTTGCCATCAAGGATCTTGGTACAATACTTCTTAGGGTTTGAGTTTTCCAGGAACCAATGGGGCTTGTGATGAAGATAGAGGAAGTATGTCATTAATATCATCTCAATGACAGGTATAGCAGATTGTAGTCCTGCCACTATGCCCATGGATCCCAAGATGAAGCTATATGATGACGCTTAAAAAAGGTGGAAAAAAGGATACACATGGAGCTTGTTGGAAATCTCCTCTATGTGATCATTATCAGGCAAAACATCTCCTTTGTTGTGCGTAAAGTTAGCCAGTTTATGGATCACCTAAGATAAGGACATATGAATGCAGTTCACGTAATTCTCAAGTATCAGAAGTCCTCTCTAGGTACTAGATAGCAGAGGGACATCCTTTGCCATCACGTCATGTGTAGATGCAGACTATGCCAGATGCATGAAGGACTGGAAATCTACCTCTGCCTTTGTAGTGTTAATGGGGAGCTTTCTATTGTCATGGAATAACAAGAAGATGATTGTGTTTTCTAGATGTATTGTTGAGTCGGAGTAAAAAGCCATAGTGTAGGGGAGCACTTAGATGTTGTGAGCCAGATTCCTTATGACTGACTTAGCTATTGACATGCTTCTTCCCATACATTTAGAATGCGACAATATGGATGCTCTTTTCATTTCCAACAACCTTGCCTTCATGAAAGGACCGAGAACATTGAGATAGATTTTCACTCTATACGTAATGTGATTCATATGGGTTTTATCTCTACTTCGGCTTAGGAGAACAAACAACATATGTTTTCACCAAGGATATAGCCTGAGGGCTATTTCGGAGATGTTGTTACAAGTTGAGCATGATTCATATCTATGCTCCATCTTAATGGGAGTGTTGAGAAATATATCTATCTTTCCCTATTTCATCATATTATCTATTTTGGTTGCCTCTAATTTATAATTTGTCCATCAGAAGGGTCTCACGAATAAACAATTTCGTATTTTCTTTCCACACGCACCAAATGACCTCCTTGCGATAAAATAGCCACCCTCCAATCAGGTAATTTTCTCTCCATCTTTTCAATTATAGGTAGCCAATCAGTGATTGTAAGTTTGCTACTAGTAAGTGGCAGACCAAGATAGTGGGTCAAAAAGACCCACACTTTGTACCCAATTCCTACCCACAAGCCATAGTGTCTTCAACTGAAAAGTAAAGGGGATAGAAGTAGACTTGATATGATAGAGACTGAGTCCGGACAATTCCTTAAAAACCACCTGGGTTGAAACCATCCATCTAGACTCTTCTTTGCCATCTTTAATGAAAAAATGGTGTCGTTTGCATACAGTAGGAGTGGCACATGGGTATCATCAAAAGAACAACCTGTTGTGACCCCTTGTTGAATTACATAATCAACGTTGTAAGACAAGACATCAACAAAAATAACAAAAATCATATGAGCAAGTGCACATCCCTGTCTCACGCCTCGTTGCAACTGAAAAAAACCCTTTTTGTATGGTCACTGACAAGAATCGAATATGATGTTATGATGAGACATCTTTTCATCCACAAATCAAAGATCTGGGTACCTCACCTTGCCAACGCTGCCCATAGAAAAAGTCGGTCAATTATATCATACGTCTAAGAAAAGTCCACCTTCCGTAGCATACACCTTACGCATGGTCTATTCCAATCCGCTATGATATAAGTGGATACAACTAAGATATCATCAATCTACCTTTTTAGTATGAATATCAATTGGAGCAACTAAATAATATAGTCCATGAATTTGCTCAATTTTTTTACCAAGACCTTCGCAATCACTAAGTAAATGGCATTGAAAAGTGTAATTGGATGATAGACTTCCTCCCTTTCAGACGTCTCCTTCTTTGAGAGAAGAAAAATGAGAGACTTGTTAATCCTATCAAAACTTGTGTACCTCTCGAATATAAATGCTTAGGAGGTGACGAGGCTAGAGGACTTTGTACCATCCATTCCAGTGTGGTTGCATTTTGTTCAACCGCCCAAGGAGATGTCGAACATCTTTTGTTCTTTCTACAACTTAACAAATAAGGGGAAGGAGGGAAAGGTCACCCTCTGATAATCATGGTGTGAAGGTTAATAGAAGTTGTTGGCTAGCTGTGGAAGATTTCTCGTTGCAGTTGTTTTGTTGAAGAAGACAAGCAAGTAATAACCTTGTGTAAAGAGTCCAGTGGAGACGAAGTGGGTCTTAGACTCTCTGCGTGTCTTTAGCAGTGAAACCTCTGTCACCTTCCATCCTCCCCTGGCAAAGTGATGTTTCACCCCTCTCCCCCTTCTTGAAGTCCCCTTAGAAAAGAACCTCATTTTTCGTAGTATGCCTCTTTCACTAGGTTCTACCACAGAATCTCGTCTGACTTCGTTCCACAAAAGTGAAGTGAGGTAGGAGTCGAAAGGGGGTTCATAGTAAAGGGTCAATATTTGTCCGAAGACTAGATTTACATGCACATTGCTTAGAAAAAATCACAGGATAAGAGAGATCTCACTATGTAGAAAACGTGAGTACATGATACAAAAATGCCTAGAAGGTGATGCTCTGAGGAAATAAATCCTCCGATCATGCATGCCTTACCTTATATATATATATATATATATATATATATATATATATATATATATATATAGGGGGCCCTTCTAATGAGGTGGGTCTTTCCTGAAATTCAGAAAGCCACTACCAAATTTGTAAATTACGTAACAATTTTGTAAATTTAAACTACATATTGTAAAATACTGACGATTATTTAGTTATGTAAAATATATCATCCATATTGTAACAAACTTTTAATGTCAAATATAGTAATATTTTCATAAATTTTTCATGATATACATATTATATTAATATTTAATATTAAATTTATGGAGTTAGAATGTGTAAACTAAACAGAATAAATGCTTAAATTGACGTGGCTTTCCATGCATCCAGGAAAGGTGCACCTCATTTGAAATATTTCCTATATATATAAGGAAAAAATATATCTTCCCCACCTCATTTTTCGCAAAATATTTATTTTTTTGGAAAAATATCACCATGTATTATTCATCCCTATATCCCTCCTATATGCCATTCGAATTTCGTTAGAAACAGAGACTCCTACGATCTCCATCCACACGGTCATTTTTTTAACAGTAGCATGATTTTTTAAATCAACTCTATCTAGATGGAGGCTGCAGAAGTCTCTGTTTCTAACGAAATTTGAATGGTGACATATAGGAGGATATAGAGATTCAAAAAAAATAAAAATTGAATAAAAAATGGGGATGGTGTAGCCATGTTGGCTGCCCCCAAGGGGCAGCCCAATCAACCCCTATATAGAGAGAGACTACGCAGTAAGTGGATCTAATCATATCTTGTAACATCGCAGAAATATTACACCTCAATAAAGTTGGTATTCATCTCCAATAGCCATTATCAACACATTAGATGAAAAAAATAAATGACATTAAAGGAGAATGAATAGCATAATTATCTCCATGCAAACAATAATAAAAACTCAGGAGCACAAAAAAAACCCAATTCACTTTGTCTATTCGAGTGCAACTAGAGAGAGACAAGAAGAGAGATAGAGAGAGTGTTTAGAGAGATCTCATCAGAGAGTCATCTTCACCGTAAGAGACATCATCATTGAATCAGAGGTTGAGAGTACATATACATGATCAGAAGAAGTGTGATGACTGCGATGGGAGATACAAGCTTTGAACCTAAGGTATATATCGATTTATGATTACACGTGAATACAGTCCAAATCCAAGATACAATCTAAAAATGTATGTGAAAATTATGCAAGGAAACTATTTATAAAGGTGTACAATTATATAAGAAAATGATTTATAAAGATAAATCATTATATGTCAAGGAAGAAAATGGTTTTATAAAAGAATAAAACATTACATATTGCACAAGAAATGGTTTTAGAAAAAACGAACCATCATAAGTCATGCAAAGTCATCTTAAAGGGGTTAACATGTAAACCGATTTATATGATAAAACAAATTTTCCATGAATCTTATGAAATATGTCCCTAAGATGAAAGAGATATATGATGTATATTCTTATGCATATTACATATATACACCCGTGATTATGAAAGAGACAAAAATGCATATGTTAGTGTAACGGAACGGGACGCAAAAATCAACGGAAGCTTGCGATATCGAATCACGCGACCGAACCGTTACCGTTAACATGCATGGTATTCAATGAGCAGAGATAATATGATAACCAAATAAAGTCCACACAACCATTCAACTAAGAGTTCGGTTATTACAACCCCAACTGGGGCGTTTTTGCAAAACTGCATTAGAAATTTAAAACAACATCTCCATAGTCCCTGTAAGCATATAGATATCCTTCAAATCTTCATAATTGCCTCATACCACGTGAGAATTACCGAGTGGTCCGTAATCCGATCCTGAATGTGCAATCAACCATGCTCTTCACCTGAAAATGGCAAACACAAATTTTCATGAGCCTAATGCCCAGTATGTATCGGGGTCTATGCATGGGTGTCCTAACGGTCCATAACCCGTTATAAATCATATACTTGGATTTTATGTATACACACCATTCCGTGCCTAGATAATTCCCATGCATGTCTATGTTCGATCCCTATCATGTATAATTTGACTTCTTTCCAAAAACATGTATATACATGTAAATTGCATAAGTAGATATGGCAATCATTTCTTTCAATTTGTGAGGTTTATTTCATAAAATATATGGCAAATTACATACTTCTTAAATCATATAAATCATTTTTCATATTAACCCCCATGACTTTGATGGTTTAACTTTCTTAAATCACCTCTTGTATAACATGTAATGGTTTACTCTTTTAAACCATTTTCTTGCATAACTCATAATAATTTACCTTTATAAACAAATTTTCTTGTATAACTTTCATATACGTATCTTGTCATACGTTTTCAACCGCTGGCACTTGCGGTCCATGACAGTATAACTACAACTGTAGAGGACTTAGCTTTTGCCTTTGTGGTTCCTTGCAACCATACGCCCCTTGCGGCGCTGCCCCTTGCGGCATTAACATGACAGTGTAGGTACAACTGTAGAGGACTTAGCTTTTGCCTCTGTGGTTCCTTGCAACCATATGCCCCTTGCGGCGTTGCCTATTGCGGCTAATACGATCCCTTGCGATCGTCCATGAGACTCTTTATGAGTCTTGTGCCTTACAACTCTTTAGCTTATAATTATAAAGATATTTCAAGCATGTATCTATAGGTATTTCTTTTTACCAGTATCTCAGTCGGACTAAATAAAAATTATACACATTAGATCATGGGATCCAAACCGAAATATTAATTCAATGTTTTGTTTGTTTAATGAGTTGACTATATGTGTGTATGAGTGTTTTTATTTCATATTCCTAATGAGGATTGCTCCCCATTTTTCCTCACATCTACAGTCCATAAAGTAATTGCTAAGTGGTAGATAACTTTCTAACGATAAGGAACGTAGTACACAGATTAAGGGTCTTGTTATACTACGAGTATATTTGGAAATGTGAAATTCTATCATTACAGACATCCTGGAATTAATTAAGCAAAGTAACGAAAGAAACGGATATTACCTTTTTATTAATTTAAGGCCTATATTAACTCCATTAAATCTTGATGACAGACGTTAGTTTTGTAAAATTTAGTCCCAAGGTAGACAATCCAAACCTCGATCTTTACCCTGACTTGAGAAAAAGAACAACATGTTATATCTTATGGCTTTACAATTACATCATCCTCAAGTTTTCTACGTAAAGTCCTGTCAAAAGTTGGGTTGGGAGTAATTTTACATTGGTCCGTTTTTCTTGTACAATCATATTGCATAAGCTATTTTTTTTCCTTGAAAGCATTTCCACCGTAATTAAGATATATGGATTTGTGTATGTTAACTTCTTGATTCGAACAACATCTAGATTTTTTCCACTCTATTTACATATTAATGAGATTTTATATCTAAATTACCTACCTAATCGAGTGATTGGTGAAAGATATGATTTTTTTTATCTATAAGAAAAATATTCCATGGACAATATAATGACATGCAATCGTAGTTGTTAGTACCATTTTGTTCAGAATTTAAGGTTATTCCTTCAACTTGATTTACAGATCCAGTCTACTCTATTTATTAATTTTTCATTGAGAAACTCCTACCGGGGCGAACATAGATTACATCATATATATAAGTTTTGTTAGGATTTCAAGATGTGGGCAGCAACTTCGGAGTTGAAGAAAAAGCCCTATAACTTGAATAAGGTATTCATAGTGATCCAAGTGATTATACTCAAATAACTACTTTCAATGTGATGCCTTATCGCTTAAGATTACCCTATAATTTCTGCAAATAAACTGGAAGATATCTTTTAAATCAAATCAAAGTATATATGCATCAACTCAAAAGATTTGACATATACAATAAAGGTCTTATTCCGGATATTATCAATAGTCATAAAAAATATCCTAGACCGATACATACCTTAATCCAAAGCTTAACTCTATAACTCGAGATCGCCGCTCCTCCTTTCGGTCACGGATCCACACCCTCCTTCTCCGACTCGTTGTCGTCGTCTCCTACGACGAAAACAACTCTCCCGTAAGGACTCCTCTCAAGCTTTCTACCTCTCTCTCTCTAGGGTAGGGATTGTTTGAAACAAGGTGCCGTGAGGGAGGAATGTAGGGGGTTTTAAGAGTGACAATGAGGGGGGTTATTGGCCATTAAAAGATTGAAATTGATATCCTAATGAATGTGTTAATAATTGGACTAATGAAATGCAATTAAGGTGGAAAAAAAACTGAGCCGTTACAATCTACCACCCTTAAAAAAATTTCGTCCTCGAAATTTCTTAGTAAAGGGACATACCGAAAAGTTGCGGATGCTTCTCTCGCATTTCACTTTCCAACTCCCAAGTAGCCTCCTCTTTTTGGTGGTGTTTCCAAAGGACCTTGACCATAGAAACTATGCGTTGACGAAGTTGATGATCCTTGCGATCGACTATGCAGACAGGTTTCTCCTCGAAGGTTAAGTTTGGTTGGATGTCGATGACCTCGTGCTCGATCACATGTGAGGGATCATGAGTGTATTTCCTCAACATAGACACATGAAAAACATCATGTAGTTTCGAATATTGAGGTGGCAATGCAATACGATATGCCACCTCTCCGATCCTTTGAAGAATCTCAAAAGGTCCTATGTATCTGGGAGTGAGCTTCCCCTTTTTGCCAAAACGTAAGACACCTTTTGTTGGAGAGATCTTTAGGAACACATGCTCCCCAACTGCAAAGCTCAACTCTCTTCTGTGACGATCAGCGTAAGACTTTTGTCTGCTTTGAGCTGCTAACAATCTCTTTTTGATTAGTTCCACACCCTGTTTACTTGTCTGAACAAGTTCTGGTCCCAAAATGTGTTTCTCACCAACATCACTCCAACATGAGGGTGATCTGCACGGTCTCCCATAAAAGTGCTTCATAGGGAGCCATCTTGATGCTCGAATGATAACTATTATTGTAAGCAAACTCCACCAATGGAAGGTGTCTATCCCAGTTGCCCACAAAATCTATAGCACATGCTCTCAACATGTCTTCTAGCGTCTGGATGGTCCTTTCTGATTGACCATCAGTTTGCGGATGGAAAGAAGTGCTGAACTTCAATTGAGTTCCCAAGGCATCCTGAAAACTCTTCCATAAACGAGAGGTAAATCGTGTGTCTCGATCAGATACAATTGATACGGGGACACCATGAAGGCTGACTATTTCATTCACATATAACTCAGCTAGATTGTCTGTCGACTGATCCAAGCGGATAGGTAGAAAATGTGCCGATTTGGTCAATCGATCAACAATCACCCATATGGTGTCATAACGATGTTTTGTGGTCTTGGGTAGACCGGTGACAAAGTCCATCGTTATGTGCTCCCACTTCCATTCAGGTATCTCCAAGGGTTGAACTGGTCCTGCTGGTCTCTGATGCTCGATCTTGATCTGCTGACATACTAAGCATCTAGCAACAAATTCTGCGATGTCATTCTTCATCTTTGGACACCAATAGTTCCGTTGCAGATCCTTGTACATTTTCGTTGTACCTGGGTGGATAGTGTACATCGATCTATGTGCTTCATCCAGGATCTCTTGCCTCAACTCAATATCACTTGGAATCCACAATCTGTTGCGGTACCTCATAGCTCCATCTGTTCCGATGGTGAAATCAGAACCTTCCTTTTTAGATGCTTCAATAAATTTAGGAAGTTCGACATCTACTTTTTGTGCAGTCAAGATCTTTCCAATTATCTCCGGTTGAATCTTGAGCGCTGCAAATGATATCTTTCTAGACCCACTTAAGAAAGGCTTCCAATCTTCAAAATCCTTCATCATTTTCCATTGCAGTTTTAAACTAGACAGTTTACCTTCCCACATTCTACTTAATGCATCTGCTACGACATTTGCTTTTCCTGGATGGTAATTGATGGCAAAGTCGTAATCTTTTAGGAATTCTAGCCAACGTCGCTGCCTCAAATTAAGTTCCTTCTGAGAAAAAATGTATTTGAGACTCTTATGGTCACTGAGCACCTCAAACTGTTCACCGTAGAGGTAATGCCGCCAAATTTTAAGAGCAAAGATTACCGCTGCTAACTCTAAATCATGAGTTGGGTAGTTCCTCTCTTGCGGTTTTAGCTGCCGTGAGGCATAGGCAATGACCTTCTCTTTTTGCATAAGAACACACCCGAGTCCGGTGCCTGATGCATCTGTATACACCACAAAACCTCCACTACCTGACGGTAAAGTCAAGATTGGGGCTATGGTCAGTCTCAGCTTTAATTCTTGAAAGCTCTGTTCATACTTCTCAGACCACACAAACTTCACATCTTTTCTAGTGAGTTTTGTTAATGGTAGTGAGATTCTTGAGAAATTCTGAATAAATCGCCGATAATATCCAGCCAAGCCAAGAAAGCTACGGATCTCAGAAACATTCTTGGGTTGTCTCCAGTTCATCACAGCTTCTACCTTGGTCGGATCTACCTCAATACCATCCTTAGATACCACATGACCCAGGAATGCGACTTTATCAAGCCAAAAATCACACTTGAAGAATTTTGGATAAAGCTTGTGTTGCCTTAAGATTTCTAATACAATATGCAAATGTACTCGATGTTGCTCCGGGTCAGACGAATATATCAAGATGTCATCCACAAATACGATGACAAACTTGTCAAGGTATTCTCGAAATACCCTATTCATTAGCTCCATAAAGGCTGCAGGAGCGTTAGTAAGACCAAACGGCATGACTAAGAATTCATAATGACCATACCTTGTCCTGAAAGCCGTCTTGGGTATATCCTCATCTTTTATTCTGAGTTGATGATAACCCGTACGCAGATCAATTTTTGAGAAAACAGTTGCTCCTTGCAACTGGTCGCATAAGTCATCGATGCGTGGTAATGGGTATCTATTCTTCACGGTCACTTTATTTAGGCCACGATAATCAATGCAGAGTCTTAGAGACCCATCTTTCTTTTTCACAAAAAGAACGGGTGCTCCCCAGGGGGAAACACTGGGACGTAAGAATCCCTTATCCAATTGTTCTTGTAGCTGTTTCTTTAGTTCCTCCAGTTCTGTAGGTGCCATCCGGTACGGAGCCTTGGAAATCGGTGTTGTTCCAAGAATAACATCAATTGAGAAATCGACCTCTCTATGAGGAGGTAATCCAGGGAGATCGTCTGGAAAGACATCGGCAAAATCTCGAACCACATCTAAGTCTTCAAGACGAGTTTGTGCTGACTCATTATTAATTATACTGGAAAGATATGCGATGCAACCTTCGGCTAGAAGTCTGCTTGCGTGCAAGGATGAGATAACCAATCTCCCACCCTTACGGGTGCCTCGAATAACTATCTCCTCAAGATTCGGTCTACTAAGGACCACCTTCTTTTCTCGACAATAAACCGCTGCATGATTCTCCCATAGCCAATCCATGCCCAAGATGACATCATAGGTTGTGATGGGCAATAAGATCAGATTGGCGGTGAGTGTGTCTTCTCTAATCAAAATGGGTACATTCTTTAAGTACATACCCGTGGCACTAATATCACCCATTGGTGACGAAACAGTAAGTGTATATGGAAGCTCAACGGCTTCCATGCTTAGTCTTCTTGCAAAAGCATTTGAAATAAAAGAATGTGTAGCGCCGGAATAAAAAAGAACGTGACATAAATGGTTTGCAATTAGGAGAGTACCTTCTACTGTGGTGTTGACTCCTTCAGCATCTTCAGAGGTAATAGCAAATACCCTTCCTGTCACATTCTTCTTATGTTCAAATGTCTTCTTCTGATCCTTGAAGTCCTTCTTGCAATCTTTCATGAAGTGGCCCTTTTCACCGCATTTAAAGCAAGTGGTTGTCAACTTGTAACATTCCCCTGGATGCCTTCTGTCACAATGAGGACACACTTCGTAGGTGTACTTCCTGTTGGCTGGTGCATCGTTGATTCTTGTCTTCTTGGAGTTTACTGTCGTGTGGCTCCCCTTATCAATGTAGCTCGGCTTGTGAGGACGTTTTCGGGGGCTCACTTGTTGCATCTTCCGATATGCTGCATCAATTTCTACCCCCGCTGCAACAGCCTCAGATAGGGTCGTGGGACCCCTAGTGAGTACCCTGAGACTCAAACCGGCATTCAAGCCTTCGACGAACTTCCTAGCTCGTTGTTTTTCATTTTCACAGATGCCCTTGCTATATTTTTCTAGTTCATGAAATCTTGCAGCATATTCTTGGACTGTCATACCTCCCTGACGAAGGTCTATGAACTCCTGGTGTTTGGCATCCCTAGCATGTTCGGGGATGTAACGCTCAGAAAAACGCTCCACGAAGTCATTCCAACTGATGATCGGAGTCTCCGCAAAGTGAATTCCCTTACAGGATGTCCACCACTCCTTAGCACTATCTCGCAGACGGAATGTCCCAAAAATCACTTTCTTTTCCTCAGGACAGTCAGTTGCTTCAAACGCCATTTCAATCTCTCGTAACCAGTGTTCAGCTTTTTCCGGCTCAAGCTCACCCTTGAAAGTGGGTGGATCATGCTGGATAAATGTCTTTAGAGTCAGACCACCAGAGTTGGTTGCATGACTCTTCTGCTGCTGGGCCATCAGTGTCATTAATTCCAGCATCTGCTTCTGCATATCCATAACAACTTCTTGGCTCGTTGACGACTCGCGATCTCCATTAGCTTCGATTACGCGCCGAGGAGCCATCTGCTAAAAAAATCAACAGGGTCAAAGAGTTGCGATATTGATTCTCTTTATAAAATGGTCTCCGATCACTAAGGGATATCTTATGCCCAGAGGAACTCTGGCTCTGATACCATTTGTAACGGAACGGGACGCAAAAATCAACGGAAGCTTGCGATATCGAATCACGCGACCGAACCGTTACCGTTAACATGCATGGTATTCAATGAGCAGAGATAATATCATAACCAAATAAAGTCCATCACACCCATTCAACTAAGAGTTCGGTTATTACAACCCCAACTGGGGCGTTTTTGCAAAACTGCATTAGAAATTTAAAACAACATCTCCATAGTCCATGTAGGCATATAGATATCCTTCAAATCTTCATAATTGCCTCATACCACGTGAGAATTACCGAGTGGTCCGTAATCCGATCCTGAATGTGCAATCAACCCTGCTCTTCACCTGAAAATGGCAAACACAAATTTTCATGAGCCTAATGCCCAGTATGTATCGGGGTCCATGCATGGGTGTCCTAACGGTCCATAACCCGTTATAAATCATATACTTGGATTTTATGTATACACATCATTCCGTGCCTAGATAATTCCCATGCATGTCTATGTTCGATCCCTATCATGTATAATTTGACTTCTTTCCAAAAACATGTATATACATGTAAATTGCATAAGTAGATATGGCAATCATTTCTTTCAACTTGTGAGGCTTATTTCATAAAATACATGGCAAATTACATACTTCTTAAATCATATAAATCATTTTTCATATTAACCCCCATGACTTTGATGGTTTAACTTTCTTAAACCACCTCTTGTATAACATGTAATGGTTTACTCTTTTAAACCATTTTCTTGCATAACTCATAATAGTTTACCTTTATAAACAAATTTTCTTGTATAACTTTCATATACGTATCTTGTTATATGTTTTCAACCGCTGGCACTTGCGGTCCATGACAGAGTAACTACAACTGTAGAGGACTTAGCTTTTGCCTCTGTGGTTCCTTGCAACCATACGCCCCTTGCGGCGCTGCCCCTTGCGGCATTAACATGACAGTGTAGGTACAACTGTAGAGGACTTAGCTTTTGCCTCTGTGGTTCCTTGCAACCATACGTCCCTTGCGGAGTTGCCCCTTGCGACTAATACGATCCCTTGCGATCGTCCATGAGACTCTTTATGAGTCTTGTGCCTTACAACTCTTTAGCTTATAATTATAAAGATATTTCAAGCATGTATCTATAGGTAATTCTTTTTACCAGTATCTCAGTCGGACTAAATAAAAATTATACACATTAGATCATGGGATCCAAACCGAAATATTAATTCAATGTTTTGTTTGTTTAATGAGTTGACTATATGTGTGTATGAGTGTTTTTATTTCATATTCCTAATTAGGATTGCTCCCCATTTTTCCTCACATCTACAGTCCATAAAGTAATTGCTAAGTGGTAGATAACTTTCTAACGATAAGGAACGTAGTACACAGATTAAGGGTCTTGTTATACTACGAGTATATTTGGAAATGTGAAATTCTATCATTACAGACATCCTGGAATTAATTAAGCAAAGTAATGAAAGAAACGGATATTACCTTTTTATTAATTTAAGGCCTATATTAACTCCATTAAATCTTGATGACAAACGTTAGTTTTGTAAAATTTAGTCCCAAGGTAGACAATCCAAACCTCGATCTTTACCCTGACTTGAGAAAAAGAACAACATGTTATATCTTATGGCTTTACAATTACATCATCCTCAAGTTTTCTACGTAAAGTCCTGTCAAAAGTTGGGTTGGGAGTAATTTTACATTGGTCCGTTTTTCTTGTAAAATCATATTGCATAAGCTATTTTTTTCCTTGAAAGCAGTTCCACCGTAATTAAGATATATGGATTTGTGTATGTTAACTTCTTGATTCGAACAACATCTAGATTTTTTCCACTCTATTTACATATTAATGAGATTTTATATCTAAATTACCTACCTAATCGAGTGATTGGTGAAAGATATGATTTTTTATCTATAAGAAAAATATTCCATGGACAATATAATGACATGCAATCGTAGTTGTTAGTACCATTTTGTTCAGAATTTAAGGTTATTCCTTCAACTTGATTTACAGATCCGGTCTACTCTATTTATTAATTTTTCATTGAGAAACTCCTACCGGGGCGAACATAGATTACATCATATATATATAAGTTTTGTTAGGATTTCAAGATGTGGGCAGCAACTTCGGAATTGAAGAAGAGGCCCTATTACTTGAATAAGGTATTCATAGTGATCCAAGTGATTATACTCAAATAACTACTTTCAATGTGATGCCTTATCGCTTAAGATTACCCTATAATTTCTGCAAATAAATTGGAAGATATCTTTTAAATGAAATCAAAGTATATATGCATCAACTCAAAAGATTTGACATATACAATAAATGTCTTATTCCAGATATTATCAATAGTCATAAAAAAATATCCTAGACCGATACATACCTTAATCCAAAGCTTAACTCTATAAGTCGAGATCGCCGCTCCTCCTTTCTGTCACGGATCCACACCCTCCTCCTTCTCCGACTCGTTGTCGTCATCTCCTACGATGAAAACAACTCTCCCGTAAGGACTCCTCTCAAGCTTTCTACCTCTCTCTCTCTCTCTCTCAAGGGTAGGGATTGTTTGAAACAAGGTGCCGTGAGGGAGGAATGTAGGGGGTTTTAAGAGTGACAATGAGGGGGGTTATTGGCCATTAAAAGATTGAAATTGATATCCTAATGAATGTGTTAATAATTGGACTAATGAAATGCAATTAAGGTGGAAAAAAACTGAGCCGTTACAGTTAGGAAGCGAACGGAGACATGCATGGGAACAGTTAATCATGTAATGATAATTTTCCATGAAAACTCAAATGCATGGGTTATCATTAATTAAAAAATTGTTATAATTCTTATACATAAACCATGATATAAATTGAGCATTAGTCTCATGCAAAATTATATTTATTTATTTCAGGTGTATGACAAGGTTGATCATACATATATGATCGTGTGATAGTTTTGTCAAGATATTCGGTGTGGTAACATTTATTGCATGAACTTGAAGGATGTATGTATGCCAACTAGATATGTGGAAATATTATTATATTAGTTACTTATTATTTGCAAATATACCCTTATTGGTGATGTAATGATGGAGCTCTCATCTTGAATGCATTTTATGGATCATGTGAGAATAATTTGTGTACACAAGTCATGTGATTTTATGATGTACGTTTCCGTCGATCAGTGCGATCTATTCCATAGATATCCTAAAAGTCCATTCGGGTTGGTCAAGAAACGTATCTAAATATTAACAGGTTGCATTTTTAAAGCATATCCCAGCATAGAATTATATACATCTTCGACATCAAGTGGGGAGACATGGCGACGATGGCGTGGTCTTCCTTAAATTTAACACCTGCCTTTTTAAAAAAAACATGGAAAGGAAACCATGCACGATCTGGTATTACCATGAGCCCCGAAGCTAAGATATACAACACTTCGACAACTTATGAATGCGGTCCCCGTCATAAGTATTACCTAACAAAAACTTAATGTGTTTAATTATTTAATAGTTAGTGCGGCCATAACAATGAAGTACTACTTAAGTGGATCAGCTATTAATAATGTTTAATGGAAACAGAGATAAGACATTTATCTCATTCATCCACAAAAAAGTTAATGGGTCTATATTGTTGATCATTTTGAGGCTATCTTTATTCCATCCAGTATTAATCTCAAAATAATGAATATTTTTCATTGCAAAATCATTTTCTATGATTTAATCTTTTCAATGAATGGCATAACTGTTTCTATTTAATATACTGATAGGAAAACGGCTTTGGTGACGTAAGAGTTTCATTTCTTAATGAATCCACTCAACTAGCATCATTTAACAGGTTGAAAAACAAATTAGAAAAGGATTGGTTTCATAAAAGGTATGTCTAGCTTGTTAGGAGATCTCTCGATTTCCTAGTATGTTTGGCACACATATAACAAAATCCAACACATTCCTACTGGATGGGATGGATGAGCGGGACTATTTTTTTTTTGAAATTCTTAATGGGTCCTTCATTAAGAAATGAACTAGAATTCTTAATAGTTCCACGGAGTCATAATGTAAAGGATTGGACTTCCTAACGAGCCGAACAAACTCCTTAGAAAGAGGGATTTTCTGAAACGTTTGACACTCTTGTCGGGAAAAGGAAGATTTTCTAACGATTCTGCCACATCCATCATGAAAAAGTCCATCGTGACAAAAACATGCACATCTTTATCTAGTTGCTTTCCCTTGTTTCCTTCTCTTTTCTACTATTTTTTTTGTGTTGTTGTTGGTGTTCCACTCGCAACCTCCTTTATAATCATCTGCTTCTCCTATGTGGTTTTTATAAACAATGAACGGAAAGGTACGTGAGAGAAATGTGTATAGAGAGGAGATGATAATGTGAGAGAGGGAAGTGAGAAGATGAAAGGAGAATATCATGGGGGTAAATGTGGGAGGTAGGGAGATTAGGAGTCAAGGGAGGGAAGTTGGCACCAAAAGAATGAGAAACATGGAAGTCCTAGATGAGATGGGAGGAGGATAGGATGGGGAAAGTAAGGGAGGGGCAATAGAGAAGGGAGGGAGGGGAGATGGACTAATAAGAGGAGCAAGGGGAATGGGAGAGAACATTGGAGAAGGGATGGAAAAGAAGGGAGGAGAAGGAATGTAGGTAAGAAGCAAATGATGGGGGCTAGAGGGGGATATTTGATATGTAATAATGTGATAATTCATAATGCACTTATACCATTCCACGTATGAAATAAAATGTAATAATGTTTGCATTAATGATCAAGTCCCTTTGTACAATATATACTCGTATTCTTTGGATATTGATGAATACCCATTCATCACTCTTTATTCTTATATTTTAGGTACAAAAACCTTTGCAAATGCATGTAGATATGTGTAAATTTAAATAATTAGCAAAAGCATGCATTGTATAAAGTTTAATATTTAGCATGTTTTTGTGCAAAAATAAAAGAATAAAGAGACAAAAGAAAAAGAGGGAAATATTTAGAATAAATATTGAGCAACCTAACCCAAGGGAGGGCTCAGTATGGGCCTGACCGCATAAAAAGCCAAAGTAGAGGGAGATAGGGGCTCATGTGTGTAAATAGACCTGTAAAGTAATAAAAATATTTTCCTCCAAAAAATAGAATAAAAGTGGTTTGTATATATTGTATATATTTATAATTATAAAAATCAAAACAAAAATAGAAAAATTAAAAAGAAAATAAAAAGAGTCACTTGTGTATATATCCACCATGTGCATACAACCACTCCTATATTTATTTCACCCTATAAATAAATAAATTAAAATTCTAAAACTTTTATGGTATAAATAAATAAAATAAAAGCAACAAAAATAAAAAAAAATAAAAAGAACAAAATTAAAAACCAAAAGTAATATTGTAAAAATACCATGTATATAGATGTATATACATATTTATTTCACTATTATATATAAATAATAAAAATAAAATAAAAATACCCTTTTATTCCTAATTTTATACTATAAATAAATAAAATATAGAATAGGAATAAAAATGCACAAAAATAACTAATTAAAAATCAAAAATAAAAATCCTATATTGTACTACCTATATATAGCCCTACTATATACATACCCTATTTTTATTTTGAAAAATTAATTAAAAATCACCAAAAAATAGAAAAAATTAAAACAAAAATATTTCATGTTTTAAGTTTTTAATAATTCAGCCATTTGTTATTTTTAATTGAATTTTTAAATACTTTTGACGTGGCTGATTCTGATTGGTCCACGGGGGTTTGTTGACCCCCGGTCAACTCTCCCCCGCGGACCAAACCCCTGCGGATCTCGCGCCCGACCCGCGTTTCTCCAAATTTTTCTCGCGTGATCTGAGACCCATTCGCCTAAACCCCAGGTCCCATTCTTTCTTCGTGCATCCGAGACCCTCGCCGACACACCCGCCTCGGGGTCCGCGCTCTGAGCAGCCCTACCCGATCAAACCTAGCCGGACCCCTGGGAGTATAAATCCCGAGCTCCGCCACACAATTTCCCCATCTTTGGCTCCTCCATTCTCCACCCAAGGATCTCCGTTACATCCGCGAGAGTGACAGCTCGCTCCCTGTGGTGTTGCAGCGAGGAGGGAGTGCGAGACCATCGATCCAGCATCCTAGCGCCGCCGTGCTCCGCCCGAAGCAGGAGCTCGAGCCTCGGGCCACGACGTCCCGCGAGGCGAAGACCCAGAGCAAGACCAGCTCATCCCCAGTCGATTCGTACGCCCAGGTAGCCCTAGTTCCCCTTCCTTTTCGTCAATTTCTAGTTTCGCCCAATTTTCGCAGTCGCCGTCCACCTCCGATTCCGTCCACCTTCGCATTCGATTCGATCATCAGACCACACCATCGCGTTCGCCTTCCTCCCGTGCATGTTCTACGCCCCTCCATTCAACCCAGCTCGCACAGGATCTGGGGTTTCGAGTTCCTCCGCTGTCGCATCGCCGGAGCTTGACCGCCCTGCCTCACCGATCACCTTCACCCCCGCTTACAGGGTCGAGGCACTTTGCCCTCGACCCGCAAGTCTGCTGCTGTGTTTTTCAGGTACATCCGGGCCCATCTGAGGGTCTTGGCCATCCAGTGCAGCAGCCCTACCTCCGCCGACCTCGCCTGAGTTCCCAGGAGCTCGGTCGAGCTATCGGAGGACACCATTCGATGCGGGAGGCTGAGGCGATTCTTCCCCGATCAGTAGTAGCCTCCGAGGAGCTCCCCTGTACGCGCACGAGGCCGGCGAAGTTCGCCGGCCGCCTATTCTTCGAGCATCCTCCCCTGCCGTTCGATTCTTCTCCAGCTCCAGATCTGATCCCCGACGTCCATTAGAGGAGCGTCGCCACTGTCTGATACCTCTGAGGACTGATCTGGACCGCACGATCGGAGGAAGAGGTACCCGTGATTAAGGACCGTCAGATCTCCACCTGTTGTCTTCTCCTTCGTCGATCGCTCGAGGGTTTAGCCACGATTGAGGACCGTCAGATCTAGCACGTGGCTGCACCTTGGCCGTTCGATCCGGCTTGCATTTCAGGGTTAAGGCGCCACCATTTTCACCCTTTGGATCAGCCATGTGGCGCTACTTCAGCCGTCGACATTTAATAAAGGGTAATTTCTTTGTATGCCCTTATCTTTTTAGTTATTTGTCTTTAGTCTTGTAAATATTTTAGATAGTTTATTTTAGTTAGTTAAATTGTATTTTGGACCTTGTATTTTCCGCTATTTGCATATATACCCCTGCCTGTAATGTGTCACGTGCATCGACACGTGTTTTGTTGGGATATTTGCATGATTGGCCTTATAGTTCTGGGATGTTACTTAATGAATGAAAACTTTTAGAGAATTGCATTTATACCCCTGTGCGTGATTTATTTGAGCATGTACGTTTATTATTGGGTAAATTACACTAAGGTCCCTGGGCTTTTAATACTTGTTATTATTTAGCCCAGAAACTTTATTTCTTTGCAATTAGGTCCCTGTGTGCCCCAGACACGTGCCTCGCGCGTGACTTCTTGGGATTTTTGCATCGAACCCCCCAGAACTTTTGGTATTTGCGTTTAGGTCCGTGTGCACTGTACCTTGGTGTTGATTTTTAATAAGATATCAAACTAACTCCAAATTCAATGAAAATTGGACACATGGCTCCTGCCATGGTGTAAAATTTTCTAGAATTTTTGGGGACATTTTTTATTTCATTTACTATTTTTAAAAAAAATCAAAAACATGCATTTTCTTCACTGTCTGATTTAAAAATTCACAAAAAATATTAAAATACCTCTAAAAATTATAAAAAAATTAGCAACTGTGTATTTTGTATTGTTTGATTTTTTGACCAATTTTGGTCATTTTTAATTATATAAACTCATAAAAATTACAAAACCCCATCAAACCTATAAAACTTCTAATAAATAATTAAAAACCCAAAAATAATAATTCTAGTGGCCAAATTTTCTTTATAGTTTTTACTATACAGGAAAATTACCTCCAAGCTTTTTAGGGACTTTTAGTTATTTTATCTAAGTCCCCCAAGCTTGGCTGGACATTGTTGTTGTTTTCTTGCATTGTTTGATTTTTAGAAAATTAAATAAAAATAAGAAAAATACCAAAAATTCACTAAAAACAAAAAAATATAAAAGACATAAAAGCATTTTTATTTGAATTTTTGAGTTATTCTTGATGCATTAAATAATTGCTTGAATTGGCTTGTTTCCTTGTTTTCTTCATTTTCCTTATTAACCAAAAATCCAAAAAATTATAAAAATTAAAAATCCACCAAAAGCACCTGTATTTTATTTTATTGATTCTTTAGATTACTTCGTAGGCCGCAAGGCCATCACGTGCTCCCTGAGTCGGACCCTGGTCACTATACCAGGCTAATCTAATAGCTAGGACCGCTATTGTGCTTATTTGATTTTATGTTATTTTTGTGGTCTGAACCTTAATTTTCTTGTTGATCCGATTTATTGCTCGAGCGACTGAGGTCGCAACGACCTTGTTTATATTTTTACCTACACTTAGTTGCTCGAGTGATATTTTGCGGTCATCAGAATGGCGTCGTTGCCGGGGAGCACGACTTAGTAGTCGGTTTCCGATTTTTCCCGCGGTTTTCTTTTCCGTGGCTTTTTATGCATATTTTGTATATATCATTTATTTGCATAATGGTTTAAATAATCTGGTCTGACCACTTGTGTTTGTTTTCTTGCGAGGGCCCGAGGACCGAGGCGGCTTTCTTCAGAAGCCGAGCAACCGCGGGAACCGGAGGCGGCTCTCTTCTTCACAGAGCCGCAGGAGGACGCGAGGAGCTAGCACGAGAGTGGGAGCCGTGGAATAGCCGCGGAGTAGCATAGTTTAGATTAGGTTTTATTTCAGCAATAATTGAACTTTTATTGTAATAATACAGGGACAGACAGAGGCTTGAACTTTCGGGGTCTGTTTCACCGAGCACCGGTGTGCTCGGGGACCCCTTAGTTAGTTCGGTTTTTCACGGTTTTTACGCGGTTTCCTTTACTGCCTTTTACGGTTTCTCGCGGACTTTCGAGCCCCTAGCCGTAGGATTTTCTACTTGACTGTGATTTGATAATTAGGATCCAAATACCCTAATATATCTGCTTGCACCTATAGATCGGTAATTGGACCAAAAATTAAAAAAATAATAATAAAATAGCTGTTCCACCACCTTCGAGCCTAGGCGCCGCGAGCCTGTCCCGTCAAGCGCTACTCCTGAACTCGACCTGTCGAGAAGAGGAGGGGTGGGTCTAGACCGGACTCTTTGGATTGGAGGCTGGTGGTCGGCTAGCCGTTCTTTCGAGTAGTACTGCTGTTTAGGGACTCGGTTTTCCGCCTGCACCATTTAGGTAGTTTATTTCCTGTCTTTTAAATTCTGCGCGGATCATATTGCATGTAGAGTGCTAGAGCCAGGTACGCATTTCTGACTTTGCATGCATCATTGATTTTATCGCGCATCGGCTTTTTCGTCTTCTCCCCCCTGTTTTGGACTTAATAACCAGGAGAACCGAAAAATTTGTTAGGCCCTTTTGTTTGTATTGAAAAAGATTAAAAAGAAAAATAATAAAATTGGGACTGTTTAAGCTATTGACCCTAAAAGACACTTGACCTAAAAATCTGTCTTGGGAAGAGCAACCCCCTCATTGATTGGTTTGATTGAGCGAAAGAGTGACCCGTACACTAGGTAGAGCCTTCTGGTACTCCTCTCGACTGATTACCGACTCTTCTGTGCGGGACAGTCGGTTGGGAGAGTATCGGGTATCCCAGCAGGTCACGTAATCGCTCTGATATTTTGTTTGTTCACCAAAAATAAAATTGACAAGATAATTTGACCGAGCCTTTACGGTCTTCAGCTTGTGTTGCGTTGATGAACTGAGGGGTTTGTTTGGATCTTAGTTTTTCCATATCTCATCCGCCTTACTCGCCAGATCACGATGATGGGCAGGAGGTCTCTTAGGCAGCCTATGGCTGCACCGCTTTTTAGCACTCCAGTCCAATCAGCTAGGTTGGTTCGTGAGAGCTCAGACCCGCTCTCCGAACCCGAGTACGATTCTGCCCTGTTCCCTCTCGACCACCCTTCTTCTTCTAAGGCCGAGATACCAGTGCCAGAGGAGAGACAGACAGATGATTTTTCGGCACCTGAGTTCAGTTGTTTTGATTTTTCAGAGACTATGGTCGGCGCTAGTAATGATCGCTCTAGACGTCCGCAGGAGGAGCACTTCGTTCTGGACCAGGGTTTGATCAACTCCACCCTGATTGCCTCCCTCGAGTCAGTGCAGCAGCAGTTGAGGGATCAGGGGGCATTCATGATGGAGATGAGGTGAGAGCTTTAGCAGTTGAGAGCCAACCGCGAGAACCGTAGAGGAGGAGGACCCGATGATGCGGCAGCTGCCGCCGCAGCCGCAGCCGCGACAGCAGCCGCAGCAGCAGTAGCAACAGTAGCAGGAGGACCATCGAGACCGATGCGGGAGAACCACAATCCCAAATCGACTTTCACGTACCGTTGGGTGGTGCTACCAACTATCGTGGGGGATTTCAAGTCCCCCCGGACACTTTGCAGCTCCTACCCCGGTTTCACGGTTTGGCTACTGAGGAGCCTCATCTCCACTTGCAGGAGTTTGAGATGATTTGCAGTACTGTCCACGATCGTCAGGTGGACTAGGACACGATACGGATGATTGCCTTCCCCTTTTCCTTGGCAGACAGAGCAGCCACCTGGCTGAAGCATCTGGGGAAGTTTGTATACACTTGGGAGAAGCTCCGTGCCGAGTACTTGCACAAGTACTATCCACTCGGGTGGACCAATGCCGCGAGAGCCTTGATCAGCAACTTCTCCATGCTCCCCAACGAGCAATTCCATGAGGCATGGGAGAGGTTCAGAGAGCTGACTGATAGATGCCCGCACCACGACATTTCCAAGCCGAACCTCGTGCAGAGCTTTTTCAGCGGGCTGACACCAGAGCTTCAGGGCTTGGTGAACGCTTCTTGTGGCAGGTCTTACTTCGCCAAGGATCACGACCAGGTCTGGGCCATCTACGTGGAGATGGCCGAGAACTACATGGTGATGTCCCGGATCCGGTTGTACACTCAGGGCAGACCCCTGCAGCCAGGACCCGTGTAGTACCAGAGGATAGCACGGGTTGACGCCGGTCCTTCCAGTTCGTCCGCAGTAGCAGTAGCTCAGGCAGAGTCCACAGCTGCGAACATGGGCATCATTAGCGAGAAGTTGGATCGAATGGAGCTAATTGAGAAGAAGCAGTGCCAGGGCATCACTCAGATGGAGTAGATGGCGCATACTCTGAGCGACATGAAGACCCAGCTCTTGGATCTCCAGGAGGCACAGACGGCTTCCCAGCCCCGTCTTCTGTCGTGAGGCAATCACGGCAGCAGCAGCAGCTCGTCCCAGCGCTCCAGCTCACACCAGCAGCCTAGATAGGTTCACCTTATATAGGCGAAGCCGTACCAGCAGCCGCAGCCCACCTACCAGTCACCACCATCTCCAGACTTGCAGATGGTGGTATATGAGCCGGATCAGCCTCTGGCAGTACTCTCGCCAGCCCAGTACGATGCAGAGCCGTTGATGGATGTCAACGGGATTTGGTATGACCGCCCTCAGCCCGGTATCCGACGAGACCATCCCGGATTCCGATGGGGGACCGGAGGTACCCAGCCCCAGCAGCAGCCGTCAGGACAGGGTGGCCAGTACAGCCATCAGAGAGAGCACCAGCCGCAGCAGCAGCCCCCAGTGTACCCACCACCACAGCAGCAGCAGTCATCCTATGGTCCTCGTCCCTATCAGCAGGGACAGTCTTGGAGGCGAGATCAGCCTCACCACCAGCAGCAGCATCACCCATACCCCTCTCAGCCACAGCAGCAGATCCAGCAGCCTCACTACCAGAGAGGCTACCCGTCGGGTTCCCATGAGAACCTTGTCTTGGATGATATAGCCCGCATTCTCACAGATCAGCAAGCTACTTTCCGACGGGAGATGGACGTGTTCCGCCAGGAGATGCGGGACATTGTGAGAGGGAAGGCCGCCATCCCTGCCCAGATCGAGCCGAACCCCAACAACCTAAAGCGGAAATCTGAGCAGGTAGCTTGTACTGAGTATACCACTCCTAGTGATGTATTTGGTGATATGACTGGATATCTGTTTGATACTGATTTTGTCACACTTAGGAGCGGTAGGATACCAGCAGGTGGCACCTCGTCTGAGCTACATCATGAGGATCCACCTAGAGCGCCTGACGAGGAGGATGACGACGGTGGTACTGATGCCACCAAGGATGCTGACTCCACCGGCGGTGTTGAGGCCGTCATTTCACCAGTTCGAGGAGGTGGTACTGAGGCCACCCACGATGCCGAGCCAGAGCGCGGTACTGAGGCTGCGAGTCTTCCAGCCAACCCAGCCGATGGTGGTACTGAGGTCACCAGTGTTCATTCTGAGAGACATGTTGTTTTTCCTACTTCTGATGTATCTCGAAACTCTGTTATGAATAAAGGAAAAGGTTTGGTTTTTTCTGATCCCACTGTGGTGCTTGATGTATGTGCGGATCCGGCCGTCGAGCCGTCTAGACCTTTTCCTAGTCCTTCATCTGAGAAGGACCCAGTGATCCCCTTCCCTAGAGCCCTTCAGATGGGGAAGGGTAAGAAAACAGAAAATCCCAAAAAGAAAGACCAGGAAGAGTTCAGCCAGCAGATGATAGATCGTTTTCACATACAGCTGACTCTTTAGGAGGCTTTGCAACACATCCCCCTTCTTCAGCGTTCGTTAAGAGACAGGACCACAATCAGGAGGAAGAGGAGGAACCACCACTCAGATATTCATGTGCTGACGAAAGCCACGTGTTTCGAGATCCAGAACCGTCTGGCGGCCAAGAGGCCAGATTCAGGAGCCCCCTATGTCAGATGCCATATCAGTGAGCAGAGGTTCGACTGTACACTATTAGATAGTGGATCGCCGATCAACCTCCTTCCGGCAGCCCTTCTCGACTGCTTCGAGCTGGGCACTCTTAGACAGAGCAGGACAGTCCTTCAGTTTGCTGATAGATCTGTCAAGAGGCCGAAGGGGTTGTTGCGAGACGTTGTCGTCACTATTCAGGGCCTGCAATTCCCCGTGGACTTCGTAGTGTTGGACATGGAGATCCCTGATTCAGCGACCGATACCCCATCATTCTCGGTCGTCCGTTCTTGGCCACAACCAAGGCGGTGACTGATCATGATAGCGGGAAGGTATACTTTCGCGTCGAGGATGAAAGTGTACAAATAGAGACGATCGAGGACAGCAGAGCCAGAGAGAGATCATGCACAGAGACCACTTCAGATACAGAGCAGCTGACAGATGCAGGGCTAGACATCCACCAGGACTGTGACTTTGTGATCACAGACGATGAGGCAGCTTGGGCAGACCCAGCAGCACAGGCCATCATCTCATTTTCAGACACCGCTGATGCAGAGATGATAGCAGAGGAGAGCTTGGAGAGCACTTTCCTAGTCCAGGATACTTCAGAGGCAGCAGAGCCGGTTCTCGACCGCGACACAGATTTTTGTGATAATGGTGGTATGATGCAGATCCCTCGGAGTCAGAGTCTGAGTGGGCAGATTGTGATGATTACATGACAGACCTGATTTCCACTGAGCCTACAGCTGAGGAGGAGGTAGATGCCGAGCAGATCAGAGACAGTTCAGTTGAGCAACCTTCTTCAGATCCAGTTTGCGAGAGTACGCTATCATTCTCCCGGGCATATTTGGCAGCATACACGCGACTTCTTTCGAAGGCAGATTTGCCAGCACCTAGTTGTCCAGAGCTGAAGCCACTTCCTGCGTCGTTGAAGTATAGATTCCTTGCGGGTGAGCATGAGATGTACCCAGTCATTATCTCAGCCGATTTGACTGGAGAGCAAGAATCCCGTTTGATGGGGGTTCTTGAAAAGAACCGCAAGGCGATAGGATGGAGCGTAGCAGATCTCCAGGGGATTAGTCCAGCCCTATGATCCCACCATATCTATCTCGAGGATGAGGCGAAGCCGTCGCGTGAGTTCCAGCGGTGGCTGAACTCGAATCTGAGAGAGGTTGTCATGAAGGAAATTTCAAAATGGTGGAGCGCCGATTTTATCTATCCCATCTCCGACTCCAAGTGGGTCAGCCCTTGCATGTGGTGCCCAAGAAGACGGGCATCACTACAGTGATTAGCGAGTCTGGAGAGGAGATTGCTACACGAGTACTCACTTCTTGGAGGGTTTGTGTTGACTACAGGAGACTCAACCAGGCCACCAAGAAGGATCATTTCCCCCTGCCCTTTATTTATCAGATCATTGAGAGACTGGCAGGGAAGAGCCATTATTGTTTTCTGGATGGGTACTCGGGCTACAACCAGGTGGCCATCGCTCCTGAGGACCAGGAGAAGACCACCTTTACCTGTCCCTTCGGCACATACGCCTTCCGACGCATGCCATTTGGGCTATGCAATGCCCCTGCGACTTTTCAGATATGCATGCTGTCGGTCTTTTCGGACATGGTAGGGGAGTGCTTGGAGGTCTTCATGGATGATTTCTCGGTTTACGGCGACGGATTTGACTCATGTCTTGACTGCCTAGACCGAGTACTTCAGCGATGTATTGAGGTTCGCTTGGTTCTTTCTTGGGAGAAGAGTCACTTTATGGTGGCTCAAGGGACGGTGCTTGGCCACATCATCTCCAACAGGGGCATGGAGGTTGATCCAGCCAAGGTGGATGTCATTAGAAAACTCACACCACCGTCCAACTTGCGGTAGTTACGATCTTTCCTGGGGCATGTCGGTTTCTATCGGCGATTCATTCGTGATTTCAGTAGGGTTGCCCGACCGTTGACTGACTTGCTGACGAAAGACACCGAGTTCCTTGTCGATGATAAGTGTCTTTCGTCGTTTGAGACTCTCAAGCATTGTATTGTCGAGGCTCCTGTCCTCCAGCCACCAGATTGGTCTCTCCCATTTGAGATCATGACGGACGCCACCGATTTTGCTGTGGGGGCTGTGCTGGGACAGAGGAGGGATGGAGTCCCATTTGCTATCCATTACGCTAGCCGTACATTGGATTCCACCCGACGGAATTATACAGTCACATAGAAGGAGATGCTAGCCGTAGTGTTTGCCCTAGATAAGTTCAGATCTTACATCATTGGATCTAGAGTGACTTTGTGTACTGATCATACCGCCATCCGATACCTCATGGCAAAGAAGGATGCCAAGGCCAGACTAACTAGATTGATCCTTCTACTCCAGGAGTTCGATATTGAGATCAAGGATAAGCCTGGAGTCAAGAATGTGGTGGCGGATCATCTCTCTCGTTTAGAGCAGCCTGAGGAGTCTGAGCAGATAGATCCCATATGTGAGACCTTCCCAGATGAGGCGATCCTTGCTATCGCCTCTCTCCCATGGTATGCCGATATTGTGAACTTTCTTGTTGTTAAAAAGGTCCCACAAGGTTGGCCCAGGCAGAGGCTTGAGACCTTCCTTGCGAAGGCCAAGTCCTACCACTGGGAGGATCCCATCCTTTACCACGAAGGAGGGGATAGCGTCTGGCGTAGGTGCATTCCTCAGGATGAACACCATAGCGTCCTCACTTACTGCCACAAGCTTGAGGCAGGAGGACATCATTCTAGGAGGAGAACGGCACATAAAGTCCTCCAATCCGGCTTGTGGTGGCCTACCCTCTTCAAGGACTCTGATGAGTTCGTGAAGAGGTGTACTGAATGTCAGAGGATGGGCACTTGTGGATAGCGTGATATGATGTCGATGCAGCCCATTCACTTCTGTGAGGTTTTTAACGCATGGGGCATCGATTTCATGGGTCCATTCCCTAAGAGTCAGGGATTTGAGTACATTCTGTTGGCCGTAGACTATGTTAGTCGTTGGGCTGAGGCTATCCCCGCCCGATCCGCTGATGCCAGGACAGTTTGCAGATTTTTGAGGAAGCACATCATCACGCGGTTTGGGGTACCTCGAGTATTGATTTCAGATGGGGGGTCTCATTTCATCAACGACCAGGTAAAGTCACTTGCTAGCGAGTTTGGCATAGACCATCGTGTTGCTACACCTTACCATCCACAGACGAATGGTCTAGCCGAGGTGTCGAATAGGGAGATCAAGACTATTTTGCAGAAAGTCGTCCGCCCTGACCGAAAGGATTGGTCACAGCTTTTGGACTCGGTCTTGTGGGCATATAGGACGTCTTTCAAGACACCATTGGGCACATCTCCCTTTCGCCTAGTTTATGGCAAGCCGTGCCATTTACCTGTTGAGTTGAGACACAAGTCACTTTGGGCAATCACAGATATTCTTTTAGATCCAAACAGTGTAGGAGACCAGAGGAGGGCAGAGTTAGCAGCCCTGGATCGTGATACCGCCTTCTCATACAGCCTACAGTATAAGGAGAGAGTGAAAGAGTGGCATGATTCTCATATCAGCCACAAGCATTTTGAGCCTGGACAGAGAGTATGGTTGTTTGATTCTAGGCTTCGTCTATTTCCAGGGAAGCTACGGAGCAAATGGAAGGGACCTTATCTTGTGAGAAAGGTACACGACAACGGTAGCATTGATATATCTGAGTTGTCTTCTGAGAGTACCTTTCGAGTGAACGGCCATCGGCTCAAGTCATTTCTAGATCATGAGCTGCGGGTCGTAGATGTTGCCCCTATTCACTTTGCGTGAGATGTGGTCTCTTGACTCACATCTATTGCATCTCACGCCTGATTATCACTGTTCTTCCGACCTGTATAGATCCAGTTGTCCATATCACTCTATTCTTTAGTCCCACGTCCCTTTTCTCATCTTATGATTATGCTATACTTAGGGTGTACTTTACCCCAAGTATAGGGGGATGTAGGACCTTCGGGTTTTCTTTTCATTCTTTCTACCCCTGTTTTGTTGCCTATACTTAGGGATATTTTACCCTAAGTATAGGGGGGGCAGACTCTGTACATCCTTCACTCGGATTTCCCTTCATGTACTCCTCATTCTATTCATTCATTCATCTCTGTATCTAGCCATTCCTTTTCACTTCCCTTTACTAAGCACGAGTTATGTATTCTTCATCGCTCTTGATCACTCTGAGGACATTGTTCGAGCTAAGTATAGGGGGGGTGTGTATATATTTCATATATACTTTAGCCATAACTCGTACTTTGTATGAGTATGTTAATAAATAAAATGGCTAAAAACACCCTAAAAAATCATAAAATTAAAAATTTTTCCCTTGTATATAAGATTCATTTTGCACATACATAGCTAGTGTACAAAAATTATTTTTTGTAAAAATGTTTTCAACAATCTTTTGTGAAAAGTTTGTGAAATATTTTCTTATCAAAATTATGTATAGTACAAAATTTTTCCAAAATGTTTTGAAAATCAAAAGTTTGCAAAAATCTTGTGTAAATGTTTGTAAATATTTTTGCAGAACTTGCATTCATGCATACATCCATGGTTTCAAAACATTTTGCAAAAATTTTGCACAATTGTAAATATTTGTAAATAGCATCTTTGTAAATACTTGTATAGTTTTTCCTGGATCATAGTTGACATTTAAACTAGCCTGGAATTAAATTGGGAAATGGAGCTTGATTAAGATCTTAATCCACCTAATTCTAAGAGGAACCTTATAGGGCTTAGGGTTACGGCTTTTCAGGTCCATTGGGACTTAATTCTTTGAGTCCACTAGGCTATGAGCATATGTCATCTTGATGAGCCTAAGTAGAGCACTTAACAACACACGCATGACTCTTAGAGACAATGGCTTGACTTGCACCAGCACCTTACACATAGCTCTCCACAGATGAGGTGGTGAGGAGGCAGTTTCCTTTGGATTGGGGTAGCATATGAGGGTAGCACTTCTAGGCGGAACCTCTCTTCTTCTTCTAGTGAAGGAAGTGCGCCTCAACTTGGTCTAGTGGTGATGAAGGCTAAAGACAGAAGCCGTGGGTTGCAATAAAGCTTCAAAAGAGGGATAGTCTACTGGCTCAAGAGGAAAAATTTCTTGTATATATGCTGCACCATGTAGATATGTTGTACAGTTGCACATAAAAAAAGTGCAAAAAGAAAAGAACTCCAAAAAAAAAGTGGTGTGTCGGATTGAAAATTTAATAACCCCACCGGAGTGTATATAGTCAAATAAAGCAAAAGCTTATGGTATCCATGTTACATCTCATGAAGCTTGCAGCGGGAGACTTAGCTACACTGGTTAGGCTCCGCGGGATACATGGCTACACTGGCCATGGTCCATTCTTCATCTTCTTCCTCCTCTTCTTGAGCCGGTTGCACTTGAACTTAGAAGGGAATACCCCGCTTCTCGAGGAAAGAGTTGCTAGACCGAGGCGTTAGAGTTACCAGGTTGCGGGAGGTTGTTTCTTTATTACTTCTGAGGTGGAGAGCTACATATCACTTACACTGCATGGAAAGATTCATGGTCATTAGAGTTTGTGTATGTAGATTTGTTCTGATCTGGTTTATTGAGGAGTCTTGTCCATCGATTGATGGAACTTAGAGGCTGTTGAGTTTTAAGCTTAAGTCCAAATAAGGTTCCGACACATTAATAATCCAAAGATCTGATTGAGCTCCATAATTCAATTTAATGAAGGAAAGTTTAATTTTCAACCTTGATCCATGTACTTTCTCCTTTTTTTCTTTTTCTTTCTTTCTTTTTCACTTCTTTTTCAAATAAGTGTTTGCTAAGGGACTAGCAAAAGTTAAGTATAGGGGGGTGATGAATACCCATTCATCACTCTTTATTCTTATATTTTAGCTACAAAAACCTTTGCAAATGCATGTAGATATGTGTAAATATAAATAATTAGCAAAAGCATGCATTGTATAAAGTTTAATAATTACCATGTTTTTGTGCAAAAATAAAAGAATAAAGAGACAAAAGAAAAAGAGGGAAATATTTAGAATAAATATTGAGCAACCTAACCCAAGGGAGGGCTCAGTATGGGCATGACCGTATAAAAGCCAAAGTAGAGGGAGATAGGGGCTCATGTGTGTAAATAGACCTGTAAATTAATAAAAATATTTTCCTCCCAAAAATAGAATAAAAGTGGTTTGTATATATTGTATATATTAATAATTATAAAAATCAAAACAAAAATAGAAAAATTAAAAAGAAAATAAAAAGAGTCACTTGTGTATATATCCACCATGTACATACAACCACTCCTATATTTATTTCACCCTATAAATAAATAAATTAAAATTCTAAAACTTTTATGGTATAAATTAATAAAGTAAAAGCAACAAAAATAAAAACAAAATAAAAAGAACAAAATTAAAAACCAAAAGTAATATTGTAATAATACCATGTATATAGATGTATATACCTATTTATTTCACTATTGTATATAAATAATAAACATAAAATAAAAATACCCTTTTATTCCTAATTTTATACTATAAATAAATAAAATAAAAAATAGGAATAAAAATGCACAAAAATAACTAATTAAAAATCAAAAATAAAAATCCTATATTGTACATATACCTATATATAGCCCTACTATGTACATACCCTATTTTTATTTTGAAAAATTAATTAAAAATCATCAAAAAATAGAAAAAATTAAAACAAAAATATTTCATGTTTTAAGTTTTTAATAATTCAGCCATTTGTTATTTTTCATTGAATTTTTAAATACTTTTGACGTGGTTGATTATGATTGGTCCACGGGGGTTTGTTTACCCCCGGTCAACTCTCCCCCGCGGACCAAACCCCTGTGAATCTCGCGCCCGACCCGCATTTCTCCAAATTTTCCTCGCGTGATCCGAGACCCATTCGCCTAAACCCTGGGTCCCATTCTTTCTTCGTGCATCCGAGACCCTCGCCGACACACCCGCCTCGGGGTCCGCGCTCTGAGCAGTCCTACCCGATCAAACCTAGCCGGACCCCTGGGAGTATAAATCCCGAGCTCCGCCGCACGATTTCCCCATCTTTGGCTCCTCCATTCTCCACCCAAGGACCTCCATCACATCCGCGAGAGTGACAGCTCGCTCCCTGTGGTGTTGCAGCGAGGAGGGAGTGCGAGACCATCGATCCGGCGTCCTTACGCCGTCGTGCTCCGCCCGAAGTAGGAGCTTGAGCCTCGAGCCAAGACGTCCCGCGAGGCGAAGACCCAGAGCAAGCCCAGCTCATCCCCAGTCGATCCCTACGCCCAGGTAGCCCTAGTTCCCCTTCCTTTTCCTCAATTTCTAGTTTCGCCCAATTTTCGCCGTCACCGTCCACCTCCGATTCCGTCCACCTTCGCATTCGATTCGATCATCGGACCACACCATCGCGTTCGCCTTCCTCCCGTGTACGTTCTACGCCCCTCCATTCAACCCAGCTCGCACAGGAGCTAGGGTTTCGAGTTCCTCCGCTGTCGCATCGCCGGAGCTCGACCGCCTCGCCTCACCGATCACCTTCACCCCCGCTTACAGGGTCGAGGCACTTTGCCCTCGACCCGCGAGTCTGCTGCTGTGTTTTTCAGGTACATCCGGGCCCATCTGAGGGTCTTGGCCATCCGGTGCAGTAGCCCTACCTCCGCCAACCTCGCCTGAGTTCCCAGGAGCTCGGTCGAGCTATCGGAGGACACCATTCAACGCGGGAGGCCGAGGCGATTCTTCCCCGATCAGTAGCAGCCTCCGAGGAGCTCCCCTGTACGCGCACGAGGCCGGCGAAGTTCGCCGGCCGCCTGTTCTTCGAGCATCCTCCCCTGCCGTTCGATTCTTCTCCAGCTCCAGATCTGATCCCCGACGTCCATTAGAGGAGCGTCGCCACCATCCGATACCTCTGAGGACTGATCTGGACCGCACGATCGGAGGAAGAGGTATCCATGATTAAGGACCCTCAGATCTCCACTTGTCGTCTTCTCCTTCATCGATCGCCCGAGGGTTTAGCCACGGCGTACGAGGACCGTCAGATCTAGCATGTGGCTGCACCTCGACCGTTCGATCCGGCTTGCATTTCAGGCTTAAGGCGCCACCCTTTTCACCCGTTGGATCAGCCACGTGGCGCTACTTCAGCCGTTGACATTTAATAAAGGGTAATTTCTTCGTATGCCTTAACATTTTAGTTATTTGTCTTTAGTCCTGTAAATATTTAGATAGTTTATTTTAGTTAGGTAAATTGCATTTTGGACCTTGTTTTTTCCGCTATTTGCATATATACCCCTGCCTGTAGTGTGTCACGTGCATCGACACGTGTTTTGTTGGGATATTTGCATGATTGGCCTTATAGTTCTGGGATGTTACTTAATGAATGAAAACTTTTAGAGAATTGCATTTATAACCCTGTGCGTGATTTATTTGAGCATGTGCGTTTATTATTGGGTAAATTACACTAAGGTCCCTCGGCTTTTAATACTTGTTATTATTTAGCCCAGAAACTTTATTTCTTTACAATTAGGTCTCTGTGTGCCCTAGACACGCGCCTCGCACGTGACTTCTTGGGATTTTTGCACCGGACCCCCCAGAACTTTTGGTATTTGCGTTTAGGTCCCTATGCACTTTACCTTGGTGTTGATTTTTAATAAGATATCAAACTAACTCCAAATTCAATGAAAATTGGACACATGGCTCCTGCCATGGTGTAAAATTTTCTAGAATTTTTGGGGATATTTTTGTTTTCATTTACTGTTTTTAAAAAATTCAAAAACATGCATTTTCATCACTGTCTGATTTAAAAATTCACAAAAAAATATTAAAATACCACTAAAAATTATAAAAAAATTTGCAATTGTGTATTTTGTCTTGTTTGATTTTCTGACCAATTTTGGTCATTTTTCATTATATAAAACTCATAACAATTACAAAACCCCATAAAACCTATAAAAATTCTAATAAATAATTAAAAAACCTAAAAATAATAATTCCAGTGGCCAAAGTTTCTTTATAGTTTTTACTATACAGGAAAATTACCTCTAGGCTTTTTAGGGACTTTTAGATATTTTATCTAAGTCCCCCAAGCTTGGCTGGACATTGTTGTTGTTTTCTTGCATTGTTTGATTTTTAGAAAATTAAATAAAAATAATAAAAATACCAAAAATTCACTAAAAACAAAAAAAATATAAAAGACATAAAAGCATTTTTATTTGAATTTTTGAGTGATTCTTGATGCATTAAATAATTGCTTGAATTGTCTTGTTTCCTTGTTTTCTTCATTTTCCTTATTAACCAAAAATCCAAAAAATTATAAAAATTAAAAATCCACTAAAAACACCTGTATTTTATTTTATTGATTCTTTAGACTACTTCGTAGACCGCAAGGCCATCACGTGCTCCCTGAGTCCGACCCTGGTCGCTATACTAGGCTAATCTAATAGCCAGGACCGCTATTGTGCTTATTTGATTTTATCTTATTTTGGTGGTCTGAACCTCAATTTTATTGTTGATCCGATTTATTGCTCGAGCGACTGAGGTGGCAACGACCTTGTTTATATTTTTACCTACCCTTAGTTGTTCGAGTGATATTTTGGTGGTCATTAGATATCATACATCCAATTATCTAAAAAGTTAGATCATTGTAGTTGATGTGTATCTGTCGATCGAAGGAGTTAAACAACTAGCATTGTATAATGTTATCGAAATAGGATCTTCAGTATAAGAAGAGATGCTAATAAACTACAAATATTAATGTCTAACTGATACTCTTGATGCATAAACTCTACATAGAGCTCATGATTAAAAGATGTTGATGTTTCAAGTCAAAGAGTTAACTTAATGAGATCAAGATACTAAGACATCCACATTAGACTATCACGACATATGTACTTATCAGATATATTTGAGTATGCAAGCCTATATGTGATGAATCCCCATTTCATAACCTTTATTCTTTCATTTCAACCTTAAATCACTAGTTAAACTCATGGACGTAGAAATAATTTATACAAAATAACACTCAATAATTGGCATTTAAATATTATATAATATATTGTATTTAATACAAAAATAAAAAAATAAAGAGAATAAAAAGATGAAGTGTCAAATGCACTCAGTGACCCTAGACCCCGAGATCCAATCATCATGATGGCTTGGCCAACAAGGAATAAAGTAGGAAGAGATAGGGCATCCAATTATAAAGAAAATACAGCTCAGAAACCCTAATACTATAGCCCAATAATTGAATTTTAGGATCCATTTTATTTTCACGTTTGTATACCTCAAATAATGAAACCCTCAACATGAAAGTTGTACATAAAAGTATAAAAAATACAAAATTGATTTCATTCAAAAATAATGCATAGTATGCTCAGGACATACAGAATAAAAGGTCTCGAAGAAAACTTCTCATGCATGTATCTTCTCCATACTAACTCAAAATTGACCAATCTCACCCTTATTGTTCATAAAAATAAATTATGTATTTAATGAATGTAGTATCATTTATTTGGAGTTAAGATGTAAAAGTTGGCTTTTAGGCCCTCATTGCGGAATATAAATTAATATAGTATTCAATATATATATTTATAGAGGATGGGGAGCTTGCACCAAGGTGCATGTAACTTTACATGCACCGGAGCCTATATGTTCCATATTTTTTAACTTTTTTGGAAAATATCACCATGTATATTCATCTATATATCTCTTCAATATGCCTTTCGAATTTCGTAAGAAACAGAGACTCCTATGGCCTCCATCTAGAACATGTAATTTGATAGTCTTAGAATTGTTGTAATCGACCTGTTCTAGATAGAGGACATATGAGTCTCTATTTCTGATGAAATTCAAATGACATATTTGAGGGATATATAGATGAATATACATGTTGGTATTTTCCAAAAAAAGTAAAAAATGTGTAAGATATAGGTCCTGATGCATGCAAAATTACATGCACCATGGTGCATACTCCCCATCCTCATATTTATATTGTACACTTTTTTTTACTTTTATATCTGAAATAAAACTATTACAAATACATTAAAATAAATAATGTACTTTAGTATATAGGTAAACTATACTTATAATATACATACATAATATATATACTTAATAATTGAAGTATATAAATAAACTCAAAAAAATTTAAAAAATATTTATATGTAATTAAACAATTATAAATATAGAAAATTTGTATATAAAATAATAAAAATATGTAATATAATATACATATAAATATGAGCACCTAATAAATTAACTGGTAAAATTAAATAAAAATCAAAATAAAATACTACATAAAATTATAAATATTTTTATATTTTGACCAAAAATTAAATAATTTATTTATTATTTAATATTGATTTTATAGGGTATTTTTGAGTTCTATTTTTTTGGTTGGTCCACATGGACCAACTAGAGTCCGATGTTCCTTAACCTCAGGTCCACTGAATGCCCCGCAGTTGCCCCCTTGTTAGAACTCATGAGGAGGCCTTCTTCTCCCTCTTCGCACATTCCTCCACTCCACCATTCGCCTCGAGCTTTTCACCATTATGCATCCCTACCATCCTTCTCCTTCTCCCATGACCTAGTCTTCACCAACCCTCGCTGCCCTCCACTCCATCTCATCTTGAAGTCATCCCTCTTCCATTTCTATATATTAGGAGGTTTGACATCCTTTTGCTTTTTGATCCTTCTCTCTTGGTCGTAACAGCAAAAGGACTCCCTGATCGAGCCCCTGGTGACAACAGGTGTCACACCCACCCTTCAAGGTGTGGACAAGGCCGAGGTTGAAGAGATCCGAGCTCCGTCGGTGAACCTCCGATTAGCTTCCTCTACTCCAGGTAATACGCATGTACGATCTATTTAGACTACATTTTCGTAATGTTTTTCTTTCCAATGGCTTAGATTTATCTTTAGTTTCATTAATTAGTATGCAGTTTCATTAAATTTTAGAAATTAAAATCAATGGAGTACTAGTCTCTAGCCCCAAATTTGTTGTTCTCTGACTGTCTTTGAGCCCCATTTCGCCTCCCCTTCGATCCTTATCATCTTCTTTCCACTTACCTCAGATTTTGCACAACTCTGAGCTGAAGAAATTTATCCTCCACCTCTTGCTTGATCTCCATCGCTCCACTGCCCCATTGCATCTCCACCTTCAGTAGAGGGATGAGGAGATAGATCTCGGTCCCCTCAACCATTATATGCATATATTAGCTTCAGAAGATCCACCTAGAGACAAGCCCATGTCCAAGATAGACCTCCAGGAGAGCCAGACATCTAGACCCCCTCCTGGGGCCCGAGTCTAGTTGAACTCTCTTACAGACTCGCGTGCACTCCAAGAAGCTGGAGCGGCCATTGGAAGAGGAAGAGGGGACTGGATCACGAAGATATAAGGGATCAAAGGTCAGGGAAAAAGAAATTCTTCCCTGTTCTTGGAGACCCATTCATAGTCGTCTGATAGGGGCCCTATTCTAGTTCTAATCTTAGCCCTCCCATCAACAACCAAAGCATCGTCCCTCTTCGCCATCGATCACGCCATGTAGAGCCACCGTAGCCCTCTGATTGCGCATTTGAAGGGGTAAATATATTAGTAGCCCTTCATTTTTGTGTATTTATGCATCGATCCTATAAATATTTAAGTACATTTTATATTTTTTATAAAATATGCATGTGGACCTCTGTATGTTTTGAATATTACACTTAGGTCTAGTATGAGCTCACCTCACGTGGCGGACCGCAATTGGGAAAATTGTAGGGAGCCTTGTCAACTTTGTGTATTTCATTTTAGTACTTACAAATTGTATAATAATGTAGAACTTTATTTTATATTGCAAATATACCATCACTAGTATTGTATTTTATTTTGTTGCATTCTTATTTTTATTAAATATCTCTCGTACTTGTAAAATCGTGGAAAAATTATAGTAAATTCTTCATTTTATTCTTGTTCATGCCACAATTTTATTTAGCATTCTACCTGTATTTTCTATTTATTAGAAATCATTTAGTAACTATTTATTCCTTGTTTAGCTATAAAAGACAAAAAATTGTAAAACCATACCTAAAAATTCCAAAAAAATAGGGTATACTTATTAATATATTTTATAACTACAAACCACAAATCACAAAAAAACCAAAGAAAAACCTTAAAAATTGAAAAACCATCCTAGTCCTATAAAAATTTGCAAAAATTATATAAAATTCAAGAAAATATTTTTCTATTGTATATTTTTATTTATAGTATATGGTATATATTAAAATTATTTTTGATTGATTTTGGACTTATTTTCTATTTTTAGTACTCAAAACAATCTACTTATTATAAGTCACTACATTTTAAATCAATTAAAATTAACTAAAAATTAGCTGCAAATATATAAAAATTCACTAAATAGAGAAAATTAGAAAAAAAACAAAAATATTTTATTTTACAATTTTTGAATATACATAGTTATATTTATAAATATAAAACCCTATATAGCATCTACAAATAATAGTACTTATAGAGTATTATAATAATTGTTATTAATTATGAATACCTAAAAATATATTTATAACATCTAAAAAATAAAAAGGACTGTACTTTTTTGTATTTTCTATACTTTTTATATTTATTATATATATATCCTATATAGTATTTATATTATACATATTATTATGTATAGATATGTATACATATTATATCTTTAAAAACAAAATGAAATTGAAAATCAGAAAAATATAAAAATAAAATAAAAATTATAAAATTTGAAAAATATAGATACAAAATCCATAAAAATTAAATATAATTAAAAAACTCACAAAATCTAAAAACCTAAAAATATTGTTATTTAATTTTTATTAATTGATAATAAATATATTTACACATAGCTCTTAGTGGTTCAATCCCTATACTTGCTTGATATACACATTTATTTGTAGGGTATAATAAATTTCACCTTACATAATTTTCATTGATTTATCATTGATTGTGGGTTTATTGTTGTCTTAGTTGATTGATTGGGATTCGAGAGCTGAGAGAGGCGCCCATACAATGATTATTGTATCCGACTTGTCGGATACCACAAACCCTTCAAGACTAGACTCTAGGATTCCCGTTTAATCGATTAAACAAGTTGAACCATTGATGGGGAGCAACATCGGATAGGATTTTTTGTGCATATTATTTCTATTTCCGATCTTTTATTTCTTTTCAAATAATTGTTTATTTGTTCTAATCATCTCACTTTATTGACTTTTTTGTGAGGGCCTGCTACATAAGGATGGTCTTCTAGGGGATCGAGGCAGCCAAGTACAGGGGAGACTAGACCTTTGTTTGTAGGACGATAGGAGACGACTGAAGATAAGGCCAAGGAGAAGGAGAAGAGAAGACTAGCAATTACTTGTCTTTATATTTTTATTTCCATTTTGTGTGCAATAGAGAGAGAGATTAGTAAAATATTGTAATAACTAGACTCTCTGGACACTTGAACTCTCTGAGGTTCATTACTCGGGTGATCGTTCACCTAGAATCCTCCTTAGCCCCACCTTTTTTATTTTGTTTCCTGAGTTTTGAGTTTTTCGCCTTCTTTTCCTTTATTTTGTGTGGTTGTAGCCCCTAGTATTTGGATTTTATTTGGTTGAGCTAGGTATACTTAGGTACACATGCCTAAAAAATTATGTACCTATAGATTGTGGGACATAGTCAAATAATAAACTTGTGCTTCTCGAGTAGAAGTTCTTGCTAGGCTAGTTTCTGCTTTTACACATATAGGTTAGATTTTCTTTTATGTGCAGATCATCTTGCATGTAGATTGCTGGAGATAGGTATGCATCACTCTCTAGCATCTACATTCATTGATTTTCGTGCATCAACTTTTCCAAAGTCCTCGGCCTTTTTTCTTTGACTTATGAAATAAAAGGAATCGGAAAATTCATTACATGTTTCTTTTCTCAAAATACCAAAAAAAAGTGATAACCAATAAAATTAGGACGGTTAATTCTATTTCACCTTGAAATCAAATGTAAATGACAAAATCATTATTTTGGGAGAGTAACCCTCTCATTATCATAAGTAGATTTCAAAAAGTGGGAGGCACGCACACATAAGGATTAGATCCCCCATCCCTGGACTTGTGCCTTAAGCGCTTGGTTCAGTTCTTGAGCTATGTTATTGCTGAATGCACTTGCCTCTGACTATAGATGAAGTGATCCTAGTGTTCTAGTAGGTGTGCTACGCCGAGTAGAAGACAACCGCTCTAGGTGACTGTAGCTGTGAATTTACAAATACATGTCTTCTCACCTAACTCTAAAATTGAAAAGATAAAGATCGAACTTTCATGGTCTTCACTATGTTGAGTTTGTGAATTGAGGGGTTGCATTTGTTTTATTTTTTTGTTTGTCTTGTGTGCATCTCTGTGCATTTTCACCTTTTTCTTGCATAAATTGACTTGACTATCATGATCTCAAGTTCCCCACCTTTTGTTTCAAATATGGCAGACTGGAGTTATTTTTATTCAGACTTCACGGATCTTGCTTCTTCTTCTCCAGTCGATACACCTCCATTTTATCAGGAGCACTTTGTTCCTGACTTTTCTTTTTTTAAATAACCACCACAACCATATTTGTATCCATCGAACTTTGATTATTACCCCCCACCACCATCACATTGCCCACTATCTCACCCACTCAATACTGAGCTATTGGATTCACCTCTCATGAGTATCACTCTTGAACACGTGATTGAGTAGTGAAGCAATTATAACATAAGATTAATGACATAAATAACACTGTGACTCACATTATTGCTTCACCTCATGATGTAATGGATTCATGAGAGGAAACCTATGAGAGATTGAAATCGCCAAAATACAAAAAAATGAACAAAATATAAAAATCCAAAGATATAATAACAGGAGACACCTAGTGAGGACAGTTTGTGCGGAGAGGGCACATATGCAGCATCCTTTTCTCACATATTCATTCACCATATTTCCCACCTCTTTAGATTCAAGGATGACACAGTACAAGTTTCTCTTAGTCACCCTTGTATAGATGATGTCGATCTCTTCCCTAGTATGGAAGTATTAGAAAATTCAAAAAAGCATTAACCAACCCTAAAGTGGTGGTGACTACATATTATTTTTGATGCCCCGCTTCAAAAGGCCATGAACGTTATGCATGCACCCACACCAAATAAGAGAAATAGAAGACATAGAGATGGGCGCTACATTTTTACCATGGTCACTGCCCATGCCATCACCTGTCGTTTTCTTAATAGGAAAGGGGATACTTGTACACCCTTCATGAGATGTGCCATTTCTGACCACCATTTTTATCACACTCTCCTTCATAGTAGCTCATCGACTACTATCATACCTTCCTCACTTGTTGAGATGCTTGGTCTCAAGACTCTCAAGAAAATCAGTATGATTTGTTAATTCGTTGATAGATCAATAAAGAGGTCGAAGAGTATTCTTGAAAATGTTTTCATACATATCCAAGGCATGAGCTACATAGTTGATTTTGTTGTATTACCCATGGGGACCTCCACCTTTGTGGAGCGCACCCTAGTCATCTTGAGATGGTCTTTCCTCACCACTGCAAGAGCCATTATTGATTATGGATCAAGAGATATGTGCTTATGTTTAGACAACGAGATCATTTTGATTCAGATAATCAGTACACATGCTGACAGCTGGAGACCAGCATCAGATGAGAGTGTACATGTGTCAGTAGACCTTGAGGACTATGACCTATTTGATGAGATAAGAAATGTTCGATTTACCATGGATGATACTGAGTCATGAGAATTCCTCTTCAAGGAGGAAGACTCAAAAGGCAAAAACTCTGGAGTTCCCTCTTCTTGTGACTGGCAATATACTGATGAGAACTGTAGTATTTACACCATAGATACTTTACAACGGAGAGCAGATTCAGGAGAGACTTCTCTGGCTGGACCTGACCTTACTACTTCGACTAGTCGGTTTGTGTTGTATCATTCTTTGACCACGGAGAGAACTCACCATGTCAATCCTGATGTGGTTTTGTCAGATGTTGACCCCGATATAGACTTGCACCATGTTCTCTCCATTCCTCAACGGTTACACAAGAAAGTGTGATTCTCACCCTCTTGATCTTTGCATATTACTCTCTTCTTGTATATCCCTTTCATTTCACTCTTTCCACCTTTGTTTCTCTAATCCACCTCGATCCAAGAGTTTTCCTTCCTTAGGATGTAATTTATCCTAGTTATAGGGGAGGTGGATGATTCGAATGTTCTTTCTTCGTTATCTTTCATTACTTTCGTTCTTTCATATACTTAAGGATCTCTTACCCTAAGTATAAGGGGAGAGATGCATTCATTCCCACATCGTATTTTTTTCTTTTTGTCGGTTTATTTGTCCCTTTTCTTGTGTCCTCAACCTTTTGATATCATGTCTATACTTAGTGATATTTTGCCCAAAGTATAGGGGAGACATGTTGAGCTATTGATTTGTCTATTCCCACCCATGATCCTCCACGCTTTCTATGTAGTCTTTTATACTTAGCATAAATTGATCCTACGTATATGGGGACGATCGACTTTTAATTCTTTCATTGCTTAGTCATTGTAGTGTAGGATTTCATATACTTAGTATGAGTTATGTCTTCCTTTTTCTCTCTGACCTATGAGGACATGGCTCGAGCTAAGTATAGGGGTCTGTATATACAGTGTATATACTTTAGAAATAACTCATACTTTCATATTTCTGAATAATATGGCTAATATACCGTTTGGGTAAGGATATACGATTAATTAACTATAAATAATACAATTTAATTATATATAATCATAAAATGTTATGTAAATATGATTGATAAATTGATTTAAAAATGTTTTGCAAAATGATTTGAAAAATGGTTGAAAATGTTTTGAAAATCTTTTGAAAGTTGTTTGGAAGATTTTTCTAAAATGTTGTCAAACTTTGTAAAAGCTTTTGTTTGCAAAAATCTTTTTCATTAATTTGAATATTTTTTTTTGAAAATTCAGTTTGTAAACAATTTGAAAAATAATTGTAAAAATACTTTGAAAAATCTGTACATATTATTTGAAATCTTTGCAAAATGATTTTCAAAGTTTGTAAATGTTTGTAAAATATTTTTCAAAATTAATTACAAAAATAAGTTTTCAACATGTTTGCAAAGAATGTTTTAAAACTATTTTGAGAAACTTGTACATATTTAGGAGGAACAATATTTGTATAAAATTCTTTACTACCCTTGTATAAATCACCTGTAAATAACAACTAATATAACTTGTAGAAATTCCTAGTGTAAATTCTTCAACTTATTCTTGTCAATACATATGCACTCCCGTGTAAATATCTGCACATACTTCTTTCACTAACCTTTATTAAAAACACTAAAAATTTCAAAAAAGTAAGCCATAAAAATTTGCAAAATGTTTTAAAAAATTGCATAAAATTTTGCATTTTTTTTATAGAAATAATCCATAAAAAGTTCAAAATCAGAAAATGCTTCATAAAAGTTTTCTTTCCATAACATAACGTTTGCATTTTTTGGATTGATAACGACAATTGAACTAATCTAAATAAAATCCAAAGATTGGATCTTGGTTTGGACCTTAATCCACTTACTCACATGAACCTAATAGGAACAGGGGAATTGAGGCGCTTCAGGTCTTCTAGACTTAATTATTTGATATCACAATACTATGTTCATATGTCATCTAATTGCCTAAGTAGAACATTTTGAAGCACATGTGACTCTTATCAATAGTGACCTAACTTTTAAGCATGCACCTTACACTTTGGTAAACTCAGTTGAAGTGGCAGAGGGATAGATCTCCCTGCATGAGATACAAGCGAATGGAAATATATGAAGTCACAATCTGTGGCCATTGTATCCCAACCCGATTCAGTAGTGATGACGTCCAAGGTTGTGGGTTGTATTAATGCTTCAAAAGAGGGATAGTCTTATGGAATAGGAGAGAAAAGTCTCTATGTAAATGTTGTTGTAAATAGTATTAAAAAAATGCAAACTCCAAAACTCCAAAAAATAGACGAGCAAAAATCAAGGAAAAATCAATTCCCATCGGAGTATGTATATATGTATTAAATAAGCAAGCTTGTCCTTCAAAGTCAAAGTATACATGTGATCCTATAATTGGATGACTTGGCTACACTGGTTAAGCATCTTAGGATAGGTAGCTACAATGGCTACCATCCATTCTCATCTCCACCTCCTCTTCCTGAGTCAGTTGCACTTGAACTTTGAATGGAATACCCCTCCTAGAGGAAAGAGCTGCTAGATTGGGGAATTCTGATCACCATGTTGGAGAAGATTTGTCTATTTACCGCTTCAGCCCAGAGGAGCTACATATCACTAACACTGTACAAGATAGATTCATGGTCATAAGGGACTGTGTATGAAATAAACTTGTTCTAACTTGGCTTTTGAGGAGACCTAGACAGAGTTTTGTGGTTCTTAGAGTCTGTTGTATTTCAAGTTCGCTTCCCAACAATGTTCTGACCATGCTAAAAATCTAAAGGTCTGACTGAGCTCCAAACTTTGATTTTATGAAGACAAGTTTAAAAGTTAGTATCAATAAAATTTATTTCCCTTTCTTTTCTTTCTTTTCTTTTTCGACACTTATTACCATAAGTGTTTGATAGGGACTAGCAAAGGCAAATATAGAGGGGGTGATGAATATCTATTTCATCACCTTTATTCTTTCATTTTGGCCTTAAATCCCTAGCTAAACACATGCATATATCATTAATTATACAAAATGACACTCGGTAATTGACATCTAAATATTGTATAATATAATGTATTTCATACCAAAATAAAAGAATAAAGGAAAGAAAATAAAATGAATGAAGTATTAAAGAAATTGAGTGATCCTATACTTTGAGAATTATCACGATGACTTGGTCGGCAAGGAATAAAGTAGGGGGAGATAGGGTAGCCTATAGTACAATCTCGGAAATCCTAATTTTATAGCCCAAAAATTGCATTTTGGGACCCATTTTATTTTAATATTTTTATACCTCAAATAATAAAACCCTCAATAAAATTTTGTACATAAAAATACAAAGAAAAATACAAAATTATTTTTATTTAAAAATAATTCACTGCGTGCCTGGGAAACAAAGAATAAAAGATCACAAATAAAACATCCCAAACATGCATCTCCTTCATACTAACTCAAAATTGACAAACTCAACTTTATTATTCATAAAATTAAATTATCTATTTAATGAAGGTGATTTCATTTAATTTGGAGTTAAGATGCAAAAGTTAGCTTTTGGATATACATGTATACAATATTCAATATATATGTTTATATTTATCATTTCTTATATTTTTATATATTTACATAATATATATACTAATTATTTAAGTATGTAAATAGACTCAGAGAAATATATAAAAATATTTAAGTATGTAATTAAATAAATTATAAATATAGAAATAATTTATATAAAATAATAAAAATATGTAATATAAAATAAATAAAAAAATAGGCTAAATACATGTATGTATACATATGAATATACATTTACATCTAAACATCTAATAAATTAAATTATAAAATTAAATAAAAGTCAGAATAAAATACATAAATACAAATAATTTTTTCTATTCACTAAGAATTAAATAATTCCTTTAATATTTAATATTGATTTAATAAGGGATTTCTTATTCCCATTTTTCCGGTTGACCCACGTGGACCAACTAGAGTCCAACATTCATTGATCCTAGGTCAACTATACACCCCTCAGCCGCCCCCGTATCAAAACTCATGGGGAGGCCTTTTTCACCTTCTTCGCACGCATCCTCCATTCCACCATGTGCCTCAAGCTTTTCACCATTCTGCATACCTATCATCCTACACCTTTTCCCATGCCCTAAACTTCACCAACCCTTGCTGCCCTCCATGCCATCTCATCTCGAAGTCAACCCTCTTCCACTTCTATAAATAAGGAGGTATGAATTCCTTTTGCTTTCTGACCCTCTCTCTTTTATCGTAACCCAAAACGAGTCCTTTGTTGAGACCCTAATGATAATAGGTATCGCTCCCTCCCTTCAAGGCATGGACAAGGCTGAGGTTGAATAGATCCAAGCTCCGCCAGTGACCTTCCTCTGTTGGACATGCAAGCCCACAGTGAGCCATTATGCAAAAAATGTTATTGCAAATATCATTCCCTGGTCTGAAATGAAGAATAATTAATTTACATAATAGGTCCCTTAGTACAATTAGGGTTATGTACCATGTCCATCTTGATGATCATACAGTTGTTGATTCAACTTTTGAATCATAGAGGATGGTGCTTGGATGAATATCTATAGAGTTAGATTGAGGACTCGTCAAGCACCATCAAATGATTATTAAGAGATGATCTCCAACCTGAGTAGGAGATGGCAATCCTTTCTCATTTAGGTTGATATCTAGCTAACCTCTTAATGTAGGTCCTCTACATAGGAATAGAGATTCGGAGGTGTTAGATAAGTTAGGTCAAAGAGATGACTTAACGAGATCGAGATAACCAAAGTCCTATATCGTATGTTGTCAAGATACAGGCACACATCCTCTAATCGGAGACAGATGTGTTACTATATGCCTGAGTATGTATATTTGGCAGACCAATAGGTCGATGATCTAATCAAGGTCTATACACCAGCGCACTGGTATGCATGTAAGGGCATATGAGTAATACAATTTCTCAAAGGGATCATACAGGTTCAGTTTCTGAACCGGAAGGCATGAGCTCACTCATAAGATATTGGGAAGAATCAAATTCTATGCTCTGTCGTCTCGCTTTGGAAGCTTGACTGAATTTGTATGTTTAATATATACTTTTGGAAAGTATATGATCAAGACCTAGGTATGATATATGATTTTGGAAAGTATATGATCGATACCAACTCCCAATGATCGAATGAGAAACATACTGATAAAACCCTGAAGTAGACAGTGTAAAGTTGATCTAATACTTCGGGTTTATTCCGAGTCTTCCTGTATGCAGGATGTATAGGTATTGGGAATACTTAAGGGTGATGTGATCATAAACGATTGTATAACCATGACGCTTCCATTCCTAGGGAGTGATGAAACATGTCTGGATTTTAGTGACTCCTCTCAGTAGAGAAGTAATCTGATCTTGGTCCAAATGTTGGACATTGATGTGAATGTGATTTAGATGCAATGAGAAGATTAGATTTACATGCTTGATTTAATCAAGCATCTATGGAGGCCCGCGATCTGGATTTGAGATATGATCTCAATATCCAAGTCACTATACGAGAACAATACAATCGCCCTATCCTTATCTCTAAGTATCTGCGGAGAAAGCGCATTATCCTTGAATGGGTTCAGGATAATTTCATTGTTGATATTATGTATCCAAGAATTGAGAAAATGGATAATTAAATGTGATTTAATTATCATGAATACTATGAATTTGATTCATATTGTAAAGAGAGTTATCTAAGATAATTAAATGTGATTTAATTATCAAAGATGTGAATAATGTGAATGTGATTCATATTATTTGAAAACAAGAGAATAGAGATCTAAGATGATTAAATGTGATTTAATTATCATGGAATGAATAATGTGGATAACAATATCCATATTAGGCATATATACTATAAATGTGATTTTTAATATATAAGAGAGAGCTATTTGTAATTTACATTTGTTAATTAAATGTTGATGTGAATTGGATTCACATTGGACAATTAATTGAAAATGTAATTCACATTTTATTTTGGGTTGTGAATGTGATTCACAATTTTCCAATGGCAAGATTGCAAAATTCATAAATAATTATGAATTATTTTTGTAGAATAATTTACAACAAGTGTTGTTGTAAATCTTGTAGATTTCCATGGAATAATGTAATCTCATAAGATCTCATGAGATTACATAAGATTGCCACCAAAACCCGTATTATGGAAGGAGGCAATCTTCATTCCTTAGATCTCCATGCTTGATTGATTTAATTTGAGGATTAAATCATTTTGATTTATTAATATACATTTAATCTAAATTAAATTAATTTTTGTTGGTTTTTTACCAATAAAATCTTGGCCATTAAAAGAAACACAATCAATGAGAGCCATTGGATTTCTGTTGTCCATGGATTGAGATCCATGGATCCCAAAATATTATAAAAGGAGAGGCACCCCTTTGCTTTTCTTTACATACAAGAGAACATAAGTCTCTCTTTCTATATCTCTCTCTACACGCCCATTCTCTCTCTCATGTGGTCGTCCATTATGGATGCCCTAGAGAGATTCTCCATCGCTGCAGCGTCGTCGTTATGTTGGCCGATGGTTTACTCGTGGATCTCTGTCTCCTTTGGTGCGCCTCGTTCGTTAAAAAGACATCGGATATCATGTGTCGAGATCAGGAGATCCGCCGCTTGGATCATCAACATGGATTGCGAGAAGCACGTGTTTCATCAACACGCTCGCAAGCGCCTCCTCCGTCGGATCGGACTTGAGACTGGAGGTCTCTTCGTTTAGAGACTCGATCGCAACCATGCTTCAAGAGATAATACTATTACTTGTTTGTGATTTAGACGAAACGATCCGAGAAGTGTTCTTGGATTATGTGGTTTCGTCACATGAAAAATTTTAATTTCTACTGCATAGAACAACTAGTCCGGCTAGTCGTTCTTCGTCGTATTCGATACGATACTCATGCTTCCGTGATGCGCTTGAGGATATAACCATATCCTTCAAGTGGTATCAGAGCCTTAGGTCGGTGGTTTTGGATATAATACATTAACCGAGGACGACTTGGGTTCATTAGGGTTTGCGAAAGTTTTCTTACATTTTATTTTCGCATCTCTGTATTGAGATTATTTTCGGCACCGTTTAAATTATTTAAACACGAAAATAATAATTGTATTTTGTTCCTCATTAAATAAGGAAACCGTAGGATCTGAGTTTACTTAATTTGGATTCTGTATGCTCGAGATATGATCATTTTAGTGAACATGTATCCACTGTTTCGGGACTGCGGATCATGACGTAATTAAGATGTTAATTGTGGATTTGAAACGCCTTGAAATGGTGCAAATCACTTAGACTCTTTTGTAAATCAAATTAGCAAACTATAGGAACTTATTTTACTTAATTTGGATTTAAATTGATTGAGATATGATATTTTTAGTATGTGAGGGTCACTACTGGAAATACTTTCCTAATCAAGAACCTATTGATTGTCATTTAATCAATTAGTGAAATTAAATTATTTAATTTCCTAGAATAATTGTGCATAAATATTTGTGAAATATTTGATGATAATTATTTCTTTAAATGACATTGCTTTAACCAGTATTTGATTAGATGTGATCTAGATCACTAATTGGTTACATGATCTACATCATCTACATTCCAACAAAGATGTTGCTTGAATAGGATTTGGGATTTGTTTAGCAAATCTCATTATAATGTAAATCAAAATTATTTTGATTATTATTATATGATATAATTTTGGTTGAAGAACTGATGATCATATCAAGTATAAAGTGGTCTATTTTGCATTATCCTTTCCCGAGGTGGATATGGTGTCCAGTCGGGGGGCGTTGGGGTAGCAGGTTGCACCGTGTGCGGTCTGTCCCACTCCCTTCGGTACTGGCTATGACAGCAGGTAGGGTTAGTATGATGCTTAATAAATCATGACGTAATTCTAATTATTAAAATTCAAAATAATACGTATTTGAGATAATACCATAATTCAAGTAACAATTAATAATGTTTGTTGTATATTAATTGGATCATTAACGTAATATGATTAGATTAATTAGAATCCAATTAAAATTAACACACTCCATTACAAATAGATGTGTCAATTCCCTTGGAAGAATTAATAGTAATGAATATGATTCATAATGATTAATTAGAATTTGAACGTGATATGGAGGATCACATAAGTGACATCCATGGTCTCTCGTCAAGGTGGAGGGTTCCGTCGCTAGGGATTATATGTAGGAGACACCTGTCCGAAGTGACAGCTCCTGTATGCAAGCGCATCTGGATCGGGCTCTTTGCTTCTCGAAAGAGTAAGGCCGTATGTGTAGTGACCCCAATATCGGATCCTCATATTATTGGGGTGATATTGGATTGCTCAGAGCGAGTACTATTCCTGTTGACGGTTGGTTCAATTAATGACATGTCAATATCACCTTAGGGGTGGTGGGCCCAATGTTAATGACCGAATTGGGAGATGCAAGTTGGACTTGCAAGGTGGAATGTGTTCCTGCTTCTTTTTATCCGAGTTGCAGATTCTCATATTATTGGTATGTAACAAAGATAAGGAAGAAGATCCCAGATCTTGCTGTGATATGATGTTAAGTATATCTCTTACATTGAAAGTGATTAAGGGAATGAACTTTCAGTGTTGACAAGGCAGGACAACTTTGATATGAAAATTAATAAATCGAAGTAAAATATATATTTATATATTTATGCAAATTTCTTATTTCAAATAATCCTTCATTAAACCCACTCAATAATATACTCAATAATAACCAGTAAAATATCATGGATTGGACTCATGATCCAGATATTGTACTTGCAGTTGGACACATAATATATGTGGTTACAATGTGCAAGTTTCCTCATAATAATGAGGAATGACAATTAAATAGATAATCGGACTACAACCCTAGGGTTTGTATGCTTTTGTAGTCTTCATCTCTCATTGAATGTACTTTGGAAGTGACATGTCGATGATGATCGTAGTTGTCGAATAATCCTTATAAAATCTAAGAAGATATTATGGCATACATTTATGCTCTTGACATTTTATCATGAATGACATGGTTCTCTGCATCATGCAGAATGGTGGCTCTATAAAAGATGATGTACTCAAAATATTTGAATACCTACCTGAACCAATGTTTTAAGAGTATAGATGGATGTAGACATGATGAATGTCATGATTCTACTGTCTATACTCAGTCATTCATGAAACTTCATAATATTCATATTGTATGAATTTAGTGAAGCATGAATAGATGTTGAAATGCTCTTATATTGAAATCTTTTGAGTTCAACATAAGAGATCCTTAGTCTTAAGCAATGGTTGTTTATAGATAAAGGGAGCGCAGTGGAAGCATGGGTCAGTCCCAAGATGAGAAGGATAGTCAAATAGTTGACTGTACTTCTATAACTTGCATATGACATCCAAAGAGTTGGATGAATGCCAATGCTGCAATATGTCGATGTATTGATAGTATGACTATCTGGACTATCTAGGATCCTTAGAGAAGGACTCGGGTAGTGCATCAAAATAATCTACATTTAATCATTGAAATTGACTTTCTTATAAGATAAGATTAAAGTCTAATAATTATATCTCATTCTTCTAATGACCCTTGCAATTGTTGCATATGTTTTAGAAGACTGGAAAATTTGCCACATGGATATTGATGCAATTGTTGCAACAATCTCTATTGGATTGATAGACTTCTAAATTTCAGTGGGAGATCCTTAGTTTTGGAGAATGTCTCTATGACCTAGATATTAGAATACAATCATTGTTTATTTCTAAATGTTGGAAATAAACATGAATTCTGAAATAAACCTATCATAAAGAGTTATGATGAATATATTTCAGATAGTAATATGGCATCTATTAGACTCCACAAAATTAGAAAATTAATGAATGGTTCATTAAGGTTTCTAAAATTGAAAATTAAACCTTTAAAAGACCAATAGGAGGATGAAGATCATTTGAAAATAATCTGGCATCAAGTTTTGGATATATGTATGTTGATTTGATCAATAGACAAGTAAGAATGAAAGTTTAGAATGTCTAAAATTTCAAAACTTTCATACTTATGAATATTGTATTCATAAGTAAAATATGTCCAATACACCCTTCCTTGGGAAAGGTGTAAGATGTCAAAATATTCAGGATCTCATACATATTGATGTATGTGGATCATCTATATCATAGTAAACATTATGGATATGTGATATCTATTGATGATTATGTATGATATGAGATTTCTTCTCTTCACCTAAAAAACCTTTGAAATGTTAAAAGATTTCATTATTTTGGTTTAGAACCAAAGTTTGAAGGAAGATAAAATGAATTTGATCTAATCTAGGTAGCCAGTACCTATGAGACGAATTCAAAGAATACCATATGGAGATATGAATATCATTTCTATCTCAACCCTCACTTACTAAAAATATCATATCTCAATCAATTTAAATCTAAATTAAGCAAAATAAATTTTTAAAGTTTGCTAATTTGATTTATAATAGAACCTAAGTGGTCTGCACGTATTTCAAGACGTTTCAAATCCGCAATTAACATTTTAATTACGTCATGATCTGCAGTCCCCGAAACAGTGGATACATGTTCACTAAAATGAGCATATCTTGAGCAAACGAAATCGAAATCACGTAAACTCGGATCCTACGATTTCCTTATTTAATGGAACACAAAATATAATTATTATTTTCATGTTTAAACTATTTAAACAGTGTCGAAAATAATCTCAAAATAGAGATGCGAAAATGAAATGCAAGAAAACTTTCGCAAACCCTAATGAACCCAAGTCATCCTCGGTTAATGGATCGTATCCAAAACCACCGACCTAAGGCTCTGATACCACTTGAAGGATATGATTAGATCCTCAAGCATATCACGGAAGCGTGATCGTCGTATCAAATATGACGAAGAACGACTAGTCGTACTAGTTGTTCTATGCAGCGGAAATTAAAAAATTTTCATACGATGAAACCACATGATCCAAGAACACTTCTCAGATCGTTTCGTCTAAACCACAAACAAGTAATAGGATTACCTCTTGAAGCGTGGTTGCGATCGAGTCTCTAAACGAAGAGACCTCCTTTCTCAAGTCTGATCCGACTGAGGAGACGCTTGCGAGCGCGGGGATGAACCGCGTGCTTCTCGCAATCCATGTTGATGATCCAAGCGGTGGTCTCCTGATCTCGACACACGAGATCCATCGTCTTCTTCACGAGCGAGGCGCACCGAAGGAGACGGAGATTCACGAGCAAACGATCGGGCAGCATAACGACGACAATGCGGCGATGGAGAACCTCTCTAGGGCATCCATGGTGGACGGCCATGAGTGGGAGAGAGAGGGATGATGTGTAGAGAGAAAAGAGAGAGAGATATGCTTCTCAAGCATTATGTCAAGAAGAGCAATGGGGTGCCTCTCCTTTTATAGCATTTTGGGATCCATGGATCCATGGGACAACACAAATCCAATGGCTCTCATTGATTGTGTTTCTTTCAATGGCTAAGATTTATGTTGGTAAAAACTAACAACAATTAATTTAATAAAAATCAAATATATATCAAATATAACTTGATTTATATCAAATCAAATTCAATTAGAGAAATAGGAAAGGAGACAAACCTCCTTCCATAAGGAGGGTGGACGGCCACCACATTCCTTATGGGAATTGTGGCCGTCCACTCTTCCTATATGGAAGGTGGATGCCTCTCCTATTATATGAGATTGCATTATCTCTTAATTCTCTCTAATATCTTCAACAACTTTTGTTGTATATTCTTTCACAAAAATAAATCCAATTTATTTTGTGAACATTGCAATCATGCCATTGAAAAATTGTGAATCACATTCACAATCCAAAATAAAATGTAAATTGCATTTTTCAATTTAATGTCCAATGTGAATCCAATTCACATTAACATTTAATTAACAAATGTAAATTACAAACATCTCTCTCTTATATATTATAAATCACATTTATAATATATTTGATTAATATGGATATTGCTATCCACATTATTCATATCCATGATAATAAAATCATATTTAATCATCTTGGATCTCATTTCTCTTGTTCTCAAATAATATGAATCACATTCATATTACTTATATCTTTGATAATTAAATCACATTTAATTATCTCAGATAACTCTCTCTATAATATGAATCAAATTCATATTACACATGATAATTAAATCACATTTAATTATCCATTTTGTCAATGCTCGGGTATATATATCAACAGTAGAATTATCCATGAACTCCTTCAAGGATAATGCGCTTTCTCTGCGAATACTTGGAGATAAGGACATGGCGATTGTATTGTTCCACGTATAGTGACTTGGATATTGAGATCGTATCTCAAATCCATATCGCGGGCCTCCCATAGATACTTGATTAAATCAAGACTGCAAATCTAATCTTTTCATTGCATCTGAATCATATTCAGATTAATGTCCAACATTTGGACCAAGATCATATTACTTCTCTACTGAGAGGAGTCACTAAAATCCTGACCCGTTTCATTACTCCCTAGGAATGGAAGCGTCATGGCTATACAATCGTTTATGATCACATCACCCTCAGGTATTCCCAATACATGTACATCCTGCATACTGAAAGACTCAGAATAAACCCGAAATATAAGATCAATTTTACACTATCTACTTCAGGGTTCTATCAGTAAGTTTCTCATTCGATCATTAGGAGTCGGTATCGATCATATACTTTCCAAAAGCATATATCATACATAGGTTTTGATCACATACTTTCCAAAAGTATATATCAAACCTACAAATTCAGTCAAGCTTCCAAAGCGAGACGACCATGCACATGGAATTTGATTCTTCTCAATATCTCATGAGTGAGCTCATGTCTTCCGGTTCAGTAACTGAACATGTATGATCCCTTTGAGAGATCGTATCGCTCATATGCCCTTATATGCACATCATCGTGCCGGTGTATAAACCTTGGTTAGGTCATCAAGCTATTGGTCTGTCAAATGTACATACTTAGACATATAGTAACACATCTGTCTCCGGTCAGAGGATGCGTGCCTGTATCGTGACAGCATACGATATAGGACTTTGGCTATCTCGATCTCGTTAAGTCAACTCTTTGACCTAACTAATCTGACACCTCCGAATCTCTATTCCTATGCAGAGGACCTGCATCAAGAGGTCGGTCAGATATCAGCCTAAAGAGATAAGGATTGCCATCTCCTACTCAGGCTGGAGATCATCTCTTAACAATCATTTGACAGTGCTTGATGAGTCCTCAATCTGACTCTTTAGATATTCATCCAAGCACCAGTCTCTATGATTCAATAGTTGAATCAACAACTGTATGATCATCGTGCAATAACATTTATTGCAAAATGGCTCGTCGTAGGCTCGCATTTCCAACACCCCTTTGATGATACCCCTCAATTTACTCCTAATGGTTCCATCGAGGTGATAGCACTGCGTAGCTCGTGATTTGCTGCGAGGAGAGGCATGGTGGAGACATATCCACCTCACCACCAGAGCTCCTCCAGTCGGTTCTGCTTTGGAGACACCGGCTCTATCGACCCCCGTTTCCTTAACGTTTTAGGTTTATTTCAAGTTCTTCTTTCTATTAGTAGTTTTAATTCAATCTTTAACCTAGTAGGATAGTTGTAATCCGATTTCTCCCAAATACCTGGAGGTTGCACTCTAGGTCTGTTGCACCCATAACCTCGATGTTAACTATGATATACCTGGAGGTTTAATTCAATCATTTTACCTCACTCTCATTCCCCTTTACGTTCTCCACGTTTTCACCATGCATCCACTTCGATTCCTGCAAGGAATCAAACCCCAAGAGCTCCCTCCGCCGCACCTTGCATGATCTCCTCATACACCCCCCCCGCTATTTGGTTCAACTCCTAGATGGAAGAGATAGACCTCGCATCCAGGAGTGGTTTGGTACTAACTTCCAGGACTGACGACGCTCCTGGGACCTCAATGACCACCTGGAGCTGCTCCAGGTGGTTCAACCTTGCCAGAGCATTGAGTTCCCTCTCGCCTTCTGATGAATACCCATTCATCACTCTTTATTCTTATATTTTAGCTACAAAAACCTTTGCAAATGCATGTAGATATATGTAAATATAAATAATTACCAAAAGCATGCATTGTGTAAAAACCTATAATTAGCATGTTTTTGTGCAAAAATAAAAGAATAAAGATTAAAAAGAAAAAGAGGGAAATATTTAGAATAAATATTGAGCAACCTAACCCAAGGGAGGGCTCAGCATGGGCCTGACCGTATAAAAGCCAAAGTAGAGGGAGATAGGGGCTCTTGTGTAAATAAATTATGTAAATAAAATAAAAATATTTTCCTCACCAAAAATACAGTTGTAAATATTTGTATATAGTTATACAAGATAAAAACAAAACAAAAAGGTAAAAACCAAAAAGATTAAAAATACCCTTTCATCATGTACATAGACCATGCCTCTATATTTATTTAACCTTGTAAATAAATAAAGTTATTTTCAAAACTTTTTGTAAATATTCTAGGTTATATATTGTAAATAAATAAAATAAAAAGAATCAAAACAAAAATCAAATAAAAATTACAAAATTCAAAATAAAAAAAATTCATTGTATATATACCATGCATATAGATGTATATATCTATTTATTTTACCTATGTATATAAATAATAAAAACAAAATAAAAATACTCTTTTATTCCTTATTTTATACTATAAATGAATAAAATATAAAATAGGAATAAAATTGTACAAAAATAATAATTAAAAATCAAAAATCAAAAGCCTACATATTGTATATATACCTATATATAGATATATAATGTATATACCTTATTTTTATTTCCAAAAATTAATTAAAAATCACCAAAAAAATAGAAAAAAATAAAATAAAAATAATTCATGTTTTAAGTTTTTGTAAAATCGGCCATTTGCTGCCTTATTTTTTAGCTTCAAATCTTTTCCACGTGGCAGCTTCTCATTGGCCCACGGAGATGTTGACCTCCGGTCAACTCCCTCCGCGGACCTCCTTCTCCAGCGGATCTCGCGCCCGACCCGACTTCTCCTCTTTTTCCGCGCTCGATCCGCTCGCCATCTCCGCAAACCCCGGGTCCTATCTCTTCTTCGTGCATCCGAGACCCTCGCCGAGGTATCCACATCGGGATCCGTGCTTCTCACAGCCCTACCCGACCAGCCCTAGCCGGACCTGCACCCACTTAAATACCCAGCTCCGCCACCCATTTTCTCTGTCTTTGGCCATTTGCTTCGTTCTCCAGTGAGCTCCAGAGAGAGAGAGAGAGAGGTGACAGCTCGCGCCTCGACCTGTTGCAGCGAGGAGAGGAGGTGAAAGCCATCGATCCGGCGATTCTTCACCGCCGTGCTCCGCCCCGAGTTGGAGCTCGAGCCTCGGACGTCGCCGGTCCTTGAGGCGAAGACCCAGAGCTGCGCAAGCTCGACCACAGCCCACCCATCCACCCAGGTAGCTCAGATTTTGTCCCTAGTTCTCTAATTTTCGATTAGCCCCAAATCTTGCCGTCACCGACCATCATCGATTCCGACCATCTCCCCCTTCCGTTCGATCATCCGAGTCCCTCATTACGTTCGCCTTTCCCCCGCGCACCTTCTTCGCCCCTCCGTTCAACCCAGCTCGCACAGGAGCTGGGGTTCGAACCCCTTCGTCGTCGCATCGCCGGGGTTCGCCCGCACCACCGCACCGTCCACTTGCACCACCTCTAACGGGGTCGAGGCAGTTTGCCCTCGACCCAGGAGCTCTTTGGTTGCGTTTTGCAGGTCAATCGAGGGCTGTCTGAGGCCCTCCTACTTGAGGACCGGAGCTTCTTCTCCGCCGGAGTCGACAGAGCTCTCCGGAGCTCCGCTGATTCATCGGAGACGTCCCACAGACGCGGGAGGCCAAGGCGAAGCTTCCTCGGTCACCAGAAGCCCCCGCGGAGGACCGGAGCGCGCGTACTGGGCCGGCGAAGTTCGACGGCCTCTTGTTCTTCCAGGACCCTCCAGAGCCGTCGGATTAGCCTCCCGCTCCAGGTGCCATCCTGACCGTTGGTGGCTGGAGGCCCCCTTTGACGTCAGATCTGAGGCGAAAGATCCAGGCCGTCAGATCCACACGTGTCCTGGCCTGGACCGTTGGATCGTGCAGAGCAGCAGCAGCGTCGAGAGCCGCCCCATCCTGACCGTCCGATCGCCACGTGGCAGCCATCCATCAGCTCTGCTTAATAGAGGGTAATTTACCCTTAGGCCCTTATCTTTATTTTATTTCGCATTAGTCCTGTAAATATTTAAATACGTTGTTTAGTTTTAGGGTAAATTGCATAGAGGACCTCGAGCTTAGTTTATTTGCATTTATACCCCTGCCTGTGTGAGCCACGTGCTTCTTCACGTGTATTTTTGGGATATTTGCAGTCTATGCCCTTGTTGTTCTGGCTGTTATGAAATGAATGAAATCTTTTTAATATTTGCATTTATGCCCCTGTGAATGGTTTAATTCCGCATGTGCGTGATTTCTTGGGTTATTTGCAGCTGAGGCCCTCGGACTTTTGGTACGTGTTACCAATTGGTCCTTGGGACTTCTTTTTATTACAGATAGGTCCCTGAGTGCCCCAGGCATGCGCTTGGCGCGTGTTTTGCTGGGTATTTTGCACCGGGACCCCCAGAACTTAGGGTATTTGCATTTCAGTCCTTGTGCACAGTACCCTCTTGTCATTTTTGAATAAAATATCAAATCACCTCCAAATTCGACAAAAATTTGATACATGGCTCCTGCCATGGTGTAGAATTTTTGTGAATTTTTGAGGACATTTTTGATTTCGTTTGTTATTTCTAAAAATTCAAAAACCTACATTTTTGCTACTGTCTAGATTTAAAAACCCCAAAAAAATATAAGAACTCCCCTTAAAATTCTATAAAAATTAGGTAGTGTTTAGTTTAGTGTGTTTGATTTTCTAGCCAATTTTGGCTATTTTTCACCACTGGAAAACCTTAGAAACTTAAAAACCCTCAAAAACCCATAAAAATTCTAATAAATACATTAAAAAACCAAAAACAATAAATCTGGTACCTAAATTTTCCTTATTTCATCAATTTTAGAGGAAAATTACCTCCAGGCCTTTTTGAGGTCCTTAGATATTTTATCTAGGGACTTTCGGCTTGGCTGGACAGTACCTCTTATTTTTGTCACTATTTGATTTTTAGAAATTAGAATAAATATCAGAAAAATTCCAAAAAATCACCAAAAACATAAAAATTATAAAACACATAAAAATATTTTTGTTTTAATTTTTGGTTGAATTTTGTTGCATTAAATAAATTGTTGAAGTGTGCTTGTTTTTGTTTTCCTTATTTTCTTTATATATTAAAAATCCAAAAAAATAAAAAATAATTAAAAACCACTAAAAAAATATTTTGTCTTTGATTTTGTTTATTTTTACTACTTCGTAGGCCTTCGGCCAATCCGTGCTCCTTGAGTTCGACCCTGGGTTCTACACCAGGTTAAACATATAGCAGGACCGCTTGCTTTGTTTTGATTGATTTGACTTGTTTCGAGTGGTTCAATTTTTCTTGATTGACACATCGTCTGAGTGACCGAGGTCGCAACGACCATTTCCGTACCCTTACCTTTGTCGCTCGGTTTTTCGTGTCATCAGAATGGCGCCGTTGCCGGGGAGCACGGCTTAGTAGTCATTTTTTAGCTTTTCCGCGGCTTTTTGATCTTCGCGGCTTTCTGTGTAGAGTTTTTGTAGATATATTTTTCTCATATTTTCTGACAATAATTTGGACTGACCACTTGTCTCTTTTTCTTACGAAGGCCCGAGGATCGAGGCGGTCGATTTCGAAATGCCGACGCAACCGCGAGACTCGGAGGCGGCTCCCTTCTGCACGGAGCCGCAGGAGAGAGCGAGAGAGAGAGTTGAGTGGGCAAGGATTTTTATTTCATTATTGTTGTAATAATACAGGGACTCAGACATTAGACTTGGACCATTGTGGACTTGCCGTAGCGGGTCTGTTTCGCCGAGCACCGGTGTGCTCGGGGGACCCTTAGGACTTGCGCGGTTTTTCGCGGTTTTTCGCGGTTTTATCTTATTTTCTTTCTGCCTTTTCCGGTGTTTACGCGGTTTTTGCTCGAGCCCCTAGACTTAGGAATTTCTGGTGATTGTGCCGTAGTTAGTAGGATCCACACACCTAATTGATTATCCGTTCCTATAGAACGTTAATTGGACCTACTAATAAATCAATAATAAAAATAACTTAGTCGCTTTCCTGAGAGCCTACACGCCGCGAGCCTGCCCCGTCAAGCGCTACTCCTGAACTCGACTTGTCGAGAAGAGGAGGGGTGGGTCTAGACCGGACTCTTTGGATCGAGGGCGAGTGACTGAGTTAGACGGTTCTTCGCTAGAAATTGCTCGTTTAGGACTCGGCTTTCCCGTTGCATCATTTAGGTAGTTTCCTTTCTGTCTTTACATTTATGCGCGGATCATATTGCATGTAGAGTGCTGGAGTCAGGTATGCCTTCCTTACTTTGCATGCATCATTGATTTTATCGTGCATCGGCTTTTTCGACTTCTCCCCCCCTGTTTTCGGACTTAATAATCAGGAGAACCGAAAAATTCGTTAGGCCTTTTTCTTGATATTTGAAAAATATTAAAAAGAGAAACCATAAAATTGGGACTGGCTAAGACTATTGACCTTAAAAACCGCTCACCCTAAAAATTTTTGTCTTGGGGAGAGCAACCCCCTCATTGTATGGTTTGGATGCGCGAGAGAGTGACCCGCACCCTAGGTAGAACCCCTCGGTGCTAGTCCCGACTGATTACCGAATCTTCCGTGCGGGCCAGTCGGTTAGGATAGCATCGGATATCCTAACAGGTCACGTAAGCGCTCTGATATTTTGTGTGTTCAGCAAAATAAAATAGACAAGATAATTTGACCGAACTTTCACGGTCTTCAGCTCGCGTTGCGTTGGTGAACCGGGGGTTTGTTTGTGATCATAGTTGCTCCAGATCTCATCCGCCTTACTCGCCAGATCAAGATAATGGGTAGACGGTCTCTTAGGCAGCCTCTGGCTGCACCGCTTTCGGGCACGTCTACCCGATCATCTAGGTTGGCCCGCGAGAGCCGAGACCAACTCTCCGAGCCCGAGTACGACTCCGCCCTGTTCCCCCTCGACCCCCTTTCTTTTGGTACTGAGAGACATGAGCCCGAGGAGAGATTAGCAGATTTGACAGCACCTGAGTTGGGATCGTTTGATTTTGCAGACATCGCCATGGCTGGCAGTTCAGATGATCACCCCCGTCAGCCCGAGCATTTTGTACTAGACCAGGGGGCGATCAACTCCACCCTGATCGCATCACTCGAGACAGTTCAGCAGCAGTTACGTGATCAGGGGGCATTCATGATAGAGATGAGGCGAGAGTTGGAGAGGCTCAGAGCAGAGCAAGACCAGCAGAGCGAGCCCGAGGAGATACCTGATGCAGAGGCACGAGCCGCAGCAGCCGCAGCAGCAGCAGCAGCCGCCGCCGCCGCAGCGGCAACCGCCGCGGCAGGAGGACCACCACGACCGATGCAGGAGTTGCACAACCCCGGATCGACACTCATGCATCATTGGGTAGTAGTGCCAGCGATCGTGGGGGACTTCAAGTTCCCCCCAAACACCTTGCAGTTGCTGCCCCGTTTCCACGGACTTGCCACTGAGGAGCCCCACCTCCACCTCCAGAAGTTCCTGATGATCTGCAGCACTGTCCATGATCGCCACGTGGATCAGGACACGATTCGGATGATAGCCTTCCCCTTTTCACTGGCAGATAGAGCAGCCACCTGGCTGAAACACTTGGGGAAGTTTGTCTACACCTGGGAGCAGCTCCGCACCGAGTACTTGAACAAGTACTATCCACTCGGGCGGACGAATGCAGCGAGGGCCCTAATCAGCAACTTCTCCATGTTCCCCAACGAGCAGTTTCACGAGGCATGGGAGAGGTTTCAAGAGCTCCTAGACAGATGCCCGCACCACGATATCTCCAAGCCGAACCTAGTTCAGAGCTTTTTCAGCGGGTTGACGCCAGAGCTTCAGGGTCTGGTGAACGCTTCTTGCGGCGGGTCCTACTTTGCCAAGGACCACGACCAGGTCTGGGCCATCTACGAGGAGATGGCCGAAAACTACATGGTGATGTCCCAGACCAGGTTGTATACTCAGAGACCCCAGCCACAGCAGCCAGGACCCGTGCAGTACTAGCGGATAGCACGGGTAGATGCAGGTCCATCCAGTTCGTCCGCAGTCGCAGCAGCACAGGCAGAGTCATCCGCTGCGGACATGGGTATTATCAGCGAGAAGTTGGACGGCATGGAGCTGATTGAGAAGAAGCAGTGCCAGAGCATCACTCAGATGGAACAGATGGCACAGGGTCTGAGCGACATGAAGACCCAGCTCATGTGTCTTCAGGAGGCACAGACAGCTTCACAGCCCCGTCTTCTGTCGCGAGGCGATACCGGCGGCAGCAGCAGCTCGTCCCAGCGCTCCAGCTCTTCACAGCAGCCTAGACAGGTTCACCTTGTACAGGCGGAGCCGTACCAGCAGCCGCAGCCTACCTACCAGTCCCCACCATCTCCAGACATGCAGATGCTGGTCTACCAGCCGGATCAGCCTCTGGCAGTACTCCCGCCAGCCCCCTTTGATGCAGAGCCGTTGACGGATGTCAACGGGATTTGGTATGACCGCCCCCAGCCTGGAATCCGACGAGATCATCCCGGATTCAGGTGGGGGAGTGGTGGTGCCCAGCCCCAGCAGCAGCCGTCAGGTCAGGGAGGGCAGTACTCCCAGCAGAGAGATCACCAGCAGCCGCAGCAGCAACCCCCAGCATACCAGCAGCACCAGCCATCATCCTTCGGTCCGTGTCCCTATCAGCAGCAGGGACAGTCGTGGAGACGTGAGCAGCAGGCTCACCCAGTTCAGCAGCAGTACCCTTCCTCATATCCCTCTCACCACCAGCAGCAGCTCCAGCAGCCTCAGCACCAGAGAGGCTACCCGTCGGGCTCCCACGAGAGCCCCGCTTTGGATGACATCGCCCGCCTCCTCACGGACCAGCAGGCCACATTCAGACGGGAGATGGACGAGTCGCCAGGAGATGCAGGACTTGGTGAGAGGGAAGGCCGCCATTCCTGCCCAGATCGAGCCGAACCTGAACAACCTCAAGAGGAAATCTGAGCAGGTAGTACACACTGAGTCTGCCACTCCTAGTGATCCATTTGTTGATACATCTTCGGATCTATTTGATGCTGATTTTGTCACACTTAGGAGCGGTAGGACCCCAGCAGGCGACGGCGCCTCATCTGAGCTTCACCACGAGGATACGTCAGAGGCGCCACATGAGGAGGAGGAGAGCGGTACTGAGGCCGCTCCAGATGATGACGGTGGCACTGAAGCCACCAAGGATGCTGATCCCACCGGCGGTACTGAGGTCGCCGCTTCACCAGTTCGAGGAGGTGGTACTGATGCCACCCGTTCAGCCGAGCCAGCCCGCGGTACTGACGCCGCGAGACGTCTACCAGCAGCAGCAGAGCCAGCCAGTGGTGGTACTGAGGCCACCGGTGTTTGTATTGAGAGAGATGTTGTCTTTCCTCGCTTTGATGTACCTCAGAACTTTGGTTGGTTCAAATAAAGGAAAAGATTTAGTTTCTTCTGGTCCCACTGTGGTGCATGATGTATGTGTGGATCCGGTCGTCGAACCGTCTAGGCCTTTTCCTAGTCCTTCATCTGCGAAGGACCCTATGATCCCCTTCCCTAGAGCCCTTCAGATGGGGAAGGGGAAGAAGAAAGAAAATCCGAAAAAGAGAGAGCTTGAGGAGTTCAGCCAGAGCATGATCGATCGATTCCACATCCAGCTGACCCTCCAGGAGGCTTTGCAGCACATCCCCCTTCTCCAGCGTTCTTTGAGAGACAGGACTACAGTCAGGAGGAGGAGGAGGAACCACACTTCAGAGATCCGTGTGCTGACGAAAGCCACGTGTTTTGCGATCCAGAACCGACTGCCAGCCAAGAGGCCAGATTCAAGGGCCCCGTATGTCAGATGCCAGATCAGTGAGCAGAGGTTCGACCGTACTCTACTAGATAGCGGATCGTCGATCAACCTTCTTCCGGCAGCCCTTCTCGACCGCTTCGAGTTGGGCACTCTTCGACAGAGCAGGACAGTCCTTCAGTTCGCTGATCGATCTGTCAAGAGGCCGAAGGGCTTATTACGAGATGTTATCGTCACGATTCAGGGCCTGAAATTCCCCGTGGACTTCGTAGTGTTGGACATGGAGATCCCTGAGTCAGTGGCCGATACCCCCATCATCCTTGGTCGTCCGTTTTTGGCCACAGCCAAGGCGGTGACTGATCATGATAGCGGGAAGGTGTACTTTCGCGTCGAGGGCGAGAGTATACAAATAGAGACGGTCGAGGACTACAGAGCTAGAGAGAGAGCCCGCTCAGATGCGAGTACAGATTCAGAACAGCTGACAAACACAGAGCCAGACATCCACCAGGACTGTGATTTTGTGATCACAGACGATGAGGCAGCTTGGGCAGATCCTGCAGCACAGACCATCCTCTCATATTCAGATACAGCTGATGCCGAGATGATAGCAGAGGAGAGTCTGGAGAGCACAGCCCTGGTTCAGGATACCATAGAGGCAGCAGAGCCGGTCCTTGATCGCGACACGATGTTTGGTGATGGTGGTACTGATGCCACCGCGATTGATACAGATCCCTCGGATTCAGAGTCTGATTGGGCTGATTGCTATGATCAGATGCCAGACCTGAGTCCACCGGAGCCTATAGGTGAGGAGGAGGTAGATGCAGAGCCGAGCAGAGACAGTGCAGTTGAGCAGCCTTCTCCCGATCCAGTTTGCGAGAGTACGCTTTCACTTTCCCAGGCAGATTTGGCAGACTTAGCAGCTTTCACTCAGTTTCTTCCTCAGCCAGATTTACCAGCACCTAGCATTCCAGAGCTGAAGCCGCTCCCTACTTCGCTGAAGTATCGATTCCTTGCGGGCGAGCCAGAGATGTACCCAGTCATCATCTCCGCCGAGTTGACTGGAGAGCAAGAATCCCGTTTGATGGGGGTTCTTGAAAAGAACCGCAAGGCGATCGGATGGAGCGTAGCAGATCTCCATCGGATTAGTCCATCGGTGTGCTCCCACCATATCTATCTCGAGGAGGGGGCGAAGCCGTCGCGTGAGTTCCAGCGGCGACTGAACCCCAACCTGAGAGAGGTCATGATGAAGGAAATATCAAAATGGTGGAGTGCAGATTTTATTTATCCCATTTCCGACTCCAAGTGGGTCAGCCCCTTGCATGTGGTGCCCAAGAAGACGGGCATCACGACTGTGATCAGTGAGTCGGGAGAGGAGATTGCTACACGAGTACCCACCTCTTGGAGGGTCTGTGTTGACTACAGGAGACTCAACCAGGCCACCAAGAAGGACCATTTTCCCCTGCCTTTTATTGACCAGATCATTGAGAGACTGGCAGGGAAGAGCCATTATTGCTTCCTGGATGGGTACTCGGGCTACAACCAAGTGGCCATCGCTCTGAGGATCAGGAGAAGACCACCTTTACCTGTCCCTTCGGCACATATGCTTTTCGACGCATGCCATTTGGGCTATGCAATGCCCCTGCGACTTTTCAGAGGTGCATGCTGTCGATCTTTTCGGACATGGTAGGGGAGTGTTTGGAGGTCTTCATGGACGATTTCTCGGTCTACGGCGACGGATTCGACTCCTGTCTTGACTGCCTAGACCGAGTACTCCAGCGATGTATTGAGTATCATTTGGTTCTATCTTGGGAGAAGAGTCACTTCATGGTGACTCAAGGGACGGTGCTTGGCCACATCATCTCCAACAGGGGCATGGAGGTTGATCCGGCCAAGGTTGATGTCATTAGGAAACTCACACCGCCGTCTAATTTGAGGCAGCTACGGTCATTCCTGGGGCACGTTGGATTTTATAGGAGATTTATTCAGGATTTCAGCAAGATTGCCCGACCGTTGACTGACCTCTTGACGAAAGACACCGAGTTCCTTGTCGATGACAAGTGTCTCTCGTCCTTTGCGACTCTCCAGCAATGTGTTATTGAGGCTCCTGTTCTCCAGCCGCCTGATTGGTCTCTCCCATTCGAGATCATGACGGACGCCTCCGATTTTGCCGTAGGGGCAGTGCTGGGACAGAGGAGGGATGGAGTTCCGTTTGCCATACACTACGCTAGCCGCACATTGGATTCCGCCCAGCGGAATTATACGGTCACAGAGAAGGAGATGCTAGCCGTAGTGTTTGCCCTGGATAAGTTCAGATCGTATATCATTGGATCTAGAGTGACTTTGTTTACAGATCACACCGCCATCAGGTACCTCATGGCAAAGAAGGATGCCAAGGCCAGACTGACTAGATGGATCCTTCTACTCCAGGAGTTTGACATTGAGATCAAGGATAAGCCTGGAGTCAAGAATGTGGTGGCGGATCACCTCTCCCGTTTAGAGCAGCCTGAGGAGTCTGAGCAGATTGATCCTATTTGAGATACCTTCCCATATGAGGCGATCCTTGCTATCGCCTCACTCCCGTGGTATGCCGATATTGTGAACTTTCTCGTTGCTGGGAAAGTCCCACAGGATTGGCCCAGGCAGAGGCTTGAGACCTTCCTTGCGAGGGCCAAGTCCTACCATTGGGAGGATCCCATCCTTTACCACGAAGGAGGGGATAGCATCTGGCGTCGGTGTATTCCTCAGGAGGAACACCATAGCGTCCTCACTTACTGCCACAAGCTTGAGGCAGGAGGACATCATTCTGGGAGGAGAACGGCACAGAAAGTGCTCCAATCCGGCTTGTGGTGGCCTACCCTATTCAAGGACTCTGATGAGTTCGTGAAGAGGTGTACTGACTGTCAGAGGATGAGCACTTGTGGACAGCGTGATATGATGCCGATGCAGCCCATTCACTTCTGTGAGGTTTTTGACGCATGGGGCATCGATTTCATGGGTCCATTCCCTAAGAGTCAGGGATTTGAGTACATTCTGTTGGCTGTTGATTATGTGAGTCGTTGGGTGGAGGCTATCCCCGCCCGAGCCGCTGATGCGAGGACAGTTTGCGGATTTTTGAGGAAACATATCATCACGCGGTTCGGGGTTCCACGAGTTCTGATTTCTGATGGGGGATCTCACTTCATCAACGACCAGGTGAAGGCCCTTGCTAGCGAGTTCAGTATAGACCATCGTGTTGCCACACCTTACCATCCACAGACGAATGGTCTAGCTGAGGTGTCGAATAGGGAGATCAAGACTATTCTGCAGAAAGTCGTCCGCCCTGACCGAAAGGATTGGTCACAGCTTTTGGACTCGGTCTTGTGGGCATATAGGACGTCTTTCAAGACACCTTTGGGCACATCTCCCTTTCACCTCGTGTATGGCAAGCCATGCCATTTACCTGTTGAGCTGAGGCACAAGTCACTTTGGGCAGTTACAGATATTTTGATGGATCCAGATGGTATGGGAGACCAGAGGAGGGCAGAGTTAGCTGCCCTGGAGGAGCTTAGAGATGCAGCTTTCTCAAGCAGCCTACATTATAAGGAGAAAGTCAAGGAGTGGCATGATTCTCACATCAGCCACAAGCATTTTGAGATTGGACAGAGAGTATGGCTGTTTGATGCCAGGCTTCGTTTGTTTCCAGGGAAGCTGCAGAGCAAATGGAAGGGACCCTACTTGGTCAGAAAGGTACACGACAATGGTAGCATTGATATATCCGAGTTGTCTTCTGAGAGTACCTTTCGAGTGAACGGCCAGCGGCTCAAGCCATTTTTAGATCATGAGCCGCGGGACGTTATTGTTGCCCCTATTCATTTTGCGTGAGATGTGGTCTCTTGACTCACATCTTTTGCATCTCACGCCTGATTTTCACTGTTCCTCCGCCTTGTATAGATCCAGATGTCCATATCATTCTATTCTTTAGTCCCACATCCCTTTTCTCATCTTATGATTATGCTATACTTAGGGTGTACTTTACCCTAAGTATAGGGGGGATGTAGGACCTGCGGGTATACTTTTCATTCTTTCTGCTCCTATTTTGCTGCCTATACTTAGGGATATTTTACCCTAAGTATAGGGGGGCAGACTCTGTATCTTCTTCACTCGGATTTCCCTTCATGTACAGCTTGCTATACTTAGGATTAGTTAATCCTAAGTATAGGGGGAAACCACCGAGTCCCTCTCATTCTATTCATTTTATTCGTTCCTGTACTTAGCCATTCCTTTTCACTTCCCTTTTACTAAAGCACGAGTTATGTCTTCTTCATCGCTCTTGATCACTCTGAGGACATCGTTCGAGCTAAGTATAGGGGGGGTGTGTATATATTTCATATATACTTTAGCCATAACTCGTACTTTGTGTGAGTGTGTTAATAAATAAAATGGCTAAAAATCACAAAAATTAAAAATTTTTCATGTACATAAACTTCTTTTATTTGCACATATATAGCTAGTGTACAAAGTATTTTTGTAACAAAGATTTCAAAAATCTTTTGTGTAAAGCTTGTGTAAATATTTTTGTATCAAAATTATGTATATAGTACAAAATTTTTCCAAAATGTTTTGAAAATTAAAAGATTGCAAAAATCTTGTGTAAATGTTTGTAAATATCTTTTTGCAAAACTTGTACCTCATGCATCATTTATCCATGATTTCAAAACATTTTTCAAAAATTTTGCATGATTGTAAAATTTATGTAAATAAGCATCTTGTGTACATATGTATATAGTTTTCCTGGATGAGAGTTGACATTTAAACTAAGCCTAGAATTAAATTGAGAAATGGAGCTTGAATAAGGTCTTAATCCACCTAACTTTAAGAGGAACCTTATAGGGCTTAGGGTTAAGGCTCTTCAGGTCCATAAGGACTTAATTCTTTGAGTCCGCTAGGCTATGAGCATATGTCATCTTGATGAAGCCTAAGTAGAGCACTTAACAACACACGCATGACTCTTAGAGACAATGGCTTGACTTGCACCAGCACTTTACACATGGCTCTCCACGGATGAGGTGGTGAGGAGGCAGTTTCCTTTGGCTTGGGGTAGCATATGAGGGTAGTACTTCTAGGCGGAACCTCTCTTCTTCTTCTAGTGAAGGAAGTGCGTCTCAACTTGGTCTAGTGGTGATGAAGGCTAAAGACAGAAGCTGTGGGTTGCAATAAAGCTTCAAAAGAGGGATAGTCTACTGGCTCAAGAGGAAAATTTCTTGTATATATGCTGCACCATGTAGATATATTGTATAGAAGTCCTTGAAAAAAAATATGCAAAATGCAAAAAGAACTCCAAAAAAGTGGTGGGTCGGATTGAAAATTTAATAACCCCACCGGAGTGTATATAGTCAAATAAAGCAAAAGCTTATGGTATCCATGTTACATCTCATGAAGCTTGCAGCGGGAGACTTAGCTACACTGGCTAAGCTTCCAAAAGTCTATACTTCTTCCCCCTCTTCTTGAGCCGGTTGCACTTGAACTTAGAAGGGAATACCCCGCTTCTCGAGGAAAGAGTTGCTAGACCGAGGCATTAGAGTTACCAGGTTGAGGGAGGTTGTTTCTTTGTTACTTCTGAGGTGGGGAGCCACATATCACTTACACTGCATGGAAAGATTCATGGTCATTAGAGTTTGTGTATGTAGACTTGTTCTGACCTGGTTTATTGAGGAGTCTTGCCCATAGATTGGTGGAACTTAGAGGCTGTTGGGTTTTAAGCTTAAGTCCAAATAAGGTTCCGACACATTAATAATCCAAAGATCTGATCGAGCTCCATATCCCAATTTAATGAAGGCAAGTTTAATAATCAACCTTGATCCATGTACATCCTCTTTTTCTTTTTCTTTTTTCATTTCTTTTTCACTTATTTTTCAAATAAGTGTTTGCTAAGGGACTAGCAAAGTTAAGTATAGGGGGTGATGAATACCCATTCATCACTCTTTATTCTTATATTTTAGCTACAAAAACCTTTGCAAATGCATGTAGATATATGTAAATATAAATAATTACCAAAAGCATGCATTGTGTAAAAACCTATAATTAGCATGTTTTTGTGCAAAAATAAAAGAATAAAGATTAAAAAGAAAAAGAGGGAAATATTTAGAATAAATATTGAGCAACCTAACCCAAGGGAGGGCTCAGCATGGGCCTGACCGCATAAAAGCCAAAGTAGAGGGAGATAGGGGCTCTTGTGTAAATAAATTATGTAAAGAAAATAAAAATATTTTCCTAACCAAAAATACAGTTGTAAATATTTGTATATAGTTATACAAGACAAAAACAAAACAAAAAGGTAAAAACCAAAAAGATTAAAAATACCCTTTCATCATGTACATAGACCATGCCTCTATATTTATTTAACCTTGTAAATAAATAAAGTTATTTTCAAAACTTTTTGTAAATATTCTAGGTTATATATTGTAAATAAATAAAATAAAAAGAATCAAAACAAAAATCAAATAAAAATTACAAAATTCAAAATATAAAAAAATTCATTGTATATATACCATGCATATAGATGTATATATCTATTTATTTTACCTATGTATATAAATAATAAAAACAAAATAAAAATACTCTTTTATTCCTTATTTTATACTATAAATGAATAAAATATAAAATAGGAATAAAATTGTACAAAAATAATAATTAAAAATCAAAAATCAAAAGCCTACATATTGTATATATACCTATATATAGATATATAATGTATATACCTTATTTTTATTTCCAAAAATTAATTAAAAATCACCAAAAAACAGAAAAAAAATAAAATAAAAATAATTCATGTTTTAAGTTTTTGCAAAATCGGCCATTTGCTGCCTTATTTTTGAGCTTCAAATCTTTTCCACATGGCAGCTTCTCATTGGCCCACGGAGATGTTGACCTCCGGTCAACTCCCTCCGCGGACCTCCTTCTCCAGCGGATCTCGCGCCCGACCCGACTTCTCCTCTTTTTCCGCGCTCGATCCGCTCGCCATCTCCGCAAACCCCGGGTCCTATCTCTTCTTCGTGCATCCGAGACCCTCGCCGGGGTATCCACATCGGGATCCGCGCTTCTCACAGCCCTACCCGACCAGCCCTAGCCGGACCTGCACCCACTTAAATACCCAGCTCCGCCACCCATTTTCTCTGTCTTTGGCCATTTGCTTCGTTCTCCAGTGAGCTCCAGAGAGAGAGAGAGAGGTGACAGCTCGCGCCTCGACCTGTTGCAGCGAGGAGAGGAGGTGAAAGCCATCGATCCGGCGATTCTTCACCGCCGTGCTCTGCCCCGAGTTGGAGCTCGAGCCTCGGACGTCGGCGGTCCTTGAGGCGAAGACCCAGAGCTGCGCAAGCTCGACCACAGCCCACCCATCCACCCAGGTAGCTCAGATTTTGTCCCTAGTTCTCTAATTTTCGATTAGCCCCAAATCTCGCCGTCACCGACCATCATCGATTCCGACCATCTCCACCTTCCGTTCGATCATCCGAGTCCCTCATCACGTTCGCCTTTCCCCCGCGCACCTTCTCCGCCCCTCCGTTCAACCCAGCTCGCACAGGAGCTGGGGTTCGAACCCCTTCACCGTCGCATCGCCGGGGTTCGCCCGCACCACCACACCGTCCACTTGCACCACCTCTAACGGGGTCGAGGCAGTTTGCCCTCGACCCAGGAGCTCTTCGGTTGCGTTTTGCATGTCAATCGAGGGCTGTCTGAGGCCCTCCTACTTGAGGACCGGAGCTTCTTCTCCGTCGGAGTCGACAGAGCTCTTCGGAGCTCCGCTGATTCATCAGAGACGTCCCACAGACGCGGGAGGCCAAGGCGAAGCTTCCTCGGTCACCAGAAGCCCCCGCAGAGGACCGGAGCGCGCGTACTAGGCCGGCGAAGTTCGTCGGCCTCTTGTTCTTCCAGGACCCTCCAGAGCCGTCGGATTAGCCTCCCGCTCCAGGTGCCATCCTGACCGTTGGTGGCTGGAGCCCCCCTTTGACGTCAGATCTGATGCGAAAGATCCAGGCCGTCAGATCCACACGTGTCCTGGCCTGGACCGTTGGATCGTGCAGAGCAGCAGCAACATCGAGAGCCGCCCCATCCTGACCGTCCGATCGCCACGTGGCGGCCATCCATCAGCTCCGCTTAATAAAGGGTAATTTACCCTTAGGCCCTTATCTTTATTTTATTTCGCATTAGTCCTGTAAATATTTAAATACGTTGTTTAGTTTTAGGGTAAATTGCATAGAGGACCTCGAGCTTAGTTTATTTGCATTTATACCCCTGCCTGTGTGAGCCACGTGCTTCTTCACGTGTATTTTTGGGATATTTGCAGTCTATGCCCTTGTTGTTCTGGCTGTTATGAAATGAATGAAATCTTTTTAATATTTGCATTTATGCCCCTGTGAATGGTTTAATTCCGCATGTGCGTGATTTCTTGGGTTATTTGCAGCTGAGGCCCTCGGACTATTGGTACGTGTTACCAATTGGTCCTTGGGACTTCTTTTTATTACAGATAGGTCCCTGAGTGCCCCAGGCACGCGCTTGGCGCGTGTTTTGCTGGGTATTTTGCACCGGGACCCCCAGAACTTAGGGTATTTGCATTTCAGTCCTTGTGCACAATACCCTCTTGTCATTTTTGAATAAAATATCAAATCACCTCCAAATTCGACAAAAATTTGACATATGGTTCCTGCCATGGTGTAGAATTTTTGTAAATTTTTGAGGACATTTTTAATTTCGTTTGTTATTTTTAAAAATTCAAAAACCTACATTTTTGCTACTGTCTAGATTTAAAAACCCCAAAAAAATATAAAAACTCCCCTAAAAATTCTATAAAAATTAGGTACTGTTTAGTTTAGTGTGTTTGATTTTCTAGCCAATTTTGGCTATTTTTCACCACTGGAAAACCTTAAAAACTTAAAAACCCTCAAAAACCCATAAAAATTCTAATAAATACATTAAAAAACCAAAAATAATAAACCTGGTACCTAAATTTTCCTTATTTCATCAATTTTATAGGAAAATTACCTCCAGGCCTTTTTGAGGTCCTTAGGTATTTTATCTAGGGACATTAGGCTTGGCTGGACAGTACCTCTTATTTTTGTCACTGTTTGATTTTTAGAAATTAGAATAAATATCAGAAAAATTCCAAAAATTCACCAAAAACATAAAAAATTATAAAACACATAAAAATATTTTTGTTTTAATTTTTGGTTGAATTTTGTTGCATTAAATAAATTGTTGAAGTGTGCTTGTTTTTGTTTTCCTTATTTTCTTTATATATTAAAAATCCAAAAAAATATAAAAATAATTAAAAACCACTAAAAAAATATTTTGTCTTTGATTTTATTTATTTTTACTACTTTGTAGGCCTTCGGCCAATCCGTGCTCCTTGAGTTCGACCCTGGGTGCTATACCAGGTTAAACATATAGCAGGACCGCTTGCTTTGTTTTGATTGATTTGACTTGTTTCGAGTGGTTCAATTTTTCTTGATTGACACATCGTTTGAGTGACCGAGGTCGCAACGACCATTTCTGTACCCTTACCTTTGTCGCTCGGTTTTTCGTGTCATCACCTTCCTAAAATCATGTAATCGCACGCGGAGGAAGCCCAACCACCTGCTAGGCTTGTCGGAGGAGTACATGACCGTCAGAGCTTAGAGGAACAACAGATTGAAGTTTGCTAGAGTCACATTCTTGCCTTCTCTTGCAAAGCCTCTCATCTCCGTTTGATCAAGAACAACGGTCCACATCTAATCTTGACAGTTGAATATCACAAAGGGGTATGCGAAGGAGACCGCACGATCAAACACGTGGCACACCGTGGACAGTTGGATCCCCAAAGTAAAGTGGGTAATTTTCATATACCTCCTTCCAACGTTTTGCATTTGCTAAGAAGTCCTGTAAATGTTTTCTAAAGTTTGAAAGTTTATGAATATATTGCATGTAGCCCCCTGACCCTTTCATTCATTGTAATTTAGTCCCTCCCAGAGTCACGTGTGTGTGCACATTTTATCTTGTGAAAATTTCATGCAAACCCTTACAGGTTATTTTAAGTGTATTTTAATATATAAAGTTTGTATATTGGTATTAAATTTTGGGAGAAATTACACTCTAACCCTCGCCTTTAATTATATTTGCAATTATACCCCTCCCAGGTCATATATTTTGGTGTTATCTTTCTTATTTATTAAAAATAGCTGTCGTGCTTAAAAAATTATCAAAAAAGGTGCAGGTCCCTAGATTCATGCTTGTTCATGATATGTATTTATATTTGTATTTTATTCCCTTTTCCTATCATTGAAAATCAAATAGTGCATGACCAGTCCCTATTTAACTTTAAGTAAGCTGAAAAATTACAAAATAGAGTCTAAAAATTCCAAAAAATATGTGTGTGTATTTATTTATTTTCTAGCTCAAGGAATCAAAAACTCTGAAAATAGAAAAAGAAAATACCTAAAAAGCAAAAAAGCCCCAAAAACCATGATAAAAATATAGAAAATTACAAAAATATATTTTTCTTTATTATATTTTTCTCTATATTATTGTCTATACATTAAATTGATTGGGAAATTTTTGGACCTAATTTCTATTTTAGGTTTTCATTTCAATTTTGGCCTATTATTTTAATCCTATTTTAAGTTATTATTGACTTTAAAAATATATAAAAATTAGCAAAATTGCCTGAAAAATCATAAAAAAGTAGAAAAATATTTAAACCAAAAAACATTTTATTTCCTTTATTTTGATTATTTCTAGTAGTATATATATTTATATTAGTGTATATTGTATATATAGACTTATATAAATTATATTATATTAAAAAGAAGAATACAATAAAAAATTCTAAGAATATAAAAAAATAAAATAAAAACACAATATAAAAATATAAAAAATATAAAATTATAAAATTGAAACTAATTAAAACCACATTATTTGACTAATATTGTGCATATTTACATATATACACATACCTATATTATTTATTTATAAATAATATTGAGTGCTAGATCATGTGTTCCTTGTGTTCGACACTCTACTCGGCTTGTCACTATACGACTATTTTTGTATGGTTTATAATAAAATTTGATCCACATTGTATTCTCATTGCTAAATGTTTCTTGTAGGTTGATTGTTGAAACCGATGGTTTCCTGGAGTGGTCTCCTCGTCGACTGTCGATCTGCCTTGTGGATTGACAAGACCCTCTGGGACACTCCATTCGATTTCAGGGGGGCTTGGTGTGCCGAGATTGGAGCTGATGAACCATGAACTTATGCTAAAATATGATGGGAGAATTTGGAGCGACGAGAAGGACATCTGTAGTAGGCTCTTTCGCAGCATCTGTGGGGTCGATGCACATTTGTTATTGCTTTTCATCACCTATGGTTTGAGACGCCATTTGTGGAAGGGTATTCGTGTGATTATCTCAGATCTTACTCATCTCTTCTATCTCCGGCTAGGTAATAGCTGCAAATTTTTATTCTGGACTAATGACTGGATGAATGGAAGACCTCTAGTGACTCGTTTCCCACGTTTGCATGCTCCAACAGAGGACAAAGGTGCCCATGTTGTTGATTTTTGGGTTGATGGTGCTTGGAGACTTATTTTCACCGATGCGCTCTGTAAACGACATATACATGAATATCCAGATTTGAAAGAATCTTTATCTAGGACTGAGGGCCCTAATATTGGTAGTGACCGCAGGGTTTAGGAGAGAAGGAGATTTCTCAGTCAAGAAAGCCTACTCTAAGTTGATATAGGGAGGAGAGCCTCTTCATGAGGACCTAATTAAGAATTGCATAATGATTTGGGGGTTGAGGGTCTCAACACGCATTAGAATATTCTTGTGGCTACTAAGGCATGAGAGGCTTCTTGCAAGGGAGAGGCGGGCTCACATCTTTCCATCTGAAGATTACTCATGTGTTCTTTCTAGTTCGAGCCATAACTACACTGAGCACATGTTCCTAGGTTGTGAAAAGACGAAAAAGTTTTAACAAATGTTGGATGTGTCTTGGGTAGATCATAGCAACATGACGTCATTTTGGGAATCTCTCTTCAACTCTCGTTTCTGTCCAAATGTCGAGAGATTAGTGTACTTGTGAGTTCATGGGCTTTTTGACTTGCTAGAAATGGTGTAATCTTTTGTGTAGAGAGGTTCAATGTTGAGAATGTAGTCCATTTTGCTCAGACTCTCCTCGAATCCTAGTTTTTTTATCTTTTTTAAATATATTGGGGGTGGACACTGATGAATCTATGATTCATCACCTTTATTCTTTCAGTTTGACTAAAATCCTTGGTAAAATACATGTAAATATTCACTAATTTCCACTAATTAATATTCTAACTACAAATATTAATATATAATATTTTACACTTATTTTATCCAAAATAAAGTAATAAAGATAAAAATGAAAAATAGAAGAAAAAGAAGGATGTATAAAAAATATACAACCTGATCCTAACCCCGATAGTAGGTCAATATTGACTTGATCGACAAAACAAATAAGGGGAGATAAGGGTCTTAATGCATAAAATGTCAGAAAACCTAGATCATAAAAATATGTAAATACATTTTTTACTTTGTAAATATTCACCTATTTTATTTATCACTAAGATCACTTCAAGCTAAAATACTTTCTTCACAAAAGCTGTTTATAAAAATATATACTAATTTATAATAATATCAGAAAAATTATTCATTGAATAAATAATTAATTATGATGAATCGAAAAAATTGTTAAAGCTGACTTCCAAGGTTCGTAATTATTTATTCAAAAACTCCAAATTAATCAAATTCACTTTTAAACTTAGGTTTATAACTAATACTATTTATTAAAATATCAATAAAATATTAAAATAAAATAGGTGAGTTTTGATGTTTGGACCCCTTTGTCTATATATACTATATGTAGAAACTTCTCGATTCTAATTAATTATTATTAACTCCGTTTAACTTAATTTATTTTCTAAAGTGTTTATAAAAATCAATAGAAAAATATAAAATATAACTTAAGTTAAAATGCTAAAAAAATCTCGAAGCCATGAAGTCGTGTCCTAAATTTTTCCGAACCTTATAACTCGTCCATATGGACTCTAAATTGGTGTACTCACTTTTAATGTTCTTTTTATCAAACTATCTACCAAACGACACTGACTTCGCTAAAATCGGAGCTAATATGCGAACGTGGGTTTTGAACCATATTGGTATATAATGTATAAATGTACCTTTTATCTTATTTAATGTATGCCATCCATCGTATTTATATACTTTATTAATATTCTATAATTAAAATAAATTAAATAAAAATTATTTATTTATTGAATATTTAATTATTATTCATTAACTTATTTAATTATTTAAATAATTATATATTTAATCCTTTATTTACGTAATTATATATTTAATTACATAATTATGTATTTAAGTTTTGTTAAATTAATTTATTTACTCTAATTTATATTAATTAGTCATTCATTATTTGATTCAATTAACTTCTTAATTATTAATATTTTTTATCTCCTCACTCGCACGCATGTACGCCCATGACTCGTTTTCCCCATTTCACCCTTCTCATCCGCCTCCCTCTTCTCCTCCTCCGACAGCCAACCGCCCAACCTCCTCAACAACCCTTACCTTGCAGTTTGCTGAGCCCATGTTGCATCTTCTAGAGAGATAAATTCATCAGAGCTTCAAGCATCACGGAGATCTGAAATGCAACACCTGTACTCCGTAACATGAAGGTTCGCATCTGAAGAACACCTCCCACGTTTGGAGATCTGATAGACAAATCATCTTCTGCATGTGAGTGTAACGTCCCAGGCTTAGGTCCCCGATCCGTTAACGGAGCGTTACTGGCCCTAACAACCTCTTGGGATCGGGCCCATACGGACCCGATTAACCACCCCCAAAATGCTTAAGCCGGGTTATTAGGTAGTAACCTCCTCACTATTTATCCCACCCGGGAATTTTGTGTTCCACGGTGTGGGACAATTGATTTGGGGTTTTACAACCTCCCCCACTTATATTCGCAACGTCCTCGTTGCGACATGGCACATCACTTCTTCCCAGTGACAGTGGCGGCTTCACGCTCCGGGTAGCCATTTCCTCCAACCTCTTTGTAGGGGCGGCTCCACCTCTCGGGTAGCCCTTTCCACTATCAAAGGGCGTTCGGCTCTGATACCATTTGTAACGTCCCGGGCTTAGGTCCCCGATCCGTTAACGGAGCGTTACTGACCCTGACAACCTCTCGGGATCGGGCCCATACGGACCCGATTAACCACCCCCAAAATGCTTAAGCCGGGTTATTAGGTAGTAACCTCCTCACTATTTATCCCACCCGGGAATTTTGTGTTCCACGGTGTGGGACAATTGATTTGGGGTTTTACAACCTCCCCCACTTATATTCGCAACGTCCTCGTTGCGACATGGCACATCACTTCTTCCCAGTGACAGTGGCGGCTTCACGCTCCGGGTAGCCATTTCCTCCAACCTCTTTGTAGGGGCGGCTCCACCTCTCGGGTAGCCCTTTCCACTATCAAAAGGCATTCGGCTCTGATACCATTTGTAACGTCCCGGGCTTAGGTCCCCGGTCCGTTAATGGAGCATTACTGACCCTGACAACCTCTCGGGATCGGGCCCATACGGACCCGATTAACCACCCCCAAAATGCTTAAGCCGGGTTATTAGGTAGTAACCTCCTCACTATTTATCCCACCCGGGAATTTTGGGACAATTGATTTGGGGTTTTACAGTGAGAGACTCCTGAGAGCCTCGAACCATCTGAAGCTTAAACAATCCAAACCTTGAGATTCGAGGCAGTCCATTTGCATCCCTTGATCCGTTCGTGCACATCTTGGAGACACGACCATCATTCAGTCGACACGATCTAAAGCCATCAACGGATCCAAGACACCGTCGCCTGGAGTCACTTCTGATTGGGGAAGAACATGGATATATTCTCCAGAAATTACAGATAGCGTCCGAGTAAATCCATCTGATGCATCAGATCGCACCATCGTTTAGCTGTTCAATTCAAATCCAGCGTGCTAGATGCTTCACACCGCCCTACTGCATAACATTCTCATGTGCACATCACATGAGGCGGAGATATTTTGGGCGAAATTTTCATCCTTATCCCTAGAACTTTGTTTACTAGCAAACAGGTCCGACAACGGGAACAAGTGGTTGAGATCATGTGCCCAAGCATGTCTATCTGGGATAATTGCATTGATACCCTCGTGCTATACCTAATTGCAAGAAGGACCCGTTTGGGCTGTTACACGTGACACAGCACGTGCATCTGGACTTTTTACACATACATCCCTCGTTGACTCTGCTCGTACGATCATACCCCGACTGGAGGAGAACGTGATCTACAAGTGGATCTTGGGACTTTTGCACGAACACCCTTGGAAGTCCAGCATATTACATACGCAACCCCTACAAAAGCAGATATACCCCTATACAGTATAATACGTATTATAATACATAATAAATAAACTAAAAATATAATATTATAATAAAAATATGTATGAATACCGTATTTTACACTATATACAGTACTAAATAGTATTTTTCAAAATAAAATACTTTCTAAAATTAAATAAATCATTTAAAAATATAAAAAATACATAAACTCTTAAAACACAAAAAAATATGAAAAAACTCTTAAAAATTCTATAAAAATACCCTTATTATATTTTCTATATTTTACATAATAGATAAAAAACAAAATAAATTAAAAAATAAAATCAACAAAAATACAAATATATAAAAACTTTGAAAAATCATAACTAATTCAATAAAATTCACATAAAAATGTATGACATATCATTTTGAAGGTATTTTCACTAATTTCTAATAAAATAAAATAAAAAGATTATCTCATTATTTTCCATTTGTAAAATCATAAATAAAAATTCGTTTTCAAATAAAAGTAAGTTTTCAACTTTAAGAACCAAATAAATATTATATTAATATCACAAAAACATTAAAAATATATAAACTACAAAATTAAAATGAAATACAAAAAGTATAAAAATTATACTTATATCTTACATAGGTATATTAAAATTACAAAAATAATATAAAATTCATAAAAATTAAATAAAAATAAAAAATTACATAAAATCAAATAAAAATTAGGAAACCCATTAAACCTTAGTTTCCTATCATTTTACCTTAATTCTAAATAGTTTGTCTCCCTGGGTTTGATGTACTTACACTATTTACATCTAACTTTACGACTATAAATAATAAAAATAATTGTTCTGCTAAAATCCATCGGATCGATACAACGACATTTTTATTCTTTAGATGAGGTGTGTTTTTTAGACACCTACGCGTGTCTCCCCCCTTTTTGGATTTTAAAAAAATTAACTACGAAAGAAATATATGATAATCAAATTTAAAATTTTCATTGTTCATTTCCTTAGGTCAATTTCAATGCGATGCAACCCATCGTGAATTTAACTAAAATTGGAAAACTTGCTTGCTTAGCTAACGATGGGAGAGCTGACATGCACTTCTTGTTATAACAATTATTAAGTGATTCACATGAAATTAGGGGACACCTAAAACTCACAGGTTAATGGGTTAATCAGAATGTACAAGATTAGCATCTTAACAAACTATACCAGTCTTCACTGGACAAAAAAAAGATCACCATGCCGTGAGATTTCGGATTAGAAAACAGCCATCTTTAACAAACGTAACTGTTGAGCAACGTCACACTATCATTTCGTGATTTGATTAATCGTGGTCGACGGACCCTGTGTAAGGCAATGGGCCAATTAATAAACAAACGATGCGACAAATGATTCAGGAAATCGATTAAACACCAATCGTCTATTAATCCCACAAAATCCAGATAAACAAGTCGTGGTTAAAACATGCCCCATTGGTGTCATCAGATGAGCACCTATCTACTTATACAGTATGTCACTGTATATATGTTATATACGTCGGGAAAACAACCAGATAGAAGGAGAGAGAGAGGGAAGAAATCACATCAAACCATCTGAAGTTGCTTCAAACCCTCGACATCAGGAGATTTGGGCTTCTCGTCACTGGCGGCCTTGAAGCCGGCGACGCGAGACAACTCGTTGACAGCGTCGATGACGCCTCCGACCCTCGAGGCGACCTCGATTAGCACGGATGCCACGGTGGCAATGGGCAGGAGAACACTTAGAGGGGTAGGCATGGGGAGTTTTGGCAGCTCCTCCTCGTTGGCAGCTGCATCTGCTTGTGAAGGGGAGCCCGGTGGCGGCGGTGGCGGCATGGAGTCGCAAGGTAGGGTTGCTATATCGTCTTGGAGATTCTGCACTGCCGAGTTCATCTCTTCGATGAGGAGGTCCATGTTGGAGGACTTCGTTAGGGTTTTTATGCAAATGGAGAGTTCCTTGAGGACGTTGGAAGATTGCGAGCTCAGTTCCAAGCATGCATTAAAGACGTGTTTCTTTGTGATATCTGGTACCTGCAATAACGATGTCTAAATTATTATTTATGGACACTGTATATCCGTCATAATGATTATAATAATATATTGGTAAATGCACGTGTAATGAAAGTTGAGAGAATGTAAGGAGTGTGCTTGAAATAGTACACCAGAAGTGTCGACCGGGTTTTCTATTGTAAAATAGGATGACAGCGACCTTCGGATCATTACTAACCAATCGGAATTCCACCTTCCAATTAATGGATCCGTTCAACCGTCACCGTAGACAAAGGCAGGTTAATTGTACTCGACACAAGGAGCAAGAATGTGAAATATTGTACTTGGAATGATCTTAATTGATGCCCAGCATATTTTAGTGGTGGGATATATTCTTGCTGGGGACAAGGTGGAATCATCATAAAACTGTGTTTTGTTTGAAACAAGAAATAAAGGAGTTAAAGTGGCTTTTAATCTGCCCTACTACTCGACGAATGATAAACCATATTAAAGTATTGTTTTCGAAGAAGATAAATTAAATTAACCCATAAAACGAAGGACATGTTCCTATGTCAATCGGGCGATTTATTCCCCATTTTCAATTGCACGCCAAAAACACAAAACATATTTTGTTTCGATGGGGGATCACTGGGTTGTCGGTTTTTCTAAACATGCTTAATATTATGAACATCGATCAAAAAATGGTGTTGACGTCCCTTCAATCCTAAATATCTGTGAGCCCAATTGAATTACCGTTTGATGCCTCCACACCTCTCCTAGTGCTATCATACCCTATCAACACCGGGGTGTACCCCCCTCGAGTGGAGTTGCACGGGGGCAACACTCTCCTCCCAAAACGATATATGGACTTTTGAATAGTATATAGACTCCATCAAATTAGGGTTTATTGTATACTATGTATTTTCTCTTCTCCAGAATAGTGAAACCAATTACTCCCATCCAAAAACGTAGAACTTTGTAAATTGTTTGTTTGATTATTTGATCATATTTACACATTTTTTTTCCATTCCTCGCAACACTTAGTATTCATAAACCAATTACCTGGACACTAGAGTTGACACAAGCATGCAGTGCCTCCACGCTGTAGGCGCAATGTCGCAGTGCTGCCGTGACCTTGAGATACTGATGCCATGGGTGCCGGAACCCGAATCTCCCATGCGCAGGCTCCCACCTCGCTAGGTTGGCCTGCACAGTATCTATCCAATTAATAAGCGATGTAAGTCTAGTTCAACATATATCTCTTGATCCTCTATATTGCTTATCTTTGCTGTTGGAACACGTATTCCAAAAAATTAAGATAAACCACATTAGCTAAGGTATAAACATCAACTAGGAGTATAAGTACCAGAGAATCTTCCGCGGCTTTTGAATTAAGAACACTCTTGTAACCTTGTGATCTCTGCCTTGTCTGCCCGTCAACGTCAGTCCGATCTTCGAAGAATTCTGTCGTGCATCCTGCATCATCCATACACGTAAGCACCTAGTTTTTCAAATCAAGAAAATGTTTGACATTGACTGTTAGCTAGTTTACCACTACTGTACGTGCGAGTACACGCGTAAACGCACCTGTTATGTATTTGACAGTGAAAGACAGAATTTTACTGTGTATACCTTCAACGGAATTAGCCAGCTTTTCCATGTTGGTGGCGACGAGGCGGTGGAGGTCTCCTCCGGCCCAAACGGGGCGGATTAGCACGATCACCGTCCAGCAGATGGAGCATCCAATGACGATGGTGGACATCCTTTGCTCGGCCATGGAGGCCAGCCTTTCCACGCGATACGCCGACACGGAGACGAGGCTATACGTCAATATGAATATCAGAACCCCGTAGTCAAATTTCACCTTTATCGTCGGGATGAACCTCGAGAATGTCGCGGCCGAGCCTTGAGAAGTTACCATCCCAACATGTTAATTAAGCTCGTTTATGATGCTAGTTATAAGAATTTTGTAAACCTACCTATGAGAAAAAGTGAAATCCCCAGAATCACAGGCTCCCCCATGTCCCCCGACTTGCTCGCGAGCCAGCGCACACCCAGAGCCAGGAACCCGGCTGATGACGTGGCGAACACCCTGTTGAGCCCTTTGTAAAGTGCACCTCCTGAGAAAGTTTTGTTACCATTAGATCCTTACAATTATGCAAACCCTTGCATGGTATACTATCAAGCAAGAGGTACATCCTCCGTACCGACGGTGAACTCCGACACGACGACGACGGTCATGATGGCCCACATCGCGTTCCCTCCCACGCCATCATAGAGGGGCCGCATGTAGTAGAAGAAGGAAACCAAGGTGAGCGCCAGCCCCACCTTGAGACCATGCACTACCTTTCTCGGATCGTCCACGGCGACCTTCCACGCTTTGCCGAAGAAACCACTCACCTTGCCCTTGGCCGCACTGACCATATCACCGAGGCATGATCTCGCAGTGTCGATCTCTCCATGCTTCGCCACGGTAGCAGCAGCCATTGTTTCGTTAAATTGATTCTTAACTCAGTGAGCTCGAGTAGGAGGGTCACTTCTGCTCGAGCTAGTCCTGAGCCAATTGCCATGAGATGATGTGGGGAGAAGGAGCCATTATATATACAAGCTAAGGTGGTGATTCGGATTAGTTAAGATACGAGGGTTAGTGGGAGATGTTGGACTTAGAATTAAAAGTTAGGACGTGACCAAACTTTGGCGTGGGACGTGGAGAATCCCTTTAAATGGTCACGATGACACAAGTAGCATAAACTATCCATGAAGTCGCAATATGCCTCGTTTAATTATGGCTCCTCTTTAGAAGGCGACCGACGAACCAAAGGAGGAATATGGTTCGGGCTTGTCGCCGGTGGTTGGATTAAATTGATGCTTGTATATAAGTAGGGGAATAAGAAGTAAGTGAATAAGATAAAGCTGTGAAGGCCAGACTGAAAATTTAAGGCTGGTGCGGAGTACGTATGTACTGCATGGAGTGCCTCTCGCCAACAATGATCGCGAGTTAATTATGTTCCATTTGGGAGGTCGAATCAATTCTTCTGCGTTAGATGCCTGTCAACCACGGCGACACTGAATTGAAAATGCATGTCGATCGATCGTACCATTCTTCTTTTCAGACTCCCGGGCCTTAATAGATCGATATGCTTCTTTTGCTTAAGAGATGCCGCATGATGCAGCGAAATTGGAAATGGATAGATACTTCCCCCGCAGAGTGCGGAACCTCTGTTGTGGAACAGATGTTCAGTGAGAGGAGGAGCGACGCTCTGCTGTTAGAGCACTCCGTTAGTTGTACAACAGAGGATCCAAGCCCTCCTTTGCATTTAGGGACGCAAACGATTCGTAGATTCGATTCGTCATCGTATCCATTTTATACCGATTTTGATATCCGTATTTGTATCCATTTTAAAATAGATACGTATACGGATATCATTTTGATATCCGCAAACACCCGTATCCGTATTCGTATCTCTATATCTATTTTCGTATATAAATATAATCGTAGATTTATTTTAACCCTATATAATATAATTCTATATGATCTTTTATTATATTTGTATAGTTTTTATGATGCAAACACATTTAGGTTACTTATATCATGTGTTTTCCATCCAATTCATATATATTTAAGTCGATTTTATATAAAATTATTAACATTACTTGCTTGCGATCAACATCCATTTTACATCCATATCTGTTTTTAAGGATATGGTAAGATGGTTTTAATATCGTCAATATTTGTATCCACATTCTTATTCGTATTCAAAAATGGACAAGGATGCGATAACATCTGTATCCGTATCCCTATCCATTCGTGTGCATCCCTAGTCTCAGGCCGATTGAGTGTTAAATACAAGCCCCACATTAAATCAAACCATATTAGGCAAAAAAATGTGGATTATATTATATACTGATCCGATTTCAATGATCACACTGGGCTTTGATCATATGAGTTTAGGTAAAAGAGCTCGTACTCTTTCTAAAGCAAAGATAGAACTCTTGCATAGCCAAAGAATAAAACTGGGCATTTTAAAACAAGCGAGTCACATTTGTTAAGTTCATGTCATTCCTTTAAAAAAACGGTAATAACTTCCTCATTTTTCAAAATTTGTTGTGTAAGCAGTTACTTTAAATTTCTAGACTTTTCTTGAGAAGATAAATCTCCAATATCTAAAGTTTTCTTAAGCGGAGGAGACTCAAGATTCATAGTATTCTTTGGTGTATTCAACACCAATTTCTAGAGTATTCCATGCTGCCATTAGAATACAACTATATATAGGCTTGGTTCCATTTTGTACAGGCATCAAACAATGAATCAAATCTAATTAAGTGAGACAAAACGAAGAGAGCCACCAAGCAAGTGAGTAAAAGATAAGATTGAATTTCTGTTGTTGTGTCAAGTGAATGCTAATTTTGTTAAACAATTGAGTGATTGTTGTATTAAGTAATGTATTTGTATTGTATTTTTTAGTAGAAACATGCAATACATCATCTTTAATTAAGTCAAGTATTCTACCACTAGAATTAGAGCATTGATTGTCCTTCCTCATAGTCATAGAATTTGTTTTGTTAGGAAAGTCGCTTTCACTCACCAAATAAATATAATCATGTCAGTCCTCTCGAAAAGTATAGTCGGATTCGTTCAAAGTTAGTAAAGAGAGTTTTTTTGTCCACATTTTAACTGGTTTTTTAAGATAATCTAAGGGGAGATTCTACCAGTGTATACTCTGAGACTGTAAAGTCGATTTTGTTAGGGACCAAAATATCTTCTATGAAGCTAGGAAAGACCATTTGATTGAAATGTTGGACATTGTTGGTTCAACCAACTCCCTGAAGAAGTTGAACGGGAATAACTATAGATATTGGAAAATATGCATGGAGTCCTAGCTTTCAAGGGACCTCTGGGAGGTCATTTGTGGTACAACATGATACTGTCAGCAACAGAACATGCGAGTGCGTTGAAGAAATGGATCATCAAGATAGAGAAATCAATATTTTCTCAAGAAGCATGGGATTCACTTGCCATGTTATTATCGCGCAAAAATGATGTGCGATTGTAGCTATTGGAGAATGAGATGATGCCTCTCAGGTAGGGAGAATAATAATCACTCAATACTTCACACAAGTATTCCTCACTCTATCGGTATCTCTCTACTAGATCAGGAGTCAAAAGTTAGTAAGCTAATGATCCAGTGAATAATAATCACTCTATTGCATCTTAAGATCAGAATGTAGTGCCTTTGTCCTTGCTATCTCAATATGACCCACTTAACCAACTCTTTAAGAGTTTAAAAGTATAATAGCAAATCAAGAGACTTTAGCCAAGCAAATGGATGGTCTATCACTAAAGAGTGACGAGGAAGCGATATTTAGTGCACATAAACAAGGGAAGTTGTAGGAGTCACATTAGAAAGAATCAACTCCACACTGAAGCAACGCCCGCAAAGGAGCTTTAAGAAAGGGGGATCTCCATATGAACTATCATAAAGGCCAAATGATTATGTATAGAAAAAGAACGATAGATGTTTCCTTTGTGGAAGGGACACTATGCATGTGACTGCTAATTCAAGAATAAGGTAGTTGAAGGTAAAACCAAAACATCAAGAAGTCAATATGAAGATTTTTTAAAAAGTAAATTTGAATAAGGAGGCCTCCATGGCAATCATCCAAGAAGGAAACTCGACTTAATAGTAGAGGCCTCCATTATGCAATAAATGTTATTGCAAATATCATTCCATGATCTGAAATGAAGAATAATTAATTTGCATAATAGGTCCCTTAGTACAATTAGGGTTATGTACCATGACCATCTTAATAATCATACAGCTGTTGATTCAACTATTGAATCATAGAGGCTGGTGCTTGGATGAATATCTAAAGGATTAGATAGAGGACTCATCGAGCACCGTCAAATGATTGTTAAGAGATGATCTCCAGCCTGAGTAGGATATGGCAATCCTTTCTCAGTAAGGCTGATATCTGACCGACCTCTTGATGCAGGTCCTCTGCATAGGAATAGAGATTCGGAATTGTCAGATTAGTTAGGTCAAAGAGTTGACTTAACAAGATCGAGATAACCAAAGTCCTATATCGTATGCTGTCATGATATAGGCACGCATCCTCTGACCGGAGACAGATGTGTTACTATATGTCTAAGTATGTACATTTGGCAGACCAATAGGTTGATGAGTCTATACACCGGCGCGCTGGTGCGCATATAAGGGCATATGAGTAATATGATCTCTCAAAGGGATCATACAGGTTCAGTTATTGAACCGGAAGACATGAGCTCACTCATGAGATATTGGGAAATATCAAATTCCGTGCGTACGGTCGTCTTGCTTTGGAAGCTTGATTGAATTTGTAGGTTTGATATATACTTTTGGAAAGTATATGATCAAGACCTAGGTATGATATACGCTTTTGGAAAGTGTATGATTGATACCAACTCCCAATGATCGAATGAGAAACTTACTGATAAAACCATGAAATAGACAGTATAAAGTTGATCCAATACTTCGGGTTTAGTCTGAGTCTTCCAGTATGCAGGATGTACTGGTATTGGGAATACCTGAGGGTGATGTGATCATAAACGATTGTATAACCATGACGCTTCCATTCCTAGGGAGTGATGAAATGGGTCTGGATTTTAGTGACTCCTCTCAGTAGAGAAGTGATCTGATCTTGGTCCAAGTGTTGGACATTGATCTGAATGTGATTCAGATGCAATGAGAAGATTAGATTTACGGTCTTGATTTAATCAAGCATCTATGGGAGGCCCGCGATCTGGATTTAAGATATGATCTCAATATCCATGTCACTATACGTGGAACAATACAATCGCCCTTTCCTTATCTCTAAGTATCTGCGGAGAAAGCGCATTATCCTTGAAGGAGTTCACGGATAATTCTATTGTTGATTTATGTATCCGAGCATTGAGAAAATGGATAACTAAATGTGATTTAATTATCATGATTAATATGAATTCGATTCATATTATAAAAAGAGTTGTCTTAGATAATTAAATATGATTTGATTATCAAAGATGTAAATAATGTGAATATGATTCATGTTATTTGAGAACAAGAGAATAGAGATCCAAGATGATTAAATGTGATTTAATTATCATGGATATGAATAATATGGATAGCAATATCCGTATTAGTCATATATATTATAAATGTGATTTATAATATATAAGAGAGAGCTATTTGTAATTTACATTTGTTAATTAAATGTTAATGTGAATTGGATTCACATTGGACATTGAATTGAAAAAGTAATTTACATTTTGTTTTGGGTTGTGAATATGATTCACAAATTTTTCAATGGCAAGATTGCAATGTCTACAAAATAATTGTGAATTATTTTTGTAGAATAATTTGCAACAAAAGTTTTTGCAAATAATGGAGATTACATAAAAGATGAAATAGCCACCTTTCTAATGGAGGAGGGTGGACGGCCACCTCTCCCATTAGGAAAGGGAGGTCGTCCCCCTCTCCACGTGGAAGGAGGCTTTCTCTCTTCCATTATCTCCATGTATTGATGATTTAATTTTGTAATTAAATTGTGTTGATGTATCAACATATATTTAATTTAAATTAAATTAATTGTTGTTAGTTTTACCAACACAAATCTTAGCCATTAAAAGAAACACAATCAATGAGAGCCATTGGATTTGTGTTGTCACATGGATTGAGATCCATGGATCCCAAAACCCTATAAAAGGAGAGGCACCCCATTGCTCTTCTTTACACAACAAGAGACAACAAATCTCTCTCTCTCTCTCTCTTTCTCTCTACACGCCCTCTCTCTCTCCCTCTCATGGCCGTCCACCATGGATGCCCTGGAGAGGTTCTCCATCACCGCAGCGTCGTCGTTATGCTGCCCGATGGTTTGCTCGTGGAACTCCGTCTACTTCAGCGTGCCTTGCTCGTGAAGAAGACGTTGGATCTCGTGTGTCGAGATCAGGAGATCCGCCACTTGGATCATCAACATGGATTGCGAGAAGCACGCGGTTCATCCCCGCGCTCGCAAGCGTCTCCTCCGTCGGATCGGACTTGAGACAGGAGGTCTCTTCGTTTAGAGATCGATTGCAGCCACGCTTCAAGAGGTAAACCTAATACTTGTTTGTGGTTTAGACGAAACGATCCGAGAAGTGTTCTTGGATCATGTGGTTTCGTCGCATATAAAATTTTAATTTCCGCTGCATAGAACAACTAGAACGACTAGTCGTTCTTCGTCGTATTCGATACGACGATCACGCTTCCGTGATGTGCTTGAGGATCTAACTATATCCTTCAAGTGGTATCAGAGCCAGGTTGGTGGTTTTGGATACGATCAATAAACCGAAGGCGACTTGGGTTCATTAGGGTATGCGAAAGTTTTCTTGCATTTCATTTTTCGCATCTCTGTTTTGATATTATTTTCGTCACTGTTTAAATTGTTTAAACACGAAAATAATAATTGTATTTTGTTCCTCATTAAATAAGGAAACCGTAGGATCTGAGTTTGCGTGATTTCGATTCCGTTTTCTCTAGATATGCTCATTTTAGTGAACATGTATCCACTATTTCGGGGACTGCGGATCATGACATAATTAAGATGTTAATTGCGGATTTGAAACGCCTTGAAATGCATGCAAATTACTTGGATTCTGTTGTAAATCAAGTTAGCAAACTTTAGAAATTTACTTTGCTTAATGTGGATTTAAATTGATTGAGATATGGTATTTTTAGTAAGTGAGGGTCACTGCTGAAAATACTTTCCTAATCAAGAACCTAGTGATTGTCATTTAATTAATTAGTGAAATTAAATTGTTTAATTTCCTGGAACAATTATGCATAAATATTTGTGAAATATTTGATGATAATTATGTCCTTAAATGACTTTGTCCTAACCAACAAATGATTAGATGTGATCTAGATCAAGATTGGTTACATGATCTACATGATCAACATTCCAACAAACATGTTGCTTGAATAGGACTTGGGATTTGTTTAGCAAATCTCATTATAATGTTAATCAAAATTGTTTTGATTATTATTATATGGTATAATTTTGGTTGAAGAACCGATGATCATCTCAAGTACAAAATGATCGATTTTGCATTATCCTTTCCCGAGGTGGATATGGTGTCTAGTCGGAGAGCATTGGGGTTGCGGGTTGCAACGTATGTGGTCCGTCCCACTCTCGTCGGTACTGGCCATGACAGTGGGTAGGGTTAGTATAATGCTTAAGAAATCATGATGTATTTCTAATTATTAAAATTTGAAATAATACGTATTTGAGATAATACCATAATTCAAGTAACTATTAAAATGTTTGTTGGATATTAATTGGATCACTAATTTAATATGATTAGATTAATTGGGATCCAATTAAAATTAAAACACTCTATTATGAATAGAGATGTTATTTTCCTTGGAAGAATTAATCATAATGAATTAATTCATAATGATTAATTAGAATTTGAATATGATATGGAGGATCACATAAGTGACATCCATGGTCTCCCGTCAAGGCAAAGGGTTCCGTCGCCAAGGATTGTATGTAGGAGACGCCTGTCCAAAGTGACAGCTCCTGTATGCAAGCGCATCTGGATCGGGTTCTTTGCGTCTCGAAAGAGTAAGGCCGTATACGTAGTGACCCCAATATCGGATCCTCATATTATTGGGGCGATAATGGATTGCGTATAGCGAGTACTATTCCTGTTGACGGTTGGTTCAGTTAACGACTGGTCAACATCGCCTTAGGGGTGGTGGGCCCGGGTGTTAAAGACCGAATTGGGAATGCAAGTTGTATTTGCAAGGCGGAATGTGTTCCCGCTTCTTTTTATCCGAGTTGCAGATTCTCATATTATTGGGATGTAACAAAGATAAGGAAGGAGATTCCAGATCTTGTTGAGATATAATGGTAAGTATATCTCTTACATTGAAAGTGATTAAGGGAATGAACTTTCAGTGTTGACAAGACAAGACAACTTTGATATAAAAATTCCTAAATCAAAGTAATATATATATATATATATATGCAAATTTCTTATTTCAGATAGTCCTTCATTAAAACCCACTCAATGTTATACTCAATAATAACCAGTAAAATATCATGGATTGGACTCATGATCCAGATATTGTACTTGCAGTTGAACACATAATGTATGTGGTTGCAATGTGCAAGTTTCCTCATAATAACGAGGAATGACAATTAAATAAATAATAGGACTACAACCCTAGGGTTGTATGTCTCTATAGTATTGATCTCATCGGATACACTTTGGAAGTAACATGTTTATGATGATCGCAATTGTCAAATAATCCTTATAAAGACTTAAGAAGATATTCTGGCATACATATGTGCTCTTGGCATTATCATGAATGACATGGTTCACCGCATCATGTAGAATGGTAGCTCTATAAGAGATGATGTATTCAAATTGTTTGAGTACCTACCTGAACCTATGTTTTAAGAGTTTAGATGGATGTAGATGATGAGTGTCATCATTTTACTATCTATACTCTGGTCATTCATAAAGCTTCATAATATTCATATTGTATGAATTTAATGAAGCATGTATAAATGTTGAAATGCTCTTACATAAGAGATCCTTTGTCTTAAGCAATGGTTGCTTATAGATAAAGGGAGTGCAGTGGAAGCATGGGTTGGACCCAAGTAAGAAGTATGGTCAAAGAGTTGATTGTACATCTATGACTTCCATATGTCATCCGAAGAGTTGGATGAATGCCAATACTGCAATAAGTTGATGTGTTGATAGTATGACTATCAAGTCTATCTAGAATCCTTAGAGAAGGACTCGGATGGAGCATCGGATTAATCTGCATAAATCATTGATATTGACTTGCTTATTAAATAAGATAAAGTCAAATAATTGTATCTCAATCTTCTGATGACATTTGCAATAGGTTGCATATGTTTTAGAAGACTGGAAAATTTGATCTTAAAGGTTTATAGTTATCCACATGGATATTGATGCAATTGTTGCAACAATCTCTGTTGGATTGATAGACTTGTTAATTTCAGTGGGAGAGCCCTTAGTCTTAGAGAATGTCTCTATGACCTAGATATAAGAATACACTCATTGTTTGTTTCTAAATGTTGGAAATAAACATGAATTCTGAGGTAGAACTATCATAAAGAGTTATGATGGAGATATTTCAGATAGTAATCTAAAATCTAGTGGACTCCACTAAATTAGAAAATTGATGAATGGCTCATTAGCATTTCTAAATGCTGAAATTAAAACTAAAGATCAATATGAGGATGAAGATCATTTGACAATGATCTAGCATCAAGCCTTGGACATTTGTTTATTGATTTGATCAATAGACTAGTAAGAGATGAAACTTTAGAATGTCTAAAATTTCAAAACTTACATACTTATGAATATTGTATTCAAAGTAAAATGTCCAATACACCCTTCTTAGAGAAAGGTGTAAGATGCCAAGGTATTCAGGATCTCATGCATATTGATGTATGTAGATCATCTATATCATAGTAAACATTATGGATATGTGATATCTGTTGATGATTATGTATGATATGAGATTTCTTCTCTTCACCTAAGAAACCTTTGAAATGTTCAAAGATTTCATTATTTTTGGTTTAGAACCAAAGTTTGAAGGAAGATAAAATGAATTTGATCTAATCTAGGTAGCAAGTACCTGCTAGATAAATTCAAAGAATACCTTATAGAGATATGAATATCACTTCTATCTCAATCCTCCTAACACACCTTAACTCAATAGAGTTATAGGTAGATACAATTGGATCATGTGTGACATGATCTTATCAACGATGAATTTTAGCATAATTATCTCTTAGTTTCCAGGTATATATATGTGTAGTAGAGACTACAATGTATATCCTTAATAAGGTTCCATGTATGTTGGAATCTAGCACTTGAGAGTGTTGCTTCATTAGGAAAATAAAGGATGGTATTGGATACCTACTTTATGACCTTGAGATTCTTAAAGTATCTCATCTCTGAGAATGTTATTCTGAGAGGTTGAGACTCTTGAGAATCAAGATGAAAATGAAGTGTAGGAACTCATTTAATCTTGAGAAGATAATGAGGCTCCTGAAATTGGAAACTAAAAGACAATTAAGGATGAAACACTAATACCTCTTCAAATGAGTTTGAGGATGTATTCCATGTGTCAGTTAAGTCTGACAATGATCGAACTTCATTTGATGAAGCTTCTGAAGATCATAACATGGAAAGATGGATTTTAGCAATAAAAGTCTAAAGTAGACTTCATATACAAGTGTTGTATATGGACCCTCGAGGATCCACCTATATGGGTAAGACCTGTAAAGGTGTAAATGGATCTTCAAGAAAAAGGGAACCTGATGAGAAGGTAGAAACCTTCAAAGCACGATTGGCTAAACGCCGAAAGAGAAGACGTTGCTTGCGATGAGATTTGCTCTTCGGTGACCATGCTTAAAACCGTCAGAATATTGCTAACCTTAGCTACACAACTTGACTATTGCATCTTCAAGATGTAAGTCAATATTGCATTCCTCTATGAATACCTCTCTGAGGATATTCACATGAAGTAGCCCCAGGGCTTCATGGTTGAGGAAAGCAAGGTGTGCAATCTAAGGAATCCATCTAAGGACTCAAATAAGCTTCTTGAAGTTAGATCATAAGATTTGATGAAATTATAAATGTTATGATTTCAGATAGAATCTGGATGAGCCATGTGAAGCTTAGTGGGAGTGCCTTTGTGTTCATCGTGCTAAATGTAGATAATATCCTAATCATTTAGAATGATATAAGTATTTTATAGACTGGCTATTCCATATCCTAAAATATGATTTCAAAAGATACCTCTTAGATCTTAGTTCTGAAATTGTTCAGGAGCAAAGAGAAGAGGGTATTGGGACTGTCATATTAGTAGTACACCTTGGACATCTTCCATTTTATGGAAAATTACAAGAAAGGCTTCCATCTCTTAAGATATGGTACTGACCTATCTAAAGGGATAGCACCTCAAAGAGTTGAGGAAGTGAATGCTAGAACTACTTGCACTTGTGCATCAGTTACGAGAAGCTGAGCGTATGCTAGATGTGCAAAAGAGCCAGATGTCTGCCATGCAGTGGGAGTAGTAATCTGTTACTAGTCCTACTATGGAAATAAAACACTTAGTTACAGTAATAACAATATCTTCAAAGATGATGAAACTTAGAGATAGTGATCTCAAAGTCTTACATTCAAAAGTTTAAGACCATGTAGATAGTGATCTATAAGGGTCTTAACTTTAGATACCTTCGGAGATAGAGATCTCCGGGAATGAAGGTATTCTAATAAGGATTATGAGAATACTGGTTATAATAATTAATCGAGCTAAAGTGTCAAGGACACTATGACAAAATTGAGTATTGGTTGCATAAGATGCAACATTCGCATTGGATGCGAGCACTGTTACTGGGGATATGCAAGTGCCGTAAAAGGACTTGGCGTAGTCTCGCGGGAACAGAGTGACTGATCAGCTTACCTAGCTATTTTCTAAATAGCCTATGATTGTCACATGAGTGTGGGGTTTAAATGATTAGCCCATTAATGGCTCTTTGGGCTAGTGGGAGATTGTTGGAAATGCGAGCCCACGGCGAGCCATTATGCAATAAATGTTATTGCAAATATCATTCCCTGATCTGAAATGAAGAATAATTAATTTGCATAATAGGTCCCTTAGTACAATTAGGGTTATGTACCATGGCCATCTTAATAATCATACAGCTGTTGATTCAACTATTGAATCATAGAGGCTGGTGCTTGGATGAATATCTAAAGGATTAGATAGAGGACTTATCGAGCACCGTCAAATGATTGTTAAGAGATGATCTCCAGTCTGAGTAGGAGATGGCAATCCTTTCTCAGTAAGGCTGATATCTGACCGACCTCTTGATGCAAGTCCTCTGCATAGGAATAGAGATTCGGAGGAGTCAGATTAGTTAGGTCAAAGAGTTGACTTAACAAGATCGAGATAACCAAAGTCCTATATCGTATGCTGTCATGATATAGGCACGCATCCTCTGACCGGAGACAGATGTGTTACTATATGTCTAAGTATGTACATTTGGCAGACCAACAGGTTGATGACCTAATCAAGGTCTATACACCGGTGCGCTGGTGTGCATCTAAGGGCATATGAGTAATACGATCTCTCAAAGGGATCATACAGGTTCAGTTATTGAACCGGAAGACATGAGCTCACTCATGAGATATTGGGAAGAATCAAATTCCGTGCGCACGGTCGTCTCGCTTTGGAAGCTTGACTGAATTTGTAGGTTTGATATATACTTTTGGAAAGTATATGATCAAGACCTAGGTATGATATACACTTTTGGAAAGTGTGTGATTGATACCAACTCCCAATGATCGAATGAGAAACTTACTGATAAAACCATGAAATAGACAGTATAAAGTTGATCCAATACTTCGGGTTTAGTCTGAGTCTTCCAGTATGCAGGATGTACAAGTATTGGGAATACCTGAGGGTGATGTGATCATAAACGATTGTATAACCATGACGCTTCCATTCTTAGGGAGTGATGAAATGGGTCTGGATTTTAGTGACTCCTCTCAGTAGAGAAGTGATCTGATCTTGGTCCAAGTGTTGGACATTGATCTGAATGTGATTCAGATGCAATGAGAAGATTAGATTTACGGTCTTGATTTAATCAAGCATCTATGGGAGGCCCGCGATCTGGATTTGAGATATGATCTCAATATCCATGTCACTATACGTGGAACAATACAATCGCCCTATCCTTATCTCCAAGTATCTGCGGAGAAAGCGCATTATCCTCGAAGGAGTTCATGGATAATTCTATTATTGATTTATGTATCCGAGCATTGAGAAAATGGATAACTAAATGTGATTTAATTATCATGATTAATATGAATTCGATTCATATTATAAAAAGAGTTGTCTTATATAATTAAATATGATTTGATTATCAAAGATGTAAATAATGTGAATATGATTCATGTTATTTGAGAACAAGAGAATAGAGATCCAAGATGATTAAATGTGATTTAATTATCATGGATACGAATAATGTGGATAGCAATATCCGTATTAGTCATATATTTCATAAATGTGATTTATAATATATAAGAGAGAGCTATTTGTAATTTACATTTGTTAATTAAATGTTAATGTGAATTGGATTCACATTGGACATTGAATTGAAAATATAATTTACATTTTGTTTTGGGTTGTGAATATGATTCACAAATTTTTCAATGGCAAGATTGCAATGTCTACAAAAAATTGTGAATTATTTTTGTAGAATAATTTGCAACAAAAGTTGTTGCAAATAATGGAGATTACATAAAAGATGAAATAGCCACCTTCCTAATGGAGGAGGGTGGACGGCCACCACTCCCATTAGGAAAGGGAGGCCGTCCCTCCTCTCCACATGGAAGGAGGCTTTCTCTCTTCCATTATCTCCATGTATTGATGATTTAATTTTGTAATTAAATTGTGTTGATTTATCAATAATTTAGATTAAATTAATTGTTGTTAGTTTTACCAACACAAATCTTAGCCATTAAAAGAAACACAATCAATGAGAGCCATTGGATTTGTGTTGTCACATGGATTGAGATCCATGGATCCCAAAACCCTATAAAAGGAGAGGCACCCATTGCTCTTCTTTACACAACAAGAGACAACTAATCTCTCTCTCTCTTTCTCTCTCTCTCTCTCTCTTTCTCTCTACACGCCCTCTCTCTCTCTCCCTCTCATGGCCGTCCACCATGGATGCCCTAGAGAGGTTCTCCATCGCCGCAGTGTTGTCGTTATGCTGCCCGATGGTTTGCTCGTGGAACTCCGTCTACTTCAGCGTGCCTTGCTCGTGAAGAAGACGTTGGATCTCGTGTGTCGATATCAGGAGATCCGCCACTTGGATCATCAACATGGATTGCGAGAAGCACGCGGTTCATCCCCGCGCTCGCAAGCGTCTCCTCCGTCGGATCAGACTTGAGACAGGAGGTCTCTTCGTTTAGAGACTCGATTGCAACCACGCTTCAAGAGGTAAACCTAGTACTTGTTTGTGGTTTAGACGAAACGATCCGAGAAGTGTTCTTGGATCATGTGGTTTCGTCACATAAAAAATTTTAATTTCCGCGGCATAGAACAACTAGTACGATTAGTCGTTCTTCGTCATATTCGATACGACGATCACGCTTCCGTGATGCGCTTGAGGATCTGACCATATCCTTCAATTTATTCAAAAGTCAATTATAACAATAATGTATAATCTACTTAGGTTGCTAAAACCCCATGAGTGTATATAAGGAGAGGCTGCAAGAAATGTCTACATACAATGGTAATCGAGTAGTTGTAAGTGTCAACAACTCGAAGTTACCAATCACACACCAATTACTCCGCAATATAATTAATAGAAGATGGAGACTGATTATGCCTATCATTAGCCAAGTATGATGAAAAATCTTCTCTCTATATCTAGACTAATAACCGTAGAATAATATGCAGTGCTTGGTCACAACTTTATTCAGGTTTATCCAAATTCAAAAATTCCAAATGCAATTGTCATGAAAAGGGAGACAAGTTGAATCTACATATGCTATATTAGTCAAATTTGTGAACATAGATAAAGAAAATAAAAATGAGATGGCAAGTCATTGGCCCCTGAGGCTGGGAAATGTGAGCCATCACAAGCTGAAGAAGATGATGAATCGCTTAATTCTTAAAGATCTTGCACAATTGCTTCTTCGAGAAGACATTATTTGAGATGGATGTGAAAATGGCAAGGCTCATCAATTACCTTACCAAGAGTATGAATTTCATGAGAAGGCGCCATTGCACGTAATCTACTTAGATGTATTTGGATCACTCGTGTAGCCACTTGTAAGTTGAATGAGGTACATGTTAAACTTTATAAAGGATTTTTCAAGATATGTTTAGGTTTTCTTCCTGAAGGAAAAATCTAAGGTTCTCTACAAGTTTAAAGAATTTCGACAAAATGTTGAAAATTAAGTTGGAAGGGAAATTCAATGCTTACAAACAGATAATGGTGGAGAGTATACATCAATAGATTTCTCCATTTATCTTAGAGAAGGCAGAATTTGGAGGTAATTAACATGTCTCAAGTACATCGCAACAAAATGAAATCGCTGAAAGGAATGATCAAAATCTTGTAGAGGTTTATCGAAGCTAGTTGCATGCAAACATGTTCTTCCGATATTTTGGGTAGAATGCATGGCAATGGTATTAACATATTTAATTGGTTACCCCAATCGAAGTTGGGCTCCATGTCTCCTTTCAAAAAGCTATGGAAGATGAAACCAATTGTAAGTCATTTCCTAACATTTGGGTTAGTTTGCAATATTTTCATACCTGACTAAATTCAAACAAAGTTTTCCAAAAAGGCAATTCAAAGCATCTTTATTAAATATGACAATACGAAAAAATGTTGGAGATAGTGTAATCCAACCATAGTAGATGTTATACATCAAGAAATGTTGTCTTCAATGAAGCATCAACAAGTGGTCATCACATGAGGTTGCATTGCCAGATGAAGAGGTTTTAAAGACCCACATGAAGAAAACAAGGTGAACATCATCAAAAAAAATATCCTTGGATTAAAATATATGGTGATATCTAAATTTGTAGAGAAAGTAGTTAGTCCTTAGAAAAGCGATGTTCATCGAGGAACACGAAACTGATGAAGAATCAAGTATGTCATTTGAAGATCCACCATACTATTGATTAATCCTAAATCACCCTAGTTAATTATTGCATATTAAGAGTTGTATATGTGTTGTAGTCGGGTAATTGGAATCAATCAAGAAATTAACCACATTTTTTAATTAATTCAATTAATTCAGAGTGGTTTATTATTTATTTAACCTTAGCAAGTCCCAGGGTCGACTCAAGGAGGCAAAGAGATTTCGATCATAGTTTTTTAGGCGGAATATTTTTGTTATTTTTTATGCAATATAAGGATGCAAATGCAAAACTGGTTAATTTTGAGGACTAAAATGCAAACATTGATCAAACATGGTCCAAAAATTATGACACCAGGTCGGGATGCAAATAATGATGAAATGAGAACATTATAATTTTTTTAATTTTTTGATGCAAAATGAATGTTTAATGAATTTCTCAATGCGGAAAATACGAATCCAGATGATTAATTATAATAAATATAAAACCTACTTATTTTCAGGAAATAAAATTATCTACCTAAATCCTAAAAATGTTGAGTTTTATACTTATTAAAAATTAATTACTGCATTACAAAAATGAATTTGACAGAAAAAATTCGCATCAAAATGGAAGGATTTTTAGGCACAATGAAGAACACAACTATATCAAGCATGCGTAAATATTTGACAATTTTTAGAGCTATGGTTAATTTTATATGAATTTCGTAGAACTTTATGGGTAAAATATACAATTTTTTTGCCAAAATATCAATAACTAAATAAATACATATAATAAAAAATAAAGCACATGACACAATGTAAATAATTAGTTGAAGAATAAAGTGCCTATTTTTAATAAATAAAATAATCTTAAAATGGGGTTGAAAAAAGGAAGAACACATGAGTGCAAAAAAATTAAATGAATAAAAATGTGGCACATAGGGACAAAAAATTAATTACTCAGACCTTTGAGGAGATTCTTGCAATTTTTCATCGAGGCACATATGTAGGGGTTCACGTGTGATTGAGGAGGGCCAGGGCATCTTTGCAAATACACCCCTAAGATACGTACCTTGCGTGTGCCCTTCTAGAGAGGGACATAAATGCAAGATGGAGGAAATCACGAAGGTCGCCCTGTAAATGACCCGTCCTCACATACAAAGCACGTGCATGGAGATAAAGGTGGATCACGGGCAGAGGGAGGTGCGACCTGGGGTGAGGCGACTGGGTAGTTGGTCTGTGATGGCCGAGCGACTGGAGGCAATGTTGAGGGTGGTCGATATGTGGATGTGCCTACTCCTTCCTCTTGACCGATGTACGACCAGGGGTCATCGGTGGCACGCAAATGGGTGAAGACTGTTGGATGTAGTGGAGATGCTCCAGATGACAGTGGTTGTGTCTGCAGTGAAGTGCATCGATGGAGGGCGATGGATGTCGGTGGAGCAGTCGATGACGTCGACTATCAAGGGGGTTGTCGATGAAGACGCATGAGGTGATCGTGCTTGGGGCTAGATCTCTGGTAGCAAGGCAATTCTTGAGTTGGTATTTAATGGCGGAAGCGATGGAATCGAAGGTAGAGTGGCAGACGATACTTGACGAGTGAAGGTAGGGCGGCACACAGCCATGTAGCATAGGTGCGAAGGAGCATGTTGTCATGTGCCCACATGTGGATGGTAAACAATAGAAAGAAAGGATAAATGGAATTAGGAAATGGATGAATGTGCGATGGAGATGATGGATGACAACGTGAAGAAGAAGGAGAAAAGGGAACGATGAGGAAGTAATAAGGAAGAATGAAGAAAGGGGTTTGATTACCTAGGGTTTGCCGGAGATAGAGGGAACTCGTGGAGGGGCTCCCTGGGTCATCACCTCCACTCAAGTAGGCGATGGGCTCGAGGAATTCGTGCGACAAGAACAACTATTGCTGCAAGGTCCACAATAGGATCTTGTATAGCATCGAGAAGAGAAGAGTCGTCGCTTAATCGGTTTGGATCCCTGCTGTCACCAAAGATGGTCTCTCTCTCTCTCTCTCTCTCTTCCCTCCGTTATTGGAGATGGCAAATGTTGTGACTGGCCATCAATCATGCATTAAATAGGGTATGGGCATTAAGAGATTGGTCGACGAGGGGGCAATGGAGAGAAGAGATAGGAAGAGAGGAGTCGGTTGCGGTGGTTGTAGGGTTAGGTGAAATGGATAAGGCTGTGGAGGCTATAGATAAGGCAATGGATGGTTTGAAGATAGGGGATAAAGTTCGAGGGAGGTTAGGGCAAGAGAGGGGTGATAATTTCGAAATCGCTGCACGGGAGGCTGATGTGGGATGCTAAGGAGCGGAGGGGTGCAAAGCTGCAAGAGGGAGAGGAGAGAGAAGGAGGCAGAGGTGCCCTATCATGGAAGGCAGAGTGGCAGGTGTGGGTTAGCGCGGGGAGAGGGAAATGGGGCTACCACGTGGTGTATGGGGGCACAACCACGTGGCAAGATAAACACAAAATAAATAAAATTAATAATAAATATAACTAAGTAAAAAGTAAATAAGTAAATAAAACAACAACAAGAATAATAATAATTAAAACATTAAATAAATAAAATAAAATAAAATAAATAAAATAAAGGAATAAAATAAAAATTATGAAAATAAAAGATGGGGTGACACGTGGCGACTCTAGGAGAAGCTAGGTGTCGCTCCCAGAAAATTTAAAAATTAAATGTAAATAAAAAAAATAAAATATAAATAACAAAAAGGTCAAATAAAAAGTGGTCAATGCAAAATTGCTTGTCTTGACGAGATCTACAATTTTCGTTAGGACCGAAAACATAAGAAATAAAAAGTATTTTGGTGGTATCCTATAGCTATAAAATATCGTATTTTATGTTTTGTGAATATCCTTGTCATTTTTGAATAATTTAAAATCAAGATAAAAATATAAAATAAATATTTACCACCTAATTTATTTTTTTGGATAAATAAAATAAAGGGGACATATGTACAATACACAATTGGAGCCCAAAACCCAATTTTCACATACGAACTCTGATTCTTTTGAATTTAGTATTATTTTGATGTTACTTTAATGTACATTAATTCAAAATAAGTAGGGGCTCATAGAAGACTATATGAGAAAGATATTTATGTTTTAATATTGTTAATCTGAAACTAGGGCTTGAGTTTTATTGATCAATTTTACAAGTTAGTAATTTTTGTATTTTTTCCTTTATTCTTGATAATGAATTGTACACAATGGAGGTGGCTTGAGGTCAAATTGGAGTTAGGATGAATTAATTACAAATTAGTGAAGTTAGTTGCTTTTCATGTCATTTCACACTTACATTTTGGACTCCTTATTTTATTCTATGATGCATGATAAAATGCAATTATTATTTACACAACATGAATGCAAATTATGCAAATTAGATGATGAAATGCATGTGAATTTTGAGATCTGAGCTTAATTGAACTCTTTAAGAATGATAAATCATAGGTTGATCATCCCCTTATACTTAAACCATGCTCATCCCCGAGCACTAGAGAATGACAGACTTAATCGGATTAATCCCCGACTATGTATGTGAAGTACAAGACTCGATAAGTTGAAGGACTCGGTTTTAGTGATCCCAAAGATCTTAGATGAACCTAGCTTTAGTCAAAAAGGTATCCAACTTCTCCAGTTCCAAGACTCTCTTAGTTTACATATATAGTAAGGATATGCCATTTAAGTGTAGACTGCAATCACAAGAATAGAGTCAAAACGTCACCTAAGGTTCCATTCTAATAGACTCTCTTAAGATCCCAACCTCAACACATAGGGAATAAATTAGTTCTTGCATACAATCCATCATCTCTTTAGTTGTCAGTCTTAAAATTGTAGATGGAAGGTTAATTGAAGGTCATAGGTTTGTGTAATTTTCTTCTCTCCCTCTCATTGGAACATGGATCCTCTCAAGTGCCCTATTAACTCAACACATGTATTTTGGGTTCTTGAGCAGTGCGTTCGTCAAGGGAGTTTGTAGTCATCTTCACTTGTTTTCCTAGGAGTACACTGGGGTGTGTATTTTTGAGTACCTATCGTACCTTCGATACCCAAACTTGTATCACTATACGATGTAGATTTGTTTTTGGGTGCTAGCCCGACTCCTGGTCCTAATAGATTTAGTCCAAGTGGACACTTTGAAAAGGTTGGGAGCGCTCGCCTTTGGTGGAATCTCTTTGAATTCGTATTTGTAATGTGAGATCTTTTCTTTGTATTTGAATGAGAGAACTTCTCTCGAAATTTATTGCATTAATCGATGGCTAGCTCCACTCTTTTACCAAGTTCGTGCACACTGATCAATAATTTATTTAGTCTCATCACACCATGTCACATAAGTTTATATCAAGAGATTAGTACAAGAATATTGTTCTCATATTACTTGAAAGTGCTGACATTTAGGTTTCATGAAGCCTTCATTAAGTTTATCCCATCCTCGAATGTCATAAAATCAGGTCCAAACTCAAATCCCTCATCCTAATTCTTCCAGTGAAAGCCCAACTCATCTCATCAAAACTGTAGATATACGTGTGAGGTGCTGATTGATGAATCTACATTTCATCATCTTTATTCCATCATTTTGGCCTTCAAAACCCTAGCAAATGGGTGTAAATAGCGTTAATTTAGTTATTTTAGCATTCATGCATCATTGTGTAAATAGTGTATAAAATGCGGTTTTTGAAGCCAAAATTATAGAATAAAGAAATGAAAAGAAAAAGAATAAAATATTGCAAATATTTTATGATCTGAAACTTCGAGACCTAGGCATCTCGATGAATAGGTCGACAAGGAATAAAGTAGGGGGAGATAAGGGCCAAAATACAATAAAAAATTCCCTTTTATTCTATTCATTCTTTATTCATTTTGGGACCTATTTCTGGTTCTAGGTTTTATACTTCAAATAAATAAACTTTGAACATGAATGTTGTAGATAATTAAATATAGAAAAACACAAAATTTATTTCACCAAAAAATAATGTACAGATAAAAAGTTATGATCTGAATAAAATTCCAGAATCCCAACTTCCCAAACCTGAATCTGTAAAAAAACTCAAAATGCATCAAAATCATCTTTAATTATATATAATTTTTAATAAGCTATCTAATGAAGGTGGTTTCATATTTTTCTGAGTTATAATGTGAAAGTTGAGTTTTGGACACCTATTGTATATCTATACTGTGTAAAATATTATTTTATTTATTATTCATTACTTTATATTTCTATTATTTTGTAAATATTATTTATAATATATGTGTATATTAAAATGGAAATAAAATGATAAATAAAACATAAAAATAAAATACTTGTATAAAACATATAGATAAAATGCCTATACTTATACCTATATAGATTATATATCTATTTATTTAATTGTATATAATACATTAGAAAAATAAAATGAAAATATAATTAAGTGTATAAAATACAGTTGTAAATATATAAAATAATAAGCATAATTGATAAAATTAGATATAAAAATTAAAAATAAGACATTAAAATATATAGATGAATATACGTGTATAAATCCTCTAAAATATAACTTGTAATTACAAACATCTAAAAAATAAATAAAGGTCCTAATAAAATACTTTATAAAATAATAAACTTTTTTTATTTAATAACCAAAAATTAATAAACTCATTTACTATTTTAAATTGAATTAATAAATCAATTTTTGCAGGATTTTCCTGGTTGGTACACGTGGACCAACCAGGTGGCTGTGACAGACCCCCTCCTGTTCATGTCAGAACATCATTTTTTGTCCCTTTTCGTGGATTTTTCGAAGATGTTCCTTGCATCATTTCATGATGCGTCCTCTATGACTTTTTCTCCCCTATTATAGAGCTTACATGCCCAATGCTTTTCTTGGGGAATGGATCACTGAATCGATGTCAATCCCTCGTTCTTCTCGCCCACTTGTCAACCCATTCAAAATCACCCCCCCGAGCTTCCTTCCATCTTTGAACCATCTTTTGGCGTAGCTTAGACCTCAGGGAGCGGGTAGAGATAGACTCTCGTGACAGGGGATACTCCCCACACCCCTGTTGAGGTACGAAGAGGCTCTAAAGGTCGAGTTCTTGCCACCTCTGGCCACCTTGGCTGTGAGGTTTCATCTCGCCATTTCGTGGATCGAGGTACGTTTTCCCTTAATTTTTCTTGCATTTCTCGTCCACCGTACTAGTAGAAACAATATCCCCTCTTCGATTTCGCGTCTCACGTATTACATCATCAAATCACGCACCTTCGTCGGAGTGGCTCCGACCAACTTTGTTTTCGCCGTCTCCCACACCCATTTGCTTCGCAAACCGTCGAGGCATTTTGCCCTCGACGGTGTCACCATTTCTTGCAGGTATCCAGGAACTAGAAGAAACGTCTGGAGGCTATTTTGCGCACCGCCGGAGCTTCTTGGGGCCCTTCTTGGCATGGCCGCCATAGGAGCTCTTCAGAAGCCACCACCTTTTTTTCCGCCACCAGCCCTCAGAGAAGTCCTGCAGGAATCGATCTACACCGTCGACAGAGTCCCAGGTGCACGAAGAATCGAGCTTTGTCCGATCCAAACTCGCCAAGCTCGAGTTCTTCGCGCGTTCATGCAGACAGTCCCAGCACTGTCGGATCACCCCTGTTCTGGCGCGCTCCAGCCACCGTCAGATCATCAGCACCCAACACCATTAGATCTCAATCTGAGATCTAATCTTAGATGAAGGCTGCGAACCGTTATCGGTACCTCCGGAGCTGACACGTGTATAAGCGAGGAGCGTCCGCCGTCGGATCCCTTAGCTGGGTATTTTGCGTATTCGACCCCAGCATTTTTTTGTATTTAAATATTAGGACATAAACTTTCATCTACCATTGTTATATTTTATACAATTTGCAGAATAGTCCCTGAACTTTTAGTATTTGCAAACAAGTCCCTATCTACGTCACCTCACGTGCCTGTGCGCGTGAGGGGACTGGGTATTTTGCAAGGGACCCCCTGCGGGTTTTTACATTTCGCTTCAGTCCATGAACTTTTTAATCAAGTGTAATATGTGTGGAAACTTTGCAACTTAGCCCCTAAGGTTTTTGGTAATTACGGTTATGTCCTCCCCAGGCACGTGCATATCACGTGCATGGGTGGGAATTTTGCAGGCGTACCCTTGCGGGTTTGTTTATTTGTGATTGATCCTGGAATTTTGTATTTCATTATATATTTTGCGGAAAAATTGCACATTGGCCTATGGATTTCTGGATGTTCACATTTATGCCCTTGCTAGTAGTGTAGTTTCTCTTTGTTGTCTCTATTTATTTCATGCATCTATAAAACCTTAAAAATCACCAAAAAAGTAACTTAGGCTCCTGTTTTGTTGCTCTTTTATGTTATATTTTTACTTTGCATTTTTATTGCATTTTATTATTTATAAAAATGCGAAATCATGCATCTACAGCACTCTTTGCATTAGAAAATACATAAAAATTATAAAAATCTCTTGAAAAATTCCAAAAAAATTATATTTTGTTTGTTTTCATGTGTTTTAATTGAAATCCAAAATTCACTAAAAATTTCAAAAGAAAACCTCTAAACACTACAAACCCCCTAAAATCTTTATAAAAATCTTAAAACTTCCACAAAAATACTAAAAATAAAATTTTTGTCCATGAAATTTCTCTATTTTATTCTCTTCATTTTAAAATTATTTTAAGGAATTTTGGACTCTATTTGATATTTTTCATCCTCATTTTTATTTCGGCCAGCAACTTTATCCACTGTTTTCTATTGTTTTGCCTTTAAAAATAACAAAAAAATAAGGAAAAATCTAGAAAAAATAAAAAAAATTTAAAAAATATAAAAGTAAAAAATCTTTATTTCCTGTATTTTGACTATTTTCCCTATTTTCATCTCTCACTTATCTCTAGTGTATATATATATTCCATATATATATTATACCTTTATTAAGAGGAAAAGAAATTACAAAAAATACAAAATATAAAAAGAAAATACAAAATCAGTAAATTGATAATCAAAATATAAAATTATAAAATCAAAAATAAAAAAAATATAAAATTTAAAACCCACAAAAATAGCACATTTGTAGGCATTTGATCACATTCACTTTTTGAGCTTGATTGCCCTGATCTATCCTGCTTGCTTCTTGTGTTCGACCTCTACATACTTGCTCTTATACACATCTTTTATGTATAGTTATAATAAATTTTAACTCCACATTTACTGTCATTACCTTATTTGATTGTTGTGGGTTAATTGTTGTTTGAATTTTGGATTTCACGTGAGGTCAACTCAGTGATTAGGTATTTTTATTTTTTTGTACATGCCTATCCACTTTTTTTGGAGTTCTTGCTTTTTGCATTTTTTTAATACTATATATAACAACATTCACATAGGGAGTCTTTCCTCTTGAGCCAGTAGACTATCCCTCTTTTGAAGCTTTATTGCAACCCACAATCTCATGTCCTCAAAACTCATCATCACCAGATGCGTTGGGGTGCACTTCCCTCCCTATAGGAGGACAAGTGTTTCCACCTGTGTGCGTCTCATACCGGCAAATCCAACCCCCTCACCACTCCAACTGAGTTGAGCCAAGTGAAAGGTGTAAGTGTCCAAGTTAGGTCATTATCAGCAAGAGTCGTGTGTGTGCTCCGAAATACTCTACTTAGGCAGTCAAGAATCCATTGAACCAAGTCTCGTGATCCTCAAAGAATTAAGTAAACCAGACCTGAAGTACCTCAATTCTAGCTCATATAAGGTTCATGTTAGATAGGTATATTTTAAGGTCCAACCAAGCTCCAATCTTCGGATTTTACTTAGACTCTTTCAACAATCAAACTCAATCCAAAAAATGCGAATGTTATGCAAATGCCATGCAGAAAATATTGTTGTGATTCAATTTTCAAAGATTTTGAACTTTTTATGGATTTTTTTGAAAAGAAGATGCATATGCATTTTTTTTAAGATTTTTCAAATAGGATTTTCAAATGTTTTTGGATTTAATTTTGTAAATGTTTTTGGGATTTTTGAAAACAAAAGGTTTTGGCTAAAAACTAGGTACAAATATTTACATGGGGATGCATCTTGTATTTACAAGAAGTGGATTTTAAGAATTTACAAAGGGTTAGTGATCAATTTTATAGGTATATACATAGAGATTTTTTAGGTGAGATGTATATATTCCTCAAACTTATTTGACAAAGGTTTTTCCAAACAATTTTGAAAATTATAGTCCAAAATAATAACTTTTACAAACAATTTTTACAAACATGTACACACATTTGAAAATCATTTTGCAAAGGTTTTCCAAACGTTATATATAGATTTTTCAAATATTTTTGCAACCATTTTTCAAGCCATTTGTAAATCATTTTTTAAACATTTTATTTCACACCAAGAAAATAATTTTACAATCAAAATATTTTACAAAGGTTGAAAACATGTAACAAAATGTTTTTAAAATAGTTTTCAAAAGATTTTTCACAAAGGTTTTCAAACTATTTTTCAAACATTTTGCAAAAAATATTTTCATCTGATTTATTAACCAGTACATATAAAAATAATTTGAGAAATAATCACATCTTGTTATTAGGAGTTTTAATCAATTTTTTTGTATTAATTAGCGATAATTATTAAAAAAACAAAAGTACGAGTTATGGATAAAGTATATACACAGTATATACAACCCCCCTATACTTAGCTTGAGCTATGTCCTTATAGATCGGAGAGAAAAGAGAAGACATAACTCGTACTGAGTATAGAAAAGTCTAAAGAATAAATGAATAAGTGATGAATAAACTAATGAGAAGTCGATCGCCCCCCCCTATACTTAGGATCAAATAATTCTAAGTATAGCAGATTGTACACAAAGCAGGAAGGGTCAAGGGTGGGAATGAACAGATCGTACTCAGACTATCTCCCCCTATACTTAGGGTAAGATATCCCTAAGTATAGACAAAAAGAGGAGACAATGGAGAGGATCAAAGAATAGAGAAACTCGGGGTGCACACCCCCCTATACTTAGGATAAAGTACATCCTAAGTATAGAAGACTGACAAAAAGGGCAACACCTTTTTTATAGATACAAAAGATAGAAAAGGAAAAGAAGAAAAGAATAAAAGAGATGTGAAGAGATCAAAGGATATACACATCACTCCCCCTATACTTAGGGTAAGAGAAGCCTTATAGGCGATGACAGGAGTAACGAAACGGAATGAAGAACACTCAGCTCGTCCACCCCCCTATACTTAAGACAAAGTACGTCCAAATAAGGCAAACACGAGAATAGGTGGATGAGCAATACGGAAGATAGACAGAGATACTCGAGAGGAATATACAACAGAGTGGATGTACACAGGATCAAGAAGGTAGAAAGAGAACCTTCTTGCGGGATGATGAGACGAAAATCCCACAAAATCCGAGTAGTGATAATCAATTAAGGGTCGTTGCGACCCGGATCTCGCAGATCGGACTCAACAAGAAAAAGAGACCACCAAATCAAAGATAAATCAATGAAACGTGAATAGTGATCCTCGTTATTTATTTAACCTGGTATAGCGACCAGGGTCGAACACAAGGAGCACGGATTGGCCGGATCGGCCTACGAAGTAGTCAACAAGAGTAAAAAGAATAAAATTTTTTTAGTGGATTTTATGTATTTTTAATTTTTTTGTATTTTAATTCTAAAGAAAATATGAGAAAAAGCTAAAAATGATAAATTCAACAATTTATTTAACACATCAAAAATGCTCAAAAAAATTCAAATAAAATTATTTTTGTATTTTTATATTTTTAAGTGTTTTTGTTGAATTTTTTAGAATTTTCTAATTTTTAGTTGATTTTATAAAAATCGAAAAAGGGAAAAATAGTGAATCAATGTGCAGCCAGACTTGAAAGGCTAATTAAAAATATATAATTAGCCTCTAAAAGTCAGGAGACAATTTTTATGAAAACTAGATACAAAAACTAAGCTATAGAAAGAGAGTTTGTATTTTTTATATTTTACATAATTTTTAAGAATTTTTATAAGATTTTTAGGGTTTTGTGAGTTTTAGGAGTTTTATAAATCCGAATGACACAAACATTGGATAGAAGCTCAAAATCAACAAAACAAGCGTCCTAATTTTTTTTAGAATTTTAAACAAAAATTTATATTTTTATTTGATTTTCTATTCCAAACAGTAGCAAAAATGAAGGTTTTTTATTTTTTTTTAAAAAAATAGAAAAAAATCAACAAAAATGTTCCAAAAAATTAGTGAAATTTTTACATAGTGGCAGGAGCCACGTGTCCAAATTTCACTTGATTTGGATTTAATTTGTTATTTTATTCAATAACTACAAAGGCTACAACACACAGGGACCTATACGCAATAAAAAGTTAGTTCCAGGGCCAAATAGATAACATCTATGAAAACCTCAGGGCCAATAATATAAAAAGTCCAAAACACACGAACTCGGCACGTGACTCAGGCACAGAGGGTTATTTCTGTCATTCCAATTTATAAAATACTAAACAGTAACAACCAGAAATTTCAGAGCTAAAAGTGCAAATAACCCACAGACTCACGTGTCGCAACACATGTCTCACACAAACAGGAACTAAATAGCAATGACACGAAACTATAGGTCTAGATATGCAAAAAACCCAAACTAAAAACAACTAAATAAAGTATTTACAAGACTAAACGATAACAACTAAAAGACGAGGGGCCTACAAGAAATTTACCCCATTATTAATGATCTGACGGATGAAGCTGGCGCCACGTGGATGATCGGATGGTGTAGTACAGTGGACGCTCCTTCGCTTGATCGACGCTCCAGATGCAACCCACAGATGGATCTAACGGTGGAGAGCTCGCGCGAACGGATGGCTACGATCAAAACTAGAGCTGGAGCTCGATCGGACGGTGGTTGGGAATCCTCCAAGAACAGGTCACCGGCGAGTTTCGCCGACCCAATATGCGCGATAGAGGGCTCCTCTGATGCTGCTATGAGAGGGGAAATGACGCCTGAGGAAGTCTATAGCTGATTGCGTGCTCGGAAGGGGCCGGGGGGTCCTGGAGGTCCCCGGCGAGGCTCGAGACCTGGAGCACCTGTGCTCGAGTAGTCGGACCTCCAAACGAGGTCCTTATGCGATGATTCCTACACAGAAAGAAAGCTGGGTCGAGGGTAAAGTGCCTCGACCTGGTTACGAGTGAAGTGGGTGGTCGGGTGAGTCGGGGCATGGATCTTCGGCGAGCGGCGACGGAGGAGACTCGGGTTTCCTATTCCATGATGAACTAGGATGATCGGAGAGGCGGAGAAGGTGGAGCGAGGTCTCGTTAAGATGAAGTCGGGGTCGGATGGGTGAATGGGTGATCGGAGCTACGGGGATTGGCTGGTGAAGGCCGGCGGTGCAAATCTGAAAATCCTAAAATTAAACGAAGCTAAATGGAATCTGACCTAGTGGGTGGTTGAGATCGTCTAGGCTGAAGGTTGGGCACCTTCGGGTGTCGTCGCCTCAATGGTTCGACGGGACCAGAGGCTCTGGCTCGCTTGGTAGTGGAGCACGACAGTGTGGCCGCCGGATCAGTGGTTCCCGGCGCTCGCGTCCTCCCTGCAACTCTTCCTCACGCTGCTGTCACTCAAGCGAAGATGAGGAGCTCCTTGGTGGCGAGGGGGTTGGCCAAAGATAGCGTGAAATGTGCAGCGGAGTTGAGCTTTATACTGTTGAAGGGTCCGATAAGATGAGAGTAGGGAGGGATCGATTCTAGGTGCACGGATCCCTAGGAGGAATGTTGGGCGTGGATCGTGGATAAATCATCGATATTCGGAGCCCGGGGTTTTGGTTAAAGATGATCGGGCCATGCCTGAAAAAATGGGAGAAGATCGGGTCGAGACGTGGATCCGGGCGAGGTGGTCCAGGGGGGGAGTTGACTGGGGGTCAACATCCCCCGTGGACCAATCAGATTATTCCTTTTGTTAATTATTTGTAAATTCATTTTAAAATAGAAAACAATTTTATTTGAAAATATTTTCGACATGAAAAATGTTTATTTATTTTGAAAATATTTTTTGTGATTTTTATTTATTTTTTTGAAAAATCAATTACATATTTACATTATATTATTATTATATACAGTATGTATACCTATGTATTTTTGAATTTTATTTCTATTATTTTATTTATGTACAATTATTATCATTTTATATTTTTTTATTTACATTATAAAATAGGGAATATAAAAAGAATTTTATAGGATTTTTGTTAATTAATTACAAAGGTGAAATAAATACATCTTTTATTATATGTACATGTTATCTATACACTAATGAGAGAGAATTTATTTTATTTTTATTTTCCCATTTTATTACATTTTTATAAATATATACAAAATAAAGGGAAAATATAAATATTTTTATTTTTAGAAAATATTTACACAAAGAGGGGTATTTACACCATGTTGAGTTACCCTATCTCTCTCTACTTATTTTATTTTGCGGTCAGGCCCTTATGGAGCCTTACCTTGGGTTTAGGTCACTCAATATTTGTTCCAAATATTTCCCTCTTTTTCTTTATTTCTTTATTCCTTTATTTTGGTCTGGAAACATGCTAATTATGGTTATTTACATGATGCATGCATTTTGGCAAATTATTGTATTTACAATCATTTACATGGTCTTTTACCAAGGTTTCTAGATAAAATAAAGGAATAAAGAGTGATGAATGGGGATTCATCACGGAACCATTGAGGAATGGATCTCGTGTGGTGCAGGTCGACATCGAGGTCCACAGTGGACGGGAGCCGATAAGGGTCGATATGATGAAGGTCCTTAGTGGAGTCAAATCAAAAAGACACGAACTGGTCAATGGAAGTAGTATGGCTAGGTTCGGCCTTGGGAGTCTCGCTGATGTCAAAGTGAAAAGGGATGAACTCATCATCATCGGAAGAAGTGTAATCAGTGTTGTCCTACGAGGTCTCGTCCAGGTCAAAACCAAAAGGAACGAAGTCATCAGGGGAAGTATTCGAACTCAGTTCGTCCTCAAGAGTCTCAACCAATCATTTTTTCATCAAAAGGGCCGAATTTATGAAAATAAGCATCAAGATCATAACCGGCCTTAATCATAACCACATTTTAGTGACCAGGGACGGACTTATCAGTGGAAGTAGTCAAACCAGGTTTGTCCTATCTAGTCTTGGTATCTACCCTCCGCTCTATGGTATCGATCACGTAAATCCCGTGGATTTCATCAACACATCGCCACACACCAGAAGGAGGAACCTCGAGGTCTATGCTTTCCGAATCTTCCCCCTTTCGAAGGATTTCTCGGGTCTTATCAACGGTTGCAAAACGAACTTTTCTAATATCGTCAGATAAGTCATAGGACTCAGAGTCAGCTAGAATCAGTGAAGGTGCATCAGGTGCAGGTCTCTGCTCGGTAGTGGTTGCAGTGGTGGTCACATTTCTCTCGTCAATAGGACGGAAGAGAATATCTCCTGATCCATAGTTTATAACGACCATCGTAGAGGTGAGGAATGGTCGTCCTAGGATGATTGGAGAGGGCTCCCCTATGGAGGTCTCCATAGGCAATACGACAAAATCAACATTGTAGCTCATGCCCTGAATCGAAATAACGACAATTTCAAGGATACCCTTCGGCCTCTTAATAGATCCATCAGCGAACTGAACGATCATCTTGGCTTTCTTGAGAGGCCCTAAGTGAAGAGATTGTACTAGTGATAAGGGTAGAATGCTAATTGAAGCACCGTCGTATAGGAGAGTGTGATCACAAGTATAGTCAGAGATGGTGCAAGTGACGAAAGGGGTAGCTGTATTCCTTCGTACAAGATATGACGCTCAGATCTGCTCCTCCGCTTTCTCTTCTTGGGAAGAGGAGAAGATAAATCAATCATGGCCTACTGAAGTGGGGCACGGATGATCTCATGAATAGTAGCCACCACTTCTGGTTCAGTCAACATTTTTTGAATTTTTGGACCTCCTCCATACAAGGGACGAAGTCGGAATCAACATATACACGAGGCATGCCAAGAGCAGTCTGTACAGCGGTATCCTCGGGGTCAAAGGTGGGAGAAGATGTGACAGCCTGTGTGGTCAAAGGGTCTAGCAAGTGAGCACTCTCCTCACATTCTGACTCAATCATGTGTCTCCCGAAATCTTTTTGTGTTATTAAAATTTTCTCATTTTTTGTGTTTTGGGCGATTGCAATCTCCCATGATCACCCACAAGGAAATCCGTAACCTCGATGAATGGAGCGTTAATCTGGTTTTTCCTCAAGATATCAAGATCATCATTCCTCGAATTAATGTGCTCTATCATTTGGTTCAAGATATCACTCATGGAGATCGAGGGAGGTGACTCCCACGGATTAGTCTTGGGTGGAAGTGAAGGTGGAGGTTGTGAAGGTGGAGGTGGATAATATGAAGGTGGAGGTGGGTAGAAATCTGAGGTCTGATACTGTGGCTGAGGCAGCTATGTATAAAATCTAGAAAAAGTAGGAGGAGGATCCTCCTAATAAAAGTGAGGTGGATCGAATGGAGGGTACAAGGTATCTGTAAAGGTCGGACAAAAAACACTCCAGTCAGCCATCTTGAAACAAAAGACGGGGATCAAGAGAGTACGATGGTCAAGTCAAGAGAGATGAGAAGAAGGCGCAAATGCGCAGAAGCGATCTAGGATGCACAAGCAATCACAAGCAAATTCACATAAAACAAACCCTCAATTCACCTACTCAACTCGGTAGAGATCGTAAAATGCGGTCTTTTTATCTTGTCTGTTTTTAGAGTTAGGTGAGAAGTCCAAAAGTTGCACAAACACTTAGGGGGGCTGAAATGGGATTTTGACACTAATCCATAGTGTGTGGCGAGCAAGTAAAAGCAAAGACAATGAGGGGATTACTCACCCCAATACAAGATTTTTCTTTTTAGTTTTTTTTAAGGGTAAAGTAATGTTAGAAGTCCCAATTTTATTGGTTATCACTTTTTTGGATTTTTAATGAGAAATGCACAAGACTAACGCAGAGTCAATTTTACTTAGCACCTAGGTTAGCAAAATCAGAGGTAGAGACGCAGAAAAGCAATGCAAGCGGCAAAACGATAATGTATGCTAAAGAGAAATGCTCACCTTGCCTCCAACACTCTACATGCAAAGATGCTCAGCAGAATTGAAACCTATCTATATGCAAATGCAAGCCGATGAAATTGCTCTAAGTTTCGAAAATTGCTATTAGTGTGAAGAACCAATGCTAATGACTTAGAATGGAACCGAAATGTATGATCTTGGAGTCTCCTCGGTGCCCACCACAGTGGGTCTTGCACGTACTGTATGGAGAACTCTCGTGGTGCGGTGGTTCCGAGACTAAGTGAGAAACAGTTTAGATTTGACTAAGTCCAACCGAATCTATAAGCACAGGCAAGTATATTAGGTGTTTGGCCTTAATATATCGCAAGCAATCCTAAATCTAAGGGCTTAATCACACAAAGTAAGGAAAACATAACTTAGAAATAAAATAAAAATGCGATGAAATTGTGAAAATTGCGGTGAGCCACCAAGTAAACAAACACTTGGAAATTGGGCCCAGAAGTTCGAAGTCCATGGTACCTATATTATTACAACAAATAGTGGTCTCTCTCTCATAAAAATTACACAAGTAAATAAATGCACACAAAAATGCTCAAAATGCAACTGTCTTCTCAAGTCCTCCATGCATGCTTTGATGCTAGGTCAGAAATCTCCTGCCGCCTTCACGTGGGTGCATAAGCGCCTAGGGTAGAGGGCCTCCCTCGATCCGCAGTTCCTCACACGAAGTCAACAAGAGAGGGTGATTAGACAAGTCAAATAATTATATCAAACAAATGAGCAAATAAATAAGGCAAAAATCGACAAATAATCACAATCAAGCAAAAAGACGATATATGTGATGTTGCTCCCCGGCAACGGTGTCATTTGTTGAACATGAAAATTGGGAGGTCGTGTCAAGTCACAAGTCGAATCATGTACATATGTGTATAGTCAAATAAGCAAGCTTGAGCTTCAAAGTCAAATCATGTGAGCCTACATCTTGATGACTTGATTACACTGGTCTTTCATCCCAGGATAGGTAGTTACACTGCCTACCGTCCATTCTTCTCTTCACCCCCTCCTCTTGAGTTGGTTGCCACTTGAACTTAGAAGGGAATACCCTTCTCCTTGAGGAATGAGTTGTTTGATTGGGGAATCATTGGGTTATCAAATTGGAGAAGTCAGTCTCTTTGTCATTCTAGTTGGGGAGAGCCACAATCACTTATACTGTACGAGTCAGATTCATAGTCGTAAGGGTTTGCATATGAGTTGAAGTATTCTGACCTGGCTGTTGAGGATACTTGAGCAGAATTTTGGGATTCTCGAAGGCTGTTGAATTTCAAGTCCGGTTCTCATTAAGGTTCCGCACTAAATTCCAAAGGTTCGACTTAAGCTCCAAACTTTGATTTTGTGAAGACAAGTTTGATAATTAAATTCAATCCATCTTTCTTCTTTTTCTTTTCTTTGTTTTTCTTTTCTGCACTTATTGCATAAGTGCTTGCTAGGGACTAGAAAAGACAAGTATAGGGGGATGATGAATCTACGTTTCATCATCTTTATTCTATAATTTTGGCCTTAAAAAACTTAACAAATGGATGTAAATAGTGTTAATTTAGTCATTTTAGCATTCATGCATCATTGTATAAATAGTGTATAAAATGCGATTTTTAAAGCCAAAATTATAGAATAAAGAAAAGAAAAGAAAACAAATAAAATGTTGTAAATATTTTATGACCTGAAACTTCGAGATCTAGGCATCTCGATGAATAGGTCGATAAGGAATAAAGTAGGGGGAGATAAGGGCAAAAATACAATAAAAAAATTCCCTTTTATTCTATTATTCTTTATTCATTTTGGGACCTATTTCTGGTTCCACTTTATATACTTCAAATAAAGAAACTTTGAACATGAAAGTTATAGATAATTAAATATATGAAAAATATAAAATTTATTTTACCCAAAAATAATGTACAGATAAAAAGTTATGATCTGAATAAAATTCCAGAATCCCAACTTCCCAGACCTGTATCTCTCAAATAAAAATCGAAATGCATCAAAATCTCCTTTAATTGTATATATTTTTTAATAAGCTATTTAATGAAGGTGGTTTCATATTTTTCTGAGTTATAGTGTGAAAGTTGAGTTTTGGACCCCTATTGTATAACTATACTGTATAAAATATTCATTTTATTTATTATTCATTATTTTATATATTTATTATTTTATAAATATTATTTATAATATATGTATATTAAAACTGGAATAAAATGATAAATAAAACATAAAAATAAAATACTTGTATAAAACATATAGATAAAATGCCTATACTTATACCTATATAGATTATATATCTATTTATTCTATTGTATATAATACATTAGAAAAATAAAATAAAAATATATTTAAGTGTATAAAATACATTTGTAAATATATAAAACAATAAACATAATTGATAAAATTAAATATACAAAATAAAAATAAGACATTAAAATATATAGATGAATATACCTGTATAAATCCTCTAAAATATAACTTGTAATTACAAACCTCTAAAAAATAAATACAAATCGTAATAAAATACTTTATAAAATAGTTAAAATTTTTTATTCAATAACCAAAAATTAATATTCATATACTATTTTCAATTGAATTAATAAATCAATTTTTGCAGGATTTTCCTGTTTGGTCCATGTGAACCAACTAGGTGGCTTTGACAGTTGACCGAAGATCAATTGTCTGACCCCCTCCTGTTCATGTCAGAACATCATTTTTTTGTCCCTTTTCGTGGATTTTTCGAGGATGTTCCTTGCATCATTTCATGATGCGTCCTCCATGACTTTTTCTCCACTACTATAGAGCTTTCACGCCCAATGCTTTTCTTGGGGAATGGATCACTGAATCGATACCAATCCCTCGTTCTTCTCTCCCACTCGTCAACCCATTCAAAATCACCCCCGAGCTTCCTTCCATCTTTGAACCATCTTTTGGCGGAGCTTAGACCTCCGGGAGCGGGTAGGGATAGACTCCGGTGACAGGGAAGACTCCCCACACCCCTGTTGAGGTACGACAAGGCCCTAAAGGTCGAGTTCCAGCCACCTCCTTCAACCTTGGCCGTGAGGTTTCATCTCTCCATTTCGTGGCTCGAGGTACGTTTTCGCTTAAATTTTCTTGCATTTCTCGTCCACCGTACTAGTAGGAACAATATCCCCTCTTCCATTTCGCGTCTCGCCTATTACATCATCAAATCACGCACCTTCGTCGGAGTGGCTCCGGCCAACTTCGTTTTTGCCGTCGCCCACACCCATTTGCTTCGCAAACCACAAGGCATTTTGCCCTCGACAGTGTCACCATTTCTTGCAGGTATCCAGGAACTAGAAAAAACATCTGGAGGTTATTTTGTGCACCGCCGGAGCTTCCTGGGGCCCTTCTTGGCCTCGCCGCCGTAGGAGCTCTTCAGAAGCCACCGCCTCTTTTTGCCGCCACTAGCTCTCAGAGGAGTCCTGCAGGAATCGATCTACGCCGTCGGCGGAGTCCCAGATGCATGAAGACTCGAGCTTTGGTCGATCCAAACTCGTCAAGCTCGAGTTCTTCGTGCGTTCATGCATACAGTCCCATCACCGTCGGATCACCTCCGTTCTTGGCGCGCTCCAGCCACCGTCGGATCATCAGCACCCATTACCGTTGGATCTCAATCTGAGATCTAATCTCAGACGACGGTTGCGAACCGTTATCGGTGCCTCCGGAGCTGACACGTATATAAGTGAGGAACGTCCGCCGTCGGTTCCCTTAGTTGGGTATTTTACGTATTCGGCCCCGGCATTTTTTTGTATTCAAATATTAGGACATAAACTTTCATCTACCGATGTTATATTTTATACAATTTGCAGAAAAGCCCCTGAACTTTTAGTATTTGCAAACATGTCCCTATCCACGTCACCTCACGTGCCTCTGTGCGTGAGGGGACTGGGTATTTTGCAAGGGACTCCCGGTGAGTTTTCACATTTTGCTTCAGTCTAGGAACTTTTTAATCAAGTGTAATATGTTTGGGTACTTTGTAACTTAACCCCTAAGGTTTTTTGGTAATTACGGTTAGGTCCTCCCCAGACGCGTGCATATCACGTGCATGGGTGGGAATTTTGCAGGCGTACCTTGTGGGTTTGTTTATTTGTGATTGATTCTAGAATTTTGTAATTCATTATATATTTTGCGGAAAAATTGCACATTGGCCTATGGATTTCTGGATATTCACATTTATGCCCTTGCAAGTAGTGTAGTTTCTCTTTGTTGTCTCTATTTATTTCATACATCTATAAAATCCTAAAAATCACCAAAAAATTAACTTAGGCTCCTGTTTTGTTGCTCTTTCATGCTATATTTTTACTTTGATTTTTATTGCACTTTAGTATTTATAAAAATTTGAAAACATGCATCTTCAACACTGTTTGCATTAGAAAATACATAAAAATTATAAAAATCTCTTGAAAAATTCCAAAAAAAATATATTTTGTTTGTTTTCATGTGTTTTAACTTTTGTCCAAAAATCACTAAAAATTTCAAATGAAAGCTCCTAAAAATTACAAAACCCCTCAAATCTCATAAAAATCTAAAAAAATCCATAAAAATCCTAAAAATGTAATTTTTGTCCCTTAAATTTCTCTGTTTTATTCTTTTTATTGTAAAATTAATTTGAGGAATTTTGGACTCTGTTCGATATTTTTCATCCTCATTTTAATTTCGGTCAGCAACTTTGTCCATTGTTTTCTAGTATTTTGCCTTTAAAAATACCAAAAAAATAAGGAAAAATCTAGAAAAATTACAAAAACATTAGAAAAATATAAAATACACAAAAGCTTTATTTCCTGTATTTTGACTATTTTTCCCTATTTTCATCTCTCCCTTATCTCTAGTGTATATATATATTCCATATATATTCGATATATATATATTATACCTTTATTAAGAGGGAAAGAAAATAAAAAAAATAGAAAATATAAAAAGAAAATAAAAAATCAGTTAATTGAAAATCAAAATATAAAATTATAAAATCAAAAACTAAAAAAATTATCTAAAATTAAAAACCCACAGAAATAGCACATTTGTAGGCATTTGATCACATTCACTTTTTAAGCTTGATTACCCCGATCTATCCTGCTTGCTTCCTGTGTTCGACCTCTACATACTTGCTCCTATACACATATTTTATATAGAGTTATAATAAATTTTAACTCCACATTTACTCTCATTGCCTTATTTGATTGTTGTGGGTTAATTGTTGTTTGAATTTTGGATTTTACGTGAGGTCAACTCAGCGACTGTTGATTTGCCTTGTGAATTGACACGACCTCCCGATTTTCGTGTTCAACACTGATCTTATTCTTAAAGTCTGAGACTAAGTATGCAATATAGCACACAGATCGTTCGAATTAGGGAAGTGTGAATAATTAAGTCATAGCCCTAATGACTGTGAATTATTAAGTCTTAGACCCTAATGACTATGGTTGGTTAACTATGAATCGCAAAACGTTATAAACGAAACATCCTTAAACTTCACAAGTCTTGTGTGAATGTGTGAATGTTGGGAATACATCCAACTAAGAATGTGATAACCGCAGAAACCGACTATGGTTAAGTGTAAAATGAAGGTGTTGTTGTGTCCTAATCGATCAATGCGATTAATGAAAAATAAACTACTAATGAATCTAATAGAGAAATATGAGCGGCTTTGCTACTTTTATTAATCTGGTATAACGACCAAGGTCGAACACAATGAGCACAATTATACATTGAATAGTGAATTTAGAAGTCAAGAGATTTCTATTGTTTTTTAATGGTTTTTAGTTTTCGAATTTCAATTTTTCAATATAAGAGAAGTATGAACACGGAATAAAAATATGCACAAACAATCTTTTTGTATTTTTCAATGAGGTCAAAATTGCTCAGAAAAATAAGGTTATAGAATAGATTTTTCAAATGTTTTTGTGATTTTATAAAAATCAACCAATGACAAAATAAGCAAATAGTGCACAACCAAGGATGTTTTGCAATTTAAAAATTGGTAAAAAGGTCAAATTTCCTAAAAGTAATTTTATGGTAAACTAGGAGAAAATATCTACAAGCAGGTACTGAAATCACAATTTCTAGATTTTGTATTGATTTTAAAGAATTTTTATAAGTTTTTGAGTGTTTTGTATATGTTTAGATTTTATGAGGTAATTTTCAACAAAATTTATACAGAAGCTAAAAGATGACAAAAGGCAACTACAATATTTTTTTCGAGAATTTTCCAATGATTTTTCGAAATTTTTATGGATTTTCTATAGCAAACATGTATTTTTTAGGGTGTTTTTTAATATTTAATAATAATAGAAAATGCATAAAAATCAACAAGCAAAAATCATCATAAATAATACATGCAATCAGGAACTATAAGTAATTTTTGGGTAATTTTTGGAGTCAATTTACTATTTATTACAATTAATAAAAATCTTACAATTAAGAGTAGTGCACATGGACCAATCTGCAATTACTTTAAGTCAAAGGGCCTAGGAGATAAGAAGTAAAATCTATGGGTCTCCATGCAAATTGTCCAAAAAACTCTCACGCAACATGTGCAACCAAACTTATAGGGGTATAATTGCAATTTCTCAAAACTTTTCATTCATTAAATAACAAGCTCAAAGTACGAGGAGAAACATGCAACCACGTGAGGCTATACATGACTTTTGTTTAGATGGACTAAAATGCAAATATTAAAACTATACCATCCTTAATGCAAATGTTTTAACTTCAAATTATTTTTATTTGACTAAAACAATATAAACAAAACTGTTGGACAAAAAGGGAAATATACCCTTGTCTGGATGACCGTTAGTAGTCTGATTTGACGGTCTGAAAAGGGAGCTTTGTCGTTCGATCAGATGTGCCCAAGAATCTGTTCCAATCGCTCAGAGTGAGGTGCTATCGGATGGCTCAGATCAGAACTTGGAGACGACGACTGGACTAACAGTTTTGGAAGGTGCATGAAGAACACAACTCAGGCGAGCTTCGATCGGTCGTAGATGACGATCCCAAAAGCTGATCAACTCGTGAGGAAGTCCAACACCTTCGTGGAAATAATCCAAATCAAGCAGAAGTCTCCAATGAGAAGATGGATGGTTGGATTAGTGTGGCGGTGCTAAGCACCTGGGGGTGCTTCACCATCTTTGATGGATCTCGGTTTGAGCCCTTCTTGTGTGCACAAATACCTACGAAGGATAAAGGGACACAGAGGCTCTACTCCAGTCAGGTTATTGCAGCTAAAGGGAGCAAGAAGTAGAGGGGGAGTGGTGCTCTTATTTTCAGCGAAGGCGAAGGGGGAAACCTATCTTAATCCTTCTCCGATGAGAAGGATCCAGGGGGATCAGGTGGTGCTGGAAGATGGAGGATGAGTCGAAGTGTCAATCATAGCGGATGGATGGTCAATATAGGACTCCTACTAGCTAAGTCTTCTGATGAGTTCAACATGAGAGGGAAACGGTGGGGTAGTAGTCTCGACTTCGGTATGGAGAACGTAGTTGGAAACATGTAGTGGAGGAGCTCTGGTAACATCTTTAGCGATGATCAATTGAACACCAAACTCTAATCCAAAGGGCTCTCCGGAAGGTTGTTACTCTGCTGGATGTGGCTAGGGAGGAAATATGCGATGAGGCACGAGTTGAGAAGCATGGGTGGTGGAGCGAATGATTTATAGGGATGCATAAGGGTCTAGAAAGATCGATCGAGTGAGCGAAACCCTAGGAGGATCCGACTCTTCCTAGGGATCTGTGAGGATTACTGATCCTAGGAGGGGAATCAGGCATTGAAATTGAGGGGAATGGTGGTCGGACTTGACTGAGAAAATGTGGAGAAATTAATCCGACGATGGGGGGAGTCGGGTTGGGTTTTGTGGAGGAGGGGTTGACCTGGGTCAACGAACCTGTGTTGATAGCGATGCAAACGGTCGGATACGGATACGGATACATGTATTACCATATCCTTATCCATTTTTTAATACGAATACGGATGCCGATACGAATATTGACGGATATTAAAACTATCTTACCATATCCTCAAAAAATGGATATGGATGTAAAACGGATATTGATCGCACACGAGTAATGTTAGAAATATTCTATAGAATTGACTTAAATATATAAGAATTGTATGGAAATTACATGATATTAATTTACTAAATGTATTTGTATCATAAAAAGTATACAAATATTGTAAAAAGAGGTAGAAAATTGTGTTATATATGGTTAAAAATAAATCTACGGCTATATTTATATACTAAAACGGATATACGGATATGGATGTTTGCGGATATGAAAACGATATCCATATCCGTATCCATTTTAAAACGGATACGGATAAGGATGTCAAAATCTGTATAAAACGGATGCGGTGACGGATCGGATACGGATATATCCGTATCCGTTTGCATCCCTATCTGTTGACCAATAAAAAAATCAAAACTAAAAATAAAATAATAATAAATATAAAATATAAATAATTTTAAAATAAAAAGTGATTGAAATGAATTATTATTATTATTTTCAAGTTATTTTTCTGTATTTTTTAATTATTTTTATACAATATATACATAGTATATACAATATAGGGTACTATGTATAGGTGGAATATACCTGTTTATTTTATCTTTTTATTTTTATTTTTACATATTAATCCTTTATTTTATTTTTTAATTATTTACAAAATAATTTGATGACTATAAAATGATTTTTATTTGATTTTTATAAATTAGATAAAAATATAAAATAAATAGATATTTATATACAATATACACACATGTGGCTTTTGTATAATGAACTTTGATTTTATTTTTATTTTATTTTGTGTTTTTAATTTTAATTTTATTTTTATTAGGACTATGTATAAGTGTTTAAAAATTCAATATGAACAAATTAAAGCTTAAAATATTTAAATAAGCATATCTCCAAGTATATGTACCACATGACTATACAAGGCACCAAAAAAGTCAATTTTTAACTTATAACTCCAAAATTTATGGAACCACCCTCATTTGAAAGATTTTTAATTTACAGTCCAATAAAGGTAATTTTGGAACAATTTGAGTTCATATGGAGCTAAAACTAATATTTTAATTTGTTGTTGTGTGTCTTTTGGATGAGTAGTTTTATTGGAATTATGTACAATAATTTGTTCATAAGTTTTTTTATTATTTAGAAAGTATTTTTATGTACAACTTTTATTAAGGAAATAATTATTTTCGGTCTTTTTATTGATGAATAAAATATGAGGAGTGATATGTACTTGGAATGCAAAGTGAAGAATATACAAGGACCCTATCTCCCCCTACTTTATTCCTTGCCGATCAGTTTAATGCCCTTCTCTTGGAGTTTGGGCTAGTCTGTACTTATTTCATAATTACATCCGTCTTTCCTTTTCTTTTCTCTTCATTCTTTTATTTTTGGAAAAAATATCTTAATTAAGCAATATTAACAATGACATGCACAATGATAATTATTGTATTTAACAAATTTTTAGTTTTTTTGTTAAAATATAAAGTTAAAATAAATTAATAAAGAATGAGAATAAGAGATTCACAAACTCATGGTGTGCAAGATTTTTCTTGAAGATTTTTAATGCAAAAATTGGATAAGGAGACGATTTTCAAATATTTTAGAAGTTAGTTACCCACCCCATACATAAAATATAGACCTAGGCGAAAATATGAGCTACGGGTAAAATATATACATAGTATAAATACCCCATATACTTAGCGAGTGCTATGTCCTCTGAGCGCAGAAGCGCAAATAAGCCATAGCTCAGGCTAAGCATAAGAGAGTAAAAAAGGAAATAAAATTAAAATAATGAGTATGGATTAGCGAGGAATAGAATGATGAGTAAATACAGATGGCATCGGTCTCCCCTATACTTAGGCCATGGGAAGAAAATGTACAAGGGAATCGATGGGGGCGGGAGGGTGGATGGTCGATGATCAAGGAGATTTACGACCGATCTTTTTGGAAGCATGTAGTGATAAGGAATAATGATAGAAATAAGACAAAGAGAAGTTTCCCAATCGTCGTCGGAGTTGTCCTCATAAGAATACTACTAAAAGGTGGAGGCACTCCAACTATTCATATTCTTAAGGTGCTTTCTCAAAGTTTGCCCAGTCTTAGGGTCAATCTATTCATCCTTGGATGAATATTTTGATGAACAAGTATCGGTCTGGTCATAACAAATTGTTCTTGTGTATCGAATGGGACCACGGGAGTTGGCCCTAGAAGAATAATAGTGAGGGGCAGTGATGGATCTCCATTTCATCATTGTTATTCTTTCATTTTGGTCTTTAAACCCTAGCTAAATGCATGCAAATATCATTATTTATACATATTAACATTCATTGTTCACTATATAATTTTTGTATTAATTATAGTGTTTAAAGACAAAATAAAATAATAAAGAAAGAAAAGAAATAAAATTCCGAAGGTATTTTATGAACCTACACCCTAAGACCAAGTTAATAATTGATGTGATCAACAAGGAATAAAGTAGGGGAAGATAAGGGTCAAAAAGATAATAAAAATCCCATTCTTTTAGTCATCAATAATTCATTTTTAAGAACCATTTTATTATTCAATATTTATTAATCAAATTAATAAACTTTGTACATGAAAGTTGTAGATAAAAATGTATAGTAAAATACAAAATCGAGTGTACACAAAAATAATATACAATGAGCATTTTATACTCAGAATAAAAAGGCAAAATATAAACTTTTTAGATACATATCTTCTCAAAAAATATTCAAAATGCCTAAAATCACTTTAATTTTATATGACCATTAATAATCTATTTAATGAAGGTGGTTCATTATAATGTAAAAGTTAGGTTTTGGACCCCTATTGTACAATATACCTTAACAAAATATCCATTTTATTTATTCATAATTATTTTTATAATTTTATATGATTATAATTTTGTAGATATTATTTATAGGACATTTACATATTTAGAATATAATAAAACCATAAGGAAAACACTAAAATAGAATAACCTATAGAAATATACTGATCAATATTGTATACTTATACCTACATAATATAGACCCCGATTTATTTAACATTATAAATGCATCATAAAAAACAATAAAAATATATTTGTGTACATAAAAATAATTTATAAATATATAAATTATGAAAATAAAATAATAAAATAAAAAATACTAAATAAAAATGAAATATACAAAACATAGGTACACTTGTAAAAAGTAACTTGTAATAAATTAACTCATAAAAAATCATATTAAAAAAATACATAAAATAAGAAAAAATAGTTTATAAATAAAATTTAATAAAATCATTTACTACTTTTAATTCATTTATTTTCTAATAAAGTTCCTATTTTATCCTGTAGTGTCCTACGTGGACTAGTCACATTGTAGGGACTATTGACCTAAGTCTATTGTCCTATCTTCTCTCTGAACCTTTTCAGATGTCTCAAATGGCCCATTTTCTTCCCTTTTTCCCACCTCCACCAGATCTGCTTAACCCTCGATCCCTTCACCACGTTTGCTCCTTGATTATCCCCGATTATCCCATGGTCCTTAGATCTTCTGTTCATAACCTCACTCGATCACTATCCCTAGGTTAATAAGGATCAAAACCCATGTTCATAAATAAACCCTTCCTCCTCCTTTGTGAATTTGGTCCCTTTTTTATTCCTAAAACTCACTACACTCTGTCAAAAGAGTCTCCACATGACAGATGATGTACTCCTAAGGTGTTGGCATGGTTGGCAAAGGAGGAGAGGCGATCCATGACGGAGCTCCGGCCCGTCCTACTCCTTGGTCCTCATGCCATGTTCGAACAGTGCCTTTTGCTATATTTTGGTAGCTTTAGTTGTTATGTTTCATGTCACGCATTTTGTTTTGTGTTTCATTTATTGTTTTAGCTAAGGTTTATATTTAGACCTCGGCATAGCTCGCGATCTCCGACCACGATTCCACGCCTGTGCAACCCCGTTCCAACCAATGTGACAACCCCACTTACTTTCCCTATCATTTCTCGATCTTTCACCCTTCTTCTTCCACCCAGTTCACCCCTTGATCTAGATATCGGTTCTCCCTCCATCACCACCTCGTTAGATGACTTCATCCACTCCATCTCACTCCCATTCCATGCTTAATCGGGTCGAGGCACTTTGCCATCGACCCGCGAATTTGCTTGTGTAGGTTCCATCCCCATAAGGACCCTGTTTGAGGGGTTTTGAAACTCAAGAACACCTCTAGGAACACTTGACCTCCAGGGCTTGATCAACAAGCCCCGAACACTTATGATGCCCCCAATAAATGTAAAACCCTTCCAGCGTGCTATCGAGCATTTCAACATCGTGATTGGTGGCCGGAGGAGGCATCCTGAGCCGATCGAACGAGCTCTATGGAATCCTGCTTCCTAGTTCTTCAAGGTCCATCCAAGATCATCCGATCGATCCATGTTCTTCGCGAGTAGCAAGATATGTCATATCAACCCGCGTGTCAACCGTTAGATCTCCTGCCAAGATCTAATCTTGGACGTCAGATTCGAAGGGGTATCGGTCGTTCAAATGATTACACATGTGTAAGTGAGATGATCACAAACATCCACCAGTGCACTAATGGGGGTAAATTACATATCCTTCCCTGCATTTCTATCTTCTTTTCTTTTAGTTCTGTAAATAAAATTTGTTGTATAAATTAATTTGTAAATTATACATAAAGACCCGTGTACTTATTTGATATTGCATATGGGTGCAGTCCATCTCAGCTCACGTGTCGTCCCACGTGAGTTGAGCAAATTGTGAATATGTCCAAGCAATTTTGTGAATTATAAATAGTCCATAAAATTTAAATTGGAAATTTGCACATTTAACCCTGACTTTATTTTTAATTGCAAATATACCCTCACTAGTACATGTATTTTTGCTCTTGTATTTCATTTACTAAAAAATTATGTACTCTACAAATTATGCCAAAATAGTATTAGATGTCCGCTTGCATTTTAGGAATTCTAACTATTTATTATAAATCAAATGAGCACATTTTTATCCCTGTTTAACTTAGAAAATACCAAAAAATATAAAAACATCTAAGAAACTTCCCAAAAAAATATATTTTATTTATTATTGTAATTGCTAACTCCAGATAAAAAATGTCTAAAAATATAAAAAGATAAAGATAAAAAAATTAAAAAGCTCCAAAATCAAGTAAAAAATAGGAAAATCCCCAAAAATACTAAAAACATTTATTTTCGAATTTGAATTATCTATGTATTATTTTCTACTTATTAAAATTGATTTGGAAAGTTTTGGACTTTATTTTCTATTTTTAGTCTTCAAATCAATTTGACATATTTATGTAATCCTTGTTTTGGGATATTTTTGACTTTCAAAACATATAAAAATTGGCAAAAAATCCCAAAAATCACAAAATAGTAGAAAGTCATATAAAACTCAAAACATTTTATTTCCTTTATTTTAATTGTTTTTGTAGTATTTATAATTTTATTATCATATATTGTATATATAGATTTATATATTCTTATATAGTACAATGAAGAAAAAAGGATATAAAAACAAAAAATACAAAAAGAAAATGAAATACTATATATATAATTTAAAACAAAAATAATATATATAAAATTTAAAGCCCACACAAAAATATATTAAAAGGTAAGAGAAAATGACAAATTTTGTTATCACTTGCACAATCTATCGTTTGCTCCCTGTGTTCGACCTCTAGACATGCTTACACACTATACACAATTTGTACAGTTATAATAAAGTTTAACTCCATATTTTTGCTTTACATTGATATATACATTTGTGTATTACTTTTTGTCTGAAGTAGGGTTTTTTGTGGGTCACCCCAATGACTGTGTCTTCGCCTTGTGAATACATATTTGACCCATGAAAAATCCTCTTCAACAAATGGTGCTTTTGTCGGGGAGAAACGTCTGTTTCCTAATATATATATATATATATATATATATATATATATATATATATTGGTCTTTTGTTTTTTTATTAATCTAATGATTCATTCAAGCATCCATTTCCTAGTACAAATTTATTTTGTTCATTTATTCGTTCATTGCCTTATATAAATTTTCCTCTTTCTTACTGGTAAATACTTCATTTCTTATTTTGTTTAAATACAATATTTGATTAATTTTGCTAATACACCTCTTTTGTTGTGTTTGTTGTGAGGGACCACTACATGAGGATGACCTCTTAAGAGATGATGCAACCAAGCAAAGTGGAGATCGGTCTTCTTCACATGACCAGTTGGAGAGGCAATATGCATAACAAGGAGACCAATTAGCCTAGATTTTTAGTTTACATTTTTTTTTATTATGTTCAGAGAGAGTGATTCATTATTTATTGTAATAATTATGAAGTTGGACTCTACTCTACTCAACGATGTCCATTTCTCAGGTGATTGTTCACTTGGGGGCCTTAACATGGTTTTCTCATGTTTTTATCGCTTTGTTTTCTTTGTTTCATGATGTTTTGAGATTTTTGCCTTTCTTTTTATCTGTTTTGTGTGCATGGAGCCCCTAGACTTTATGTTTTCTTGTATCAGTAATTAGGTCTAAATCCTAACAAGAATTATGTACCTATAGTCTCACATTTGGATCTAGTTAAATTAATAAATGGCAGTTATTTGGACTTAAACCCACATGCCGAGAGCGTCATCATACAAAATTGATATGACATATTGTGGCATGCATTGAGATGTGCCCAAAATCGAACCCTGGGGTTTATTTTTGAATAATTAACATACGATTCTTCACAATTAATAAGAGCTACTATTTTGGGCAATTTTGTTGATTGCACATTGTTGTGTAGATAGGTCCAAAAATTCTATTTTGCATACCACATGGAGAGAGTTGAGAAGCACTATAAGTCCCCTAACTCTGCATGCATCATTAGGTTCAGTGATAAGATTTCCATAATCGAATCTTCTTGCATGCCTTTTTCACTATCTCCCTCTGATTTTGAGCACCTAGGACTTAAATAAAAAATCTATAAAATTGTTAGGTGCTTGTATGCAAAATTCTTAAAAAGGAGAACCTAAAATTCTAAAATAAGACTGCTAGATAAACTTTGACCTTAATTAAAATCTATAATGGACTTCATTGCTTTGGGTTCATAAAGACCTCATTGTCTTCAGGTACTTTAGGATGGGACCAAACCCCCTCCCTTGAATGAGGCACAACCCACTAAGGATTAGAGCCCAAAATACAAGATGTTACTACATTGTGTATAGCATGGATTTCCTAAGTATTGGCACTTCTATTGTACGTGACTAAGTAGGGTCCTATCATCGATGATGTTCCCGCCTAGTGTGGAACATCGACTTGGTCCGAAGTACTGAGATTAGGCCACACCTTCACGGGTGTGTCAGTCTCATCAGTTTGCGTCCGAGTAGGTCCTTGCATGCTAAGAAATGATTCCATTGCGAGCGAGGTCTGAAGTAGTGGGTCGGCCTATCAGCCTCCTCCCTCTTATTCTTTGGCTGAGTAGGGATCCAGGAAGGCATACAAGGACCTCAAAAAGTGCATATTACATGTTACAAAGGAGGAGGACAAGTATGAGATACTTTTTCGGCAACACCCTCACTCTTATAGGGTTAGAGTGCTAAGGACTTGTTAAAAGATATGCCTGAAATAACAATTCTAAATAAGAAAAGATAAAAATAGATGACCATTTACAACTTCACATTATGTTAAGTTGGTGAACCCTATTTTGTATTGTGTTTGTATAGATCTATATTACTGTTCAAAGATCAAGTCCTGCGTACGTACACAAATTTTGTTATATGTCTCCCCTTTGGCGCCCTGCTCGTTTCAAGCCTTTCTATCATTTTACACTCCTTTGTATTCCTTGTTGACCATCGTATACTTCTTGCATCGATCATCTTTTGCTTCACGATGTTGATTTATGGATGATTCAGTCGGAATCTACCAACACCTACATGTATTTCATGTACTCGACATCATCAATAGTATGAGGCGATTCCCGACAACCTGATTCGAACCTTGCAAACCAATCTCAAAACTCCTTATCTTGTTCCCACTTTCCCTTATCTACTAATAATTGGGACCACCCTTGTCCCACTTCCGCCTATTGCAAATGGAGGTTGATTTCAGACTACATTTTTCTCCATTCTAGCATTCAATTTCAAGTGGTCTAATTGGGTATTCTCTTACATTGTGGATAGAAGCCAATCCCAATCCTGGATCCTAATCCAGAATTCATCTCTTCAGACTTAGACCCCAAGATGGATCCTTAAGGAAAGGGAAAAGGGCATCAACCTCCCTAGACAGAGAAAGGCCAAGCTCTCGACCATAAAAAGTGAACGCTCAATTGCTGGCTTCCATCCAAGCCATCCAGCAATAACTAACGAAACAATCCCTTATATAGACTGCATTTCAAGATATGTCGATTGACTTGAGGAACAAACCCAAGGGAGGAAGAGGATGAAGAAGAAACGAGGATCCACCCCATGATGATCCAGATCAAGAAGAAGAAGAACCAAGGAATAAGAATCCCAAACTGACGATGAAAGAAACATATAATCCTGGGGAAACCATATGACCGAGTAGATTCACATCCCATTGGTACACACTCACTTCGAGCTGAAGTCCTTTCTCTTTTACATACGTTCCACATGAATACCAACAAAGAATCCTACATTCACCTGCAACAGCTCTCTCGCTTTTGCAGAACCGCCACTTCCCTAACATTCTATTAGGCATAGTCAAGATGACTGCATTTTCCTTCAGTCTCCAAGACAAGGCCCTCTACTGGGTCAATAATTTGGGAAAGGTCGTGACTATATGGGAGCAGCTTAAATCTACGTTCCTTCACAAGTTCAATCCTCTTAGTAGACTCAATTAGATGTGAGCCAGAATCATCAACTTCTCCCAATACACCCACAAGTCCATCCATGAAGCATAGGAGTGATTTACATGCCTGTAGAAGAAGTGCCCCCACCACGAGGTACCGATGACTAGTTTTATCCAACACTTCTTTGGGGGCCTAATGTTGAGATCCAGAGATTAGTCAACACTTCCTGAGGGGGATTACACTTTTAACAAGGATGAAGATATAGTTTGGCATATTTTTCGAAGAAATGACCAAAGGAGCGGCCACCATCTCTTCATCCCGTGCTTATTAGAGACAACCTTAGGTCCTCCACAAGACAATCCACATGGCAACATCGCGCAAGGCAGAGAGAGATGAGAGCTCCAACCTCAACATCATTGGAGGACATCTCTCAAACGCTGACATTATCGAGAAGCGATCACAAAAACTTGAGACGTTGTGATCGAATAGAGGATGCAACATTTGGAGAGGATGGACCAAATCACCAAGCAGTTGGGGCTGCTGGTAAGCACCCTCAGCTCATGCCAGTCGGTGACACCATCGTCAGAGACTCCTGCTGAGATGAAAGATGAATCATCACCTCCACATCAGCCTTAGTCGAGTCTGCAATAGATGGCGATCCAGCATGTATACTGCGTGCAGGCACCTAAGCATGCCCCACCACAGCAAGAGATTATGGTCTACTAACCAGACTAGCTACCATCTTTTGATCCAGCATTCTTGCCACCACCCTTGATACATGAAGTCAACAATTTTTGGAGCAACAATGCACAACTAGCCCGTCTTGCTGGACAATCCCAGGGACAACCACCAGCCAACTGACCATACCACCAACCATAGGGTGGTCGCTTTGCATAGTCCTTTCAGCCACAACCTCAGTATCAACATCATCAGTCTCCATAGTTCATTACAATTGGAGACAGTCGCAATAGTACCCATAGCTGTAATACCATTAGCAACAGTCGTACCATCAGTACGTGGCTGGACCTCAGTAGTAGTACCCTCCTCCTCCGTATCAATAGTATCGGCTTCCTCCTCCTCAACAACAACATCAACAATCCTAGCCTTAACTTCCCAACCAGCAGGTACAACATGGTCAACACATTGAATTTTCCAATGCTGTTCCTATGAACCCCAACCTCGATTGCTTGGCCCAATTAGCAAAAGGCCTAGTAGAGCTGACAAGGAAGCTAGACAAGCTGACGATCACCAAAACTCCTATCCTGGCCCAGATTGAAGCTAATCTTAGTAACTTCAAGAGAAAAGAGCAAGTAGAATGTGATGTCCCATCTATGTCTATAGAGTCAGATAATTGTAATTTTTCTTGTCTAATGATGTTACTCTCAGATGCAGTAGATCCTTGATTTTGTCTATCGTAATCAAAGGAAAGAATAAAGCTTCATCAATTGAATCGTCGACTTTTGCATCAGTTATGCCAGCTACTGATTCGAGTGAGGAAGGAGGAGGAGGAGCCATGTTAGTTTTCATCTATCACCACCTCCATCAGTAAAAAGAATAAAAAAATCAGAAAAAATTTAAAAAGACCAAAACGAAGATCACAATCGAAGTGAAGCTGCATCAACCACGGAAGGGCCAACACGAATAGTCGATCTAGCTCCAACCGAAGGAGTGGAGACCACACTTTTTGCACATCAACCAACAACAACACCATCATTTCCAGAATGTACACCTTTTTACAATATGTATGTACAGAATATTGTGGACGAGAATTCTGTTGTAAATAAGAACAATGCTTTTGATTTTAATTATGTAAATATTACTTTCCTGATGCATTAGAAAAATCCAAAAAAATGCAAAAAGAAAAAGTGTATTATCTGATCCATCTATTATGAATATTTTGAAAAAAAAATTGAATGTTGAATTGCCATTAATATAAGCCATGGAATACATGCTCGCTGTGAAGAAGGGATTGAAGGAAGTGTGTACAAACAAGCATCGGCCAAACCAAAACAACAAATGCCAACAAGTTAAGATTCACATCCTTACCATGGCCATAACTGCAATCATCAACAATCTCCCTTAGAAGAAACAAGACAGAGGAGCACCTTTGATCAGATGCGAGATTTTTGACCAAGTCTTCGAGCGAACCTTGCTTAACAACGCCTCTTCCATCGACCTCCTGCCATCATCACTACTGCAAGAATTTGGTTGGGTCCATTGAAGTAGACACACATGATCCTTCACTTTGTTGATCACTTTATCAAGCGACCCCGAGTAGTTATCGTTGGACGACCATTCTTGCGTACTATAGAGGTCATGGTTGACTATGTGCCTGGGAAGATCACCTTTAGCTATAGCAGCAAAAGAGTTACCATTGATATGGTCAGTGATCCAAAAGTCATATCTGATGAAAGTCATGCAACACTTCCTGAAGCAGACTGTGACTTTATTGCAAAAATTAGGGATACATAACTTTTTTTGAATGACAAATGGACCCTGTAAATCCTCTCTCATGAGGCAGACCAGGAAATGATAGTCGACACAAGCTCCGATATCACTTGGTTGACAGAATCTAATTATCTGATACACCTATTTGATTTAGAAAATTCATGCCAGTCTGAACATGATAAATTCATTGCAGATCTGTTTGGTACATTGTCAATTAAACAACAAGTCAATTCTGATGACCGAAAAATCACTCAATCAATCCGTGATAAAAGATAAAGCCACTCAAGGGTCGTTGCGACCCGGATCGAGAGCGATAGTTCAGTCAATCAAGAAAATAAAGTGCAGACCACCAAAACAGAGTAAAAATCAATGAAAAATAATAGCGGTCCTGGCTATTGGATTAGCCTGGTATAGCGACCAGGGTCGGACTCAGGGAGCACGTGATGGCCTTGCGGCCTACGAAGTAGTCTAAAATAGAATAAAATAAAAGAAAATGGTTTTTGGTGGATTTTTAATCTTTTTATAATTTTTTGGATTTTTAATGTAATTAAGAAAATAGAAAAGCAATAAATCAAGCAACTACAAACAATTATTTATCTACTCAAAAATAATCCAAAAATTCAAACAAAAATGTTTTTAATGTTTTTTATATTTTTCTGTATTTTTGGTTAATTTTTGGTATTTTTCTTATTTTTATTGAATTTTCTAAAAATCAAACAAGACAAGAAAAGAAGGGCGTTGTCCAGTTAGACTTGGAGGGCCAATTTAAAATGTAAAATGGCCCTATCAAGGTCTGAAGATAATTTTCCTGTAAAGAAGAAAATACACGAAAAGTTTAGGCACCGGAGTTATTAATTTTTGATTTTTCAATTATTTATTAGAACTTTTATGGTTTTTTTGGGGTTTTGTAATTTTTATAAGTTTTATAAAGCTAAAAATGACCAAAATTGGTCAGAAAATCAAACAAGGCAAAACAAGCAATCTATAATTTTTTTGTAATTTCTAGAGGTGTTTTAATATTTTTTTGTGATTTTCAGAACTGAACAGTGAGAAAATTGCATGTTTTTGAATTTTAAAAATAATAAAAAGTGTCAAAAATGTCTCCAAAATTTAGAGAAAAATTTACACCATGGAAGGAGCCATGTATCTAATTTTCATCAAATTTGGAGTCGATTTGCTATTTTATTAAAATCAAACACAAGGGTACAGTACACAAGGACCTAAATGCAATTAAAATAAGTTCCAGGGGGTCTGGTGCAAAATTCCCAAGAACGCACGTACAAAACGCGTGACCTGGGGCACTTAGGGACCAATTTGCAAGAAAACTTAAGTACCTGGGCTATTTAGTAACATGTACTAAAAGTCCAGGGGCTTCAGTGTAAATTACCCACTATATAACGCACATGCACAATTAAACCACGCACAGGGGCATATTTGCAAATATCAAAAATATAAAATCATTCGTTAACACCCGGAAACCATAGGTCCATACATGCAATTAACCCACAAAAGCACGTGTCGAAGCACGTGTTCCACTACATACAGGGGTATAAAAGCAATTACCAAAAGAGACAAGGTCCACTATGTAAATTACCCTACTGAAATAAACATTTTAAAATATTTACAAGACTAAAGATTAACACCTAAAAAGCTAGGGGCCTAAGAAGAAATTTACCCTTTATTAAGTCGAGGGTCGGATGGGCGCCACGTGTTGGATCTGACGGTCGAGGAAGCGCGGCGCACAACGAAGGGTCCTCGGTCCTGATCGAACGGCTGGGGTTGTGCCACGTGGAAGATCGGGCGACTGGGAAGCGATGTGGGAAGCCCTCACTGATCAGACGGTCACGATTCACTCCTCCAAGGATCGAATGGTGATGGTTGCTCCTGGCATGGACGTCTGAGATCTAATCTGGAGCTGGAGGGGGGATCGAACGGCTCTGGAGGATGCTCTATGAACAGGCGGCCGTCGAACTTCGCCGGCCTCGTGCGCGTACAGGGGAGATCCTCGGAGGCTGCTGAAGATCGAAGATGCTGCGCCTTGGCCTCCTACGTCGAATGGTACCCTCCGATGGTGGGGAGGAGCTCTGGAGCGCTTCGGCGGCACTGGCGGAGGAGGAGCTGCTATGCCTGAATGTCGAAGCCCTCAGATGGGCTCCTCTGGACCTGCAAAGATGTGCAATGAGCTCCTGGGTCGAGGGAAAAGTGCCTCGACCCGGTTAGGAGTGATGAAGGTGGTCTGTACGTCGGGGCGAAGGGGCTCCGGCAAAGCGACGGTGAAGGAGCCCCAATCCCAGTTCCTGTGCGAACTGGGTTGGATGAGTGGGTGAAGAATGTGCGCGGAGGAAGGGCGGAGATGATGGGCGACTCCGATGATCGAAACGAGGGCGATGGTGGTCGGAATCGAAGGGCGACGGTAACAGCGCGATTTGGGCGAAACGCAAAATTAAAGAAATAGGGAAAGAACTAGGACTACCTACTGGTCGAGGTCGACTGTGGACGAGCTGGGGTAGCTCTGGGTCCTAGCCTCGAGGGCCGTCGATGCCCGAGGCTCGAGCACCACCTCCAGGCGGCGCACGACGGCGCGTAGCTGCCGGATCGATGGTCTACACGCTCCCTCCTCGCTGCGACACCACCGACCAACTGTTGTCATTCAGACGGAGATGATGGAGGTCCTGGGGTGGAGAATGATGAGCCAAAGATGAGTGAGGAAGGAGGCGGAGCTCGGCTTATATGCGAGTGCAGGTCCGAGAAGAGGAGGTCGGGCAGGGTTCCACGAAGCGCGGATCCCCACGCGGATGATCGGGCGAGGATCTCAGATGCACAAGGAAGAAGAAGAGCCCGGGGTTTGCGGATTTGGTGGTCGGGTCATGACGCAAAAATTCGACGAAATCGGGTCGGGCGTCCTGGACCCGTGGGAAGTGGTCCATGGGGGGAATTGACCGGGGGGTCAATGTCCCCCGTGGACCAATGAGAGCAGGCCACTTGGAAATGATTTGAAAATTGATTTAAAAATAGAAAATGGCCAAATTATTAAAAACTCAAAACATAAAAAATGTTTGTTTTAATTTTTTCTATTTTTTGTGATTTTTATATAATTTTTCGAAATAAAAATAGGGTATGTACATTATAGTGCTATACATAGGTATATAGACAATATGGGTTTTTAATTTTTAATTTTTAATTACTTATTTTTGTACATTTTTATTCCCATTTTATATTTTATTTATTTATAGCATAAAATTAGGAATAAAAGGGTATTTTTATTTTATTTTTATTATTTATATACAAGGGTTAAATAAATAGATATATACATCTATATACATGGTATATGTACAATGTTCTTTTTTATTTTTAATTTTGTTCTTTTTAATTGATTTTTGTTTTTATGGTTTTTATTTTATTTATTTACAACATAAAAGATAGAATATATACAAATTTTTAGGGATTTTAATTTATTTATTTACAAGGTAAAATAAATATAGGTGTAGGTGTATGTACATGGTGAATATGTACAAGTAAGGTCATTTTTATTTTCTTTTTAATTTTTCAATTTTTATTTTGATTTTGTATTTTCAAATATTTACAAATATATACCAGCCCATTTTATTCTATTTTTGGAGGAAAATATTTTTATTATATTTACGGGTATATTTACACACATGAGCTCCCTATCTCTCTCTACTTTGGCTTTCATGCGGCCAGGCCCATGCTGAGCCCTCTCTTGGGATTAGGTCGCTCAATATTTATTCTAAATATTTCCCCCTTTTTCTTTTGTCTCTTTATTCTTTTATTTTTGCACAAAAACATGCTAATTATTAAACTTTATACAATGCATGCACTTTGGTAATTATTTGTATTTACAAGAATATACATGTATTTGCAAAGGTTTTTGTAGCTAAAATATAAGAATAAAGAGTGATGAATGGGTATTCATCACCCCCTATACTTAACTTTGCTAGTCCCTTAGCAAACACTTATTTAAAAAAGAAGTGAAAAAGAAAAAGAAAAAGAGGAGAATATACATGGATTAAGGCTGATTATTAAACTCGCCGTCATTAAATTGAAATATGGAGCTCCATCAGATCTTTGGATTATTAATGTGTCGGAACCTTATTTGGACTTAAGCTTAAAACTCAACAGCCTCTAAGTTCCACCAATCTATGGACAAGACTCCTCAATAAACCAGATCAGAACAAGTCTACATACACAAACTCTAATGACCATGAATCTTTCCATGCAGTGTAAGTGATATGTAGCTCCACACCTCAGAAGTAACAAATAAACAACCTCCCCCAACCTGGTAACTCTAATACCTCGGTCTAGCAACTCTTTCCTCGAGAAGCGGGGTATTCCCTTCTAAGTTCAAGTGCAACTGGCTCAAGAAGAGGGGGAAGAAGAGAATGGACCATGGCCAGTGTAGCCATGTATCCTTGGGAGCTCTAACCAGTGTAGCTGAGTCTCCCGCTGCAAGCTTCATGAGATGTAACATGTATACCATAAGCTTTTGCTTTATTTGGCTATATACACTCCGGTGGGATTATTAAATTTTCAATCCGACCCACCACTTTTTTGAGTTCTTTTCTTTTTGCACATTTTTTGTGTAACTGTACAACATATCTACATGGTGCAGCATATATACAAGGAGTTTTTCCTATTGAACCAGTAGACTATCCCTCTTTTAAAGCTTTATTGCAACCCACGGCTTCTATCTTTAGCCTTCATCACCACTAGACCAAGTTGAGGTGCACTTCCTTCACTAAAAGAAGAAGAGAGGTTCCGCCTAAAAGTACTACCCTCATATGCTACCCCAAGCCAAAGGAAACTGCCTCCTCACCACCTCATCCGTGGAGAGCTATGTGTAAAGTGCTGGTGCAAGTCAAGCCATTGCCTCTAAGAGTCATGCGTGTGTTGTTAAGTGCTCTACTTAGGCTCATCAAGATGACATATGCTTAGCCTAGTGGACTCAAAGAATTAAGTCCCAATGGACCTGAAAAGCCTTAACCCTAAGCCCGGTAAGGTTCCTCTTAGAATTAGGTGGATTAAGATCTTTATCAAGCTCCATTTCCCAATTTAATTCCAGGCTAGTTTAAATGTCAACTATGATCCAGGAAAAACTATACAAGTATTTACAAAGATGCTATTTACAAATATGACTTTACAAATATTTACAATCATGCAAAATTTTTGAAAAATGTTTGAAAACATGAATGTATGCATGAATGCAAGTTTTGCAAAATATTTACAAACATTTACACAAGGTTTTTGCAAACTTTTTGTTTTCAAAACATTTTGGAAAAATATTGTACTATATACATCATTTTTGCTATGAAAATATTTACAAATCCTGTACACAAATCATTTTACAATCATTTGTACAAAAATAATTTGTATAAATAAGTAGGTATGTGCAAAATGAATTTTATATACAAGGGAGAAAAAATTTTAAATTTTATGGGTTTTCAGCCATTTTTATTTAGTCACACACTCACACAAAGTACGAGTTATGGCTAAAGTATATATGAAATATATACACCCCCCCTATACTTAGCTCGAACAATGTCCTCAGAGTGATCAAGAGAGATGAAGAAGACATAACTCGTGCTTAGTATAGGGAAGTGAAAAGGAATGGCTAGATACAGAGATGAATAAAAGAATAGAATGAGGAGAACTCGGTGGTTTCCCCCTATACTTAGGATCAAGTAATCCTAAGTATAGTAGTTGTACATAAAGGGAACTCCGAGTGAAGGATGTACAGAGTTTGCCCCCCCCTATACTTAGGGTGAAATATCCCTAAGTATAGGTAGCAAAACAGGGGTAGAAAGAATGAAAAGATTACCCGAAGGTCCTACATCCCCCATACTTAGGGTAAAGTACACGCTAAGTATAGCATAATCATAAGATGAGAAAAGGGATGTGGGACTAAAGAATAGAGTGATATGGACAACTGGATCTATACAGGTCGGAAGAACAGTGATAATCAGGCGTGAGATGCAATAGATGTGAGTCAAGAGACCACATCTCACGCAAAATGAATAGGGGCAACATCTACGACCCGCGGCTCATGATCTAGAAATGGCTTGAGCCGCTGGCCGTTCACTCGAAAGGTACTCTCAGAAGACAACTCAGATATGTCAATACTCCCATTGTCGTGTACCTTTCTCACAAGATAAGGTCCCTTCCATTTTCTCTGTAGCTTCCCTGGAAATAGGCGAAGCCTAGCATCAAACAGCCATACTCTCTGTCCAGGCTCAAAATGCTTGTGGCTGATATGAGAATCATGCCACTCCTTCACTCTCTCCTTATATTGTAGGCTATTTGAGAAGGCGGTGTCACGAAGCTCCTCCAGGGCTGCTAACTCTGCCCTCCTCTGGTCTCCTACACTATCTGGATCCAAAAGAATATCTGTAACTTCCCAAAGTGACATGTGCCTCAACTCAACTAGTAAATGGCACGGCCTGCCATAAACGAGGCGAATGGGAGATATGCCCAAAGTTGTCTTGTAAGACGTCCTATATGCCCACAACACCGAGTCCAAAAGCTGTGACCAATCCTTTCGGTTAGAGCGGACGACTTTCTGCAAAATAGTCTTGATCTCCTTGTTCGACACCTCGGCTAGACCATTCGTCTGTAGATGGTATGGAGTGGCAACTCGATGGTCTATGCCGAACTCGCTAGCAAGTGCCTTCACCTGGTCGTTGATGAAATGATACCCCCCATCAGATATCAATACTCGAGGTACCCCAAACCGCGTGATGATGTGCTTCCTCAAAAATCTGCAAATTGTCCTGGCATCTGCGGTTCGGACGGGGATGGCCTCAACCCAACGACTCACATATTCCACGGCGAGCAGAATGTACTCAAATCCCTGGCTCTTAGGGAATGGGCCCATGAAATCGATGCCCCATGTGTCAAAAACCTCACAGAAGTGAATGGGCTACATCGGCATCATATCACGCTGTCCACAAGTGCCCATCCTCTGACAGTCAATACATCTCTTCATGAATTCATCAGAGTCCGTGAAGAGAGTAGGCTTCCATAGGCCAGATTGGAGCACTTTCTGTTCCGTTCTCCTCACTTTCAAGCTTGTGGTAGTTAGTGAGGACGCTGTGATGCTCCTCCTGAGGAATGCACCTACGCCAGATACTATCCCCTCCCTCATGGTAAAGGATGGGATCCTCCCAATGGTAAAACTTGGCCTTCGCGAAGAAGGTCTCAAGTTTCTGCCTGGGCCAATCTTGTGGAACTTTATCGGCAACAAGATAGTTCACAATATCAGCGTACCATGGGAGCGAGGCGATAGCAAGGATCGCCTCATCTGGAAAGGTCTCACAAATAGGATCAATCTGCTCAGATTCCTCAAGATACTGTAATCAGGAGAGATTATCCACCACCACATTCTTGACTCCAGGCTTATCCTTGATCTCAATGTCGAACTCCTGAAGTAGAAGGATCCATCTAGTCAGTCTAGCCTTGGCATCCTTCTTTTCCATGAGGTACCTGATGGCGGTATGATCAGTATACAAGGTCACTCTAGATCCAATAATGTACGATCTGAACTTATCTAGGGCGAAGACTACAGCTAGCATTTCCTTATCTGTGACCGTGTAATTCCGCTGCACGGAATCCAATGTGCGGCTAATGTAGTGGATAGCAAATGGGACTCCATCCCTCCTCTGTCCCAGCACAGCCCCTACGGAAAAATCAGAGGCATCCGTCATGATCTCTTATGGGAGAGACCAATCAGGCGGCTGGAGAACAGGAGCCTCAACAACGCATCTCTTGAGAGTCTCGAAGGACGAAAGACACTTGTCGTCGACAAGGAACTCGGTGTCTTTCGTCAGCAGGTCAGTTAATGGTCGAGCAATATTAGTGAAATCAAGAATGAATCTTCGGTAGAAACCGACGTGCCCTAGGAATGACCGTAACTGCCACAGATTGGATGGCGGTGTGAGTTTTCTAATGACATCTACCTTGGCCGGATCAACCTCCATGCCCCTGTTGGAGATGATATGGCCAAGCACCGTCCCTTGAGTCACCATGAAGTGACTCTTCTCCCAAGATAACACCAAGTGAACCTCTATACATCGTTGAAGGACACAGTCTAGGAAGTCAAGACAGGAGTCGAATCCGTCGCCGTAGACCGAGAAATCATCCATGAAGACCTCCAAGCACTTCCCTACCATGTCCGAAAAGATCGACAACATGCATCTCTGAAAAGTCGTAGGGGCATTGCATAGCCCAAATGGCATGCGTCGGAAGGCGTATGTGCCGAAGGGACAGGTAAAGGTAGTCTTGTCCTGGTCCTCAGGAGCGATGGCTACCTGGTTGTAGCCCGAGTACCCATCTAGAAAACAATAATGACTCTTCCTTGCCAGTCTCTCAATGATTTGATCAATAAAGGGATGGGGGAAATGATCCTTCTTGGTGGCCTGATTGAGTCGTCTATAATCCACGTAGACCCTCCAAGAAGTGGGTACTCGTGTAGCGATCTCCTCTCCGGACTCCGTGACCACTGTAGTGATGCCCGTCTTCTTGGGCACCACATGTAACGGACTGAACCACTTGGAGTCGGAGATGGGATAGATAAAATCGGTGCTCCACCACTTCGAAATTTCCTTCATGATGACCTCTCTCAGATTCGGGTTCAGCCATCGCTGGAACTCACGCGACGGCTTTGCCTCATCTTCGAGATAGATGTGGTGAGAGCACAGAGCTGGATTGATACCCTGGAGATCTGATACGCTCCATCCTATCACCTTGCGGTTCTTTTCAAGAACCCTCGTCAAACGGGATTCTTGCTCTCCAGTCAAATCGGCGGAGATAATGACTGGGTACATCTCATGCTCACCCGCAAGGAACTTATACTTCAGCGACGCAGGAAGTGGCTTCAGCTCTGGACAAACTGGTGTTGGCAAATCTGGCTTCGAAAGAAGCCGCGTGTATGCTGCCAAATCTGCCCGGGAGAATGAGAACTTACTCTCACAAACTGGATCTGGAGAAGGCTGCTCAACTGAACTGTCTCTGCTCTGCTCGGCATCTACCTCCTCCCTATCTGCAGGTTCAGTGGAAGTCAGATCTGGTATGTAATCATCAAACTATGCCCAGTCAAAACCTGACTTCGAGGGATCGGTATCTAAGGTGGCCTCAACACCACCATCATCACAAAAATCAGTCTCGCGGTCGAGAACCGGCTCTGCTGCCTCAAAAGTATCCTGGACCAGGAATGCGCTCTCCAAGCTCTCCTCTGTTGTCATCTCTGCATCAGCGGAATCTGAAAAAGAGAGGATGGCCTATGCGTCAGGATCTGCCCAAACTGCCTCATCATTTGTAATCACAAAGTCGCAGTCCTGGTGGATGTCTGGCCCGACATCTGTCATCTGCTCTGTGTCTGAAGTAGTCTCTGAGCATGATCTGTCTCTAGCTCTGCTGTCCTCGACCGTCTCTATTTGTACACTTTCGCCCTCGACGCGAAAGTATACCTTCCCGCTATCATGGTCGGTCAATGCCTTGGCTTTGGCCAAGAATGGTCAACCTAGAATGATGGGGGTATCGGTCACTGACTCAGGGATCTCCATGTCCAACACTACAAAGTCCACGAGGAATTACAGGCCCTGAATCGTGACGACAACGTCTCTAAGCAACCCCTTCGGCCTCTTGACAGATTGATCAGCAAACTGAAGGACTGTCCTGCTCTGTCTAAGAGTGCCCAACTCGAAACGGTCGAGAAGGGCTGCCGGAAGTAGGTTGATCGACGATCCGCTGTCTAGTAGAGTACGGTCGAACCTCTGCTCTCTGATATGGCATCTGACATAAGGGGCTCCTGAATCTGGCCTCTTGGTCGGCAGACGATTCTGGATCGCGAAACAAGTAGCTTTCGTCAGCACATGAATTTCTGTATGGTGGTTCCTCCTCTTGCTCCTGACTGTGGTCCTGTCTCTAAGGGAACGCTGAAGAAGAGGGATGTGCTGCAAAGCCTCCTAAAGAGTCAGCTGTATATGAAACCGATCTATCATCTGCTAGCTGAACTCTTCCTGCTGTCTCTTTTTTGGATTTTCATTTTTCTCCCCTTCCCCATCTAAAGGGCTCTAGGGAAGGGAATCACAGGGTCCTTCTCAGATGAAGGACTAGGAAAGGGTCTAGATGGTTCGACGACCGGATCACATATACATCATACACCACAGTGGAACCAGAAGAAAATAAACCCTTTCCTTTATTCACAGAAATGTTTCGAGATACATCAGAAGTAGGAAAAACAACAGGAATCTCAGAAGACTTGGTGGCATCAGTAACACCATCGGTTGGAAGACTCGCGGCCTCAGTACCGCGCTCTGGCTCGGCATCCTAGGTGGCCTCAGTACCACCTCCTCCATTGGTGAAACGGGCGGCCTCAGTACCGCCGGTGGGATCAGCATCCGTGGTGGCGTCAGTACCACCATCATCATCTCTAGCGGCCTCAGTACCGCTCTCCTCCTCGTCTGGTGCTCTGGAAGTATCCTCGTGGTATAGCTCAGATGAGGCGCCGCCTGCTGGCATCCTACCGCTCCTAAGTATGCCGAAGTCAGTATCAAAAAGATATGCAGACATATCACCAAAAGTATCACTAGAGTGGCATACTCAGTACAAGTTACCTGCTCAGATTTCCTCTTCAGATTGTTGGGGTTTGGTTCAATCTAGGCAGGGATGGTGGCCTTCCCTCTCACAATGTCCCGCATCTCCTGGCGGAACTCATCCATCTCCCGTCAAAAGGTAGCATGCTGATCTGTAAGAAGGCGGGCTATGTCATCCAAGGCGGGGTTCTCATAGGATGGCCCATGAGAACCTAACAGGTAGCCTCTCTGGAAGTGAGGCTGCTGGTGCTGGAGCTACTGTGGGTGAGAGGGGTACTGGCTAGGGATGATACTGCTGCTGAGCTGATCACGCCTCCAAGGCTGTCCCTGCTGATGGGGACGAGGACCATACTGTGGTGACTACTGCGGCTAGGTGTATGCTGGGGCTGATGCTGCTGGAGATCCCTCTGGTGGATGTACTGGCCACCCTGTGCTGACGGCTGCTGCTGGGGCTGGGCACCTCCGGCTGCCCAACGGAATCTGGGATGGTCTCGTCGGATACCGGGCTGGGGGCGGTCGTACCAAATCCCGTTGACATCCATCAACGACTCTACATTGTAGGGGTCTGGCGTGAGTACTGCCAGAGGCTGATCCGGCTAGTATACACCACTGCATGTCTGGAGACGGTGGTGACTGGTAGGTGGGCTACGGCTGCTGGTACAGCTCCGCCTGTACAAGATGAACCTGTCTAGGCTGCTGGTGAGAGCCGGAGCGCTGGGACTGGCTGCCGGAGCCACTCGGATCGCCTCGTGCCTGAGACGGGGCTGGGAAGCCGTCTGTGCCTCCTGGAGACACATGAGTTGTGTCTTCAGGTCACTCAGAGTCTGTGCCATCTGCTTCATCTGCGTGATGCCCTGGCACTGCTTCTTCTCTATAATCTCCATCCGGTCCAGCTTCTTGCTGATGATCCCCATGTCCGCAGCTGATGACTCGGCCTGTGCTGCTGCTACCGCAGACGAACTGGAAGGACCGACGTCGACCCGTGCTATCCTCTGGTACTGCACGGTCTGTGGCTGTTGCGGTCTGCCCTGAGTATACAACCGGGTCTAGGACATCACCATGTAGTTCTGCCATCTCCTCGTAGATGGCCCATACCTGGTCGTGATCATTGGCGAAGTAAGACCCTCCACAAGAAACATTCACCAAGCCTTGAAGCTGTGGTGTCAGCCTGCTGAAAAAGCTCTGAACACAGTTCAGCTTGGATATGTCATGGTGCGGGCATCTGTCAGTCAGCTCTCGAAACCTCTCCATGCCTCGTGAAACTGCTCGTTGGGGAGCATGGAGAAGTTGCTGATCAGGCTCTAGCGGCGTTCGTCCGCCCGAGTGGATAGTACTTGTGCAAGTACTCGGCGTGGAGCTGCTCACCAGTTGTAGATGAACTTCCCCATGTGCTTCAGCCAGGTGGCTGCTCTGTCTGTAAGGAAAAGGGGAAGGCAATCATCCGTATGGTATCCTGGTCCACTGACGATCGTGGACAGTACTGCAGATCATCTCAAACTCCTGTAGGTGGAGATGGGGCTCCTTAGTAGCCAACCCATGGAACTGGGGTAGGAGCTGAAGTGTGTTCGGGGGAAGTTGAAGTCCCCCACGATAGCTGGTAGCACCACCCAATGGTGCGTCAAAGTCGATTTAGGGTTGTGATTCTCCTGCATCGGTCTCGGAGGTCCTGCTTCTCCTGCTGCGGTTGCCGCGGCTGCGGCTGCTGCGGTTGCTGCCGCATCGTCGGGTCCCTCCCCCGCATTTCTCGCGGTCGGCTCTTATCTGGCTCAAGCTCTCGCCTCATCTTTATTCATAAATGCTCCCTGATCCCTCAACTGCTGCCACTGACTCAGAGGAGGCAACAGTTGGAGTTATCGAACCTGGTCCAGAACGAAATGCTCCTGCTGCGGACGTCTGGGTGATCATCACTGCTACCGGCCATAGTCTCTAAAAAATCAAAACAACCAAACTCAGATGCCAATAAATCATCTGTGTGTGTCTCCTCTGGCATTGGTATCCCGGTCTCAGAAGAAGGGGGGTCGAGGGGAACAGGGCGGAGTCGTACTCGGGTTCGGAGAGCGGGTCTGAGCTCCCACGAACCGACCTAGATGAATGGGCTGGAGTGCTAAAAGGCGATGCAAGCCAGAGGCTGCCTAAGAGACCTCTACCCATCGTGATCTGGCGAGTAAGGCGGATGGGATCTGGAAAAACTATGATCACAAGCAAACCCCCAGTTCACCAACGCAACACGAGCTGAAGACCGTAAAGCTCGGTCAATTATCTTGTCAATTTTATTTTGGTGAACAATCAGAATCAGAGCGATTATGTGACCTGTTGGATAACCCGATACTTTCCCAACTGACTGTCCCTCACCGAAGAGTCGGTAATCAGTCGAGAAGAGTATCGGAGGGCTCTACATAGTGTTCGGGGTCACTCTCTCGCACAATCAAACCAATCAATGAGGGGTTTCTCTCCCCAAGACAAATTTTTAAGTCAGGTGTCTTTTAGGGTCAATAGTCTTAGCAGTCCCCAATTTTATGATTTTTCTTTTTATATTTTTCAATAAAAACAAAAATGCTAACGAATTTTCGGTTCTCCTGGTTATTAAGATCGAAACAGGGGGAGAAGACGAAAAGCCGATGCGTGAAAATCAATGATGCATGCAGAGTAAGAAATGCGTACCTGACTCAGCAGTCTACATGCAAGATGATCTGCGCAGAATTGAAAGACAGGAAATAAACTACCTAAATGGTACAGGCGGAAAACCGAGTCCCTAAACAGCAGTGCTACTCGAAAGAATGGCTAGCCGACGACCAACCTCCAATCCAGAGAGTCCGGTCTAGACCCACCCCTCCTCTTCTCGACAGGTCGAGTTCAGGAATAGCGCTTGACGGGGCAGGCTGCAGTGCGTAGGCTCGGAGGTGGTGGAACGGCTATTTTTATTACTATTTTATTGTAGGTCAATTACCACACTATAGGAACATGCAATTATATTAGGGTGTTTGGATCCTATGAATTATGTTACAATCAAGCAGAAAATCCTACGGCTAGGGGCTCGAAAATCTGCAAGAAACCGTAAAAGGCAGTAAAGGGAAAACCGCGTAAAAAGCCGCGAAAAACCGAACTAGCTAAAGGTCCCCTGAGCATACCGGTGCTCGACAAAACAGAACCCCAAAAAGTCTAAGTCCCTGTCTATCCCTGTATTATTACAATAAAAGTTCAAATAAGCAGGAAAAACTAATCTACGACTAATCTAATCCGCGGCTATTCCGCGGCTCCCACACTTCTGCTCGCTCCTTGCGCTCTCCTACGGCTCTGTAGAGAAGAGAGCTGCCTCCGACTCTCGCGGTTGCATTGGCTTCCGAAGAAGCCGCCTCGATCCTCGGGCCCTCGCAAGAAAACAAAGACAAGTGGTCAGACCAGATTATTTAAACAATTATGCAAATAAATGATATATACAAAATATGCATAAAAAGCTGCAGAAAAGAAAACCGCGGAAAAATCGAAAACCACTACTAAGCCGTGCTCCCCGGCAACAACGCCATTCTTATGATCGAAAAATCACTCAATCAATCGGGGATAAAAGATAAAGTCACTCAATGGTCGTTGCGACCCGGATCGAGAGCGATAGTTCAGTCAATCAAGAAAATAAAGTGCAGACCACCAAAACAGAGTAAAAATCAATGAAAAATAATAGTGGTCTTGGCTATTGGAATAGCCTGGTATAGCGACCAGGGTCGGACTCAGGGAGTACTGATGGCCTGCAACTAACGAAGTAGTCTAAATAGAATAAAATAAAAGAAAAAGGTTTTTGGTGGATTTTAATCATTTATAATTTTTTTGGATTTTTAATGTAATTAAGAAAATAGAAAAGCAATAAATCAAGCAACTACAAACAATTATTTATCTACTCAAAAATCATCCAAAAATTCAAACAAAAATGTTTTTATGTTTTCTATATTTTTCTGTGTTTTTGGTTAATTTTGAGTATTTTTCTGATTTTTATTGAATTTTCTTAAAAATAAAACAAGATAAGAAAAGAAGGGCACTGTCCAGTCAGACTTGGAGGGCCAATTTAAATGCAAAAATGGCCCTATCAAGGTCTGATGGTAATTTTCCTTTAAAGAAGAAAATACAAGGAAAATTTAGCACCAGGGTTTATTAATTTTTATTTTTCAATTATTTATTAGAATTTTTATGGGTTTTCTGGGGTTTTGTAATTTTTATAAGTTTTATAAAACCAAAAATGACCAAAAATTGGTCAGACATCAAACAAGGCAAAACAAGCAATTTATAGTTTTTTTTGTAATTTTTAGAGTGTTTTAATATTTTTTTGATTTTCAGAACTGAACAGTGAGAAATGTGTATTTTTGAATTTTTAAAAATAATAAAAAGTGTCAAAAATGTCTCCAAAATTAGAGAAAATTTTACACCATGGCAGGAGCCATGTATCCAATTTTCATCAAATTTGGAGTCGATTTGCTATTTTATTAAAAATCAAACACAAGGGTACAGTACACAGGGACCTAAATGCAATTAAAAAAGTTCCAGGGGGTTCGGTGCAAAATTCCCAAGAACTCACGTGCAAAGCGCGTGACCTGGGGCACTCAGGGACCTATTTGCAAGAAAACATAAGTCCTTGGGCTATTTAGTAACACATACTAAAAGTCCAGGGGCTTCAGTGTAAATTACCCACTATATAACGCATATACACATTTAAACCACGCAAGGGGCATATTGCAAATTCAAAAATATAAAATAATCATTAACACCGGAAACCATAGGTCCATACATGTGATTAAACCCAACAAAAGCACGTGTCGAAGCACGTGTTCCACTACATACAAGGGTATAAAAGCAATTACCAGAAGAGACAAGGTCCACTATGCAAATTACCCTACTGAAATAAACGTTTTAAAATATTTACAAGACTAAAGATCAACACCTAAAAAGCTAGGGGCCTAAGAAGAAATTTACCTTTTATTAAGTCGAGAGTCGGATGGGTGCCACGTGTTGGATCTGACAGTCGAGGAAGCGCGACGCACAACGAAGGGTCCTCGGTCCTGATCGAACGGCTGGGGCCTCGCCACGTGGAGATCGGGCGGCTGGGAAGCGACGTGGGAAGCCCTCACTGATTAGACGGTCACGATTCACTCCTCCAAGGATCGAACGGTGATGGCTGCTCCTTGCGTGGACGTCCGAGATCTAATCTGGAGATGGAGGGGAGATCGAACGGCTCTGGAGGATGCTCTATGAACAGGCGCCCGGCGAACTTCACCGGCCTCGTGCGCGTACGGGGGAGCTCCTCGGAGGCTGCTGAAGATCGGAGATGCTGCGCCTTGGCCTCCCGCGTCGAATAGTACCCTCTGATGGTGGCGAGGAGCTCTGGAGCGCTCCGGCGGCACTGGCGGAGGAGGAGCTGCTATGCCTGAATGTCGAAGACCTCAGATGGGATCCTCTGACCTGCAAAGATGTGCAACGATCTCCTGGGTCAAGGGCAAGTGCCTCGACCCGGTTAGGAGTGATGAAGGTGGTCTGTGCGTCGGGGCGAAGGGGCTCTGGCGAAGCGACGGCGAGGAGCCCCAATCCCAGTTCCTGTGCTAACTGGGTTGGATGAGTGGTAAAGAATGTGCATGGAGGAAGAGGCGGAGATGATGGGCGACTCCGATGATCGAAACGAGGGCGATGGTGGTCGGAATCGAAGGGCGACGGTGACGGCATGATTTAGGCGAAACGCAAAATTAAAGAAAATAGGGAAAGAACTGGGACTAACCTACTTGTCGAGGTCGACTGTGGATGAGCTGGGTAGCTCTGGGTCCTAGCCTCGAGGGCCATCGTGCCCGAGGCTCGAGCACCACCTCCAGGCGGCGCAGCGGCGCGTAGCTGCCGGATCGATGGTCTACACGCTCCCTCCTCGCTGCGACACCACCGGCCGACTGTTGTCACTCAGGCGGAGATGATGGAGGTCCTGGGGTGGAGAATGATGAGCCAAAGATGAGTGAGGAAGAAGGCGGAGCTCGGCTTATATGAGAGTGCAGGTGAGAAGAGGAGGGTCGGGCAGGGTTCCACGAAGCACGGATCCCCGCGCGGATGATCGGGCGAGGATCTCGGATGCACAAGGAATAAGAAGAGCACGGGGTTTGCGGATTTGGTGGTCGGGTCATGACGCGAAAATTCGACAAAATCGGATCGGGCGTCCTGGACCCGTGGGAAGTGGTCCAAGGGGGGGAGTTGACCGGGGGGTCAACGTCCCCCGTGGACAAATGAGAGCAGGCCACTTGAAAATGATTTGAAAATTGATTTAAAAATAGAAAATGGCCAAATTATTAAAAACTCAAAACATAAAAAATGTTTGTTTTAATTTTCCTTTTTTTGTGATTTTTAATTAATTTTTCGAAATAAAAATAGGGTATGTACACTATAGTGCTATATATAGGTATATAGACAATATGGGTTTTTAATTTTTGATTTTTAATTACTTATTTTTGTACATTTTTATTCCCATTTTATATGTTATTTATTTATAGCATAAAGTTTGGAATAAAAGGTTATTTTTATTTTATTTTTATTATTTATATACAAGGGTTAAAAATAGATATATACAATCTATATACATGGTATATGTACAATGTTCTTTTTTATTTTTAATTTTGTTCTTTTAATTGATTTTTGTTTTTATGGTTTTTATTTTATTTATTTACAACATAAAAGATAGAATATATACAAATTTTTAGGGATTTTAATTTATTTATTTACAAGGTAAAATAAATATAGGTGTAGGTGTATGTACATGGTGAATATGTACAAGTAAGGTCATTTTTATTTTCTTTTTAATTTTTCAATTTTTTATTTTGATTTTGTATTTTCAAATATTTACAAATATTTACCAGAAAATTTTATTCTATTTTTGGAGGAAAATATTTTTATTATATTTACGGGTATATTTACACACATGAGACTCCCTATCTCTCTCTACTTTGGCTTTCATGCGGTCAGGACCATGCTGAGCCCTCCCTTGGGATTAGGTCGCTCAATATTTATTCTAAATATTTCCCTCTTTTTCTTTTGTCTCTTTATTCTTTTTTTTGCACAAAAACATGCTAATTATTAAACTTTATACAATGCATGCACTTTGGTAATTATTTGTATTTAGAAGAATATACATGTATTTGCAAAGGTTTTTGTAGCTAAAATATAAGAATAAAGAGTGATGAATGGGTATTCATCAGTGAGCAAAACCTCTAAAGTCATGGTAGATCATCCACCTACTAGAACAATTTTTGAAGTGATCGAGAAGCAAGATAGATCAGAACCAGAGATAAAGCCACTTTCGGGTATACCTTCCTTGCGAGTGCAGAGAATATGTATCCACTCAACATCAGTAGTAGGCTGACCCCGGATCAAGTATCTTTACTTCTCGAGGTTCTATAAAAAACCACAAGGCACATTGTGGCATGTTTTAAACCTCTAGGAGATAACCCTGCACTGTGTTCACATCATATCTATTGGGAAGAAGATGACAAGCTATCTCGAGAGTTTCAAAGAAGATTGAACCCAGATTTTCAAGATGTAATTATGAAAGAAATCAAGAAATGGTGTGATGCAAGCTTCATTTATCCCATCTCTGATTCAAAATGGGTGGGCCCTCTACATATAGTTCCGTAGAAATTCAGGCTCATCATGGGTACGAATGACAAAGGAGAGGAGATTTCTACTTGAGTACCGACATCCCTGGCATGTATGTGTTGACTACTGCCATCCTGATGCAGCAAAAAGAAGGGCCACTTCCCTTTCCCATTCGTTGATCAAGTTTTGGAGAGGATTAGTCAACAAGAAGTTATGCTTTCTGGATGGGCCTTTCCGTTTTGCCAATATAGTTGGCAATTTCTTGAGATGTTCATAGATGACACCCTATACTTTCCTTTGCTAGTCCTTAGCAAACACTTATTCTATAAATAAGTACCTTCAAAAAGGAAAAATAAAAAGAAAAATAAAGCGCTTACAACAGGCTTGTTTCTTTAAACCGAATCTCACTACACCCAAACTTAAAACTTGGAGTAAGCCTTTGAATTATTAGTCTGTTGGAACTCTATTAGAATTAGGATTTAAGCCTCGATAGCCCTCAAATTCCACAAATCCTTATTCAGGTTCACCTCAACAACCAGCTCAGATCTACCCATCCATTACACAAACTCTTAAGCTTTGAAATCAATTTGTATTGGTGTGTGAAGGGTGTTAACTCTTCTTACTTAAATAATCAAAGAAACTGCCCATCACAGTTATACACTCCCATTGGGCCCTTATATAGCTACTCGATCCTCGAGGAGGGAGTATTTTCTTCTATGATCAGGTCGTGTTGTGTCAACAATCGAGTAGAGAGGAAAAAGAAGAATTATAAGAGAACTGGAGTGGGATCAGTGTAATCACATCTCTGTGAAGCTCAACCAGTTTAGCCAAGTTCCACTAAGATAATGCAGATTTTTTTGAAGCTTGGACCATTGTCGTCTTATTTGTATTTGGTGTATGGCATCTTTTTGGTAGAGATGATTTTTGCATTGCATAAATCTTTTGTGCTCGATGATTATAGAATCTTTTAATTTTTTTCTATTTTTTAGGGTCTTGGAAAACATTGTGCTAGCAGATCCTTTCCCTCATCCAAATCTTTATTTCAATCCCAAACTCTCCCGTCTTTAGATGTCTACACCACTAGACAAGGATGGAAATACACTACCAAATGGACTGCCCTTTGCAACCCCATGAAAGTTAAGCTAAGTGTAAATTGCATGAGTTCAAACTCGATTCAATGGAGAAGAGTCAAATGGATGACACCAGGTGTCCTACTTAGGCAAGTTCAAGTTGAATTTCGAACACGGTCTCATGGAAGCTAAAGATTAAGTCAAATGACTTGAAGAGTCTTAGTTCCATTCCTAATAAAGTACCTTTAGAATTAAGTGGATTAAAGCATAAACCAAACTCTATCTCTTAGACTTAGACCCCTTCGATTTCAAGAATCCAACTTGTTCTAAAACATGATAAAGAATACAACAATTTTTTTATGAAGTGAGTTTTGGGATTAAATTATTATTATTTTTAAAGAATTTTTAAATTTTTTATTGAATTTAAAATCTTTTTAATTTTAAGTCATTTTTTGAAAGAGTTAGTAAATTAATTCGATTTACACAAATTTTACAAGAATTTTGTACCTTTTACAAAGGATTTTAATATATACTTTATATATAAGAATTCTAAGATTTTATACAAGATTTATAAAAGAATTTTGTAAGTTTAAAACAATTAAGGGTTTAAGCCGGTATTTTACAACATATTTTATAAACAATTTTTAATACATTTTTATAAGTAATATTTAAGATTTTCTTTCCGTTTTGAAAAACCCAAAAATATATATACCCATACTTTTAGAGAGACATATTATTAAAATACAATAAAGTACAAGTTAAGGATTCTAAAGTACATATAGAATATATATACGAGACCTCCCCTATACTTACCATGAACTATGTCCTCATAGTGACCGAAGAAGTGACAAAGGAAGACATAACTCGGGCTAAGTATAGATTGGTGAAAATATTATGCACTATAATGACTCAAAAGAATAACGAATAAAAGAATAGAAGTCAATCATCCCCTATATACTTAGCATCAAATAATCCTAAGTATAACGGACTCAAAACTGAAGATAACCAAGGTTAAGAGAATGTGCACAATCAATGACTCGGCTTGTACTCCCTATACTTTGCGTAAAATATCCCTAAGTACAGAGAAGAATATCAACAATTATGGGACAAGAGAGAGAGAGAGATCAAACAATTAAAAAATAAAAAACAATCAAAATTTGATATGATCGATATTATCCCCTATAAAGGTCAAGCACACGCTAAGTATATGCAACAACAGGGGTAATAAAACATAACGATGTGATCAACATAGTGTCTACACCCCCCATACTTAATATAACATCCTAAATATAGCAAAAATCCTAAGAAAAACCTATGGGTGTAAGACAGACAGAAGAAAGAAAGAATAAAAAAGAAAACACATATGTACAAGGTGATCGCGAAAATCATGTATGAGATGCAAAGTATAAAGAGTGAAGAAAACATCTCATACAAAATGAATCGGGGCAACCTCAATGGTCGACGACTCATGATAAAGAAAACATTTCAAACGTTGTCTATTGACTCGAAAGGTGGATTCAGAAGATAACTCAGATATACCGATGCTACCATTGTCATACACCTTTCGCACAATATATGGGTCTTTCTATTTACTCTGAAGTTTCCCTGGAAATAACTTTAGTCTCACATCGAATAGAAAAACTTTATGATTGGGATCAAACTACTTATGGATGATGTGAGCATCATGCCATTCTTTCATCTGCATCTTATAATGCAACCTACTCGTGAAAGTTTCATGTCGTAATTCCTCATGTGCCTCCAATTCTATTTTCCTTTGATCTCTCAAATCATCTAGACCAAAAATAACTTCTTTGACTGCCCACCAGGAACTATGCTTGATTTCCACAGGTATGTAGCATGGATTGCTATAAACTAGTCGAAAGGGAGATGCACCCAATGGTGTCTAGAAGGATGTTCTATAGGCCCAAAGAACTGAGTCCAAAAGCTAAGACCAATCCTTTCAGTCCAGGAAAACAACCATCTACAAGATCATCTTGACGTCCCTATTCGAAACTTCGGCTAGACCATTCATCTGAAGATGATACAGAGTAGCAACTCTACGGTCTGTACTGAACTCGTTAGCAAGTTCTCTTACCTCATCGTTGATGAAGTGGCTACCCCCATATGATATCAGAACTCGAGGGATCCCAAACCACAAAACGATATGATTCCATAGGAACTTACAAATCGTGTTTGCATCAGTGGTTTGGGCAGAAATAACCTCTACCCAATGACTCACATAATCTACAGCCAGAAGAATATACTTGAATCCCTGACTCTTAGGGAACAAGCCCATAAAGCTGATATCCATGCATCAAAGACTTCACAAAATTGAATAGGTTGCATCATGTCTTTATGTCCACAAGTGCCCATTCTTTGATAGTCAGTACATCTCTTTACGAATGCATGGGCATCCATAACGAGATCCGGCCACCAAAGATAGGATTGAAGCACCAAATGTGTTGTCCTCTTCCTTGAATGGTGTCTTGCAGCTTTGAAATGATGACAACATGTGAGGACACTATGGTATTCCTCCTGAGGAATACATTGACGCCAGATAGAATCTGCTCCTTCATGATAAAGGGTTGGATCCTCCCAATGGTAAGACTTGGCTTTCGCAAGGAAAGTCTCAAGTCTCTGCTTGGACTAACCTTGTGGAACCTTCTTAGCAACAAGAAAGTTCACAATGTCGGCATACCATGGGATCAAGTCGACAAAAAAGAATCGTCTCATCTGGAAAGGTCTCAGTGATAGGTATATCATACTTAGAAGTATCGACCAATTCTAGTCGGGAGAGGTGATCCTCCACCACATTCTTAACTCTAGGCTTGTCCTTAATCTCAATGTTAAATTCCTGGAGTAGAAGGATCCATATGATCAGATGTGGCTTGGAATCTTTCTTGTTCATTAAATACATGATGGTGATATAGTCAATTAAGATTGTAACTTTGAATCCTAAGATGTGGGATCTAAATTTATCTAGGGAAAACAATACAGCTAGCATTCTTTTCTCTGTAATAATATTATTCCTCTAGGCGGAATCCAAAGTCTTGATAGCATAGTGTATGGCATATAGAAGGCCATCTCTCCTCTGTCCCAAAACAACTCCAACAACAAAATCAGAGACATCCATCATGATCTCAAATTAGAGAGACCAATCAGATGGTTGAATGATAGGAGACTCTATAACAATATTTGAATTTTCAAAGGCCAAAAGACACTTATCATCGACAATAAGCTCGATGTCTTTCGCTAGAAGATCTTATAATGATAGGGTCGTTTTTCTGAAATTTGAAATGAAACTCAGTTGCAACCGACATGCCTTAGAAAAAAATCATATCTGCTTCGAATTGGACAATAGATTGAGTTTCTTTAAGATATCCATCTTGGCTGGATCGATTCCTTGCCCTTGTTGGAGATGATGTGACCAAAGACCATCCCCTGAGTCATAATAAAATGACTGTTCTCTCAAGAAAGAATGAAGATAACCTCAGTGTATCTCTAAAGTACACAATCTAGGCTAAAAAGACATGAGTCAAAATCATTGACGTAGATCGAAAAACCATCCATGAAGAACTCTAAAAAGTCTCCCACCATGTCCGCAAAAATTGAAACATGCACTCTTAAATGTATCCAGAGCATTATATAATCCAAAGGGCATCCGTTTGAAAGCATACGTTCTGAATGGACATGTGGAAGTCATATTTCTTGGTCTTCATGTGTGATGGCCACCTGATTATATCCTGAGGAGTAACCATCAAGAAAACAATAATGGCTCCTCCCAGCTAATCTCTCGATGATCTGATCAATGAACGGTGGCCAGAAGTGATCCTTCTTAGTCGCCTGATTCAAACGTCTTTAGTCCATACAACTCGCCAAGAAGTCAGTACTTAGGTAGCAATCTCCTCTTCGTCCTCATTTATCACTTTAGTGATACCTGTCTTCTTGGGTACCACATGTAATGGACTAACCCATTTAGAGTCGGAGATGGCATAAATAAAATCGTCGCTCCACTACTTGGATATTTCCTTCATAACCACCTCTCGAAGATTCGGGTTCAGTCTACGCTGAAACTCACGAGACGGTTTGGCATCATCCTCTAAATAGATGTGGTAAGAGCACAGAGCTGGACTAATCTCATGGAGATCTGTTACTAACACCTGATTGCCTTATGATTCTTTTCTAGAATCTCCATCAGACAAGATTCTTGATCTTCGGTCAGATTGGATGCGATGATGATCGAAAAAATTTTAGGATCTCCAACAATGGATCAGTATTTCACTGACTGAGATAATGGTTTTAGCTCTAGGGGAGAAGGAATAGGGAGATCTGGTCTAGCTAGGGCTTGGGTATAGGATACTAGGTCTGTGTGCGCAAACTCATCCTGCTCTGACTCAAAATGATCTAGAGACTGCTCATCTGATAGCTGAATATTATGAATTGGCTCCGATCTCCATGCTGGTTGTAGGCTCTTCAGATACAATATGCAGTGAAAGTAACTCGGCGAAACACTACCAATCAACATCCTATGAATTTTCTTGATTTAACATATAATCTACAATTACTTCTAATTAAACGTTTACTTCTGACTCAAAGGGACCACAATTGTAAAAGTACGAGAATCATCTTCACAAGCCTCGTTACTAATTGGTTCCAAGACCGTGATATCCAATATCCATCATCTAGTATCTAAATCACATACTCTAATAAAGGTGTGATGAAAGATCGTGTACTTGGTTCGACCCATACACATCATCGTCCATCTGTACAAAATCATAGTCCTGATGGATATCAAGCTCGTCCTCATTAGATGCTCGCTCTAACTCAGTTGATCTGGCTTTAAAGTCTTGGATCATATCTATATGTATACTCTTTCCCTGGATGTGAAAGTATATCTTCCTAGCACCATAATCAGAAATGGCCTTAGCAGTTGCTAGAAAAGGTCATCCCAATATGATCGAGGTATCAGTCACATATTCAATGACCGCCATGTCCAACATGATAAATTCCATTGGGAATTTCCAACCCTGAATGGTGATGATAACGTCCTCAATAAATCCCTTAATCCTCTTGACCGATCTATCAACAAATATAAGACTGTCCTACTCGATCGAAGAGGTCCGAACTTGAACTTGTTGAGTAAGGAGGAAGGACGGAGTTAACTGATGATCCATAATCTAAGAGAGTACGATCAAAAGCCTAATCTAGAATCTCGCATCCGACGTTTGATGCTCCTATATCTGATCACTTGGTCGGGAGACAGTCCTGGATGTCATGGTATGTTTCCTTGGTCAACACACAGATTTCCTGAATAGCGATTGCACCACCTCTTCTTTTTGTAGACTGTAATTTGCTCTTTGAGACCTTTTTGCAGAAGAGGGATGTGTGCCAAGGCTTTAGAAAGAGTAAGTTGAATGGTGAACTTGTCTAGCATCTCTTTCATTAGATTATTCATTTGAATCTTTTTGGTGTTTTCCTTTTTTTCTCCAATTTCCAAGTAGAGTTCACGGGGAAAACGTATCTGCAAATCCTCTTTGCCAGTTTATAGAATAGGAGGATAAGAAGAAGAAGATCTTTTTGGAGAATAGGACTTGCTCCTTGTAAATGATCATAAGAAGACTCACAAGATCTAGATTGATCAACTGGCTTATCTTTATTTCTCTTTTTGTATTTTCTCTTTGTACATCTTCGTATTTTTATACAATCACCATTGTACAAAAAGAAAGGTAAGGCAGCTCTAATTAAGACAGATTTTGGCTGCTTCTTGTATAACTTGGTGGCATAAACACCACCATCAACTTCCTCAAAGGAAGAGGCGACATTAGCACCGCCATCACTAGGCTCAACATGCTCACTTGCATCATCATATATATCTTCATCAAGCCTCGTTAAGTATCCTCCTGTTGGTATCCTACCACTCCTAAGAGAAATGAAATCAGAATCATCACAATAAAAAGGAGTCATCGAGAAATACCTATGATTGATGGGTAGGTTTTTTCAAGTATACCTGCTCTGATTTTCTCTTCAAATTGCTTGGATTTGGCTCAATCTGAGCAAGAATAGCAGATTTCCCTTTGACGAGATCAGTGACATGGTTCTTGAACTCATCCATTTCTTACCTAAATGTGACATGCCGGTTGGCTATCAAGCTAGCGAGATACTCAAGAGCTTGGTTATCATGGAAGAGGGACGAGATACTCGGATGAGTCGCCTCGACGGTATTGAGGTTGCTACAGAGCTGCTTGCTGCTGTGGAGGGTATGATTGTTGATACTTAGCATGATATGTGTTCTGTCTCCACTGAGTGGGCTAGTATTGATGAGACTGGACTGTTGTTGTTGTTGTTGTTCTATATTCTACCTCATCTATGCTGTGATGGCTACCGGGAAGAGGTACCTCCTTAAGACCAATGGAAACTAGGATGATCAAGATGGATCCCTGGTTGTATTTATTGGTTTTACCATATCCCATTGACCTCAATCAATGGTTCATGCATCTCAGAATAAGTCGAAGGCATCGATACAAGCGGTCGATTACTCTGATACACCACCATCTGGGTGTCAGATGATGGTGTTTGCTTAATTTGCTAGTAAGATGGAGACTGATGACTTGGCTCAGAATATAGATGGTAAATGTGTTGAACGGGTGTCTGTGGAAGAATACCCCTGCCTCTGCTCCCTAAATCAGCCTGTGCTCTCGAAGGCTTCGTGGAATCTGTTTCAATCTATTGAAGGCACATGATTTGCGTCTTCAGATCACTAGGACATCTCTCAAGATCGTCAATCTTATCGACCTTGTCCAGGTTCTAGCACTATTTATCTATTATCTCCATCCGGTCCAACTTCTAGCAAATGGTCCTCATATCAGCTGATGAGGATTCAGGATGTGTAGAAATAGCATAAGAAGGGTCCCTTCGATTTGTGCCACATGGGAATGCTGGTGGTATGTCAGTGGCTTCATCTGAGTGTAAAACCTCATCTGGGGCATCGTGGTATAGTTTTCGACCATCTCCTCATAGATATCCCAGACTTGGTTCTCATGTTTCAAGAAATAAGATCCAACACAAGAAGCGTTCACCAATCCCTATAACTTGGGTGTTAGCCTACAAAAAAAGCACTGAATCAGGTTCAGCTTCGCGATCTTGTGGTGGGGACACCTATTTATGAGCTCTATAAATATGTCCCATGCCTTATGGAACTTCTCATTCCTAATCATGGTAAAATTACTGATCATGGCTCTAGCAACATTTGTATGACCAAGTGGGTATTACTTATTCAATTATTATGTTCTTTACTGCTCCCATATAAAAATATATCTCCTCAAATGTTTCAGCCAGTAGGGTGCTTTGTCCATAAGGGAGAATGGAAAAGAGATCAGTTTGATCGTGTCCGCTTTCACATGCAAATCGTGCACCCTACTATAAATAAGCTCAAACTCTTATAGGTGCAGTTGCAGCTCCTCCATAGATATACCATAAAACTTGGACAACAATTGGATCATCTATGGTCGGACCTCAAATTTCTATGAATGACAGGGAGATAGATCCACTGATGAGTCACAATAGCTCTAGTGTTGTAAAGCTTCCTCATCATTCGGTTTGGATCTAGTGGAGGTCTCTATGCACCATGATGTCCACCAGCTCCCTCACCTCTTATGATTTCAACATCAAGAGCCTCTCATTCGTATTTCAACAGTGTCATCTCAGCTCGGACATCGTTCATTAATCTCCCTTGTTCCCTTATTTGATTCTACGTGGACTTTAGGGATGCAAGGAGACCAATGTTGATTGCGGCATGATCTATCACTACCGAGGTAGTCTACGACCGATGTTTTCCTTTGCCAGCCATGTCATCTAGAAAGGAGAGCTAATCTATATTAAGTTATACTAGGTTGACATGAAACTAGTGATGTAGAGTAGGATTCTCTTGCAGAAGGTAATGAAGATAAAGAAGAAGAATATGATGGAGTGGGAGAAGATCTTCCAAGGTCGGAGTCACGCCTGGAAGATGGGATATGATGAGATTTTGATTTGGGAAGAGGGACATCCCTAACTGACCAAGATGGATGGGTAGGTACATGAGATAGAGGATTGGCTAAAGTCGACCGAAGAGATCACCCACCCATCATCTTGACAAGATAGATGATGAATTATAGAGATATGAAAAATATAGACTCACATCACAAATTCAAACACAAAGCAATACCTCTGATTCACTAACTCAATCTAGTGATGGTCGTGAAAGTTGATAATTAATCTTTCAGTTTTAGGGTTAATTGGAATACAAGCCTTTTCACAAATTATGTGAGATGTTAGGTGTCCGACCTTCTCGAAAGACTATCCCAAGTTCGAGACTCTAATTACCTACTTTTAGCCAGTATGGGAGTAAGTCACGGACCATTACCAGCTACCCGTTTTACTTGAGGATGGAACTTTTCGCAGTGTTATCTAAACCTCCCACACTGCTAAGGAAATCCAGACCGTTTTCGTATACTCGAGAGTGCTCACTGAAGAGTAGAGTAGGTAACTGTCATATCAGTAGTCTTTCGAAAAATTCGAGCTTAGGCTCTAACCTTATGGGTCGTCCCTCACTCACAAATCTGGAAAGTACCTGTCATACATTCGTTGTGTGTTGCCCTCCCAATTGCAGAGTCCTTTACGCTTAATTTTGAATCAATATAATTAGCAGTCCCTATTTTATTTTTGGTTTATCATTTTATTTGGGTCTTTTCATAAAAATATCTAACGATTTTTGTATTTTTGACCTAAGTGAAGAAAAAAGGAACTAGGTTGCATGTCCCCAAGTCTAACTACGGAAGCACATGCAAAGTAAAAGAAATAATCCTGGACAAACACCTAGACTCGAAAAAAACGTGGAAAACATTGAGAAATGTGATGCGGGAAAGTTGCAGTGGGTTCCATGTTCCCCCAAGTGCACGACACTCGGTGAAATAGACTTTGAGAAAAAGGGAGGGGGGACTAGTCAGGATGCCCTTAAGGGGCTCCTACATCAAATAGAAAACATGCAAATGCCCTTTATCTATTTATAGAGGGTAATACAAAGAAAATAAAATCGGCTCTGTGGTTCTCAACCGTGCAACTCGAAACCTGTGGTGCAAATTAGAAACAAAAAGTTGTGATGTAAAAAACGAAAAAAGTTAGACGATGAAAAAGGAGAAGAGAAAACTCTAAACCTAAGGTTCTACAGTCTACCCTAGCGCTGCCTCCCCGGAAATGGCACCATCTAAAAAACCTCCCATAACCTCCTATTCTACAATAGGAATAGTGTCGTTTTGTCGGTTGGGTAATTTTTAAGAGAAATTTATTTTTTATTCTTTATACTCCCAAACTTAGATGTGTATAATGTAAGTACATGAGTGTCAAACTCAGGGAGGCAAATTGTTTGAAATTGCGATAAATCTATAAAAAACAAAGGTAAAATGGGTTTCCTAATTTTAATTTTTAGGTAATTTTCTGAATTTTTATTTGATCTTATTGAATTTTATTATTTCTGTGATTTTAATATTCCTTTATAAAAATATAGGTATATATTTTTATAATTTTTATATTTAGTTTTAATTTTGTAATTTTTATGTGTTTTAATTATTTTTGTTATTTTTGTATATTTTTTAAAAAATATTTGTAATTTTAAACAAATTTTTATTTTTGATTTTAAAAATACTAGAAGTAATAAAATGTTTTTATTTTTATTTTTATTAGAAAGTAGTAGAAAATATCTTCAAAACGATATGTTGTACGTTTTTATGGGATTTTTATTGCATTAGTTATCATATTTAAAGTTTTGTGTGTTTTGTTATTTTTTATTGGTTTTATTATTTTATTATTTTATTTTTAGTTTATTATGTAAAATATAATTGAATATACTAAAGCTAATTGTTTTTGGATTTTCAAATAATATTTATATATTTTTTATGATTTTTAAATTATGTTATATTTTTTGGTTATTTAATGCTTTACTGAAAAATATCATATATTTTTATTTTTTAAAAATACAATTTAATAATGTATATAATATGAAATACGATATTATACATATTTTTGTTATATTTTTATATTTTGCATTTTATTCTATATGTATTATATTATGTATTGTCTAATATTTATGTAATGTTTCTAGGGGTATATATGTAATTCTTGGAAGTTTGGCGTACGTGTGAAATATCTCAAACGTGTAGGGGCTTCTTCGTAATTACACCAGAAAATCACGTGCTTTGCATGTGTAAGCTAATAGTGAAGGATATGGTTGTGAATCGATGAATATTTAGGGGCACATGTGCGAAAAGACCAAGAACCACGTATATGCGCACGTGAGCAAGGAACTGTTTGGAATTTCATTAAGTTCTAAGGAAAGGTTTGCAAGAATCCCAAATAAAATCGTTCAAGAACGTGAGGTGCACGTGACACCCTTTAGTGGTATGGCGATGCACGACTGAGATTGAGCAGTTTTGTTGATCTAAATTAGATGCATGGCAATTTCTTGTCTGTCGGATTGGGTCGACTTATCCAATGGATTAGCTCAAAACCCTCGAATTGAAAGGAAAACGGTGAATGAATTTGAGTGATCTCTATTTGTTCTTCCTCAACTCGATTACTCCGGCAGCAGATGTGTTCGATCAGAAGCAGCTGAGAGGTCACAGTCGACAAAGGTCTTCGTAGCGTGGAGGAGTTCTTGAGTAATGACTATCGATACAACTGCTCCAGGCAAGAAAGTTATATCAAATGTGATGGAGCTTTTGATCGAGTCTGCAAGTGTTATAATGGTTTCATTTCAGCTTGAAAGCTTTATGTAGCGATTAGTGTCAATGAGAAACTCGTTATTTATCTAGCGAGTCAACTCTTTGTCGTTGATCAGATATGACAAAATCTATCCCAGCGTAGCTTCACTGATTTGGCTCTAGTTGAAGCTTTGCCTCCTGCAGGTGCTTCTATTGATGATGCTCCCCGATTTTCACCTTATTTCTATGGTTCTGGAAGTGTTGATCTTCGATGCAGCTTGTTTGAAGTGAGATGCTTGAGACTAATTCTACAATCCTTCAGATGATGTACATGTACCCACATGTTTATTACAAGAGGTTCGAGGCCTAATCCTCAACCTAACGTTAAATTCAAGGGGAAATAAATGGATGATCAATCCGATAGGAATGGGGAATTGGACTGAGATGCTCAAAATGATTTTGATCTGAGATGGTTAGAGGAAGGATAGAGTATGCAGAGAAGCGGTTCGAATTGAGATGGAGTAAGCAGTGCGGAGTATATTTGATGTGAAATTTGAGAGAAAACAAAGAGGGTGAGGAGATATATAAGGAGAATAGAAAAGAGTAAGGGAGAATAGGAGAGCAGAATAGGAGGATTCGAGAAGAGAAATCATAGAGGAAAGTAGGAAATGGTAGAGGAGAATCTTACATGGATAGCAGGACCTAGATGTGAATGGATGATGTGCCTGGGAATCAGAGCTCGGTGGAGCTTCGATGATGATGACCTCTATGAGGCAGCAATTCCCTGGAGGTTGATCACACGACGTGCGGCAGAGCAGCACAACTGTGACGAGATCTCCCCCTCCTCTGACCCTCAACCTCGCTGGACGATGGAGGAAGGATGCGTCTATCACTTGCACGCAGCTTTCTCCTCGAAGCTCACCGGAATAAACTATTGAAAATGGCGATTGAAAGACCGGAGGAGGAGGGGAGTTCTATATATATATGGATCGATTTCATGGGGAACGTGAAAGGGAATAGGGTCAATGAGCGGAGTGAGGTCACTAGAGGTTTGTTGGTCTACCAACCAACGACCAATCGATTGAGGAAGTTAGGATCTACTAGCGACCGGAGAGAAAGAGCAAGTGGCACGAGTAATTGCGCTAGGAAGAAGAGGGACGTGAAGGGGGAAAACACGCGTGAGGCGCACACACACAAGAGAGAAGGAAAAATAAATTTTAAGAAATAAAATTATTATTATTATGAAATACTTAATGACTAATTATTTAAATAATTAACTTAAATTAATTACTGAAAAATAATTTAATATATAATTTAATATATAATGAAATAATTAAATACATAAATATTTAAATAAGTAAATAAATTGTAAGTAAATAAATAAATAAATATATTAATATATAAACAAACAAATAAATATATTAAATAATTTAATATAATAATATAATATAATAAAGTATATAAATATGATAAATGACATATATTAAATAGTATAAAATAATGGTACATTATACATTATATACCAATAAGCTCCCAAAATCCACTTTTGTATATTAACTTTGATTTTTAGCGAAACCGGCGTCATTTGGTAGATAATTCTATAAAATGAACTTTAAAAATGACTACGCCCAATTTTGAGTCCCTATGGCTGAGTTACGAGGTCTAGAATTTTTAGGTCATGACTTTGTGGCTTCGAGATTTATTGGCATTTTGACTTAAGTTATATTTTTGTATTTTACTATTGACTTTTAGAAATCGTTAGAAAAGAAATTAAGTTAAATGAAATTAAGGGTAATTAATTAGTAAATCAGGAAGTTTCTACATATAGTACAATAAACAAAAGGGTCCAAATGCCAAAACTCACACATTTTATTCTAATATTTTTTGATATTTTTAATAAATAGTATTAGATATAAAATGAAGTTTAAAAGTGAGTTTTGTAAATTTGGATTTTCTATAAATAGTTATAAACCTTATAAGTTGGCTTTTAAGGTTCATTATAATTAATTCTTTATTAATTGAATAATTTGTCTGATATTTTTATGAATTAATATATATAATTTATAAGCAACTTTATGAAGAAAGTATTTCGATTTGAGGTGTTCTTGGTGATAAATAAAATATGTGAAATACTTACAAGATGAAAAATGCATTTATGTATAATTATGGTCTTGATTTTCTATCATTTTTATATATTAGAATCCTTATCACACCCTACTTATTTTTTTTATCGACCAAGTCAATATTGACCCGGTCTTGGGGTTAGGATCAGTCTGTATATTTTATATACATCCTTCCTTTTCTTTTCTTTGTCATTTTTCTCTTTATTATTTTATTTTAGATAAAATAAGTGTTAAACATATAATATTAATAATTCCGTTTACAATGTTAACTAGTGAGAACTGGTGAATATTTACATGTATTTTACCAAGGATTTTAGCCAAAATGAAAGAATAAAGGCAATGAATGATAGATTCATCAATGACTTCTCCGTCTATGGTGATAGTTTCGATGTCTTTCTTAAGCACATGGATAGAGTTAAAAATGTCGTGCAGTCAATCTAGTGCTATTTTTGGAAAAGAACCACTTCATGGTCACAAAAGGAATTGTGTTGGGTCACATCGTTTCCAAACGTGGCATGGATATCGACCCAGCGAAGATGGATGTGATTTCCAATATATAGCCACCCCAGACTGTCAGAAATATGATGTCATTCTTGGGGCATGTGGGTTTCTATAGGAAATTATTTTAGCCTCATCGCCCGACCTCTCATAGAACTGGTGTGCAAGGAGAGCGAGTTTAACGTTGATCAATAGGTTCTCCTTTCATTCAATCAACTTAAGGAGCAAATCACTCAATATTCAGTTCTACAACCTCCTAATTGGTCTCTTCATTTTAAGATCATGATAGATGCATCAGACTTTGTAGCTAGGGATGTTCTAGGATAAAGGAAAGACACGGTTCCCTATGTCATTTACTATGACAACAAAACATTAGATGGAGCTTAAAGAAATTACATTGTCATAGAGATAGAATTGTTGGTTGTGGTATTCTCCCTTGAGAAGTTCAGATCCTATCGGTTAGGATCTAAAGTCATAATCTATACTGACCACTTTGCTATCCGGTACTTACAACAGAAGAAGCATGCCAAACCCAGATTAATCATGTAGATCCTTCTTCTCCAAAAGTTTGACTTGGAAATCAAAGACAAGCATGGAGTTTAGAATGTGGTAGCAGATCACCTCTCCAGAATTGAACAACATTAGACTTCACTGAGCAGTGCACCCATCACATACACCTTTCCTAATGAGTCGATCTTGGTCCTGGATTCACTCCCTTGGTATGCTGATAATGTGAACTACCTCATTTTTGGTGTGGTCCCAAAATATTGGACGAAGATCAAAAAGGACAAGTTCTTGTCTTAAATCTATTTCTACTAACGGGAAGACCCACTTCTATTCAAGGAAGGAGCATATTGCATTTGGCGATGGTGCATCCCTCAGGAGGAGCATCATAGTGTCCTCGAGCATTGTCACTCACTCGAATATTGTGCACAACACTTTGGAGATAGAACAACAACGAAAGTACTGAAGTGTGGCCTCTGGTGGCCTACACTATTTAAGGATGTCGCAGTATACGTCAAGCACTGCACTAACTGTCAGAGATTGGGAGGCATTCTTACAACTAAAGATTACATGCCCCTGAAGTTCATTCATATTTCAGATGTATTCGATGCTTGGGGTATTGATTTCATGAGACTCTTTCCCAACAGTCAGGGATACGAGCACATCCTTCTCATCGTTGACTATGTGAGTCGCTAGGTTGAAGCTATCCCTGCCCGATCCACTGATAGCCAAACTGTCTGCTGATTTCTGGGAGGAAACAACATCTCTTGGCTCAGTGTTATGAGGTTTTGATATCGTGGGGCTAGTAACTTCATCAATAAAGAGGTCAGAAAATTAACGAAGAGTACGACATCAACACCGAGTCGCATCTCCTTTCATCCCCGAACCAATGGCATGGTAGAATTTTTAAATAGAGAAATCAAGACGATCTTGCAGAATCTTGTGAAGTCAGATATAAAGAATTGGTCCCAATTCTTGGACTTTGTCCTTTCGGTATATAGAACCGCTTATAAGTCTCCCTTGGGAATGTCACCCTATCGTCTGGTGTCAGAAAGCCATGCCATCTTCTCATTGGAAGTGATCAATAAATCATTGTGGACAATCAATATCTACATCTTGGACTCACATAGAGGAGGTCAACAAAGAAAATAGGATCTGAACAAGCTCATGAAGTTCCGAAACCATTCTTATGATGACACATTGATGCATAAGGAGAAAGTTAAAGCTAGAATGACTGGCACATCCGACGAAAGACCTTCAAGACTGGACAGAAAGTGTGGCTATTTGATGTAAAGTTGAAGATATTATCGAGAAAATTAAATAGTAAATGGAAAGGGCCATTCATAGAGAAAGAAGTTTGTGACAAAGGAAGCATCGTGATATCAGATTTGTCAACTGACACACAACTATTCATCATCAATGGTTAGTTATTGAAACAGTACCTTGAGCATGCCACTTTCTTTGTTATTATCGATTTAGTCCAAGTGATATGCAACGAAGAAGCATCCACAACCTCAATAGCATCTAAAGATTCAGATAATGTTCCTCAAAAACTTTTCCTCTAGTTTCTTGTTTTCTTCTATTCGATTGTATTCTCTATTTGTTGCTTTTTTTCCTCACCCATCGCTTCTATACTTAGAATATGCTTCATCATAATTATAAGGGGGATGAGCGATCTTCTATGTTCATTCTTTGATTCCCTCACCTGTCTTCGCTCCCATTGATACTTTATGTCTATACTTATGAATATCTTACCCTATGTATAGGGGGAGATAAGACAAACCATTGAGTTGTTCATTCCCATCCCCGACCCTCCCATCCTTGTGTACAATATGCTATACTTAGGATTATTTGATCCTAAATATAGGGGGATCGTTCATTATTCTTTAGTCATTGTCGTATAGGATCTCTTATACTTAGAACAAGTTATGTCCTTTCTTTTCTCTTCAATCTACGAGGACATAGCTCAAGCTAAATATATGGGCTCGTATATACTATGTATATACTTTAGCGATAATTCGTACTTTTCGTATTTTCAATAAGTATAGCTAAACTACAATTAATTAAGTGTAAAATCCATTAAATTTTGTTGTTTACATACCTACTTATAAATCGGGTAAAAATGTTTCCAAAATGTTTGAAAAATGGTTTCGAAACTGTTTTGAAAAATCTTTTGAAAATTGTTTGAGAAATGGTTGGTAAAATATTTTCAACCTTTGTAGAATGTTTTGTTTGTAAAAAATTATTTTCTTTGTTTAAAATAAAATGTTTTGAAAATCTATTTGCAAATGGTTTGGAAAATGGATGCCAAAATGGTTTGAAAATCTATACATATTGTTTGAAAAATCTTTGCAAAATAGTTTTCAAATTCTGTAAATATTTGTAGAAAAGTTATTTGTCAAGTTAATTTGCAAAATAAAATTTTCAAAATGTTTGCAAAAATCTTTTCAAATTGTTTTGAGAACTATATATATAATTCGAGCAAATTAAGATTCTTTGCAAAATTTCTATATACAATCATGTAAATTCGTATACCCAACCCCTTTAAAGGAAACGATGCACACCCATGTAAATAGCTATACATACTACCTATTTGTTCCAAAAATCTTTTACTTTTGAAAAAAATCCCTTAAAATTTGTAAAAAATCTACTTACGTAACTTTTTCAAAGACCCCAAAAATGGGTGAAACAAAAAGATGCTATATCCATCGGGGCACAATCAAGAACGCAAAATCTGTACAAAGTAAAAGAAAATATCCAAAGAAGCATATACAAAAAATTCTACAGAATTTTGAGTTTCAGAAAAAGTCTGCTTCTTGGTGAAGAATCAGTTACACTGAACAACTTCACAAGGGAATTAAGACTACATTGGTCCATTCCCACTTCTTTTTCCATTCTTATAGATCCTCCCCCATTTATTTGTAAAGACCAAGAGCACCTAACCTTAGAAGGGAAGACTTGTCTCCACGAGGATGAATTACCAGAAGAGCAGACACCTTGATGGTTCAATGATTTTTTACGGGAAGAGCTCAACAAATTCACAGACATGGTTCTATCATTTCAAGGAAGCAAGAGTATGCGACTGAGAGGATCGTTCTGACATGGTGATGACCGCTCCGGCACCCTTAATTAATTCGGTCAGATTAATGTCCAAATTAAGAGTTAATGTTCGTTGCAGTCGGATACGAGAGGGAATATCAAAAACCACTTTAATTAGATTCGAGTTAATTTCAAGCGGCAAAATTTTTTTACTTAGTGAAGTCCAAGGTCGAACTCAGGGAGGCATCTGTCTCCTTAGGTAGATTTTTAGCAAATTTCCAAGTGTGAGATTTTCGGGGAATATATTTTTGGTCTTTTTCTATTTTTTATGCAGGACACCTGTAAAAATTAGGCCAATTTAAAGTTAAATCAGTTTAAGATATCAAATGAAGTTCAAAAATTATAAAAATTGGCCAGATGATGAAATATGGTGAAATAAAGCTACCCTAATGTTTTTGGAAATATTCAACACTAAATGAATTTACTGTGAGTTTAAAATGCAGGCAGAGTGATTTTCACTAATTTAATTTCAAGAAATATCAAATCACAATTTTTCAGGAACAAAAATTATCCTAGATAGACCTAAGAATAAGGAATCTAGGAAAATTAACAGACCTTAATTTTAGCGTTAAATGAACCTCTTAAAATTAAATTAAGGAAATCACCAATTAATTTATTTAGTCCTCTATATGTGTGCAAATGACATGAAATTTTTATGCAAGGTTGAGTTAACTATCCTAGAGCTACTATGAATTTTTGAGAATTTTTGGAGTCAAAAAAAATTAATTATCAATTAAAAGGTCCAATCCGGGCAAAATATCACACAAATCAATCAATTAATTATTAAAAATTCTACTGATTCCACAAAAATAAGCCACATGGCACTACAGCTAGAGGACAAGTTACTCAACAATATGCAATTTTTAGAATTTCAAAATGATGTAAAATGACACCTAGGGATGCGTGCAAAGACAGGGGTATATTTGCAATACAGGAAATTAAATTACATAAAATGAAACATGCTGACAGGGACTTAAATGCAATTACCTATAATGCTGGGGGAATCAATGCAATTTCTCCACTTGGGACGTGCTCCTCACGTGGGGGCTGCTTCGCAGGGACCTTTTTGCCATTATGAAAAGTCCCCAGGGCGTCTGTGCAAAATACTCAGGCCGCACGTGCTCCTCAAGTGGGTCGGCCTAGGCTCGGGCGGCTTCGGAGGCTCGGGGCTTGGCTCGGGAGCTCCTGGAGGTCTGGAGTAAGGCTCGGTCAAGCCTCGGGTAGTCCGAGCCTAGGGTCGGGGATGAGGCTCGGTCTTCGTCGACGTGGCGTGCTGAAGACCCTTGGATCAAGATGGATCCAAAGGATGTCGGTGCGGACGCGTGGCGAGATCAGAGGCCGTCAGATCTGGATAGATCCAACGGCTCTTGGCTGCTCCAGAGGTTAGATACGTGGCGCGCTAAGGTCCGTGGGATCACGGATGATCCTACGGCTATCTGCAGCTCCGGTCGGATGGCGACGTGGCGTGAAGTTGATCGTTCGATCGAGATGATCGAACGGTCACGTGGGCGTCTCCCTCAATGGTCCTTCACCGCCTGCGGAGGAGATGGCGGAACTCCGGCGACGAAGCCTTGGCTCTGCCCGTCCCTCCAGGTGTCGGGGAAACTCTCCAATGACTCAGAGCTGTCTCAGAAGACGTGCTGCGATGCGGTGAAGGTCCAGCTGGTCTCAGGAAGGAGAGAGGAGCGTCGGAGGCTGATGTCGATGAAGCTCGGGGGTGACTCCGGTGACGTTCCGGGCAATGCCAATATGGGTACCTGCAGGTGTTTAGAAGGATAGTCGAAGCTCGTGCGTGCAAGTGGAGAGGTGAAGGTGGAGTGGCGAGGCCTAGAGCGGAGCGAAGATGCTCCGGCGATGGTGCTCCAGCCAAGTGGCGGAGCTGGAGCTGGTGGCGAGCAAAGTGAAGTGCCTGAGTGCGTGAAGGGTATCACGAGGAGGAGAGCTCCGTCGCGGAGCTCGACGGAGTGAGAGCGAGGCGAGAGGATCACGGTGAACAGCGAAAATCAAGGAAGAAATCGAAGGAAAAATTTAAACTAAGATTAAACGAAGGTGGAGGAGATTACCAGGGGTGTGGAGCACGAGGTCGAGGTCCAGGTCATCGCTCGAAGGGTCGGTAAGTCCCTGAGCTCAGGCAGCGACTCGGAGGAGTGGCTACGACACGGCGGAGGTGTCGCGGATCTCGCCAGAGAAGATGACCGTCTTCGCTCAAGGAATCATGCGATCACTGTCACCAATCAGACGCTCCGAGCTCGGGGGATCTCTCAGGGGTGGCGGATGGATCTGAAATCGGCCAGAGAGCGAGTATTTATAGGTTGAAGTAGAGGGTCGGCCTGGTGATGGAGCGGAGTTCATGGAGTTCGTGGAGCGTAGCTGGCGGTCGACGTGGGAAATGAAGTGGCTGGCGAGGATGAGGGACGAGTGGGGAAGGAAGTGGAGGTGATGGTGGTCAGAGAGGGTGGCTGGAGTGCGGCCAAGAATAGGAAGGGGCAAGCCCCTCGTGCACGGCTGAGAACGTGGGAGAGAGGGGTGCTGGAGGTGGAAGACGAAGTCCCAGCCGTTGGATCCCTTGACACAATGGCCGAGATCGAAGCAGGATAGAGCGGTAGTGATCTGATCGAGGGCGAGTGATCCGAAGGGTGTGATGGCGCCACGTGGAGTGAGCTGGGCGAAGTGCGAGAGAGCGGCTAAGATCCGGTCAAGATGACGCGATCTAAGGGTCAGGGAGCCGCCACGTGGCATGATGGGTCCGAGGTGCGGGTAGATGGTCCAGATTAGTCCTTGGCGATCGATCGGTCGGTTGAGATTATTGGGGAGCTAACATTTCAGATGAAAGAGCTGAGAATACGATCGAAGGGCTCAAGATGTGACGCGTGGCGCACAGTGGGCGAGGCGCTATTGGATGGCCCAGATCTGAGGCGGGAATGATCCGACGGTGGAGATGATAGACGCACGTGGAGCGCATCTGGCCGTTGGATCAAGAAGACTATCCAACGGCTGAGAGGCGCGGCGGCTTGGGCAAGGGGAGCGGGCCGCGTGGCGCAACCAGAGGGTGCCACGTGGCCGGCTGGGATTGGTTGGAGAGAAAAATATGTGTAGAGAGAGGACGAATTTGGAGAAACTCAAAACATGAAAGTTGTAGATCTCGATGAGATCTACAAGTTTCATGTTGACCAAAGATGGAGATGAGGTCAAATATGATACAAAAATACAAGAATACATATATGTAGTATACAAAAGAGGCCCAAAACCCCAACTTTTTCATACGAGCTCCAAATTGGATGAAACTAGTCTCATTTTGAAGGTCTTTTAATGTGTATTAATCTGAAAGTAAGGAGACCTAGTTTAGAGTTAGTATGAGGGATCTATGGGCATTTTATGGTCCAAGGGTTTTAGGGCTTTATTGGCTATTTTACAAAGGGAATTCCTGGCTTTCTCCCTTATATTATTCACTAAGGTGTACCTAGTGTAAGGGAGAGCTTATTTTGCTGAGTGGACATTTTACAAATGATTTCGGCTTCTTATTTAATGCAAATGGAGTGCTAAAATGCATGTTTTATGTATGCATGTATGAATGCTATTTATGCATTATAAAGAGAAATATGCATCTAAGGGTGCGGGAGCGGTCATCAAAATGGCACCGTTGCCGGGGACGCACGACTTAGGTTAATTTGCAGTTATTTCTGAGTGTTTGATTTTCAATCCCCGGGTAGTCTGACCCCCGGTTTTTCTTGTGAATATTCTCTGTCCTTTAATTTTTGCATTTTTGTGGCGTTCTCTATCTGACCTCAAATTGTTTTTGTGCAAGGGACACCGGAGTCGAAGACGCTTCGAGGAACCTGCATTTTAATTTGTTTGAGAGATTTGAGAGAACTTGTACTTTTATTTATTTCCACATTTTTTGCATCATTTCCAACGGTTCCTGTTTGGGTTCTCGCGTGTGTAAAAAATAGTGGAACTGTGTCCCCGTGTGTTGTGTGGTTTGAATTGTAACTTAGGCTTGCACTAGCGGCTCCTCGAGCCACTTTAGGAATTGCTTGTGCTCGTAATTTTTAGGACCACACATACACTTAAAAGACGCACCTAGACCGCAGATCTAGTCAAATCAATCTGTTCTTCACTCGCTAATAGAACTGCCTGTCTAGGAGCGGATTTTGTCGCATGCATTTGCATATAGTATAAAATTTCAATACTGTCTTGCATCCTGCATAAAAGCGAAGGGATCACTGTAAGTCTTCTCAACTCAGCATACGCATCATCGTTTTTCGTGCAGCAGCTTTTCTCGATTTCTCCCTCTGTTTTTCAAACATAAATTACACGGAAATTGGGACTGGACGTTAGGCGTGCTGTGTGGTTGAACTAACAAGTGAGAACTTAACTTAAAATCGGGACTGCTAACAGTATTGACCCCAAAAAATCGATAAAATTGAAAATCTGTTTGCGGGGGACTAATCCTCGACCTTGTTTTCAGGCTGAGTGAGGGTACTTGAGTGTGTGTGAACACCTTAAGGCAGAGCCCAAATCCCCGCCTACCATATCACGGGCCAACTGATCCTAGCAAATATCACGAGTTGGATACTTTTAGCTCATTGACCAGTACCAAGTAGCCTCCGCCTGTTCGCGGGTAGATAGGGGCGAACCAGCGGTACTTTGCGACAAGGCCTAGCTTTGTCAGCCTCCGCCTGTTTGCAGGTAGATAGGGGCACGTCTTTGAGTCCCCAACTCCGGATAGGAGCGAACAAAGGGTGGATCGGTGGTATCTTAGGCGACAGATTAAACATGGAAGACGCATCCGGCTCTGAGCCGACTTCCCTATAGGTAGTGTAATCCTTGCTATCTTGCTTGAAAAATCACACATAAAATTTACAAGATAAATAGGACTCGGTTTCGAGTTCTTCACTGTGTTGAGTGTGAACCCAGGGTCTTGGATTGAATTGTTTGCTTCAGGTAGGAGTCAAATCCTATCTTCGCTTAAATCTCCCACTTCTTCTCGCCACTTCAAGATGAATGACTGGGGGGATATCGACACATTATTTGCCAATCTTTCTCTGAGTCCCCCACGAAAATCATCTTCACAGGCCCAAGCGCATCTTGGGCCATCCAGGAGTCATGACCCTCTTGAGTTCTGGATCCCTCACACCCAGGGTGGTTACCCTCAAACCAACCCTTTCCTCTCCTCCGAGCTTACCGAGGAAGACCATCGCCTCGATAATCCCTTCCTTGATTTGTCCTCTAACACCGATCTTATTTCACACCCAGGAATAGAGGACGAGATGCCGCCTAAGCAGCAACCACCGGATGAGGAGCAACTACAACAGATTCTTAATCGCCTTGCTGAAGCAGAACAAAGAAATGCAGATCTCACATCTAGGATGGGACAAATCATGGTAGCTTGAGGTATTGACCGACCAATGGTTGATGCCTACAACCCGGCGGAGAACGAGATACAGAATTGGTTGGCACCAACGGTTCCCGCCGAAGCATTTGAGCTGAAGCCCCACTTCCATAGCCTGCTACCGAAGTTCAATGGGAATATCAACGAAGAACCGTACACTTTCCTTCGAGACTTCGAGCTGGTTCGCAACAATCTTAGCCATCCTAATGTTGGCCAAGATTACATTAGATTGAAGGCCACCCCATTCGCCTTAGGAGATAAGGCAGCACATTGGCTGAAGAACCTAGGGGTGATATGTACTACCTGGATGCAGTTCAAGGACCTCTTTCTGAAAAAGTTCTATCCCCTCAGTAGAACTAACCAAATGAGAACGAAGATCGCTAGCTTCTCCCAAGGACCCAGTGAACCTTTCCATGATGCCTGGGATAGGTTCAATGACTTAGTACAGAAATGCCCCTGCCACGGCATTTCTAAGGCGATCTTAGTCCAGACGTTGTTCTGTGGTCTAACCCCGGAGATGCAGGGGCTAGTAAGTGCCGCCTGTGGAGGAAGCTATCTGAACAAAAATGAGAATGATGTATGGAAGATCCTGGAGTAGATGGCGGAAACCGGCAGGTCGCAGGCCACCAAGGCCTATCAGTTGTCTCCCTCAATCTTTTCCAACGAGACAACCCGAAGGACTGCAGCGGATATGACCGAGGACCTCATCCCATGCATGGGGATGATTGCTGACAAGCTAACCATGGTCGAGCAGATCCACAAGAGAGTCGCGGACCTTGAGTCTCTTTCACGTCTACCGAAGCAAGTGGAGGAACTTTCTGAGAAGGTATCTAAGATAAAGCTACCTGCCCTTTCTGCACCACCTGTACCTGTACATCGAGTCCATCTCGTATAGGAACAGGCATCGGGGCCTCAGAGTTGCTGGGATCAGACTTACACCCAGCAGGACCAGCATGCACCCCCACAAGTGGAGACCAGATACGAGGAGCCTCCACAGGTGTACGAGATCAACGGGCTTTGGTATAGCTGCGACCCGATTGTCAGACAGGCAGAAATGGGGAAGGGTCAGCCTCACCGCCCATCCCCAGCATACCAAGAAACCAGGACCGTCCCCGCACCGCGCTTTCAGTCCAGGCCAGAACAAGAGTACCAGCCTCAGCAGTACCAGCAGCAGTGCACCTATCAGCAGGGGCCAGCACCGTCCCACCAGCAGCAGCAATATCGTCATGGCCAGCAGGGCCAATACAGAACCTCGTCTACACATCAGCCAGCCCAACCCACTGAATTGGAGTCCCTCACTTTGGCGATCCAGACCCTGTCTGATAGGGTCCAATAGATGCATAACGATTATCTGGATATGAGAACCGATATCAATCATGTCTCTCATATCCAGGACCAACAGATGGCGCCAAAGACCCCGATTCCCGCACAGGTTCAGGCCAACCCGAACAGCATACTCCATGGCCAGAACTGACCTCGTGATCAGGTATATTATTCAGATAACTATTTATCTGAACATGAGATCCTTTCGTACGATAATGTAAATGATATGTCCCTCAGGAGCGGAAGGACCGTGACCATACCAGATCGGGCACGGGCACAGAAGGAAGGAACCTCCGAGTCTCTACTTGAGGAGAACTTGGAGGAAGAGGAGCAGCACCACCATCACCGGCAGAAGAAGAGGACATCTGAGTCCTCGAAGCAGCATTCCCGCATCATTAGTGAGTCCGGCGGAACTGATGCAGAGCCCGCACCTCCATCTGAGGAGGACCGTCCGGAAGAAGCAGAAGAGGCATCACCGGTTTTGCCTCAGCATGTTTCTTTTAGTCCGAGTCAGAGTTCGAGTCTTTTTCAGAGTCTGAGTCATGTACATAACTTAGTTCTAGCTTTTAAAGAAAAGATTTCAGTTTCAGAACATGAGTTAGAGTCAACAATCCCTTTCCCCCGAGCTCTTATGGGAGGAAAGAAGAAAATCACAAAATCCAAAAAGATGACCTTGAGATGGCTGAATTTTCTAACAAATATATCAAGGTCACAATCCCCTTTGACAAGTACGTGGAAATGACTCCTGTATTTCAGAAATACCTTAAGGTGAGATGCACACCTACTAGGGTTAGCAGGAAGACCAAAAGCCGTGTTCAGAAATACGTTCTGTCAGTAGCCACGACTTGTTCAATAAAGAACTCGTTTCCAAGGAAACGAAGAGACATGGGTGCACACTATGTAGTGAGTCATGTTGATGACACCGCGTTTGCACGCACTCTCCTGGACAATGGTTCCTCAATTAACCTAATGCCTACAGCCCTCTATGAACGGCTTAATCTCGGACCTCTTAGGAAATCTAGAGCTCTCCTGCAATTCGCTAATAAATCAACCAAGAGGTCCCAAGGAGAATTGAGGAATGTTGTGATCAAAGTCGAGGGGCAAGAATACATGGTGGACTTCACTGTCCTAGATATGGAAACCCCTCGTAATTGGTGAGATTCCCAGATCATTTTAGGTAGGCCCTTCCTCAGGATAGCAGGGGCCCTGTTTGATTACAAGATCAGGAAGATCCAGTTCCAAACTCCAAGCGGAGATGAGGAACTTGAGATGAAGCAGACCAGATGGCAGAGACTGGATTCCGAATCCAGCACCGAGTACTCTTCGTCCGAAGTATACTGCGACCAGGTTCCTCGAAGCATCTTCGACTCCAGCGTCCCTCGCACAAAAACAAGTTGAGGTCAGATAGAGAACGACACAAAAATGAAAAATTAAAGGATAGAGAATATTGACAAGAAAAACCGGGGGTCAGACTACCTGGGATTGAAAATCAAACACTCAGAAATAACTGTAAATTAACCTAAGCCGTGCCTCCCCGGCAACAGCGCCATTTTGATGACCGCTCCCGCACCCTTAGTTAATTCGGTTAGATTAATGTCCAAATTAAGAGTTAATGTTCATTGCAGTCGCATACGAGAGGGAATATCAAAAACCACTTTAATTAGATTCGAGTTAATTTCAAGCGGCAAAATTTTTTTACCCAAGGTCGAACTCAGGGAGGCATCTGACTCCTTAGGTAGATTTTTAGCAAATTTCCAAGTGTGCGATTTTCGAGGAATATATTTTTGGTCTTTTTCTATTTTTTATGCAGGACACATGCAAAAATTAGGCCAATTTAAAGTTAAATCAGTTTAAGATATCAAATGAAGTCCAAAAATTATGAAAATTGGCCAGAAGATGAAATATGGTGAAATAAAGCTACCCTAATTTGTTTGGAATTTTTCGACACTAAATGAATTTACTGTGAGTTTAAAATGCAGGCAGGGTGATTTTCACTAATTTAATTTCAAGAAATATCAAATCACAATTTTTTCAGGAACAAAAATTATCCTAGATAGATCTAAGAATAAGGAATCTAGGAAAATTAACATAGCTTAATTTTAGTGTGAAATGAACCTCTTAAATTAAACTAAGGAAATCACCAATTAATTTATTTAGGCCTCGGTATGAGTGCAAATGACATGAAATTTTTATGCAAGGTTGAGTTAGCTATCCTAGAGCTACTATGAATTTTTGAGAATTTTTGGAGTCATAGAAAATTAATTATCAATTAAAAGGTCCAATCTGGGCAAAATATCACACAAATCAACTAATTAATTATTAAAAATTCTACTGATTCCACAAAAATAAGCCACATGTCACTACAACTAGAGGACAAGTTACTCAACAATATGCAATTTTTAGAATTTCAAAATGATGCAAAATGACACCTAGGGATGCGTGTAAAGATAGGGGTATATTTGCAAAATAGGAAATTAAATTACATAAAATGAAACATACTGACAGGGACTTAAATGCAATTACCTATAATGCTGGGGGAATCAATGCAATTTCTCCACTTGGCACGTGCTCCTCCCGTTGGGGCTGCTTCGCAGGGACCTTTTTGCAATTATGAAAAGTCCCCAGGGCCTCTGTGCGAAATACTCAGGCCGCACGTGCTCCTCAAGTGGGTTGGCCTAGGCTCGGGCGGCTTCGTAGGCTCGGGGCTTGGCTCGGGAGCTCCTGGAGTTCTAAAGTAAGGCTCGGTGTAGCCTCGGGTAGTCCGAGCCTAGGGTCGGGGATAAGGCTCGGTCTTCGTCGATGTGGCGTGCTGAAGACCCTTGGATCAAGATGGATCCAAAGGATGTCGGTGCAGACGCGTGGCGAGATCAGAGGCCGTCAGATCTGGATAGATCCAACGGCTCTTGGCTGCTCCAGAGGTTAGATACGTGGCGCGCTAAGGTCCGTGGGATCACGGATGATCCTACGGCTGTCTGCAGCTCCGGTCGGATGGCGACGTGACGTGAAGTTGACCGTTCGATCGAGATGATCGAATGGTCACTTGGGCGTCTCCCTCAATGGTCCTCTGCCGCCTGCGGAGGAGATGGCGGAACTCCGGCGATGAAGCCTTGGCTCCGCCCATCCCTCCAGGTGTCGGGGAAGCTCTTCGATGACTCGGAGCGGTCTCAGAAGACGTGCGGTGGTGCGGTGAAGGTCCAGCTGGTCTCAGGAAGGAGAGAGGAGCGTCGGAGGCTGCTGTCGATGAAGCTCGGGGGTGACTCTGGTGAAGTTCCGGCCAATGCCAAGATGGGTACCTGCAGGTGTTTAGAAGGATAGCCGAAGCTCGTGCGTGCAAGTGGAGAGGTGAAGGTGAAGTGGCGAGGCCTAGAGCGGAGGGAAGATGCTCCGGCGATGGTGCTCCGGCCAAGTGGCGGAGCTGGAGCTGGTGTCAAGCGAAGTGAAGTGCCTAAGTGCGTGAAGTGTATCGCGAGGAGGAGAGCTCCGTCGCGGAGCTTAGCAGAGTGAGAGCGAGGCGAGAGGATCACGGTGAACGTCGAAAATCAAGGAAGAAATCGAAGGAAAAATTTAAACTAAGATTAAACGAAGGTGGAGGAGATTACCTGGGGTGTGGAGCTCGAGGTCGAGGTCCAGGTCGTCGCTCGAAGGGTCGGTAAGTCCTAAGCTCAAGCAACGACTCGGAGGAGGGCTACGACACGATGGAGGTGCCGCGGATCTCGCCGGAGAAGATGACCGTCTTTGCTCAAGGAATCGTGCGATCACTGTCACCAATCAGTCGCTCGAAGATCGGGGGATCTCTCAGGGGTGGCGGATGGATCTGAAATCGGTCAGAGAGCGAGTATTTATAGGTTTAAGTAGAGGGCCGACCTGGTGATGGAGCGGAGTTAATGGAGTTCGTGGAGCGTAGCTGGCGGTCAACGTGGGAAATGAAGTGGCTGGCGAGGATGAGGAACGAGTGGGGAAGGATGTGGAGGAGATGGTGGTCGGAGAGGGTGGTGGAGTGCGGCCAACAATAGGAAGTGGCAAGCCATCGCGCACGGTTGAGAACGTGGAGAGAGGGGTGCTGGAGGTGGAAGACGAAGTCCCAGCCCGTTGGATCTCTTGATCCAACGGCCGAGATCGAAGCAGGATAGAGCGGTAGTGATCTGATCGAGGCGAGTGATCGAAGGGTTGATGGTGCCATGTGGAGTGACCTGGGCGAAGTGCGAGCGAGCGGCTAAGATCCGGTCAAGATGACGCGATCTAAGGGTCAGGGAGCCGCCACGTGGCGTGATGGGGCCGAGGCGTGGGCGGACGGTCCAGATCAGTCCTTGGCGATCGACTCGGTCGGTTGAGATTATTGGGGCTAACGGTTCAGATGGAAGGCTGAGAATACGATCGAAGGGCTCAAGATGTGACGCGTGGCGCACTGTGGGCGAGGCGTTAATGGATGGCCCAGGATCTGAGGCGGGAATGATCCGACGGTGGAGAAGATAGACGCACGTGGAGCGCATCTGGCCGTTGGATCAAGAAGACTATCCAACGGCTGAGAGGCGCGACGGCTTGGGCAAGGGGAGCGGGCCGCGTGGCGCAACCAGAGGGCGCCACGTGGCTGGCTGGGATTGGCTGGAGAGAAAAATATGTGTAGAGAGAGGAGGGGGCCGAATTGGAGAAACTCAAAACATGAAAGTTGTAGATCTCGATGAGATCTACAAGTTTCATGTTGACCAAAGATGGAGATGAGGTCAAATATGATACAAAAAATACAAGAATACATATATGTAGTATACAAAAGAGGCCCAAAAACCCAACTTTTTCATACGAGCTCCAAATTGGATGGAAACTAGTCTCATTTTGAAGGTCTTTTAATGTGTATTAATCTGAAAGTAAGGAGACCTATTTTGGAGTTAGTATGTGGGATCTATGGGCATTTTATGATCCAAGGATTTTAGGGCTTTATTGGTTATTTTTAACAAAGGGAATTCCTGGCTTTCTCCCTTATATTATTCACTAAGGTGTACCTAGTGTAAGGGAGAGCTTATTTTTGCTGGGGAGTGGACATTTTACAAATGATTTTGGCTTCTTATTAATGCAATGGAGTGCTAAAACATGTTTTATGTATGCATGTATGAATGCTATTTATGCATTATAAAGGGAAATATGCCTCTATTTACTCGGGAACAAGGCTCTATTTTTAACTTTTAGAGTGATGAATCACAGATTCATCAACCCCCTATACTTAAACCTCGCTTGTCCCCGAGCAACTAAATGAAATGCAAGAGTGAAATGATTTTGGGTTCCATACCAAGGTCATGAACAAAAGTTAAAAATGGAGCTTGACTCGACCTTTGGATTAATTATGTGGCAGAAACTTCTTTGGACCTGAACTTAAGACCTAACAGACTTCAAGTTCCACAAGTCTTCTATTCAAGACTCCTCAATAGTCAGGTCAGAACAAATCCTCAAACGTAAATTTCTGATGACTATGATTCTTACTTGTACTGTGTAAGTGAGATATAGCTCTCCACATCAGAAATGACTCGGAACCAGCCTCCTCTAACAAGGTAACTCAATAACCTGGTCCAGCAACTCCTTCCTCGAGGAGCGGGGTTTTCCCTTCTTAGTTCAAGTGCGACCAACTCAAGAGGAGGGGGTAGAGAAAAGAATGGACGGTAGCCAGTATAGCTACCTATCCCGGGATGCCTGACCAGTGTAGCCAAGTCATCCAGCTGCATTTCTTTGCTAATATACAGACTCCGACAGGTATTTTATTTTCACTTGGACCTGTCTGATTTTTTTGGAGTTTTTGCTTTTTTTCAAACTCATACAATGTGCAGCATGTACATCAGGAGTTTTTCCTCTTCAGTCAGCAGACTATCCCTCTTTGAAGCATTATTGCAACCCACAGCATCCCGTCCTTATATGTCAACACCACCAGACTAGGTCGAGATGCACTACCCTCCCTAGAGGAGGATGGATGTTTCCACCCGTGGGCTACTCCAAGCTAAATGATTCTACCTCCTCATCACCTCGTCAATGAAGAGCTACGTGCATTGTGCTTGTCCAAGTTAGGTCACTGTCTATAAGAATCCTGCGTATGCACGAGATATTCTACTTAGACTAATCAAGATGTCATGTGAACATAGACTTGCGGACTCAAAGAATTAAGTCACTTGACCTGAGAAATCTTAACTCCAGTTCCTATAAGGTTCCTATGAAATTAGGTGGATTAAGGTCAAATCAAGTCCATCCTCAATATCTACTCATAACTTGGTTCAGAACCCACTAGCTTTCCACCTTGCATATGCAAGATTATGCAGATGAGATGTAGATGTCATGCTATGAAAATGCAAGACTCTTTTTTGTTCTTTTCATGGATGCAGAGATGATATGCAAGAGTAAATAAGAAGCTTATTCGTTATTTTCATTTTTTTTCAATTTTTTACCCACCCGTAATTATTGTAAAATATATACAAAAATACGCGAAAGTACGAGCTATGGGTAAAGTATATATGTAATATATACACGCCCCCCTATACTTAGCGTGTGCTATGTCCTCAGAGCACGAAGAGGGAGGAAAAGACATAGCTCGTGCTAAGCGTAGGAGAGCTAAAGAGAAGGAAAATGTATATAAATCGACCAGCCCCCTATACTTAGGCTCTGGCAGCCTAAGTGTAGAAGAAAGTCACAAAGTGGGGCGGACGAGGTCAAGAAGAGAAGTGGATGAATATACAATGTGGGCATCGGTCCCCCCATACTTAGGCTCAGGTCAGCCTAAGTATAGGACGGAAGTGGGTATGAGGACCAATGTGATCTGGAGAATGTACAAAGAACTGACTCAAGTGACTCCTCCCCCTATACTTAGGATCTGGTCATCCTAAGTATAGTCTAAGATAGTGATCTGATGAGGCTGGGATGGGTTACTAGATCGCGTGGGAGAGAGGATAGGATGTTCAAGAAGAATGATGATATATACAAATGAGTCGGTCTGAATCTTTCAAGATGTTGTTGATGGATGGAGCTCACTGCTGCAAGGTCTCATACGCGGCTCGAGGTGCATCTGCTGAATCTGTCTCGTGCATGAATACAATCTCCTCAATGTGGACTAACTGCTCATTGGATTCGACGAAGTGCTTTAACAATTGTCCGTTCAATAGGAATGTCGGTGCGTCATCTGCGAGATCTGAGATCTCAACACATCCACTATGATGTACCGTACGGACGACAAATGGGCCCATCCACTTAGACTATAACTTGCCTTGGAAAATCTTCAGCTTAGCATTGAACAACCATACCTTCTGTCTAGGAACAAAGGTCTTTCGTCTGATATATCTATCATGCCAACGCTTCACCTTGTCCTTGTACACCAAACTGTTGTCATATGCGCGGTTTCTGATTTCCCCAAGCTTATTCAGATCCATGTCTCTCAGCTTCTGCCCAAGGCGCGTGTTCCAGTTGACCTTCTTGATTGCCCATTCTGATTTGTGCACTAACTCTGCGGGCAAATGGCACGGCTTTCCGAATACCATTCAGAATGGGGAGGTTCCTAACGATGTCTTGTAAGCTGTCCGATACGCCCAGAGGACTTGATCCAGGATCTGAGACCAGTCCTTCCTGTCCGGGCGGACAAGCTTTTGCAATATGGTTTTCGCCTCCCTATTTGACACCTCCACCATACCATTGGTCTGGGGGTGGTAAGGGCTAGCAACACGGTGTTTGATGCCGTAGTCCTTCAGGAGTTTCTTCACCTCCCGATTCACAAAGTGGCTACCCCCGTTTGATATCATCATTTTGGGGATCCCGAACCTAGAGATGATGTGCTCTCTGATGAATTTACAGACAGTCATGTTGTCTGCTGCTCGGGTTGGGATAGCCTCCACCCATCTGGATAGATAATCCACCGCAAGAAGGATATATTCGAACCCGTGGCTAACAGGGAATGGGCCCATGAAATCGATGCCCCAGGCGTCAAAGACATCACAAATGATGACAGGCTGCATAGGCATCTCATCCTTGGAACCAACAGTTCCTCCCATTCTCTGACATACCAGACACGACTTCGCGAAAGCAGTGGCATCGCGAAACAGAGTCGGCCAGTAAAAGCCACACTGAGGTACCTTCCATGCGGTCCTCTTCCCGGAGAGGTGTCCTCCTGCCTCCAAGCTGTGGCATAAAGAAAGGACACTCTGGTATTCCTCCTGAGGAATACACCGTCTCCAAACACAATCCGGTCCTTCGAAGAAAAGGATCAGATCCTCCCAATGGTAGTGTCTTGCGTCCGACTTCAGTCGGTCAATTTGGCTCTTGGGCCAATTTTCGGGAACTTTCTTGGAGACAAGATAATTCACGATATTAGCGTAGCATGGGAGTGAGTCGACAACAAAAATCGACTCGTCAAGGAAGGAGTCTCGAATTGGTGAATACTCGGAAGTATTAAGATCTTCGAGACGAGAGAGATGATTGGCTACTACGTTCTTCTTTCCAGGTTTATCGCGGATGTCCAAATCAAACTCCTGGATAAGCAAAATCCATCGAAGAAGACGCGCCTTCGCATCCTTCTTCTCCATGAAATATCGTAGAGCTGTGTGGTCAGTGAACACGATTACCTTGGATCCAAATAAATGAGATCTGAACTTGTCTAAGGAAAACACTACCGCAAGCATTTCCTTTTCCGTAACTGTATAGTTACGTTGAGCGGTGCCAAGCACTTTACTTGCGTAGTGGATTGCGAACGGGACGCCATCTCTTCTCTGTCCTAACACAGCCCCCACAACATGGTCTGAGGCATCCGTCATGATCTCAAAAGGTAGAGACCAATCTGGGGCTTGTAGGATGGGTGCGTCCATGATCATTCCTTGTAATAACTTAAATGCCTTAAGACATTTGTGATCAACAATAAACTCCATGTCTTTGCCTAAAAGCTCAGTTAGCGGACCAAGAATAGGAAGGGGCAAGCCCCTCGCGCACGGCTGAGAATGTGGGAGAGAGGGGTGCTGGAGGTGGAAGACGAAGTCCCAGCCGTTGGATCCCTTGATCCAACGGCCGAGATCGAAGCAGGATAGAGCAGTAGTGATCTGATCGAGGGCGAGTGATCCGAAGGGTGTGATGGCGCCATGTGGAGTGAGCTGGGCGAAGTGCGAGCGAGCGGCTAAGATCCGGTCAAGATGACGCGATCTAAGGGTCGAGGAGCCACCACGTGGCGTGATGGGGCTGAGGCACGAGCGGACGGTCCAGATCAGTCCTTGGCGATCGATCGGTCGGTTGAGATTATTGGGGAGCTAACGGTTCAGATGGAAGGGCTGATAATACGATCGAAGGGCTCCAGATGTGACACGTGGCGCACTGTGGGCGAGGCGCTAATGGATGGCCCAGATCTGAGGCGGGAATGATCTGACGGTGGAGAAGATAGACGCACGTGGAGCGCATCTGGCCGTTGGATCAAGAAGACTATCCAACGGCTGAGAGGCGTGGCGGCTTGGGCAAGGGGAGCGGGCCGCGTGGCGCAACCAGAGGACGCCACGTGGCCGGCTGGGATTGGCTGGAGAGAAAAATATGTGTAGAGAGAGGAGGGGGCCGAATTTGGACAAACTCAAAACATGAAAGTTGTAGATCTCGATGAGATCTACAAGTTTCATGTTGACCAAAGACGGAGATGAGGTCAAATATAATACAAAAATACAAGAATACATATATGTAGTATACAAAAGAGGCCCAAAAACCCAACTTTTTCATATGAGCTCCAAATTGGATGAAACTAGTCTTATTTTGAAGGTTTTTTATTGTGTATTAATATGAAAGTAAGGAGACCTATTTTGGACTTAGTATGAGGGATCTATGGGCATTTTATGGTCCAAGGATTTTAGGGCTTTATTGGCTATTTTACAAAGGGAATTCCTTGCTTTCTCCTTATATTATTCACTAAGGTCTACAAAGTGTAAGCGAGAGCTTATTTTGCTGAGTGGATATTTTACAAATGATTTTGGCTTCTTATTTTAATGCAAATGGAGTGCTAAAATGCATGTTTTATGTATGCATGTATGAATGTTATTTATGCATTATAAAGGGAAATATGCATCTAAGGGTACGGGAGCGATCATCAAAATGGCGCCGTTGCCGGGGAGGAACGGCCTTTGGTTAATTTGAAGTTATTTCTGAGTGTTTGATTTTCAATCTCCGGGTAGTCTGACCCCCGGTTTTTCTTGTGAATATTCTCTGTCCTTTATTTTTTGCATTTTTGTGTCGTTCTCTATCTGACCTCAACTTGTTTTTGTGCAAGGGACGCCGGAGTCGAAGACGCTTCGAGGAACCTGCATTTTAATTTGTTTGAGAGATTTGAGAGAACTTGTACTTTTATTTATTTCCACATTTTTTTCGCATCATTTCCAGCGGTTCCCGTTTGGGTTCTCGCGTGTGTAAAAAATAGTGGAACTGTGTCCCCGTGTGCTGTGTGGTTTGAATTGTAACTTAAGCTTGCACTAGCGGCTCCTCGAGCCACTATAGGAGTTGCTTGTGCTCGTAATTTTTAGGGCCACACATACACTTGAAAGACGCACCTAGACCGCAGATCTAGTAAAATCAATCTGTTCTTCACTCGCTAATAGAACTGCCTGTCTAGGAGCAGATTTTGTCGTCTGCATTTGCATATAGTATAAAATTTCAATACTGTCTTGCATCCTGCATAAAAGCGAAGGGATCACTGTAAGTCTTCTCAACTCAGCGTACGCATCATCGTTTTTCGTGCATCAGCTTTTCTCGATTTCCCCCTCTGTTTTTCAAACATAAATTAAACAGAAATTGGGACTGGACATTAGGCGTGTTGTGTGGTTGAACTAACAAGTGAGAACTTAACTTAAAGTCGGGACTGCTAACAGTATTGTCCCAAAAAACGATAAAATTGAAAAACTGTTTGCGGGGGACTAATCCCCGACCTTGTTTTCAGTTTGAGTGAGGGTACTTGAGTGTGTGAACACCTTAAGGCAGAGCCCAAATCCCCGCCTACCATATCACGGGCCAACTGATCCTAGCAAATATCACGAGTTGGATACATTTAGCTCAATTGACCAGTACCAAGTAGCCTCCGCCTGTTCGCGGGTAGATAGGGGCGAACCAGCGGTACTTTGCGAGAAGGCCTAGCGTTGTCAGCCTCCGCCTGCATGCAGGTAGATAGGGGCACGTCTTGAGTCCCCAACTCCGGATAGGAGCGAAGAAAGGGAGGATCGGCGGTATCTTAGGCAACATGTTAAACAGGGAAGACGCATCCAGCTCTGAGCCGACTTCCCTATAGGCAACGTAATCCTTGCTATCTTGCTTGAAAAATCACACTTAAAATTTACAAGATAAATATGACTCGGTTTCGAGTCCTTCACTGTGTTGAGTGTGAACCCAGGGTCTTGGATTGAACTGTTTGCTTCAGGTAGGAGTCAAATCCTATCTTCACTTAAATCTCCCACTTCTTCTCGCCACTTCAAGATGAATGGCTGGGGGATATCGACACATTATTTACCAATCTTTCTCTAAGTCCCCCACGAAAATCATCTTCATAGGCCCAAGCGCACCTTGGGCCACCCAGGACTCATGACCCTCTTGAGTTCTGGATCCCTCACACCCAGGGTGGTTACCCTCAAACCAACCCTTTCCTCTCCTCCGAGCTTACCGAGGAAGACCATCGCCTCGGTAATCCCTTCCTTGATTTGTCCCTCTAACATCGACCTTATTTGACACCCAGGAATAGAGGATGAGATGCCGCCTAAGCAGCAACAACCGGATGAGGAGCAACTACAACAGATTCTTAATCTCCTTGCTGAAGCAGAACAAAAGAAATGCAAATCTCACAGCTAGGATGGGACAAATCATGGTAGCTGGAGGTATTGACCGACCAATGGTTGATGCCTACGACCCGACGGAGAACGAGATACAGAATTGGTTGGCACCAGCGGTTCCCGCCGAAGCATTTGAGCTGAAGCCCCACTTCCTTAGCCTACTACCGAAGTTTAATGGGAATATCAACGAAGAACCGTACACTTTCCTTCGAGACTTCGAGCTGGTTTGCAACAATCTAAGCCATCCTAATGTTGGCCAAGATTACATTAGATTGAAGGCCACCACATTCGCCTTAGGAGATAAGGCAGCACATTGGCTGAAGAACCTAGGGGTGATATATACTACCTGGATGCAGTTCAAGGACCTCTTTCTGAAAAAGTTCTATCCCCTCAGTAGATCTAACCAAATGAGAACGAAGATCGCTAGCTTCTCCCAAGGACCCAGTGAACCTTTCCATGATGCATGGGATAGGTTCAACGACTTAGTACAGAAATGCCCCTGCCACGGCATTTCTAAGGCGATCTTAGTCCAGACCTTGTTCTGTGGTCTAACCCCGGAGATGCAGGGACTAGTAAGTGCCGCCTGTAGAGGAAGCTATCTGAACAAAAATGAGAATGCTGTATGGAAGATCCTGGAGCAGATGGCGGAAACCAGCAGGTCGCAGGCACCAGAGCCTATCAGTTGTCTCCCTCAATCCAACGAGACAACCCGAAGGACTGTAGCGGATCTGACCGAGGACCTCATCCCTAGCATGGGGATGATTGCTGACAAGCCTAACCATGGTCGAGCAGATCCACAAGAGAGTCACGGACCTTGAGTCTCTTTCACGTCTACTGAAGCAAATGGAGGAACTTTCTGAGAAGGTAGCTAAGATAAAGCTACCTGCCCCTTCTGCACCACCTGTAATTGTACATCGAGTCCATCTCGTACAGGAACAAGCACCGGGGCCTCAGAGTGGCTGGGATCAGACTTACACCCAGCAGGACCAGCATGCACCCCCACAAGTAGAGACCGGATACGAGGAGCCTCCACAGGTGTACGAGATCAACGGGCTTTGGTATAGTTGTGACCCGATTGTCAGACATGCAGAAATGGGGAAGGGTCAGCCTCACCGCCCATCCCCAACATACCAAGAAACCAGGCCCGTCCCCACACCGCACTTTCAGTCCAGGCCAGAACAAGGGTACCAGCTCAACAGTACCAGCAGCAGCAGTGCACCTATCAGCAGGGGCCAGCATCGTCCCACCAGCAGCAGCAATATCGGCATGGCCAGTAGGGCCAATACAGAACCTCGTCTACACATCAGCCAGCCCAGCCCATCTGAATTGGAGTCCCTCACTTTGGTGATCCAGACCCTTTCTGATAGGGTCCAACAGATGCAGAACGATTATCTGGATATGAGAACCGATATCAATCATGTCTCTCATATCCAGAACCAACAGATGGCGCCAAAGACCCCAATTCCTGTACAGGTTCAGGCCAACCCAAACAGCATACTCCATGGCCAGAACCGACCTCGTGATCAGGTATATTATTCAGATAACTATTTATCTGAACATGAGATCCTTTCGTACGATAATATAAACGATATGTCCCTCAGGAGCAGAAGGACCGTGACCATACCTGATCGGGCACGGGCACAGAAGGAAGGAACCTCCGAGTCTCTACTTGAGGAGAACTTGGAGGAAGAGGAGCAGCACCACCATCACCGGCATAAGAAGACATCTGAGTCCTCAAAGCAGCATTCCCGCATCATTAGTGAGTCCGGCGGAACTGATGCAGAGCCCACACCTCCATCTGAGGAGGACCGTCCGAAAGAAGCAGAAGACGCATCACCGATTTCGCCTCAACATGTTTCTTTTAGTCCGAGTCAGAGCCCGAGTCTGTTTCAGAGTCTGAGTCGTGTACATAACTTAGTTCCAGCTTTCAAAGAAAAGATTTCAGTTTCAGAACATGAGTTAGAGTCAATAATCCCTTTCCCCCGAGCTCTTACGGGAGGAAAGAAGAAAATCAAAAAAATCCAAAAAGATGATCCTGAGATGGCTGAATTTTGTAACAAATATATCAATGTCACAATCCCCTTTGACAAGTACGTGGAAATGACTCCTGTATTTCAGAAATACCTTAAGGTGAGATGCACACCTACTAGGGTTAGCAGGAAGACCAAAAGCCGTGTTCAGAAATACGTTCTGTCAGTAGCCACGACTTGTGCAATAAAGAACCCGTTTCCAAGGAAACGAAGAGACATGGGTGCACACTATGTAGTGAGTCATGTTGATGACACCGCGTTTGCACGCACTCTCCTGGACAATGGTTCCTCAATTAACCTAATGCCTACATCCCTCTATGAGCGGCTTAATCTCGGACCTCTTAGGAAATCTAGAGCCCTCCTGCAATTCGCTGATAAATCAACCAAGAGGTCCCAAGGAGAATTGAGGAATGTTGTGATCAAAGTCGAGGGGCAAGAATACATGGTGGACTTCACTGTCCTAGATATGGAAACCCCTCGTAATTGGAGAGATTCCCAGATCATTTTAGGTAGGCCCTTTCTTAGGACAGCAGGGGCCCTGTTTGATTACAAGATCAGGAAGATCCAGTTCCAAACTCCAGTCGGAGATAAGGAACTTGAGATGAAGCAGACGAGATGGCAGAGACCGGATTCCGAATCCAGCACCGAGTACTCTTCGTCCGAAGTAGACTGCGACCAGGTTCCTCAAAGCGTCTTTGACTCCGGCGTCCCTCGCTCAAAAACAAGTTGAGGTCAGATAGAGAATGACACAAAAATGCAAAAATTAAAGGACAGAGAATATTCACAAGAAAAACCGGGGGTTAGACTACCTGGGGATTGAAAATCAAACACTCAGAAATAACTGTAAATTAACCTAAGCTGTGCCTCCCCGACAATGGTGCCATTTTGATGACCGCTCCGGCACCCTTAGTTAATTCGGTCAGATTAATGTCCAAATTAAGAGTTAGTGTTCGTTGCAGTCAGATACGAGAGGGAATATCAAAAACCATTTCAATTAGATTCGAGTTAATTTCAAGCGGCAAAATTTTTTTACCCAAGGTCGAACTCAGGGAGGCATCTGTCTCCTTAGGTAGATTTTTAGCAAATTTCCAAGTGTGAGATTTTCGGGGAATATATTTTTTGTCTTTTTCTATTTTTTATGCAGGACACATGCAAAAATTAGGCCAATTTAAAGTTAAATCGGTTTAAGATATCAAATGAAGTCCAAAAATTATGAAAATTGGCCAGATGACGAAATATGGTGAAATAAAGCTGCCCTAAGTTTTTTGGAATTTTTCGACACTAAATGAATTTACTGTGAGTTTAAAATGCAGGCAGGGTGATTTTCACTAATTTAATTTCAAGAAATTTAAAATCACATTTTTTTCAGGAACAAAAATTATCCTAGATATATCTAAGAATAAGGAATCTAGCAAAATTAACAAACCTTAATTTTAGTGTGAAATGAACCTCTTAAAATTAAACTAAGGAAATCACCAATTAATTTATTTAGGCCTCGATATGTGTGCAAATGACATGAAATTTTTACGCAAGGTTGAGTTAACTATCCTAGAGCTACTTTGAATTTTTGAGAATTTTTGGAGTCACAGAAAATTAATTATCAATTAAAAGGTCCAATCTGGGCAAAATATCACACAAATCAACCAATTAATTCATTAAAAGTTCTAATGATTCCACAAAAATAAGCCATGTGTCATTACAACTAGAGGACAAGTTACTCAACAATATGCAATTTTTAGAATTTCAAAATGATGCAAAATGTCACCTAGGGATGCGTGCAAAGACAGGGGTATATTTGCAATACAGGAAATCAAATTACAAAAAATGAAACATGTTGATAGGGACTTAAATGCAATTACCTATAATGCTGGGGGAATCAATGCAATTTCTCCACTTGGCACGTGCTCCTCCCGTGGGGGCTGCTTCGCAGGGACCTTTTTGCAATTATGAAAAGTCTCCAGGGCCTCTGTGCAAAATACTCAGGCCGCACATGCTCCTCAAGTGGGTCGGCCTAGGCTCGGGCGGCTTCGGACGCTCGGGGCTTGGCTCGAGAGCTCCTGGAGGTCTGGAGTAAGGCTCGGTGTAGCCTCGGGTAGTCCGAGCCTAGGGTCGGGGATGAGGCTCGATTTTCGTCGACGTGGCGTGCTGAAGACCCTTGGATCAAGATGGATCCAAAGGATGTCGGTGCGGCCGCGTGGCGAGATCAGAGGCCGTCCGATCTGGATAGATCCAACGGCTCTTGGCTGCTCCAAAGGTTAGATACGTGGCGCGCTAAGGTCCGTGGGATCACGGATGATCCTACGGCTGTCTGCAGCTTCGGTCGGATGGCGACGTAGCGTGAAGTTGACCGTTCGATCGAGATAATCGAACGGTCACTTGGGTGTCTCCCTCAATGGTCCTCCGCCGCCTGCGAAGGAGATGGCGGAACTCCGGTGACGAAGCCTTGGCTCCGCCCGTCCCTCCAGGTGTCAGGGAAGCTCTCCGATGACTCGGAGCTTTCTCAGAAGATGTGTGGCGGTGCGGCGAAGGTCCAGCTAGTCTCAGGAAGGAGAGAGGAGCGTCGGAGGCTGTTGTCGATGAAGCTCGGGGGTGACTCCGGTGAAGTTCCGGCCAATGCCAAGATGGGTACATGCAGGTGTTTAGAAGGATAGCCGAAGCTCGTGCGTGCAAGTGGAGAGGTGAAGGTGGAGTGGCGAGGCCCAGAGTGGAGGGAACATGCTCTGGCTATGGTGCTCCGGCCAAGTGGCGAAGCTGGAGCTGGTGGCGAGCGAAGTGAAGTGCCTGAGTGCGTGAAGGGTATCGCGAGGAGGAGAGCTCCGTCGCGGAGCTTGGCGGAGTGAGAGCGAGGCGAGAGGATCAAGGTGAACGGCAAAAATCAAGGAAGAAATCGAAGGAAAAGTTTAAACTAAGATTAAACGAAGGTGGAGGAGATTACCTGGGGTGTGGAGCTCGAGGTCGAGGTCCACCTCGTCGCTCGAAGGGTCGGTAAGTCCATGAGCTCAGGTAGCGACTCGGAGGAGTGGCTGCGACACGGCAGAGGTGCCGCGGATCTCGCCGGAGAAGATGACCGTCTTCGCTCAAGGAATCGTGCGATCACTGTCACCAATCAGACGCTCCGAGCTCGGGGGATATCTCAGGGGTGGCCGATGGATCTGAAATCGGTCGGAGAGCGAGTATTTATAGGTTGAAGTAGAGGGTCGTCCTGGTGATGGAGTGGAGTTCAGGGAGTTCGTGGAGCGTAGCTGGCGGTCGACGTGGGAAATGAAGTGGCTGGCGAGGATGAGGGACGAGTGGGGAAGGATGTGGAGGTGATGGTGGTCGGAGAGGGTGGCTGGAGTGCGGCCAAGAATAGGAAGGGGCAAGCCCCTCGCGCATGGCTGAGAACGTGGGAGAGAGGGGTGCTGGAGGTGGAAGACGAAGTCCCAGCCGTTGGATCCCTTGATCCAACGACCGAGATCGAAGCAGGATAGAGCGGTAGTGATCTGATCGAGGGTGAGTGATCCGAAGGGTGTGATGGCGCCACGTGGAGTGAGCTGGACGAAGTGCGAGCGAGCGGTTAAGATCCGGTCAAGATGACGCGATCTAAGGGTCAGGGAGCCGCCATGTGGCGTGATGGGGCCGAGGTGCGGGCGGACGGTCCAGATCAGTCCTTGGCGATCGATTGGTCGGTTGAGATTATTGGGGAGCTAACGGTTCAGATGGAAGGGCTGAGAATACGATCGAAGGGCTCAAGATGTGACGCGTGGCGCACTGTGGACGAGGCGCTAATGGATGGCCCAGATCTGAGGCGGGAATGATCCGACGGTGGAGAAGATAGATGCACGTGGAGCGCATCTGGCCGTTGGATCAAGAAGACTATCCAACGGCTGAGATGCACGGCGGATTGGGCAAGGGGAGCGGGCCGCGTGGCGCAACCAGAGGGCGCCACGTGGCCGGCTGGTTGGCTGTAGAGAAAAATATGTGTAGAGAGAGGAGGGGGCCGAATTTGGAGAAACTCAAAACATGAAAGTTATATATCTCGATGAGATCTACAAGTTTCATGTTGACCAAAGACGGAATGAGGTCAAATATGATACAAAAAATACAAGAATACATATATGTAGTATACAAAAGAGGCCCAAAAACCCAATTTTTTCATACGAGCTCCAAATTGGATGAAACTAGTCTCATTTTGAAGGTCTTTTAATGTGTATTTATCTAAAAGTAAGGAGACCTATTTTGGAGTTAGTATGAGGGATCTATAGGCATTTTATGGTCCAAGGGTTTTAGGGCTTTATTGGCTATTTTACAAAGGGAATTCCTGGCTTTCTCCCTTATATTTTTCACTAAGGTGTACCTAGTGTAAGGGAGAGCTTATTTTGCTGAGTGGACATTTTACAAATGATTTTGGCTTCTTATTTAATGCAAATGGAGTGCTAAAACGCATGTTTTATGTATGCATGTATGAATGTTATTTATGCATTATAAAGGGAAATATGCCTCTATTTACTCGGGAACAAGGCTCTATTTTTAACTTTTAGAGTGATGAATCACATATTCATCACCTGGCAATGAATTGGACTGGATGATAGGAGTATGTAATCTAAGGGTTGTTATGTTACACTTCCGGACTTCCATGTGATTTCGAAAACACCATTAACCCAAAGGCCTTATTTGAGCTCCAAACTTTGACTTTATTAAAGAATAGTTTAAAAGTCGACAATTATTCCAAGTTATTTTTTTCTTTTCTTTAATTTTATATTCTACACTCATTGCATACGTGTTTTCTAGGGACTATCAAAGACAAATATATGGGGGGTGATGAATCTCCATTCCATCACCTTTATTATTTCATTTTTTACTTTAAACACAAGCTAAATGAATATAAATATCACTATTTTATACAAACTAACATTCATTATTTATTGTGTAATTATTTTATAAATTACATTGTTTAAAGACAAATAAAAGAATAAAGAAAGAAAAGAAAAAAAAATAAAATGTCATGACCCTAAACCCCAAGATCAAGTCAAGAATTGATGCGATTGATAAGGAATAAAGTAGGTACGGGCTAAAACGACAATAAAAATCACATTCTTTTATTCATCAATAATTCATTTTTTGGAATTATTTTATTCTCTATTATTTATTCATCAAATCAATATACTTTGTCCACGAAAGTTGTAGATAAAAATGTATAGAAAAATAAAAAATTGAGTTTGCACAAATATAGTATCCAACGTACATTTTATACTAAGAATAAAAAACCAAAAACCCAAATTTTCCATCTTCATATCTTCTCAATAAAAAACTCGACATGCCTCAAGGCCACCTTTAATTGTATATAATTTTAATAATCTATTTAATGAAAGTGGTTTCATTTAATTGGATTTAAGATGCAAAAGTTAGGTTTTGGACCCCTATTGTACAATATACCTAAATAAAGTATTCATTTTATTTATTATTTATTAATTTTATATTTTATATTTTTATAATTGTGTAAATTTTATTTAGGGATTTTTACCCGGCAGAACCTAAAATCTTTTCCTATTACCTGTACGACCTTTGAAACATCCTAATTCCTCCCCCACCCCCGTAAATTCCTCCCCCACCCCCGTAAACTTGCCCAGTCTTACCCAACAAACCCTGCCGTCAATTTTAACTATACTTGAGTCTGAGTCAATTACTTGAGTTAGTCTTGAGTTAACCTCACCAATTTACCATCCAACGATTAGGATTAGTCAAAATAATAATAAAAAAAGAATAGAAAAAAGCAACGAGCAGCGGGGGGAGGGACTCCATCGACCTCGGAATGGGGGAGTGTGGGGCCTCCATCGGCGAGAGAAGACTCCATCGGCAGTTGTGGGTGCTTTGTAGGCGGCTGGGGGGAGTGTGGGTGCTTTGCAGGTGGCTGGACAGAGACGCCGGCGGGGGGGGGCGACTTTGCAGTGGGAGGTCGGGGGACAGGAGGTGGGGTGCTTTGCAGGCGGGGGCGGGAGGGAGTCGGGGGACCGGGGGTGGGGGGGTTGCTAGGCGGAGGGGTGGTGAGGGGGGGGGGACATGGGACCGGGGATAAGTGCTTGATTTGCAAGAGCGGGAGGGGACCGGGGACTGGAGGTGGGTAGGGTGCTTCGCGAGGGGGGGGGGTTTGCAGCGGGGGAGGGAGGTCGGGGGACGGGGGCTTTGGGGGGGGGGATGCTACAGGTGATGGGACGGGACCCCGGGTGGGGGGGCACGACGGTGACTCGAGCCGGGGGAGGTGGTAGGCGCGAGCTTCGAGCCGTAGGGGGCCTTCGAGCGGCGGCGGACCGAGGGAGGGAGGCACCGTGTTCAGTTGCAGGTAGAGGGTGGGAGGTGATGTGGGAGGTAATGGCACTTGCGGTAAATTTGCTAAATAAAATGGGTATAATATAAAGGAAGATAACAGAGTCTGGTTAGTTCTAACGATTAAATGGATGGGAGTTAACCACAAGGTCTGTAGAGTAAGGGTTAGCGAGATTACGGGGGTGAGGGAGGAATTAGGATGTTTCAAAGGTCATAGAGGTAATTGGAGAAGATTATAGGGTCTGTCGGGTAAAAATCCCTTTTATTTATAGTATATGTAAAATTTTATAATAGAATAAACCAATAAAAAATACTAAAATAAAATAACCTATATAAATACATAGATGAGTATACTATACTTATACCTACATAATATATACCCCTATTTATTTAAGTGTATAAAATAAATCAGAAAAATACAATAAAAATATATTTGTGTACATAAAAATAAATTATAAATATATTTAATGTGAAAATAAATTTATAAAATCAAAAATACAAAATAAAAATAACATATTAAACATAGGTCAATATACCTTTAAAGACACTTGTAAAAAAGTGGCTTGTAATAAATTAACTCATAAAAATAAATAAAAATAATATTAAAATACATCATAAAATAATAAACATTACGAAAATTAGTAAAATCATTTACTACTTTTAATTCATTTATTTTTGAATATAGGTCCTATTTTGTCATATAGCATCCTACTTGGACCAATCACATTGCATGGACTGTTGACCCAAGTCAAATGTCCTATCTTCTCTCTGAACCTTGTAAAATGTCTCGAGAGGCTCTTTTTCTTCCCTTTTCCTGCCTTCACCAGATCTGCTTTGCTCTTGAGCCCTTCACCACTTCTACTCCTTGATTATCCCTGATTCTGGCCAGCTCCTTAGCTGTTCTGTATATAGCTTTACTCGATCACTATCCCTAGGTGAATAAGGGTCGAAACCCATGCTCATAAATAAACCCTTCCTCCTACTTCACGAATTGGATCCCTTTTTTATTCCTAAAACATACTACCCTCGGTCAAGATAGTCTCCAGGTGACAGATGGTGTACCCCAGAGATGTTGGCGTGGTTGGTGGAGGAGGAGAGGCGACCCACGGTGGAGCTCCGCCCCGTCCTGCTCCCTGGTCCTCCAGCCTTGTTTAAGATGCACCTTTTACTATTTTTAGGTAACTTTAGTCATTATCTTTCATTTAATGCATTTTATTTCGTGCTTCATTTACTGTTTTAGCCTAGGTTTAGATTTACACATCGTCGAAGCTCTCGAGCTCTCACCACTCTTCCACGCCTATGCAACCTCATTCCAACCATCGTGATCACCCCACTTCCTTTCCTTATCATTTCTCTATCTTTTGCCCTTCACCATCCACCTAGATCACCCCTTAATATGGAGATCAGTGCTCCTTCTGGCATCATTTTATCGGAGCACTTCATCCACTCCATCTCACCCCCATTCCACGCCTAATCGTGTCTAGGCGCTTTGCCTTCAACCCATAAATTTGTTTGTGTAGGTTACATGCCCTTAAGGACCCCATCTGAGGGGTTTTGAGACTCAAGAAAACCTCCATGAACACTTGACCTCCCTAGCTAGATCAACGAGTGTTGGACACTTGTGAGGATGCTAATCAACGCGGAACCCTCCCAATGTGCTATTGAGCAATTCAACAGCGTGATTGGTGGCTGGAGGAGGCAGCTAGAGCTGATCAGATAAGCTCCAGGGAAGATTGCTTCCCAGTTCTTCCAAGTCCATCTAGACCGTCCGATCGAGCCATGTTCTTCGCAATAGTAGGAGACATCAGATCAGCATGCACCTCAACTGTTAGATCTCCTATCGAGATCTAATATTGGACGTCATATTCAAAGGGGTATCGATCATTCAAATGATGATACACATGTAAGTGAGATGATCACGATTGTTCCCAGCGCACTAATCGGGGTAAATTACATATCTTCCACCCTATTTTTTTCTTCTTTTCTTTTAGTCCTATAAATACAATTTTTAATATAAATAACGTGTATATTTTGCATAGAGGCCCCTATACTTATTTGATATTGCATATGGGTTTAGTCCAGATCTGCTCACGCGTCGTCCCACATGAATTGGACAAATTACATATACTTCCTGACGATTTTGTGAATTGTAAAATAGCCCATAAACTTTAATTATTAGTTTTTTTTGAGAAATTTGCTCATTCAACCGTGACTTTGTTTTTCATTGCAAATATGCCCTCGATAGTACATGCATTTTTGTGACTGTACTTCATTTATTAAAAATAGCATCTGTGCTAAAAAATTATGTTAAAATAGGATTAAATGCCAGCTAGAATGTACATTCGTGCCATATTTTATTTTTGCATTTTAGGCATTCTAACTATTTATGAAAAAATCAAATGTGCACGTTTTTATGCATGTTTGACCAAGAAAATACCTAAAAAATATAATACATCTTAAAAACATTCCCCCAAAAATATATTTTGTTATAATTGTACTTGCTAACTCCAAGCCAAAAATCTCTGAAAATAGAAAAAGATAAAGATAAAAATTTAAAAGCTCCAAAATCTAGTAAATATAGGAAAAATCCGCCAAAAGTCGAAAAATATTAGATTTTATTCTAATTTTTTTATTTTATTATCTATCTATTAAAATTGATTTGGAGATTTTGAACTCTATTTGTTATTTTAAATATTCAAATAAATTCGTCCTATTTATGTAATCCATGTTTTGGGATATTTTTACTTTAAAATTATATAAAATTTAGCACAAATACCCAAAAAATCACAAAACAAAGAAAATTATATAAAAACCAAAAACATTTTATAGAGAAGTTCTCTATAATCCTGATAAAAAGCTCTAGAGCATCCGAACTGGGCTCACTAATATAGATCTCCTCATCTGGACCCGACAGGGAATTCTCTGAAAATTCCTTCTCGGGTATTTCGAAGGTAGCTCTCTTAATCGGTTTTCTAGAATCTGGAGAACTAAGAGGAATATGAGAATGATACGGCTTGAAGTGTTCGGAGAAACACCTCAAGGGATTAGTGATATCCTTCTTCTTAAAAAATAACCAATTAGAGGACAGAGTAACTGGTTTATTAGGATGGGTCAATCTGGTCTTGGTTGTCTCTTTTGTTGGCGGTCCAGGAGGTGAGGTGCTGACAATCGGGTCCTCATTAGATGAATAATCATTATAATATTCTTCACTGGTCAGCAGATGATGAGCCGAAAATCCTGCGGCTGAGAAGGAATAATAATATTCAAGATGTGTCGTTATTCTCAACTGCGCGGTTCAATCAATCGAGAAAAATATTTATTTAAACCACTTAAAAAATAATATAAATCAATGAGAAGCACATGCAAGCGGTTTTCGCTATTCTTTTTACCTGGTATAGCGAACAGGATCAAATACAAGGAGCACAATTTAAAAACTATGCAGTCATTTTTTATAAGTGACTTTTTAGTGTTTTTTGAATTTTTATTTTTTTATTTTTCGAATAAGGCACAAAGGATAAAACACACACCACACTATTTTGTATTTTCAAAATAATAAAAAATGCTCAGACAATTAAAAAGAAAATGTTTGTATCTTTTATATATTTTAAAATATTTTTGGTAATTTTTTCGAATTTTTCTGATGTTTTTGTGATTTTCTAAAAATCAAACAGTACAAAGTAAGGAAAATGGTGGACAATCGAGAGTATTTTGCAACTTAAAAATAGTTTAAGTGCCCAATACTCCTGGGGATTATTTTTATTATAAACTACAAAGCAATATCTACAATCATAAACTGAAATCACATTTTTTGGATTTTTCTAAAAATTTCTACAATTTTTTTAAGAATTTTCGTTTTTCACATTTTTTGGTTTTTATAAATAGAAAATATACAGAAATTGGTCATAAATTAAAACACACAAGGACACAACTAGAGGAATTTTTGTGGAATTTTAAGGCTATTTTGCGAATTTTATGAATTTTCAAATTTTGGGCAGATAAAAAGTTATTGTTTTTTATTTTTCAAATATACCAAATGGCAATAAAAATGGATGAAAATTTTATAAGGATAACAACTTTCACAGCAACATCCACAAATTTTCTCATAATTTTTTGAATAATAAAAACATTTATTCCATTAAAAAGATCATGCGAGTTAAAATCTGCAATCAAATGGACGTAAATGTAATTATGAAAAAATTCTGGACGGAATAATAAGATCATAAACTTGCGGGAAGAAATATGAAATTTACCCAAATATCTTCTGAACCTCAGAAGTGTTTCTGCAATTTCAAAAACCCTTTGGGGTAGATCAAAAATTTGTCCAATTTTTTATTAATCCCTAGGGTTCCCCGTATGGCTTCCTTCGATTCTCTTCAACAAGGAACTAGGGAGAGCTGCCCGCCGCCTCAGATCTGGCACGTGGAGGGGCAGGCGGCTGCGCCACCCGCTGGAAGGAGAGCTCGGACGGGTCGCGCAACGCGGAGCCGCTGATCTGGAAGGAGGGCTCGGACGGGTCGCGCGACGCGGAGCCGCTGATCTGGAAGGAGGACCGAGTGGCCACGGGGCGGCGTCGCCCATAGGGGCGCTGCCGACGCGGGGAACGAGGGCGTGAGCGCCGAAGGTCGGTGGAGATGGCGAACGCGCAGAGGAAGGGCGCGCGAGGGCGGAGCGCGGGTGGCGTGCTGCCGCGTGCGGCGATCTGGAGCAGGCGCGCGAGGGTCTGCTGTCGACTGGGCGGTGGCCGCCAGCCGCGGAGGAGGGAACAAGGCCGCCGCGTGCAGTGCGTCGGCGGGCGGAGCTGGGCCGCGCGAGGTCGGGCGCGTAGCGCTTGGGAGATCGGCGCTTCCTCGGGTGAGGCGGAGGTGCTGCGGAAGGGGCGATGGAGACGACGAGGTGGCTGGGCTTCAGAGCGGTGTCGGTGGGTAGTCCCCCTGTTGCCGACTCGCGGACTGGCGAGAATATTTTTTTTTTAAAATTTTTTTGTTTTTATTTTGATGTACAGAACTACACCTGGCCAAATTGCGGGTCGGGCCGGCCTATGTGCCGCGCCGAACGGGTCGAGGTTAAAAAACTTCTATCTAAAGCCTGCCCATGGGCCCCCATGGTCCATTTTGATCATTTTCCATTGATTTTTTTAATGGTATTTCATACGTATAAATGATTTTATTAATACCATCTATACTTAATATAACTAATATACGTAGTTTACATGTTACTTGACATGTAATTCATTGAATTTTTATTTAAAACTAGCATCATAAATGAAAAATTTAAAGCATATCATATTAATATATGTATAATTTGACATATATTTATATATTTTTTATTTTTTGCGGGCCGGGCCGGGCCGGCACATGCTTAAATTTCGAAGCCCAAGCCCGGCCCATGAGCGGGCTGGGCGGGCGGGCCCCCAGCCCGTTGACCAGGTCTATACAGAACTGATATAAATTTTTTTATTTCTTTTTTTAAACAACAACCGTAAACAAAGACTAAACTTTTTTATAGTTGTTTTTTTTATTTTTTGATGGACCTGCAAAACAAAGATTAGAGAGAAATGAAAAACTAACTTTTTTTAATTTTCCCTGCAAAAACAAATGTTAGAAAAGCATGAAAAATTATTTTATGTATTTTTTTATTTATAAACAATAATGGGATGCATGAACGGGCGGATCTTGCGATATGGAAGAGAGATTTGTATATTTGACCACCGTGCGTGGTTGGAGGTGGAAGGTTGCGTGAGGTAGAATGTGAAAATGTGAGGAACACAAAATGAGGTGGAAATTCTGATGTCAGATCGGATAAATTGTGGTGAATTTTTTTTTGTGATTTTTATTGATCTGAAATTTAATTAAACCTAAGCAAAGATTAAACCTACGATTTACCTACGAAAAATGACGAGAAGTAAAATTGGATCTCACATTGGGGTTGGAAATGCCAGGATGGCCATGACAAGGGCCGACGTGCTGTCACCGGACGACTCGGTGGTTAGGCCCCTTTCTTCAACAAGAAAACTCTCGGAGATCGGGCTCCTCTCCACCAAAGATTGATCGAAGAGTGAATGAGGAGGAGGAGCCCATTAAAAAGAGAAAAAATGAAAAAGGAAGGTATATACACTTAAGGAAGGTAATTAATGGTTATTTAAATAAATAAAATAATTAATTAAATAAATAAATTAAATAAAAACTAAATTTTGAATTAAACCAAATTATTAAAATAATTAATTTACAAAAATTAATTTGCCACATTAATGGTGGCTATTAAAGGTATAAAATCAATTCTTATATACTTGGTAGGTTATAAAATTAATTAATTCAAAAAATCCAATAAATCAAATAGTGAAATGTGAATTTTGTAGTTAAATTAAATTAACTAATTAGAGATATTTTATTTTTTTGTGATTTTTATATAAGGAAGTTAGTTGTATACACATATTATATACATATAATACACTATACATATATACACATAAGGAAATAATTTATAAACACTTTTTTTAATTTTATTATTTATATTTTTCCTTTTTTAACAAGAATAATATTTACAATCATATACATTATATATAAAAAAATAAATATGAATAAATATGTACAATAAATAGTGGTGAAACTGCAAAAAACACCCCAGAAAACCGACTTTTCAACCGTAACTCCAACAATTATGAAATCACAACAATTGGAAGATAATTTAATTTAGAGTACAATGGAAGTAAGTTTGGTTCAATTTGAGTTCGTATGGAGCCGGAATTGATATTTCAATGATCGCATTGTGGCTTTTTCTGAGTGTGATTATTAGTAATATGTATATTATTGTACTTTGCAAATATTTGATTATTTACAACACAGTTTTATTTACAAATTTTGTTTAAAAAAATAATTGTTTTGAGGTCAAATTATGTACAAATAAAATAGTAGAAGTTTTATACAAATATATAAGGGATTTATGTACAAATTATTTTTTTGGATTTTTGACAGAAGACCCTATCTCCCCGTACTTTATTCCTGGTCGATCAGGTCAATTCTCGACCTTCTCTTGGGGTTCGTGTCAATCTGTATTTATTTCATAAATACCTCCTTTCTTTTTCTTTTCTTCTTTATTCTTTTATTTTTATATAAAAAGTGTTAAAATGCAATTTTAACAAATGCATGCAAAATGGTAAATTCATGCAATTAGCCGGTATTTACAGGTGTTTGACTACGGAAATGAAGCTAAAATAAAAGAATAAAGGCGATGAATCGTGGATTCATCAACGGACATCGCACGTATGGTATGTTTATGGTGCTCCAAGTTGGCTTCACTTGTGTGGAATCACAAGAATGATCAAGGCAATATGAAATAACTGTTTTTAAGTGTCCTTAAGATTTTGATTGTTTTTGATCTCGTTCGGGAATCTAATGTCTTGAGCCTCATAATCAATAGTCACCCTTGTAGAGGCAAGGAACAACTTTCCCAATATGATGGGAGATTCAGACAACTCGCCTCGGTGCTCAATGTTCAGGATACCGAATTCCACTCTATGTTTGATACCATGGAAGTTCATAATGACAGAAATAATTCCTCTCAGTCTTTTTGTTTATCGATCGGGAAATTAAATGATCACTCTAGTCTTTCCGATCGGTTCGAGTTAGAGTCGATTAAACACAGACTCCAGGAGGATGTTCAAGGTGGAATCATCATCAATCCAAACATGAGTAAACTCAATATTATCAATTTCACAAGTCACCTTGGTTAACCATTTGAATATGCATTTTTTGCTATTTTGGGTCAGCATCATAGAACTGTCCATAGTGATTAAATGATATTCGGTTTAAGATATCTTTTTACCCATCTTCTTAGGTGATAATTGACTCTTTACAAATCTTTAAAGATCGGGTACATACTTTATGGCCTTGACTAATTGAAGCTGTAAGACCAGACTTTTGCAAAATACGTCAATATCTATGTTGTCCATTTTTTTTGAATTTTTTGAATTTTTATTTTTTTGATTTTTTTGCCAGAGTCAGTAGGATGGTCAGTAGATTGGTCAGGTGCGTGTGGAGTTTGTATGTAAAATTTTTGCACGTGAGGGGTCTTGAGTTCACTTTGTGGTTCCTCATATCTCCTTGGTTGTTTATCATGTCATGTACTCTTCAGATGATATTATCAAGATTTTCTTTCAAAGCATCAGTTTTTTGATATATCCGAGGTATTTCATCTGATATCATCTCATGATTAGAAGACAAGTAACCATACTTGTTATTCCATGACTCTAGCATGTAATCCTATGTTGAGTAGTAGTCATTCTTAGTGTTCGGGGTCAGGTCGTGAATCTTATTTCCTTGACTCTGGGGGTCTCACGTGTTGTCAAAGGAAAAGTGGACGTATTTGGGATGAGAGTCATCATGAGTAGAGGACGGTTCAAATAGTGAATTGTCAGATGTAACCAAATATCGTATTCTTTTGTCAAAGTCAGATACGTCCATGTTTATCCTCAAATTTACTAGCTCCATTGAGTTGAAGGATATGGAGAAATCCTCAAGCGCATCATGGAAGCGTGATCGTCGTATCGGATACGACGAAGAACGACTAGTCGTACTAGTTGTTCGGTGCAGCGGAATTTAAAAAATTTTATTCGATGAAACCACATGATCCGAGAACTATTCTCAAATCGTTTCATCTATAAACACAACAAGTATAATGCAATACCTCTTGAAGCGTGGTTGATCAAGTCTCTACGAAAATAGACCTCCTGTCTCAAGTCCGATCGTCAGAGTAACGGCTTGCGAGCGCGGAGATGAGTCGCGGTGTCCTCGCAATCCAAGATGATCCAAGCACGGTTGCTCCTGATTTTGTCGCACGAGATCAAACGTCTCCTTCGTGAGTAAATCACTCCAAGTAGACGAAGAACCGCAGAGCGTCGAAGCGGCAACACGATGGCGCGGGCGTCGACGATTCTCTCCACCAAGGTGGACGGCCACCAAGAAGAGAGGGAGAGAGAGGGATGTCGACTATGAGAAAGAGAGAGAGAGAGAATTGTGTGCTACAAATAGCATGTAAAGAGAGAGCATGGTATGCTTCTATATTTATAGGGTTTTGGGATCCATGGATCTCAATCCATGGGACGTCTAAAATCAATGGATGAGATTGATTTATGTCAATCCAATGGTCAAGACTGTTGTTGGAAAAAAACCAACAACTTGTGATTTAATTTTGATTAAATATATTTGATAAATCAAATATATATTAATACCAAATTAAACCAACCAAATAAGGAGAGAGAGACCAAAGGAGATTCTCCTTCCCTTTTGGAGGGAGGTGACGGCCACCAATCCCACAAGGGATTTGGTGCCACCCCCTCCTTTCCTAATGGGAGGGCAATCTCATGGATTACCATGAGATTGCATATCTCCTTGATTTTTCTCTCTACTTATTTATCAACAACAATTTGTTGATATTTTAATTCACCAAAATAATTCTCAATTAATTTTGGGAATATTGCAATCTTGACATTGAAATATTGTGAATCATATTCACAACCCAAAACAAAAGGTAATTTACATTTTCAATTAATTAAACAATGGGTATCCAATACACATTAATAATTAATCTACTAATATAAATTATATTTAACTCTATCTAATATATTATAAATCACATTTATAACATATTATGAATAATTGGATATTACTATCCACATTATTCTTATCCATAATAATTAAATCACATTTAATCACATTGGATAATTTCTCATACATCATGATAATTAAATCACATTTAATAATTAACTTCTTCTTTGCTTAGATCTTATAGAATTGTTCTTAAACCATTTAAGAACAATGTTATTACTCCTCAGATACTTGGAGATAAGGACAGGGCGATTGTATTGTCCACGTATAGTGACTTGGATATTGAGATCACATCTCAAATCCAGATCCCATGGACCTCTCATAGATGCTTGATTAAATCAAGACCGTAAACCTAATCTTCTCATTGCATCTAAATCTCATTCAGATCAATGTCCAGTATATTGACTAAGATTAGGTCACTTCTCTAATGAGAGGAGTCACTAAAATCTAGACCTGTTTCATCACTCCTTTGGAATGGAAGCGTCATGGTTATACAACCGTTTATGATCAAATCACCCTTCAGGTATTCCCAATACCTGTACATCCTGCATACTGGAAGACTTATGATCATCCTAAAGATATAGATCACTTTTACACTATCATCTTCATAGTCTGATCATCAAGTTTCTCAATCTTGGTCCTTGGGATATGATATAGATCATATGTTTTCACAAAGCATATATCTTACCTTCAAATTCATATCATGCTTCTAAAGTATGATGACCATGCATGGAATTTGGTCAATCCCAATACCTCATGAGTGAGCTCATGTCTCTCGGTTCACAAGTGAACCTGTATGATCCCTTTGAGAGATCATATTACTCATATGCCCTTACTTGCACACGAGCTCGCCGGTATATCTACCTTGGTTAGGTCATCAACCTATTGGTCTGCCAAATGTACATACTCAGACATATAGTAATATATCTGTCTCTGGTCAGAGGATGTTTGCCTGTGATGTGACAGTATTCATCATAGGTCTTTGGTTATATCGATCTCGTTAAGTCAACTCATTGACTCAACTAATCTGATACCTCCGAATCAATATCCCTATGCAGAGGACCTGCATCAAAAGGTCGATCAGATATCAGTCTAATGAGATAGGATTGCCATCTCCCACTCAGACTGGAGATCACTACTTGTCAATCATTGATGATACTTGATGAGTCCTCTATCTAACTCCTTAGATATTCATCAAGCATCAGCCTCTATGATTCAATCAATGAATCATCAGCTGTATGATTATCAAGTTGGCCATGGTACATAACCCTAATTGTACAGAGGGACCTTACAGTGCATTCATTCATTCAATATCAGAAATGGAGTGAAACATAATCAATAACTTTTATTGATAAATCATTAATTACAATAAAAATTATTGTAGGAATGGTTCGCCTCGGGCTCACATTGCTAACAATCTCCCACTAGCCCTCAGAACCATTCAGGTACAATCCTTAAACCCATATTCATTACATGCTGGTCGAAAACCTTCTGTGTCAGAGGTTTGGTAAGAGGATCAGCAACGTTGTCGGCAGAGGCCACCTTGGTGATGATGATGTCACCACGCTTTTGAATCTCCCGAATGATGTGGTATTTCCTTTCTACGTGCTTGCTCTTCTGATGCCATCTGGGTTCCTTCGCCTGGGCAATGGCTCCCATGTTATCACAGAGTAGCGGGATGGGAGTATCAGAGGAAACTACGCCAAGCTCCAGGACGAACTTGCGTAACCACACCGCCTCCTTTGCAGCATCTGATGCGGCAATGTATTCGGCTTCTGTTGTTGAATCTGTTGTAGTGTCCTACTTCTTGCTTCTCCAGCTCACAGCACCACCATTCAACAGGAACACAAACCATGATGTCGACTTTCGATCATCAATATCCGATTGGAAGTCAGAATCTGTATATCCCAAGACTTGGAGATCACCATCTCCGTAGACTAAGATGTAATCTTGCGTCCGTCTTAGATATTTGAATATGTTCTTTACTGCATTCCAGTGTTGTTCTCCATAGCAGGATTGGTAACGACTTACCACTCCCACTGCATGGCAGATATCTGGCCTAGTGCACATCATGGCATACATTAAGCTTCCTACGGCTGATGCATAAGGACATCTAGCCATGGCTTCTTTTCCTCAACAGTTTGAGGAGCCATTCCTTTAGACAGGTGGATACCATGTCTTAAGGGTAGGAATCCTTTCTTAGAACTATCCATACGGAATCGTTCAAGAATCTTCTTAATGTATCCATGTTGTGACAATCCCAAAATCCTCTTTTCTCATTTTCTGAACAACTTCAGGCCTAAGATGTAAGAGGCTTATCCAAGATCTTTCATCTCAAAGGTATGGGATAGCCAAACCTTCACACTGGTCATCATCCCTGTATCATTCCCAATGATAAGTATGTCATCTACATAAAGCACGATGAACACAATGGCGCTCCCACTAAGCTTCTTGTATACATAAGGTTCATCAGGATTCTGCACAAAATCATAACTCTTTATGGTTTCGTCAAATCTGATGTTCCAACTACGAGAAGCTTGCTTGAGCCCATAGATGGATTTCTTCAGCTTGCATACTTTACCATCCTCAGTCATGAAGCCCTGGGGCTGCTCCATGTAGATATCCTCCTCGAGGTATCCATTAAGGAAAGCCGTCTTGACGTCCATCTGCCAGATGTCGTAGTCAAGATATGCAGCTATAGCCAGCAATGCCCTGATGGATTTAAGCATAGCCACAGGAGAGAATGTCTCATCGTAGTCGATGCCTTCTCTCTGTGTGTAGCCCTTGGCTACGAGCCGTGCTTTGAAAGTCTCTACTTTCCCATCAGGTCCCCTCTTTCTCTTGAAGATCCATTTACACCCAATGGATTTTACCCCTTCAGGTGGATCCTCTAGGGTCCATACACCATTCTTATGCATGGAGTCAATTTCTGACCTCATTGTTAGCATCCATCTATCCATGTCATGATCCGCGAGTGCTTCATCAAATGAAGTAGGATCATTTTCAATCTCACTTGACACATAGAATCCATACCTTTCAGGTGGTGCAACCACCCTCGAACTCCTTCGAAGAGGTATGGGTGTTTCATCTTTGTTTACTTCTTCAGTTTCTGGTCTAGGAAGCTCAGAATCCTCAGGTGATTCAATGAGTTCCTCTACTTCATTTTTATCTTAACCTTTAAGGAAATCATCCTCCAAAAATTTCACATCTCTGGAGACAAAAACCTTTTGGGTATCAGGGTCATAAAGCTGGCATCCAATACCATCTCTAACATACCCAATGAAGTAACACTCATGAGTGCGAAATTCCAGCTTTTTTGCGTCCACGTTCTTCGCATGGACCAAGCAACCCCAAACCCTCAAGTGATTTACACTAGGTTTGGTTCTGTACCATAGCTCATGAGGAGTCTTAGGTACAGATATGCTAGGAATCTTATTCAGGATATATATTGCAGTCTCTACTGCATGTCCCCAGAAACTAAGTGGTAAATGTGCTTTACTCATCATTTAACGGACCATATCCATGATGGTCCTGTTGCGTCTTTCAGCAACACCATTAAGTTGGGGAGTTCCAGAAGTAGTGAGATTGGAGATAATTCCATTCTCTTTGAGGTATTCCTTGAATTCATCAGAGAGGTACTCACCACCTCGATCAGATCGAATTCGTTTAATCTTCCTATCGGTTTGGTTCTCAACCAAAACCTTGAACTCTTTGAACTTTTCAAAGGTTTCAGATTTATGACGTAATAGGAAGACAAACCCGTATCGCGAATGGTCATCAATAAATGTCAAATAATATCGATATCCATTTCGAGTCACGGTACTGAAGGGACCACATACATCGATATGTATTAGGTCAACAATACCTTCGCATCTTGTAACCTTGTTAAGGAAAGGCATCCTAGTCATTTTACCACGGATATAATGTTCACAGGTAGGTAAAGATTGAACCTGTAGAAAATCTAAAGGTCCATCCTTTATCAATCTATTGATCCTATCAACAGATAAATGACCAAGCCTTTGATGCCAAATCATGTTTGAATGATTTTCATTATTCCTGGATCTTTTAGGGTTTTTATTAGTGATTGTAACATTCATGATATCTTCATTAATGCACAATTGATAGAGTCCTCCAGAAGTCAAAATACCATCTGCAATATATTTATCATAATGATTTAGGACTAATTTATTAAGAATAGGAACGAATATCCACTTCTAACTAGCTTAGATACAGATATTAAGTTCCTCCTGACTTCAGGTACATAAAGACACTCTTTAAGTACTAGGACTCTACCACTAGATAATGATAGCCGACAAGTCCCGACGGCGACTGCTGCAACACTTGCATCAGATCCCATCTGGATGACTATCTCCCCTTCTTCAAGTTTTCTAGTTTCCTGAAACAAATGCAACAAATTGCATACATGAACAGAAGCACCAGAATCAACAACCCAACTTCCTTCTCGTCCTACGAGAAAGCTGGTTTCAATGATAAAAATAGATTTCATACCTGTTGGGGCTTTACCTTTGTCGACCGACTTCAGGTAATCCGGGCAATTACACCTCCAGTGCCCCGGCTTCTTGCATTGGTGACAGACGTCGGTTTTCTTGGATGCCATTAAAGTGGATGCATTGGAAGAAGAGCCAACACTTTGTCCCTTCTTCTTTCTGTTCTGGGCCGGGCCCTTCCGAGAACCTTGCTTCCGACCGCGCTTCCCTCTGACCTGTGCAACCATTGCACTGCCAGCGGGACCATCCTTCTTCATCACGTTGCGGACTTTAATGAAGCAAGGAGAGCAGCACTTGTTAATTCCAACTTATTCATGTGGAATGACACCACAAAGTTATTGAAAGATTTGGGCAATGACAGCAGAATGAAGTCAGCTTGCATGTCTGCATCCATCGTTGCTCAAAGAGTCTCCAGCTCCGACAAGTACTCAAACATTTTGAGTACGTGTTCACGGACCGAAGTCCCTTCCTGCATCTTGCAACAAATGAGGTCTTTCATAACATTGTACCGATGGGTGCGGTTAATGTCACCAAACATATCCTTTAGATTCTACATGATCTCCTGGCAGGTACTCATCTCCACATGTTGCTTCTGTAGAACATTGGAGAGAGCCTAGGATATAGCATCTAGCCAAGGCATGATCCTCATCATACTTGTCATTGTATGCTTTATCTTCCTTATATTTAGGATTTTCAAGCTTGTTTTCAGAGAGCACATAGCTGATGCGCTCCGCCGAGAGTACAAGCTCCAAATTACGGATCCAATCCGAGTAATTTGGTCCGGTCAATTGGTTGACCTCCAGAAGCCTGCTCTGTGGGTTAATGGATTTCATTTTCTGAAATTGAGAATGCACTATATTAGAACATATAATCATATATTCAATTTAGTTTTATTTGATTAAGGTATTTTAAATCAAATTAGTCTTGCTATGTCAACTATGAAAGTTTATTCCCTTATTCACTTTCAAAGTAGGAGATATACTTACCGATATATCTCAAGCAAGAACTGGGATCTCCTCCTTATCTTTGTCATATCCCAATAATATGAGAACCTATGACTCCAATAAAGAGAAGCGGGAATACATTCCGCATTGCAAGTCCAACTTGCATTTCCCAATTCGGTCTTTAATACCCGGGCCCACCACCCCTAAGGCAATGTTGACCCGTCATTAATTGAACCAACCGTCAATAGGAATACAACTCGCTATGCGCAATCCAATATCGCCCCAATAATATGAGGACCCGATATTGGGGTCACTATGCATACATCCTTACTCTTTCGAGAAGCGACGAGCCCGATCCAAATGGATCATATGCAGGAGCTGTCACTTCGGACAGGCGTCTCCTACACATAATATCTGGCGACGAAACCCTTCGCCTTGATGGGAGACCATGGATGTCACTTATGTGATCCTCCACCTCTTATTCAAATTCTAATTAATTAACATGAATCATATTCATATGATTAATTATTCCAAGGGAATTATTAACTATAATCATATTAGAGTATTTTAATTGGATATAATTAATTCAATCATATTAAATTAATTATCAATCCAATTCAATCAATCAAACTTGATTTTCTTACTTGAATATATATATGGTATTATTCTCAAAGTACATATTAATTCGTATTTTAATAATTAGGAAAAATACATCTTAATCCCTCAGACATTATCCCAGCCCTACCCCCTGTCATTGCCAGTACCGACGGGAGTGGGACGGACCACATACGTTGCAACCTGCTACCCCAGCGATCCCCGACTAGACACCATATACACCTCGAGAAAGGATAATGCCAAATTGATTAATTTGTACTTGAGATGATCATCGGTTCTTCAACCGAAATTGTACCATATAGTAAAAATCAAAACATTTTTGATTATAAGGAAATTTGCTATACAAATTCCCAATTCCTATTCAAGCATCAAGTTTGAAAGATTGTGGTTTCCAATTATGATTTAGATCACATCTTAATCAATTAATTGGTTGGGGCCAAGTCAATTAGGCAAATAATCATGTTTCAATATTTCACAAATATTTTTCAAGATTATTTCACGAAATTAACAATTAATTTCACTAATTGACAATCACTTGGTTCTAGATTAGGAGTGTAATTTCAGTAATGACCGCTACTCACTAAAATTAACATATCTCAATCAATTTAAATCCAAGTTAGACAAACTCAATTTTCAAAGATTTCTAACTTGATTTAGGACAGAAGACAAGTGAAGTTTCATGCATTTCGAGACAGATGATAACAGTAATTAACTCTTTAATCATGTTAAAATCTACTGTTCCCGCAACAGTGCATACATGTTCATTAAAACATCCATATCTTGAGCATACGAAATCTGATTTACACAAACTCAGATCCTATGGTTTCATTATTTAATGGGGAACAAAATATATTAAATTCATGTTTAAACAATTTAAACAGTGTCGAATTTATTTACTAAACAGATCTGCGAAATCAAATGCGATGAAAACTTTCGCGACCTAAACGAACCCAAGTCGTCCTCGGTTTTTCGAATCATATTCGAAACCGTCGACCTAAGGCTCTGATACCACTTGAAGGATATGGAGAAATCCTCAAGCGCATCACGGAAGCGTGATCGTCGTATCGGATACGATGAAGAACGACTAGTCGTACTAGTTGTTCGGTGCAGCGGAATTTATAAAATTTTATTCGATGAAACCACATGATCCGAGAACTATTCTCAAATCGTTTCATCAATAACCACAACAAGTATAATGCAATACCTCTTGAAGCGTGGTTGATCAAGTCTCTACGAAAAGAGACCTCCTATCTCAAGTCCGATCGTCGGAGTAACGGCTTGCGAGCGCAGAGATGAGTCGCGGTGTCCTCGCAATCCAAGATGATCCAAGCACGGTTGCTCCTAATCTCGTCGCACGAGATCAAACGTCTCCTTCGTGAGTAAAGCACTCCAAGTAGACGAAGAACCGCAGAGCGTCGAAGCGGCAACACGATGGCGCGGGCGTCGACGATTCTCTCCACCAAGGTGGACGGCCACCAAGAAGAGAGAGAGAGGGCTGTCGAGTATCAGAAAGAGAGAGAGAGAGTATTGTGTGCGACAAATAACATGTAAAGAGAGAGCATGGTATCCCTCTCTATTTATAGGATTTTGGGATCCATGGATCTCAATCCATGGGACATCTAAAATCAATGGATGAGATTGATTTATGTCAATCCAATGGTCAAGACTGTTGTTGGAAAAAAACCAACAACTTGTGATTTAATTTTGATTAAATATATTTGATAAATCAAATATATATTAATACCAAATTAAACCAACCAAATAAGGAGAGAGAGACCAAAGGAGATCCTCCTTCCCCTTTGGAGGGAGGTGACGGCCACCAATCCCACAAGGGATTTGGTGCCGCCTCCTCCTTTCCTAATGGGAGGGCAATCTCATGGATTACCATGAGATTGCATATCTCCTTGATTTTTCTCTCTACTTATTTATCAACAACAATTTGTTGATATTTTAATTCACCAAAATAATTCTCAATTAATTTTGGGAATATTGGAATCTTGACATTGAAATATTGTGAATCATATTCACAACCCAAAACAAAAGGTAATTTACATTTTCAATTAATTAAACAATGTGTATCCAATACACACTAATAATTAATCTACTAATATAAATTATATTTAACTCTCTCTAATATATTATAAATCACATTTATAACATATTATGAATAATTGGATATTACTATCCACATTATTCTTATCCATAATAATTAAATCACATTTAATCACATTGGATAATTTCTCATACATCATGATAATTAAATCACATTTAATCATCAACTTCTTCTTTGCTTAGATCTTATGGAATTGTTCTTAAACCATTTAAGAACAATGCTATTACTCTTCAGATACTTGGAGACAAGGACAGGGCGATTGTATTGTTCCACGTATAGTGACTTGGATATTGAGATCACACCTCAAATCCAGATCCCATGGACCTCTCATAGATGCTTGATTAAATCAAGACCGTAAACGTAATCTTCTCATTGCATCTGAATCTCATTCAGATCAATGTCCAGTATATGGACTAAGATTAGGTCACTTCTGTAATGAGAGGAGTCACTAAAATCCAGACTTGTTTCATCACTCCTTCGGAATGGAAGCGTCATGGTTATACAATCGTTTATGATCAAATCACCCTTCAAGTATTCCCAATACCTGTACATCCTGAATACTGGAAGACTTATGATCATCATGAAGATATAGATCACTTTTACACTGTCATCTTCATAGTCTGATCATCAAGTTTCTCAATCTTGGTCCTTGGGATATGGTATAGATCATATGTTTTCACAAAGCATATATCTTGCCTTCAAATTCATATCATGCTTCTAAAGCATGATGACCATGCATGGAATTTGGTCAATCCCAATACCTCATGAGTGAGCTCATGTCTCTCAGTTCACAAGTGAACCTGCATGATCCCTTTGAGAGATCATATTACTCATATGCCCTTACATGCACACCAGCTCGCCGGTATATAGACCTTGGTTAGGTCATCAACCTATTGGTCTGCCAAATGTACATACTCTGACATATAGTAATATATCTGTCTCTGGTAAGAGGATGTTTGCCTGTGATGTGACAGTATTCATCATAGGTCTTTGGTTATCTCGATCTCGTTAAGTCAACTCATTGACTCAACTAATCTGATACCTCTGAATCAATATTCCTATGCAAAGGACATGCATCAAGAGGTCGATCAGATATCAGTCTAATGAGATAGGATTGCCATCTTCCACTCAGACTGGAGATCACTACTTGTCAATCATTGATGATACTTGATGAGTCCTCTATCTAACTCCTTAGATATTCATCAAGCATCAGCCTCTATGATTCAATCAATGAATCATCAGCTGTATGATTATCAAGTTGGCCATGGTACATAACCCTAATTGTACAGAGGGACCTTACAATGCATTCATTCATTCAATATCAGAAAGGGAGTGAAACATAATCGATAACTTTTATTGATAAATCATTAATTACAATAACAATTATTGTAGGAATGGTTCGCCTCGGGCTCACATTGCTAACATGAGTATGCATAATATATGTTTGGTTCTACGAGAAAATCATATCTCAAGGTCTCAACAAAGGATGGATGTGTGTGTAGGAGGACTGATGGCTGGGTAGGAACCTCTTCCAAGAAGGGGTTCCTCTGAAGAGAGAATGGGGACGAAGATTGGGGATTTATCATGCGAGCGCAACCCATGGAGTCTAGGTATCAATGCCAAAATTATGACATCTTTGAAAATGATAGTGAAGATTATTAGCGAAACCTCGTTCTGAGTGTGCAAGAGCACTATCTTTGAACACACACAACTCAATACGCAATGCAAACCCCAAAATTCACCGACTCAACACAGTGAAGGTCGCAAAGGTCTGACCAATTATCTTTTCAATTTTAATTAGTGATAATTCCAATTCTTGCACTCATAAGTGAGATGTTAGGTGCCGAAAATTCTCCTTAAGATTGGCCTGAATTTGTACGGCTAGTTGCATCCACTTCGTCCAGTATGGGTGTAACTATAAACCGTAAAATAGCTACCCATGTTACTTGAGGATAGTGCCAATCGTGTTGTCCTTTAACCACACATTATGCTAAGGGAGACCGTAGTTCCCTCACTAAGAAGTAGCTAGTCATTTTTAGAATAAGTATTCCAAATGAAGATTCCATAAGTGTCCTAAGTGTACATCCCTCGCTCACTCAGAAAAATAAATGAATCCAAGGACGAGGTATTTTCCCGTAAAAGTTCTCAATTTTATGGGTTAATTTAATTTCCCTTGTCCATCACTCTCATATTTTAATTAGGTGATCACTGAAATTAAGGTGATCACACATACACGTCTACCGTCTAGTCCCGATTTTCTTTAGATCTTAAGTGATAAAATAAGGGAGGAAATCGAGAAAATTTGATGCACGTGAAAAAATGATGATGAATGCTCAGTTAGAATACTTATAGTGAATACTTGAAATCTACATGTGAGATGAAATATATGAATTATAAACTATTCTATATTAAATGCAAGCCGACAAAATCGCACCTAGCAGAAAGTTCTACTAACTGGAAAGAATTGAGTTGATTTTTGACTAGGTTGATTGATCAAAAAGTGCATCCCAATTAAGTGTAAAGTGTGGTCCTAAGTTCTATGAGAACAAGCAATGAAACCCTAGTATCTCTAATAGCCATATGTGCATGTCTAACCTACGAACCACTCAAGTTGGGCTCCATTGTCACCGGAGAGTGAAACAGGATTGATACACCACAAGAAAATGTCCACTCTCTTTACACACGTGAGAACCTGATCGGGAACCACTAGAAATGGGCAGTTATAACAAATTAAAAATGCAGAAAAATGAAAACCTAGATTTTATGCTCTATCACAACTCATCTCGATCTTAAATTTATTATGACTCTTTGGTGGGATCATCGAGATTCTTTGGTTTCTCATAAAATCGCTCCACTTACGATGAGTACCTCGTACTAAAAACAAGAGAGATAATGTAAGAGAGTGACACAAATAATCAAAAATAAAGACAAGAAAATAAATGTTGAGAAAATAAAATAAACTAAAATAAATGCAGGAAAAATGGAAAATGTATGCTGATGAGGCTCTGGGGCCAAACTACCCAAATATGTTGAAAACCTAACTCTAAATTTTCTAGACAAAAACCTAAGCTATTTTCCTCCTCGATAATGACACCATCTGATTAATCCCAAATCACCCTAGTTAATTGTTTCAAATTAATAGTTGTATATGTGTTGTAGTTGGGCAGTCAGAATCAATCAAGAAACTACCCACAATTTTTAATTAATTCAATTAATGAAGAGTGTTTTATTATTTATTTAACTGGGCAAGTTTGAGGATCGGCTCAAGGAGGAAAAGCAACAACCTAGATTTAGGTCTATAAGACTTCGATCATGGTTTTCGAGGTGAATTTGTCGGTATTTTTATGCAATATGAGGATGCAGATGCAAAATTGGGAAATTTTAAGGACTAAAATGCAAATAATGATCAAACATTGTCAAAAAAAATATGAAACTTGGTCAGGATGTAGAGAATGATGAAATGAGGACATTATAATTTTTTATAATTTTCTGATGCAAAATGAATGTTTAATGAATTTATGAATGCAGAAAATGTGAATATAGATAATTAATTATAATAAATATAAAATCTATTTATTTTAGAGGAATTAAATTATCTAAAACATATAACTATGTGATATATCTATTGAAAAATATACACTAAAAATGTGGATTTATATTCTTATTAAAAATTAATTATTGTAATACACAAAATGAATTTTACAGAACAAAATATGCATGAAAATCAAAGATTTTTCGGCACAACAAAGAATATAACTAAATCAAGCATATTTGCATTTTTGGTAATTTCTATAATTATTGTTAATTTTATATGAATTCCAGAGCATTGAATTGGTAAATTATACCATTTTTTCGCAAAAATATTAATAATGAATTAACCACAGATAATAAAAAATTAAGCATATGCCACAATGTAAAGAAGTAGTTATAGGACAAAGTGCCTATTTTTAATAAATAAAATAATGTTAAAAAATGACCAGAATAAAGCGAGAACACAAAGGTCTCAGCGCAAAAAAACAAATTTAAAATAAACAAATGTTTTGCATGGGAATTGAAAACTAATTAGCCAGCCCCCTAAGGGGATTTTTGCAATTTTTCACTGAGGCACATGTTGTGCACATGCCCTGCCAGAACAACGGCTCACTTGTGATTGAGGAGGAGGGATGGGGTATCCTTACATATATACCCGTGTACACGTGCCTTGCGCGTGCCCTTCTAAAGAAGGGTGCAGATGTAAGATGGGGGAAATTACAGGGGGTCACCATACAAATGACCCCTCCCTAATGTGTATAGCACATATAGGGGGATAAAGGTGGCTTGCGAGCAGAGGTAGATGTGGTCTGAGGTGAAGCGATTGGGAAGTTGGTCCGCGATGGTCGAGCGACTGGAGGCGATGTCAAGGGCGATCAGCGTATGGATGATCATACTCCTTCCTCTTGGCTGACACACAGCTAGGGGTCGTCGGTGTTGCGTAAATGGATGAAGACTACTGGATGCAATGGAGATGTTCTAGATGACAGTTGATGTGTACGCAACGGAGTGTGTCGATGGAGGGGTAATGTATGCCAGTGGAGAGGTCGATGGCATCGACTATCGAGGAAGTTGTCGATGAAGATGCGCGGAGTAGTCGTGCTTGGATCTAGAGCTCTGGTAGTGAGTCAGTGCTGCATGTGTTGCCTGATGGCGGAAATGGTGGAATCAAAGTTGGAGTGGTAGATGATGCTTGATGAGAGAAGGTAGGGTGGCACACAACCACATAGAGTAGGTGTAAAGGAGCACCTCGTGTGCCCCATTGAGGATGGTAAACAGTGGAAAGAATGGATAATGGGAATAAGGAATTGATGCGGTGGAGATGGCGGAAGACAGCGTGAAGAAGAAGAAGGAAAAAAGGGAACGAAGAGGAAGGACTAAGGAAGAAAGAATAAAGGGGTTTCATTATATGGGGTTCACCAGAGATAGAGGGAACTTGTGGACGGGCTCCCTGGGTCGTCGCCTCCACTTGAGTGGGAGATGGGCTCAAGGAAGCTCGTGCGACAAGAACAATAGGACCTCAGATCACACCGAGAAGAGAAGGGGTCATCACTTAACCGGTTTGGATCCCTACTATCACCAGATAAGTTCTAGGGAGCTCTCTCTCCTCTTGTTATCAAAGATGGCATATGTTGTGACATGTTGTTCACCGTGGGTTAAATAGGGCATGGGCATCAGGAGGTTGGTTGACGAGGGATGCACTGGCGACAAGAAATAGGAAGAGAGGAGTCGGTTGTAGTGATTGCGGGGTTAGGTGAAAGGGAAAAGTCTATGGCGGATAGAGATAAGGCAATGTGTAGTTAGAAGGTAGGGGACAAAGTTTTAGGGATGTTAGGGCGAGAGGGGGCCAGTGATTTCAGAATCGCCGCATGGGAGGCTGGTGTGGGATGTAGGGGAGCGGGGGTATGCGGAACCATGGAAGGGAGAGGAGAGAGCACGTGGAGGCACCGCGCCATGGAAGGCGGAGCAGCTGGTGTGGGTCAGCATAATGAGAGGGAAAGGGGGCCACCACGTGGTGCACGGGGGTGCGACCACGTGGTAAGCAAAAAAATAAAAAGTAAATTAAATAAATAATAAATATAACTATGTAAAAAAGTAAAAAATAAATATACTAATAATTAAAATAAAGTAAAATAAATAAATATAATTATGAAAATAAAAAATGTTGCTCCTAGAAAAAAACAAAAATTAAATGTAAATAAAAAATAACATAAAGGGTCAAATTAAAAAGTGGTCATCACGAAAATTTCTCGTCTCGATGAGATCTACAATTTTCGTGAAGGACCAAAAACAAAAGAAATAAAAAGTAATTTTGTTGGTATCCTATAGATATAGAATACTGTATTTTATTTTTTGCGAATTTCTTTGTCATATTTTAACAAGATAAAAATCAAGATAAAAATATAACATAATTATTTACAACTTAATCTAATTTTTTGGACACATAAATAAAATATAGAGGACATATGTACAATTTACAATAGGGGCCCAAAACCCAAGCTGCACATACACAAACTCTTATTCTTTTGAATTTGGTCATATTTTAAAGGTAATTGAATGTACATTAATTTAAAAAAAGAAGTGGTTCATAGGAGAGTGTATGAGGAAGATATTTACGTTTTAAGACTTTTAATCTCGAACTAGGGTTTGAGTTTTATTGGTCAATTTTACAAGTTAGTATTTTTTTGTATTTTTACTTTATTCTTGATAGTGATATGTACACAGTGAAGTTGGTTTGAGGTTAATCGAAATTAGGATGAATTAATTAAAAATCTATGAAGTTAGCTGCTTTTTAGGTCATTTCACACTTGAATTTTTCGCTCCTTATTTTATGCCATGATGCATGATTAGATGCAATTATTATTTTGTAGATATTATTTATAGAATATGTACATGTTTAGAATATAATAAAATCATAAGGAAAACACTAAAATAGAATAACCTATAGAAATACATTGTTGAATATTTTATACTTATACCTATATAATATAAACCCTGATTTGTTTAAGTGTATGCATCATGAAAAACAATTAAAATATATTTATGTACATAAAAATAATTTATAAATATATAAATTATGAAAATAAAATAATAAATCAAAAATATAAAATAAAAATAAAATATACAAAACAGTGGTCAATATACCTATAAATACACTTGTAAAAAGTAACTTGTAATAAATTAACTCATAAAATAAATTAAAATCATATTAAAGTAATACATAAAATAAGAAAAAAGTATTTTATAAATAAAATTTAATAAAATCATTAACTATTTTTAATTCATTTATTTTCAAATAAAGGTCCTACTTTATCCTGTTGTGTCCTACGTGGACTAGTCACATTGCATGGACTAATTGACCCAAGTCTATTGTCCTATCTTCTCTCTGAACATTTTCAGATGTCTCAAATGGCCCAATTTTATTCCCTTTTTCCCACCTCCATCAGATCCGCTTAACCCTCGAGCGCTTCACCACTTTTGCTCCTTGATTATCCATGATTCTTCCATGGTCCTTAGATATCTGTTCATAACCTTACTTGATAACTATCCCCAGGTTAATAAGGATCAAAACCCATGTTCATAAATAAACCCTTCCTCCTTTGTAAATTTGGTCCCTTTTTGATTCCTAATACTCACTACACTCTGTCAAGAGAGTCTCCACATGATAGATGGTGTACTCCTAAGGTGTTGGCATGGTCAGCGAAGGAGGAGAGGCGATCCATGACGGAGCTCTGGCCCGTCCTACTCCTCGGTCCTCATGCCATGTTCGAGCAGTGCCCTTTACTATATTTAGGTAGCTTTAGTCGTTTTGTTTCATTATATGCATTTTGTTTTGTGTTTCATCTATTGTTTTAGCCAAGGTTTAGATTTAGACCTCGGCATAGCTCGGGAGCTCCGACCACGGTTCTACGCCTGTGCAACCCCGATCCAACCAACGTGACCACCCCACTTACTTTCCCTATTATTCCTCCATCTTTCTCCCTTCACTTTACACCCAATTCACCCCTTGATCTAGATATCGGTTCTCCCTCCATCACCACCTTGTTGGATGACTTCATCCACTCCATCTCACTCCCATTCCATGCCTAATCGGGTCGAGGAACTTTGCCATCGACCCGTGAATTTGTTTGTGTAGGTTCCATCCCAAGAAGGACCCTATCTAAGGGGTTTTGAGACTCAAGAAAATCTCCAGGAACACTCGACCTCCAGAGATTGATAAACGAGCCTTGAACACTTGTGATGCCCCCAATAAATGTAAAACCCTTCCAGCGTGCTATCGAGCACTTCAGCAGCGTGATTGGTGGTCGAAGGAGGCATCCAGAGCCGATCGAACGAGCTATGTGGAAGCCTGCTTCCTAGTTCTTCTAGGTCCATCCAGGATCATCCGATCGATCCATGTTCTTCGTGAGTAGCAAGATATGTCATATCAACCCGCACCTCAACCGTTGGATCTCCTCCCAAGATCTAATATTGGATGTCAGATTCGAAGGGGTATCGGTCATTCAAATGATGACACATTAGTAAGTGAGATGATCACATATGTCCACCAGTGCACTAATGGGGGTAAATTACATATCCTTCCCTGCATTTTTATGTTCTTTTCTTTTAGTTCTATAAATAAAATTTTATGTATAAATTAATTTGTAAATTCTGGATAAAGATCCACGTACTTATTTGATATTGCATATGGGTGCAATCCACCTCAGCTCACGTATCGTCCCCCGTGGGTTGAGCAAATTGTGAATATGTCCAAGCAATTTTGTGAATTATTAAATAGTCCATAAAATTTAAATAGAAAATTTGCACATTTAACCCTAACTTTATTTTTAATTGCAAATATACCCTCGCTATTACGTGTATTTTTCTCTTGTATTTCATTTATTAAAAAGTCTGTACTCTACAAATTATGCCTAAATAGGATTAGGTGTCCGATACCATATACATTCAAGCATATTTTTATTTTTGCATTTTAGGAATTCTAACTACTTATTATAAATCAAATGAGCGCATTTTTATCCCTGTTTAACTTAGAAAATACCAAAAAATAAAAAAAACATCCAAGAAACTTCCCAAAAATATATTTTATTTATTATTGTAATTGCTAACTCCAGATAAAAAATTCTAAAAATACAATAGATAAAAATACAAAATTAAAAAGATCCAAAATCGAGTAAAAAATAGGAAAATCCCGAAAAATCCTAAAAAATTTTATTTTCGATTCTGAATTATCTATGTATTATTTTATACCTAATAAAATTGATTTAGAGAATTATGGACTTTATTTCTATTTTTAGTCTTCAAATCAAATCAACATATTTAGGTAATCCTTGTTTTGGGATATTTTTGACTTTCAAAACATATAAAAATTAGCAAAAATTCCCAAAAATCACAAAAATAGTAGAAAGTCGTATAAAACTCAAAAGCATTTTATTTCCTTTATTTTAATTGTTTTTCGTATTATTTATAATTTTATTATCATATATTGTATATATAGATCTATATATTCTTATATAGTATAGTGAAGAAAAAAGGATATAAAAATAAGAAAATACAAAAAGAAAATTAAATACTATATATAATTTAAAACAAAAAATAATATATATAAAATTTAAAGCCCACACAAAAATATAACAAAAGGTAAGAGAAAATGACAAATTTTGTATTCACTTGCACAATCTATCGTTTGCTCCATGTGTTCGATCTCTAGACATGCTTACACACTATACACATTTTGTAGAGTTATAATAAATTTTAAATCCATATTTTTGCTTTACATTGATATATACATTTGTGTATTAATTGTTGTCTGAAGTAGGGTTTCTTGTGGGTCGCCCTAATGATCGTGTCTTCGCCTTGTGAAGACATATTTGACCCACGAAAAATCCTCTTCAACAAATGGTGGTTATGTCGAGGAGCAACGTTTGTTTCCTAATTTATATATATATTGGTCTTTTGTTTATTGATTCATCTATTGATTCATTCATGCATCCATTCATTGCCTTATATAAATTTTCCTCTTTCTTACTGGTAAATACTTCATTTCTATATTTGTTTAGATACAATATTTGATTAATTATGCTAATACACCTCTTTTGTTATGTTTATTGCGAGGGCCCACTACGCGATGATGACCTCTTAAGAGATGATGCAACCAAGCAAAGTGGAGATCGATCTTCTTCACATGACCAGCTGGAGAGGCAACATGCATAACGAGGAGACCAATTAGCCTAGATTTTTAGTTTAGATTTTTCTTTTATTTTATTCAGAGAGAGTGATTAATTATTTATTGTAATAATTATGAACTTGGACTCTACTCTACTCTACGAGGTCCATTTCTCGGTGATTGTTCACCTGGGGGGCTTATGATGGTTTTCTCGTGTTTTTATCGCTTTATTTTCTTTGTTTCATGATGTTTTGAGCTTTTTGCCTTTCTTTTTATCTATTTTGTGTGCATGGAGCCCCTAGACTTTATGTTTTCTTGTATCAGTAATTAGGTCTAAATCCTAACAAGAATTATGTATCCATAGTCTCGCAATTGGATCTAGTTAAATTAATAAATGGCAGTTATTTGGACTTAAACCCACATGCCAAGAGCGGCATCATACAACATTGACATGACATGTTGTGGGATGCACTGAGATGTCCCCAAGATAGAACACTGGGGTTTATTTTTGAATAATTAACATACGATTCTTCACAATTAATAAGAGCTACTATTTTGGGCAATTTTGTTGATCGCAGGTTGTTGTGTACATAGGTCCAAAAATTCTGTTTTGCATACCACATGGAGAGAATTGGGAAGGACTATAAGTCCTTTAACTCTGCATGCATCATTAGGTTCAATGATGAGATTTCCATAATCGAATCGACTTGCACGTCTTTTTCACTATCTCCCTTTGATTTTGAGCACCGAGGACTTAAATAAAAAATCTATAAAAATGTTTGGTGCTTGTATGCAAAATTCTTAAAAAGGAGAAAACCCAAAAATCTAAAATAAGAGGACTGCTAAATAAACTTTGACCTTAATTAAAATCTTTAATGGACTTCGTTGCTTTGGGTTCATACAGAACTCATTGTCTTCAGGTACTTTAGGATGGGATCAAAACCCCTCCCATGAATGAGGCACAACCCACTAAGGATTAGAGCCCAAAATACAATATGTTACTATCTTGTGTATTGCATGGATTTCTTAAGTATTGGTACTTCTATCGTACGCGAATAAGTAGGTTCCTATCATCGATCATGTTCCCGCCTTGTGTGGAACATCAACTTGGTCCGAAGTGCTGAGATTAGGCCACACCTTCACGGGTGTATCTGTCTCATCGGTTTGCGTCCGAGTAGGTCCTTGCGTGTTAACAAATGATTCCATTGTGAGCGAGGTCCAAAGTAGTGGGTTTGCCCATCGGCCTCCTCCCTCTTATTCTTTGGCTGAGTAGGGATCTAGGAAGGGCTACAAGGACCTCAAAAAGTGCATATTACATGTTACAAAGGAGAAAGACAAGTGTGAGATGCTTTTTCGGCAACACCCTCACTCTTATAGGGTTAGCTGCTAAGGACTTGTTAAAAGATATGCCTGAAATAATAATTCTAAAAATGAAAAGAAAAAATAGATGACCATTTACATCTTCACATTATGTTAAGTTGGTGAACCCTATTTTGTATTGTGTTTGTATGGATCTATATTACGGTTCAAAGATCAAGTCCTGCACACCTACACAAATTTTGTTATATGCCTCCTCTTTGACCCCCTGCTCGTTTCGAGCCTTCCTATCATTTTACACTCCTTTGTATTCCTTGTTGACCTTCGTATACTTCTTGCATCGATCATCTTTTGCTTCACGATGTTGATTCATGGATGATTCAATCGGAATCTGCCAACACCTACATGGATTTCATGTACTCGACATCGTCAATAGTACGAGGCGATTCCCGAGAACCTGATTCGAACCTTGCAAACCATTCTCCAAACTCCTTGTCTTCTTCCCACTTTCCCTTATCTCCTAATAATTGGGAGCACCCTTGTCCCACTTCTGCCTATTGCAAATGGACATTGATTTCAGACTACATTTTTCTCCATTCTAGCATTCAATTTCAAGTGGTATAATTGGGTATTCTCTTACATTTTTGGATAGAAGCCAATCCCAATCCTGAATCCTAATACAGAATTCATTTCTTCAGACTTAGACCTCGAGATGTAACCTCAAGGAAAGGGCGAAGGGCAGTAACCTCCCTAGACAGAGAAAGGCCAAACTCTCGACCATAACCAAGTGAACGCTCAATTGCTGGCTTCCATCCAAGGCATCTAGCAGCAAATAACGAAACAAGCCCTTATATAAACTCCATTTAAAGATATGTTGAATGACTTGAGGAACAGACCCAAGGGAGGAAGAGGATGAAGAAGAAATGAGGATCCACCCCATGTTGATCCAGATCAATAAGAAGAAGAACCAAGGAATGAGAATCCCAAACTAACGATGAAAGAAACATATAATCCTGGGGAAACTATATGACCGAGTGGATTCGCATCCCATTGGTACGCTCACTTCGAGCTGAAGTCCTTTCTCTTTTACCTACATTCCACATGAATACCAACAAGGAATCCTACATTCACCTGCAACAGCTCTCTCACATCTGCAGAACCACCACTTCCCTAACAGTCTATTAGGCAGAGTCAAGATGATTGCATTTTCCTTCAGTCTCCAGGATAAGGCCCTGTACTGGGTTAATAATTTGGGAAAGGTCGTGACTATATGGGAGGAGCTTAAATCTACATTCCTTCACAAGTTCTATCCTCTCAGTAGACTCAATTAGATGTGAGACAGAATCATCAACTTCTCCCAGGACACCCACAAGTCCATCCATGAAGTATGGGAGTGATTTACAGACCTGTAGAAGAAGTGCCCCCACCATGAGTGACCGAAGACTAGTTTGGTCCAACACTTCTTCGGGGGCCTAATGTTGAGATCCATAGATTAGTCAACACTTCCTATGGGGGATTCCACTTTTAACGATGATGAAGATATAGTTTGGCATATTTTCGAAGAAATGACCAAAGGAGAGGCCACCCTCTCTTCATCCCGTGCTTATTAGAGACGACCTCAGGTCCTCCACAAGAAAATCCACATGGCAACATCCCGCAAGGTAGAGAGAGATGAGAGCTCCAACCTTAACATCATTGGAGGACATCTCTCAAAGGCTGACATTATCGAGAAGCGATCACAAAATCTTGAGAAGTTCGTCGTGATCGAATAGAGGATGCAACATTTGGATAAGATGGACCAAATCACCAAGCACTTGGAGCTGTTGGTTTGCACCTTCAGCTCATGCCAGTCGGTGACACCATCGTCAGAGACTCCTGCTGAGATGAAAAATGAATCATCACCTCCACATCATCCTTAGTCGAGTCAGCAATAGATGGAAATCCATCATGTATACTACGTGCAGGCACCTGAGCATGCCCCACCATAGCAAGAGATGGTGGTCTACTAACCAGACTACCTACCATCTTTAGATCCAGCATTCTTGCCACCACCCTTGATACATAAAGTCAACAATTTTTGGAGCAACAATGCACAACTAGCCCGTGTTGCTGGACAATCCTAGGGCCAACCACCAACCAACTGACCATACCACCAACCTTAGGGTGGTCGCTTTGCATAGTCCTTTCAGCCATAGCCTCAGTATCAACATCATCAATCTCCACAGTTCATTACAATTGGAGACAGTGCCAATATTACCCATAGCCGTAATACCATTAGCAACAGTCGTACCATCAGTACGTGGATGGACCTCAGTAGTAGTACCCTCCTCCTCCATATCAATAGTATCGGCTTCCTCCTCCTCAACAACAACATTAACAGTCCCAGCCTCAACTTCCCAACTAGCAGGTACAAGCAAGCTGACGACCACCAAAACTCCTATCCTGGCCCAGATTGAAGCTAATCTTAGTAACTTCAAGAGAAAAGAGCAAGTAGAATGTGATGTCCCATCTATGTCTATAGAGTTAGATAATTTTAATTTTTCTTGTCTAATGATGTTACTCTCAGAAGCGGTAGAGACTTGACTTCGTCTGCCGTAATCAAAGGAAAGAATAAAGCTTCGTCAGTTGAATCGTCGACTTTTGCATCAGTTATGCCAACTACATGTTCGAGTGAGGAAGGAGGAGGAGGAGCCATGTTAGTTGTCATCTATCACCACCTCCATCAGCAAAAAGAATAAAAAATCAGAAAAAAATAAAAAAAGACCAAAAAGAAGATCATAGACGAAGTGAAGCCACATCAACCATGGAGGGGCCAACACCAATAGTCGATCCAGCTCCAACCGAAGGAGTAGATACCACACTTTTTGCACATCAACCGACAACAACACCATCATTTCTAGAATGTACACCTTTTTACAATATGGATGTACATAATATTGTGGACAAGTTGTAAAAAAGAACAATGCTTTTGATTTTAATTCTGTATTCCTGATGCAATAGAAAAATCCAAAAAATGCAAAAAGAAAAAGTGTATTATCTAATACATCTATTATGGATATTTGAAAAAACTGAATGTTGAATTGCCATTACATGCTCGCTATGAAGAAGGGATTGAAGGAACCGTGTACAAACAAGCATCGATTAGACCACAACAACAAATGCCAGCAAGCTGAGATGCACATCCTTACCATGGCCACAGTTGCAGTCATCAACAATATCCCTCAGAAGAAACAAGACAGAGGAGCACCTTTCATCAGATGCGAGATTTTTCACCAAGTCTTCGAGCGAACCTTGCTTGACAGTGCCTCTTCCATCAACCTCCTGCCATCATCATTACTACAAGAAATTGGTTGGGTCCATTGAAGTAGATACACATGATCCTTCACTTCGTTGATCACTTTATCAAGCGACCCCTAGTAATTATCCTTGTACGACCATTCTTGCGCACTATAGAGGTCATGGTTGACTATGGGCCTGGGAAGATCACATTCAGCTGGAGCAGCAACGGAGTTACCATTGATATGGTCAGTGAGCCAAAAGTTGTATCTGATGAAAGTCATACAACATTTCCTGAAGCAGACTGTGACTTTATTGCAAAAATTAGGGATACATAACTTTCTTTGAATGACAAATGACCCAGTAAATCCTCTCTCATGAGGCAGACTAGGAAAGCATAGTTGACATAAGCTCTGATATCACTTGGTTGACAGAATCCAATTATCTGATACACCTATTTGATTTAGAAAATTCATGCCAGTCTGAACATGATAAATTAATTGTAGATCTGTCTGGTACACTGTTAATTAAACAACAAGTCATTGAGGTGAGAAACACATCTAAAGTCATAGTAGATCATCCACATACTAGCACAATTTTTCAAGTGATCGAGAAGCAAGATAGATCAGAACTAGAGATAAAGCCACTTTCGACATGCCTTAAGTATACCTTCCATGCGAGTGTAGAGAATATGTATCCAGTCATCATCAGTAGTAGTCTGACCCTGGATCAAGAATCTTTACTTCTCGAGGTTCTATTGAAAAACCACAAGGCACATTGTGGCATGTTTTAAACCTCTTGGGGATAAATCCTGCACTGTGTTCACATCATATCTATTTGGAAGAAGATGACAAGCTATCTCGAGAGTTTCAAAGAAGTCTGAACGCAGATTTGCAAGATGTAGTTATGAAAGAAGTCAAGAAATGGTGTGATGCAAGCTTCATTTATCCCATCTCCGATTCAAAATGGGTGGACCCTCTACATGTAGTTCCAATGAAATTCGGGCTCATCATGGTTACAAATGACAAAGGAGAGGAGATTTCTACTTGAGTACCGACATCTTGGTGCATATGTGTTGACTACCCCCACCTCAATGCAGCAAAAAAGAAGGACCGCTTCCTCTTCCCATTCGTCGATCAAGTTCTGGAGAGATTAGCCAGGAAGGAGTTATGCTTTATGGATGGGCACTCTGGGTACAACCAAGTGGCTATCGTCCCAGAAGACCAACAGAAAACTACCTTCACTTACCCGTTCAGCACCTACACCTTCAGGAGAATGCCCTTTGGTCTATGCAATGCGCCAGCCACATTCCAAAGATGCATGCATTCTGTTTTTACCAAGATAGTTGGCAATTTTCCTGAGGTGTTCATGGATGACTCCCCTATACTTTACCTTTGCTAGTCCCTTAGCAAACACTTATTCTATAAATAAGTGCCTTCAAAAAAAAATAAGAAGGAAAAATAGAAGAGCTTACAACATGCTTGTTAGTTTAAACCGAATCTCACTTCACCCAAAACATAGAACTTGGACTAAGCCTTTGAATTATTAGTGTTTCGGAACTCTATTAGAATTAGGATTTAAGCCTCGATAGCCCTCAAGTTCCACAAATCCTTATTCAGGTTCACCTCAACAACCAGCTCAAACCCACCCATCCATCACACAAAGTTTTCATCTTTGAAATCAATTTGTATTGTGTGCGAAGGGTGTTAACTCTTCCTACTTAAAGAAGCAAAGAAACTTCCCATCACAGTTATACACTCCCATTGGGCCCTTATATAGCTACTCGATCCTCGAGGAGGGGGTACTTCCTTCTATGATCAGGTCGTGTTGTGTCCACAATCGAGTATAGAGGAAAAAGAAGAATTATAAGAGAACTGGAGTGGGATCAATGTAATCACATCTCTTGTGAAGCTCGGCTAATTTAACCAAGTTCCACTAAGATAATGCATACTTTTTTGAAGCTTGTACCATTGTGGTCTTATTTGTAGTTGGTGTATGGCATCTTTTTGATATAGATGATTTTTTCATTGCATAAATCTTTTGTGCCCTGATGATTATAGAATCTTTTAATTTGTCTATTTTTTGGGTCTCGGAAAAATTGTGCTAGCAGATCCTTCCCTCATCCAAACCTTTATTTCAACCCCAAACTCTCCCATCTTTAGATGTCTACACCACTAGACAAGGATGGAAATACACTACCAAAATGGACCGCCCTTCGCAACCCCATGAAAGTTAAGCTTAGTGTAAAGTGCATGAGTTCAAAATCGATTCAATGGAGAAGAGTCAAATGGATGACACCATGTGTCCTACTTAGGCAAGTTCAAGTTGAATTCCGAACACGGTCTCATGGAAGCTAAAGAATTAAGTCAAATGACTTGAAGAGTCTTACTTATAGTTCCTAATAAAGTACCTTTAGAATTAAGTGGATCAAAGCGTAAACCAAACTCTATCTCTTAGACTTAGATCCCTTCGATTTATGAATCCAACTTGTTCTGAAACATGATAATGAATACAACAATTTTTTTATGAAGTGAATTTTGGTATTAAACTTTTATTATTATTTGTAAAGAATTTGAAAATTTTTATTGAATTTAAAAACTTTTTAATTTTTAGTTATTTTTTTGAAAGAGTTAGTATAATTCGATTTACATAAATTTTACAAGAATTGTGTGCATTTTACAAAGGATTTTATACATACTTTATATATAAGAATTATACAGATTTTATACAAGATTTATAAAATAATTTTGTAAGTTTTAAATAATTAAGGGTTTTAAGCCAACAATTTACAACATATTTTATAAAGAATTTTTAAGACATTTTTTATAAGTCATATTTAAGATTTTCTTTCCATTTTAGAAAACCCAAAAATATATATACCCATACTTTTAGAAAGCCATATTATTAAAAATACAATAATGTACAAGTTATGTATTCTAAAGTATATATAGAATATATATACGATATCTTCCCTATACTTAGCATGAACAATGTCATCATAGTGACCGAAGAAGCGACAAAGGAAGACATAACTCAGGCTAAGTATAGATTGGTGAAAATATTCTGTACTATAATGACTCAAAAGAATAATGAATAAAAGAATAGAAGTCAGTCATCCCCTATATACTTAGCATCAAATAATCCTAAGGATAATGAACTCAAAACTGAAGATAACCAAGGTTAAGAGAATGTACACAATCAATAACTCGGCATGTACTCCCTATACTTTGGGTAAAATATCCCTAAGTACAGAGAAAAATATCAACAATTGATGGACAAGCAAGAGATCAAACATTTCAAAAATAAAAAAAAATCAAAATTTGATATGATCGATATTATCCCATACAAAGGTCAAGCACACCCTAAGTATATGCAACAACAGGGGTAATAAAACATAACGATGTGATCAACATAGTGTCTACACCCCCCATACTTATGATAACATCCTAAATATAGCAAAAATCCTAAGCAAAACCTAGGGGTGTAAGACAAACAGAAGAAAGAAAGAATAAAAAAGAAAACACATATGTACAAGATGATCGTGAAAATCATGTATGAGATGCAAAGTATAAAGAGTGAAGAAAACATCTCATACAAAATGAATCGGGGCAACCTCAATGGTCGGCGACTCATGATAAAGAAAACATTTCAAACGCTGACCATTGACTCAAAAGGTGGATTCGGAAGATAACTCAGATATATCGATGCTACCATTGCCTTTCGCACAATATATGGGTCTTTCTATTTATTCTGAAGTTCCCTAGAGTTAACTTTAGTCTCTCATCGAATGACCAAACTTTATGATTGGGATCACACTGCTTATGGATGATGTGAGCATCATGCCATTCTTTCATCCACTTCTTATAATGCAGCCTACTCGTGAAAGCTTTATCTCGTAATTCCTCCTGGGCATCCAATTCTATTTTCCTTTGATCTCTCGAATCATCTAGACCAAAAATCACTTCTTTGACTTCCCACCAGGAACTATGCTTGATTTCTACAGGTATGTAGCATGGTTTGCTATAAACTAGTTGAAAGGGAGATGCACCCAATGGTGTCTAGAAGGATGTTCTATAGGCCGAAAGAACTGAGTCCAAAATCTAAGACCAATCCTTTCAGTCCAGGAAAACAACCATCTACAAGATCATCTTGACTTCCCTGTTCAAAACTTCGGCTAGACCATTCGTCTGAGAATGATACAGAGTAGCAACTCTATGGTCTGTACTGAACTCGTTAGCAAGTTCTCTTACCTCATCGTTGATGAAGTGGCTACCCCCATATGATATCAGAACTCGAGGGATCCCAAACCACAAAATGATATGATTTCATAGTAACTTACAAATCGTGTTCGCATCAGCGGCTTGGGCATGAATAACCTCTACCTAATGACTCACATAATCTACAACTAGAAGAATATACTCAAATCCCTGACTCTTAGGGAACACGTCCATAAAGCTGATATCCATGCATCAAAGACTTCACAAAAATGAATAAGTTGCATCATGTCTCTATGTCCATATGTGCCCATCCTTTGATAGTCAATACATCTCTTTACGAATACATGGGCATCCATAACGAGAGTCGGCCACCAAAGATAGGATTGAAGCACCATGTGTGTTGTCCTCTTCCTTGAATGGTGTCCTGCAGCTTTGAATTGATGACAACATGTGAGGACACTATGGTATTCCTCTCGAGGAATACATTGACATCAGATAGAATATGTTCCTTCATGATATAGTGTTGGATCCTCCCAATGGTAAGACATGGCTTTCACGAAGAAAGTCTCAAGTCTCTGCCTGGACTAACCTTGTGGAACCTTCTTAGCAACAAGAAAGTTCACAATATCGACATACCGTGGGATCAAGTTAACAACAAGAATCGCCTCATCTGGAAAGGTCTCAATGATAGGTATATCATACTTAGAAGTCTTGACCAATTCTAGTTAGGAGAGGTGATCCACCACCGCATTCTTGACTCCAGGATTGTCCTTAATCTCAATGTTAAATTTCTGGAGTAGAAGGATCCATATGGTCAGATGTGACTTGGAATATTTCTTGTTCATTAAATACATGATGGTGATATAGTCAATTAAGATTGTAACTTTAAATCCTAAGATGTGGGATCTAAATTTATCTAGGGAAAAAAATACAACTAGCATTCTTTTCTCTATAACAGTATTATTCCTCTAGGCGGAATCCAAAGTCTTGATAGCATATTGTATGGCATATAGAAGGACATCCCTCCTCTGTCCCAAAACAACCCAATAGTAAAATCAGAGACAACCATCATGATCTCAGATGGGAGAGACCAATCAGACAGTTGAATAACAGAAGACTCTATAACCATATTTGAATTTTCAAAAGCCAAAAGACACTTATCATTGACAATAAGGTCGGTGTCTTTCACTAGAAGATCGTATAATGATAGGGAAATTTTTCTGAAATCTCAAATGAAACGTCAGTTAAAACCGACATGCCTTAGAAAAATTCGTATCTGCTTCAAATTGGACAACAGATTGAGTTTCTTTATGATATCCATCTTGGCTAGATCGATCTCCTTGCCCCTGTTGGAGATGATATGACCAAAGACCGTCCCCTGAGTCATCGTAAAATGACTCTTCTCTCTAGAAAGAATGAGGTTAACCTCAGTGTACCTCTAAAGTACACGATCTAGGCTAGAAAGACATGAGTCAAAATCATTGACGTAGATCGAAAAACCATCCATGAAGAACTCTAAAAAGTCTCCCACCATGTCCGTAAAAATTGAAACATGCACCTCTATAATGTATCCAGAGCATTACATAATCCAAAGGGCATCTGTTTGAAAGCATACGTTCTGAATGGACATGTGAAAGTCATATTTTCTTGATCTTCAGGTGTGATGGCCACCTGATTATATCCTAAGTAACCATCAATAAAACAATAATGGCTCCTCTCAGCTAATCTCTCGATGATCTGATCAATGAATGGTAGCGAGAATTGATCCTTCTTGGTCGCATGATTCAAACGTCTTTAGTCCATTTAAACTCGCCAAGAAGTCAGTACTTAGGCAGCAATCTCCTCTCCGTCCTCATTTATCACTTTAGTGATACTCATCTTCTTGGGTACCACATGTAATAGACTAACCCATTTAGAGTCGGAGATGGGATAAATAAAATCGTCGCTCCACTACTTGGATATTTCTTTCATAACCACCTCTCGAAGATTCGAGTTCAGTCTACGCTGAAACTCACGAGACGATTTGGCATCATCCTCTAAATAGATATGGTGGGAGCACAGAGTTGGACTAATCTCATGGAGATCAGCTACTAACCACCTGATTACCTTACGATTCTTTTCTAGAATCTCCATCAGACAAGATTCTTGATCTTTAGTCAGATTGGACGCGATGATGATCAGAAACATTTTAGGATCTCCAACAATGAATCAGTATTTCACTGACTCAGATAATGGTTTCAGCTCTGGGGGAGAAGGAACAGGAAGATCTAGTCTAGCTAGGGCTTGGGTATAGGCTACTAGGTCTGTGTGTGAAAACTCATCCTGCTCTAACTCAGAATGATCTAGAGACTGCTCATCTGATAGCTGAATATTATGAACTGGCTCGATCTCCAAGATGGTTGTAGGCTCTTCAGATGAAGTATGCAGTGAAAGGAACTCGGTGAAACACTACCAATCAACATCCTTTGAATTTGCCTGATTTAACATCTAATCTATAAATTACTAATTGATCGTTTACTTCTGACTCAAAGGGATCACAAATTGTAAAAGTACCAAAATCATCTTCACAAGCCTTGTTACTAATTGGTTCCAAGACCATGATATCCAATATCCCATCATCTAGTATCTAAATCACATACTCTAATGAAGGTGTGATGAAAGATCATGTACTTGGTTCGACCCATACAGCTTCATCGTCCCTCTGTACAAAATCACAGTCCTGATGGATATCGAGCTCTTCCTCATCAGATTCTCGCTCTAACTCACTTGATCTGGCTTTGAAGTCTTGGATCATATCTATATGTATACTCTCACCCTGGATGTGAAAATATATCTTCCTAGTACCATAACCAGAAATGGCCTTAGCTATTTCCAGAAAAGGTCGTCCCAATATGATCGGGGTATCGGTCACATATTCAGTGACAACCATGTCCAACATTACAATGTCCATGGGGAATTTCAAACCCTGAATGGTGACGATAACGTCCTCAATATATCCCTTAAGCCTCGTGATCGATCTATCAGCAAATATAAGACCGTCCTACTTGGTCGAAGAGGTCCAAACTCGAACTTATCGAATAAGGAAGAAGGAATGAGACTAATTGATGATCCACTATCTAAGAGAGTACGATCAAAATTCTGATCTAGAATCTCGCATCTGACGTTTGATGCTCCTATATCTGATCACTTGGCCGGGAGACAGTCTTGGATGCCATGGCATGTTTCCTTGGTCAACACACAGATTTATGAATAGCAATTGCATCACCTCTTTTTTGTAGACTGTAATTTCTCTTTGAGACCTTTTTGCAGGAGAGGGATGTGTGCCAAGGATTTAGAAAGAGTAAGTTGAATGGTGAACTTGTCTAGCTTCTCTTTCATTAGATTATTCAAATCTTTTTGGTGTTTTCCTTTTTTCTCCTTTTTCCAAGTAGAGTTCATGGGGAAAATGTATCTGCACATCCTCCTTCTCAGCTTATAGAATAGGAGGATCAGAAGAAGAATATCTTCTTGTAAATGATCATAAGAAGACTCACAAGATCTAGATTGCTCAAGTGACTTATCTTTATATCTCTTTTTGTATTTTCTCTTTTGTACGTCTTTTGTATTTTGATACCATCACCACTGTACAAAAAGAAAGGTAAGGCAACTCCATTGGAGATAGATTTTGGCTGCTTCTTATATAACTTGGTGGCATCAACACCACCATCAACTTCCTCAAAGGAAGAGGCAACATCAGCACCACCATCACTAGGCTCAACATGCTCACTTGCATCATCATATATATCTTCATCAAGCCTAGTTAAGTCCCCTCCTGCTGGTATCCTACCGCTCCTAAGAGAAATGAAATCAGCATCATCACAATAAAAGGAGTCATCTAGAAATGCCTATGATTGATGGGTAGGTTTTGTCAAGTGTACCTGCTCTAATTTTCTCTTCAAATTGCTTGGATTTGGCTCAATCTGAACAGAAATAGAAGATTTCCCTTTGACGAGATCAGCGACATGGTTCTTGAACTCATCTATTTCTTTCCTAAATGCGACATGCTGGTTGGCTATCAAGCTAACGAGATACTCAAGAGCTTGGTTATCATGGAAGGGACGATGAGACTCGGATGAGTCGCCTCGACGGTATTGAGGTTGCTGTAGAGCTGACTGCTGTTGTTGAGAGTATGATTGTTGATACACAACATGATATGTGTTCTGTCTCCACTGAGTGGTCTAGTATTGATGAGGATTGGACTATTTTTGTTCTCTATTTTACGTCATCTATGCTGTGATGGTTGCCGGGAAGAGGTACCTCCTAAAGACCAATGGAAACTAGGATGATCAGGATGGATCCCTAGTTGTAGCTATTGGTTTTACCATATCCCATTGACCTCAATCAATGGTTCATGCATCTTAGAATAAGTCAGAGGCATCAATGCAAGTGGTCGATTACTCTGATACACCACCATCTGGGTGTCAGATGATGGTGTTTGCTTAATCTACTGGTAAGCTGGAGACTGATGACTTGGCTCAGAATACAGATGGTAAATGTGTTGAACTAGTGGCCGTGGAAGAATACCCCTGCCTCTGCTCCCTAAATCAGCCTGTGATCTCGAAGGCTTCGTGGAATCTGTTTCAATCTATTGAGGGCGCATGATTTGCATCTTTAAATCACTAAGACATCTCTCATGATCGTCAATCTTATCGACCTTGTCTAGGTTCTAGCACTATTTCTATATTATCTCCATCCGATCCAACTTCTAGCAAATGATCCTCATATCAGCTGATGAGGATCCAGGATGTGTAGAAATAGCATAAGGGGTCCCTTCGATTTGTGTCACACGGGAATGCTGGTGGTAGGTCGGTGGCTTCGTCTGTGTGTAAAACCTCATCTGGGACATCGTATGTAGTTTTCGACCATCTCCTCATAGATATCCCAGACTTGGTTCTCATGTTTCGAGAAATAAGATCCAACACAGGAAGCGTTCACCTATCCCTATAACTTGGGTGTCGGCCTACAAAAGAAGCACTGAACTTAGTTCAGCTTCGCGATCTTGTGGTGGGGACACCTATTTATGAGCTTTCTAAATATGTCCCATGCCTTATGGAACTGCTCATTCCTAATCATGGTAAAATTACTAATCATGGCTCTAGCAACATTTGTATGACCAAGTGGGTAGTAATTATTAAAATATTATTTTCTTTACTGCTCCGGCATAAAAATATATCTCCTCACATGTTTCAGCCAGTAGGGTGCTCTGCACCATAAGGGAGAATGGAAAAGAGATCACTTTGATCGTGTCCTCATTCACATGCAAATTGTGCACCGTATTGTAAATAAGCTCGAACTCTTATAGGTGTAGTTTCAGTTCCTCCACAGATAGACCATAAAACTTGGGCAACAATTGGATCATCTATGGTCGGACCTCAAATTTCTATGAATAACAGGGAGATAGATCCACTGATGAGTCACAGTAGCTCCAGGGTTGTAGATCTTCCTTATCGTTCGGTTTGGATCTAGTGGAGGTCTCTGTGCAACATTATGTCCACCAGCCCCCTCACCTCTTATGATTTCAACATCAAGAGCTTCTCATTAGTATTTCAACAGTGTTATCTCAGCTCGGACATCATTCATTAATCTCCCTTGTTCTATTATTTGATTCTATGTGGACTCTAGGGATGCAAGGAGACCAATGCTGATTACAACATGATCTATCACTACCGAGGTCGTCTACGGCTGTTGTTGTCCTTTGTCCATGTCATCTAGAAAGGAGAACTAATCTATATTAAGTTATACTAGGTTGACATGCAACTACTGATGTAGAGTAAGGTTTTCTTGTGGAAGGTGATGAAAATAAAGAAGAAGAATATGATGGAGTGGGAGAATATCTTCCAAGGTTGGAGAGGGACATCCTGAACCGACCAAGATGGATGGGTAGGTACATGAGATAGAGGATTGTCTAAGGTTGACCGAAGAGATCTCCTACCCATCATCTTGACAAGATAAAATGGCTGCTAGGATTGAAGGTTGTCCATCTTTCTGAGGAAGAATCTAGTTACCATCCTTCAACTGAGTCTGCTCCTACCCCGACTGAAGGAGCAATGGAGAAGGCCCTTCTTAGACACCAAACATTACTAGATAATTACCGAAAGGGGAAAATTCCTCGATTCAAAGGTGTAGAGACACCTACCGAGGCTGAATTATGGCTTGATGATGTTAGTAGGATGTTGAGGATAATCCATTCACCAGCTGACACCTGGGTGCACTTTGCTGATTACTCCATAGCAGATTACGCACGACGATGGTGGAAAGCAATTTCGAAGAAATTAGCAGATCATGTTCCATGGGATATCTTTGAAGAGAGGTTCGAGATCACTTCTGTCCCTCTCATTGGGAAGAATTAAAGAGGAGAGAGTTGGCTTCTTTGAACTAGGGTTCTAAGACCGTACGAGATTACATATCCACTATACTGAGCTACTACGTTACTCACCAGCTCTAGAAGCTTCACCACAAGAGTGTCTTACAAAATTTGTTAGCGGTCTTCAGGGAGATCTGCGAGAAAAGCTTGCTGGTTTAAGAGCTACAACTGTAGATGAAGCAATGGACATCACTTCTCGTATTGAGATAAAGAGGGATGAAAACCACCAAAGAACAAGTTTCCACTTTAATGGTGGACCATCCAAACGCAAGGCACATTATAACCGTAGAGATCGTCGCTATCATCCAACCGATTCCAGTATAAGCTCACCACAGACCTTGGGTCAGAAATTATCAGGAAGAGGGGGTTTCTCTTGACCTCTATTATACCCTCGTAACTCAGCACCAGGAACTAGTACCCCTGTAGTTGGGTCTTCAGCTCAGACAGGAACACATGCATATTATCACTGTCATCAAGAAGGTCACATTAGTAAAGACTGGCTGCAGTTGAGAGGTTCAGGGTTTAAACCAATCCCAATTAACAGTATAACATCCACCCCGAGCAATGGTGCAACACACGGAGGAAGACATGGTAGAGGTCATGGCTCACAAGGAGCGCCTCCTACACAGCAACCACCACAAAGTATTGCAGGTTCTAGCTTGCCTATTCCTAATGGTCAGCTCAATGCAATCACTGAAGAACAAGCCTACAATTCAGGCACGGTCGTACGAGGTACTGTTACTACTAATGGCTTTTCAGTACATGCTTTATTTGATTATGGTGCTTCACATACATTTATTGCTCGATGGTTAGTACCTACTTTGGGTAAGATACCAGCAGAAGTAAAATAGTCCTATCTGATCAAGGGACCAGGAGGACAAGAAATCATAATCCGAAAAATCTTGGATAATTGTATAGTACTGATAGTGGGACATCAGTTACCTGTTTCACTACTACTGATAGAAATGGAGGACTTTGATCTTATCCTAGGGATGGACTGGTTAGAAAGGCATCATGAATGTCTTGACTATTTTCAGAAGACAATAACGTTTCACCTTCCTAACTGGATAGAGTTCCAGTTCATTGGAAAGACATCCAATTATAATGTCGAATATATCTCTACTTTAGGCACAAAAATTGTTAGAGAAAGGGTGCCAAGGCTATTTAGCTTATGTAACTACTACATCATGGTCAGACAGAATGATGGAAGATATATCTATAATGTGAGAATTTCCTGATGTATTTCCAGAGGAACTACCTGGATTACGACCTGAGTGAGAGATTGAATTTGAAATCTCTCTCATACCTGATACTAAGCCTATCTCTATCCCTCCATATAGAATGGCACCAGCGGAGTTACGAGAGTTAAAGGCACAGTTGCAAGAACTATTAGATAAAGGATTCATTCGTCCTAGTACTTCACCATGGGGAGCATCTGTCTTATTTGTCAGAAAAAAGGATGGTTCAATGCGGTTGTGCATTGACTATAGATAGTTAAACAAGAGGATAATAAAGAATAAGTATCCTCTACCAAGGATAGATGATCTCTTTGACCAGTTAAAGGGTTCGACTGTGTATTCCAAGATTGACTTAAGATCTGGATACCATCAGTTGAAGATAAAAGATGCGGATATCCCCAAGACAACCTTTCGAACTAGATATGGACATTATGAATTCTTAGTTATGCCTTTTGGACTGACAAATGCCCCAGCAGCTTTCATGGATCTCATGAATAGAGTATTCAAGGAGTTCTTAGATCACTTTGTAGTAGTCTTTATTGATGATGTACTTATTTACTCCAAGGATAAGCATCTACATGAACATTATCTTAGGAAGCACTTGAAACTCTAAGGAAGAACAAACTGTATGCTAAATATAGAAAATGTGACTTCTGGATATTTGAAGTATCTTTCTTAGGCCATGTTATTTCTGGGAAAGGTATATACGTTGATCCTACAAAGGTTAGTGCGGTGATGAGTTGGGAACGCCCGAAGACTGTCACAGAAATACGATCTTTTCTGGGTTTAGCTGGATATTATAGAAGATTCCTGAAGGACTTTTCACGAATAGCATTGCCAATGACTAGACTAACTCAGAAGGAGGTCCCATTCTTATGGTCTGTTACATGTGAAGCTAGTTTTCAGACACTGAAAGAATGCCTAACATCTGCACCAATCCTTACTCTACCCTCTGGGAGTGAAGGGTTTACAATGTACACTAATGCGTCTAAAGGACTTGGGGCAGTTCCTATGCAACATGGTAAGATAGTTGCATATGCAACACGACAGCTCAAGACAAATGAAAAGAACTACCCAACGCATGACCTTGAATTAGCTGTTGTAGTTTTTACTTTAAAGATATGGAGACATTACCTCTATGGTATTACTTTTGAAATCTTCACTGATCATAAAAGCTTGAAATATCTATTTGATCAGAAGGAACTCAATATGAGATAGAGACGGCGGCTAGAGTTGTTGAAAGACTATGATTGCACTATCTCCTATCACCCTGGTAAGGGGAACGTCGTAGAAGATGCCCTTAGGAGAAGAACTTATTCACCTGGGATGGTGAGTGCTATCCACTTCTGAGGTTTAATATCAACCTTAAGTGAATGGAAACCATTTGATAGTAGTGCTAATACTATAACTATTACTCACCAATATAAACCAGAGATCTGGGATAGAATAAAGAAAGGACAGGAGGATGATCCAGTCCTTAAAGACTTGAGACAACAACTTGAGAAGAATGAGATAGAGGGATTCTAGATACAAGATGGGTTACTGTATAACCATCACAGAGTTTGTGTACCCAACACACCTGAACTAAGGAAAGACATCTTACGAGAAGCGCAATGCTCAAGATTATCTATTCATCCAGGAATTACAAAAATGTATAAGGATCTTCATTCATACTTTTGGTGGCCGACAATGAAGAAAGATGCTGTTGAGTTTGTGAATTCATGTTTCACTTGCCAGCAGATAAAGGCTTCACACCAAAAGCCACCGGGATTATTGCAACCCCTTCCTGTACCTGAATGGAAATGGGAAAGCATTTCCATGGATTCCGTTGGGCTTACCTCAGACAACGGGTAGTAAAGATAGTATCTAGGTTATAATAGATCGTCTGAAGAAGGTAGCACACTTTATTCCGATAAGCTTATCTTTCACTCTAGACCAGCTTGCTGAATTATATATTACACATGTGATGCTCCTCCATGGTATCCCAAAGGAAGTAGTTTCTGATCGAGATTCACGATTCACCTTACACTATTGGGATAACTTCATGAAAGCCTTAGGTACACAACTATGCTTGAGTACATCATATCATCTACAAACAAATTGTTAGTCAGAACGTACGATTCATATACTAGAGGATATGCTACGAGCGTGTTCCTTAAAATGGAAGGGATCATGGATTAAACATTTACCTCTTGCAGAATTCACATACAACAACAGTTACCATACAAGTATTGGCATGTCACCATTTGAAGCACTTTATGGACGTAGATGTACTCCTCCTTTGTGTTGGCAAGAGGTCGGGATAAAGAACCTATATGATTCAGATGCACTACAAGAGACACGAGAAACTGTAAAGCTTGCTCGAAAAAGACTATTGACTGCTCAAAGTCGCCAGAAAAGCTATAGTGATACTAGGCTAAGAGACCTTGAGTTTGAGGCAAGTGACTTTGTATTTCTCAAAGTATCACCTATGAAGGAAATTCAGAGGTTTGGTGTGCATGGGAATTTAGCACCCAGGTTCGCGGGTCCCTTTGAAATTATTCAGCGCATTGGAAAAGTGTCATATAGAATTCCACTTCCTCCACATCTTTCAGCAGTACATGATGTTTTTCACATATCAAATCTAATAAAGTATGTTAAGAATCTAGAGAATAAGATAAGTTATGATGATTTACATGTTGAGCCAGACTTGACATACAAGGAGATACCTGTGCAAATACTTGACAGAGATATTAAGAAGTTGAGAAACAAAGAGGTGCCTCTAGTTAAAGTATTGTGGCAGAACCAAGAGTTTGAAGAAGACACATGGGAACCTGAGGCGGAAACGAGAGAGAAATACCCTTACCTATTTGAGTAATAACACTATGTGTTGTATATCTTCTTTATAAATGAAATGGCGTTCATTCTTTTTAAGGTTGTTATGCCTGCATTTCTAGTCTCGAGGACGAGACTTCCTTTAAGGTTGTTATAAATGTAAAGCCTTGAACTAGGCATATCTTGGATCATATATAATAAGATCTGTCTCATCAAGAGGAAACCAACAGAATTTGTTTCGTGTGAATCGGACTTCGTTTCGATTTGTTATGAATTTCGGAAGAAAGAGAAGTAAGGAGGGTTAAGATGTCACTAAAACATAATGAATGTCGTTAATACTAATTAAACATGATTAAAGAAACTAATGATAGATTGAAAACCGCTAATGATCATTAGCAAACACTAATCAATAGTTAGCAAAAGATAAGTGTAAGCCGCAAAAGTTAGATCGTGATTAGTGAAAGTTAATCACGATTAGTGTTAATTAGGCATCATTAGCGAATCTAGAATCCTCTAGAATGTTCTAACTTAAGCCCCATGTTTGGGATATGTTTTGGCCAAAACCATTGGCCACTAATCCATGGTTAAGGTATAAACCATGGTTTTTTAACCGTGGTTAGTGGTTTTCTGGGGCCTATAAATAAACCCCCTTACCCATTCATTCTCTACGATTTCCATTACCACCACCGCCCCAAGGGCTAGGGTCGAGAGGTCGGGAGGAGGAGTGGGAGGCGAGGGTGGAGCGCTAGCGAAGCGCTGCCGGGAGAACGAGGAGGAGAAAGGTATGATCCTCTCTTAGTTTACTTCGTAAGCTAGGCTTTCAATCCATACTCTTGTTCTTCCAAGTTTTGTTCTTGATTCATCTTTCTTTCCGATTCGTTTCCTGTTGTGGTTCGAGGAGAAATTTGTGTAGCACACTACTTAGGTGCGGGCGGCTATGCATGTTAGTGAACCCCGTGATTCGTCACACGTTCACTCATCTAAGACGTGTGGTGTCTACCGATTCTCCATCGCTTATGTTTCTATTCTTTCAATTATGCTTTTATAGTTATTTTGATGTAGAAATCTGTGTAATACTCTACTTAGGTGCAGGCGACTATGCATGTCAGTGAACTATGTGATTCGTCACACGTTCACTCACCTAAGATGCGTGGTGTCTACCGATTCTTCATCTCTTGTTGTGTGAGTATATTCTTTCAGTTTCATTGTTATTTTCCTCTTGATTGATTTTATAGAGGAAATTCTTTTCGCTTTTATTTTGAAATATGTCCCGATATAAGGGGAGACTCTGCCAAAAGTTTCCTAGAAATATCACCCTGTATAAGGGTAAGCTCTGTTGAAATTTCAAGAGAAATTATGTTCTTGACGTTCTTCGTGTTCTTCGTGTTCTTTGTGTTCTTCGCTCGTTCTTCGCGTTCTTGACACCTTCTTAGCATTTTTGAAACGAAAATGAAATTTGATCTTTTCAGGAGCCTTAAAACATCCTTTCTGAAAATGAAACACGATAAAGCCTTGCATACACGAGAGAGAGCTCGATGAGGTAACGAAATCCTTCCTTTTGATGTTGGATTTTCATACGAGAATATTGAAATTCTTGATTTTATGTCCTTTGCTATGGGGAATCCTAATTTTTGGCTATTTTTGAAAAGTCTGAAGAGTTGCTTTGTGATTTCCACTAAAATAAGATTTAAGCATCAAATTGATGCAGTAGTTTTGAAAGTTAGGGTTTTGGATTTAAAATAGGCATAAACACGTGTATACATATGCATATGAATAATATATATGTGAGTCTATACTAAGTATTGCTGACTGTGCAAATCGAAGAATTAACGAAAGAATTACATCATGGGAATTGATGTCGCTTGAGTTGGATCCTGAAAAGGATCGTGTATCACGTTAAGGATGACTGAGAGTAGAACTACAGGTCGAGCATGCAACCTGTAGGTTTGTTGGAAGAAACCCGTATTGGCGTTTCCCTACATAGGTGGTACATGGTTGTCCTGTTATGTTAAGTGCGCACGAAATGAATGTTTTGCAACGCGTGGTACCAGGAGCCAATATCTTCGGGTTGAAAGATGGAAGATGTGGTCGTGCCATGTGGAGGCACGGATGGTTCAATAGCGGTTGGGTCACAATAATATGTATTTAAAGCCGCTAGTTTATATGATTAAATGTTAGCCTGAGGTTTTAAGCAACCGAGTCCTCGAGGACGATGTGCTCATTTGTTTTACAGGCCGAGGGTTTGAGACCCTGTTTAATAAAAGAAAAGAAAAATTGTCATGGTAGTATTGGAGGATTGGTTGAGGCGACGTGCGGCGGGATAACCTTACCAAGATCAACGCAATCTCCAATCCCGAAGTATCCACAGCTTCGGAGTCCTTATAGTGGTGAGGTAATTCCCCTAGACTAATCCCTGACGTGGAATAGAAAGGAATAGGATTTAATTTAACTAGAAGGAATGGAACCTTTAATGATAACAAGTTTTGCAAAATTACACAATTTGTTTGCTTTTCTCTTCTTCTTACTTAGCATTCGCTAATTTTTATCCTATGATTTATGGAAAACCCAATAGGTGTCGGTGAGCCATCGCAAGGATTTAAAAAAATCCACCTAGCTTACATACAAGACATCTAGCCAGGCACAATAGCTTTACTTTGTAAGGTAGTTAGTAATCTTTTGTGTATTTTCCTTTCAAGCCAATGTACATGTAAATGGTTATAGTGGGACAATGTATCATCTGAACTTTATTTTGTGAATGGTAAAGTGTGTTAAAATACTTCCTTTTGAGTATTTTTATTTGCATTATGTTTCTGAATGTTAGTTGTGATTGCTGAATGAATTATTGCCGAGTAACCAGATCCGGTTATAGGAGTATTCGACAGCCCGGAATTGGGGTCGCGACACATGTCCCCAAGTCTAACTACGGAAGCACATGCAAAGCAAAAGAAATAATCCTAGACAAACACCTAGACTCGAAAAAACGTGGAAAACATTGAGAAAATCCAATGCGGGAAAGTTGCAGTCGGTTCGATGTACCCCTAAGTGCACGACACTCGGTGAAACAGACTTTGAGAAAAAGTGAGGGAGGGACAAGTCAGGATGCCCTTAAGGGGCCCCTACATCAAAATAGAAAAACATGCAAATGCCCTTTATCTTTTTAAAGAGGGTAATACAAAGAAAATAAAATCGGCTATTTGGTTCTCAACTGCGCAGCTCGAAACAAATGGTGCAAATTAGAAACAAAAAGTCGTGATGCAAAAAATCGACAAAAGTTAGATAACGAAAAAGGAGAAGAGAAAACTCTAAACGTAAGGATTCTATAGTCTACCCTAGCGCTGCCTCCCCGGAAATGGCACCATCTAAAAAACCACCCATAACCTCCTATTCTACAATAGGAATAGTGTCATTGTGTCGGTTGGGTAATTTTTAAGAGAAATTTATTTTTTATTATTTATACTCCTAAACTTAGATGTCTATAATGTAAGTACATGAGTGTCAAACTCAGAGAGGCAAATTATTAGAAATTGGGATAAAGCTATAGAAAACAAAGGTAAAACAAGTTTCCTAATTTTCATTTATTTTTAGGTAATTTTCTGATTTTTTGTTTGATATTATTGAATTTTATTATTTTTGTGATTTTAATATACCTTTGTAAAAATATAGGTAAAGATTTTATAAATTTTATATTTAGTTTTAATTTTGTAATTTTTATGTGTTTTAATTATTTTTGTTATTTTTATAAATTTTTAGAAAATATTTGTAATTTTAACATATTTTTTAATTTTAAAAATAATAAACGTAATAAAATGCTTTTTATTTTTATTTTTATTAGAAAGTAGGAGAAAATATCTTCAAAACGATATATTGTACGTTTTTATGGGAGTTTTATTTCATTAGTTATGATATTCAAAGTTTTGTGTGTTTTGTAATATTTTTTTGGTTTTGTTTTATTATTTTTTGTTTTTAGTTTATTATCTAAAATATAGTTGAATATACTAAAGTTGTTTTTTTGGATTTTTAAAAAACTATTTTTATAGTTTTTTTATGATTTTTAAAGTATGTTATATTTTTTGGTTATTTAATGCTTTATAGAAAATATCATATTTTTTATTTCTTTGAATTACAATTTAATATTGTATATAATATGAAATACGATATTTATACGTATTTTGTTATATTTTTATATTTTGCATTTTATTCTGTGTATTATGTTATGTATTGTCTAATATTTATGTAATGTTTCTAGGGGTATATGTGTAATTCTTGTAAGTTTGGGTATGTGTGAAAATATCTTAAAATTGTAGGGGCTTCTTCGTAATTACACCAGAAATCCACATGCTTTGCATATGTAAGCTAATTGTGAAGGATATGGTTGTGAATCGATGAATATTTAGGGGCACCTGTGCGAAAAGACCTAGAACCACGTATATGCGCATGTGAGCAAGGAACTGTTTGGAATTTCATTAAGTTCTGAGGAAAGGTTTGCAAGAATCCCAAAGAATCGTTCAAGCACGTGAGGTGCGCATGACTCCCTTTAGTGGTATGGCGATGCCCGGCTGAGATTGAGCAGTTCTGTTGATATGAATTCGATGCATGGCAATTTCTTGTCTGTCGGATTGGGCCGACTTATCCAACGGATTAGCTCAAAACCCTCGAATTGAAAAGGAAATGGTGAAGGAGTTTGAGTGATCTCTATTTGTTCTTCCTCAACCCGATTACTACGGCAGCAGATGTGTTCAATAAGAAGCAGCTGAGAGGTCACAGTCGACAAAGGTCTTCGTAGCATGGAGGAGTTCTTGAGTAAAGATTGTCTATACAACTTCTCCAGGCAAGAAAGTTGTATCAAACGTGATGGAGCTTTTGATCGAGTCTGTTGGTGTTATAATGGTTTTGTTTCAGCTTGAAAGCTCGATGATGTAGCGATTAATATCAATGAGAAACTCGTTATTTATCCAGCGAGTCGGCTCTTCGTCGTTGATCAGATATGACAAAGTCTATTCCAGCGTAGCTTCACTGATTTAGCTCTAGTTGAAGCTTTGCCTCCTGCAGGTGCTTCTATTGATGATGCTCTCCAATGTTCACCTTATTTCTATGGTTCTGGAAGTCTTGATCTTCGATGTAGCTCGTTTGAAATGAGATGCTCCAGACTAATTCTACAATCTTTCAGATGATGTACATGTACCCGCAGGTTGATTACAAGAGGTTCGAGGCCTAATCCTCGACCTAACGTTAAATTCAAGGGGAACTAAATGGATGATCAATCCGATAGGAATGGGCAATTGGACCGAGAAGCTCAAAACGATTTTGATCTGAGATGGTTAGAGGGTGGATAGAGTATGCAGAGAAGCGGTTCGAATCGAGATGGAGTGAGCAGTGCGGAGTGTATTTGATGTCAAATTGGAGATAAAACAAAGAGGGTGAGGAGAGATATATGGAGAATAGAAAAGAGTAAGTGAGAAGAGGAGAGCATAATAGGAAGATTCGAGAAGAGAAATCATAGAGGAGAGGAGGAAATGGTAGAGGAGAATCTTACAAGGATAGTAGGACCTAGATGTGGATGGATGATGTGCTTGGGAACCAGAGCTCGGTGGAGCTTCGATGATGATAACCTCTATGAGGCAGCAATTCCCCGGAGGTTGATCACACGACGTGCGGCGGAGCAGCACAACTATGACGAGATCTCACCCTCCTCTGACCCTCAACCTCGTTGGACGATGGAGGAACGACATGTCTATCACTTGCACTCAGCTTTCTCCTCGAAGCTCACTGGTATCAAGTATTGGAAATGGTGATTTAATGGCCGGAGGAGAAGGGGAGTTCTATATATATATATGGATCGATTTCATGAGGAACGTGAAATGGGATGGGGTCACCGAGAGGAGTGAGGTCACTGGAGGTTTGTTGGTCAACCGGCCAACGACTAGTCCGTTGAGGAAGTTAGGATCTTCTAGCGGCCGGAGAGAAAGAGTAAGTGGCACGAGATCTTGCGCGAGGAAGAAGAGGGACGCGAGGGGGGAAAGCACTACGCGTGAGGCGCACACACGCAAGAGAGAAGGAGAAATAATTTTTTAAAAAATTATTATTATTATGAAATACCTAATGAAATTATTTAAATAATTAACTTAAATTAATTATTGAAAAATAATTTAATATATAATTTAATATATAATTAAATAATTAAATACATAATTATTTAAATATTTAAACACATAATTATTTAAATAATTAAATATATTATAAGTAAATAAATAAATATATAAACAAACAAATAAATAAATATATTAAATAATTTAATTTAATATAATATAAAATATTAAGAAAGTATATAAATATGAGAAATGACATATATTGAATATCATAAAATAAAGATATATTATACATTATATACCTATATGCTCCCAAAATCCACTTTTTATATTAACTTTTATTTTTATTGAAACCAGTGTCATTTGGTAGATAATTCTATAAAACGAACTTTAAAAACGACTACAACCAATTTTGAGTCCTTATGGCTAAGTTATGAGGTCTAGAATTTTTAGTTCATGACATCGTGGCTTGGGGATTTATTGCCATTTTGACTTAAGTTATATTTTTGTATTTTTCTATTGGTTTTTAGAAATCATTAGAATAAACTTAAGTTATATGAAATTAATGGTAATTAATTAGTAAATCATGAAGTTTCTACATATAGTACATATAAACAAAAGGGTCCAAACGCCAAAACTCACAAGTTTTATTCTAATATTTGTTGATATTTTTAATAAATAGTATTAGATATAAAATGAAGTATAAAAGTAAGTTTTGTCAATTTGGAGTTTTCTATAACTAGTTATAAACATTAGAAGTTGGCTTTTACGGTTCATTATAATTAATTCTTTATTAATTGAATAATTTTTCTGATATTTTTATGAATTAATATATATTTTTATAAGTAACTTTGTGAAGAAAGTATTTTGATTTGAGGTGTTCTTGGTGATAAATAAAATATGTGAAATATTTACAAGATGAAAAATGCATTTATGTATAATTATGGTCTTGATTTTCGATCATTTTTATACATTAGAATCCTTATCTCCCCCTACTTATTTATTTTATAGACCAAGTCAATATTGACCCTGTCTTGGGGTTAGGACCAGTATGTATATTTTATATACATCCCTCTTTTTCTTTTCTTTTCATTTTTCTCTTTATTATTTTATTTTAGATAAAATAAGTGTTAAACATATAATATTAATAATTCTGTTTACAATGTTAACTAGTGAGAATTAGTGAATACTTACATGTATTTTACCAAGGATTTTAGCCAAAATGAAAGAATAAAGGCGATGAATGATAGATTCATCAATGACTTCTCCATCTATGGTGATAGTTTCCATGTCTTACTTGAGCACATGGACAGAGTCAAAAATGCCTTGAAGTCAATCTAGTGCTATCGTTGGAAAAGAACCACTTCATGTCCACAAAAGGAATTGTGTTGGGTCACGTAGTTTCCAAATGTGGCATGGATGTCAACCCAGCGAAGGTGGATGTGATTTCCATTATATAGCCACCTCAGACTGTCAGAAATGTGAAGTCATTCCTGGGGCATGTGGGTTTCTATAGGAGATTCATCAGAGATTTTAGCCTCATCGCCCGACCTCTCATAGAATTGGTGTGCAAGGAGATCAAGTTTAATGTTGATCAATAGGTTCTCCTTTCATTCAATCAACTTAAGGAGAAAACCACCTCAATATTCAGTTCTACAGCCTCCTAATTGGTCTCTCCATGTTGAGATCATTATAGATGCATCAGACTGTGCAGCTAGGGATGTTCTAGGACAAAGTAAAGACACGGTTCCCTATGCCATTTACTATGCCAACAAAACATTAGATGGAGCTTAAAGAAATTACATTGTCATAGAGATAGAATTTTTGGTTGTGGTATTCTCCCTTGAGAAGTTCAGATCCTATCAGTTAGGATCTAAAGTCAATCTATACTCACCACTTTGCTATCCGGTACTTACAATAGAAGAAGCATGCCAAACCTAGATTAATCAAGTAAATCCTTCTTCTCCAAAAGTTCGACTTGGAAATCAAAGACAAGCATGAAGTTTAGAATGTGGTAGCAGATCACCTCTCCAGAATTGAACAACAAGAGCCTTCACTGAGCAGTGCACCCATCACATACACCTTTCCTAATGAGTCAATCTTGGTCATGGATTCGGTCCCTTAATATGCTGATAATGTAAACCACCTCGTTTTTGGTGTGGTCCCAAAATATTGGACGAAGATCAAGAAGGACAAGTTCTTGTCTCAAATCTATTTCTACTAATGGGAAGACCCACTTCTATACAAGGAAGGAGCATATTGCATTTGGCGACGGTGCATCCCTCAGGAGAAGCATCATAGTGTCCTCGAGTATTGTCACTCGCTCGAATCTTGTGGACACCACTTTGGAGATAGAACAACAACGAAAGTACTGAAGTGTGGCCTCTGGTGGCCTACACTATTTAAGGATGTCGTAGTATACGTCAAGCGCTGCACTAACTGTCAGAGTTTGGGAGGCACTCTTACAACTAAAGATTCCATGCTCCTGAAGTTCATTCAGATTTCATGTGTGTTCGATGCTTGGGGTATCGATTTCATGAGACCCTTTCCCAACAGTCAAGGATACGAGCACATTCTTCTCGTCGTTGACTATGTGAGTCGCTGGGTTGAAGCTATCCCTGCCCGATCAACTGACAACCACACTGTGTGATGATTTCTGGGAGGAAACATCATCTCTTGGCTCAGTATTATGAGGTTTTGATATCGTGGGGCTAGTCACTTCATCAATAGAGAGGTCAAAAAATTAACGAAGGAGTACGACATCAACACTGAGTCGCATCTCCTTATCATCCCCAAACCATTGGCATGGTAGAATTATAAAACAGAGAAATCAAGACAATCTTGCAGAAGCTTGTGAAGCCAGACATAAAGAATTGATCCCAACTCTTGGACTTTGTCCTTTCGGTAAATAGAACCGCTTATAAGTCTCCCTTGGGAATGTCACCCTATCGTCTAGTGTTAGAAAGCCATGCCATCTTCTCATTGGAAGTGATCAACAAATCATTATGGGCAATCAATATCTACATCTTGGACTCACGTAGAGGAGGTCAATGAAGAAAATAGGATCTTAACAAGATCATAAAATTCCGAAACTATTCTTATGATAACACATTAATGCATAAAGAGAAAGTTAAAGCTAGAATGACTGGCACATCAGACGAAAGATCTTTGAGACTGGACAGAAAGTGTGGCTATTTGATGTAAAGTTAAAGATATTATTGGAAAATTAAATAGTAAATGGAAAGGGCCATTCAGAGAGAAAGAAGTTTGTGACAATGGAAGCATCATGATATTAGATTTGTCAACTGATACACAACTATTCATCATCAATGGTTAGTTATTGAAACGGTACCTTGAGCATGCCACTTTCCTTGTTATTATCGATTTAGTCCAAGTGATATGCAACAAAGAAGCATCCACAACCTCAACAGCATCGAAAGATTGAGATAATGTTCCTCAAAAACTTTTCCTCTAGTTTCTTCTTTTCTTCTTTTCGATTGTATTTTCTATTTGTTGCTTTTTTCCACACCCATCGCTTCTATACTTAGAATATGCTTCGTCCTAAGTATATGGGGGATGAGCGATCTTCTATGCTCATTCTTTGATTCCCTCACCTGTCTTCTCTCCCATTGATACTTTCTGTCTATACCTAGGGATATCTTACCCTATGTATAGGGGAGATAGGACAAATCATTGAGTTGTTCATTCCCATCCCTGACCCTCCCTTCCTTGTGTACAATATGCTATTCTTAGGATTATTTGATCCTAAGTATAGGGGGTACGGCCGACTTCTCGTTCTTTCGTTCACTATTCTTTAGATGTTGTTGTATAGGCTCTCTTATACTTAGAACAAGTTATGTCCTTTCTTTTCTCTTCAATCTACGATGACATAGCTCAAGCTAAGTATAGGGGCTCGTATATACTATGTATATACTTTAGAGATAATGCATACTTTTCGTATTTTCAATAAGTATAACTAAACTACAATTAATTAAGTGTAAAGAACACGCTTGTATAAAATCCATTAATTTTTTTGTTTATATACCTACTAATCGGGTAAAAATGTTTTGCAAAATATCTGAAAAATGGTTTCGAAACTCTTTTGAAAAATCTTTTAAAAATTGTTTGAAAAATGGTTTGTAAAATATTTTCAACCTTTGTAGAATATTTTGTTTGTAAAAAATTATTTTCTTTGTTTGAAAGAAAATCTTTTGAAAATCTATTTGCAAATGGTTTGAAAAATGGATGCAAAAATGGTTTGAAAATCTATACATACTATTTGAAAAATCTTTGCAAAATAGTTTTCAAATTCTATAAATATTTGTAAAAAAGTTATTTATCAAGTTAATTTACAAAATAAAATTTTCAAAATGTTTACAAAAATCTTTTCAAATTATTTTGAGAACTATATATATAATTCGAGCAAATTAAGATTCTTTGCAAAACTTCTATATATAATCATGTAAATTCCTATAACCCAACCCCTTTAGAAAACGATTCTTAGCCATGTAAATAGCTATACATACTACCTATTTATTCCAAAAATCTTTTACTTTTGAAAAAAATCCCTAAAAATTTGTAAAAATCTACTGACGCAACTTTTTCAAAGACCCCAAAAATGGGTGGAACAAAAAGATGATATATCCATCGGGGCACAATCAAGAATGCAAGAGCTATACAAAGTCAAAGAAAATATCCAAAGAAGCATATACAAAAAATTCTACAGAATTTTGAGTTTCAGAAAAGTCTGCTTCTTGGTGAAGAATCAGTTACATTGAACGACTTCACAAGGGAATTAAGACTACACTGGTCCATTCCCACTTATTTTCCCATTTTTATAGATCCTCCCCCATTCGTTTGTAAAGTCCAGGAGCACCTGACCTTAGAAGGGAAGGCCTGTCTCCATGAGGATGAATTACCAGAAGAGCATACACCTTGATGGTTCAATGAATTTTTATGGGAAGAGCTCAACAAATTCACAGACATGGTTCTATCATTTCAAGGGAGCAAGAGTATGCGACTGAGAGGATAGTTCTGACCTGGCAATGAATTGGACTAGACGATAGGTGTATGTAATCTAAGGGTTGTTATGTTACATTTCTGGACATCCATGTGATTTCGAACACACCATTAACCCAAAGGCCTTCTTTGATCTCCAAACTTTGACTTTATTAAAGAATAGTTTAAAAGTCTACAATTATTCCAAGTTATTTTTTTCTTTTCTTTAATTTTATATTCTGCACTCATTGCATCAGTGTTTCCTAGGGACTAGCAAAGACAACTATATGGGGGTGATGAATCTCCATTTCATCACCTTTATTATTTCATTTTTTACTTTAAATCCAAGCTAAATGAATGTAAATATCACTATTTTATACAAATTAACATTAATTATTTGTTGCGTAATTATTTTATAAATTACATTATTTAAAGACAAAATAAAAGAATAAAGAAAGCAAAGAAAAAAAATAAAATGTCATGACCCTAAACCCCAAGATCATGTGATTTACAAGGAATAAAGTAGGGGAAGATAAGGGCTAAAAAGACAATAAAAGTCACATTCTTTTATTCATCAATAATTCATTATTTGGAACTATTTTATTCTCTATTATTTATTCATCAAATCAATAAAATTTGTCCACGAAAGTTGTAGATAAAAATGTATAGAAAAATAAAAAATTGAGTTTACACAAAAATAGTATACAATGTACATTTTATACTAAGAATAAAAAGCCAAAACCCAAACTTTCCATACCCATATCTTCTCAATAAAAAATTGAAATGCCTCAAAGACACCTTTAATTGTATATAATTTTAATAATTTATTTAATGAAAGTGGTTTCTTTTAATTTCGATTTAATATGCAAAAGTTAGGTTTTGGACCCCTATTGTACAATATACCTAAATAAAGTATTCATTTTATTTATTATTTATTAATTTTATATTTTATATTTTTATTATTGTGTATATTTTATTTATAGTATATGTACAAATTTATAATAGAATAAAACAATAAAAAATACTAAAATTAAATAACCTATATAAATACATAGATGAATATACTATACTTCTACCTACATAATAATATTCCCCTATTTATTTAAGTGTATAAAATAATTCAGAAAAATAAAATAAAAATATATTTTTGTACATAAAAATAAATTATAAATATATTTAATGTGAAAATAAATTTATAAAATCAAAAATACAAAATAAAAATAACATATACAACATCAGTCAATATACCTTTAAATACACTTGTAAAAATTTGACTTGTAATAAATTAACTCATAAATATAAATAAAAATCATATTAAAATACAACATAAAAAATAAACATTAAGAAAATTAGTAAAATCATTTACTACTTTTAATTCATTTATTTTTGAATACATCCTATTTTGTCATGTAGCGTCATACTTGGACCAATCACATTGCTTGGACTGTTGACCCAAGTCAATTGTCCTATCTTCTCTCTGAACCTTGTAAAATGTCTCGAGAGGCTCTTTTTCTTCAATTTTCCCGCCTCCACCATATCTGCTTTGCCCTTGAGCCCTTCACCACTTCTACTCCTTGATTATCCCTGATTCTGGCCAGCTCCTTAGATGTTCTGTATATAGCTTTACTCGATCACTATTCCTAGGTGAATAAGGGTCGAAACCCATGCTCATAAATAAACCCTTCCTCCTACTTCACGAATTTGGTTCCTTTTTTATTCCTAAAACCCACTACCCTCGGTCAAGATAGTCTCCAGATGATAGTTGGTGTACCCCAGAGATGTTGGCATGGTTGGTGGAGGAGGAGAAGCGACCCACGGTGGAGCTCCGCCCCGTCCTGCTCCTTGGTCCTCCATCCTTATTAGAGATACACATTTTACTATTTTTAGGCAACTTTAGTCATTATCTTTCATTTCATGCATTTTATTTCGTGCTTCATTTACCGTTTTATCCTAGGTTTAGATTTACACGTCGTCGAAGCTCTCGAGCTCTCGCCACTATTCCATGCCCATGGAACCTCGTTCCAACAATCGTGACCACCTTCAGTGCTAAAAAATTATGTTAAAATAGGATTAAATGCCAGCTAGCATGTACATTTGCGCCATAATTTTATTTTTGCATTTTAGGCATTCTAACTATTTATCAAAAAAATAAAATGTGCACATTTTTATGCATGTTCGGCCAAGAAAATACCTAAAAAATATAAAACATCTTAAAACATTCCCCCAAAAATATATTTTGATATAATTGTACTTGCTAACTCCAAGCCAAAAATCCATGAAAATAGAAAAGATAAAGATAAAAATTTAAAAGCTCCAAAATTTAGTAAATATAGGAAAAATCTGCCAAAATTCGAAAAATATTTGATTTTATTCTAAATTTTCTTTATATTAGTATCTATCTATAAAAATTGATTAGGAGATTTTGAACTTTATTTGTTATTTTTAATATTCAAATAAATTGGTCCTATTTATGTAATCCATGTTTTGGGATATTTTTTACTATAAAAATATATAAAAATTAGTATAAATACCCAAAAAATCACAAAAACAAAGAAAATTATATAAAAACTAAAAACATTCTATAGAGAAGTCCTATATAAGCTAGATAAAATCCAGAGCATCCGAATTGGGCTCATTAATATAGATCTCCTCATCTGGACCTGACGGGGAATTCTCAGAAAATTCCTACTCGGGTATTTCGAAGGTAACTCTCTTTTTCAGTTTTCTAGAACCTGGAGCATTAGGAGAAATATGAGAATGATACGGCTTGAAGTGCTCGGGGAAACACCTCAAGGGATCAGTGACATTCTTCTTCTTCAAAATAACCAACTAGAGGACAGAGTAACTGGTTTATCAGGATGGGTCAATCTGGTCTTGTTTATCTCTTTTATTGGCAGTCCAGGAGGTGAGGTGCTGACAATCGAGTCCTCATTAGATGAATAATCATTATAATATTCTTCACTGGTCAGCGAATGATGAGCCGAAAATCGTGCGGTCGAGATGGAATAATAATACTCAAGATGTGTCATTGTTCTCAACTGAGCCATTCGATCAATCGAGAAAAATATTTATTTAATCCACTTAAAAGATAATAGAAATCAATGAGAAGCACATGCAAGCAGTTTTCGCTATTCTTTTTACCTTGTATAGCAACCAGGGTCAAACATAAGGAGCACGATTTAAAAACTATGCAGTCAATTTTCAGAAGTGAATTTTTAGTGTTTTTTGAATTTTTATTTTTTTATTTTTCGAATAAGGCACAAAGGATAAAACACACACACACCACACTCTTTTTGTATTTTTCAAAATAATAAAAAATGCTCAGACAATTAAAAAGAAAATGTTTTTGTGTTTTATATGTTTTAAAATATTTTTGGTATTTTTTTCGAATTTTTCTGATGTTTTTGTGATTTTCTAAAAATCAAACAGTACAAAGTAAGGAAAATGGTGGACAACCAAGAGTATTTTCCAACATAAAAATAGTTTAAGTGCCCAATACACCTAGGGATTATTTTTACTATAAATTACAAAGCATTATCTACAACCAGAAACTGAAATCACAATTATAGAATTTTTCTAGATTTTTTTTAAGAATTTTCGTTTTTCAAAATTGTTTTGGTTTTTATAAATGGAAAATACACAAAAATTAATCAAAAATTAAAACATACCAAGACACAATTAGAGGAAGTTTTATGGAATTTTTAGGCTATTTTGCGAATTTTTATGAATTTTCAAATTTCGGGCAGATAAAAAGTTAAATTTTTTGATTTTTTAAATATACCAAATGGCAATAAAAATGGATGAAAAATTTATACAAGGATAATAACTTTCACAGCAACATCCACAAATTTTCTCAGAATTTTTTGAATAATAAAAACATTTTTTCCATTAAAAAGATCATGCGAGTTAAAGTCTGGAACAACAAGGACGTAAATGTAATTATGAAAAATTTTGATTCACTGGGGAGGGCCACCGGCCGCCTCAGATCTGGCGCGTGGAGGGGTAGGCAATTGTGCTGCTCGCTAGAAGGAGAGCTCGGACGGGTCGTGTGGTGCGGAGCTGCTAATCTGGAAGGAGGGCTCGGACGGGTCGCGTGGCGTGGGGCCGCTGATCTGAAGGGAGGACCGAGTGGCCACGGGGCAGTGCCGCCCACGGGGGTGCTGCCGACGCGGGGAACAGGGGTGTGAGCGTCGAAGGTCGGTGGAGATGGCGAACGCATGGAGGAAGGGCGCGCAAGGGCGGAGCGCGGGTGGGGCGATCTAGAGCAGACGCGCGGTGGTCGGCGGTCGACTGGGTGGTGGCCGTCAGCCACGGAGGAGCAAACAGAGCCATCACTCGCAGTGCGTCGGTGGGCGGAGCTGGGCTGCGCGAGGTCGGGCGCGTGCGCTTGGGCTATCGGCACAGCCTCGCATGAGGCGGAGGTGCTGCGGAAGGGGCAATGGAGACGGCGAGGTGGCTGGGCTTCAGAGCGGTGCCGTTGGGGAGTCCCCCTGCTGCCGAATCGCAGACTGGCGAGAATATTTTTTTGTTTTTTTTTAATTTTTTTGTTTTTATTTTGATTTACAGAACTGATATAAAAAAATTTTTTATTTCTTTTTTTTAAACAACAAATGTAAATAGAGACTAAACTTTTTTTGTTGTTTTTTTTATTTTTTTGATGGGTCTGCAAAATATAGATTAGAGAGAAATGAAAAACTTATTTTTTTAATTTTCCTTGCAAAAAAATGTTAGATAAACATGAAAAATTATTTTATGTATTTTTTTATTTTTACACAATAATGGGATGCGTGAACGAGCGGATCTTGCAATATGGAAGAGAGATCCGTATCTTCGACCACCGTGCATGGTTGGAGGTGGAAGGTTGCGTGAGGTAGAATGTGGAAATGAGAGGAACACGAAATGGGGTGGAAATTCCGGTGTCAGATCGGATCAAAGTGTGGTGAATTTTTTTTGTGATTTTTTAATGATCTAAAATTTAATAAAACCTAAGCAAAGATTAAACCTACGATTTACCTACGAAAAATGACTTGGGATCGGAAATGCCATGATGGTCTCGACGAGGGCCGACGCGCTGTCATAGGACGACTCGGAGGGTAGGCTCTCTTCTTCAACAAGAAAACTCTCGGAGATTGGGATCCTCTCCACCAAAGATTGATCAAAGAGTGAATGAGGAGGTGAAGCCCATTAAAAAGAGAAAAAAATGAAAAAGGAAGGTATATACACTTAAGGAAGGTAATTAATGGTTATTTAAATAAATAAAATAATTAATTAAATAAATTATTTAAATAAAAATGAAATTCGGAATTAAATCAAATTGTTAAAATAATTAATTTACAAAAATTAATTTGCCACCTTAATGGTGGCTATTAAAGGTATAAAATCAAATCTTATATACTTGGTAGGTTATAAAATCAATTAATTCAAATAAATCCAATAAATAAAATAATTAAATATGAATTTTGTAATTAAATTAAATTACTTAATTATAGATATTTTATTTTTTGGTGATTTTTATAGAAGGAAGTTAGTTGTATACGCATATTATATACAAATAATACACTATACATATATACACAATGGTAAATGATTTATAAATAATTTTTAAATTTTATTATTTATATTTTTTCTTTTTATTTTTAACGAAAATAAAATTTACAATTATATACATTATATATAAAAAATAATTATAAATAAATATGTACAATAAATAGTGGTGAAACTGCACAAAACACCCCAGAAAATCAACTTTTCAACCATAACTCCAAAATTTATGAAATCACAGCCATTTGAAAGATAATTTAATTTAGAGTACAATGGAAGTGAGTTTGGTTCAATTTGGGTTTGTATGGAGCCGGAATTGATATTTCAATAATCGCATTGTGGCTTTTTCTGAGGGAGATTATTAGTAATATATACATTATTGTACTTTGCAAATATTTTTATTATTTACAACACATTTTTATTTACAATTTTTGTTTACAAAAATAATTATTTTGAGGTCAAATTATGTACAAATAAAATAGTACAAGTTTTATACAAATATATAAGGGATTTATGTAAAAATTATTTTTTTTAGATTTTTAACAGAAGAGCCTATATCCCCTACTTTATTCCTGGTTGATCATGTCAAGTTTTGACCTTCTCTTGGAGTTCGGGTCAGTCGGCATTTATTGCATAAATACTTCCTTTCTTTTTCTTTTCTTCTTTATTCTTTTATTTTTGTACAAAAAGTGTAAAAAATGCAATTTTAACAAATGCATGCAAATTGGTGAATTCATGCCATTAGCTGGTATTTACATGGGTTTGACTACGGGAATGAAGCTAAAATAAAAGAATAAAGGTGATGAATCGTGGATTCATCAGCGGACATCTCACGTATGGTGTGTTTATGGTGCTCCAAGTTGGCTTCACTTGTGTGGAATCACAAGAATGATCAAGGCAATATGAAATAACTGTTTCCAAGTGTGGTGAATCAGTTATTTCTAGGTTGGGCTCATTCACCTTTGTATCCTCAATTGTCATCTCATAAGGTTTCTCTCCTTGGATCATGTCTGTGATCTGTGGAGAGGTTTGATTATATGAAGGGTCTAGCTTTGTGGTCTCCTCTATGTCATGACTGCCAATTTCTTGTTTGGTTGTCTCTGGGTCAGGTATGTCCTCAAGATTTTGATTGGTTTGGTTCTCGTTCAAGAATCTAATGTCTTGAGCCTCACAGTCAATAGTCACCCTTGTAGAGGCAAGGAACAACTTTCCCAATATGATGGGAGATTCAGACAACTCACCTCGATGCTCAATGTTCAGGATACCAAAGTCCACTCTATGTTTGATACCATGGAAGTTCATGATGACAGAAATAATTCCTCTCAGTCCTTTTGTTGATCGATCGGGAAATTCAATGATCACTCTGGTCTTTCTGAGCAGTTCGAGTCGATTAAACACAGACTTCAGGAGGATGTTTAGGGTGGAATCATCGTCAATCCAAACATGAGTGAACTCGATATTCTCAATTTCACAAGTCACCTTGGTTAACCATTTGAATATGTATTTTTTGCTATTTTAGGTCAGCATCATAGAACGTCCATAGTGATTAAATGATAGTAGGTTCAAGATATCTTTTTACCCATCTTCTTAGGTGATAATTGACTCTTTACAAATCTCTAAAGATCGGATACATACTTTATGGCCTTGACTAATGGAAGCTTTAAGACCAGACTTTTGCAAAATGCCTCCATATCTATGTTGTCCATTTTTTTGAATTTTTTGATATTTTATTTTTTTTTTGATTTTTTTACTAGAGTCAGTAGGATGGTCAGTGGATTGGTCAAGTGTGTGTGGTGTTTGTGTGTGAAATTTTTGCACGTGAGGGGTCTCGAGTTCACTTTGTGGTTCCTCATATCTCCTTGGTTTTTTATCATGTCATGTACTCTTCAGATGATATTATCAAGAGTTTCTTTCAAAGCATCAATTTTCTGATATATCCAAGGTATTTCATCTGATATCATCTCATGACTAGAAGATAAGTAACCATACTTGTTATGCCATGACTCTAGCATGTAATCCTATGTTGAGTAGTAGTCATTCTTAGTGTTCGGGGTTTGGTCGTGAATCTTATTTCCTTGACTCTGGGGGTCTCATGTGTTGTCAAAGGTAAAGTGAATGTACGTGGGATGAGAGTCATCTTGAGTAGAGGATGGTTCAAATAGTGAATTGTCAGATGTAACCAAATATCGTATTCTTCTGTCAAAGTCGGTTACATCCATGTTTATCCTCAAATTTGCTAGCTCCATTGAGTATGCATAATTTGTGTTTGGTTCTACGAGCAGATCATATCTCAAAGTCTCAACAAAGGATGGATGTGTGTAGGAGGACTGATGGCTGGGTAGGAACCTCTTCCAAGAAGGTGTTCCTCTGAAGACAGAATGGCGACGAAGATTGGGGATTTGTCATGTGAGCGCAGCCCATGGAGTCTAGGTATCAATGCCAAAATTATGGCATCTTTGAAAAGGATAGTGAAGATTATTAGTGAAACTTCGATCTGAGTGTGCAAGAGCACTATCTTTGAACACACACAACTCAATACACAATGCAAACCCCAAATTTCACCGACTCAACACAACAAAGGTTGCAAAGGTCCGACCAATTATCTTTTCAATTTTAATTAGTGGTAATTCCAATTCTTTCATTCGTACGGCTAGTTGCTACCCATGTTACTTGAGGATAGTGCCAATCGTGTTGTCTTTTAACCACACACTATGCTAAGGGAGACCATAGTTCCCTCACTAAGAAGTAGCTAGTCATTTTTAGAATTAGTATTCCAAATGAAGATTCCAGATTGTCCTAAGTGTCCTAAGTGTACGTCCCTCATTCACTCAGAAAAATAAATGAATCCAAGGACAAGGTTATTCTCCTGTAAAATTCTCAATTTTATGGGTTAATTTAAGTTTCCCTTATTTATCACTCTCAATTTTAATTAGGTGATCACTGAAATTAAGGTGATCACAAATATACGTCTACCGTCTAGTCCCGATTTTCTTTAGATCTTAAGTGATAAAACAAGGGAGGAAATCGAGAAAATTTGATGCACGCGAAAAAATGATGATGAATGCTCAGTTAGAATACTTATAGTGAATCCTCAAAATCTACATGTAGGATGAAATATAAGAATTATAAGATATTCTATATTAAATGCAAGCCGACAAAATCACACTTAGCAGAAAGTTCTATTAACTAGAATGAATTGAGTTAATTTTTGACTAGGTTGAATGATCTAAAAGTGCATCTTAATTAAATGTAAAGTGTGGTACTAAGTTCTATGAGAACAAGCAATGAAACCCTAGCAGCTCTAATATCCATATGTGCACGTCTGCCCTACAAACCACTCAAGTTGGGCTCCATTGTCATCGAAGAGTGAAACAGGATTGATACACCACAAGAAAATGTCCACTCTCTTTACACACGTGAGAACCTGATCGGGAACCACTAGAAATGGGAAGTTATAACAAATTAATAATGCGGAAAAAAAATGAAAACCAAGATTTTACGCTCTCTCACAACTCATCTCAATCTTAAATTTAACGTGACTCTTTGGTGGGATCATTGAGATGCTTTGGTTTCTCAGAAAATCGCTCCACGTAAACTGAGTACCTCACACTAAAAACAAGAGAGATAATGTAAGAGAGTGACACAAATAATCAAAAATAAAAACAAGAAAATAAATGTTGAGAAAATAAAATAAACTAAAATAAATGCAGGAAAAATGGAAAATGTATGCCGACGAGGCTCAGGGGCCAAACTACCCAAATATGTGGAAAACCTAACTCTAAATTTTCTAAACAAAAACCTAAGCTATTTACCTCCACGAAAATGGCAACATCTGATTAATCCCAAATCACCCTAGTTAATTGTTTCAAATTAATAGTTGTATATGTGTTGTAGTTGGGCAGTCAGAATCAATCAAGAAACTAGCCACAATTTTTAATTAATTCAGTTAATGTAGAGTGGTTTATTGTTTATTTAACTAGGCAAGTTTTAGGATCGACTCAAGTAGGAAAAGCAACAACCTAAATTTAAGTCTATAAAATTTCGATCATGGTTCTCAAGGTGATTTTTTTGCTATTTTTTATGCAATATGAGGATGCAGATGCAAAATTGCGAAATTTTAAGGACTACAACGCAAATAATGATCAAACATGGTCAACACATATGGAACTTTGTCGGGATGCAGAGAATGATGAAATGAGCACGTTATAATTTTTTTTTGTAATTTTCTGATGCAAAATGAATGTTTTATGAATTTATGAATGCAGAAAATGTGAATCTAGATAATTAACTATAATAAATATAAAATCTTTTTTTAGAGGAATTAAATTATCAAAAATATATCACTATGTGATATATCTACAAAAATATACACTTAAAATGTGGATTTATATTCTTATGAAAAATTAATTATTGCAATACACAAAATGAATTTTATAGAACAAAATATGCATGAAAATCAAAGATTTTTCAGCACAATAAAGAATATAACTAAATCAAGCATATTTGCATTTTTGGTAATTTCTAGAGTTATGGTTAACTTTATATGAATTCTAGAGCATTGAATTGGTAAATTATACCATTTTTCACAAAAATACTAATAATGAAATTACCACAGATAATAAAAAATTAAGCATATGCCACAATGTAAAGAAGTAGTTATAAGACGAAGTGCCTATTTTTAATAAATAAAACAATGTCAAAAAATGTTCAAAATAAAGGGAGAACATAGAGGTCTCAGTGCAAAAAATCAAATTTAAAATAAACAAATGTTTCGCATGGGGATCGAAAACTAATTACCCAGGCTTCTAAGGGGATTCTTGCAATTTTTCAGTGAGGCACATGTTGTGCACATGCCTTGCTGGAATAGAGGCTCACTTGTGATTGCGGAGGAGGGCTAGGGTATCCTTACATATACACCAGTGGACACGTGCCTTGTGTGGGCCCTTCTATAGAAGGGTACAGATGTAAGATGGGGGAAATCACGGGGGCACCCTACAAATGACCCCACCTTAATGTGCATGGCACGTATAGGAGGATAAAGATGGCTTGCGGGTAGAGTTAGATGTGGTCCGAGGTAAAGTGATCGGGCAGTTGGTCTGCGATGGTCGAGCTGTTGGACATGCGAGCCCACGGCGAGCCATTATGCAATAAATGTTATTGCAATTCACTCCTTAATCTGAAATGAAGAATACATAATTTGCATAATAGGTCCCTTAGTACAATTAGGGTTATGTACCATGGCCATCTTAATGATCATATAGCTGTTGATTCAATTATTGAATCATAGAGGCTGGTGCTTAGATGAATATCTAATGAGTTAGATTGAGGACTCATCGAGCACCATCAAATGATCGTTAAGAGATGATCTCCAGCCTGAGTAGGAGATGGCAATCCTTATCTTTAAAGGCTGATATCTGACCGACCTCTTGATGCAGGTCCTCTGCATAGGAATAGAGATTCGGAGGTGTCAGATTAGTTAGGTCAAAGAGTTGACTTAACGAGATCGAGATAACCGAAGTCCTATATCATATGCTGTCATGATATAGGCACGCATCCTCTGACCGAAGACAGATGTGTTACTATATGTCTGAGTATGTACATTTGGCAGACCAATAGGTTGATGACCTAATCAAGGTCTATACACCGGCGCGCTGGTGTGCATATAAGGGCATATGAGTAATACGATCTCTCAAAGGGATCATACAGGTTCAGTTACTGAACCGGAAGACATGAGCTCACTCATGAGATATTGGGAAGAATCAAATTCCGTGCGCACGGTCGTCTCGCTTTGGAAGCTTGACTGAATTTGTAGGTTTGATATATACTTTTGGAAAGTATATGATCAAGACCTAGGTATGATATACGCTTTTGGAAAGTGTATGATTGATACCAACTCCCAATGATCGAATGAGAAACTAACTGATAAAACCATGAAGTAGACAGTATAAAGTTGATCCAATACTTCAGGTTTAGTCTGAGTCTTCCAGTATGCCGGATGTATAGGTATGGGAATACCTGAGGGTGATGGGATCATAAACGATTGTATAACCATGACGCTTCCATTCCTAGGGAGTGATGAAACGGGTCTGGATTTTAGTGACTCCTCTCAGTAGAGAAGTGATCTTATCTTGGTCCAAGTATTGGACATTGATCTGAATGAGATTCAGATACAATGAGAAGATTAGATTTACGGTCTTGATTTAATCAAGCATCTATGGGAGGCCCGCGATCTGGATTTGAGATACGATCTCAATATCCATGTCACTATACGTGGAACAATACAATCGCCCTGTCCTTATCTCCAAGTATCTGCGGAGAAAGCGCATTATCCTTGAAGGAGTTCATGGATAATTCTATTGTTGATTTATGTATCCGAGCATTGAGAAAATGGATAATTAAATGTGATTTAATTATCATGAGTAATATGAATTTGATTCACATTATAAGGAGAGTTATCTGAGATAACTAAATATGATTTGATTATCAAAGATGTGAATAATGTGAATGTGATTCATATTATTTGAGAACAAGAGAATAAAGATCCAAGATGATTAAATGTGATTTAATTATCATGGATATGAATAATGTGGATAGCAATATCCATATTAGTCATATATATTATAAATGTGATTTATAATATATAAGAGAGAGCTATTTGTAATTTACATTTGTTAATTAAATGTTAATGCAAATTGGATTCACATTGCACATTGAATTGAAAATGTAATTTACATTTTGTTTTGGGTTGTGAATATGATTCACAAATTTCCAATGGCATGATTGCAATGTTCACAAAATAAATTGGATTTATTTTTGTGAAATAATTTGCCACAAAAGTTGTTGCAAATATTGGAGAGAATCATGAGATAATGTAATCTCATGTAATAGGAAAAAAAGGAAGCTCCCTTCCTAATGAGGAGAGGGGACGGCCACAATTCCCATGAGGAATTGGTGGCCGTCCACCCTCCTTATGGAAGGAGGCTTGCCTCCTTTCCTATCTCTCCAATGGAGATTGATTTGATATAAATCAAATTATATTTAATATATATTTGATTTTTATTAAATTAATTGTTGTTGTGTTTTTAGCAACAAATCATGGCCATTGAAAGAAACACAAATTAATGTGGACCATTGGATTTGTGTTGACACATGGATTGAGATCCATGGATCCCAAAACCCTATAAAAGGAGAGGCACCCCATTGCTCTTCTTGGCACACAAGTGAGACAACAAGTCTCTCTCTCTCTCTCTCTTTCTTTCTCTTTCTCTCCCTCTCATGGCCGTCCACCATGGATGACCTAGAGAGACTCTCCATCGCCGCGGCACCGTCGTTATGCTGCCCGATGTTTTGCTCGTGGAACTCCGTCTACTTCGGCATGCCTTGCTCGTGAAGAAGACGTCGGATCTCGTGTGTCGAGATCAGGAGATCCACCGCTTGGATCATCAACTTGGATTGCGAGAAGCACGCGGTTCATCCCCGCGCTCGCAAGCGTCTCCTCTGACGGATCGGACTTGAGACAGGAGGTCACTTCGTTTAGAGACTTGATCGCAACCACGCTTCAAGAGGTAAACCTAATACTTGGTTGTGGTTTAGACGAAACGATCCGAGAAGTGTTCTTGGATCATGTGGTTTCGTCACATGAAAAATTTTTAATTTCCGCTGCATAGAACAACTAGTGCGACTAGTCGTTCTTCATCGTATTCGATACGACGATCACGCTTCCGTGATGCGCTTGAGGATCTAACCATATCCTTCACGAGCGACTGGAGGCGATGTCATGGGCGATCGACGTATGGATGATCATACTCCTTTCTCTTGGCCGACACACGGCTAGGTGTCGTCGGTGGTACGTAAATGGATGAAGACTATTGGCTGTTGTGGAGATGTTCCAGATGACAGTAGATGTGTCCGCAACGGAGTGCGTCGATGGAGGGTAATGTATGCCAGTGGAGAGGTCGATGGCATCGACTATCGAGGAAGTTGTCGATGAGGACGCGCGGAGCAGTCGTGCTTGGATCTAGAGCTCCGGTAGTGAGTCAGTGCTGCATGTGTTGTCTGATGACGGAAATGGTGGAATCAAAGGTGGAGTGGTAGATGATGCTTGATGAGAGAAGGTAGGGTAGCACACAACCACATAGAGTTGGTGTAAAGGAGCACCTCGTGTGCCCCATTGAGGATGGTAAACAGTGGAAAGAATGGATAATGGTAATAAGGAATGGATGCGATGGAGATGGCGGAAGACTGCGTGAAGAAGAAGAAGAAGGAAAAAAGGGAATGACGAGGAAAGACTAAAGAAGAAAGAATAAAGGGGTTTGATTATATGGGGTTCACCAGAGATAGAGGGAACTTGTGGAGGGGCTCCCTGGGTCATCGCCACCACTTGAGCAGGAGATGGGCTCAAGGAAGCTCGTGCGGCAAGAACAATAGGACCTCGGATCACACCGAGAAGAGAAGGGGTCATCACTTGACCGGTTTGGATCCCTACTATCACCAGAGCTGTTCTAGGGAGCTCTCTCTCCTCATGTTATCAGAGATGGCATATGTTGTGACATGTTGTTTACCGTGGGTTAAATTGGGCATATGCATCAGGAGGTTGGTCGACGAGGGATGCAATGGCGAGAAGAAATAGGAAAAGAGGAGTCGGTTGTAGTGATTGCATAGTTAGGTGAAAGGGACAAGCTGTGGCAGCTGGAGATAAGGCAATGTGTAGTTAGAAGGTAGGGGATAAAGTTCGAGGGATGTTAGGGCTAGAGGGGGCCAGTGATTTCAGAATTGCCGCGTGGGAGGCTGGTGTGGGATGTAGGGGAGCAGAGGTATGCAGAACCATGGAAGTAGAAGGGGAGAGCATGTGGAGGCGCCTTGCCCATGGAAGGCAGAGCAGCTGGTGTGGGTCAGCATAAGGAGAGGGAAAGGGGGACACCACGTGGTGCACGCGGGTGCGACCACATGGTAAGTAAAAAAAAGTAAATTAAATAAATACGAAATATAACTATGTAAATAAGTAAAAGATAAATATACTAATAATTAAAATAATAAATAAAATAGAGTAAAATAAATAAATATAATTTTGAAAATAAAAAATGTCGCTCCTATAAAAAATAAAAATTAAATGTAAACAAAAAATAAAAAAATAACATAAAGGGTCAAATTAAAAATTGGTCATCATGAAAGTTTCTCGTCTCGATGAGATCTACAATTTTCGTGAAGGACCTAAAATAAAAGAAATCAAAAGTATTTTTGGTGGTATCCTATAGATATAAAATACTGTATTTTATGTTTTGCCAATTTCTTTGTCATTGTTGAACAAGATAAAAATGAATATAAAAATATAACATAATTATTTACAACTTAAGCTAATTTTTTGGATAAATAAATAAAATAGAGAGGACATATGTACAATATACAATAGGGGCCCAAATTCCAAGCTTCACATACAAAATCTGATTCTTTTAAATTTAGTCATATTTTAAAGGTAATTGAAGGTATATTAATTTAAAAAAAAGATGGAGTTCATAGGAGAGTGTATGAGGGAGATATTTACGTTTTAAGACTTTTAATCTTGAACTAGGGTTTGAGTTTTATTGATCACTTTTATAAGTTAGTATTTTTTGTATTTTTTCTTTATTCTTGATAGTGATATGTACACAATGAATTTGGTTTGAGGTTAATCTAAATCAGGATGAATTAATTAAAAATCTATGAAGTTAGCTGCTTTTTAGGTCATTTCACACTTGGATTTTTGCTCCTTATTTTATGGCAGGATGCATGATAAGATGCAATTATTATTTACACATGCATGAATGTTAATTATGCAAATTATATGATTAATGCAGATGAATTTTGGGGATTTGAGATTATTTGAACTCTTTTATAATGATAAATCATAGATTCATCAACTACGCAAGCCTAACCCCGAGTACATTCATATTGCATGTGTTGAAGATAAAGTATTTCACAAACCCACTTCAAGTCGAGAAGAATGGAAGAAGAAATCAAGGTGCTATTTATCTCCAACTTCGCATGAGAGAAGTTGGTATTGATGGGGAGTGTTAAAATAAAAGGCACAAACCAACTTCCTTATTTCTAGAAAATTCTTAACTAGAAAATGTTGATATGCCTTGTATCCTAGTGATGAATATCTATTTCTTCACCTTTATTCTTTCATTTTCACCTTTAAACCCTATCTAAATACATGTAAATATCATTATTTGCTTAAAATAACATCTATTACTGGCAGTGTAAATATTGTACAAAATACTGTATTTAAAATCCAATATAAAGAATAAAGAAAAGGAAAGAAAAACAAATGAAATACCATAGGTATTGAATCACCCTAAACCTTGATACCTAGGCATCATGATGACTGGGTTGACAATGAATAAAGTAGGGGGGAGATAAGGGCCAAAATACAATAAAACCCTAATTGTTATTGCATCAATAAGTTCATTTTGGGACATATTTTGATATTTATTATTATACATAACAATAATAATCTTTATAAATGAAATTTGTAAATAAAATGCATTGAAAAATACAAAATTTATTTAATATAAAAATAATGCACAATGTGCCTTCGATACATAGAATAAAAAAATCAAAATCTAAACTTCACAGACTTGTATCTTCTCCACATGAACTCAAATAACCCAAATTATATTTAATTGTATATAACATTTAATAGATATTTAATGAAGGTGGATTCTTTAATTTGAAGTAAAGACGTAAAAATTAGGTGATGTAAAAATTAGGTTTTGAACCCCTATTGTACATTATATCTTAATAAAATAATCAGTTTATTTATTCGTTGTATTTCTTATAGTTTTATAGTTTTTATAATTTTGTAAATATTATTTATAATGAATATACATATTTATAATAAATAAAACTTAGTAAATATAATAAAAAAATAAGCATACACAAATACATAAATGAATTATTCATACTTATACATTATAATAAATAAACATATTAATTTAAGTGTATAAAACACTTTAGAAAAATATAATAAAAATATACCAAATTATAAAAAGTTATAAGTATATAAATTATATATATGACAAAATAAAATCTAAAAAACACAACGTATATAGGTAAATATACATATATTTTTTCTTATAAAAATAACACACAACAAATAAACTCAAAAAACATAAAAATCAAATTAAAATTCTTCAGAAATGAACAAAAATATTCATGTTTTAATGAAATAATAATAAAATCATCTAATATTTTGTTAAAAGTATTTTTATTTTTACCCCATGTTTTATCTTGTTGTGGGCAACATGGCCCACTTAGGAGCTCGGGCGGCGAAAACTCAGACTTAGAGAGGGTCTAAAATTCCACACAAGGTGGGAACTCAATCGTCAAAGTAACCTCTTACAAAATCCAAGTAATTCAGCAATCAACCCACAAAAAATGATATCAATCAATAAAAGGAAAGGAGATGTGGATCAAAATATATTATATCCTACAAACAAGTGTATAGTGGACAAGCAAGTAGGGGTTGAACGTAGGGAACAAGACATGGTAGCCTAAAAATATAATTTATAAATAAACAATTAGGTATAGAGTGGGTGTATGCATGCTAATTACTCTATATTTTTGTAGTTTTTATTTTTAATTTTTTATTTGATTTTCTTTTTGAAATTCTTAATTTCTTTTTAATGTTTTAAAAATAAAGTATAATAATATTAATTAATAATGTACAACATATAATACAGACTAATATATAAGTACATAATGTATATAAATATATAGGGATAAAGGTCATATAATGTATATGTGTGTGTATTTATATATATATATATATATATATATATGAATAAATAACTAGCAAATTCTTAGGAAATACTTTTAGGTTTTTTATATATTTTCTAATTCTTTTGTGATTTTTACTACTTTTCAGGTGTTATTAGGTATCTAAATATACAATATATGGCTAAGCCGAATTGCTTTGGGTATAATTAATAGAGATAGATTCCAAAAATTCCCAAAACTATTTTTAATAAATACTAGATATAGTATGCGACGTAACATAATACAAATCAAGAAATTATTAAAAAAGTTTCTATGATTTTTATAAGTTTTCATTGTTTTTAAATTTTTAGGATTTTCTTTTATAGTTCTTTGTTGATTTCTAGTCAGAAAATAAAAAACAACTAGTAGAAACACTAATATTTTTGGGGATCTTTTAAAGATATTTTTCTATTTTTAGGGTTCTATAAAATAATCAAGGAATTTCTATCTCCTAAATACAATCTAATAATTAATATAACTATTTAAATTCCAAATCAAATCAGTTAGCATGAAAGAACATCATGATACTTAGCATTTAAAATAATTTTCCCAACATAAATACATACATGAGCTATTTCAATAAACAAAATAAAAGAAATATCTGTTCCAGTCTCAATAGGGACCTAGATGCAAATAAAATTAAACAGTAATGCATTGCAGAATAGATCCAGAAAGTTCAAGGGTATCTTCACAATATTAGAAAATAAAATGTGTGTATGCATGTGCCTAGAAAGGACCCAAATGCAAATGAAAGAATTTACAGGGGTTCAGATGTAATTTCTATGACTAAAATAAACTATAGGGCATATATTTAAATACATGCCAATATCCAAAAAAATTAAGGGTTACTAAGAAATTTACCCTTACCTATGCATGAAGGGACGATTCTGATGGCTTCATGTAGGCGCCACTTAAGTGGATATGAGGGCGATGGAGCACATCGTCTTGACTCAGATCAGACGGTCTAGAATAACCTAGGAAGACACCTCGATCTAACAGCTCATGGGTTGTCTCCAAGAACACGAAGAACAACGAGCCTCCCTCTCCACGATCTTTGATCCAAGCGACTCCAAGCTCGATTCTTCGTGTAAGAGGGTGCATCATCTTCCTGGGGACCTTTCGCATCTATGTGCCTTCTATGAGCTTCCTGGTCTCCTTGATCGTGACCTGGGGGGAATTCTCTTTCACATAACTTGGAGGTACAAATAAGCTTCAACCAGAGGTTCCAAGTGTTGCTCACGGGATAAGACATGCACGTACTAGTTGCTCGGGGCGGCGTAAATTAAATTTTTTTAATGAGATGAAACCACATGATTCGATAACATTTCTCGAATAATTTGATCAAGATCACAAAAATGAAATAAAAATACCTCTTGAAGCGTGGTTGCAATCTATGTCTCTAAAGTAAGAGACCTCATGTCTCAAGTACAATTAACGGAAGAGATGCTTGCGAGCACGTGGATGAGATACGTGCATCTCACAATTCAAGTCTACGATCCAAGCAATGAATCTCCTAATTTTCTCATAAAGTCCGATGTCTTCTTCACGAGAGAGGATCACTGAAGAAGACATGTAACCACAAGCGGTCAATGTGGCATGATAATGGTGTAGAGATGACGACAATGCTATCTAGGTTAAGAGGTGGACAACCACTCTAGAGAGAGAGATGGTGTGATGAGAATGAGGGAGAGAGAGAGAGAGTGTGTGTATATGTGTGTGTGTGTGTGTGCTCTTACAATTATGTTGTTGTAAAAGAAGAGCTAGGATTATCCTTTCTTTTATCCTCATTTATATGTCCATGAACTACAATCCACGTGCTTCACAAAATCAATGGTTTATATTGTTTTGTTCTTTTAATCAATAACCACGATTTAGTTGCATAAATTTGCAACAATAATTAATTTATTATATTGAATAATGATCAATTTAATTTATTGAATTAAATAAATATGCAAATAAGGATAAGGAAGGAGGCCAACAACCTTCCAATAATGGAGTGGACTGGCACTTTGATTTTAGAAGTCAAGGGTGACCATCCGCCCTCCAATTATGGTAGGTGTCTTCCTTCTTAGAGTTATGTGAGATATTATATCTTACGTAATCCTTAACTAAGTGCAACAACTTTTATTGCAAATTTATTAAAAAAATAATTATAAATTTTCTTGTGATAGGTTCAATCATGCCATTGAAATTTGTGAATCATACTCACACATCCAAAAGTAAAATGTAAATTTTATTTTTAATTAATTGTTCAGCGTGAATCCATTTCAAATCAACATTTAATTCATATATACTATTTACAATTTGCTCTCTCTAATATATTATAAATCATATTTATAATATATATGATGATAGTGATATCCACATTATTTATATTCTAGCATATTTAATTATCTTGGATCTCTATTCTCATGTATTTAATTAATATGAATCATATTCATGTTATTCATGATAATTAAATCACATTTAATTATCATTTTCTTAATACTTGGATATATTATTCAACAGTGGAATTATTCTTGAATTTCATTCAAGAATAATGCGCTTTCTCCATTGATACTTAAAGATAAGGACAGGACGATTGTACGTTCCACGTATAGTAACTTGTATGTTGAGATCATATATCAAATCCAGATCTCGGATTATGTACATCAAAGTCATTGATATAATCTTCTCATTGCATCTGAATCATATTTAGATCAATTTCCAAGATTTGGACTAAGATTAGATTACTTCTCTACAGAGAGGATTCACTAAAATCCAAACTTATTTCATCACTCCTAGAAGACCTAGAATAAACTCAAAGTTTTAGATCACTTTTAGACTTTCTTCTGGGTTTTATCATTAGGTTTCTCATTTGATCATTGGGAGTTGGTATCAATCATATACTTCTCAAAAGCATATCTCATACCTAGGTATTGATCATATACTTTCCAAAATAATATACCATACCTACAAATTTTGTGAAGCTTCCAAAGTGAGATGACCATGCACGGAATTTGATACCATTATCTCGTGATTGAGCTCATGTCTTCCTATGCAATAATGAACCTATACGATCCCTTTGAGAGATTGTATTACTCATATGGCTTTGTTTACACACAAGCTCATCAATATATAGACCTTGAATAGGTCATCAACCCATCGGTCTACCAAATGTACATACTCATACATAGAGTGACACATCTCTCTCCGGTTAAAGGACGCATGCCTACATCGTGATACTATACAGCATATGTCTTTTTTATATCGATCTCGTTAAGTCAACCCTTTGACATAATTTATCTAGCACCTTCGAATCTCTATTCCTATGTAGAGGACATGCATATAGAGGTCAGTCAGATATCAACCTTTAGAGAAGAATTGACATCTTCTTCTCAGGCCGAAGATCCTTTCTTAATAATCATTTAATGGTGCTTGATGAGTCCTCAATCTAAACCTTTAGATATCATCCATACACCAGCCTCTATGATTCAACATTCGAATCAACAACTATATGATCATTAAGATGGACATGGTACATAACCCTAATCGTACTAAGGGACCTATTAGGCAAATTAGTTATTCTTCATATCAGATTAGGTAGAGAATTTTAATAATATTTATTGCATAATGGCTCGTTGTGGGTTCACATGTCAAATAATCTCCTACAAGCCCCATTTAATGGGCCAATCATTAGATCCACACTCGTGTGCTAATCATAAGTTATTTAGAAAAATAGCTTTGTAGCCTGACTAGTCACTTTGTTCCCGAGAGATTATACCAAGTCCTTTTACAGACTTGCATATTCCCCAGTAACAGTGCTCGCATCCAACATGAACGTTGCATCTTATGTAACCAACACTCAATCTTGTAGTTATTGTGCCTCTGTTACTATAACTCGATAATTATTATTAGTAGTAAGTTATACCCTTATGACAGGAGATCTCTATCTCTTTAGATTAAGACATAGCCTTAAGTCCGGTATGGCATTTGTAGTTAAGAATTTTCGATCACTATCTATAAAGTCTTAATTTCTTAAAGAAAAGACTTTGAGATCACTGTCTCAAAAATATTGTACCATTAAAGATGTGGATTATTACTAAAATTTAGTGTTTTATCTCCATATTAGGACTGGTAATATTTTACTACTCCCATTGCATGTTATTCATCTGGCTTTTTGTATACATCTAGCATACATTGAACTTCCCGTAGATGATGCACTAGGGCATGTATCTTTGATATTAACATCATCAACTCTTTGAGGTGTTATCCCTTTAGACAAGTCAGTACCATAACTTAATGGAAAGAATCTTTCTTTGGAGTTTTTCAAAAAAAAGGAATATGTCCAAGGTGTACCACTAATGTGATGGTCCTAATGCCCTCTTCTCTTTGCTTCTGAACAACTTCAGAACTAAGATATAAGAAGCATCCTTGAGATCTTTTATCTCAAGGTATGGAACAATCTGATCATAAAGCACTTATTCTTAACCTTATATCATTCAAAATGATTAGGATTTTATCTTCATTTAGCATGATGAACACAATGACACTCCCACTAAGCTTCACATGGTTCATCAAGATTTTATCTGAAATCATAACCTTTATAATTTCATCAAATCTGATGTTCCAACTACAAGAAGCTTATTTGAGTCCATAGATGGAGTTCCTTAGATCGCACACATTGCATTCTTCAACAATAAATCCATAGTGCTACTTCATATGAATATCCTCATTCATGTATTATTTGAGGAATGCAGTCTTGACTTCCATCTTATAGATGTCATAATCAAGTTGCGTGGCTTCACTTAGCAACATTCTAATGGGTTTAAGCATGGTCAGTAGAAATAAAGTCTCATCGCAAGCGATATCTTCTTTCTGTGTGTATCTCATCGCTACGAGCCGTGGTTTGAAGGTCTCTACCTTCTCATAAGGTTCCCTCTTTCTCTTGAAGATCCATTTACACCTAACGGGTTTTACCCCTATAGGTGGATCCTTGATGTTCCACACATAACACTTGAGTATGAAGTCTACTTTAGACTTTATTATTATCATCCATCTTTCCATATCATGATCTATAGAAGCTTCATCATTTGAAATTCAATCATTGCCAGATTTCTATGACACATGGAATCGATACGTTTTAGGTCGTTTTACAACCCTCAAAATGATTTAAATAGGTATGCATGCTTCATCTATAATTGTCCCTTTAGTTCTTATTATGGGAACCTCATTATCCTCTTAAAATTCAATGAGTCCTTTTACTTCATTCTTATTTTTATTCTCAAGAAAGTCATCCTCTTAGAATCATATTCATAGAGATGAAATCTTTTAAAAATATCAAGGACATAAAGTAGGTATCCAATACCATCCTATATTTTTCTAATGAAGTAGCACCATTAAGTGCAAGATATTAGCTTTCTTACATCCATGTTATAGCGCAGACCAGGCAATCCTTCAATCCTTTAGTGTATTACATCAAGGTTGATTCCAAACCATAGCTTATGAGAAGTTTTGGATTCATATTTTCGTGGAATTTATTGAGGATATATATTGTAGTCTACAACATATATACCTGAAAACTAAGAGGTAATTATGCTAAATGTCATCATTAATCAGATCATGTCTCACATGATCTAGTTACATCTCCCGACAACTCCATTGAGTAGAGGTCTATTAGGAAGATTGAGATAGGAATGATATTCTTTTATCTATAAGGTATTTCTTGAATTCATCTAATAGATATTGGCTACCTAGGTTAGATCAAATTCATTTCATCTTTCTTATAACTTTGGTTTTGAACCAAAATTATTAAATCTTTGAATATTTCAAAGTTTTCTAATGGGTAAAGGAAGAAATCTCATACCATGAATAATCATTAATGGATATCACATATTATTAATGTTCATTATGTCATAGAGGGTCCACATACATCAATATGTATGAGGTCTTGATTACATCAACGTCTTACACTATTATCAGAGAATGGTTGATGAATCTTCATAATATCACCTTTATTCTATCATTTTAGCCTTAAAAACCCTCGTAAATGTATGTAAATACCCTTAATTTTCATAATTTAACATTCATGCATTGTTGTGTAAAGTATGTATAAAATATTGCTTTTAATGCCAAAATTATGAAACAAATAAAGAAAAGAAAAAAAATAATAAAATATTGAAGATATTTGATGACCCTAAACCCTGAGACCTAGGCATCATGATTATTAGTTTGATAAAGAATAAAGTAGGAAGAGATAAGGGCTAAGAATACAATAAAATTTCCATTTATTTTTTATTATTCATTTTTGGGACCTATTTCATTTTTCTCTTTTTATATTCCAAATAAAGAAACTTTGTAGATGAAAATGTAGATAATAAATATAGAAAAATACAAAATTGACTTCGTAAAAAATACATATAATAAAAGTAACCCTCAAAATAAGTTTCCAAATGTCAACTTCCCAAACCCATATTTCTCAAATAAAAATTCAAAATATATCAAAATAAGTTTAATTGTATATAATTGTTAATATGCTATTTAGTGAAGGTGGTTTCATATTTTTTGGAGTTAATATATGAAAGTTAGATTTCAGACCCCTATTGTCTAATTTACCCGATTATAATAACCATTTTATTTATGATTTATTATTTTTATAATTTTATATCTTTATAATTTTGTAAATAGTATTTATAATATATATTCATGTGAAAACTAAATAAAATATTATAATAAAATATGTAAAGAAAATACATAGATGAAATACCAATAACTATACATATTTAATAAATAGACCTATTTATTTCAGTATAAATATTACATTATAAAAATATAATAAAAATATATTTAAGTTTATAATAATAAGTTATAATTTTATAAAATAAAAAATACAAAATAAAATTAAAATCCAAAAAACATAGATAAATATACCTATATATTACCTCTAATAAGTAATTATTTATAAATAACCTCTAAAAAATAAATTAAAATCATAATAAAATAATTTAGAAAATAATAAACATTTTTTTATTTTACAACTAAAAAATAGTAAATCATTTGTTATTTATTTTTAAATTTTTAAGTAAATTTAGGGTTAGATTTTTCCTGGTTGGTTCACATGGACCAACCAGGTTGTTTTGATATATGACTTGGGTCAACTGTCTAACCCTAGACACTGTAGCTCTGACATCTTGTTTCTCATCATTTTCTTCATTTTTTGTAGCCTTCTGCATACTCTTTTTGTATCGATTCCTCCGTGACTTTTTGTCCTCGATATATGCTTGTACACACCCACTTGTCGTCTTGGGGATTGAATCGATACTCCGCTATATTTGCTTCAATATATGCAGCATCTTGGTCAGCATGTACATAAGTCCTCTCGGATTCCCATTTGATTTTGAACCTCTTTTAACTTGTTTTGGCCCTCTTTCTTCATGTTCCGTATTGAGTGAGGTGACAGGTCGCTCTCCATCTCCATAGGGGGCGCGGCTAGGCAATTCGAAGGGCGTCTCCACCTATCTCCGATCATCTTGGCCATGAGGTTCAACCTTGCAGTTCCCGCTGCTTGAGGTCTTAACTTTTATCGCTTTCTTGGCTTAGTTTTTAATAATTATGTACATTCCCTGCTCTCGATTTATCGTTTAATCACATCTTTTACTGTAAGTATCCACCTTCGAAGTTCGTCGGAGTTCCAACTCTGTCGAACCTCCCACTA